>JBBDGP010000244.1:0-2400000 GCA_037952835.1 Lithobates septentrionalis
ACCTATCACACCATCCTTCCTATCATCTCCCCCTCTATACCACCCTTCCTCTCATTTCTAGGGTCACATCTCCCCCTCTACACCATCCTTCTTATCATTTTTATGGTCACATCTCCCCCTCTACACCATCCCTCCAATCATTTCTATGGTCACATCTCACACCATCCATCCTATCATCTCTAGGGTCACATCTCCCCATCTATACCACCCTTCCTATCCCTTCTAGGGCCACCTATCACACCATCCTTCCTATCATCTCCCCCTCTATACCACCCTTCCTCTCATTTCTAGGGTCACATCTCCCCCTCTACACCATCCTTCCTATCATTTCTAGGGTCACCTCTCACACCATCCTTTCTATCATTTCTAGGGTCACATCTCCCCCTCTACACCATCCTTCCTATCCTTTCTAGGGTCACCTATCTCACCATCCTTCCTATCATCTCCCCCTCTATACCACCCTTCCTCTCATTTCTAGGGTCACATCTCCCCCTCTACACCATCCTTCCTATCATTTCTAGGGTCACCTCTCACACCATCCTTTCTATCATTTCTAGGGTCACATCTCCCCCTCTACACCATCCTTCCTATCCCTTCTAGGGCCACCTATCACACCATCCTTCCTATCATCTCCCCCTCTATACCACCCTTCCTCTCATTTCTAGGGTCACACCTCCCCCTCTACACCATCCTTCCTATCATTTCTAGGGTCACCTCTCACACCATCCTTTCTATCATTTCTAGGGTCACATCTCCCCCTCTACACCATCCTTCCTATCCTTTCTAGGGTCACCTATCACACCATCCTTCCTATCATCTCCCCCTCTATACCACCCTTCCTCTCATTTCTAGGGTCACATCTCCCCCTCTACACCATCCTTCTTATCATTTTTAGGGTCACATCTCCCCCTCTACACCATCCTTCCTATCATCTCCCCCTCTATACCACCCTTCCTCTCATTTCTAGGGTCACATCTCCCCCTCTACACCATCCTTCCTATCATTTCTAGGGTCACATCTCTTAATCTACAGCACCCTTCCTGTCATTTCTAGGGTCACATCTCCCCCTCTACACCATCCCTCCAATCATTTCTATGGTCACATCTCACACCATCCATCCTATCATCTCTAGGGTCACATCTCCCCATCTATACCACCCTTCCTATCCCTTCTAGGGCCACCTATCACACCATCCTTCCTATCATCTCCCCCTCTATACCACCCTTCCTCTCATTTCTAGGGTCACATCTCCCCCTCTACACCATCCTTCCTATCATTTCTAGGGTCACCTCTCACACCATCCATCCTATCATCTCTAGGGTCACATCTCCCCATCTATACCACCCTTCCTATCCCTTCTAGGGCCACCTATCACACCATCCTTCCTATCATCTCCCCCTCTATACCACCCTTCCTCTCATTTCTAGGGTCACATCTCCCCCTCTACACCATCCCTCCAATCATTTCTATGGTCACATCTTACACCATCCATCCTATCATCTCTAGGGTCACATCTCCCCATCTATACCACCCTTCCTATCCCTTCTAGGGCCACCTATCACACCATCCTTCCTATCATCTCCCCCTCTATACCACCCTTCCTCTCATTTCTAGGGTCACATCTCCCCCTCTACACCATCCTTCCTATCATTTCTAGGATCACCTCTCACACCATCCATCCTATCATCTCTAGGGTCACATCTCCCCATCTATACCACCCTTCCTATCCCTTCTAGGGCCACCTATCACATCATCCTTCCTATCATCTCCCCCTCTATACCACCCTTCCTCTTATTTCTAGGGTCACATCTCCCCCTCTACACCATCCTTCCTATCATTTCTAGGGTCACCTCTCACACCATCCTTTCTATCATTTCTAGGGTCACATCTCCCCCTCTACACCATCCTTCCTATCCTTTCTAGGGTCACCTATCACACCATCCTTCCTATCATCTCCCCCTCTATACCACCCTTCCTCTCATTTCTAGGGTCACATCTCCCCCTCTACACCATCCTTCTTATCATTTTTAGGGTCACATCTCCCCCTCTACACCATCCTTCCTATCATCTCCCCCTCTATACCACCCTTCCTCTCATTTCTAGGGTCACATCTCCCCCTCTACACCATCCTTCCTATCATTTCTAGGGTCACATCTCTTAATCTACAGCACCCTTCCTGTCATTTCTAGGGTCACATCTCCCCCTCTACACCATCCCTCCAATCATTTCTATGGTCACATCTCACACCATCCATCCTATCATCTCTAGGGTCACATCTCCCCATCTATACCACCCTTCCTATCCCTTCTAGGGCCACCTATCACACCATCCTTCCTATCATCTCCCCCTCTATACCACCCTTCCTCTCATTTCTAGGGTCACATCTCCCCCTCTACACCATCCTTCCTATCATTTCTAGGGTCACCTCTCACACCATCCATCCTATCATCTCTAGGGTCACATCTCCCCATCTATACCACCCTTCCTATCCCTTCTAGGGCCACCTATCACACCATCCTTCCTATCATCTCCCCCTCTATACCACCCTTCCTCTCATTTCTAGGGTCACATCTCCCCCTCTACACCATCCCTCCAATCATTTCTATGGTCACATCTTACACCATCCATCCTATCATCTCTAGGGTCACATCTCCCCATCTATACCACCCTTCCTATCCCTTCTAGGGCCACCTATCACACCATCCTTCCTATCATCTCCCCCTCTATACCACCCTTCCTCTCATTTCTAGGGTCACATCTCCCCCTCTACACCATCCTTCCTATCATTTCTAGGATCACCTCTCACACCATCCATCCTATCATCTCTAGGGTCACATCTCCCCATCTATACCACCCTTCCTATCCCTTCTAGGGCCACCTATCACATCATCCTTCCTATCATCTCCCCCTCTATACCACCCTTCCTCTTATTTCTAGGGTCACATCTCCCCCTCTACACCATCCTTCCTATCATTTCTAGGGTCACCTCTCACACCATCCTTTCTATCATTTCTAGGGTCACATCTCCCCCTCTACACCATCCTTCCTATCCTTTCTAGGGTCACCTATCACACCATCCTTCCTATCATCTCCCCCTCTATACCACCCTTCCTCTCATTTCTAGGGTCACATCTCCCCCTCTACACCATCCTTCTTATCATTTTTAGGGTCACATCTCCCCCTCTACACCATCCTTCCTATCATCTCCCCCTCTATACCACCCTTCCTCTCATTTCTAGGGTCACATCTCCCCCTCTACACCATCCTTCCTATCATTTCTAGGGTCACATCTCTTAATCTACAGCACCCTTCCTCTCATTTCTAGGGTCACATCTCCCCCTCTACACCATCCCTCCAATCATTTCTATGGTCACATCTCACACCATCCATCCTATCATCTCTAGGGTCACATCTCCCCATCTATACCACCCTTCCTATCCCTTCTACGGCCACCTATCACACCATCCTTCCTATCATCTCCCCCTCTATACCACCCTTCCTCTCATTTCTAGGGTCACGTCTCCCCCTCTACACCATCCTTCCTATCATTTCTAGGGTCACTTCTCACACCATCCTTTCTATCATTTCTAGGGTCACATCTCCCCCTCTACACCATCCTTCCTATCCTTTCTAGGGTCACCTATCACACCATCCTTCCTATCATCTCCCCCTCTATACCACCCTTCCTCTCATTTCTAGGGTCACATCTCCCCTCTACACCATCCTTCCTATCATTTCTAGGGTCACCTCTCACACCATCCTTTCTATCATTTCTAGGGTCACATCTCCCCCTCTACACCATCCTTCCTATCCTTTCTAGGGTCACCTATCACACCATCCTTCCTATCATCTCCCCCTCTATACCACCCTTCCTCTCATTTCTAGGGTCACATCTCCCCCTCTACACCATCCTTCCTATCATTTCTAGGGTCACCTCTCACACCATCCTTTCTATAATTTCGAGGGTCACATCTCCCCCTCTACACCATCCTTCCTATCCTTTCTAGGGTCACCTATCACACCATCCTTCCTATCATCTCCCCCTCTATACAACCCTTCCTCTCATTTCTAGGGTCACATCTCCCCCTCTACACCATCCTTCCTATCATTTCTAGGGTCACATCTCTTAATCTACAGCACCCTTCCTCTCATTTCTAGGGTCACATCTCCCCCTCTACACCATCCCTCCAATCATTTCTATGGTCACATCTCACACCATCCATCCTATCATCTCTAGGGTCACATCTCCCCATCTATACCACCCTTCCTATCCCTTCTAGGGCCACCTATCACACCATCCTTCCTATCATCTCCCCCTCTATACCATCCTTCCTATCATTTCTAGGGTCACCTCTCACACCATCCTTTCTATCATTTCTAGGGTCACATCTCCCCCTCTACACCATCCTTCCTCTCATTTCTAGGGTCACATCTCCCCCTCTACACCATCCTTCCTCTCATTTCTAGGGTCACATCTCCCCCTCTACACCATCCTTCCTATCATTTCTAGGGTCACGTCTCACACCATCCTTTCTATCATTTCTAGGGTCACATCTCCCCCTCTACACCATCCTTCCTATCCTTTCTAGGGTCACCTATCACACCATCCTTCCTATCATCTCCCCCTCTATACCACCCTTCCTCTCATTTCTAGGGTCACATCTCCCCCTCTACACCATCCTTCCTATCATTTCTAGGGTCACCTCTCACACCATCCTTTCTATCATTTCTAGGGTCACATCTCCCCCTCTACACCATCCTTCCTATCCTTTCTAGGGTCACCTATCACACCATCCTTCCTATCATCTCCCCCTCTATACCACCCTTCCTCTCATTTCTAGGGTCACATCTCCCCCTCTACACCATCCTTCTTATCATTTTTAGGGTCACATCTCCCCCTCTACACCATCCTTCCTATCATCTCCCCCTCTATACCACCCTTCCTCTCATCTCTAGGGTCACATCTCCCCCTCTATACCACCCTTCCTCTCATTTCTAGGATCACATCTCCCCCTCTACACCATCCTTCCTCTCATTTCTAGGGTCACATCTCCCCCTCTACACCATCCTTCCTATCATTTCTAGTGTCACCTCTCACACCATCCTTTCTATCATTTCTAGGGTCACATCTCCCCCTCTACACCATCCTTCCTATCATTTCTAGGGTGACCTCTCACACCATCCTTTCTATCATCTCCCCCTCTATACCACCCTTCCTCTCATTTCTAGGGTCACATCTCCCCCTCTACACCATCCTTCCTATCCTTTCTAGGGTCACCTATCACACCATCCTTCCTATCATCTCCCCCTCTATACCAACCTTCCTCTCATTTCTAGGGTCACATCTCCCCCTCTATACCACCCTTCCTCTCATTTCTAGGGTCACATCTCCCCCTCTACACCATCCTTCTTATCATTTTTAGGGTCACATCTCCCCCTCTACACCATCCTTCCTATCATCTCCCCCTCTACACCATCCTTCTTATCATTTTTAGGGTCACATCTCCCCCTATACACCATCCTCCCTCTCATTTCTAGGGTCACATCTCCCCCTCTATACCATCTTTCCTCTCATTTCTAGGGTCACATCTCCCCCTCTACACCATCCTTCCTATCATTTCTAGGGTCACATCTCCCCCTCTACACCATCCTTCCTATCATCTCCCCCTCTACACCATCCTTCCTATCATTTCTAGGGTCACATCTCCCCCTCTACACCATCCTTCTTATCATTTTTAGGGTCACATCTCCCCCTCTACACCATCCTTCCTATCATCTCCCACTCTATACCACCCTTCCTCTCATTTCTAGGGTCACATCTCCCCCTCTACACCATCCTTCCTATCATTTCTAGGGTCACATCTCTTAATCTACAGCACCCTTCCTGTCATTTCTAGGGTCACATCTCCCCCTATACACCATCCTCCCTCTCATTTCTAGGGTCACATCTCCCCCTCTATACCATCCTTCCTCTCATTTCTAGGGTCACATCTCCCCCTCTACACCATCCTTCCTATCATTTCTAGGGTCACATCTCCCCCTCTACACCATCCTTCCTATCATCTCCCCCTCTACACCATCCTTCCTATCATTTCTAGGGTCACATCTCCCCCTCTACACCATCCTTCCTATCATTTCTAGGGTCACATCTCCCCCTCTACACCATCCTTCCTATCATCTCCCCCTCTATACCACCCTTCCTCTCATTTCTAGGGTCACATCTCCCCCTCTATACCATCCTTCTTATCATTTTTAGGGTCACATCTCCCCCTCTACACCATCCTTCCTATCATCTCCCCCTCTATACCACCCTTCCTCTCATCTCTAGGGTCACATCTCCCCCTCTATACCACCCTTCCTCTCATTTCTAGGATCACATCTCCCCCTCTACACCATCCTTCCTCTCATTTCTAGGGTCACATCTCCCCCTCTACACCATCCTTCCTATCATTTCTAGGGTCACCTCCCACACCATCCTTTCTATCATTTCTAGGGTCACATCTCCCCCTCTACACCATCCTCCCTCTCATTTCTAGGGTCACATCTCCCCCTCTATACCATCCTTCCTCTCATTTCTAGGGTCACATCTCCCCCTCTACACCATCCTTCCTATCATTTCTAGGGTCACATCTCCCCCTCTACACCATCCTTCCTATCATCTCCCCCTCTACACCATCCTTCCTATCATTTCTAGGGTCACATCTCCCCCTCTACACCATCCTTCCTATCATTTCTAGGGTCACATCTCCCCCTCTACACCATCCTTCCTATCATCTCCCCCTCTATACCACCCTTCCTCTCATTTCTAGGGTCACATCTCCCCCTCTATACCATCCTTCTTATCATTTTTAGGGTCACATCTCCCCCTCTACACCATCCTTCCTATCATCTCCCCCTCTATACCACCCTTCCTCTCATCTCTAGGGTCACATCTCCCCCTCTATACCACCCTTCCTCTCATTTCTAGGATCACATCTCCCCCTCTACACCATCCTTCCTCTCATTTCTAGGGTCACATCTCCCCCTCTACACCATCCTTCCTATCATTTCTAGGGTCACCTCCCACACCATCCTTTCTATCATTTCTAGGGTCACATCTCCCCCTCTACACCATCCTTCCTATCATTTCTAGGGTGACCTCTCACACCATCCTTTCTATCATCTCCCCCTCTATACCACCCTTCCTCTCATTTCTAGGGTCACATCTCCCCCTCTACACCATCCTTCCTATCCTTTCTAGGGTCACCTATCACACCATCCTTCCAATCATCTCCCCCTCTATACCACCCTTCCTCTCATTTCTAGGGTCACATCTCCCCCTCTATACCACCCTTCCTCTCATTTCTAGGGTCACATCTCCCCCTCTACACCATCCTTCTTATCATTTTTAGGGTCACATCTCCCCCTCTACACCATCCTTCCTATCATCTCCCCCTCTACACCATCCTTCTTATCATTTTTAGGGTCACATCTCCCCCTATACACCATCCTCCCTCTCATTTCTAGGGTCACATCTCCCCCTCTATACCATCTTTCCTCTCATTTCTAGGGTCACATCTCCCCCTCTACACCATCCTTCCTATCATCTCCCCCTCTACACCATCCTTCCTATCATTTCTAGGGTCACATCTCCCCCTCTACACCATCCTTCCTATCATCTCCCCCTCTACACCATCCTTCCTATCATCTCCCCCTCTATACCACCCTTCCTCTCATTTCTAGGGTCACATCTCCCCCTCTACACCATCCTTCCTATCATTTCTAGGGTCACATCTCTTAATCTACAGCACCCTTCCTGTCATTTCTAGGGTCACATCTCCCCCTCTACACCATCCCTCCAATCATTTCTATGGTCACATCTCACACCATCCATCCTATCATCTCTAGGGTCACATCTCCCCATCTATACCACCCTTCCTATCCCTTCTAGGGCCACCTATCACAACATCCTTCCTATCATCTCCCCCTCTATACCACCCTTCCTCTCATTTCTAGGGTCACATCTCCCCCTCTACACCATCCTTCCTATCATTTCTAGGGTCACCTCTCACACCATCCATCCTATCATCTCTAGGGTCACATCTCCCCATCTATACCACCCTTCCTATCCCTTCTAGGGCCACCTATCACACCATCCTTCCTATCACCCCCCCCCCCCCTCTATACCACCCTCCCTCTCATTTCTAGGGTGACATCTCCCCCTCTACACCATCCCTCCAATCATTTCTATGGTCACATCTCACACCATCCATCCTATCATCTCTAGGGTCACATCTCCCCATCTATACCACCCTTCCTATCCCTTCTAGGGCCACCTATCACACCATCCTTCCTATCATCTCCCCCTCTATACCACCCTTCCTCTCATTTCTAGGGTCACATCTCCCCCTCTACACCATCCTTCCTATCATTTCTAGGGTCACCTCTCACACCATCCATCCTATCATCTCTAGGGTAACATCTCCCCATCTATACCACCCTTCCTATCCCTTCTAGGGCCACCTATCACACCATCCTTCCTATCATCTCCCCCTCTATACCACCCTTCCTCTCATTTCTAGGGTCACATCTCCCCCTCTACACCATCCTTCCTATCATTTCTAGGGTCACCTCTCACACCATCCTTTCTATCATTTCTAGGGTCACATCTCCCCCTCTACACCATCCTTCCTATCCTTTCTAGGGTCACCTATCACACCATCTTTCCTATCATCTCCCCCTCTATACCACCCTTCCTCTCCTTTCTAGGGTCACATCTCCCCCTCTACACCATCCTTCCTATCATTTCTAGGGTCACCTCTCACACCATCCTTTCTATCATTTCTAGGGTCACGTCTCCCCCTCTACACCATCCTTCCTATCCTTTCTAGGGTCACCTATCACACCATCCTTCCTATCATCTCCCCCTCTATACCACCCTTCCTCTCATTTCTAGGGTCACATCTCCCCCTCTACACCATCCTTCCTATCATTTCTAGGGTCACCTCTCACACCATCCTTTCTATCATTTCTAGGGTCACATCTCCCCCTCTACACCATCCTTCCTATCCTTTCTAGGGTCACCTATCACACCATCCTTCCTATCATCTCCCCCTCTATACCACCCTTCCTCTCATTTCTAGGGTCACATCTCCCCCTCTACACCATCCTTCTTATCATTTTTAGGGTCACATCTCCCCCTCTACACCATCCCTCCAATCATTTCTATGGTCACATCTCACACCATCCATCCTATCATCTCTAGGGTCACATCTCCCCATCTATACCACCCTTCCTATCCCTTCTAGGGCCACCTATCACACCATCCTTTCTATCATCTCCCCCTCTATACCACCCTTCCTCTCATTTCTAGGGTCACATCTCCCCCTCTACACCATCCTTCCTATCATTTCTAGGGTCACCTCTCACACCATCCTTTCTATCATTTCTAGGGTCACATCTCCCCCTCTACACCATCCTTCCTATCCCTTCTAGGGCCACCTATCACACCATCCTTCCTATCATCTCCCCCTCTAGGGCCACCTATCACACCATCCTTCCTATCATCTCCCCCTCTATACCACCCTTCCTCTCATTTCTAGGGTCACACCTCCCCCTCTACACCATCCTTCCTATCATTTCTAGGGTCACCTCTCACACCATCCTTTCTATCATTTCTAGGGTCACATCTCCCCCTCTACACCATCCTTCCTATCCTTTCTAGGGTCACCTATCACACCATCCTTCCTATCATCTCCCCCTCTATACCACCCTTCCTCTCATTTCTAGGGTCACATCTCCCCCTCTACACCATCCTTCTTATCATTTTTAGGGTCACATCTCCCCCTCTACACCATCCTTAATATCATCTCCCCCTCTATACCACCCTTCCTCTCATTTCTAGGGTCACATCTCCCCCTCTACACCATCCTTCCTATCATTTCTAGGGTCACATCTCTTAATCTACAGCACCCTTCCTGTCATTTCTAGGGTCACATCTCCCCCTCTACACCATCCCTCCAATCATTTCTATGGTCACATCTCACACCATCCATCCTATCATCTCTAGGGTCACATCTCCCCATCTATACCACCCTTCCTATCCCTTCTAGGGCCACCTATCACACCATCCTTCCTATCATCTCCCCCTCTATACCACCCTTCCTCTCATTTCTAGGGTCACATCTCCCCCTCTACACCATCCTTCCTATCATTTCTAGGGTCACCTCTCACACCATCCATCCTATCATCTCTAGGGTCACATCTCCCCATCTATACCACCCTTCCTATCCCTTCTAGGGCCACCTATCACACCATCCTTCCTATCATCTCCCCCTCTATACCACCCTTCCTCTCATTTCTAGGGTCACATCTCCCCCTCTACACCATCCTTCCTATCATTTCTAGGGTCACCTCTCACACAATCCTTTCTATCATTTCTAGGGTCACATCTCCCCCTCTACACCATCCTTCCTATCCTTTCTAGGGTCACCTATCACACCATCCTTCCTATCATCTCCCCCTCTATACCACCCTTCCTCTCATTTCTAGGGTCACATCTCCCCCTCTACACCATCCTTCCTATCATTTCTAGGGTCACCTCTCACACCATCCTTTCTATCATTTCTAGGGTCACATCTCCCCCTCTACACCATCCTTCCTATCCCTTCTAGGGCCACCTATCACACCATCCTTCCTATCATCTCCCCCTCTATACCACCCTTCCTCTCATTTCTAGGGTCACACCTCCCCCTCTACACCATCCTTCCTATCATTTCTAGGGTCACCTCTCACACCATCCTTTCTATCATTTCTAGGGTCACATCTCCCCCTCTACACCATCCTTCCTATCCTTTCTAGGGTCACCTATCACACCATCCTTCCTATCATCTCCCCCTCTATACCACCCTTCCTCTCATTTCTAGGGTCACATCTCCCCCTCTACACCATCCTTCTTATCATTTTTAGGGTCACATCTCCCCCTCTACACCATCCTTCCTATCATCTCCCCCTCTATACCACCCTTCCTCTCATTTCTAGGGTCACATCTCCCCCTCTACACCATCCTTCCTATCATTTCTAGGGTCACATCTCTTAATCTACAGCACCCTTCCTGTCATTTCTAGGGTCACATCTCCCCCTCTACACCATCCCTCCAATCATTTCTATGGTCACATCTCACACCATCCATCCTATCATCTCTAGGGTCACATCTCCCCATCTATACCACCCTTCCTATCCCTTCTAGGGCCACCTATCACAACATCCTTCCTATCATCTCCCCCTCTATACCACCCTTACTCTCATTTCTAGGGTCACATCTCCCCCTCTACACCATCCTTCCTATCATTTCTAGGGTCACCTCTCACACCATCCATCCTATCATCTCTAGGGTCACATCTCCCCATCTATACCACCCTTCCTATCTCTTCTAGGGCCACCTATCACACCATCCTTCCTATCACCTCCCCCTCTATACCACCCTTCCTCTCATTTCTAGGGTGACATCTCCCCCTCTACACCATCCCTCCAATCATTTCTATGGTCACATCTCACACCATCCATCCTATCATCTCTAGGGTCACATCTCCCCATCTATACCACCCTTCCTATCCCTTCTAGGGCCACCTATCACACCATCCTTCCTATCATCTCCCCCTCTATACCACCCTTCCTCTCATTTCTAGGGTCACATCTCCCCCTCTACACCATCCTTCCTATCATTTCTAGGGTCACCTCTCACACCATCCATCCTATCATCTCTAGGGTAACATCTCCCCATCTATACCACCCTTCCTATCCCTTCTAGGGCCACCTATCACACCATCCTTCCTATCATCTCCCCCTCTATACCACCCTTCCTCTCATTTCTAGGGTCACATCTCCCCCTCTACACCATCCTTCCTATCATTTCTAGGGTCACCTCTCACACCATCCATCCTATCATCTCTAGGGTAACATCTCCCCATCTATACCACCCTTCCTATCCCTTCTAGGGCCACCTATCACACCATCCTTCCTATCATCTCCCCCTCTATACCACCCTTCCTCTCATTTCTAGGGTCACATCTCCCCCTCTACACCATCCTTCCTATCATTTCTAGGGTCACCTCTCACACCATCCATCCTATCATCTCTAGGGTCACATCTCCCCATCTATACCACCCTTCCTATCCCTTCTAGGGCCACCTATCACACCATCCTTCCTATCACCCCCCCCCCCCCTCTATACCACCCTCCCTCTCATTTCTAGGGTGACATCTCCCCCTCTACACCATCCCTCCAATCATTTCTATGGTCACATCTCACACCATCCATCCTATCATCTCTAGGGTCACATCTCCCCATCTATACCACCCTTCCTATCCCTTCTAGGGCCACCTATCACACCATCCTTCCTATCATCTCCCCCTCTATACCACCCTTCCTCTCATTTCTAGGGTCACATCTCCCCCTCTACACCATCCTTCCTATCATTTCTAGGGTCACCTCTCACACCATCCATCCTATCATCTCTAGGGTAACATCTCCCCATCTATACCACCCTTCCTATCCCTTCTAGGGCCACCTATCACACCATCCTTCCTATCATCTCCCCCTCTATACCACCCTTCCTCTCATTTCTAGGGTCACATCTCCCCCTCTACACCATCCTTCCTATCATTTCTAGGGTCACCTCTCACACCATCCTTTCTATCATTTCTAGGGTCACATCTCCCCCTCTACACCATCCTTCCTATCCTTTCTAGGGTCACCTATCACACCATCTTTCCTATCATCTCCCCCTCTATACCACCCTTCCTCTCCTTTCTAGGGTCACATCTCCCCCTCTACACCATCCTTCCTATCATTTCTAGGGTCACCTCTCACACCATCCTTTCTATCATTTCTAGGGTCACGTCTCCCCCTCTACACCATCCTTCCTATCCTTTCTAGGGTCACCTATCACACCATCCTTCCTATCATCTCCCCCTCTATACCACCCTTCCTCTCATTTCTAGGGTCACATCTCCCCCTCTACACCATCCTTCCTATCATTTCTAGGGTCACCTCTCACACCATCCTTTCTATCATTTCTAGGGTCACATCTCCCCCTCTACACCATCCTTCCTATCCTTTCTAGGGTCACCTATCACACCATCCTTCCTATCATCTCCCCCTCTATACCACCCTTCCTCTCATTTCTAGGGTCACATCTCCCCCTCTACACCATCCTTCTTATCATTTTTAGGGTCACATCTCCCCCTCTACACCATCCCTCCAATCATTTCTATGGTCACATCTCACACCATCCATCCTATCATCTCTAGGGTCACATCTCCCCATCTATACCACCCTTCCTATCCCTTCTAGGGCCACCTATCACACCATCCTTTCTATCATCTCCCCCTCTATACCACCCTTCCTCTCATTTCTAGGGTCACATCTCCCCCTCTACACCATCCTT
Source organism: Lithobates septentrionalis (assembly GCA_037952835.1). Taxonomy (NCBI): domain Eukaryota; kingdom Metazoa; phylum Chordata; class Amphibia; order Anura; family Ranidae; genus Lithobates; species Lithobates septentrionalis. The sequence continues at coordinate 13,427 of JBBDGP010000244.1, forward strand.
CCTATCATTTCTAGGGTCACCTCTCACACCATCCTTTCTATCATTTCTAGGGTCACATCTCCCCCTCTACACCATCCTTCCTATCCCTTCTAGGGCCACCTATCACACCATCCTTCCTATCATCTCCCCCTCTAGGGCCACCTATCACACCATCCTTCCTATCATCTCCCCCTCTATACCACCCTTCCTCTCATTTCTAGGGTCACACCTCCCCCTCTACACCATCCTTCCTATCATTTCTAGGGTCACCTCTCACACCATCCTTTCTATCATTTCTAGGGTCACATCTCCCCCTCTACACCATCCTTCCTATCCTTTCTAGGGTCACCTATCACACCATCCTTCCTATCATCTCCCCCTCTATACCACCCTTCCTCTCATTTCTAGGGTCACATCTCCCCCTCTACACCATCCTTCTTATCATTTTTAGGGTCACATCTCCCCCTCTACACCATCCTTAATATCATCTCCCCCTCTATACCACCCTTCCTCTCATTTCTAGGGTCACATCTCCCCCTCTACACCATCCTTCCTATCATTTCTAGGGTCACATCTCTTAATCTACAGCACCCTTCCTGTCATTTCTAGGGTCACATCTCCCCCTCTACACCATCCCTCCAATCATTTCTATGGTCACATCTCACACCATCCATCCTATCATCTCTAGGGTCACATCTCCCCATCTATACCACCCTTCCTATCCCTTCTAGGGCCACCTATCACACCATCCTTCCTATCATCTCCCCCTCTATACCACCCTTCCTCTCATTTCTAGGGTCACATCTCCCCCTCTACACCATCCTTCCTATCATTTCTAGGGTCACCTCTCACACCATCCATCCTATCATCTCTAGGGTCACATCTCCCCATCTATACCACCCTTCCTATCCCTTCTAGGGCCACCTATCACACCATCCTTCCTATCATCTCCCCCTCTATACCACCCTTCCTCTCATTTCTAGGGTCACATCTCCCCCTCTACACCATCCTTCCTATCATTTCTAGGGTCACCTCTCACACAATCCTTTCTATCATTTCTAGGGTCACATCTCCCCCTCTACACCATCCTTCCTATCCTTTCTAGGGTCACCTATCACACCATCCTTCCTATCATCTCCCCCTCTATACCACCCTTCCTCTCATTTCTAGGGTCACATCTCCCCCTCTACACCATCCTTCCTATCATTTCTAGGGTCACCTCTCACACCATCCTTTCTATCATTTCTAGGGTCACATCTCCCCCTCTACACCATCCTTCCTATCCCTTCTAGGGCCACCTATCACACCATCCTTCCTATCATCTCCCCCTCTATACCACCCTTCCTCTCATTTCTAGGGTCACACCTCCCCCTCTACACCATCCTTCCTATCATTTCTAGGGTCACCTCTCACACCATCCTTTCTATCATTTCTAGGGTCACATCTCCCCCTCTACACCATCCTTCCTATCCTTTCTAGGGTCACCTATCACACCATCCTTCCTATCATCTCCCCCTCTATACCACCCTTCCTCTCATTTCTAGGGTCACATCTCCCCCTCTACACCATCCTTCTTATCATTTTTAGGGTCACATCTCCCCCTCTACACCATCCTTCCTATCATCTCCCCCTCTATACCACCCTTCCTCTCATTTCTAGGGTCACATCTCCCCCTCTACACCATCCTTCCTATCATTTCTAGGGTCACATCTCTTAATCTACAGCACCCTTCCTGTCATTTCTAGGGTCACATCTCCCCCTCTACACCATCCCTCCAATCATTTCTATGGTCACATCTCACACCATCCATCCTATCATCTCTAGGGTCACATCTCCCCATCTATACCACCCTTCCTATCCCTTCTAGGGCCACCTATCACAACATCCTTCCTATCATCTCCCCCTCTATACCACCCTTACTCTCATTTCTAGGGTCACATCTCCCCCTCTACACCATCCTTCCTATCATTTCTAGGGTCACCTCTCACACCATCCATCCTATCATCTCTAGGGTCACATCTCCCCATCTATACCACCCTTCCTATCTCTTCTAGGGCCACCTATCACACCATCCTTCCTATCACCTCCCCCTCTATACCACCCTTCCTCTCATTTCTAGGGTGACATCTCCCCCTCTACACCATCCCTCCAATCATTTCTATGGTCACATCTCACACCATCCATCCTATCATCTCTAGGGTCACATCTCCCCATCTATACCACCCTTCCTATCCCTTCTAGGGCCACCTATCACACCATCCTTCCTATCATCTCCCCCTCTATACCACCCTTCCTCTCATTTCTAGGGTCACATCTCCCCCTCTACACCATCCTTCCTATCATTTCTAGGGTCACCTCTCACACCATCCATCCTATCATCTCTAGGGTAACATCTCCCCATCTATACCACCCTTCCTATCCCTTCTAGGGCCACCTATCACACCATCCTTCCTATCATCTCCCCCTCTATACCACCCTTCCTCTCATTTCTAGGGTCACATCTCCCCCTCTACACCATCCTTCCTATCATTTCTAGGGTCACCTCTCACACCATCCATCCTATCATCTCTAGGGTAACATCTCCCCATCTATACCACCCTTCCTATCCCTTCTAGGGCCACCTATCACACCATCCTTCCTATCATCTCCCCCTCTATACCACCCTTCCTCTCATTTCTAGGGTCACATCTCCCCCTCTACACCATCCTTCCTATCATTTCTAGGGTCACCTCTCACACCATCCTTTCTATCATTTCTAGGGTCACATCTCCCCCTCTACACCATCCTTCCTATCCTTTCTAGGGTCACCTATCACACCATCTTTCCTATCATCTCCCCCTCTATTCCACCCTTCCTCTCCTTTCTAGGGTCACATCTCCCCCTCTACACCATCCTTCCTATCATTTCTAGGGTCACCTCTCACACCATCCTTTCTATCATTTCTAGGGTCACATCTCCCCCTCTACACCATCCTTCCTATCCTTTCTAGGGTCACCTATCACACCATCCTTCCTATCATCTCCCCCTCTATACCACCCTTCCTCTCATTTCTAGGGTCACATCTCCCCCTCTACACCATCCTTCTTATCATTTTTAGGGTCACATCTCCCCCTCTACACCATCCTTCCTATCATCTCCCCCTCTATACCACCCTTCCTCTCATTTCTAGGGTCACATCTCCCCCTCTACACCATCCTTCCTATCATTTCTAGGGTCACATCTCTTAATCTACAGCACCCTTCCTCTCATTTCTAGGGTCACATCTCCCCCTCTACACCATCCCTCCAATCATTTCTATGGTCACATCTCACACCATCCATCCTATCATCTCTAGGGTCACATCTCCCCATCTATACCACCCTTCCTATCCCTTCTAGGGCCACCTATCACACCATCCTTCCTATCATCTCCCCCTCTATACCACCCTTCCTCTCATTTCTAGGGTCACATCTCCCCCTCTACACCATCCTTCCTATCATTTCTAGGGTCACCTCTCACACCATCCATCCTATCATCTCTAGGGTAACATCTCCCCATCTATACCACCCTTCCTATCCCTTCTAGGGCCACCTATCACACCATCCTTCCTATCATCTCCCCCTCTATACCACCCTTCCTCTCATTTCTAGGGTCACATCTCCCCCTCTACACCATCCTTCCTATCATTTCTAGGGTCACCTCTCACACCATCCATCCTATCATCTCTAGGGTAACATCTCCCCATCTATACCACCCTTCCTATCCCTTCTAGGGCCACCTATCACACCATCCTTCCTATCATCTCCCCCTCTATACCACCCTTCCTCTCATTTCTAGGGTCACATCTCCCCCTCTACACCATCCTTCCTATCATTTCTAGGGTCACCTCTCACACCATCCTTTCTATCATTTCTAGGGTCACATCTCCCCCTCTACACCATCCTTCCTATCCTTTCTAGGGTCACCTATCACACCATCTTTCCTATCATCTCCCCCTCTATACCACCCTTCCTCTCCTTTCTAGGGTCACATCTCCCCCTCTACACCATCCTTCCTATCATTTCTAGGGTCACCTCTCACACCATCCTTTCTATCATTTCTAGGGTCACATCTCCCCCTCTACACCATCCTTCCTATCCTTTCTAGGGTCACCTATCACACCATCCTTCCTATCATCTCCTCCTCTATACCACCCTTCCTCTCATTTCTAGGGTCACATCTCCCCCTCTACACCATCCTTCTTATCATTTTTAGGGTCACATCTCCCCCTCTACACCATCCTTCCTATCATCTCCCCCTCTATACCACCCTTCCTCTCATTTCTAGGGTCACATCTCCCCCTCTACACCATCCTTCCTATCATTTCTAGGGTCACATCTCTTAATCTACAGCACCCTTCCTCTCATTTCTAGGGTCACATCTCCCCCTCTACACCATCCCTCCAATCATTTCTATGGTCACATCTCACACCATCCATCCTATCATCTCTAGGGTCACATCTCCCCATCTATACCACCCTTCCTATCCCTTCTAGGGCCACCTATCACACCATCCTTCCTATCATCTCCCCCTCTATACCACCCTTCCTCTCATTTCTAGGGTCACATCTCCCCCTCTACACCATCCTTCCTATCATTTCTAGGGTCACCTCTCACACCATCCTTTCTATCATTTCTAGGGTCACATCTCCCCCTCTACACCATCCTTCCTATCCTTTCTAGGGTCACCTATCACACCATCCTTCCTATCATCTCCCCCTCTATACCACCCTTCCTCTCATTTCTAGGGTCACATCTCCCCCTCTACACCATCCTTCATATCCCTTCTAGGGCCACCTATCACACCATCCTTCCTATCATCTCCCCCTCTATACCACCCTTCCTCTCATTTCTAGGGTCACATCTCCCCCTCTACACCATCCTTCCTATCATTTCTAGGGTCACCTCTCACACCATCCTTTCTATCATTTCTAGGGTCACATCTCCCCCTCTACACCATCCTTCCTATCCTTTCTAGGGTCACCTATCACACCATCCTTCCTATCATCTCCCCCTCTATACCACCCTTCCTCTCATTTCTAGGGTCACATCTCCCCCTCTACACCATCCTTCTTATCATTTTTAGGGTCACATCTCCCCCTCTACACCATCCTTCCTATCATCTCCCCCTCTATACCACCCTTCCTCTCATTTCTAGGGTCACATCTCCCCCTCTACACCATCCTTCCTATCATTTCTAGGGTCACATCTCTTAATCTACAGCACCCTTCCTGTCATTTCTAGGGTCACATCTCCCCCTCTACACCATCCCTCCAATCATTTCTATGGTCACATCTCACACCATCCATCCTATCATCTCTAGGGTCACATCTCCCCATCTATACCACCCTTCCTATCCCTTCTAGGGCCACCTATCACACCATCCTTCCTATCATCTCCCCCTCTATACCACCCTTCCTCTCATTTCTAGGGTCACATCTCCCCCTCTACACCATCCTTCCTATCATTTCTAGGGTCACCTCTCACACCATCCATCCTATCATCTCTAGGGTCACATCTCCCCATCTATACCACCCTTCCTATCCCTTCTAGGGCCACCTATCACACCATCCTTCCTATCATCTCCCCCTCTATACCACCCTTCCTCTCATTTCTAGGGTCACATTTCCCCCTCTACACCATCCCTCCAATCATTTCTATGGTCACATCTCACACCATCCATCCTATCATCTCTAGGGTCACATCTCCCCATCTATACCACCCTTCCTATCCCTTCTAGGGCCACCTATCACACCATCCTTCCTATCATCTCCCCCTCTATACCACCCTTCCTCTCATTTCTAGGGTCACATCTCCCCCTCTACACCATCCTTCCTATCATTTCTAGGGTCACCTCTCACACCATCCATCCTATCATCTCTAGGGTCACATCTCCCCATCTATACCACCCTTCCTATCCCTTCTAGGGCCACCTATCACACCATCCTTCCTATCATCTCCCCCTCTATACCACCCTTCCTCTCATTTCTAGGGTCACATCTCCCCCTCTACACCATCCTTCCTATCATTTCTAGGGTCACCTCTCACACCATCCTTTCTATCATTTCTAGGGTCACATCTCCCCCTCTACACCATCCTTCCTATCCTTTCTAGGGTCACCTATCACACCATCCTTCCTATCATCTCCCCCTCTATACCACCCTTCCTCTCATTTCTAGGGTCACATCTCCCCCTCTACACCATCCTTCTTATCATTTTTAAGGTCACATCTCCCCCTCTACACCATCCTTCCTATCATCTCCCCCTCTATACCACCCTTCCTCTCATTTCTAGGGTCACATCTCCCCCTCTACACCATCCTTCCTATCATTTCTAGGGTCACATCTCTTAAACTACAGCACCCTTCCTCTCATTTCTAGGGTCACATCTCCCCCTCTACACCATCCCTCCAATCATTTCTATGGTCACATCTCACACCATCCATCCTATCATCTCTAGGGTCACATCTCCCCATCTATACCACCCTTCCTATCCCTTCTAGGGCCACCTATCACACCATCCTTCCTATCATCTCCCCCTCTATACCACCCTTCCTCTCATTTCTAGGGTCACATCTCCCCCTCTACACCATCCTTCCTATCATTTCTAGGGTCACCTCTCACACCATCCATCCTATCATCTCTAGGGTCACATCTCCCCATCTATACCACCCTTCCTATCCCTTCTACGGCCACCTATCACACCATCCTTCCTATCATCTCCCCCTCTATACCACCCTTCCTCTCATTTCTAGGGTCACGTCTCCCCCTCTACACCATCCTTCCTATCATTTCTAGGGTCACCTCTCACACCATCCTTTCTATCATTTCTAGGGTCACATCTCCCCCTCTACACCATCCTTCCTATCCTTTCTAGGGTCACCTATCACACCATCCTTCCTATCATCTCCCCCTCTATACCACCCTTCCTCTCATTTCTAGGGTCACATCTCCCCCTCTACACCATCCTTCCTATCATTTCTAGGGTCACCTCTCACACCATCCTTTCTATCATTTCTAGGGTCACATCTCCCCCTCTACACCATCCTTCCTATCCTTTCTAGGGTCACCTATCACACCATCCTTCCTATCATCTCCCCCTCTATACCACCCTTCCTCTCATTTCTAGGGTCACATCTCCCCCTCTACACCATCCTTCCTATCATTTCTAGGGTCACCTCTCACACCATCCTTTCTATAATTTCAAGGGTCACATCTCCCCCTCTACACCATCCTTCCTATCCTTTCTAGGGTCACCTATCACACCATCCTTCCTATCATCTCCCCCTCTATACCACCCTTCCTCTCATTTCTAGGGTCACATCTCCCCCTCTACACCATCCTTCTTATCATTTTTAGGGTCACATCTCCCCCTCTACACCATCCTTCCTATCATCTCCCCCTCTATACCACCCTTCCTCTCATTTCTAGGGTCACATCTCCCCCTCCACACCATCCTTCCTATCATTTCTAGGGTCACATCTCTTAATCTACAGCACCCTTCCTCTCATTTCTAGGGTCACATCTCCACCTCTACACCATCCTTCTTATCATTTTTAGGGTCACATCTCCCCCTCTACACCATCCTTCCTATCATCTCCCCCTCTATACCACCCTTCCTCTCATTTCTAGGGTCACATCTCCCCCTCTACACCATCCTTCCTATCATTTCTAGGGTCACATCTCTTAATCTACAGCACCCTTCCTCTCATTTCTAGGGTCACATCTCCCCCTCTACACCATCCCTCCAATCATTTCTATGGTCACATCTCACACCATCCATCCTATCATCTCTAGGGTCACATCTCCCCATCTATACCACCCTTCCTATCCCTTCTAGGGCCACCTATCACACCATCCTTCCTATCATCTCCCCCTCTATACCACCCTTCCTCTCATTTCTAGGGTCACATCTCCCCCTCTACACCATCCTTCCTATCATTTCTAGGGTCACCTCTCACACCATCCTTTCTATCATTTCTAGGGTCACATCTCCCCCTCTACACCATCCTTCCTATCCTTTCTAGGGTCACCTATCACACCATCCTTCCTATCATCTCCCCCTCTATACCACCCTTCCTCTCATTTCTAGGGTCACATCTCCCCCTCTACACCATCCTTCCTATCATTTCTAGGGTCACCTCTCACACCATCCTTTCTATCATTTCTAGGGTCACATCTCCCCCTCTACACCATCCTTCATATCCCTTCTAGGGCCACCTATCACACCATCCTTCCTATCATCTCCCCCTCTATACCACCCTTCCTTTCATTTCTAGGGTCACATCTCCCCCTCTACACCATCCTTCCTATCATTTCTAGGGTCACCTCTCACACCATCCTTTCTATCATTTCTAGGGTCACATCTCCCCCTCTACACCATCCTTCCTATCCTTTCTAGGGTCACCTATCACACCATCCTTCCTATCATCTCCCCCTCTATACCACCCTTCCTCTCATTTCTAGGGTCACATCTCCCCCTCTACACCATCCTTCTTATCATTTTTAGGGTCACATCTCCCCCTCTACACCATCCTTCCTATCATCTCCCCCTCTATACCACCCTTCCTCTCATTTCTAGGGTCACATCTCCCCCTCTACACCATCCTTCCTATCATTTCTAGGGTCACATCTCTTAATCTACAGCACCCTTCCTGTCATTTCTAGGGTCACATCTCCCCCTCTACACCATCCCTCCAATCATTTCTATGGTCACATCTCACACCATCCATCCTATCATCTCTAGGGTCACATCTCCCCATCTATACCACCCTTCCTATCCCTTCTAGGGCCACCTATCACACCATCCTTCCTATCATCTCCCCCTCTATACCACCCTTCCTCTCATTTCTAGAGTCACATCTCCCCCTCTACACCATCCTTCCTATCATTTCTAGGGTCACCTCTCACACCATCCATCCTATCATCTCTAGGGTCACATCTCCCCATCTATACCACCCTTCCTATCCCTTCTAGGGCCACCTATCACACCATCCTTCCTATCATCTCCCCCTCTATACCACCCTTCCTCTCATTTCTAGGGTCACATCTCCCCCTCTACACCATCCCTCCAATCATTTCTATGGTCACATCTCACACCATCCATCCTATCATCTCTAGGGTCACATCTCCCCATCTATACCACCCTTCCTATCCCTTCTAGGGCCACCTATCACACCATCCTTCCTATCATCTCCCCCTCTATACCACCCTTCCTCTCATTTCTAGGGTCACATCTCCCCCTCTACACCATCCTTCCTATCATTTCTAGGGTCACCTCTCACACCATCCATCCTATCATCTCTAGGGTCACATCTCCCCATCTATACCACCCTTCCTATCCCTTCTAGGGCCACCTATCACACCATCCTTCCTATCATCTCCCCCTCTATACCACCCTTCCTCTCATTTCTAGGGTCACATCTCCCCCTCTACACCATCCTTCCTATCATTTCTAGGGTCACCTCTCACACCATCCTTTCTATCATTTCTAGGGTCACATCTCCCCCTCTACACCATCCTTCCTATCCTTTCTAGGGTCACCTATCACACCATCCTTCCTATCATCTCCCCCTCTATACCACCCTTCCTCTCATTTCTAGGGTCACATCTCCCCCTCTACACCATCCTTCTTATCATTTTTAGGGTCACATCTCCCCCTCTACACCATCCTTCCTATCATCTCCCCCTCTATACCACCCTTCCTCTCATTTCTAGGGTCACATCTCCCCCTCTACACCATCCTTCCTATCATTTCTAAGGTCACATCTCTTAATCTACAGCACCCTTCCTCTCATTTCTAGGGTCACATCTCCCCCTCTACACCATCCCTCCAATCATTTCTATGGTCACATCTCACACCATCCATCCTATCATCTCTAGGGTCACATCTCCCCATCTATACCACCCTTCCTATCCCTTCTAGGGCCACCTATCACACCATCCTTCCTATCATCTCCCCCTCTATACCACCCTTCCTCTCATTTCTAGGGTCACATCTCCCCCTCTACACCATCCTTCCTATAATTTCTAGGGTCACCTCTCACACCATCCATCCTATCATCTCTAGGGTCACATCTCCCCATCTATACCACCCTTCCTATCCCTTCTACGGCCACCTATCACACCATCCTTCCTATCATCTCCCCCTCTATACCACCCTTCCTCTCATTTCTAGGGTCACGTCTCCCCCTCTACACCATCCTTCCTATCATTTCTAGGGTCACCTCTCACACCATCCTTTCTATCATTTTTAGGGTCTCATCTCCCCCTCTACACCATCCTTCCTATCCTTTCTAGGGTCACCTATCACACCATCCTTCCTATCATCTCCCCCTCTATACCACCCTTCCTCTCATTTCTAGGGTCACATCTCCCCCTCTACACCATCCTTCCTATCATTTCTAGGGTCACCTCTCACACCATCCTTTCTATCATTTCTAGGGTCACATCTCCCCCTCTACACCATCCTTCCTATCCTTTCTAGGGTCACCTATCACACCATCCTTCCTATCATCTCCCCCTCTATACCACCCTTCCTCTCATTTCTAGGGTCACATCTCCCCCTCTACACCATCCTTCCTATCATTTCTAGGGTCACCTCTCACACCATCCTTTCTATAATTTCAAGGGTCACATCTCCCCCTCTACACCATCCTTCCTATCCTTTCTAGGGTCACCTATCACACCATCCTTCCTATCATCTCCCCCTCTATACCACCCTTCCTCTCATTTCTAGGGTCACATCTCCCCCTCTACACCATCCTTCTTATCATTTTTAGGGTCACATCTCCCCCTCTACACCATCCTTCCTATCATCTCCCCCTCTATACCACCCTTCCTCTCATTTCTAGGGTCACATCTCCCCCTCCACACCATCCTTCCTATCATTTCTAGGGTCACATCTCTTAATCTACAGCACCCTTCCTCTCATTTCTAGGGTCACATCTCCCCCTCTACACCATCCCTCCAATCATTTCTATGGTCACATCTCACACCATCCATCCTATCATCTCTAGGGTCACATCTCCCCATCTATACCACCCTTCCTATCCCTTCTAGGGCCACCTATCACACCATCCTTCCTATCATCTCCCCCTCTATACCACCCTTCCTCTCATTTCTAGGGTCACATCTCCCCCTCTACACCATCCTTCCTATCATTTCTAGAGTCACCTCTCACACCATCCTTTCTATCATTTCTAGGGTCACATCTCCCCCTCTACACCATCCTTCCTCTCATTTCTAGGGTCACATCTCCCCCTCTACACCATCCTTCCTCTCATTTCTAGGGTCACATCTCCCCCTCTACACCATCCTTCCTATCATTTCTAGGGTCACCTCTCACACCATCCTTTCTATCATTTCTAGGGTCACATCTCCCCCTCTACACCATCCTTCCTATCCTTTCTAGGGTCACCTATCACACCATCCTTCCTATCATCTCCCCCTCTATACCACCCTTCCTCTCATTTCTAGGGTCACATCTCCCCCTCTACACCATCCTTCCTATCATTTCTAGGGTCACCTCTCACACCATCCTTTCTATCATTTCTAGGGTCACATCTCCCCCTCTACACCATCCTTCCTATCCTTTCTAGGGTCACCTATCACACCATCCTTCCTATCATCTCCCCCTCTATACCACCCTTCCTCTCATTTCTAGGGTCACATCTCCCCCTCTACACCATCCTTCTTATCATTTTTAGGGTCACATCTCCCCCTCTACACCATCCTTCCTATCATCTCCCCCTCTATACCACCCTTCCTCTCATCTCTAGGGTCACATCTCCCCCTCTATACCACCCTTCCTCTCATTTCTAGGATCACATCTCCCCCTCTACACCATCCTTCCTCTCATTTCTAGGGTCACATCTCCCCCTCTACACCATCCTTCCTATCATTTCTAGGGTCACCTCTCACACCATCCTTTCTATCATTTCTAGGGTCACATCTCCCCCTCTACACCATCCTTCCTATTATTTCTAGGGTGACCTCTCACACCATCCTTTCTATCATCTCCCCCTCTATACCACCCTTCCTCTCATTTCTAGGGTCACATCTCCCCCTCTACACCATCCTTCCTATCCTTTCTAGGGTCACCTATCACACCATCCTTCCTATCATCTCCCCCTCTATACCACCCTTCCTCTCATTTCTAGGGTCACATCTCCCCCTCTATACCACCCTTCCTCTCATTTCTAGGGTCACATCTCCCCCTCTACACCATCCTTCTTATCATTTTTAGTGTCACATCTCCCCCTCTACACCATCCTTCCTATCATCTCCCCCTCTACACCATCCTTCTTATCATTTTTAGGGTCACATCTCCCCCTATACACCATCCTCCCTCTCATTTCTAGGGTCACATCTCCCCCTCTATACCATCCTTCCTCTCATTTCTAGGGTCACATCTCCCCCTCTACACCATCCTTCCTATCATTTCTAGGGTCACATCTCCCCCTCTACACCATCCTTCCTATCATCTCCCCCTCTACACCATCCTTCCTATCATTTCTAGGGTCACATCTCCCCCTCTACACCATCCTTCTTATCATTTTTAGGGTCACATCTCCCCCTCTACACCATCCTTCCTATCATCTCCCCCTCTATACCACCCTTCCTCTCATTTCTAGGGTCACATCTCCCCCTCTACACCATCCTTCCTATCATTTCTAGGGTCACATCTCTTAATCTACAGCACCCTTCCTGTCATTTCTAGGGTCACATCTCCCCCTCTACACCATCCCTCCAATCATTTCTATGGTCACATCTCACACCATCCATCCTATCATCTCTAGGGTCACATCTCCCCATCTATACCACCCTTCCTATCCCTTCTAGGGCCACCTATCACAACATCCTTCCTATCATCTCCCCCTCTATACCACCCTTCCTCTCATTTCTAGGGTCACATCTCCCCCTCTACACCATCCTTCCTATCATTTCTAGGGTCACCTCTCACACCATCCATCCTATCATCTCTAGGGTCACATCTCCCCATCTATACCACCCTTCCTATCCCTTCTAGGGCCACCTATCACACCATCCTTCCTATCACCTCCCCCTCTATACCACCCTTCCTCTCATTTCTAGGGTGACATCTCCCCCTCTACACCATCCCTCCAATCATTTCTATGCTCACATCTCACACCATCCATCCTATCATCTCTAGGGTCACATCTCCCCATCTATACCACCCTTCCTATCCCTTCTAGGGCCACCTATTACACCATCCTTCCTATCATCTCCCCCTCTATACCACCCTTCCTCTCATTTCTAGGGTCACATCTCCCCCTCTACACCATCCTTCCTATCATTTCTAGGGTCACCTCTCACACCATCCATCCTATCATCTCTAGGGTCACATCTCCCCATCTATACCACCCTTCCTATCCCTTCTAGGGCCACCTATCACACCATCCTTCCTATCATCTCCCCCTCTATACCACCCTTCCTCTCATTTCTAGGGTCACATCTCCCCCTCTACACCATCCTTCCTATCATTTCTAGGGTCACCTCTCACACCATCCTTTCTATCATTTCTAGGGTCACATCTCCCCCTCTACACCATCCTTCCTATCCTTTCTAGGGTCACCTATCACACCATCTTTCCTATGATCTCCCCCTCTATACCACCCTTCCTCTCATTTCTAGGGTCACATCTCCCCCTCTACACCATCCTTCCTATCATTTCTAGGGTCACATCTCTTAATCTACAGTACCCTTCCTGTCATTTCTAGGGTCACATCTCCCCCTCTACACCATCCCTCCAATCATTTCTATGGTCACATCTCACACCATCCATCCTATCATCTCTAGGGTCACATCTCCCCATCTATACCACCCTTCCTATCCCTTCTAGGGCCACCTATCACAACATCCTTCCTATCATCTCCCCCTCTATACCACCCTTCCTCTCATTTCTAGGGTCACATCTCCCCCTCTACACCATCCTTCCTATCATTTCTAGGGTCACCTCTCACACCATCCATCCTATCATCTCTAGGGTCACATCTCCCCATCTATACCACCCTTCCTATCCCTTCTAGGGCCACCTATCACACCATCCTTCCTATCACCCCCCCCCCTCTATACCACCCTCCCTCTCATTTCTAGGGTGACATCTCCCCCTCTACACCATCCCTCCAATCATTTCTATGGTCACATCTCACACCATCCATCCTATCATCTCTAGGGTCACATCTCCCCATCTATACCACCCTTCCTATCCCTTCTAGGGCCACCTATCACACCATCCTTCCTATCATCTCCCCCTCTATACCACCCTTCCTCTCATTTCTAGGGTCACATCTCCCCCTCTACACCATCCTTCCTATCATTTCTAGGGTCACCTCTCACACCATCCATCCTATCATCTCTAGGGTAACATCTCCCCATCTATACCACCCTTCCTATCCCTTCTAGGGCCACCTATCACACCATCCTTCCTATCATCTCCCCCTCTATACCACCCTTCCTCTCATTTCTAGGGTCACATCTCCCCCTCTACACCATCCTTCCTATCATTTCTAGGGTCACCTCTCACACCATCCTTTCTATCATTTCTAGGGTCACATCTCCCCCTCTACACCATCCTTCCTATCCTTTCTAGGGTCACCTATCACACCATCTTTCCTATCATCTCCCCCTCTATACCACCCTTCCTCTCCTTTCTAGGGTCACATCTCCCCCTCTACACCATCCTTTCTATCATTTCTAGGGTCACCTCTCACACCATCCTTTCTATCATTTCTAGGGTCACGTCTCCCCCTCTACACCATCCTTCCTATCCTTTCTAGGGTCACCTATCACACCATCCTTCCTATCATCTCCCCCTCTATACCACCCTTCCTCTCATTTCTAGGGTCACATCTCCCCCTCTACACCATCCTTCCTATCATTTCTAGGGTTACCTCTAACACCATCCTTTCTATCATTTCTAGGGTCACATCTCCCCCTCTACACCATCCTTCCTATCCTTTCTAGGGTCACCTATCACACCATCCTTCCTATCATCTCCCCCTCTATACCACCCTTCCTCTCATTTCTAGGGTCACATCTCCCCCTCTACACCATCCTTCTTATCATTTTTAGGGTCACATCTCCCCCTCTACACCATCCCTCCAATCATTTCTATGGTCACATCTCACACCATCCATCCTATCATCTCTAGGGTCACATCTCCCCATCTATACCACCCTTCCTATCCCTTCTAGGGCCACCTATCACACCATCCTTCCTATCATCTCCCCCTCTATACCACCCTTCCTCTCATTTCTAGGGTCACATCTCCCCCTCTACACCATCCTTCCTATCATTTCTAGGGTCACCTCTCACACCATCCTTTCTATCATTTCTAGGGTCACATCTCCCCCTCTACACCATCCTTCCTATCCCTTCTAGGGCCACCTATCACACCATCCTTCCTATCATCTCCCCCTCTAGGGCCACCTATCACACCATCCTTCCTATCATCTCCCCCTCTATACCACCCTTCCTCTCATTTCTAGGGTCACACCTCCCCCTCTACACCATCCTTCCTATCATTTCTAGGGTCACCTCTCACACCATCCTTTCTATCATTTCTAGGGTCACATCTCCCCCTCTACACCATCCTTCCTATCCTTTCTAGGGTCACCTATCACACCATCCTTCCTATCATCTCCCCCTCTATACCACCCTTCCTCTCATTTCTAGGGTCACATCTCCCCCTCTACACCATCCTTCTTATCATTTTTAGGGTCACATCTCCCCCTCTACACCATCCTTAATATCATCTCCCCCTCTATACCACCCTTCCTCTCATTTCTAGGGTCACATCTCCCCCTCTACACCATCCTTCCTATCATTTCTGGGGTCACATCTCTTAATCTACAGCACCCTTCCTGTCATTTCTAGGGTCACATCTCCCCCTCTACACCATCTCTCCAATCATTTCTATGGTCACATCTCACACCATCCATCCTATCATCTCTAGGGTCACATCTCCCCATCTATACCACCCTTCCTATCCCTTCTAGGGCCACCTATCACACCATCCTTCCTATCATCTCCCCCTCTATACCACCCTTCCTCTCATTTCTAGGGTCACATCTCCCCCTCTACACCATCCTTCCTATCATTTCTAGGGTCACCTCTCACACCATCCATCCTATCATCTCTAGGGTCACATCTCCCCATCTATACCACCCTTCCTATCCCTTCTAGGGCCACCTATCACACCATCCTTCCTATCATCTCCCCCTCTATACCACCCTTCCTCTCATTTCTAGGGTCACATCTCCCCCTCTACACCATCCTTCCTATCATTTCTAGGGTCACCTCTCACACAATCCTTTCTATCATTTCTAGGGTCACATCTCCCCCTCTACACCATCCTTCCTATCCTTTCTAGGGTCACCTATCACACCATCCTTCCTATCATCTCCCCCTCTATACCACCCTTCCTCTCATTTCTAGGGTCACATCTCCCCCTCTACACCATCCTTCCTATCATTTCTAGGGTCACCTCTCACACCATCCTTTCTATCATTTCTAGGGTCACATCTCCCCCTCTACACCATCCTTCCTATCCCTTCTAGGGCCACCTATCACACCATCCTTCCTATCATCTCCCCCTCTATACCACCCTTCCTCTCATTTCTAGGGTCACACCTCCCCCTCTACACCATCCTTCCTATCATTTCTAGGGTCACCTCTCACACCATCCTTTCTATCATTTCTAGGGTCACATCTCCCCCTCTACACCATCCTTCCTATCCTTTCTAGGGTCACCTATCACACCATCCTTCCTATCATCTCCCCCTCTATACCACCCTTCCTCTCATTTCTAGGGTCACATCTCCCCCTCTACACCATCCTTCTTATCATTTTTAGGGTCACATCTCCCCCTCTACACCATCCTTCCTATCATCTCCCCCTCTATACCACCCTTCCTCTCATTTCTAGGGTCACATCTCCCCCTCTACACCATCCTTCCTATCATTTCTAGGGTCACATCTCTTAATCTACAGCACCCTTCCTGTCATTTCTAGGGTCACATCTCCCCCTCTACACCATCCCTCCAATCATTTCTATGGTCACATCTCACACCATCCATCCTATCATCTCTAGGGTCACATCTCCCCATCTATACCACCCTTCCTATCCCTTCTAGGGCAACCTATCACAACATCCTTCCTATCATCTCCCCCTCTATACCACCCTTACTCTCATTTCTAGGGTCACATCTCCCCCTCTACACCATCCTTCCTATCATTTCTAGGGTCACCTCTCACACCATCCATCCTATCATCTCTAGGGTCACATCTCCCCATCTATACCACCCTTCCTATCTCTTCTAGGGCCACCTATCACACCATCCTTCCTATCACCTCCCCCTCTATACCACCCTTCCTCTCATTTCTAGGGTGACATCTCCCCCTCTACACCATCCCTCCAATCATTTCTATGGTCACATCTCACACCATCCATCCTATCATCTCTAGGGTCACATCTCCCCATCTATACCACCCTTCCTATCCCTTCTAGGGCCACCTATCACACCATCCTTCCTATCATCTCCCCCTCTATACCACCCTTCCTCTCATTTCTAGGGTCACATCTCCCCCTCTACACCATCCTTCCTATCATTTCTAGGGTCACCTCTCACACCATCCATCCTATCATCTCTAGGGTAACATCTCCCCATCTATACCACCCTTCCTATCCCTTCTAGGGCCACCTATCACACCATCCTTCCTATCATCTCCCCCTCTATACCACCCTTCCTCTCATTTCTAGGGTCACATCTCCCCCTCTACACCATCCTTCCTATCATTTCTAGGGTCACCTCTCACACCATCCTTTCTATCATTTCTAGGGTCACATCTCCCCCTCTACACCATCCTTCCTATCCTTTCTAGGGTCACCTATCACACCATCCTTCCTATCATCTCCCCCTCTATACCACCCTTCCTCTCATTTCTAGGGTCACATCTCCCCCTCTACACCATCCTTCTTATCATTTTTAGGGTCACATCTCCCCCTCTACACCATCCTTCCTATCATCTCCCCCTCTATACCACCCTTCCTCTCATCTCTAGGGTCACATCTCCCCCTCTATACCACCCTTCCTCTCATTTCTAGGATCACATCTCCCCCTCTACACCATCCTTCCTCTCATTTCTAGGGTCACATCTCCCCCTCTACACCATCCTTCCTATCATTTCTAGGGTCACCTCTCACACCATCCTTTCTATCATTTCTAGGGTCACATCTCCCCCTCTACACCATCCTTCCTATCATTTCTAGGGTGACCTCTCACACCATCCTTTCTATCATCTCCCCCTCTATACCACCCTTCCTCTCATTTCTAGGGTCACATCTCCCCCTCTACACCATCCTTCCTATCCTTTCTAGGGTCACCTATCACACCATCCTTCCTATCATCTCCCCCTCTATACCACCCTTCCTCTCATTTCTAGGGTCACATCTCCCCCTCTATACCACCCTTCCTCTCATTTCTAGGGTCACATCTCCCCCTCTACACCATCCTTCTTATCATTTTTAGTGTCACATCTCCCCCTCTACCCCATCCTTCCTATCATCTCCCCCTCTACACCATCCTTCTTATCATTTTTAGGGTCACATCTCCCCCTATACACCATCCTCCCTCTCATTTCTAGGGTCACATCTCCCCCTCTATACCATCCTTCCTCTCATTTCTAGGGTCACATCTCCCCCTCTACACCATCCTTCCTATCATTTCTAGGGTCACATCTCCCCCTCTACACCATCCTTCCTATCATCTCCCCCTCTACACCATCCTTCCTATCATTTCTAGGGTCACATCTCCCCCTCTACACCATCCTTCTTATCATTTTTAGGGTCACATCTCCCCCTCTACACCATCCTTCCTATCATCTCCCCCTCTATACCACCCTTCCTCTCATTTCTAGGGTCACATCTCCCCCTCTACACCATCCTTCCTATCATTTCTAGGGTCACATCTCTTAATCTACAGCACCCTTCCTGTCATTTCTAGGGTCACATCTCCCCCTCTACACCATCCCTCCAATCATTTCTATGGTCACATCTCACACCATCCATCCTATCATCTCTAGGGTCACATCTCCCCATCTATACCACCCTTCCTATCCCTTCTAGGGCCACCTATCACAACATCCTTCCTATCATCTCCCCCTCTATACCACCCTTCCTCTCATTTCTAGGGTCACATCTCCCCCTCTACACCATCCTTCCTATCATTTCTAGGGTCACCTCTCACACCATCCATCCTATCATCTCTAGGGTCACATCTCCCCATCTATACCACCCTTCCTATCCCTTCTAGGGCCACCTATCACACCATCCTTCCTATCACCTCCCCCTCTATACCACCCTTCCTCTCATTTCTAGGGTGACATCTCCCCCTCTACACCATCCCTCCAATCATTTCTATGCTCACATCTCACACCATCCATCCTATCATCTCTAGGGTCACATCTCCCCATCTATACCACCCTTCCTATCCCTTCTAGGGCCACCTATTACACCATCCTTCCTATCATCTCCCCCTCTATACCACCCTTCCTCTCATTTCTAGGGTCACATCTCCCCCTCTACACCATCCTTCCTATCATTTCTAGGGTCACCTCTCACACCATCCATCCTATCATCTCTAGGGTCACATCTCCCCATCTATACCACCCTTCCTATCCCTTCTAGGGCCACCTATCACACCATCCTTCCTATCATCTCCCCCTCTATACCACCCTTCCTCTCATTTCTAGGGTCACATCTCCCCCTCTACACCATCCTTCCTATCATTTCTAGGGTCACCTCTCACACCATCCTTTCTATCATTTCTAGGGTCACATCTCCCCCTCTACACCATCCTTCCTATCCTTTCTAGGGTCACCTATCACACCATCTTTCCTATGATCTCCCCCTCTATACCACCCTTCCTCTCATTTCTAGGGTCACATCTCCCCCTCTACACCATCCTTCCTATCATTTCTAGGGTCACATCTCTTAATCTACAGCACCCTTCCTGTCATTTCTAGGGTCACATCTCCCCCTCTACACCATCCCTCCAATCATTTCTATGGTCACATCTCACACCATCCATCCTATCATCTCTAGGGTCACATCTCCCCATCTATACCACCCTTCCTATCCCTTCTAGGGCCACCTATCACAACATCCTTCCTATCATCTCCCCCTCTATACCACCCTTCCTCTCATTTCTAGGGTCACATCTCCCCCTCTACACCATCCTTCCTATCATTTCTAGGGTCACCTCTCACACCATCCATCCTATCATCTCTAGGGTCACATCTCCCCATCTATACCACCCTTCCTATCCCTTCTAGGGCCACCTATCACACCATCCTTCCTATCACCCCCCCCCTCTATACCACCCTCCCTCTCATTTCTAGGGTGACATCTCCCCCTCTACACCATCCCTCCAATCATTTCTATGGTCACATCTCACACCATCCATCCTATCATCTCTAGGGTCACATCTCCCCATCTATACCACCCTTCCTATCCCTTCTAGGGCCACCTATCACACCATCCTTCCTATCATCTCCCCCTCTATACCACCCTTCCTCTCATTTCTAGGGTCACATCTCCCCCTCTACACCATCCTTCCTATCATTTCTAGGGTCACCTCTCACACCATCCATCCTATCATCTCTAGGGTAACATCTCCCCATCTATACCACCCTTCCTATCCCTTCTAGGGCCACCTATCACACCATCCTTCCTATCATCTCCCCCTCTATACCACCCTTCCTCTCATTTCTAGGGTCACATCTCCCCCTCTACACCATCCTTCCTATCATTTCTAGGGTCACCTCTCACACCATCCTTTCTATCATTTCTAGGGTCACCTCTCCCCCTCTACACCATCCTTCCTATCCTTTCTAGGGTCACCTATCACACCATCTTTCCTATCATCTCCCCCTCTATACCACCCTTCCTCTCCTTTCTAGGGTCACATCTCCCCCTCTACACCATCCTTTCTATCATTTCTAGGGTCACCTCTCACACCATCCTTTCTATCATTTCTAGGGTCACGTCTCCCCCTCTACACCATCCTTCCTATCCTTTCTAGGGTCACCTATCACACCATCCTTCCTATCATCTCCCCCTCTATACCACCCTTCCTCTCATTTCTAGGGTCACATCTCCCCCTCTACACCATCCTTCCTATCATTTCTAGGGTCACCTCTAACACCATCCTTTCTATCATTTCTAGGGTCACATCTCCCCCTCTACACCATCCTTCCTATCCTTTCTAGGGTCACCTATCACACCATCCTTCCTATCATCTCCCCCTCTATACCACCCTTCCTCTCATTTCTAGGGTCACATCTCCCCCTCTACACCATCCTTCTTATCATTTTTAGGGTCACATCTCCCCCTCTACACCATCCCTCCAATCATTTCTATGGTCACATCTCACACCATCCATCCTATCATCTCTAGGGTCACATCTCCCCATCTATACCACCCTTCCTATCCCTTCTAGGGCCACCTATCACACCATCCTTCCTATCATCTCCCCCTCTATACCACCCTTCCTCTCATTTCTAGGGTCACATCTCCCCCTCTACACCATCCTTCCTATCATTTCTAGGGTCACCTCTCACACCATCCTTTCTATCATTTCTAGGGTCACATCTCCCCCTCTACACCATCCTTCCTATCCCTTCTAGGGCCACCTATCACACCATCCTTCCTATCATCTCCCCCTCTAGGGCCACCTATCACACCATCCTTCCTATCATCTCCCCCTCTATACCACCCTTCCTCTCATTTCTAGGGTCACACCTCCCCCTCTACACCATCCTTCCTATCATTTCTAGGGTCACCTCTCACACCATCCTTTCTATCATTTCTAGGGTCACATCTCCCCCTCTACACCATCCTTCCTATCCTTTCTAGGGTCACCTATCACACCATCCTTCCTATCATCTCCCCCTCTATACCACCCTTCCTCTCATTTCTAGGGTCACATCTCCCCCTCTACACCATCCTTCTTATCATTTTTAGGGTCACATCTCCCCCTCTACACCATCCTTAATATCATCTCCCCCTCTATACCACCCTTCCTCTCATTTCTAGGGTCACATCTCCTCCTCTACACCATCCTTCCTATCATTTCTGGGGTCACATCTCTTAATCTACAGCACCCTTCCTGTCATTTCTAGGGTCACATCTCCCCCTCTACACCATCCCTCCAATCATTTCTATGGTCACATCTCACACCATCCATCCTATCATCTCTAGGGTCACATCTCCCCATCTATACCACCCTTCCTATCCCTTCTAGGGCCACCTATCACACCATCCTTCCTATCATCTCCCCCTCTATACCACCCTTCCTCTCATTTCTAGGGTCACATCTCCCCCTCTACACCATCCTTCCTATCATTTCTAGGGTCACCTCTCACACCATCCATCCTATCATCTCTAGGGTCACATCTCCCCATCTATACCACCCTTCCTATCCCTTCTAGGGCCACCTATCACACCATCCTTCCTATCATCTCCCCCTCTATACCACCCTTCCTCTCATTTCTAGGGTCACATCTCCCCCTCTACACCATCCTTCCTATCATTTCTAGGGTCACCTCTCACACAATCCTTTCTATCATTTCTAGGGTCACATCTCCCCCTCTACACCATCCTTCCTATCCTTTCTAGGGTCACCTATCACACCATCCTTCCTATCATCTCCCCCTCTATACCACCCTTCCTCTCATTTCTAGGGTCACATCTCCCCCTCTACACCATCCTTCCTATCATTTCTAGGGTCACCTCTCACACCATCCTTTCTATCATTTCTAGGGTCACATCTCCCCCTCTACACCATCCTTCCTATCCCTTCTAGGGCCACCTATCACACCATCCTTCCTATCATCTCCCCCTCTATACCACCCTTCCTCTCATTTCTAGGGTCACACCTCCCCCTCTACACCATCCTTCCTATCATTTCTAGGGTCA
Organism: Lithobates septentrionalis; assembly: GCA_037952835.1. Classification (NCBI taxonomy): domain Eukaryota; kingdom Metazoa; phylum Chordata; class Amphibia; order Anura; family Ranidae; genus Lithobates; species Lithobates septentrionalis. The sequence continues at coordinate 36,423 of JBBDGP010000244.1, forward strand.
CCTCTCACACCATCCTTTCTATCATTTCTAGGGTCACATCTCCCCCTCTACACCATCCTTCCTATCCTTTCTAGGGTCACCTATCACACCATCCTTCCTATCATCTCCCCCTCTATACCACCCTTCCTCTCATTTCTAGGGTCACATCTCCCCCTCTACACCATCCTTCTTATCATTTTTAGGGTCACATCTCCCCCTCTACACCATCCTTCCTATCATCTCCCCCTCTATACCACCCTTCCTCTCATTTCTAGGGTCACATCTCCCCCTCTACACCATCCTTCCTATCATTTCTAGGGTCACATCTCTTAATCTACAGCACCCTTCCTGTCATTTCTAGGGTCACATCTCCCCCTCTACACCATCCCTCCAATCATTTCTATGGTCACATCTCACACCATCCATCCTATCATCTCTAGGGTCACATCTCCCCATCTATACCACCCTTCCTATCCCTTCTAGGGCCACCTATCACAACATCCTTCCTATCATCTCCCCCTCTATACCACCCTTACTCTCATTTCTAGGGTCACATCTCCCCCTCTACACCATCCTTCCTATCATTTCTAGGGTCACCTCTCACACCATCCATCCTATCATCTCTAGGGTCACATCTCCCCATCTATACCACCCTTCCTATCTCTTCTAGGGCCACCTATCACACCATCCTTCCTATCACCTCCCCCTCTATACCACCCTTCCTCTCATTTCTAGGGTGACATCTCCCCCTCTACACCATCCCTCCAATCATTTCTATGGTCACATCTCACACCATCCATCCTATCATCTCTAGGGTCACATCTCCCCATCTATACCACCCTTCCTATCCCTTCTAGGGCCACCTATCACACCATCCTTCCTATCATCTCCCCCTCTATACCACCCTTCCTCTCATTTCTAGGGTCACATCTCCCCCTCTACACCATCCTTCCTATCATTTCTAGGGTCACCTCTCACACCATCCATCCTATCATCTCTAGGGTAACATCTCCCCATCTATACCACCCTTCCTATCCCTTCTAGGGCCACCTATCACACCATCCTTCCTATCATCTCCCCCTCTATACCACCCTTCCTCTCATTTCTAGGGTCACATCTCCCCCTCTACACCATCCTTCCTATCATTTCTAGGGTCACCTCTCACACCATCCATCCTATCATCTCTAGGGTAACATCTCCCCATCTATACCACCCTTCCTATCCCTTCTAGGGCCACCTATCACACCATCCTTCCTATCATCTCCCCCTCTATACCACCCTTCCTCTCATTTCTAGGGTCACATCTCCCCCTCTACACCATCCTTCCTATCATTTCTAGGGTCACCTCTCACACTATCCTTTCTATCATTTCTAGGGTCACATCTCCCCCTCTACACCATCCTTCCTATCCTTTCTAGGGTCACCTATCACACCATCTTTCCTATCATCTCCCCCTCTATACCACCCTTCCTCTCCTTTCTAGGGTCACATCTCCCCCTCTACACCATCCTTCCTATCATTTCTAGGGTCACCTCTCACACCATCCTTTCAATCATTTCTAGGGTCACATCTCCCCCTCTACACCATCCTTCCTATCCTTTCTAGGGTCACCTATCACACCATCCTTCCTATCATCTCCCCCTCTATACCACCCTTCCTCTCATTTCTAGGGTCACATCTCCCCCTCTACACCATCCTTCTTATCATTTTTAGGGTCACATCTCCCCCTCTACACCATCCTTCCTATCATCTCCCCCTCTATACCACCCTTCCTCTCATTTCTAGGGTCACATCTCCCCCTCTACACCATCCTTCCTATCATTTCTAGGGTCACATCTCTTAATCTACAGCACCCTTCCTCTCATTTCTAGGGTCACATCTCCCCCTCTACACCATCCCTCCAATCATTTCTATGGTCACATCTCACACCATCCATCCTATCATCTCTAGGGTCACATCTCCCCATCTATACCACCCTTCCTATCCCTTCTAGGGCCACCTATCACACCATCCTTCCTATCATCTCCCCCTCTATACCACCCTTCCTCTCATTTCTAGGGTCACATCTCCCCCTCTACACCATCCTTCCTATCATTTCTAGGGTCACCTCTCACACCATCCATCCTATCATCTCTAGGGTAACATCTCCCCATCTATACCACCCTTCCTATCCCTTCTAGGGCCACCTATCATACCATCCTTCCTATCATCTCCCCCTCTATACCACCCTTCCTCTCATTTCTAGGGTCACATCTCCCCCTCTACACCATCCTTCCTATCATTTCTAGGGTCACCTCTCACACCATCCATCCTATCATCTCTAGGGTAACATCTCCCCATCTATACCACCCTTCCTATCCCTTCTAGGGCCACCTATCACACCATCCTTCCTATCATCTCCCCCTCTATACCACCCTTCCTCTCATTTCTAGGGTCACATCTCCCCCTCTACACCATCCTTCCTATCATTTCTAGGGTCACCTCTCACACCATCCTTTCTATCATTTCTAGGGTCACATCTCCCCCTCTACACCATCCTTCCTATCCTTTCTAGGGTCACCTATCACACCATCTTTCCTATCATCTCCCCCTCTATACCACCCTTCCTCTCCTTTCTAGGGTCACATCTCCCCCTCTACACCATCCTTCCTATCATTTCTAGGGTCACCTCTCACACCATCCTTTCTATCATTTCTAGGGTCACATCTCCCCCTCTACACCATCCTTCCTATCCTTTCTAGGGTCACCTATCACACCATCCTTCCTATCATCTCCCCCTCTATACCACCCTTCCTCTCATTTCTAGGGTCACATCTCCCCCTCTACACCATCCTTCTTATCATTTTTAGGGTCACATCTCCCCCTCTACACCATCCTTCCTATCATCTCCCCCTCTATACCACCCTTCCTCTCATTTCTAGGGTCACATCTCCCCCTCTACACCATCCTTCCTATCATTTCTAGGGTCACATCTCTTAATCTACAGCACCCTTCCTCTCATTTCTAGGGTCACATCTCCCCCTCTACACCATCCCTCCAATCATTTCTATGGTCACATCTCACACCATCCATCCTATCATCTCTAGGGTCACATCTCCCCATCTATTCCACCCTTCCTATCCCTTCTAGGGCCACCTATCACACCATCCTTCCTATCATCTCCCCCTCTATACCACCCTTCCTCTCATTTCTAGGGTCACATCTCCCCCTCTACAACATCCTTCCTATCATTTCTAGGGTCACCTCTCACACCATCCTTTCTATCATTTCTAGGGTCACATCTCCCCCTCTACACCATCCTTCCTATCCTTTCTAGGGTCACCTATCACACCATCCTTCCTATCATCTCCCCCTCTATACCACCCTTCCTCTCATTTCTAGGGTCACATCTCCCCCTCTACACCATCCTTCCTATCATTTCTAGGGTCACCTCTCACACCATCCTTTCTATCATCTCTAGGGTCACATCTCCCCATCTATACCACCCTTCCTATCCCTTCTAGGGCCACCTATCACAACATCCTTCCTATCATCTCCCCCTCTATACCACCCTTACTCTCATTTCTAGGGTCACATCTCCCCCTCTACACCATCCTTCCTATCACTTCTAGGGTCACCTCTCACACCATCCATCCTATCATCTCTAGGGTCACATCTCCCCATCTATACCACCCTTCCTATCTCTTCTAGGGCCACCTATCACACCATCCTTCCTATCACCTCCCCCTCTATACCACCCTTCCTCTCATTTCTAGGGTGACATCTCCCCCTCTACACCATCCCTCCAATCATTTCTATGGTCACATCTCACACCATCCATCCTATCATCTCTAGGGTCACATCTCCCCATCTATACCACCCTTCCTATCCCTTCTAGGGCCACCTATCACACCATCCTTCCTATCATCTCCCCCTCTATACCACCCTTCCTCTCATTTCTAGGGTCACATCTCCCCCTCTACACCATCCTTCCTATCATTTCTAGGGTCACCTCTCACACCATCCATCCTATCATCTCTAGGGTAACATCTCCCCATCTATACCACCCTTCCTATCCCTTCTAGGGCCACCTATCACACCATCCTTCCTATCATCTCCCCCTCTATACCACCCTTCCTCTCATTTCTAGGGTCACATCTCCCCCTCTACACCATCCTTCCTATCATTTCTAGGGTCACCTCTCACACCATCCATCCTATCATCTCTAGGGTAACATCTCCCCATCTATACCACCCTTCCTATCCCTTCTAGGGCCACCTATCACACCATCCTTCCTATCATCTCCCCCTCTATACCACCCTTCCTCTCATTTCTAGGGTCACATCTCCCCCTCTACACCATCCTTCCTATCATTTCTAGGGTCACCTCTCACACCATCCTTTCTATCATTTCTAGGGTCACATCTCCCCCTCTACACCATCCTTCCTATCCTTTCTAGGGTCACCTATCACACCATCTTTCCTATCATCTCCCCCTCTATACCACCCTTCCTCTCCTTTCTAGGGTCACATCTCCCCCTCTACACCATCCTTCCTATCATTTCTAGGGTCACCTCTCACACCATCCTTTCAATCATTTCTAGGGTCACATCTCCCCCTCTACACCATCCTTCCTATCCTTTCTAGGGTCACCTATCACACCATCCTTCCTATCATCTCCCCCTCTATACCACCCTTCCTCTCATTTCTAGGGTCACATCTCCCCCTCTACACCATCCTTCTTATCATTTTTAGGGTCACATCTCCCCCTCTACACCATCCTTCCTATCATCTCCCCCTCTATACCACCCTTCCTCTCATTTCTAGGGTCACATCTCCCCCTCTACACCATCCTTCCTATCATTTCTAGGGTCACATCTCTTAATCTACAGCACCCTTCCTCTCATTTCTAGGGTCACATCTCCCCCTCTACACCATCCCTCCAATCATTTCTATGGTCACATCTCACACCATCCATCCTATCATCTCTAGGGTCACATCTCCCCATCTATACCACCCTTCCTATCCCTTCTAGGGCCACCTATCACACCATCCTTCCTATCATCTCCCCCTCTATACCACCCTTCCTCTCATTTCTAGGGTCACATCTCCCCCTCTACACCATCCTTCCTATCATTTCTAGGGTCACCTCTCACACCATCCATCCTATCATCTCTAGGGTAACATCTCCCCATCTATACCACCCTTCCTATCCCTTCTAGGGCCACCTATCACACCATCCTTCCTATCATCTCCCCCTCTATACCACCCTTCCTCTCATTTCTAGGGTCACATCTCCCCCTCTACACCATCCTTCCTATCATTTCTAGGGTCACCTCTCACACCATCCATCCTATCATCTCTAGGGTAACATCTCCCCATCTATACCACCCTTCCTATCCCTTCTAGGGCCACCTATCACACCATCCTTCCTATCATCTCCCCCTCTATACCACCCTTCCTCTCATTTCTAGGGTCACATCTCCCCCTCTACACCATCCTTCCTATCATTTCTAGGGTCACCTCTCACACCATCCTTTCTATCATTTCTAGGGTCACATCTCCCCCTCTACACCATCCTTCCTATCCTTTCTAGGGTCACCTATCACACCATCTTTCCTATCATCTCCCCCTCTATACCACCCTTCCTCTCCTTTCTAGGGTCACATCTCCCCCTCTACACCATCCTTCCTATCATTTCTAGGGTCACCTCTCACACCATCCTTTCTATCATTTCTAGGGTCACATCTCCCCCTCTACACCATCCTTCCTATCCTTTCTAGGGTCACCTATCACACCATCCTTCCTATCATCTCCCCCTCTATACCACCCTTCCTCTCATTTCTAGGGTCACATCTCCCCCTCTACACCATCCTTCTTATCATTTTTAGGGTCACATCTCCCCCTCTACACCATCCTTCCTATCATCTCCCCCTCTATACCACCCTTCCTCTCATTTCTAGGGTCACATCTCCCCCTCTACACCATCCTTCCTATCATTTCTAGGGTCACATCTCTTAATCTACAGCACCCTTCCTCTCATTTCTAGGGTCACATCTCCCCCTCTACACCATCCCTCCAATCATTTCTATGGTCACATCTCACACCATCCATCCTATCATCTCTAGGGTCACATCTCCCCATCTATTCCACCCTTCCTATCCCTTCTAGGGCCACCTATCACACCATCCTTCCTATCATCTCCCCCTCTATACCACCCTTCCTCTCATTTCTAGGGTCACATCTCCCCCTCTACACCATCCTTCCTATCATTTCTAGGGTCACCTCTCACACCATCCTTTCTATCATTTCTAGGGTCACATCTCCCCCTCTACACCATCCTTCCTATCCTTTCTAGGGTCACCTATCACACCATCCTTCCTATCATCTCCCCCTCTATACCACCCTTCCTCTCATTTCTAGGGTCACATCTCCCCCTCTACACCATCCTTCCTATCATTTCTAGGGTCACCTCTCACACCATCCTTTCTATCATTTCTAGGGTCACATCTCCCCCTCTACACCATCCTTCCTATCCTTTCTAGGGTCACCTATCACACCATCCTTCCTATCATCTCCCCCTCTATACCACCCTTCCTCTCATTTCTAGGGTCACATCTCCCCCTCTACACCATCCTTCCTATCATTTCTAGGGTCACCTCTCACACCATCCATTCTATCATCTCTAGGGTAACATCTCCCCATCTATACCACCCTTCCTATCCCTTCTAGGGCCACCTATCACACCATCCTTCCTATCATCTCCCCCTCTATACCACCCTTCCTCTCATTTCTAGGGTCACATCTCCCCCTCTACACCATCCTTCCTATCATTTCTAGGGTCACCTCTCACACCATCCTTTCTATCATTTCTAGGGTCACATCTCCCCCTCTACACCATCCTTCCTATCCTTTCTAGGGTCACCTATCACACCATCTTTCCTATCATCTCCCCCTCTATACCACCCTTCCTCTCCTTTCTAGGGTCACATCTCCCCCTCTACACCATCCTTCCTATCATTTCTAGGGTCACCTCTCACACCATCCTTTCTATCATTTCTAGGGTCACATCTCCCCCTCTACACCATCCTTCCTATCCTTTCTAGGGTCACCTATCACACCATCCTTCCTATCATCTCCCCCTCTATACCACCCTTCCTCTCATTTCTAGGGTCACATCTCCCCCTCTACACCATCCTTCCTATCATTTCTAGGGTCACATCTCTTAATCTACAGCACCCTTCCTCTCATTTCTAGGGTCACATCTCCCCCTCTACACCATCCCTTCAATCATTTCTATGGTCACATCTCACACCATCCATCCTATCATCTCTAGGGTCACATCTCCCCATCTATACCACCCTTCCTATCCCTTCTAGGGCCACCTATCACACCATCCTTCCTATCATCTCCCCCTCTATACCACCCTTCCTCTCATTTCTAGGGTCACATCTCCCCCTCTACACCATCCTTCCTATCATTTCTAGGGTCACCTCTCACACCATCCTTTCTATCATTTCTAGGGTCACATCTCCCCCTCTACACCATCCTTCCTATCCTTTCTAGGGTCACCTATCACACCATCCTTCCTATCATCTCCCCCTCTATACCACCCTTCCTCTCATTTCTAGGGTCACATCTCCCCCTCTACACCATCCTTCCTATCATTTCTAGGGTCACCTCTCACACCATCCTTTCTATCATTTCTAGGGTCACATCTCCCCCTCTACACCATCCTTCCTATCCTTTCTAGGGTCACCTATCACACCATCCTTCCTATCATCTCCCCCTCTATACCACCCTTCCTCTCATTTCTAGGGTCACATCTCCCCCTCTACACCATCCTTCTTATCATTTTTAGGGTCACATCTCCCCCTCTACACCATCCTTCCTATCATCTCCCCCTCTATACCACCCTTCCTCTCATTTCTAGGGTCACATCTCCCCCTCTACACCATCCTTCCTATCATTTCTAGGGTCACATCTCTTAATCTACAGCACCCTTCCTGTCATTTCTAGGGTCACATCTCCCCCTCTACACCATCCTTCCAATCATTTCTATGGTCACATCTCACACCATCCATCCTATCATATCTAGGGTCACATCTCCCCATCTATACCACCCTTCCTATCCCTTCTAGGGCCACCTATCACACCATCCTTCCTATCATCTCCCCCTCTATACCACCCTTCCTCTCATTTCTAGGGTCACATCTCCCCCTCTACACCATCCTTCCTATCATTTCTAGGGTCACCTCTCACACCATCCATCCTATCATCTCTAGGGTCACATCTCCCCATCTATACCACCCTTCCTATCCCTTCTAGGGCCACCTATCACACCATCCTTCCTATCATCTCCCCCTCTATACCACCCTTCCTCTCATTTCTAGGGTCACATCTCCCCCTCTACACCATCCCTCCAATCATTTCTATGGTCACATCTCACACCATCCATCCTATCATCTCTAGGGTCACATCTCCCCATCTATACCACCCTTCCTATCCCTTCTAGGGCCACCTATCACACCATCCTTCCTATCATCTCCCCCTCTATACCACCCTTCCTCTCATTTCTAGGGTCACATCTCCCCCTCTACACCATCCTTCCTATCATTTCTAGGGTCACCTCTCACACCATCCATCCTATCATCTCTAGGGTCACATCTCCCCATCTATACCACCCTTCCTATCCCTTCTAGGGCCACCTATCACACCATCCTTCCTATCATCTCCCCCTCTATACCACCCTTCCTCTCATTTCTAGGGTCACATCTCCCCCTCTACACCATCCTTCCTATCATTTCTAGGGTCACCTCTCACACCATCCTTTCTATCATTTCTAGGGTCACATCTCCCCCTCTACACCATCCTTCCTATCCTTTCTAGGGTCACCTATCACACCATCCTTCCTATCATCTCCCCCTCTATACCACCCTTCCTCTCATTTCTAGGGTCACATCTCCCCCTCTACACCATCCTTCTTATCATTTTTAGGGTCACATCTCCCCCTCTACACCATCCTTCCTATCATCTCCCCCTCTATACCACCCTTCCTCTCATTTCTAGGGTCACATCTCCCCCTCTACACCATCCTTCCTATCATTTCTAGGGTCACATCTCTTAAACTACAGCACCCTTCCTCTCATTTCTAGGGTCACATCTCCCTCTCTACACCATCCCTCCAATCATTTCTATGGTCACATCTCACACCATCCATCCTATCATCTCTAGGGTCACATCTCCCCATCTATACCACCCTTCCTATCCCTTCTAGGGCCACCTATCACACCATCCTTCCTATCATCTCCCCCTCTATACCACCCTTCCTCTCATTTCTAGGGTCACATCTCCCCCTCTACACCATCCTTCCTATCATTTCTAGGGTCACCTCTCACACCATCCATCCTATCATCTCTAGGGTCACATCTCCCCATCTATACCACCCTTCCTATCCCTTCTACGGCCACCTATCACACCATCCTTCCTATCATCTCCCCCTCTATACCACCCTTCCTCTCATTTCTAGGGTCACGTCTCCCCCTCTACACCATCCTTCCTATCATTTCTAGGGTCACCTCTCACACCATCCTTTCTATCATTTCTAGGGTCACATCTCCCCCTCTACACCATCCTTCCTATCCTTTCTAGGGTCACCTATCACACCATCCTTCCTATCATCTCCCCCTCTATACCACCCTTCCTCTCATTTCTAGGGTCACATCTCCCCCTCTACACCATCCTTCCTATCATTTCTAGGGTCACCTCTCACACCATCCTTTCTATCATTTCTAGGGTCACATCTCCCCCTCTACACCATCCTTCCTATCCTTTCTAGGGTCACCTATCACACCATCCTTCCTATCATCCCCCCCTCTATACCACCCTTCCTCTCATTTCTAGGGTCACATCTCCCCCTCTACACCATCCTTCCTATCATTTCTAGGGTCACCTCTCACACCATCCTTTCTATAATTTCAAGGGTCACATCTCCCCCTCTACACCATCCTTCCTATCCTTTCTAGGGTCACCTATCACACCATCCTTCCTATCATCTCCCCCTCTATACCACCCTTCCTCTCATTTCTAGGGTCACATCTCCCCCTCTACACCATCCTTCTTATCATTTTTAGGGTCACATCTCCCCCTCTACACCATCCTTCCTATCATCTCCCCCTCTATACCACCCTTCCTCTCATTTCTAGGGTCACATCTCCCCCTCCACACCATCCTTCCTATCATTTCTAGGGTCACATCTCTTAATCTACAGCACCCTTCCTCTCATTTCTAGGGTCACATCTCCACCTCTACACCATCCTTCTTATCATTTTTAGGGTCACATCTCCCCCTCTACACCATCCTTCCTATCATCTCCCCCTCTATACCACCCTTCCTCTCATTTCTAGGGTCACATCTCCCCCTCTACACCATCCTTCCTATCATTTCTAGGGTCACATCTCTTAATCTACAGCACCCTTCCTCTCATTTCTAGGGTCACATCTCCCCCTCTACACCATCCCTCCAATCATTTCTATGGTCACATCTCACACCATCCATCCTATCATCTCTAGGGTCACATCTCCCCATCTATACCACCCTTCCTATCCCTTCTAGGGCCACCTATCACACCATCCTTCCTATCATCTCCCCCTCTATACCACCCTTCCTCTCATTTCTAGGGTCACATCTCCCCCTCTACACCATCCTTCCTATCATTTCTAGGGTCACCTCTCACACCATCCTTTCTATCATTTCTAGGGTCACATCTCCCCCTCTACACCATCCTTCCTATCCTTTCTAGGGTCACCTATCACACCATCCTTCCTATCATCTCCCCCTCTATACCACCCTTCCTCTCATTTCTAGGGTCACATCTCCCCCTCTACACCATCCTTCCTATCATTTCTAGGGTCACCTCTCACACCATCCTTTCTATCATTTCTAGGGTCACATCTCCCCCTCTACACCATCCTTCATATCCCTTCTAGGGCCACCTATCACACCATCCTTCCTATCATCTCCCCCTCTATACCACCCTTCTTTTCATTTCTAGGGTCACATCTTCCCCTCTACACCATCCTTCCTATCATTTCTAGGGTCACCTCTCACACCATCCTTTCTATCATTTCTAGGGTCACATCTCCCCCTCTACACCATCCTTCCTATCCTTTCTAGGGTCACCTATCACACCATCCTTCCTATCATCTCCCCCTCTATACCACCCTTCCTATCATTTCTAGGGTCACATCTCCCCCTCTACACCATCCTTCTTATCATTTTTAGGGTCACATCTCCCCCTCTACACCATCCTTCCTATCATCTCCCCCTCTATACCACCCTTCCTCTCATTTCTATGGTCACATCTCCCCCCTCTACACCATCCTTCCTATCATTTCTAGGGTCACATCTCTTAATCTACAGCACCCTTCCTGTCATTTCTAGGGTCACATCTCCCCCTCTACACCATCCCTCCAATCATTTCTATGGTCACATCTCACACCATCCATCCTATCATCTCTAGGGTCACATCTCCCCATCTATACCACCCTTCCTATCCCTTCTAGGGCCACCTATCACACCATCCTTCCTATCATCTCCCCCTCTATACCACCCTTCCTCTCATTTCTAGGGTCACATCTCCCCCTCTACACCATCCTTCCTATCATTTCTAGGGTCACCTCTCACACCATCCATCCTATCATCTCTAGGGTCACATCTCCCCATCTATACCACCCTTCCTATCCCTTCTAGGGCCACCTATCACACCATCCTTCCTATCATCTCCCCCTCTATACCACCCTTCCTCTCATTTCTAGGGTCACATCTCCCCCTCTACACCATCCCTCCAATCATTTCTATGGTCACATCTCACACCATCCATCCTATCATCTCTAGGGTCACATCTCCCCATCTATACCACCCTTCCTATCCCTTCTAGGGCCACCTATCACACCATCCTTCCTATCATCTCCCCCTCTATACCACCCTTCCTCTCATTTCTAGGGTCACATCTCCCCCTCTACACCATCCTTCCTATCATTTCTAGGGTCACCTCTCACACCATCCATCCTATCATCTCTAGGGTCACATCTCCCCATCTATACCACCCTTCCTATCCCTTCTAGGGCCACCTATCACACCATCCTTCCTATCATCTCCCCCTCTATACCACCCTTCCTCTCATTTCTAGGGTCACATCTCCCCCTCTACACCATCCTTCCTATCATTTCTAGGGTCACCTCTCACACCATCCTTTCTATCATTTCTAGGGTCACATCTCCCCCTCTACACCATCCTTCCTATCCTTTCTAGGGTCACCTATCACACCATCCTTCCTATCATCTCCCCCTCTATACCACCCTTCCTCTCATTTCTAGGGTCACATCTCCCCCTCTACACCATCCTTCTTATCATTTTTAGGGTCACATCTCCCCCTCTACACCATCCTTCCTATCATCTCCCCCTCTATACCACCCTTCCTCTCATTTCTAGGGTCACATCTCCCCCTCTACACCATCCTTCCTATCATTTCTAGGGTCACATCTCTTAATCTACAGCACCCTTCCTCTCATTTCTAGGGTCACATCTCCCCCTCTACACCATCCCTCCAATCATTTCTATGGTCACATCTCACACCATCCATCCTATCATCTCTAGGGTCACATCTCCCCATCTATACCACCCTTCCTATCCCTTCTAGGGCCACCTATCACACCATCCTTCCTATCATCTCCCCCTCTATACCACCCTTCCTCTCATTTCTAGGGTCACATCTCCCCCTCTACACCATCCTTCCTATAATTTCTAGGGTCACCTCTCACACCATCCATCCTATCATCTCTAGGGTCACATCTCCCCATCTATACCACCCTTCCTATCCCTTCTACGGCCACCTATCACACCATCCTTCCTATCATCTCCCCCTCTATACCACCCTTCCTCTCATTTCTCGGGTCACGTCTCCCCCTCTACACCATCCTTCCTATCATTTCTAGGGTCACCTCTCACACCATCCTTTCTATCATTTCTAGGGTCACATCTCCCCCTCCAAACCATCCTTCCTATCCTTTCTAGGGTCACCTATCACACCATCCTTCCTATCATCTCCCCCTCTATACCACCCTTCCTCTCATTTCTAGGGTCACATCTCCCCCTCTACACCATCCTTCCTATCATTTCTAGGGTCACCTCTCACACCATCCTTTCTATCATTTCTAGGGTCACATCTCCCCCTCTACACCATCCTTCCTATCCTTTCTAGGGTCACCTATCACACCATCCTTCCTATCATCTCCCCCTCTATACCACCCTTCCTCTCATTTCTAGGGTCACATCTCCCCCTCTACACCATCCTTCCTATCATTTCTAGGGTCACCTCTCACACCATCCTTTCTATAATTTCAAGGGTCACATCTCCCCCTCTACACCATCCTTCCTATCCTTTCTAGGGTCACCTATCACACCATCCTTCCTATCATCTCCCCCTCTATACCACCCTTCCTCTCATTTCTAGGGTCACATCTCCCCCTCTACACCATCCTTCTTATCATTTTTAGGGTCACATCTCCCCCTCTACACCATCCTTCCTATCATCTCCCCCTCTATACCACCCTTCCTCTCATTTCTAGGGTCACATCTCCCCCTCCACACCATCCTTCCTATCATTTCTAGGGTCACATCTCTTAATCTACAGCACCCTTCCTCTCATTTCTAGGGTCACATCTCCCCCTCTACACCATCCCTCCAATCATTTCTATGGTCACATCTCACACCATCCATCCTATCATCTCTAGGGTCACATCTCCCCATCTATACCACCCTTCCTATCCCTTCTAGGGCCACCTATCACACCATCCTTCCTATCATCTCCCCCTCTATACCACCCTTCCTCTCATTTCTAGGGTCACATCTCCCCCTCTACACCATCCTTCCTATCATTTCTAGAGTCACCTCTCACACCATCCTTTCTATCATTTCTAGGGTCACATCTCCCCCTCTACACCATCCTTCCTCTCATTTCTAGGGTCACATCTCCCCCTCTACACCATCCTTCCTCTCATTTCTAGGGTCACATCTCCCCCTCTACACCATCCTTCCTATCATTTCTAGGGTCACCTCTCACACCATCCTTTCTATCATTTCTAGGGTCACATCTCCCCCTCTACACCATCCTTCCTATCCTTTCTAGGGTCACCTATCACACCATCCTTCCTATCATCTCCCCCTCTATACCACCCTTCCTCTCATTTCTAGGGTCACATCTCCCCCTCTACACCATCCTTCCTATCATTTCTAGGGTCACCTCTCACACCATCCTTTCTATCATTTCTAGGGTCACATCTCCCCCTCTACACCATCCTTCCTATCCTTTCTAGGGTCACCTATCACACCATCCTTCCTATCATCTCCCCCTCTATACCACCCTTCCTGTCATTTCTAGGGTCACATCTCCCCCTCTACACCATCCTTCTTATCATTTTTAGGGTCACATCTCCCCCTCTACACCATCCTTCCTATCATCTCCCCCTCTATACCACCCTTCCTCTCATCTCTAGGGTCACATCTCCCCCTCTATACCACCCTTCCTCTCATTTCTAGGATCACATCTCCCCCTCTACACCATCCTTCCTCTCATTTCTAGGGTCACATCTCCCCCTCTACACCATCCTTCCTATCATTTCTAGGGTCACCTCTCACACCATCCTTTCTATCATTTCTAGGGTCACATCTCCCCCTCTACACCATCCTTCCTATCATTTCTAGGGTGACCTCTCACACCATCCTTTCTATCATCTCCCCCTCTATACCACCCTTCCTCTCATTTCTAGGGTCACATCTCCCCCTCTACACCATCCTTCCTATCCTTTCTAGGGTCACCTATCACACCATCCTTCCTATCATCTCCCCCTCTATACCACCCTTCCTCTCATTTCTAGGGTCACATCTCCCCCTCTATACCACCCTTCCTCTCATTTCTAGGGTCACATCTCCCCCTCTACACCATCCTTCTTATCATTTTTAGTGTCACATCTCCCCCTCTACACCATCCTTCCTATCATCTCCCCCTCTACACCATCCTTCTTATCATTTTTAGGGTCACATCTCCCCCTATACACCATCCTCCCTCTCATTTCTAGGGTCACATCTCCCCCTCTATACCATCCTTCCTCTCATTTCTAGGGTCACATCTCCCCCTCTACACCATCCTTCCTATCATTTCTAGGGTCACATCTCCCCCTCTACACCATCCTTCCTATCATCTCCCCCTCTACACCATCCTTCCTATCATTTCTAGGGTCACATCTCCCCCTCTACACCATCCTTCTTATCATTTTTAGGGTCACATCTCCCCCTCTACACCATCCTTCCTATCATCTCCCCCTCTATACCACCCTTCCTCTCATTTCTAGGGTCACATCTCCCCCTCTACACCATCCTTCCTATCATTTCTAGGGTCACATCTCTTAATCTACAGCACCCTTCCTGTCATTTCTAGGGTCACATCTCCCCCTCTACACCATCCCTCCAATCATTTCTATGGTCACATCTCACACCATCCATCCTATCATCTCTAGGGTCACATCTCCCCATCTATACCACCCTTCCTATCCCTTCTAGGGCCACCTATCACAACATCCTTCCTAGAATCTCCCCCTCTATACCACCCTTCCTCTCATTTCTAGGGCCACATCTCCCCCTCTACACCATCCTTCCTATCATTTCTAGGGTCACCTCTCACACCATCCATCCTATCATCTCTAGGGTCACATCTCCCCATCTATACCACCCTTCCTATCCCTTCTAGGGCCACCTATCACACCATCCTTCCTATCACCTCCCCCTCTATACCACATTTCCTCTCATTTCTAGGGTCACATCTCCCCCTCTACACCATCCCTCCAATCATTTCTATGGTCACATCTCACACCATCCATCCTATCATCTCTAGGGTCACATCTCCCCATCTATACCACCCTTCCTATCCCTTCTAGGGCCACCTATTACACCATCCTTCCTATCATCTCCCCCTCTATACCACCCTTCCTCTCATTTCTAGGGTCACATCTCCCCCTCTACACCATCCTTCCTATCATTTCTACGGTCACCTCTCACACCATCCATCCTATCATCTCTAGGGTCACATCTCCCCATCTATACCACCCTTCCTATCCCTTCTAGGGCCACCTATCACACCATCCTTCCTATCATCTCCCCCTCTATACCACCCTTCCTCTCATTTCTAGGGTCACATCTCCCCCTCTACACCATCCTTCCTATCATTTCTAGGGTCACCTCTCACACCATCCTTTCTATCATTTCTAGGGTCACATCTCCCCCTCTACACCATCCTTCCTATCCTTTCTAGGGTCACCTATCACACCATCTTTCCTATGATCTCCCCCTCTATACCACCCTTCCTCTCATTTCTAGGGTCACATCTCCCCCTCTACACCATCCTTCCTATCATTTCTAGGGTCACCTCTCACACCATCCTTTCTATCATTTCTAGGGTCACATCTCCCCCTCTACACCATCCTTCCTATCCTTTCTAGGGTCACCTATCACACCATCTTTCCTATGATCTCCCCCTCTATACCACCCTTCCTCTCATTTCTAGGGTCACATCTCCCCCTCTACACCATCCTTCCTATCATTTCTAGGGTCACCTCTCACACCATCCATCCTATCATCTCTAGGGTCACATCTCCCCATCTATACCACCCTTCCTATCCCTTCTAGGGCCACCTATCACACCATCCTTCCTATCACCTCCCCCTCTATACCACCCTTCCTCTCATTTCTAGGGTGACATCTCCCCCTCTACACCATCCCTCCAATCATTTCTATGCTCACATCTCACACCATCCATCCTATCATCTCTAGGGTCACATCTCCCCATCTATACCACCCTTCCTATCCCTTCTAGGGCCACCTATCACACCATCCTTCCTATCATCTCCCCCTCTATACCACCCTTCCTCTCATTTCTAGGGTCACATCTCCCCCTCTACACCATCCTTCCTATCATTTCTAGGGTCACCTCTCACACCATCCTTTCTATCATTTCTAGGGTCACATCTCCCCCTCTACACCATCCTTCCTATCCTTTCTAGGGTCACCTATCACACCATCTTTCCTATGATCTCCCCCTCTATACCACCCTTCCTCTCATTTCTAGGGTCACATCTCCCCCTCTACACCATCCTTCCTATCATTTCTAGGGTCACCTCTCACACCATCCATCCTATCATCTCTAGGGTCACATCTCCCCATCTATACCACCCTTCCTATCCCTTCTAGGGCCACCTATCACACCATCCTTCCTATCATCTCCCCCTCTATACCACCCTTCCTCTCATTTCTAGGGTCACATCTCCCCCTCTACACCATCCTTCCTATCATTTCTAGGGTCACCTCTCACACCATCCTTTCTATCATTTCTAGGGTCACGTCTCCCCCTCTACACCATCCTTCCTATCCTTTCTAGGGTCACCTATCACACCATCCTTCCTATCATCTCCCCCTCTATACCACCCTTCCTCTCATTTCTAGGGTCACATCTCCCCCTCTACACCATCCTTCCTATCATTTCTAGGGTCACCTCTCACACCATCCTTTCTATCATTTCTAGGGTCACATCTCCCCCTCTACACCATCCTTCCTATCCTTTCTAGGGTCACCTATCACACCATCCTTCCTATCATCTCCCCCTCTATACCACCCTTCCTCTCATTTCTAGGGTCACATCTCCCCCTCTACACCATCCTTCTTATCATTTTTAGGGTCACATCTCCCCCTCTACACCATCCTTCCTATCATCTCCCCCTCTATACCACCCTTCCTCTCATTTCTAGGGTCACATCTCCCCCTCTACACCATCCTTCCTATCATTTCTAGGGTCACCTCTCACACCATCCATCCTATCATCTCTAGGGTCACATCTCCCCATCTATACCACCCTTCCTATCCCTTCTAGGGCCACCTATCACACCATCCTTCCTATCATCTCCCCCTCTATACCACCCTTCCTCTCATTTCTAGGGTCACATCTCCCCCTCTACACCATCCTTCCTATCATTTCTAGGGTCACCTCTCACACCATCCTTTCTATCATTTCTAGGGTCACATCTCCCCCTCTACACCATCCTTCCTATCCTTTCTAGGGTCACCTATCACACCATCCTTCCTATCATCTCCCCCTCTATACCACCCTTCCTCTCATTTCTAGGGTCACATCTCCCCCTCTACACCATCCTTCTTATCATTTTTAGGGTCACATCTCCCGATCTACACCATCCTTCCTATCATCTCCCCCTCTATACCACCCTTCCTCTCATTTCTAGGGTCACATCTCCCTCTCTACACCATCCTTCCTATCATTTCTAGGGTCACATCTCTTAATCTACAGCTCCCTTCCTCTCATTTCTAGGGTCACATCTCCCCCTCTACACCATCCCTCCAATCATTTCTATGGTCACATCTCACACCATCCATCCTGTCATCTCTAGGGTCACATCTCCCCATCTATACCACCCTTCCTATCCCTTCTAGGGCCACCTATCACACCATCCTTCCTATCATCTCCCCCTCTATACCACCCTTCCTCTCATTTCTAGGGTCACATCTCCCCCTCTACACCATCCTTCCTATCATTTCTAGGGTCACCTCTCACACCATCCATCCTATCATCTCTAGGGTCACATCTCCCCATCTATACCACCCTTCCTATCCCTTCTACGGCCACCTATCACACCATCCTTCCTATCATCTCCCCCTCTATACCACCCTTCCTCTCATTTCTAGGGTCACATCTCCCCCTCTACACCATCCTTCCTATCATTTCTAGGGTCACCTCTCACACCATCCTTTCTATCATTTCTAGGGTCACATCTCCCCCTCTACACCATCCTTCCTATCCTTTCTAGGGTCACCTATAGCACCATCCTTCCTATCATCTCCCCCTCTATACCACCCTTCCTCTCATTTCTAGGGTCACATCTCCCCCTCTACACCATCCTTCCTATCATTTCTAGGGTCACCTCTCACACCATCCTTTCTATCATTTCTAGGGTCACATCTCCCCCTCTACACCATCCTTCCTATCCTTTCTAGGGTCACCTATCACACCATCCTTCCTATCATCTCCCCCTCTATACCACCCTTCCTCTCATTTCTAGGGTCACATCTCCCCCTCTACACCATCCTTCCTATCATTTCTAGGGTCACCTCTCACACCATCCTTTCTATAATTTCTAGGGTCACATCTCCCCCTCTACACCATCCTTCCTATCCTTTCTAGGGTCACCTATCACACCATCCTTCCTATCATCTCCCCCTCTACACCATCCTTCTTATCATTTTTAGGGTCACATCTCCCCCTATACACCATCCTCCCTCTCATTTCTAGGGTCACATCTCCCCCTCTATACCATCCTTCCTCTCATTTCTAGGGTCACATCTCCCCCTCTACACCATCCTTCCTATCATTTCTAGGGTCACATCTCCCCCTCTACACCATCCTTCCTATCATCTCCCCCTCTACACCATCCTTCCTATCATTTCTAGGGTCACATCTCCCCCTCTACACCATCCTTCTTATCATTTTTAGGGTCACATCTCCCCCTCTACACCATCCTTCCTATCATCTCCCCCTCTATACCACCCTTCCTCTCATTTCTAGGGTCACATCTCCCCCTCTACACCATCCTTCCTATCATTTCTAGGGTCACATCTCTTAATCTACAGCACCCTTCCTGTCATTTCTAGGGTCACATCTCCCCCTCTACACCATCCCTCCAATCATTTCTATGGTCACATCTCACACCATCCATCCTATCATCTCTAGGGTCACATCTCCCCATCTATACCACCCTTCCTATCCCTTCTAGGGCCACCTATCACAACATCCTTCCTATCATCTCCCCCTCTATACCACCCTTCCTCTCATTTCTAGGGTCACATCTCCCCCTCTACACCATCCTTCCTATCATTTCTAGGGTCACCTCTCACACCATCCATCCTATCATCTCTAGGGTCACATCTCCCCATCTATACCACCCTTCCTATCCCTTCTAGGGCCACCTATCACACCATCCTTCCTATCACCTCCCCCTCTATACCACCCTTCCTCTCATTTCTAGGGTGACATCTCCCCCTCTACACCATCCCTCCAATCATTTCTATGCTCACATCTCACACCATCCATCCTATCATCTCTAGGGTCACATCTCCCCATCTATACCACCCTTCCTATCCCTTCTAGGGCCACCTATCACACCATCCTTCCTATCATCTCCCCCTCTATACCACCCTTCCTCTCATTTCTAGGGTCACATCTCCCCCTCTACACCATCCTTCCTATCATTTCTAGGGTCACCTCTCACACCATCCATCCTATCATCTCTAGGGTCACATCTCCCCATCTATACCACCCTTCCTATCCCTTCTAGGGCCACCTATCACACCATCCTTCCTATCATCTCCCCCTCTATACCACCCTTCCTCTCATTTCTAGGGTCACATCTCCCCCTCTACACCATCCTTCCTATCATTTCTAGGGTCACCTCTCACACCATCCTTTCTATCATTTCTAGGGTCACATCTCCCCCTCTACACCATCCTTCCTATCCTTTCTAGGGTCACCTATCACACCATCTTTCCTATGATCTCCCCCTCTATACCACCCTTCCTCTCCTTTCTAGGGTCACATCTCCCCCTCTACACCATCCTTCCTATCATTTCTAGGGTCACCTCTCACACCATCCTTTCTATCATTTCTAGGGTCACGTCTCCCCCTCTACACCATCCTTCCTATCCTTTCTAGGGTCACCTATCACACCATCCTTCCTATCATCTCCCCCTCTATACCACCCTTCCTCTCATTTCTAGGGTCACATCTCCCCCTCTACACCATCCTTCCTATCATTTCTAGGGTCACCTCTCACACCATCCTTTCTATCATTTCTAGGGTCACATCTCCCCCTCTACACCATCCTTCCTATCCTTTCTAGGGTCACCTATCACACCATCCTTCCTATCATCTCCCCCTCTATACCACCCTTCCTCTCATTTCTAGGGTCACATCTCCCCCTCTACACCATCCTTCTTATCATTTTTAGGGTCACATCTCCCCCTCTACACCATCCTTCCTATCATCTCCCCCTCTATACCACCCTTCCTCTCATTTCTAGGGTCACATCTCCCCCTCTACACCATCCTTCCTATCATTTCTAGGGTCACATCTCTTAATCTACAGCACCCCTCCTCTCATTTCTATGGTCACATCTCACACCATCCATCCTGTCATCTCTAGGGTCACATCTCCCCATCTATACCACCCTTCCTATCCCTTCTAGGGCCACCTATCACACCATCCTTCCTATCATCTCCCCCTCTATACCACCCTTCCTCTCATTTCTAGGGTCACATCTCCCCCTCTACACCATCCTTCCTATCATTTCTAGGGTCACCTCTCACACCATCCATCCTATCATCTCTAGGGTCACATCTCCCCATCTATACCACCCTTCCTATCCCTTCTACGGCCACCTATCACACCATCCTTCCTATCATCTCCCCCTCTATACCACCCTTCCTCTCATTTCTAGGGTCACATCTCCCCCTCTACACCATCCTTCCTATCATTTCTAGGGTCACCTCTCACACCATCCTTTCTATCATTTCTAGGGTCACATCTCCCCCTCTACACCATCCTTCCTATCCTTTCTAGGGTCACCTATAACACCATCCTTCCTATCATCTCCCCCTCTATACCACCCTTCCTCTCATTTCTAGGGTCACATCTCCCCCTCTACACCATCCTTCCTATCATTTCTAGGGTCACCTCTCACACCATCCTTTCTATCATTTCTAGGGTCACATCTCCCCCTCTACACCATCCTTCCTATCCTTTCTAGGGTCACCTATCACACCATCCTTCCTATCATCTCCCCCTCTATACCACCCTTCCTCTCATTTCTAGGGTCACATCTCCCCCTCTACACCATCCTTCCTATCATTTCTAGGGTCACCTCTCACACCATCCTTTCTATAATTTCTAGGGTCACATCTCCCCCTCTACACCATCCTTCCTATCCTTTCTAGGGTCACCTATCACACCATCCTTCCTATCATCTCCCCCTCTACACCATCCTTCTTATCATTTTTAGGGTCACATCTCCCCCTATACACCATCCTCCCTCTCATTTCTAGGGTCACATCTCCCCCTCTATACCATCCTTCCTCTCATTTCTAGGGTCACATCTCCCCCTCTACACCATCCTTCCTATCATTTCTAGGGTCACATCTCCCCCTCTACACCATCCTTCCTATCATCTCCCCCTCTACACCATCCTTCCTATCATTTCTAGGGTCACATCTCCCCCTCTACACCATCCTTCTTATCATTTTTAGGGTCACATCTCCCCCTCTACACCATCCTTCCTATCATCTCCCCCTCTATACCACCCTTCCTCTCATTTCTAGGGTCACATCTCCCCCTCTACACCATCCTTCCTATCATTTCTAGGGTCACATCTCTTAATCTACAGCACCCTTCCTGTCATTTCTAGGGTCACATCTCCCCCTCTACACCATCCCTCCAATCATTTCTATGGTCACATCTCACACCATCCATCCTATCATCTCTAGGGTCACATCTCCCCATCTATACCACCCTTCCTATCCCTTCTAGGGCCACCTATCACAACATCCTTCCTATCATCTCCCCCTCTATACCACCCTTCCTCTCATTTCTAGGGTCACATCTCCCCCTCTACACCATCCTTCCTATCATTTCTAGGGTCACCTCTCACACCATCCATCCTATCATCTCTAGGGTCACATCTCCCCATCTATACCACCCTTCCTATCCCTTCTAGGGCCACCTATCACACCATCCTTCCTATCACCTCCCCCTCTATACCACCCTTCCTCTCATTTCTAGGGTGACATCTCCCCCTCTACACCATCCCTCCAATCATTTCTATGCTCACATCTCACACCATCCATCCTATCATCTCTAGGGTCACATCTCCCCATCTATACCACCCTTCCTATCCCTTCTAGGGCCACCTATCACACCATCCTTCCTATCATCTCCCCCTCTATACCACCCTTCCTCTCATTTCTAGGGTCACATCTCCCCCTCTACACCATCCTTCCTATCATTTCTAGGGTCACCTCTCACACCATCCATCCTATCATCTCTAGGGTCACATCTCCCCATCTATACCACCCTTCCTATCCCTTCTAGGGCCACCTATCACACCATCCTTCCTATCATCTCCCCCTCTATACCACCCTTCCTCTCATTTCTAGGGTCACATCTCCCCCTCTACACCATCCTTCCTATCATTTCTAGGGTCACCTCTCACACCATCCTTTCTATCATTTCTAGGGTCACATCTCCCCCTCTACACCATCCTTCCTATCCTTTCTAGGGTCACCTATCACACCATCTTTCCTATGATCTCCCCCTCTATACCACCCTTCCTCTCCTTTCTAGGGTCACATCTCCCCCTCTACACCATCCTTCCTATCATTTCTAGGGTCACCTCTCACACCATCCTTTCTATCATTTCTAGGGTCACGTCTCCCCCTCTACACCATCCTTCCTATCCTTTCTAGGGTCACCTATCACACCATCCTTCCTATCATCTCCCCCTCTATACCACCCTTCCTCTCATTTCTAGGGTCACATCTCCCCCTCTACACCATCCTTCCTATCATTTCTAGGGTCACCTCTCACACCATCCTTTCTATCATTTCTAGGGTCACATCTCCCCCTCTACACCATCCTTCCTATCCTTTCTAGGGTCACCTATCACACCATCCTTCCTATCATCTCCCCCTCTATACCACCCTTCCTCTCATTTCTAGGGTCACATCTCCCCCTCTACACCATCCTTCTTATCATTTTTAGGGTCACATCTCCCCCTCTACACCATCCTTCCTATCATCTCCCCCTCTATACCACCCTTCCTCTCATTTCTAGGGTCACATCTCCCCCTCTACACCATCCTTCCTATCATTTCTAGGGTCACCTCTCACACCATCCATCCTATCATCTCTAGGGTCACATCTCCCCATCTATACCACCCTTCCTATCCCTTCTAGGGCCACCTATCACACCATCCTTCCTATCATCTCCCCCTCTATACCACCCTTCCTCTCATTTCTAGGGTCACATCTCCCCCTCTACACCATCCTTCCTATCATTTCTAGGGTCACCTCTCACACCATCCTTTCTATCATTTCTAGGGTCACATCTCCCCCTCTACACCATCCTTCCTATCCTTTCTAGGGTCACCTATCACACCATCCTTCCTATCATCTCCCCCTCTATACCACCCTTCCTCTCATTTCTAGGGTCACATCTCCCCCTCTACACCATCCTTCTTATCATTTTTAGGGTCACATCTCCCGATCTACACCATCCTTCCTATCATCTCCCCCTCTATACCACCCTTCCTCTCATTTCTAGGGTCACATCTCCCTCTCTACACCATCCTTCCTATCATTTCTAGGGTCACATCTCTTAATCTACAGCACCCTTCCTCTCATTTCTAGGGTCACATCTCTCCCCTTACACCATCCCTCCAATCATTTCTATGGTCACATCTCACACCATCCATCCTATCATCTCTAGGGTCACATCTCCCCATCTATACCACCCTTCCTATCCCTTCTAGGGCCACCTATCACACCATCTTTCCTATCATCTCCCCCTCTATACCACCCTTCCTCTCATTTCTAGGGTCACATCTCCCCCTCTACACCATCCTTCCTATCATTTCTAGGGTCACCTCTCACACCATCCATCCTACCATCTCTAGGGTCACATCTCCCCATCTATACCACCCTTCCTATCCCTTCTACGGCCACCTATCACACCATCCTTCCTATCATCTCCCCCTCTATACCACCCTTCCTCTCATTTCTAGGGTCACATCTCCCCCTCTACACCATCCTTCCTATCATTTCTAGGGTCACCTCTCACACCATCCTTTCTATCATTTCTAGGGTCACATCTCCCCCTCTACACCATCCTTCCTATCCTTTCTAGGGTCACCTATAACACCATCCTTCCTATCATCTCCCCCTCTATACCACCCTTCCTCTCATTTCTAGGGTCACATCTCCCCCTCTACACCATCCTTCCTATCATTTCTAGGGTCACCTCTCACACCATCCTTTCTATCATTTCTAGGGTCACATCTCCCCCTCTACACCATCCTTCCTATCCTTTCTAGGGTCACTTATCACACCATCCTTCCTATCATCTCCCCCTCTATACCACCCTTCCTCTCATTTCTAGGGTCACATCTCCCCCTCTACACCATCCTTCCTATCATTTCTAGGGTCACCTCTCACACCATCCTTTCTATAATTTCTAGGGTCACATCTCCCCCTCTACACCATCCTTCCTATCCTTTCTAGGGTCACCTATCACACCATCCTTCCTATCATCTCCCCCTCTATACCACCCTTCCTCTCATTTCTAGGGTCACATCTCCCCCTCTACACCATCCTTCTTATCATTTTTAGGGTCACATCTCCCCCTCTACACCATCCTTCCTATCATCTCCCCCTCTATACCACCCTTCCTCTCATTTCTAGGGTCACATCTCCCCCTCTACACCATCCTTCCTATCATTTCTAGGGTCACATCTCTTAATCTACAGCACCCTTCCTCTCATTTCTAGGGTCACATCTCCCCCTCTACACCATCCCTCCAATCATTTCTATGGTCACATCTCACACCATCCATCCTATCATCTCTAGGGTCACATCTCCCCATCTATACCACCCTTCCTATCCCTTCTAGGGCCACCTATCACACCATCCTTCCTATCATCTCCCCCTCTATACCACCCTTCCTCTCATTTCTAGGGTCACATCTCCCCCTCTACACCATCCTTCCTATCATTTCTAGGGTCACCTCTCACACCATCCTTTCTATCATTTCTAGGGTCACATCTCCCCCTCTACACCATCCTTCCTATCCTTTCTAGGGTCACCTATCACACCATCCTTCCTATCATCTCCCCCTCTATACCACCCTTCCTCTCATTTCTAGGGTCACATCTCCCCCTCTACACCATCCTTCCTATCATTTCTAGGGTCACCTCTCACACCATCCTTTCTATCATTTCTAGGGTCACATCTCCCCCTCTACACCATCCTTCCTATCATTTCTAGGGTCACCTATCACACCATCCTTCCTATCATCTCCCCCTCTATACCACCCTTCCTCTCATTTCTAGGGTCACATCTCCCCCTCTACACCATCCTTCCTATCATTTCTAGGGTCACCTCTCACACCATCCTTTCTATCATTTCTAGGGTCACATCTCCCCCTCTACACCATCCTTCCTATCCTTTCTATGGTCACCTATCACACCATCCTTCCTATCATCTCCCCCTCTATACCACCCTTCCTCTCATTTCTAGGGTCACATCTCCCCCTCTACACCATCCTTCTTATCATTTTTAGGGTCACATCTCCCCCTCTACACCATCCTTCCTATCATCTCCCCCTCTATACCACCCTTCCTCTCATTTCTAGGGTCACATCTCCCCCTCTACACCATCCTTCCTATCATTTCTAGGGTCACATCTCTTAATCTACAGCACCCTTCCTCTCATTTCTAGGGTCACATCTCCCCCTCTACACCATCCCTCCAATCATTTCTAGGGTCACATCTCACACCATCCATCCTATCATCTCTAGGGTCACATCTCCCCATCTATACCGCCCTTCCTATCCCTTCTAGGGCCACCTATCACACCATCCTTCCTATCATCTCCCCCTCTATACCACCCTTCCTCTCATTTCTAGGGTCACATCTCCCCCTCTACACCATCCTTCCTATCATATCTAGGGTCACCTCTCACACCATCCTTTCTATCATTTCTAGGGTCACATCTCCCCCTCTACACCATCCTTCCTATCCTTTCTAGGGTCACCTATCACACCATCCTTCCTATCATCTCCCCCTCTATACCACCCTTCCTCTCATTTCTAGGGTCACATCTCCCCCTCTACACCATCCTTCTTATCATTTTTAGGGTCACATCTCCCCCTCTACACCATCCTTCCTATCATCTCCCCCTCTATACCACCCTTCCTCTCATTTCTAGGGTCACATCTCCCCCTCTACACCATCCTTCCTATCATTTCTAGGGTCACCTCTCACACCATCCATCCTATCATCTCTAGGGTCACATCTCCCCATCTATACCACCCTTCCTATCCCTTCTAGGGCCACCTATCACACCATCCTTCCTATCATCTCCCCCTCTATACCACCCTTCCTCTCATTTCTAGGGTCACATCTCCCCCTCTACACCATCCTTCCTATCATTTCTAGGGTCACCTCTCACACCATCCTTTCTATCATTTCTAGGGTCACATCTCCCCCTCTACACCATCCTTCCTATCCTTTCTAGGGTCACCTATCACACCATCCTTTCTATCATTTCTAGGGTCACATCTCCCCCTCTACACCATCCTTCCTATCCTTTCTAGGGTCACCTATCACACCATCCTTCCTATCATCTCCCCCTCTATACCACCCTTCCTCTCCTTTCTAGGGTCACATCTCCCCCTCTACACCATCCTTCCTATCATTTCTAGGGTCACCTCTCACACCATCCTTTCTATCATTTCTAGGGTCACATCTCCCCCTCTACACCATCCTTCCTATCCTTTCTAGGGTCACCTATCACACCATCCTTCCTTTCATCTCCCCCTCTATACCACCCTTCCTCTCATTTCTAGGGTCACATCTCCCCCTCTACACCATCCTTCTTATCATTTTTAGGGTCACATCTCCCCCTCTACACCATCCTTCCTATCATCTCCCCCTCTATACCACCCTTCCTCTCATTTCTAGGGTCACATCTCCCCCTCTACACCATCCTTCCTATCATTTCTAGGGTCACATCTCTTAATCTACAGCACCCTTCCTGTCATTTCTAGGGTCATATCTCCCCCTCTACACCATCCCTCCAATCATTTCTATGGTCACATCTCACACCATCCATCCTATCATCTCTAGGGTCACATCTCCCCATCTATACCACCCTTCCTATCCCTTCTAGGGCCACCTATCACACCATCCTTCCTATCATCTCCCCCTCTATACCACCCTTCCTCTCATTTCTAGGGTCACATCTCCCCCTCTACACCATCCTTCCTATCATTTCTAGGGTCACCTCTCACACCATCCATCCTATCATCTCTAGGGTCACATCTCCCCATCTATACCACCCTTCCTATCCCTTCTAGGTCCACCTATCACACCATCCTTCCTATCATCTCCCCCTCTATACCACCCTTCCTCTCATTTCTAGGGTCACATCTCCCCCTCTACACCATCCCTCCAATCATTTCTATGGTCACATCTCACACCATCCATCCTATCATCTCTAGGGTCACATCTCCCCATCTATACCACCCTTCCTATCCCTTCTAGGGCCACCTATCACACCATCCTTCCTATCATCTCCCCCTCTATACCACCCTTCCTCTCATTTCTAGGGTCACATCTCCCCCTCTACACCATCCTTCCTATCATTTCTAGGGTCACCTCTCACACCATCCATCCTATCATCTCTAGGGTCACATCTCCCCATCTATACCACCCTTCCTATCCCTTCTAGGGCCACCTATCACACCATCCTTCCTATCATCTCCCCCTCTATACCACCCTTCCTCTCATTTCTAGGGTCACATCTCCCCCTCTACACCATCCTTCCTATCATTTCTAGGGTCACCTCTCACACCATCCTTTCTATCATTTCTAGGGTCACATCTCCCCCTCTACACCATCCTTCCTATCCTTTCTAGGGTCACCTATCACACCATCCTTCCTATCATCTCCCCCTCTATACCACCCTTCCTCTCATTTCTAGGGTCACATCTCCCCCTCTACACCATCCTTCTTATCATTTTTAGGGTCACATCTCCCCCTCTACACCATCCTTCCTATCATCTCCCCCTCTATACCACCCTTCCTCTCATTTCTAGGGTCACATCTCCCCCTCTACACCATCCTTCCTATCATTTCTAGGGTCACATCTCTTAATCTACAGCACCCTTCCTCTCATTTCTAGGGTCACATCTCCCCCTCTACACCATCCCTCCAATCATTTCTATGGTCACATCTCACACCATCCATCCTATCATCTCTAGGGTCACATCTCCCCATCTATACCACCCTTCCTATCCCTTCTAGGGCCACCTATCACACCATCCTTCCTATCATCTCCCCCTCTATACCACCCTTCCTCTCATTTCTAGGGTCACATCTCCCCCTCTACACCATCCTTCCTATCATTTCTAGGGTCACCTCTCACACCATCCATCCTATCATCTCTAGGGTCACATCTCCCCATGTATACCACCCTTCCTATCCCTTCTACGGCCACCTATCACACCATCCTTCCTATCATCTCCCCCTCTATACCACCCTTCCTCTCATTTCTAGGGTCATGTCTCCCCCTCTACACCATCCTTCCTATCATTTCTAGGGTCACCTCTCACACCATCCTTTCTATCATTTCTAGGGTCACATCTCCCCCTCTACACCATCCTTCCTATCCTTTCTAGGGTCACCTATCACACCATCCTTCCTATCATCTCCCCCTCTATACCACCCTTCCTCTCATTTCTAGGGTCACATCTCCCCCTCTACACCATCCTTCCTATCATTTCTAGGGTCACTTCTCACACCATCCTTTCTATCATTTCTAGGGTCACATCTCCCCCTCTACACCATCCTTCCTATCCTTTCTAGGGTCACCTATCACACCATCCTTCCTATCATCTCCCCCTCTATACCACCCTTCCTCTCATTTCTAGGGTCACATCTCCCCCTCTACACCATCCTTCCTATCATTTCTAGGGTCACCTCTCACACCATCCTTTCTATAATTTCAAGGGTCACATCTCCCCCTCTACACCATCCTTCCTATCCTTTCTAGGGTCACCTATCACACCATCCTTCCTATCATCTCCCCCTCTATACCACCCTTCCTCTCATTTCTAGGGTCACATCTCCCCCTCTACACCATCCTTCTTATCATTTTTAGGGTCACATCTCCCCCTCTACACCATCCTTCCTATCATCTCCCCCTCTATACCACCCTTCCTCTCATTTCTAGGGTCACATCTCCCCCTCCACACCATCCTTCCTATCATTTCTAGGGTCACATCTCTTAATCTACAGCACCCTTCCTCTCATTTCTAGGGTCACATCTCCCCCTCTACACCATCCCTCCAATCATTTCTATGGTCACATCTCACACCATCCATCCTATCATCTCTAGGGTCACATCTCCCCATCTATACCACCCTTCCTATCCCTTCTAGGGCCACCTATCACACCATCCTTCCTATCATCTCCCCCTCTATACCACCCTTCCTCTCATTTCTAGGGTCACATCTCCCCCTCTACACCATCCTTCCTATCATTTCTAGAGTCACCTCTCACACCATCCTTTCTATCATTTCTAGGGTCACATCTCCCCCTCTACACCATCCTTCCTCTCATTTCTAGGGTCACATCTCCCCCTCTACACCATCCTTCCTCTCATTTCTAGGGTCACATCTCCCCCTCTACACCATCCTTCCTATCATTTCTAGGGTCACCTCTCACACCATCCTTTCTATCATTTCTAGGGTCACATCTCCCCCTCTACACCATCCTTCCTATCCTTTCTAGGGTCACCTATCACACCATCCTTCCTATCATCTCCCCCTCTATACCACCCTTCCTCTCATTTCTAGGGTCACATCTCCCCCTCTACACCATCCTTCCTATCATTTCTAGGGTCACCTCTCACACCATCCTTTCTATCATTTCTAGGGTCACATCTCCCCCTCTACACCATCCTTCCTATCCTTTCTAGGGTCACCTATCACACCATCCTTCCTATCATCTCCCCCTCTATACCACCCTTCCTCTCATTTCTAGGGTCACATCTCCCCCTCTACACCATCCTTCTTATCATTTTTAGGGTCACATCTCCCCCTCTACACCATCCTTCCTATCATCTCCCCCTCTATACCACCCTTCCTCTCATCTCTAGGGTCACATCTCCCCCTCTATACCACCCTTCCTCTCATTTCTAGGATCACATCTCCCCCTCTACACCATCCTTCCTCTCATTTCTAGGGTCACATCTCCCCCTCTACACCATCCTTCCTATCATTTCTAGGGTCACCTCTCACACCATCCTTTCTATCATTTCTAGGGTCACATCTCCCCCTCTACACCATCCTTCCTATCATTTCTAGGGTGACCTCTCACACCATCCTTTCTATCATCTCCCCCTCTATACCACCCTTCCTCTCATTTCTAGGGTCACATCTCCCCCTCTACACCATCCTTCCTATCCTTTCTAGGGTCACCTATCACACCATCCTTCCTATCATCTCCCCCTCTATACCACCCTTCCTCTCATTTCTAGGGTCACATCTCCCCCTCTATACCACCCTTCCTCTCATTTCTAGGGTCACATCTCCCCCTCTACACCATCCTTCTTATCATTTTTAGGGTCACATCTCCCCCTCTACACCATCCTTCCTATCATCTCCCCCTCTACACCATCCTTCTTATCATTTTTAGGGTCACATCTCCCCCTATACACCATCCTCCCTCTCATTTCTAGGGTCACATCTCCCCCTCTATACCATCCTTCCTCTCATTTCTAGGGTCACATCTCCCCCTCTACACCATCCTTCCTATCATTTCTAGGGTCACATCTCCCCCTCTACACCATCCTTCCTATCATCTCCCCCTCTACACCATCCTTCCTATCATTTCTAGGGTCACATCTCCCCCTCTACACCATCCTTCTTATCATTTTTAGGGTCACATCTCCCCCTCTACACCATCCTTCCTATCATCTCCCCCTCTATACCACCCTTCCTCTCATTTCTAGGGTCACATCTCCCCCTCTACCCCATCCTTCCTATCATTTCTAGGGTCACATCTCTTAATCTACAGCACCCTTCCTGTCATTTCTAGGGTCACATCTCCCCCTCTACACCATCCTTCCTATCATCTCCCCCTCTACACCATCCTTCCTATCATTTCTAGGGTCACATCTCCCCCTCTACACCATCCTTCTTATCATTTTTAGGGTCACATCTCCCCCTCTACACCATCCTTCCTATCATCTCCACCTCTATACCACCCTTCCTCTCATTTCTAGGGTCACATCTCCCCCTCTACACCATCCCTCCAATCATTTCTATGGTCACATCTCACACCATCCATCCTATCATCTCTAGGGTCACATCTCCCCATCTATACCACCCTTCCTATCCCTTCTAGGGCCACCTATCACAACATCCTTCCTATCATCTCCCCCTCTATACCACCCTTCCTCTCATTTCTAGGGTCACATCTCCCCCTCTACACCATCCTTCCTATCATTTCTAGGGTCACCTCTCACACCATCCATCCTATCATCTCTAGGGTCACATCTCCCCATCTATACCACCCTTCCTATCCCTTCTAGGGCCACCTATCACACCATCCTTCCTATCACCTCCCCCTCTATACCACCCTTCCTCTCATTTCTAGGGTGACATCTCCCCCTCTACACCATCCCTCCAATCATTTCTATGCTCACATCTCACACCATCCATCCTATCATCTCTAGGGTCACATCTCCCCATCTATACCACCCTTCCTACCCCTTCTAGGGCCACCTATCACACCATCCTTCCTATCATCTCCCCCTCTATACCACCCTTCCTCTCATTTCTAGGGTCACATCTCCCCCTCTACACCATCCTTCCTATCATTTCTAGGGTCACCTCTCACACCATCCATCCTATCATCTCTAGGGTCACATCTCCCCATCTATACCACCCTTCCTATCCCTTCTAGGGCCACTTATCACACCATCCTTCCTATCATCTCCCCCTCTATACCACCCTTCCTCTCATTTCTAGGGTCACATCTCCCCCTCTACACCATCCTTCCTATCATTTCTAGGGTCACCTCTCACACCATCCTTTCTATCATTTCTAGGGTCACATCTCCCCCTCTACACCATCCTTCCTATCCTTTCTAGGGTCACCTATCACACCATCTTTCCTATGATCTCCCCCTCTATACCACCCTTCCTCTCCTTTCTAGGGTCACATCTCCCCCTCTACACCATCCTTCCTATCATTTCTAGGGTCACCTCTCACACCATCCTTTCTATCATTTCTAGGGTCACGTCTCCCCCTCTACACCATCCTTCCTATCCTTTCTAGGGTCACCTATCACACCATCCTTCCTATCATCTCCCCCTCTATACCACCCTTCCTCTCATTTCTAGGGTCACATCTCCCCCTCTACACCATCCTTCCTATCATTTCTAGGGTCACCTCTCACACCATCCTTTCTATCATTTCTAGGGTCACATCTCCCCCTCTACACCATCCTTCCTATCCTTTCTAGGGTCACCTATCACACCATCCTTCCTATCATCTCCCCCTCTATACCACCCTTCCTCTCATTTCTAGGGTCACATCTCCCCCTCTACACCATCCTTCTTATCATTTTTAGGGTCACATCTCCCGATCTACACCATCCTTCCTATCATCTCCCCCTCTATACCACCCTTCCTCTCATTTCTAGGGTCACATCTCCCTCTCTACACCATCCTTCCTATCATTTCTAGGGTCACATCTCTTAATCTACAGCACCCTTCCTCTCATTTCTAGGGTCACATCTCCCCCTCTACACCATCCCTCCAATCATTTCTATGGTCACATCTCACACCATCCATCCTGTCATCTCTAGGGTCACATCTCCCCATCTATACCACCCTTCCTATCCCTTCTAGGGCCACCTATCACACCATCCTTCCTATCATCTCCCCCTCTATACCACCCTTCCTCTCATTTCTAGGGTCACATCTCCCCCTCTACACCATCCTTCCTATCATTTCTAGGGTCACCTCTCACACCATCCATCCTATCATCTCTAGGGTCACATCTCCCCATCTATACCACCCTTCCTATCCCTTCTACGGCCACCTATCACACCATCCTTCCTATCATCTCCCCCTCTATACCACCCTTCCTCTCATTTCTAGGGTCACATCTCCCCCTCTACACCATCCTTCCTATCATTTCTAGGGTCACCTCTCACACCATCCTTTCTATCATTTCTAGGGTCACATCTCCCCCTCTACACCATCCTTCCTATCCTTTCTAGGGTCACCTATAACACCATCCTTCCTATCATCTCCCCCTCTATACCACCCTTCCTCTCATTTCTAGGGTCACATCTCCCCCTCTACACCATCCTTCCTATCATTTCTAGGGTCACCTCTCACACCATCCTTTCTATCATTTCTAGGGTCACATCTCCCCCTCTACACCATCCTTCCTATCCTTTCTAGGGTCACCTATCACACCATCCTTCCTATCATCTCCCCCTCTATACCACCCTTCCTCTCATTTCTAGGGTCACATCTCCCCCTCTACACCATCCTTCCTATCATTTCTAGGGTCACCTCTCACACCATCCTTTCTATAATTTCTAGGGTCACATCTCCCCCTCTACACCATCCTTCCTATCCTTTCTAGGGTCACCTATCACACCATCCTTCCTATCATCTCCCCCTCTATACCACCCTTCCTCTCATTTCTAGGGTCACATCTCCCCCTCTACACCATCCTTCTTATCATTTTTAGGGTCACATCTCCCCCTCTACACCATCCTTCCTATCATCTCCCCCTCTATACCACCCTTCCTCTCATTTCTAGGGTCACATCTCCCCCTCTACACCATCCTTCCTATCATTTCTAGGGTCACATCTCTTAATCTACAGCACCCTTCCTCTCATTTCTAGGGTCACATCTCCCCCTCTACACCATCCCTCCAATCATTTCTATGGTCACATCTCACACCATCCATCCTATCATCTCTAGGGTCACATCTCCCCATCTATACCACCCTTCCTATCCCTTCTAGGGCCACCTATCACACCATCCTTCCTATCATCTCCCCCTCTATACCACCCTTCCTCTCATTTCTAGGGTCACATCTCCCCCTCTACACCATCCTTCCTATCATTTCTAGGGTCACCTCTCACACCATCCTTTCTATCATTTCTAGGGTCACATCTCCCCCTCTACACCATCCTTCCTATCCTTTCTAGGTTCACCTATCACACCATCCTTCCTATCATCTCCCCCTCTATACCACCCTTCCTCTCATTTCTAGGGTCACATCTCCCCCTCTACACCATCCTTCCTATCATTTCTAGGGTCACCTCTCACACCATCCTTTCTATCATTTCTAGGTACACATCTCCCCCTCTACACCATCCTTCCTATCCTTTCTAGGGTCACCTATCACACCATCCTTCCTATCATCTCCCCCTCTATACCACCCTTCCTCTCATTTCTAGGGTCACATCTCCCCCTCTACACCATCCTTCTTATCATTTTTAGGGTCACATCTCCCCCTCTACACCATCCTTCCTATCATCTCCCCCTCTATACCACCCTTCCTCTCATTTCTAGGGTCACATCTCCCCCTCTACACCATCCTTCCTATCATTTCTAGGGTCACATCTCTTAATCTACAGCACCCTTCCTCTCATTTCTAGGGTCACATCTCCCCCTCTACACCATCCCTCCAATCATTTCTATGGTCACATCTCACACCATCCATCCTATCATCTCTAGGGTCACATCTCCCCATCTATACCGCCCTTCCTATCCCTTCTAGGGCCACCTATCACACCATCCTTCCTATCATCTCCCCCTCTATACCACCCTTCCTCTCATTTCTAGGGTCACATCTCCCCCTCTACACCATCCTTCCTATCATATCTAGGGTCACCTCTCACACCATCCTTTCTATCATTTCTAGGGTCACATCTCCCCCTCTACACCATCCTTCCTATCCTTTCTAGGGTCACCTATCACACTATCCTTCCTATCATCTCCCCCTCTATACCACCCTTCCTCTCATTTCTAGGGTCACATCTCCCCCTCTACACCATCCTTCTTATCATTTTTAGGGTCACATCTCCCCCTCTACACCATCCTTCCTATCATCTCCCCCTCTATACCACCCTTCCTCTCATTTCTAGGGTCACATCTCCCCCTCTACACCATCCTTCCTATCATTTCTAGGGTCACCTCTCACACCATCCTTTCTATCATTTCTAGGGTCACATCTCCCCCTCTACACCATCCTTCCTATCCTTTCTAGGGTCACCTATCACACCATCCTTTCTATCATTTCTAGGGTCACATCTCCCCCTCTACACCATCCTTCCTATCCTTTCTAGGGTCACCTATCACACCATCCTTCCTATCATCTCCCCCTCTATACCACCCTTCCTCTCATTTCTAGGGTCACATCTCCCCCTCTACACCATCCTTCCTATCATTTCTAGGGTCACCTCTCACACAATCCTTTCTATCATTTCTAGGGTCACATCTCCCCCTCTACACCATCCTTCCTATCCTTTCTAGGGTCACCTATCACACCATCCTTCCTATCACCTCCCCCTCTATACCACCCTTCCTCTCAT
Source organism: Lithobates septentrionalis (assembly GCA_037952835.1). Taxonomy (NCBI): domain Eukaryota; kingdom Metazoa; phylum Chordata; class Amphibia; order Anura; family Ranidae; genus Lithobates; species Lithobates septentrionalis. The sequence continues at coordinate 72,950 of JBBDGP010000244.1, forward strand.
TTCTAGGGTCACATCTCCCCCTCTACACCATCCTTCCTATCATTTCTAGGGTCACCTCTCACACCATCCTTTCTATAATTTCTAGGGTCACATCTCCCCCTCTACACCATCCTTCCTATCCTTTCTAGGGTCACCTATCACACCATCCTTCCTATCATCTCCCCCTCTATACCACCCTTCCTCTCATTTCTAGGGTCACATCTCCCCCTCTACACCATCCTTCTTATCATTTTTAGGGTCACATCTCCCCCTCTACACCATCCTTCCTATCATCTACCCCTCTATACCACCCTTCCTCTCATTTCTAGGGTCACATCTCCCCCTCTACACCATCCTTCCTATCATTTCTAGGGTCACATCTCTTAATCTACAGCACTCTTCCTCTCATTTCTAGGGTCACATCTCCCCCTCTACACCATCCCTCCAATCATTTCTATGGTCACCTCTCACACCATCCATCCTATCATCTCTAGGGTCACATCTCCCCATCTATACCACCCTTCCTATCCCCTCTAGGGCCACCTATCACACCATCCTTCCTATCATCTCCCCCTCTATACCACCCTTCCTCTCATTTCTAGGGTCACATCTCCCCCTCTACACCATCCTTCCTATCATTTCTAGGGTCACCTCTCACACCATCCTTTCTATCATTTCTAGGGTCACATCTCCCCCTCTACACCATCCTTCCTATCCTTTCTAGGGTCACCTATCATCCTTCCTATCATTTCTAGGGTCACCTCTCACACCATCCTTTCTATCATTTCTAGGGTCACATCTCCCCTCTACACCATCCTTCCTATCCTTTCTAGGGTCACCTATCACACCATCCTTCCTATCATCTCCCCCTCTATACCACCCTTCCTCTCATTTCTAGGGTCACATCTCCCCCTCTACACCATCCTTCCTATCATTTCTAGGGTCACCTCTATACCACCCTTCCTCTCATTTCTAGGGTCACATCTCCCCCTCTACACCATCCTTCTTATCATTTTTAGGGTCACATCTCCCCCTCTACACCATCCTTGCTATCATCTCCCCCTCTATACCACCCTTCCTCTCATTTCTAGGGTCACATCTCCCCCTCTACACCATCCTTCTTATCATTTTTAGGGTCACATCTCCCCCTCTACACCATCCTTGCTATCATCTCCCCCTCTATACCACCCTTCCTCTCATTTCTAGGGTCACATCTCCCCCTCTACACCATCCTTCCTATCATTTCTAGGGTCACATCTCTTAATCTACAGCACCCTTCCTCTCATTTCTAGGGTCACATCTCCCCCTCTACACCATCCCTCCAATCATTTCTATGGTCACATCTCACACCATCCATCCTATCATCTCTAGGGTCACATCTCCCCATCTATACCACCCTTCCTATCCCTTCTAGGGCCACCTATCACACCATCCTTCCTATCATCTCCCCCTCTATACCACCCTTCCTCTCATTTCTAGGGTCACATCTCCCCCTCTACACCATCCTTCCTATCATTTCTAGGGTCACCTCTCACACCATCCTTTCTATCATTTCTAGGGTCACATCTCCCCCTCTACACCATCCTTCCTATCCTTTCTAGGGTCACCTATCACACCATCCTTCCTATCATCTCCCCCTCTATACCACCCTTCCTCTCATTTCTAGGGTCACATCTCCCCCTCTACACCATCCTTCCTATCATTTCTAGGGTCACCTCTCACACCATCCTTTCTATCATTTCTAGGGTCACATCTCCCCCTCTAAACCATCCTTCCTATCCTTTCTAGGGTCACCTATCACACCATCCTTCCTATCATCTCCCCCTCTATACCACCCTTCCTCTCATTTCTAGGGTCACATCTCCCCCTCTACACCATCCTTCTTATCATTTTTAGGGTCACATCTCCCCCTCTACACCATCCTTCCTATCATCTCCCCCTCTATACCACCCTTCCTCTCATTTCTAGGGTCACATCTCCCCCCTCTACACCATCCCTCCAATCATTTCTATGGTCACATCTCACACCATCCATCCTATCATCTCTAGGGTCACATCTCCCCATCTATACCACCCTTCCTATCCCTTCTAGGGCCACCTATCACACCATCATTCCTATCATCTCCCCTCTATACCACCCTTCCTCTCATTTCTAGGGTCACATCTCCCCCTCTACACCATCCTTCCTATCATTTCTAGGGTCACTTCTCACACCATCCTTTCTATCATTTCTAGGGTCACATCTCCCCCTCTACACCATCCTTCCTATCATTTCTAGGGTCACCTCTCACACCATCCTTTCTATCATTTCTAGGGTCACATCTCCCCCTCTACACCATCCTTCCTATCCTTTCTAGGGTCACCTATCACACCATCCTTCCTATCATCTCCCCCTCTATACCACCCTTCCTCTCATTTCTAGGGTCACATCTCCCCCTCTACACCATCCTTCCTATCATTTCTAGGGTCACCTCTCACACCATCCTTTCTATCATTTCTAGGGTCACATCTCCCCCTCTACACCATCCTTCCTATCCTTTCTAGGGTCACCTATCACACCATCCTTCCTATCATCTCCCACTCTATACCACCCTTCCTCTCATTTCTAGGGTCACATCTCCCCCTCTACACCATCCTTCTTATCATTTTTAGGGTCACATCTCCCCCTCTACACCATCCTTCCTATCATCTACCCCTCTATACCACCCTTCCTCTCATTTCTAGGGTCACATCTCCCCCTCTACACCATCCTTCCTATCATTTCTAGGGTCACATCTCTTAATCTATAGGACTCTTCCTCTCATTTCTAGGGTCACATCTCCCCCTCTACACCATCCCTCCAATCATTTCTATGGTCACCTCTCACACCATCCATCCTATCATCTCTAGGGTCACATCTCCCCATCTATACCACCCTTCCTATCCCTTCTAGGGCCACCTATCACACCATCCTTCCTATCATCTCCCCCTCTATACCACCCTTCCTCTCATTTCTAGGGTCACATCTCCCCCTCTACACCATCCTTCCTATCATTTCTAGGGTCACCTCTCACACCATCCTTTCTATCATTTCTAGGGTCACATCTCCCCCTCTACACCATCCTTCCTATCCTTTCTAGGGTCACCTATCACACCATCCTTCCTATCATCTCCCCCTCTATACCACCCTTCCTCTCATTTCTAGGGTCACATCTCCCCCTCTACACCATCCTTCTTATCATTTTTAGGGTCACATCTCCCCCTCTACACCATCCTTGCTATCATCTCCCCCTCTATACCACCCTTCCTCTCATTTCTAGGGTCACATCTCCCCCTCTACACCATCCTTCCTATCATTTCTAGGGTCACATCTCTTAATCTACAGCACCCTTCCTCTCATTTCTAGGGTCACATCTCCCCCTCTACACCATCCCTCCAATCATTTCTATGGTCACATCTCACACCATCCATCCTATCATCTCTAGGGTCACATCTCCCCATCTATACCACCCTTCCTATCCCTTCTAGGGCCACCTATCACTCCATCCTTCCTATCATCTCCCCCTCTATACCACCCTTCCTCTCATTTCTAGGGTCACATCTCCCCCTCTACACCATCCTTCCTATCATTTCTAGGGTCACCTCTCACACCATCCTTTCTATCATTTCTAGGGTCACATCTCCCCCTCTACACCATCCTTCCTATCCTTTCTAGGGTCACCTATCACACCATCCTTCCTATCATCTCCCCCTCTATACCACCCTTCCTCTCATTTCTAGGGTCACATCTCCCCCTCTACATCATCCTTCCTATCATTTCTAGGGTCACCTCTCACACCATCCTTTCTATCATTTCTAGGGTCACATCTCCCCCTCTAAACCATCCTTCCTATCCTTTCTAGGGTCACCTATCACACCATCCTTCCTATCATCTCCCCCTCTATACCACCCTTCCTCTCATTTCTAGGGTCACATCTCCCCCTCTACACCATCCTTCTTATCATTTTTAGGGTCACATCTCCCCCTCTACACCATCCTTCCTATCATCTCCCCCTCTATACCACCCTTCCTCTCATTTCTAGGGTCACATCTCCCCCCTCTACACCATCCCTCCAATCATTTCTATGGTCACATCTCACACCATCCATCCTATCATCTCTAGGGTCACATCTCCCCATCTATACCCCCCTTCCTATCCCTTCTAGGGCCACCTATCACACCATCATTCCTATCATCTCCCCTCTATACCACCCTTCCTCTCATTTCTAGGGTCACATCTCCCCCTCTACACCATCCTTCCTATCATTTCTAGGGTCACTTCTCACACCATCCTTTCTATCATTTCTAGGGTCACATCTCCCCCTCTACACCATCCTTCCTATCATTTCTAGGGTCACCTCTCACACCATCCTTTCTATCATTTCTAGGGTCACATCTCCCCCTCTACACCATCCTTCCTATCCTTTCTAGGGTCACCTATCACACCATCCTTCCTATCATCTCCCCCTCTATACCACCCTTCCTCTCATTTCTAGGGTCACATCTCCCCCTCTACACCATCCTTCCTATCATTTCTAGGGTCACCTCTCACACCATCCTTTCTATCATTTCTAGGGTCACATCTCCCCCTCTACACCATCCTTCCTATCCTTTCTAGGGTCACCTATCACACCATCCTTCCTATCATCTCCCCCTCTATACCACCCTTCCTCTCATTTCTAGGGTCACATCTCCCCCTCTACACCATCCTTCTTATCATTTTTAGGGTCACATCTCCCCCTCTACACCATCCTTGCTATCATCTCCCCCTCTATACCACCCTTCCTCTCATTTCTAGGGTCACATCTCCCCCTCTACACCATCCTTCCTATCATTTCTAGGGTCACATCTCTTAATCTACAGCACCCTTCCTCTCATTTCTAGGGTCACATCTCCCCCTCTACACCATCCCTCCAATCATTTCTATGGTCACATCTCACACCATCCATCCTATCACCTCTAGGGTCACATCTCCCCATCTATACCACCCTTCCTATCACTTCTAGGGCCACCTATCACACCATCCTTCCTATCATCTCCCCCTCTATACCACCCTTCCTCTCATTTCTAGGGTCACATCTCCCCCTCTACACCATCCTTCCTATCATTTCTAGGGTCACCTCTCACACCATCCTTTCTATCATTTCTAGGGTCACATCTCCCCCTCTACACCATCCTTCCTATCCTTTCTAGGGTCACCTATCACACCATCCTTCCTATCATCTCCCCCTCTATACCACCCTTCCTCTCATTTCTAGGGTCACATCTCCCCCTCTACACCATCCTTCCTATCATTTCTAGGGTCACCTCTCACACCATCCTTTCTATCATTTCTAGGGTCACATCTCCCCCTCTAAACCATCCTTCCTATCCTTTCTAGGGTCACCTATCACACCATCCTTCCTATCATCTCCCCCTCTATACCACCCTTCCTCTCATTTCTAGGGTCACATCTCCCCCTCTACACCATCCTTCTTATCATTTTTAGGGTCACATCTCCCCCTCTACACCATCCTTCCTATCATCTCCCCCTCTATACCATCCTTCCTCTCATTTCTAGGGTCACATCTCCCCCCTCTACACCATCCCTCCAATCATTTCTATGGTCACATCTCACACCATCCATCCTATCATCTCTAGGGTCACATCTCCCCATCTATACCCCCTTCCTATCCCTTCTAGGGCCACCTATCACACCATCATTCCTATCATCTCCCCTCTATACCACCCTTCCTCTCATTTCTAGGGTCACATCTCCCCCTCTACACCATCCTTCCTATCATTTCTAGGGTCACTTCTCACACCATCCTTTCTATCATTTCTAGGGTCACATCTCCCCCTCTACACCATCCTTCCTATCATTTCTAGGGTCACCTCTCACACCATCCTTTCTATCATTTCTAGGGTCACATCTCCCCCTCTACACCATCCTTCCTATCCTTTCTAGGGTCACCTATCACACCATCCTTCCTATCATCTCCCCCTCTATACCACCCTTCCTCTCATTTCTAGGGTCACATCTCCCCCTCTACACCATCCTTCCTATCATTTCTAGGGTCACCTCTCACACCATCCTTTCTATCATTTCTAGGGTCACATCTCCCCCTCTACACCATCCTTCCTATCCTTTCTAGGGTCACCTATCACACCATCCTTCCTATCATCTCCCCCTCTATACCACCCTTCCTCTCATTTCTAGGGTCACATCTCCCCCTCTACACCATCCTTCTTATCATTTTTAGGGTCACATCTCCCCCTCTACACCATCCTTGCTATCATCTCCCCCTCTATACCACCCTTCCTCTCATTTCTAGGGTCACATCTCCCCCTCTACACCATCCTTCCTATCATTTCTAGGGTCACATCTCTTAATCTACAGCACCCTTCCTCTCATTTCTAGGGTCACATCTCCCCCTCTACACCATCCCTCCAATCATTTCTATGGTCACATCTCACACCATCCATCCTATCACCTCTAGGGTCACATCTCCCCATCTATACCACCCTTCCTATCCCTTCTAGGGCCACCTATCACACCATCCTTCCTATCATCTCCCCCTCTATACCACCCTTCCTCTCATTTCTAGGGTCACATCTCCCCCTCTACACCATCCTTCCTATCATTTCTAGGGTCACCTCTCACACCATCCTTTCTATAATTTCTAGGGTCACATCTCCCCCTCTACACCATCCTTCCTATCCTTTCTAGGGTCACCTATCACACCATCCTTCCTATCATCTCCCCCTCTATACCACCCTTCCTCTCATTTCTAGGGTCACATCTCCCCCTCTACACCATCCTTCCTATCATTTCTAGGGTCACCTCTCACACCATCCTTTCTATCATTTCTAGGGTCACATCTCCCCCTCTAAACCATCCTTCCTATCCTTTCTAGGGTCACCTATCACACCATCCTTCCTATCATCTCCCCCTCTATACCACCCTTCCTCTCATTTCTAGGGTCACATCTCCCCCTCTACACCATCCTTCCTATCATTTCTAGGGTCACCTCTCACACCATCCTTTCTATCATTTCTAGGGTCACATCTCCCCCTCTAAACCATCCTTCCTATCCTTTCTAGGGTCACCTATCACACCATCCTTCCTATCATCTCCCCCTCTATACCACCCTTCCTCTCATTTCTAGGGTCACATCTCCCCCTCTACACCATCCTTCTTATCATTTTTAGGGTCACATCTCCCCCTCTACACCATCCTTGCTATCATCTCCCCCTCTATACCACCCTTCCTCTCATTTCTAGGGTCACATCTCCCCCTCTACACCATCCTTCCTATCATTTCTAGGGTCACCTCTCACACCATCCTTTCTATCATTTCTAGGGTCACATCTCCCCCTCTACACCATCCTTCCTATCCTTTCTAGGGTCACCTATCACACTATCCTTCCTATCATCTCCCCCTCTATACCACCCTTCCTCTCATTTCTAGGGTCACATCTCCCCCTCTACACCATCCTTCCTATCATTTCTAGGGTCACCTCTCACACCATCCTTTCTATCATTTCTAGGGTCACATCTCCCCCTCTAAACCATCCTTCCTATCCTTTCTAGGGTCACCTATCACACCATCCTTCCTATCATCTCCCCCTCTATACCACCCTTCCTCTCATTTCTAGGGTCACATCTCCCCCTCTACACCATCCTTCCTATCATTTCTAGGGTCACCTCTCACACCATCCTTTCTATCATTTCTAGGGTCACATCTCCCCCTCTAAACCATCCTTCCTATCCTTTCTAGGGTCACCTATCACACCATCCTTCCTATCATCTCCCCCTCTATACCACCCTTCCTCTCATTTCTAGGGTCACATCTCCCCCTCTACACCATCCTTCTTATCATTTTTAGGGTCACATCTCCCCCTCTACACCATCCTTCCTATCATCTCCCCCTCTATACCACCCTTCCTCTCATTTCTAGGGTCACATCTCCCCCCTCTACACCATCCCTCCAATCATTTCTATGGTCACATCTCACACCATCCATCCTATCATCTCTAGGGTCACCTCTCCCCATCTATACCACCCTTCCTATCCCTTCTAGGGCCACCTATCACACCATCATTCCTATCATCTCCCCTCTATACCACCCTTCCTCTCATTTCTAGGGTCACATCTCCCCCTCTACACCATCCTTCCTATCATTTCTAGGGTCAAGTCTCACACCATCCTTTCTATCATTTCTAGGGTCACATCTCCCCCTCTACACCATCCTTCCTATCATTTCTAGGGTCACCTCTCACACCATCCTTTCTATCATTTCTAGGGTCACATCTCCCCCTCTACACCATCCTTCCTATCCTTTCTAGGGTCACCTATCACACCATCCTTCCTATCATCTCCCCCTCTATACCACCCTTCCTCTCATTTCTAGGGTCACATCTCCCCCTCTACACCATCCTTCCTATCATTTCTAGGGTCACCTCTCACACCATCCTTTCTATCATTTCTAGGGTCACATCTCCCCCTCTACACCATCCTTCCTATCCTTTCTAGGGTCACCTATCACACCATCCTTCCTATCATCTCCCCCTCTATACCACCCTTCCTCTCATTTCTAGGGTCACTTCTCCCCCTCTACACCATCCTTCTTATCATTTTTAGGGTCACATCTCCCCCTCTACACCATCCTTCCTATCATCTCCCCCTCTATACCACCATTCCTCTCATTTCTAGGGTCACATCTCCCCCTCTACACCATCCTTCCTATCATTTCAAGGGTCACATCTCTTAATCTACAGCACCCTTCCTCTCATTTCTAGGGTCACATCTCCCCCTCTACACCATCCCTCCAATCATTTCTATGGTCACCTCTCACACCATCCATCCTATCATCTCTAGGGTCACATCTCCCCATCTATACCACCCTTCCTATCCCTTCTAGGGCCACCTATCACACCATCCTTCCTATCATCTCCCCCTCTATACCACCCTTCCTCTCATTTCTAGGGTCACATCTCCCCCTCTACACCATCCTTCCTATCATTTCTAGGGTCACCTCTCACACCATCCTTTCTATCATTTCTAGGGTCACATCTCCCCCTCTACACCATCCTTCCTATCCTTTCTAGGGTCACCTATCACACCATCCTTCCTATCATCTCCCCCTCTATACCACCCTTCCTCTCATTTCTAGGGTCACATCTCCCCCTCTACACCATCCTTCCTATCATTTCTAGGGTCACCTCTCACACCATCCTTTCTATCATTTCTAGGGTCACATCTCCCCCTCTACACCATCCTTCCTATCCTTTCTAGGGTCACCTATCACACCATCCTTCCTATCATCTCCCCCTCTATCCCACCCTTCCTCTCATTTCTAGGGTCACATCTCCCCCTCTACACCATCCTTCTTATCATTTTTAGGGTCACATCTCCCCCTCTACACCATCCTTCCTATCATCTCCCCCTCTATACCACCCTTCCTCTCATTTCTAGGGTCACATCTCCCCCCTCTACACCATCCCTCCAATCATTTCTATGGTCACATCTCACACCATCCATCCTATCATCTCTAGGGTCACATTCCCCATCTATACCACCCTTCCTATCCCTTCTAGGGCCACTATCACACCATCATTCCTATCATCTCCCCTCTATACCACCCTTCCTCTCATTTCTAGGGTCACATCTCCCCCTCTACACCATCCTTCCTATCATTTCTAGGGTCACTTCTCACACCATCCTTTCTATCATTTCTAGGGTCACATCTCCCCCTCTACACCATCCTTCCTATCATTTCTAGGGTCACCTCTCACACCATCCTTTCTATCATTTCTAGGGTCACATCTCCCCCTCTACACCATCCTTCCTATCCTTTCTAGGGTCACCTATCACACCATCCTTCCTATCATCTCCCCCTCTATACCACCCTTCCTCTCATTTCTAGGGTCACATCTCCCCCTCTACACCATCCTTCCTATCATTTCTAGGGTCACCTCTCACACCATCCTTTCTATCATTTCTAGGGTCACATCTCCCCCTCTACACCATCCTTCCTATCCCTTCTAGGGTCACCTATCACACCATCCTTCCTATCATCTCCCCCTCTATACCACCCTTCCTCTCATTTCTAGGGTCACATCTCCCCCTCTACACCATCCTTCTTATCATTTTTAGGGTCACATCTCCCCCTCTACACCATCCTTCCTATCATCTCCCCCTCTATACCACCCTTCCTCTCATTTCTAGGGTCACATCTCCCCCTCTACACCATCCTTCCTATCATTTCTAGGGTCACATCTTTTAATCTACAGTACCCTTCCTCTAATTTCTAGGGTCACATCTCCCCCTCTACACCATCCCTCCAATCATTTCTATGGTCACCTCTCACACCATCCATCCTATCATCTCTAGGGTCACATCTCCCCATCTATACCACCCTTCCTATCCCTTCTAGGGCCACCTATCACACCATCCTTCCTATCATCTCCCCCTCTATACCACCCTTCCTCTCATTTCTAGGGTCACATCTCCCCCTCTACACCATTCTTCCTATCATTTCTAGGGTCACATCTCTTAATCTACAGCACCCTTCCTGTCATTTCTATGGTCACATCTCCCCCCTCTACACCATCCCTCCAATCATTTCTATGGTCACATCTCACACCATCCATCCTATCATCTCTAGGGTCACATCTCCCCATCTATACCACCCTTCCTATCCCTTCTAGGGCCACCTATCACACCATCCATTCCTATCATCTCCCCTCTATACCACCCTTCCTCTCATTCTAGGGTCACATCTCCCCCTCTACACCATCCTTCCTATCATTTCTAGGGTCACTTCTCACACCATCCTTTCTATCATTTCTAGGGTCACATCTCCCCCTCTACACCATCCTTCCTATCCTTTCTAGGGTCACCTATCACACCATCCTTCCTATCATCTCCCCCTCTATACCACCCTTCCTCTCATTTCTAGGGTCACATCTCCCCCTCTACACCATCCTTCTTATCATTTTTAGGGTCACATCTCCCCCTCTAGACCATCCTTCCTATCATCTCCCCCTCTATACCACCCTTCCTCTCATTTCTAGGGTCACATCTCCCCCTCTACACCATCCTTCCTATCATTTCTAGGGTCACATCTCTTAATCTACAGCACCCTTCCTCTCATTTCTAGGGTCACATCTCCCCCTCTACACCATCCCTCCAATCATTTCTATGGTCACATCTCACACCATCCATCCTATCATCTCTAGGGTCACATCTCCCCATCTACACCACCCTTCCTATCCCTTCTAGGGCCACCTATCACACCATCCTTCCTATCATCTCCCCCTCTATACCACCCTTCCTCTCATTTCTAGGGTCACATCTCCCCCTCTACACCATCCTTCCTATCATTTCTAGGGTCACCTCTCACACCATCCTTTCTATCATTTCTAGGGTCACATCTCCCCCTCTACACCATCCTTCCTATCCTTTCTAGGGTCAACTATCACACCATCCTTCCTATCATCTCCCCCTCTATACCACCCTTCCTCTCATTTCTAGGGTCACATCTCCCCCTCTACACCATCTTTCCTATCATTTCTAGGGTCACCTCTCACACCATCCTTTCTATCATTTCTAGGGTCACATCTCCCCCTCTACACCATCCTTCCTATCCCTTCTAGGGTCACCTATCACACCATCCTTCCTATCATCTCCCCCCTCTATACCACCCTTCCTCTCATTTCTAGGGTCACATCTCCCCCTCTACACCATCCTTCCTATCATTTCTAGGGTCACCTCTCACACCATCCTTTCTATCATTTCTAGGGTCACATCTCCCCCTCTACACCATCCTTCCTATCCTTTCTAGGGTCACCTATCACACCATCCTTCCTATCATCTCCCCCTCTATACCACCCTTCCTCTCATTTCTAGGGTCACATCTCCCCCTCTACACCATCCTTCCTATCATTTCTAGGGTCACCTCTCACACCATCCTTTCTATCATTTCTAGGGTCACATCTCCCCCTCTACACCATCCTTCCTATCCTTTTTAGGGTCACCTATCACACCATCCTTCCTATCATCTCCCCCTCTATACCACCCTTCCTCTCATTTCTAGGGTCACATCTCCCCCTCTACACCATCCTTCCTATCATTTCTAGGGTCACCTCTCACACCATCCTTTCTATAATTTCTAGGGTCACATCTCCCCCTCTACACCATCCTTCCTATCCTTTCTAGGGTCACCTATCACACCATCCTTCCTATCATCTCCCCCTCTATACCACCCTTCCTCTCATTTCTAGTGTCACATCTCCCCCTCTACACCATCCTTTTTATCATTTTTAGGGTCACATCTCCCCCTCTACACCATCCTTCCTATCATCTCCACCTCTATACCACCCTTCCTCTCATTTCTAGGGTCACATCTCCCCCTCTACACCATCCTTCCTATCGTTTCTAGGGTCACATCTCTTAATCTACAGCACCCTTCCTCTCATTTCTAGGGTCACATCTCCCCCTCTACACCATCCCTCCAATCATTTCTATGGTCACATCTCACACCATCCATCCTATCATCTCTAGGGTCACATCTCCCCATCTATACCACCCTTCCTATCCCTTCTAGGGCCACCTATCACACCATCCTTCCTATCATCTCCCCCTCTATACCACCCTTCCTCTCATTTCTAGGGTCACATCTCCCCCTCTACACCATCCTTCCTATCATTTCTAGGGTCACCTCTCACACCATCCTTTCTATCATTTCTAGGGTCACATCTCCCCCTCTACACCATCCTTCCTATCCTTTCTAGGGTCACCTATCACACCATCCTTCCTATCATCTCCCCCTCTATACCACCCTTCCTCTCATTTCTAGGGTCACATCTCCCCCTCTACACCATCCTTCCTATCATTTCTAGGGTCACCTCTCACACCATCCTTTCTATCATTTCTAGGGTCACATCTCCCCCTCTACACCATCCTTCCTATCCTTTCTAGGGTCACCTATCACACCATCCTTCCTATCATCTCCCCCTCTATACCACCCTTCCTCTCATTTCTAGGGTCACATCTCCCCCTCTACACCATCCTTCCTATCATTTCTAGGGTCACCTCTCACACCATCCTTTCTATAATTTCTAGGGTCACATCTCCCCCTCTACACCATCCTTCCTATCCTTTCTAGGGTCACCTATCACACCATCCTTCCTATCATCTCCCCCTCTATACCACCCTTCCTCTCATTTCTAGGGTCACATCTCCCCCTCTACACCATCCTTCTTATCATTTTTAGGGTCACATCTCCCCCTCTACACCATCCTTGCTATCATCTCCCCCTCTATACCACCCTTCCTCTCATTTCTAGGGTCACATCTCCCCCTCTACACCATCCTTCCTATCATTTCTAGGGTCACATCTCTTAATCTACAGCACCCTTCCTCTCATTTCTAGGGTCACATCTCCCCCTCTACACCATCCCTCCAATCATTTCTATGGTCACATCTCACACCATCCATCCTATCATCTCTAGGGTCACATCTCCCCATCTATACCACCCTTCCTATCCCTTCTAGGGCCACCTATCACACCATCCTTCCTATCATCTCCCCCTCTATACCACCCTTCCTCTCATTTCTAGGGTCTCATCTCCCCCTCTACACCATCCTTCCTATCATTTCTAGGGTCACCTCTCACACCATCCTTTCTATCATTTCTAGGGTCACATCTCCCCCTCTACACCATCCTTCCTATCCTTTCTAGGGTCACCTATCACACCATCCTTCCTATCATCTCCCCCTCTATACCACCCTTCCTCTCATTTCTAGGGTCACATCTCCCCCTCTACACCATCCTTCCTATCATTTCTAGGGTCACCTCTCACACCATCCTTTCTATCATTTCTAGGGTCACATCTCCCCCTCTAAACCATCCTTCCTATCCTTTCTAGGGTCACCTATCACACCATCCTTCCTATCATCTCCCCCTCTATACCACCCTTCCTCTCATTTCTAGGGACACATCTCCCCCTCTACACCATCCTTCTTATCATTTTTAGGGTCACATCTCCCCCTCTACACCATCCTTCCTATCATCTCCCCCTCTATACCACCCTTCCTCTCATTTCTAGGGTCACATCTCCCCCCTCTACACCATCCCTCCAATCATTTCTATGGTCACATCTCACACCATCCATCCTATCATCTCTAGGGTCACATCTCCCCATCTATACCACCCTTCCTATCCCTTCTAGGGCCACCTATCACACCATCATTCCTATCATCTCCCTTCTATACCACCCTTCCTCTCATTTCTAGGGTCACATCTCCCCCTCTACACCATCCTTCCTATCATTTCTAGGGTCACTTCTCACACCATCCTTTCTATCATTTCTAGGGTCACATCTCCCCCTCTACACCATCCTTCCTATCATTTCTAGGGTCACCTCTCACACCATCCTTTCTATCATTTCTAGGGTCACATCTCCCCCTCTACACCATCCTTCCTATCCTTTCTAGGGTCACCTATCACACCATCCTTCCTATCATCTCCCCCTCTATACCACCCTTCCTCTCATTTCTAGGGTCACATCTCCCCCTCTACACCATCCTTCCTATCATTTCTAGGGTCACCTCTCACACCATCCTTTCTATCATTTCTAGGGTCACATCTCCCCCTCTACACCATCCTTCCTATCCTTTCTAGGGTCACCTATCACACCATCCTTCCTATCATCTCCCCCTCTATACCACCCTTCCTCTCATTTCTAGGGTCACATCTCCCCCTCTACACCATCCTTCTTATCATTTTTAGGGTCACATCTCCCCCTCTACACCATCCTTCCTATCATCTCCCCCTCTATACCACCATTCCTCTCATTTCTAGGGTCACATCTCCCCCTCTACACCATCCTTCCTATCATTTCAAGGGTCACATCTCTTAATCTACAGCACCCTTCCTCTCATTTCTAGGGTCACATCTCCCCCTCTACACCATCCCTCCAATCATTTCTATGGTCACCTCTCACACCATCCATCCTATCATCTCTAGGGTCACATCTCCCCATCTATACCACCCTTCCTATCCCTTCTAGGGCCACCTATCACACCATCCTTCCTATCATCTCCCCCTCTATACCACCCTTCCTCTCATTTCTAGGGTCACATCTCCCCCTCTACACCATCCTTCCTATCATTTCTAGGGTCACCTCTCACACCATCCTTTCTATCATTTCTAGGGTCACATCTCCCCCTCTACACCATCCTTCCTATCCTTTCTAGGGTCACCTATCACACCATCCTTCCTATCATCTCCCCCTCTATACCACCCTTCCTCTCATTTCTAGGGTCACATCTCCCCCTCTACACCATCCTTCCTATCATTTCTAGGGTCACCTCTCACACCATCCTTTCTATCATTTCTAGGGTCACATCTCCCCCTCTACACCATCCTTCCTATCCTTTCTAGGGTCACCTATCACACCATCCTTCCTATCATCTCCCCCTCTATACCACCCTTCCTCTCATTTCTAGGGTCACATCTCCCCCTCTACACCATCCTTCTTATCATTTTTAGGGTCACATCTCCCCCTCTACACCATCCTTCCTATCATCTCCCCCTCTATACCACCCTTCCTCTCATTTCTAGGGTCACATCTCCCCCCTTTACACCATCCCTCCAATCATTTCTATGGTCACATCTCACACCATCCATCCTATCATCTCTAGGGTCACATCTCCCCATCTATACCACCCTTCCTATCCCTTCTAGGGCCACCTATCACACCATCATTCCTATCATCTCCCCTCTATACCACCCTTCCTCTCATTTCTAGGGTCACATCTCCCCTCTACACCATCCTTCCTATCATTTCTAGGGTCACTTCTCACACCATCCTTTCTATCATTTCTAGGGTCACATCTCCCCCTCTACACCATCCTTCCTATCATTTCTAGGGTCACCTCTCACACCATCCTTTCTATCATTTCTAGGGTCACATCTCCCCCTCTACACCATCCTTCCTATCCTTTCTAGGGTCACCTATCACACCATCCTTCCTATCATCTCCCCCTCTATACCACCCTTCCTCTCATTTCTAGGGTCACATCTCCCCCTCTACACCATCCTTCCTATCATTTCTAGGGTCACCTCTCACACCATCCTTTCTATCATTTCTAGGGTCACATCTCCCCCTCTACACCATCCTTCCTATCCCTTCTAGGGTCACCTATCACACCATCCTTCCTATCATCTCCCCCTCTATACCACCCTTCCTCTCATTTCTAGGGTCACATCTCCCCCTCTACACCATCCTTCTTATCATTTTTAGGGTCACACCTCCCCCTCTACACCATCCTTCCTATCATCTCCCCCTCTATACCACCCTTCCTCTCATTTCTAGGGTCACATCTCCCCCTCTACACCATCCTTCTTATCATTTTTAGGGTCACACCTCCCCCTCTACACCATCCTTCCTATCATCTCCCCCTCTATACCACCATTCCTCTCATTTCTAGGGTCACATCTCCCCCTCTACACCATCCTTCCTATCATTTCAAGGGTCACATCTCTTAATCTACAGCACCCTTCCTCTCATTTCTAGGGTCACATCTCCCCCTCTACACCATCCCTCCAATCATTTCTATGGTCACCTCTCACACCATCCATCCTATCATCTCTAGGGTCACATCTCCCCATCTATACCACCCTTCCTATCCCTTCTAGGGCCACCTATCACACCATCCTTCCTATCATCTCCCCCTCTATACCACCCTTCCTCTCATTTCTAGGGTCACATCTCCCCCTCTACACCATCCTTCCTATCATTTCTAGGGTCACCTCTCACACCATCCTTTCTATCATTTCTAGGGTCACATCTCCCCCTCTACACCATCCTTCCTATCCTTTCTAGGGTCACCTATCACACCATCCTTCCTATCATCTCCCCCTCTATACCACCCTTCCTCTCATTTCTAGGGTCACATCTCCCCCTCTACACCATCCTTCCTATCATTTCTAGGGTCACCTCTCACACCATCCTTTCTATCATTTCTAGGGTCACATCTCCCCCTCTACACCATCCTTCCTATCCTTTCTAGGGTCACCTATCACACCATCCTTCCTATCATCTCCCCCTCTATACCACCCTTCCTCTCATTTCTAGGGTCACATCTCCCCCTCTACACCATCCTTCTTATCATTTTTAGGGTCACATCTCCCCCTCTACACCATCCTTCCTATCATCTCCCCCTCTATACCACCCTTCCTCTCATTTCTAGGGTCACATCTCCCCCCTCTACACCATCCCTCCAATCATTTCTATGGTCACATCTCACACCATCCATCCTATCATCTCTAGGGTCACATCTCCCCATCTATACCACCCTTCCTATCCCTTCTAGGGCCACCTATCACACCATCATTCCTATCATCTCCCCTCTATACCACCCTTCCTCTCATTTCTAGGGTCACATCTCCCCCTCTACACCATCCTTCCTATCATTTCTAGGGTCACTTCTCACACCATCCTTTCTATCATTTCTAGGGTCACATCTCCCCCTCTACACCATCCTTCCTATCATTTCTAGGGTCACCTCTCACACCATCCTTTCTATCATTTCTAGGGTCACATCTCCCCCTCTACACCATCCTTCCTATCCTTTCTAGGGTCACCTATCACACCATCCTTCCTATCATCTCCCCCTCTATACCACCCTTCCTCTCATTTCTAGGGTCACATCTCCCCCTCTACACCATCCTTCCTATCATTTCTAGGGTCACCTCTCACACCATCCTTTCTATCATTTCTAGGGTTACATCTCCCCCTCTACACCATCCTTCCTATCCCTTCTAGGGTCACCTATCACACCATCCTTCCTATCATCTCCCCCTCTATACCACCCTTCCTCTCATTTCTAGGGTCACATCTCCCCCTCTACACCATCCTTCTTATCATTTTTAGGGTCACACCTCCCCCTCTACACCATCCTTCCTATCATCTCCCCCTCTATACCACCCTTCCTCTCATTTCTAGGGTCACATCTCCCCCTCTACACCATCCTTCCTATCATTTCTAGGGTCACATCTCTTAATCTACAGCACCCTTCCTCTAATTTCTAGGGTCACATCTCCCCCTCTACACCATCCCTCCAATCATTTCTATGGTCACCTCTCACACCATCCATCCTATCATCTCTAGGGTCACATCTCCCCATCTATACCACCCTTCCTATCCCTTCTAGGGCCACCTATCACACCATCCTTCCTATCATCTCCCCCTCTATACCACCCTTCCTCTCATTTCTAGGGTCACATCTCCCCCTCTACACCATCCTTCCTATCATTTCTAGGGTCACCTCTCACACCATCCTTTCTATCATTTCTAGGGTCACATCTCCCCCTCTACACCATCCTTTCTATCCTTTCTAGGGTCACCTATCACACCATCCTTCCTATCATCTCCCCCTCTATACCACCCTTCCTCTCATTTCTAGGGTCACATCTCCCCCTCTACACCATCCTTCCTATCATTTCTAGGGTCACCTCTCACACCATCCTTTCTATCATTTCTAGGGTCACATCTCCCCCTCTACACCATCCTTCCTATCCTTTCTAGGGTCACCTATCACACCATCCTTCCTATCATCTCCCCCTCTATACCACCATTCCTCTCATTTCTAGGGTCACATCTCCCCCTATACACCATCCTTCTTATCATTTTTAGGGTCACATCTCCCCCTCTACACCATCTTTCCTATCATCTCCCCCTCTATACCACCCTTCCTCTCATTTCTAGGGTCACATCTCCCCCTCTACACCATCCTTCCTATCATTTCTAGGGTCACATCTCTTAATCTACAGCACCCTTCCTCTCATTTCTAGGGTCACATCTCCCCCTCTACACCATCCCTCCAATCATTTCTATGGTCACATCTCACACCATCCATCCTATCATCTCTAGGGTCACATCTCCCCATCTATACCACCCTTCCTATCCCTTCTAGGGCCACCTATCACACCATCATTCCTATCATCTCCCCTCTATACCACCCTTCCTCTCATTTCTAGGGTCACATCTCCCCCTCTACACCATCCTTCCTATCATTTCTAGGGTCACTTCTCACACCATCCTTTCTATCATTTCTAGGGTCACATCTCCCCCTCTACACCATCCTTCCTATCATTTCTAGGGTCACCTCTCACACCATCCTTTCTATCATTTCTAGGGTCACATCTCCCCCTCTACACCATCCTTCCTATCCTTTCTAGGGTCACCTATCACACCATCCTTCCTATCATCTCCCCCTCTATACCACCCTTCCTCTCATTTCTAGGGTCACATCTCCCCCTCTACACCATCCTTCCTATCATTTCTAGGGTCACCTCTCACACCATCCTTTCTATCATTTCTAGGGTCACATCTCCCCCTCTACACCATCCTTCCTATCCCTTCTAGGGTCACCTATCACACCATCCTTCCTATCATCTCCCCCTCTATACCACCCTTCCTCTCATTTCTAGGGTCACATCTCCCCCTCTACACCATCCTTCTTATCATTTTTAGGGTCACATCTCCCCCTCTACACCATCCTTCCTATCATCTCCCCCTCTATACCACCCTTCCTCTCATTTCTAGGGTCACATCTCCCCCTCTACACCATCCTTCCTATCATTTCTAGGGTCACATCTCTTAATCTACAGCACCCTTCCTCTAATTTCTAGGGTCACATCTCCCCCTCTACACCATCCCTCCAATCATTTCTATGGTCACCTCTCACACCATCCATCCTATCATCTCTAGGGTCACATCTCCCCATCTATACCACCCTTCCTATCCCTTCTAGGGCCACCTATCACACCATCCTTCCTATCATCTCCCCCTCTATACCACCCTTCCTCTCATTTCTAGGGTCACATCTCCCCCTCTACACCATCCTTCCTATCATTTCTAGGGTCACCTCTCACACCATCCTTTCTATCATTTCTAGGGTCACATCTCCCCCTCTACACCATCCTTTCTATCCTTTCTAGGGTCACCTATCACACCATCCTTCCTATCATCTCCCCCTCTATACCACCCTTCCTCTCATTTCTAGGGTCACATCTCCCCCTCTACACCATCCTTCCTATCATTTCTAGGGTCACCTCTCACACCATCCTTTCTATCATTTCTAGGGTCACATCTCCCCCTCTACACCATCCTTCCTATCCTTTCTAGGGTCACCTATCACACCATCCTTCCTATCATCTCCCCCTCTATACCACCCTTCCTCTCATTTCTAGGGTCACATCTCCCCTATACACCATCCTTCTTATCATTTTTAGGGTCACATCTCCCCCTCTACACCATCCTTCCTATCATCTCCCCCTCTATACCACCCTTCCTCTCATTTCTAGGGTCACATCTCCCCCTCTACACCATCCTTCCTATCATTTCTAGGGTCACATCTCTTAATCTACAGCACCCTTCCTCTCATTTCTAGGGTCACATCTCCCCCTCTACACCATCCCTCCAATCATTTCTATGGTCACATCTCACACCATCCATCCTATCATCTCTAGGGTCACATCTCCCCATCTATACCACCCTTCCTATCCCTTCTAGGGCCACCTATCACACCATCCTTCCTATCATCTCCCCCTCTATACCACCCTTCCTCTCATTTCTAGGGTCACATCTCCCCCTCTACACCATCCTTCCTATCATTTCTAGGGTCACCTCTCACACCATCCTTTCTATCATTTCTAGGGTCACATCTCCCCCTCTACACCATCCTTCCTATCCTTTCTAGGGTCACCTATCACACCATCCTTCCTATCATCTCACCCTCTATACCACCCTTCCTCTCATTTCTAGGGTCACATCTCCCCCTCTACACCATCCTTCCTATCATTTCTAGGGTCACCTCTCACACCATCCTTTCTATCATTTCTAGGGTCACATCTCCCCCTCTACACCATCCTTCCTATCCTTTCTAGGGTCACCTATCACACCATCCTTCCTATCATCTCCCCCTCTATACCACCCTTCCTCTCATTTCTAGGGTCACATCTCCCCCTCTACACCATCCTTCCTATCATTTCTAGGGTCACCTCTCACACCATCCTTTCTATCATTTTTAGGGTCACATCTCCCCCTCTACACCATCCTTCCTATCCTTTCTAGGGTCACCTATCACACCATCCTTCCTATCATCTCCCCCTCTATACCACCCTTCCTCTCATTTCTAGGGTCACAGCTCCCCTCTACACCATCCTTCTTATCATTTTTAGGGTCACATCTCCCCCTCTACACCATCCTTCCTATCATCTCCCCCTCTATACCACCCTTCTTCTCATTTCTAGGGTCACATCTCCCCCTCTACACCATCCTTCCTATCATTTCTAGGGTCACATCTCTTAATCTACAGCACCCTTCCTCTCATTTCTAGGGTCACATCTCCCCCTCTACACCATCCCTCCAATCATTTCTATGGTCACATCTCACACCATCCATCCTATCATCTCTAGGGTCACATCTCCCCATCTATACCACCCTTCCTATCCCTTCTAGGGCCACCTATCACACCATCCTTCCTATCATCTCCCCCTCTATACCACCCTTCCTCTCATTTCTAGGGTCACATCTCCCCCTCTTCACCATCCTTCCTATCATTTCTAGGGTCACCTCTCACACCATCCTTTCTATCATTTCTAGGGTCACATCTCCCCCTCTACACCATCCTTCCTATCCTTTCTAGGGTCACCTATCACACCATCCTTCCTATCATCTCACCCTCTATACCACCCTTCCTCTCATTTCTAGGGTCACATCTCCCCCTCTACACCATCCTTCCTATCATTTCTAGGGTCACCTCTCACACCATCCTTTCTATCATTTCTAGGGTCACATCTCCCCCTCTACACCATCCTTCCTATCCTTTCTAGGGTCACCTATCACACCATCCTTCCTATCATCTCCCCCTCTATACCACCCTTCCTCTCATTTCTAGGGTCACATCTCCCCCTCTACACCATCCTTCCTATCATTTCTAGGGTCACCTCTCACACCATCCTTTCTATCATTTTTAGGGTCACATCTCCCCCTCTACACCATCCTTCCTATCCTTTCTAGGGTCACCTATCACACCATCCTTCCTATCATCTCCCCCTCTATACCACCCTTCCTCTCATTTCTAGGGTCACAGCTCCCCTCTACACCATCCTTCTTATCATTTTTAGGGTCACATCTCCCCCTCTACACCATCCTTCCTATCATCTCCCCCTCTATACCACCCTTCTTCTCATTTCTAGGGTCACATCTCCCCCTCTACACCATCCTTCC
Source organism: Lithobates septentrionalis (assembly GCA_037952835.1). Taxonomy (NCBI): domain Eukaryota; kingdom Metazoa; phylum Chordata; class Amphibia; order Anura; family Ranidae; genus Lithobates; species Lithobates septentrionalis. The sequence continues at coordinate 95,231 of JBBDGP010000244.1, forward strand.
TATCATTTCTAGGGTCACATCTCTTAATCTACAGCACCCTTCCTCTCATTTCTAGGGTCACATCTCCCCCTCTACACCATCCCTCCAATCATTTCTATGGTCACATCTCACACCATCCATCCTATCATCTCTAGGGTCACATCTCCCCATCTATACCACCCTTCCTATCCCTTCTAGGGCCACCTATCACACCATCCTTCCTATCATCTCCCCCTCTATACCACCCTTCCTCTCATTTCTAGGGTCACATCTCCCCCTCTACACCATCCTTCCTGTCATTTCTAGGGTCACCTCTCACACCATCCTTTCTATCATTTCTAGGGTCACATCTCCCCCTCTACACCATCCTTCCTATCCTTTCTAGGGTCACCTATCACACCATCCTTCCTATCATCTCCCCCTCTATACCACCCTTCCTCTCATTTCCAGGGTCACATCTCCCCCTCTACACCATCCTTCCTATCATTTCTAGGGTCACCTCTCACACCATCCTTTCTATCATTTCTAGGGTCACATCTCCCCCTCTACACCATCCTTCCTATCCTTTCTAGGGTCACCTATCACACCATCCTTCCTATCATCTCCCCCTCTATACCACCCTTCCTCTCATTTCTAGGGTCACATCTCCCCCACTACACCATCCTTCTTATCATTTTTAGGGTCACATCTCCCCCTCTACACCATCCTTCTTATCATCTCCCCCTCTATACCACCCTTCCTCTCATTTCTAGGGTCACATCTCCCCCTCTACACCATCCTTCCTATCATTTCTAGGGTCACATCTCTTAATCTACAGCACCCTTCCTGTCATTTCTATGGTCACATCTCCCCCCTCTACACCATCCCTCCAATCATTTCTATGGTCACATCTCACACCATCCATCCTATCATCTCTAGGGTCACATCTCCCCATCTATACCACCCTTCCTATCCCTTCTAGGGCCACCTATCACACCATCATTCCTATCATCTCCCCTCTATACCACCCTTCCTCTCATTTCTAGGGTCACATCTCCCCCTCTACACCATCCTTCCTATCATTTCTAGGGTCACTTCTCACACCATCCTTTCTATCATTTCTAGGGTCACATCTCCCCCTCTACACCATCCTTCCTATCCTTTCTAGGGTCACCTATCACACCATCCTTCCTATCATCTCCCCCTCTATACCACCCTTCCTCTCATTTCTAGGGTCACATCTCCCCCTCTACACCATCCTTCTTATCATTTTTAGGGTCACATCTCCCCCTCTAGACCATCCTTCCTATCATCTCCCCCTCTATACCACCCTTCCTCTCATTTCTAGGGTCACATCTCCCCCTCTACACCATCCTTCCTATCATTTCTAGGGTCACATCTCTTAATCTACAGCACCCTTCCTCTCATTTCTAGGGTCACATCTCCCCCTCTACACCATCCCTCCAATCATTTCTATGGTCACATCTCACACCATCCATCCTATCATCTCTAGGGTCACATCTCCCCATCTACACCACCCTTCCTATCCCTTCTAGGGCCACCTATCACACCATCCTTCCTATCATCTCCCCCTCTATACCACCCTTCCTCTCATTTCTAGGGTCACATCTCCCCCTCTACACCATCCTTCCTATCATTTCTAGGGTCACCTCTCACACCATCCTTTCTATAATTTCTAGGGTCACATCTCCCCCTTTACACCATCCTTCCTATCCTTTCTAGGGTCACCTATCACACCATCCTTCCTATCATCTCCCCCTCTATACCACCCTTCCTCTCATTTCTAGGGTCACATCTCCCCCTCTACACCATCCTTCCTATCATTTCTAGGGTCACCTCTCACACCATCCTTTCTATCATTTCTAGGGTCACATCTCCCCCTCTACACCATCCTTCCTATCCTTTCTAGGGTCACCTATCACACCATCCTTCCTATCATCTCCCCCTCTATACCACCCTTCCTCTCATTTCTAGGGTCACATCTCCCCCTCTACACCATCTTTCCTATCATTTCTAGGGTCACCTCTCACACCATCCTTTCTATCATTTCTAGGGTCACATCTCCCCCTCTACACCATCCTTCCTATCCTTTCTAGGGTCACCTATCACACCATCCTTCCTATCATCTCCCCCTCTATACCACCCTTCCTCTCATTTCTAGGGTCACATCTCCCCCTCTACACCATCCTTCCTATCATTTCTAGGGTCACCTCTCACACCATCCTTTCTATCATTTCTAGGGTCACATCTCCCCCTCTACACCATCCTTCCTATCCTTTCTAGGGTCACCTATCACACCATCCTTCCTATCATCTCCCCCTCTATACCACCCTTCCTCTCATTTCTAGGGTCACATCTCCCCCTCTACACCATCCTTCCTATCATTTCTAGGGTCACCTCTCACACCATCCTTTCTATCATTTCTAGGGTCACATCTCCCCCTCTACACCATCCTTCCTATCCTTTTTAGGGTCACCTATCACACCATCCTTCCTATCATCTCCCCCTCTATACCACCCTTCCTCTCATTTCTAGGGTCACATCTCCCCCTCTACACCATCCTTCCTATCATTTCTAGGGTCACCTCTCACACCATCCTTTCTATAATTTCTAGGGTCACATCTCCCCCTCTACACCATCCTTCCTATCCTTTCTAGGGTCACCTATCACACCATCCTTCCTATCATCTCCCCCTCTATACCACCCTTCCTCTCATTTCTAGGGTCACATCTCCCCCTCTACACCATCCTTTTTATCATTTTTAGGGTCACATCTCCCCCTCTACACCATCCTTCCTATCATCTCCCCCTCTATACCACCCTTCCTCTCATTTCTAGGGTCACATCTCCCCCTCTACACCATCCTTCCTATCGTTTCTAGGGTCACATCTCTTAATCTACAGCACCCTTCCTCTCATTTCTAGGGTCACATCTCCCCCTCTACACCATCCCTCCAATCATTTCTATGGTCACATCTCACACCATCCATCCTATCATCTCTAGGGTCACATCTCCCCATCTATACCACCCTTCCTATCCCTTCTAGGGCCACCTATCACACCATCCTTCCTATCATCTCCCCCTCTATACCACCCTTCCTCTCATTTCTAGGGTCACATCTCCCCCTCTACACCATCCTTCCTATCATTTCTAGGGTCACCTCTCACACCATCCTTTCTATCATTTCTAGGGTCACATCTCCCCCTCTACACCATCCTTCCTATCCTTTCTAGGGTCACCTATCACACCATCCTTCCTATCATCTCCCCCTCTATACCACCCTTCCTCTCATTTCTAGGGTCACATCTCCCCCTCTACACCATCCTTCCTATCATTTCTAGGGTCACCTCTCACACCATCCTTTCTATCATTTCTAGGGTCACATCTCCCCCTCTACACCATCCTTCCTATCCTTTCTAGGGTCACCTATCACACCATCCTTCCTATCATCTCCCCCTCTATACCACCCTTCCTCTCATTTCTAGGGTTACATCTCCCCCTCTACACCATCCTTCTTATCATTTTTAGGGTCACATCTCCCCCTCTACACCATCCTTCCTATCATCTCCCCCTCTATACCACCCTTCCTCTCATTTCTAGGGTCACATCTCCCCCTCTACACCATCCTTCCTATCATTTCTAGGGTCACATCTCTTAATCTACAGCACCCTTCCTGTCATTTCTAGGATCACATCTCCCCCTCTACACCATCCCTCCAATCATTTCTATGGTCACATCTCACACCATCCATCCTATCATCTCTAGGGTCACATCTCCCCATCTATACCACCCTTCCTATCCCTTCTAGGGCCACCTATCACACCATCCTTCCTATCATCTCCCCCTCTATACCACCCTTCCTCTCATTTCTAGGGTCACATCTCCCCCTCTACACCATCCTTCCTATCATTTCTAGGGTCACCTCTCACACCATCCATCCTATCATCTCTAGGGTCACATCTCCCCATCTATACCACCCTTCCTATCCCTTCTAGGGCCACCTATCACACCATCTTTCCTATCATCTCCCCCTCTATACCACCCTTCCTCTCATTTTTAGGGTCACATCTCCCCCTCTACACCATCCTTCCTATCATTTCTAGGGTCACCTCTCACACCATCCTTTCTATCATTTCTAGGGTCACATCTCCCCCTCTACACCATCCTTCCTATCCTTTCTAGGGTCACCTATCACACCATCCTTCCTATCATCTCCCCTCTATACCACCCTTCCTCTCATTTCTAGGGTCACATCTCCCCCTCTACACCATCCTTCCTATCATTTCTAGGGTCACCTCTCACACCATCCTTTCTATCATTTCTAGGGTCACATCTCCCCCTCTACACCATCCTTCCTATCCTTTCTAGGGTCACCTATCACACCATCCTTCCTATCACCTCCCCCTCTATACCACCCTTCCTCTCATTTCTAGGGTCACATCTCCCCCTCTACACCATCCTTCCTATCATTTCTAGGGTCACCTCTCACACCATCCTTTCTATAATTTCTAGGGTCACATCTCCCCCTCTACACCATCCTTCCTATCATTTCTAGGGTCACCTCTCACACCATCCTTTCTATCATTTCTAGGGTCACATCTCCCCCTCTACACCATCCTTCCTATCCCTTCTAGGGCCACCTATCACACCATCCTTCCTATCATCTCCCCCTCTATACCACCCTTCCTCTCATTTCTAGGGTCACATCTCCCCCTCTACACCATCCTTCTTATCATTTTTAGGGTCACATCTCCCCCTCTACACCATCCTTCCTATCATCTCCCCCTCTATACCACCCTTCCTCTCATTTCTAGGGTCACATCTCCCCCTCTACACCATCCTTCCTATCATTTCTAGGGTCACATCTCTTAATCTACAGCACCCTTCCTGTCATTTCTATGGTCACATCTCCCCCCTCTACACCATCCCTCCAATCATTTCTATGGTCACATCTCACACCATCCATCCTATCATCTCTAGGGTCACATCTCCCCATCTATACCACCCTTCCTATCCCTTCTAGGGCCACCTATCACACCATCATTCCTATCATCTCCCCTCTATACCACCCTTCCTCTCATTTCTAGGGTCACATCTCCCCCTCTACACCATCCTTCCTATCATTTCTAGGGTCACTTCTCACACCATCCTTTCTATCATTTCTAGGGTCACATCTCCCCCTCTACACCATCCTTCCTATCCTTTCTAGGGTCACCTATCACACCATCCTTCCTATCATCTCCCCCTCTATACCACCCTTCCTCTCATTTCTAGGGTCACATCTCCCCCTCTACACCATCCTTCTTATCATTTTTAGGGTCACATCTCCCCCTCTAGACCATCCTTCCTATCATCTCCCCCTCTATACCACCCTTCCTCTCATTTCTAGGGTCACATCTCCCCCTCTACACCATCCTTCCTATCATTTCTAGGGTCACATCTCTTAATCTACAGCACCCTTCCTCTCATTTCTAGGGTCACATCTCCCCCTCTACACCATCCCTCCAATCATTTCTATGGTCACATCTCACACCATCCATCCTATCATCTCTAGGGTCACATCTCCCCATCTACACCACCCTTCCTATCCCTTCTAGGGCCACCTATCACACCATCCTTCCTATCATCTCCCCCTCTATACCACCCTTCCTCTCATTTCTAGGGTCACATCTCCCCCTCTACACCATCCTTCCTATCATTTCTAGGGTCACCTCTCACACCATCCTTTCTATCATTTCTAGGGTCACATCTCCCCCTCTACACCATCCTTCCTATCCTTTCTAGGGTCACCTATCACACCATCCTTCCTATCATCTCCCCCTCTATACCACCCTTCCTCTCATTTCTAGGGTCACATCTCCCCCTCTACACCATCCTTCCTATCATTTCTAGGGTCACCTCTCACACCATCCTTTCTATCATTTCTAGGGTCACATCTCCCCCTCTACACCATCCTTCCTATCCTTTCTAGGGTCACCTATCACATCATCCTTCCTATCATCTCCCCCTCTATACCACCCTTCCTCTCATTTCTAGGGTCACATCTCCCCCTCTACACCATCCTTCCTATCATTTCTAGGGTCACCTCTCACACCATCCTTTCTATCATTTCTAGGGTCACATCTCCCCCTCTACACCATCCTTCCTTTCCTTTCTAGGGTCACCTATCACACCATCCTTCCTATCATCTCCCCCTCTATACCACCCTTCCTCTCATTTCTAGGGTCACATCTCCCCCTCTACACCATCCTTCCTATCATTTCTAGGGTCACCTCTCACACCATCCTTTCTATCATTTCTAGGGTCACATCTCCCCCTCTACACCATCCTTCCTATCCTTTCTAGGGTCACCTATCACACCATCCTTCCTATCATCTCCCCCTCTATACCACCCTTCCTCTCATTTCTAGGGTCACATCTCCCCCTCTACACCATCCTTCCTATCATTTCTAGGGTCACCTCTCACACCATCCTTTCTATAATTTCTAGGGTCACATCTCCCCCTTTACACCATCCTTCCTATCCTTTCTAGGGTCACCTATCACACCATCCTTCCTATCATCTCCCCCTCTATACCACCCTTCCTCTCATTTCTAGGGTCACATCTCCCCCTCTACACCATCCTTTTTATCATTTTTAGGGTCACATCTCCCCCTCTACACCATCCTTCCTATCATCTCCACCTCTATACCACCCTTCCTCTCATTTCTAGGGTCACATCTCCCCCTCTACACCATCCTTCCTATCATTTCTAGGGTCACATCTCTTAATCTACAGCACCCTTCCTCTCATTTCTAGGGTCACATCTCCCCCTCTACACCATCCCTCCAATCATTTCTATGGTCACATCTCACACCATCCATCCTATCATCTCTAGGGTCACATCTCCCCATCTATACCACCCTTCCTATCCCTTCTAGGGCCACCTATCACACCATCCTTCCTATCATCTCCCCCTCTATACCACCCTTCCTCTCATTTCTAGGGTCACATCTCCCCCTCTACACCATCCTTCCTATCATTTCTAGGGTCACCTCTCACACCATCCTTTCTATCATTTCTAGGGTCACATCTCCCCCTCTACACCATTCTTCCTATCCTTTCTAGGGTCACCTATCACACCATCCTTCCTATCATCTCCCCCTCTATACCACCCTTCCTCTCATTTCTAGGGTCACATCTCCCCCTCTACACCATCCTTCCTATCATTTCTAGGGTCACCTCTCACACCATCCTTTCTATCATTTCTAGGGTCACATCTCCCCCTCTACACCATCCTTCCTATCCTTTCTAGGGTCACCTATCACACCATCCTTCCTATCATCTCCCCCTCTATACCACCCTTCCTCTCATTTCTAGGGTCACATCTCCCCCTCTACACCATCCTTCTTATCATTTTTAGGGTCACATCTCCCCCTCTACACCATCCTTCCTATCATCTCCCCCTCTATACCACCCTTCCTCTCATTTCTACGGTCACATCTCCCCCTCTACACCATCCTTCCTATCATTTCTAGGGTCACATCTCTTAATCTACAGCACCCTTCCTGTCATTTCTAGGGTCACATCTCCCCCTCTACACCATCCCTCCAATCATTTCTATGGTCACATCTCACACCATCCATCCTATCATCTCTAGGGTCACATCTCCCCATCTATACCACCCTTCCTATCCCTTCTTCGGCCACCTATCACACCATCCTTCCTATCATCTCCCCCTCTATACCACCCTTCCTCTCATTTCTAGGGTCACATCTCCCCCTCTACACCATCCTTCCTATCATTTCTAGGGTCACATCTCTTAATCTACAGCACCCTTCCTGTCATTTCTAGGGTCACATCTCCCCCTCTACACCATCCCTCCAATCATTTCTATGGTCACATCTCACACCATCCATCCTATCATCTCTAGGGTCACATCTCCCCATCTATACCACCCTTCCTATCCCTTCTTCGGCCACCTATCACACCATCCTTCCTATCATCTCCCCCTCTATACCACCCTTCCTCTCATTTCTAGGGTCACATCTCCCCCTCTACACCATCCTTCCTATCATTTCTAGGGTCACCTCTCACACCATCCATCCTATCATCTCTAGGGTCACATCTCCCCATCTATACCACCCTTCCTATCCCTTCTAGGGCCACCTATCACACCATCTTTCCTATCATCTCCCCCTCTATACCACCCTTCCTCTCATTTCTAGGGTCACATCTCCCCCTCTACACCATCCTTCCTATCATTTCTAGGGTCACCTCTCACACCATCCTTTCTATCATTTCTAGGGTCACATCTCCCCCTCTACACCATCCTTCCTATCCTTTCTAGGGTCACCTATCACACCATCCTTCCTATCATCTCCCCCTCTATACCACCCTTCCTCTCATTTCTAGGGTCACATCTCCCCCTCTACACCATCCTTCCTATCATTTCTAGGGTCACCTCTCACACCATCCTTTCTATCATTTCTAGGGTCACATCTCCCCCTCTACACCATCCTTCCTATCCTTTCTAGGGTCACCTATCACACCATCCTTCCTATCACCTCCCCCTCTATACCACCCTTCCTCTCATTTCTAGGGTCACATCTCCCCCTCTACACCATCCTTCCTATCATTTCTAGGGTCACCTCTCACACCATCCTTTCTATAATTTCTAGGGTCACATCTCCCCCTCTACACCATCCTTCCTATCCTTTCTAGGGTCACCTATCACACCATCCTTCCTATCATCTCCCCCTCTATACCACCCTTCCTCTCATTTCTAGGGTCACATCTCCCCCTCTACACCATCCTTCTTATCATTTTTAGGGTCACATCTCCCCCTCTACACCATCCTTGCTATCATCTCCCCCTCTATACCACCCTTCCTCTCATTTCTAGGGTCACATCTCCCCCTCTACACCATCCTTCCTATCATTTCTAGGGTCACATCTCCCCCTCTACACCATCCTTCTTATCATTTTTAGGGTCACATCTCCCCCTCTAGACCATCCTTCCTATCATCTCCCCCTCTATACCACCCTTCCTCTCATTTCTAGGGTCACATCTCCCCCTCTACACCATCCTTCCTATCATTTCTAGGGTCACATCTCTTAATCTACAGCACCCTTCCTCTCATTTCTAGGGTCACATCTCCCCCTCTACACCATCCCTCCAATCATTTCTATGGTCACATCTCACACCATCCATCCTATCATCTCTAGGGTCACATCTCCCCATCTACACCACCCTTCCTATCCCTTCTAGGGCCACCTATCACACCATCCTTCCTATCATCTCCCCCTCTATACCACCCTTCCTCTCATTTCTAGGGTCACATCTCCCCCTCTACACCATCCTTCCTATCATTTCTAGGGTCACCTCTCACACCATCCTTTCTATCATTTCTAGGGTCACATCTCCCCCTCTACACCATCCTTCCTATCCTTTCTAGGGTCACCTATCACACCATCCTTCCTATCATCTCCCCCTCTATACCACCCTTCCTCTCATTTCTAGGGTCACATCTCCCCCTCTACACCATCCTTCCTATCATTTCTAGGGTCACCTCTCACACCATCCTTTCTATCATTTCTAGGGTCACATCTCCCCCTCTACACCATCCTTCCTATCCTTTCTAGGGTCACCTATCACACCATCCTTCCTATCATCTCCCCCTCTATACCACCCTTCCTCTCATTTCTAGGGTCACATCTCCCCCTCTACACCATCCTTCCTATCATTTCTAGGGTCACCTCTCACACCATCCTTTCTATAATTTCTAGGGTCACATCTCCCCCTTTACACCATCCTTCCTATCCTTTCTAGGGTCACCTATCACACCATCCTTCCTATCATCTCCCCCTCTATACCACCCTTCCTCTCATTTCTAGGGTCACATCTCCCCCTCTACACCATCCTTTTTATCATTTTTAGGGTCACATCTCCCCCTCTACACCATCCTTCCTATCATCTCCCCCTCTATACCACCCTTCCTCTCATTTCTAGGGTCACATCTCCCCCTCTACACCATCCTTCCTATCATTTCTAGGGTCACATCTCTTAATCTACAGCACCCTTCCTCTCATTTCTAGGGTCACATCTCCCCCTCTACACCATCCCTCCAATCATTTCTATGGTCACATCTCACACCATCCATCCTATCATCTCTAGGGTCACATCTCCCCATCTATACCACCCTTCCTATCCCTTCTAGGGCCACCTATCACACCATCCTTCCTATCATCTCCCCCTCTATACCACCCTTCCTCTCATTTCTAGGGTCACATCTCCCCCTCTACACCATCCTTCCTATCATTTCTAGGGTCACCTCTCACACCATCCTTTCTATCATTTCTAGGGTCACATCTCCCCCTCTACACCATCCTTCCTATCCTTTCTAGGGTCACCTATCACACCATCCTTCCTATCATCTCCCCCTCTATACCACCCTTCCTCTCATTTCTAGGGTCACATCTCCCCCTCTACACCATCCTTCCTATCATTTCTAGGGTCACCTCTCACACCATCCTTTCTATCATTTCTAGGGTCACATCTCCCCCTCTACACCATCCTTCCTATCCTTTCTAGGGTCACCTATCACACCATCCTTCCTATCATCTCCCCCTCTATACCACCCTTCCTCTCATTTCTAGGGTCACATCTCCCCCTCTACACCATCCTTCCTATCATTTCTAGGGTCACCTCTCACACCATCCTTTCTATCATTTCTAGGGTCACATCTCCCCCTCTACACCATCCTTCCTATCCTTTCTAGGGTCACCTATCACACCATCCTTCCTATCATCTCCCCCTCTATACCACCCTTCCTCTCATTTCTAGGGTCACATCTCCCCCTATACACCATCCTTCTTATCATTTTTAGGGTCACATCTCCCCCTCTACACCATCCTTCCTATCATCTCCCCCTCTATACCACCCTTCCTCTCATTTCTAGGGTCACATCTCCCCCTCTACACCATCCTTCCTATCATTTCTAGGGTCACATCTCTTAATCTACAGCACCCTTCCTCTCATTTCTAGGGTCACATCTCCCCCTCTACACCATCCCTCCAATCATTTCTATGGTCACATCTCACACCATCCATCCTATCATCTCTAGGGTCACATCTCCCCATCTATACCACCCTTCCTATCCCTTCTAGGGCCACCTATCACACCATCCTTCCTATCATCTCCCCCTCTATACCACCCTTCCTCTCATTTCTAGGGTCACATCTCCCCCTCTACACCATCCTTCCTATCATTTCTAGGGTCACCTCTCACACCATCCTTTCTATCATTTCTAGGGTCACATCTCCCCCTCTACACCATCCTTCCTATCCTTTCTAGGGTCACCTATCACACCATCCTTCCTATCATCTCACCCTCTATACCACCCTTCCTCTCATTTCTAGGGTCACATCTCCCCCTCTACACCATCCTTCCTATCATTTCTAGGGTCACCTCTCACACCATCCTTTCTATCATTTCTAGGGTCACATCTCCCCCTCTACACCATCCTTCCTATCCTTTCTAGGGTCACCTATCACACCATCCTTCCTATCATCTCCCCCTCTATACCACCCTTCCTCTCATTTCTAGGGTCACATCTCCCCCTCTACACCATCCTTCCTATCATTTCTAGGGTCACCTCTCACACCATCCTTTCTATAATTTCTAGGGTCACATCTCCCCCTTTACACCATCCTTCCTATCCTTTCTAGGGTCACCTATCACACCATCCTTCCTATCATCTCCCCCTCTATACCACCCTTCCTCTCATTTCTAGGGTCACATCTCCCCCTCTACACCATCCTTTTTATCATTTTTAGGGTCACATCTCCCCCTCTACACCATCCTTCCTATCATCTCCCCCTCTATACCACCCTTCCTCTCATTTCTAGGGTCACATCTCCCCCTCTACACCATCCTTCCTATCATTTCTAGGGTCACATCTCTTAATCTACAGCACCCTTCCTCTCATTTCTAGGGTCACATCTCCCCCTCTACACCATCCCTCCAATCATTTCTATGGTCACATCTCACACCATCCATCCTATCATCTCTAGGGTCACATCTCCCCATCTATACCACCCTTCCTATCCCTTCTAGGGCCACCTATCACACCATCCTTCCTATCATCTCCCCCTCTATACCACCCTTCCTCTCATTTCTAGGGTCACATCTCCCCCTCTACACCATCCTTCCTATCATTTCTAGGGTCACCTCTCACACCATCCTTTCTATCATTTCTAGGGTCACATCTCCCCCTCTACACCATCCTTCCTATCCTTTCTAGGGTCACCTATCACACCATCCTTCCTATCATCTCCCCCTCTATACCACCCTTCCTCTCATTTCTAGGGTCACATCTCCCCCTCTACACCATCCTTCCTATCATTTCTAGGGTCACCTCTCACACCATCCTTTCTATCATTTCTAGGGTCACATCTCCCCCTCTACACCATCCTTCCTATCCTTTCTAGGGTCACCTATCACACCATCCTTCCTATCATCTCCCCCTCTATACCACCCTTCCTCTCATTTCTAGGGTCACATCTCCCCCTCTACACCATCCTTCCTATCATTTCTAGGGTCACCTCTCACACCATCCTTTCTATCATTTCTAGGGTCACATCTCCCCCTCTACACCATCCTTCCTATCCTTTCTAGGGTCACCTATCACACCATCCTTCCTATCATCTCCCCCTCTATACCACCCTTCCTCTCATTTCTAGGGTCACATCTCCCCCTATACACCATCCTTCTTATCATTTTTAGGGTCACATCTCCCCCTCTACACCATCCTTCCTATCATCTCCCCCTCTATACCACCCTTCCTCTCATTTCTAGGGTCACATCTCCCCCTCTACACCATCCTTCCTATCATTTCTAGGGTCACATCTCTTAATCTACAGCACCCTTCCTCTCATTTCTAGGGTCACATCTCCCCCTCTACACCATCCCTCCAATCATTTCTATGGTCACATCTCACACCATCCATCCTATCATCTCTAGGGTCACATCTCCCCATCTATACCACCCTTCCTATCCCTTCTAGGGCCACCTATCACACCATCCTTCCTATCATCTCCCCCTCTATACCACCCTTCCTCTCATTTCTAGGGTCACATCTCCCCCTCTACACCATCCTTCCTATCATTTCTAGGGTCACCTCTCACACCATCCTTTCTATCATTTCTAGGGTCACATCTCCCCCTCTACACCATCCTTCCTATCCTTTCTAGGGTCACCTATCACACCATCCTTCCTATCATCTCACCCTCTATACCACCCTTCCTCTCATTTCTAGGGTCACATCTCCCCCTCTACACCATCCTTCCTATCATTTCTAGGGTCACCTCTCACACCATCCTTTCTATCATTTCTAGGGTCACATCTCCCCCTCTACACCATCCTTCCTATCCTTTCTAGGGTCACCTATCACACCATCCTTCCTATCATCTCCCCCTCTATACCACCCTTCCTCTCATTTCTAGGGTCACATCTCCCCCTCTACACCATCCTTCCTATCATTTCTAGGGTCACCTCTCACACCATCCTTTCTATCATTTTTAGGGTCACATCTCCCCCTCTACACCATCCTTCCTATCCTTTCTAGGGTCACCTATCACACCATCCTTCCTATCATCTCCCCCTCTATACCACCCTTCCTCTCATTTCTAGGGTCACAGCTCCCCTCTACACCATCCTTCTTATCATTTTTAGGGTCACATCTCCCCCTCTACACCATCCTTCCTATCATCTCCCCCTCTATACCACCCTTCTTCTCATTTCTAGGGTCACATCTCCCCCTCTACACCATCCTTCCTATCATTTCTAGGGTCACATCTCTTAATCTACAGCACCCTTCCTCTCATTTCTAGGGTCACATCTCCCCCTCTACACCATCCCTCCAATCATTTCTATGGTCACATCTCACACCATCCATCCTATCATCTCTAGGGTCACATCTCCCCATCTATACCACCCTTCCTATCCCTTCTAGGGCCACCTATCACACCATCCTTCCTATCATCTCCCCCTCTATACCACCCTTCCTCTCATTTCTAGGGTCACATCTCCCCCTCTACACCATCCTTCCTATCATTTCTAGGGTCACCTCTCACACCATCCTTTCTATCATTTCTAGGGTCACATCTCCCCCTCTACACCATCCTTCCTATCCTTTCTAGGGTCACCTATCACACCATCCTTCCTATCATCTCACCCTCTATACCACCCTTCCTCTCATTTCTAGGGTCACATCTCCCCCTCTAGACCATCCTTCCTATCATTTCTAGGGTCACCTCTCACACCATCCTTTCTATCATTTCTAGGGTCACATCTCCCCCTCTACACCATCCTTCCTATCCTTTCTAGGGTCACCTATCACACCATCCTTCCTATCATCTCCCCCTCTATACCACCCTTCCTCTCATTTCTAGGGTCACATCTCCCCCTCTACACCATCCTTCCTATCATTTCTAGGGTCACCTCTCACACCATCCTTTCTATCATTTTTAGGGTCACATCTCCCCCTCTACACCATCCTTCCTATCCTTTCTAGGGTCACCTATCACACCATCCTTCCTATCATCTCCCCCTCTATACCACCCTTCCTCTCATTTCTAGGGTCACAGCTCCCCTCTACACCATCCTTCTTATCATTTTTAGGGTCACATCTCCCCCTCTACACCATCCTTCCTATCATCTCCCCCTCTATACCACCCTTCTTCTCATTTCTAGGGTCACATCTCCCCCTCTACACCATCCTTCCTATCATTTCTAGGGTCACATCTCTTAATCTACAGCACCCTTCCTCTCATTTCTAGGGTCACATCTCCCCCTCTACACCATCCCTCCAATCATTTCTATGGTCACATCTCACACCATCCATCCTATCATCTCTAGGGTCACATCTCCCCATCTATACCACCCTTCCTATCCCTTCTAGGGCCACCTATCACACCATCCTTCCTATCATCTCCCCCTCTATACCACCCTTCCTCTCATTTCTAGGGTCACATCTCCCCCTCTACACCATCCTTCCTGTCATTTCTAGGGTCACCTCTCACACCATCCTTTCTATCATTTCTAGGGTCACATCTCCCCCTCTACACCATCCTTCCTATCCTTTCTAGGGTCACCTATCACACCATCCTTCCTATCATCTCCCCCTCTATACCACCCTTCCTCTCATTTCCAGGGTCACATCTCCCCCTCTACACCATCCTTCCTATCATTTCTAGGGTCACCTCTCACACCATCCTTTCTATCATTTCTAGGGTCACATCTCCCCCTCTACACCATCCTTCCTATCCTTTCTAGGGTCACCTATCACACCATCCTTCCTATCATCTCCCCCTCTATACCACCCTTCCTCTCATTTCTAGGGTCACATCTCCCCCACTACACCATCCTTCTTATCATTTTTAGGGTCACATCTCCCCCTCTACACCATCCTTCTTATCATCTCCCCCTCTATACCACCCTTCCTCTCATTTCTAGGGTCACATCTCCCCCTCTACACCATCCTTCCTATCATTTCTAGGGTCACATCTCTTAATCTACAGCACCCTTCCTGTCATTTCTATGGTCACATCTCCCCCCTCTACACCATCCCTCCAATCATTTCTATGGTCACATCTCACACCATCCATCCTATCATCTCTAGGGTCACATCTCCCCATCTATACCACCCTTCCTATCCCTTCTAGGGCCACCTATCACACCATCATTCCTATCATCTCCCCTCTATACCACCCTTCCTCTCATTTCTAGGGTCACATCTCCCCCTCTACACCATCCTTCCTATCATTTCTAGGGTCACTTCTCACACCATCCTTTCTATCATTTCTAGGGTCACATCTCCCCCTCTACACCATCCTTCCTATCCTTTCTAGGGTCACCTATCACACCATCCTTCCTATCATCTCCCCCTCTATACCACCCTTCCTCTCATTTCTAGGGTCACATCTCCCCCTCTACACCATCCTTCTTATCATTTTTAGGGTCACATCTCCCCCTCTAGACCATCCTTCCTATCATCTCCCCCTCTATACCACCCTTCCTCTCATTTCTAGGGTCACATCTCCCCCTCTACACCATCCTTCCTATCATTTCTAGGGTCACATCTCTTAATCTACAGCACCCTTCCTCTCATTTCTAGGGTCACATCTCCCCCTCTACACCATCCCTCCAATCATTTCTATGGTCACATCTCACACCATCCATCCTATCATCTCTAGGGTCACATCTCCCCATCTACACCACCCTTCCTATCCCTTCTAGGGCCACCTATCACACCATCCTTCCTATCATCTCCCCCTCTATACCACCCTTCCTCTCATTTCTAGGGTCACATCTCCCCCTCTACACCATCCTTCCTATCATTTCTAGGGTCACCTCTCACACCATCCTTTCTATCATTTCTAGGGTCACATCTCCCCCTCTACACCATCCTTCCTATTCCTTCTAGGGTCACCTATCACACCATCCTTCCTATCATCTCCCCCTCTATACCACCCTTCCTCTCATTTCTAGGGTCACATCTCCCCCTCTACACCATCTTTCCTATCATTTCTAGGGTCACCTCTCACACCATCCTTTCTATCATTTCTAGGGTCACATCTCCCCCTCTACACCATCCTTCCTATCCTTTCTAGGGTCACCTATCACACCATCCTTCCTATCATCTCCCCCTCTATACCACCCTTCCTCTCATTTCTAGGGTCACATCTCCCCCTCTACACCATCCTTCCTATCATTTCTAGGGTCACCTCTCACACCATCCTTTCTATCATTTCTAGGGTCACATCTCCCCCTCTACACCATCCTTCCTATCCTTTCTAGGGTCACCTATCACACCATCCTTCCTATCATCTCCCCCTCTATACCACCCTTCCTCTCATTTCTAGGGTCACATCTCCCCCTCTACACCATCCTTCCTATCATTTCTAGGGTCACCTCTCACACCATCCTTTCTATCATTTCTAGGGTCACATCTCCCCCTCTACACCATCCTTCCTATCCTTTTTAGGGTCACCTATCACACCATCCTTCCTATCATCTCCCCCTCTATACCACCCTTCCTCTCATTTCTAGGGTCACATCTCCCCCTCTACACCATCCTTCCTATCATTTCTAGGGTCACCTCTCACACCATCCTTTCTATAATTTCTAGGGTCACATCTCCCCCTCTACACCATCCTTCCTATCCTTTCTAGGGTCACCTATCACACCATCCTTCCTATCATCTCCCCCTCTATACCACCCTTCCTCTCATTTCTAGGGTCACATCTCCCCCTCTACACCATCCTTTTTATCATTTTTAGGGTCACATCTCCCCCTCTACACCATCCTTCCTATCATCTCCCCCTCTATACCACCCTTCCTCTCATTTCTAGGGTCACATCTCCCCCTCTACACCATCCTTCCTATCGTTTCTAGGGTCACATCTCTTAATCTACAGCACCCTTCCTCTCATTTCTAGGGTCACATCTCCCCCTCTACACCATCCCTCCAATCATTTCTATGGTCACATCTCACACCATCCATCCTATCATCTCTAGGGTCACATCTCCCCATCTATACCACCCTTCCTATCCCTTCTAGGGCCACCTATCACACCATCCTTCCTATCATCTCCCCCTCTATACCACCCTTCCTCTCATTTCTAGGGTCACATCTCCCCCTCTACACCATCCTTCCTATCATTTCTAGGGTCACCTCTCACACCATCCTTTCTATCATTTCTAGGGTCACATCTCCCCCTCTACACCATCCTTCCTATCCTTTCTAGGGTCACCTATCACACCATCCTTCCTATCATCTCCCCCTCTATACCACCCTTCCTCTCATTTCTAGGGTCACATCTCCCCCTCTACACCATCCTTCCTATCATTTCTAGGGTCACCTCTCACACCATCCTTTCTATCATTTCTAGGGTCACATCTCCCCCTCTACACCATCCTTCCTATCCTTTCTAGGGTCACCTATCACACCATCCTTCCTATCATCTCCCCCTCTATACCACCCTTCCTCTCATTTCTAGGGTTACATCTCCCCCTCTACACCATCCTTCTTATCATTTTTAGGGTCACATCTCCCCCTCTACACCATCCTTCCTATCATCTCCCCCTCTATACCACCCTTCCTCTCATTTCTAGGGTCACATCTCCCCCTCTACACCATCCTTCCTATCATTTCTAGGGTCACATCTCTTAATCTACAGCACCCTTCCTGTCATTTCTAGGATCACATCTCCCCCTCTACACCATCCCTCCAATCATTTCTATGGTCACATCTCACACCATCCATCCTATCATCTCTAGGGTCACATCTCCCCATCTATACCACCCTTCCTATCCCTTCTAGGGCCACCTATCACACCATCCTTCCTATCATCTCCCCCTCTATACCACCCTTCCTCTCATTTCTAGGGTCACATCTCCCCCTCTACACCATCCTTCCTATCATTTCTAGGGTCACCTCTCACACCATCCATCCTATCATCTCTAGGGTCACATCTCCCCATCTATACCACCCTTCCTATCCCTTCTAGGGCCACCTATCACACCATCTTTCCTATCATCTCCCCCTCTATACCACCCTTCCTCTCATTTTTAGGGTCACATCTCCCCCTCTACACCATCCTTCCTATCATTTCTAGGGTCACCTCTCACACCATCCTTTCTATCATTTCTAGGGTCACATCTCCCCCTCTACACCATCCTTCCTATCCTTTCTAGGGTCACCTATCACACCATCCTTCCTATCATCTCCCCTCTATACCACCCTTCCTCTCATTTCTAGGGTCACATCTCCCCCTCTACACCATCCTTCCTATCATTTCTAGGGTCACCTCTCACACCATCCTTTCTATCATTTCTAGGGTCACATCTCCCCCTCTACACCATCCTTCCTATCCTTTCTGGGGTCACCTATCACACCATCCTTCCTATCACCTCCCCCTCTATACCACCCTTCCTCTCATTTCTAGGGTCACATCTCCCCCTCTACACCATCCTTCCTATCATTTCTAGGGTCACCTCTCACACCATCCTTTCTATAATTTCTAGGGTCACATCTCCCCCTCTACACCATCCTTCCTATCATTTCTAGGGTCACCTCTCACACCATCCTTTCTATCATTTCTAGGGTCACATCTCCCCCTCTACACCATCCTTCCTATCCCTTCTAGGGCCACCTATCACACCATCCTTCCTATCATCTCCCCCTCTATACCACCCTTCCTCTCATTTCTAGGGTCACATCTCCCCCTCTACACCATCCTTCTTATCATTTTTAGGGTCACATCTCCCCCTCTACACCATCCTTCCTATCATCTCCCCCTCTATACCACCCTTCCTCTCATTTCTAGGGTCACATCTCCCCCTCTACACCATCCTTCCTATCATTTCTAGGGTCACATCTCTTAATCTACAGCACCCTTCCTGTCATTTCTATGGTCACATCTCCCCCCTCTACACCATCCCTCCAATCATTTCTATGGTCACATCTCACACCATCCATCCTATCATCTCTAGGGTCACATCTCCCCATCTATACCACCCTTCCTATCCCTTCTAGGGCCACCTATCACACCATCATTCCTATCATCTCCCCTCTATACCACCCTTCCTCTCATTTCTAGGGTCACATCTCCCCCTCTACACCATCCTTCCTATCATTTCTAGGGTCACTTCTCACACCATCCTTTCTATCATTTCTAGGGTCACATCTCCCCCTCTACACCATCCTTCCTATCCTTTCTAGGGTCACCTATCACACCATCCTTCCTATCATCTCCCCCTCTATACCACCCTTCCTCTCATTTCTAGGGTCACATCTCCCCCTCTACACCATCCTTCTTATCATTTTTAGGGTCACATCTCCCCCTCTAGACCATCCTTCCTATCATCTCCCCCTCTATACCACCCTTCCTCTCATTTCTAGGGTCACATCTCCCCCTCTACACCATCCTTCCTATCATTTCTAGGGTCACATCTCTTAATCTACAGCACCCTTCCTCTCATTTCTAGGGTCACATCTCCCCCTCTACACCATCCCTCCAATCATTTCTATGGTCACATCTCACACCATCCATCCTATCATCTCTAGGGTCACATCTCCCCATCTACACCACCCTTCCTATCCCTTCTAGGGCCACCTATCACACCATCCTTCCTATCATCTCCCCCTCTATACCACCCTTCCTCTCATTTCTAGGGTCACATCTCCCCCTCTACACCATCCTTCCTATCATTTCTAGGGTCACCTCTCACACCATCCTTTCTATCATTTCTAGGGTCACATCTCCCCCTCTACACCATCCTTCCTATCCTTTCTAGGGTCACCTATCACACCATCCTTCCTATCATCTCCCCCTCTATACCACCCTTCCTCTCATTTCTAGGGTCACATCTCCCCCTCTACACCATCCTTCCTATCATTTCTAGGGTCACCTCTCACACCATCCTTTCTATCATTTCTAGGGTCACATCTCCCCCTCTACACCATCCTTCCTATCCTTTCTAGGGTCACCTATCACACCATCCTTCCTATCATCTCCCCCTCTATACCACCCTTCCTCTCATTTCTAGGGTCACATCTCCCCCTCTACACCATCCTTCCTATAATTTCTAGGGTCACCTCTCACACCATCCTTTCTATCATTTCTAGGGTCACATCTCCCCCTCTACACCATCCTTCCTTTCCTTTCTAGGGTCACCTATCACACCATCCTTCCTATCATCTCCCCCTCTATACCACCCTTCCTCTCATTTCTAGGGTCACATCTCCCCCTCTACACCATCCTTCCTATCATTTCTAGGGTCACCTCTCACACCATCCTTTCTATCATTTCTAGGGTCACATCTCCCCCTCTACACCATCCTTCCTATCCTTTCTAGGGTCACCTATCACACCATCCTTCCTATCATCTCCCCCTCTATACCACCCTTCCTCTCATTTCTAGGGTCACATCTCCCCCTCTACACCATCCTTCCTATCATTTCTAGGGTCACCTCTCACACCATCCTTTCTATAATTTCTAGGGTCACATCTCCCCCTTTACACCATCCTTCCTATCCTTTCTAGGGTCACCTATCACACCATCCTTCCTATCATCTCCCCCTCTATACCACCCTTCCTCTCATTTCTAGGGTCACATCTCCCCCTCTACACCATCCTTTTTATCATTTTTAGGGTCACATCTCCCCCTCTACACCATCCTTCCTATCATCTCCACCTCTATACCACCCTTCCTCTCATTTCTAGGGTCACATCTCCCCCTCTACACCATCCTTCCTATCATTTCTAGGGTCACATCTCTTAATCTACAGCACCCTTCCTCTCATTTCTAGGGTCACATCTCCCCCTCTACACCATCCCTCCAATCATTTCTATGGTCACATCTCACACCATCCATCCTATCATCTCTAGGGTCACATCTCCCCATCTATACCACCCTTCCTATCCCTTCTAGGGCCACCTATCACACCATCCTTCCTATCATCTCCCCCTCTATACCACCCTTCCTCTCATTTCTAGGGTCACATCTCCCCCTCTACACCATCCTTCCTATCATTTCTAGGGTCACCTCTCACACCATCCTTTCTATCATTTCTAGGGTCACATCTCCCCCTCTACACCATTCTTCCTATCCTTTCTAGGGTCACCTATCACACCATCCTTCCTATCATCTCCCCCTCTATACCACCCTTCCTCTCATTTCTAGGGTCACATCTCCCCCTCTACACCATCCTTCCTATCATTTCTAGGGTCACCTCTCACACCATCCTTTCTATCATTTCTAGGGTCACATCTCCCCCTCTACACCATCCTTCCTATCCTTTCTAGGGTCACCTATCACACCATCCTTCCTATCATCTCCCCCTCTATACCACCCTTCCTCTCATTTCTAGGGTCACATCTCCCCCTCTACACCATCCTTCTTATCATTTTTAGGGTCACATCTCCCCCTCTACACCATCCTTCCTATCATCTCCCCCTCTATACCACCCTTCCTCTCATTTCTAGGGTCACATCTCCCCCTCTACACCATCCTTCCTATCATTTCTAGGGTCACATCTCTTAATCTACAGCACCCTTCCTGTCATTTCTAGGGTCACATCTCCCCCTCTACACCATCCCTCCAATCATTTCTATGGTCACATCTCACACCATCCATCCTATCATCTCTAGGGTCACATCTCCCCATCTATACCACCCTTCCTATCCCTTCTTCGGCCACCTATCACACCATCCTTCCTATCATCTCCCCCTCTATACCACCCTTCCTCTCATTTCTAGGGTCACATCTCCCCCTCTACACCATCCTTCCTATCATTTCTAGGGTCACATCTCTTAATCTACAGCACCCTTCCTGTCATTTCTAGGGTCACATCTCCCCCTCTACACCATCCCTCCAATCATTTCTATGGTCACATCTCACACCATCCATCCTATCATCTCTAGGGTCACATCTCCCCATCTATACCACCCTTCCTATCCCTTCTTCGGCCACCTATCACACCATCCTTCCTATCATCTCCCCCTCTATACCACCCTTCCTCTCATTTCTAGGGTCACATCTCCCCCTCTACACCATCCTTCCTATCATTTCTAGGGTCACCTCTCACACCATCCATCCTATCATCTCTAGGGTCACATCTCCCCATCTATACCACCCTTCCTATCCCTTCTAGGGCCACCTATCACACCATCTTTCCTATCATCTCCCCCTCTATACCACCCTTCCTCTCATTTCTAGGGTCACATCTCCCCCTCTACACCATCCTTCCTATCATTTCTAGGGTCACCTCTCACACCATCCTTTCTATCATTTCTAGGGTCACATCTCCCCCTCTACACCATCCTTCCTATCCTTTCTAGGGTCACCTATCACACCATCCTTCCTATCATCTCCCCCTCTATACCACCCTTCCTCTCATTTCTAGGGTCACATCTCCCCCTCTACACCATCCTTCCTATCATTTCTAGGGTCACCTCTCACACCATCCTTTCTATCATTTCTAGGGTCACATCTCCCCCTCTACACCATCCTTCCTATCCTTTCTAGGGTCACCTATCACACCATCCTTCCTATCACCTCCCCCTCTATACCACCCTTCCTCTCATTTCTAGGGTCACATCTCCCCCTCTACACCATCCTTCCTATCATTTCTAGGGTCACCTCTCACACCATCCTTTCTATAATTTCTAGGGTCACATCTCCCCCTCTACACCATCCTTCCTATCCTTTCTAGGGTCACCTATCACACCATCCTTCCTATCATCTCCCCCTCTATACCACCCTTCCTCTCATTTCTAGGGTCACATCTCCCCCTCTACACCATCCTTCTTATCATTTTTAGGGTCACATCTCCCCCTCTACACCATCCTTGCTATCATCTCCCCCTCTATACCACCCTTCCTCTCATTTCTAGGGTCACATCTCCCCCTCTACACCATCCTTCCTATCATTTCTAGGGTCACATCTCCCCCTCTACACCATCCTTCTTATCATTTTTAGGGTCACATCTCCCCCTCTAGACCATCCTTCCTATCATCTCCCCCTCTATACCACCCTTCCTCTCATTTCTAGGGTCACATCTCCCCCTCTACACCATCCTTCCTATCATTTCTAGGGTCACATCTCTTAATCTACAGCACCCTTCCTCTCATTTCTAGGGTCACATCTCCCCCTCTACACCATCCCTCCAATCATTTCTATGGTCACATCTCACACCATCCATCCTATCATCTCTAGGGTCACATCTCCCCATCTACACCACCCTTCCTATCCCTTCTAGGGCCACCTATCACACCATCCTTCCTATCATCTCCCCCTCTATACCACCCTTCCTCTCATTTCTAGGGTCACATCTCCCCCTCTACACCATCCTTCCTATCATTTCTAGGGTCACCTCTCACACCATCCTTTCTATCATTTCTAGGGTCACATCTCCCCCTCTACACCATCCTTCCTATCCTTTCTAGGGTCACCTATCACACCATCCTTCCTATCATCTCCCCCTCTATACCACCCTTCCTCTCATTTCTAGGGTCACATCTCCCCCTCTACACCATCCTTCCTATCATTTCTAGGGTCACCTCTCACACCATCCTTTCTATCATTTCTAGGGTCACATCTCCCCCTCTACACCATCCTTCCTATCCTTTCTAGGGTCACCTATCACACCATCCTTCCTATCATCTCCCCCTCTATACCACCCTTCCTCTCATTTCTAGGGTCACATCTCCCCCTCTACACCATCCTTCCTATCATTTCTAGGGTCACCTCTCACACCATCCTTTCTATAATTTCTAGGGTCACATCTCCCCCTTTACACCATCCTTCCTATCCTTTCTAGGGTCACCTATCACACCATCCTTCCTATCATCTCCCCCTCTATACCACCCTTCCTCTCATTTCTAGGGTCACATCTCCCCCTCTACACCATCCTTTTTATCATTTTTAGGGTCACATCTCCCCCTCTACACCATCCTTCCTATCATCTCCCCCTCTATACCACCCTTCCTCTCATTTCTAGGGTCACATCTCCCCCTCTACACCATCCTTCCTATCATTTCTAGGGTCACATCTCTTAATCTACAGCACCCTTCCTCTCATTTCTAGGGTCACATCTCCCCCTCTACACCATCCCTCCAATCATTTCTATGGTCACATCTCACACCATCCATCCTATCATCTCTAGGGTCACATCTCCCCATCTATACCACCCTTCCTATCCCTTCTAGGGCCACCTATCACACCATCCTTCCTATCATCTCCCCCTCTATACCACCCTTCCTCTCATTTCTAGGGTCACATCTCCCCCTCTACACCATCCTTCCTATCATTTCTAGGGTCACCTCTCACACCATCCTTTCTATCATTTCTAGGGTCACATCTCCCCCTCTACACCATCCTTCCTATCCTTTCTAGGGTCACCTATCACACCATCCTTCCTATCATCTCCCCCTCTATACCACCCTTCCTCTCATTTCTAGGGTCACATCTCCCCCTCTACACCATCCTTCCTATCATTTCTAGGGTCACCTCTCACACCATCCTTTCTATCATTTCTAGGGTCACATCTCCCCCTCTACACCATCCTTCCTATCCTTTCTAGGGTCACCTATCACACCATCCTTCCTATCATCTCCCCCTCTATACCACCCTTCCTCTCATTTCTAGGGTCACATCTCCCCCTCTACACCATCCTTCTTATCATTTTTAGGGTCACATCTCCCCCTCTACACCATCCTTCCTATCATCTCCCCCTCAATACCACCCTTCCTCTCATTTCTAGGGTCACATCTCCCCCTCTACACCATCCTTCCTGTCATTTCTAGGGTCACATCTCCCCCTCTACACCATCCCTCCAATCATTTCTATGGTCACATCTCACACCATCCATCCTATCATCTCTAGGGTCACATCTCCCCATCTATACCACCCTTCCTATCCCTTCTTCGGCCTCCTATCACACCATCCTTCCTATCATCTCCCCCTCTATACCACCCTTCCTCTCATTTCTAGGGTCACATCTCCCCCTCTACACCATCCTTCCTATCATTTCTAGGGTCACATCTCTTAATCTACAGCACCCTTCCTGTCATTTCTAGGGTCACATCTCCCCCTCTACACCATCCCTCCAATCATTTCTATGGTCACATCTCACACCATCCATCCTATCATCTCTAGGGTCACATCTCCCCATCTATACCACCCTTCCTATCCCTTCTTCGGCCACCTATCACACCATCCTTCCTATCATCTCCCCCTCTATACCACCCTTCCTCTCATTTCTAGGGTCACATCTCCCCCTCTACACCATCCTTCCTATCATTTCTAGGGTCACCTCTCACACCATCCATCCTATCATCTCTAGGGTCACATCTCCCCATCTATACCACCCTTCCTATCCCTTCTAGGGCCACCTATCACACCATCTTTCCTATCATCTCCCCCTCTATACCACCCTTCCTCTCATTTCTAGGGTCACATCTCCCCCTCTACACCATCCTTCCTATCATTTCTAGGGTCACCTCTCACACCATCCTTTCTATCATTTCTAGGGTCACATCTCCCCCTCTACACCATCCTTCCTATCCTTTCTAGGGTCACCTATCACACCATCCTTCCTATCATCTCCCCCTCTATACCACCCTTCCTCTCATTTCTAGGGTCACATCTCCCCCTCTACACCATCCTTCCTATCATTTCTAGGGTCACCTCTCACACCATCCTTTCTATCATTTCTAGGGTCACATCTCCCCCTCTACACCATCCTTCCTATCCTTTCTAGGGTCACCTATCACACCATCCTTCCTATCACCTCCCCCTCTATACCACCCTTCCTCTCATTTCTAGGGTCACATCTCCCCCTCTACACCATCCTTCCTATCATTTCTAGGGTCACCTCTCACACCATCCTTTCTATAATTTCTAGGGTCACATCTCCCCCTCTACACCATCCTTCCTATCCTTTCTAGGGTCACCTATCACACCATCCTTCCTATCATCTCCCCCTCTATACCACCCTTCCTCTCATTTCTAGGGTCACATCTCCCCCTCTACACCATCCTTCTTATCATTTTTAGGGTCACATCTCCCCCTCTACACCATCCTTGCTATCATCTCCCCCTCTATACCACCCTTCCTCTCATTTCTAGGGTCACATCTCCCCCTCTACACCATCCTTCCTATCATTTCTAGGGTCACATCTCTTAATCTACAGCACCCTTCCTCTCATTTCTAGGGTCACATCTCCCCCTCTACACCATCCCTCCAATCATTTCTATGGTCACATCTCACACCATCCATCCTATCATCTCTAGGGTCACATCTCCCCATCTATACCACCCTTCCTATCCCTTCTAGGGCCACCTATCACACCATCCTTCCTATCATCTCCCCCTCTATACCACCCTTCCTCTCATTTCTAGGGTCACATCTCCCCCTCTACACCATCCTTCCTATCATTTCTAGGGTCACCTCTCACACCATCCTTTCTATCATTTCTAGGGTCACATCTCCCCCTCTACACCATCCTTCCTATCCTTTCTAGGGTCACCTATCACACCATCCTTCCTGTCATCTCCCCCTCTATACCACCCTTCCTCTCATTTCTAGGGTCACATCTCCCCCTCTACACCATCCTTCCTATCATTTCTAGGGTCACCTCTCACACCATCCTTTCTATCATTTCTAGGGTCACATCTCCCCCTCTACACCATCCTTCCTATCCTTTCTAGGCTCACCTATCACACCATCCTTCCTATCATCTCCCCCTCTATACCACCCTTTCTCTCATTTCTAGGGTCACATCTCCCCCTCTACACCATCCTTCTTATTATTTTTAGGGTCACATCTCCCCCTCTACACCATCCTTCCTATCATCTCCCCCTCTATACCACCCTTCCTCTCATTTCTAGGGTCACATCTTCCCCTCTACACCATCCTTCCTATCATTTCTAGGGTCACATCTCTTAATCTACAGCACCCTTCCTCTCATTTCTAGGGTCACATCTCCCCCTCTACACCATCCCTCCAATCATTTCTATGGTCACATCTCACACCATCCATCCTATCATCTCTAGGGTCACATCTCCCCATCTATACCACCCTTCCTGTCCCTTCTAGGGCCACCTATCACACCATCCTTCCTATCATCTCCCCCTCTATACCACCCTTCCTCTCATTTCTAGGGTCACATCTCCCCCTCTACACCATCCTTCCTATCATTTCTAGGGTCACCTCTCACACCATCCTTTCTATCATTTCTAGGGTCACATCTCCCCCTCTACACCATCCTTCCTATCCTTTCTAGGGTCACCTATCACACCATCCTTCCTATCATCTCCCCCTCTATACCACCCTTCCTCTCATTTCTAGGGTCACATCTCCCCCTCTACACCATCCTTCCTATCATTTCTAGGGTCACCTCTCACACCATCCTTTCTATCATTTTTAGGGTCACATCTCGCCCTCTACACCATCCTTCCTATCCTTTCTAGGGTCACCTATCACACCATCCTTCCTATCATCTCCCCCTCTATACCACCCTTCCTCTCATTTCTAGGGTCACATCTCCCCCTCTACACCATCCTTCCTATCATTTCTAGGGTCACCTCTCACACCATCCTTTCTATAATTTCTAGGGTCACATCTCCCCCTCTACACCATCCTTCCTATCCTTTCTAGGGTCACCTATCACACCATCCTTCCTATCATCTCCCCCTCTATACCACCCTTCCTCTCATTTCTAGGGTCACAGCTCCCCCTCTACACCATCCTTCTTATCATTTTTAGGGTCACATCTCCCCCTCTACACCATCCTTCCTATCATCTCCCCCTCTATACCACCCTTCTTCTCATTTCTAGGGTCACATCTCCCCCTCTACACCATCCTTCCTATCATTTCTAGGGTCACATCTCTTAATCTACAGCACCCTTCCTCTCATTTCTAGGGTCACATCTCCCCCTCTACACCATCCCTCCAATCATTTCTATGGTCACATCTCACACCATCCATCCTATCATCTCTAGGGTCACATCTCCCCATCTATACCACCCTTCCTATCCCTTCTAGGGCCACCTATCACACCATCCTTCCTATCATCTCCCCCTCTATACCACCCTTCCTCTCATTTCTAGGGTCACATCTCCCCCTCTACACCATCCTTCCTATCTTTTCTAGGGTCACCTCTCACACCATCCTTTCTATCATTTCTAGGGTCACATCTCCCCCTCTACACCATCCTTCCTATCCTTTCTAGGGTCACCTATCACACCATCCTTCCTATCATCTCCCCCTCTATACCACCCTTCCTCTCATTTCTAGGGTCACGTCTCACCCTCTACACCATCCTTCCTGTCATTTCTAGGGTCACCTCTCACACCATCCTTTCTATCATTTCTAGGGTCACATCTCCCCCTCTACACCATCCTTCCTATCCTTTCTAGGGTCACCTATCACACCATCCTTCCTATCATCTCCCCCTCTATACCACCCTTCCTCTCATTTCCAGGGTCACATCTCCCCCTCTACACCATCCTTCCTATCATTTCTAGGGTCACCTCTCACACCATCCTTTCTATCATTTCTAGGGTCACATCTCCCCCTCTACACCATCCTTCCTATCCTTTCTAGGGTCACCTATCACACCATCCTTCCTATCATCTCCCCCTCTATACCACCCTTCCTCTCATTTCTAGGGTCACATCTCCCCCTCTACACCATCCTTCTTATCATTTTTAGGGTCACATTTCTCCCTCTACACCATCCTTCCTATCATCTCCCCCTCTATACCACCCTTCCTCTCATTTCTAGGGTCACATCTCCCCCTCTACACCATCCTTCCTATCATTTCTAGGGTCACATCTCTTAATCTACAGCACCCTTCCTGTCATTTCTATGGTCACATCTCCCCCTCTACACCATCCCTCCAATCATTTCTATGGTCACATCTCACACCATCCATCCTATCATCTCTAGGGTCACATCTCCCCATCTATACCACCCTTCCTATCCCTTCTAGGGCCACCTATCACACCATCATTCCTATCATCTCCCCTCTATACCACCCTTCCTCTCATTTCTAGGGTCACATCTCCCCCTCTACACCATCCTTCCTATCATTTCTAGGGTCACTTCTCACACCATCCTTTCTATCATTTCTAGGGTCACATCTCCCCCTCTACACCATCCTTCCTATCCTTTCTAGGGTCACCTATCACACCATCCTTCCTATCATCTCCCCCTCTATACCACCCTTCCTCTCATTTCTAGGGTCACATCTCCCCCTCTACACCATCCTTCTTATCATTTTTAGGGTCACATCTCCCCCTCTAGACCATCCTTCCTATCATCTCCCCCTCTATACCACCCTTCCTCTCATTTCTAGGGTCACATCTCCCCCTCTACACCATCCTTCCTATCCTTTCTAGGGTCACCTATCACACCATCCTTCCTATCATCTCCCCCTCTATACCACCCTTCCTCTCATTTCTAGGGTCACATCTCCCCCTCTACACCATCCTTCCTATCATTTCTAGGGTCACCTCTCACACCATCCTTTCTATCATTTCTAGGGTCACATCTCCCCCTCTACACCATCCTTCCTATCCTTTCTAGGGTCACCTATCACACCATCCTTCCTATCATCTCCCCCTCTATACCACCCTTCCTCTCATTTCTAGGGTCACATCTCCCCCTCTACACCATCCTTCTTATCATTTTTAGGGTCACATCTCCCCCTCTACACCATCCTTCCTATCATCTCCCCCTCTATACCACCCTTCCTCTCATTTCTAGGGTCACATCTCCCCCCTCTACACCATCCCTCCAATCATTTCTATGGTCACATCTCACACCATCCATCCTATCATCTCTAGGGTCACATCTCCCCATCTATACCACCCTTCCTATCCCTTCTAGGGCCACCTATCACACCATCATTCCTATCATCTCCCCTCTATACCACCCTTCCTCTCATTTCTAGGGTCACATCTCCCCCTCTACACCATCCTTCCTATCATTTCTAGGGTCACTTCTCACACCATCCTTTCTATCATTTCTAGGGTCACATCTCCCCCTCTACACCATCCTTCCTATCATTTCTAGGGTCACCTCTCACACCATCCTTTCTATCATTTCTAGGGTCACATCTCCCCCTCTACACCATCCTTCCTATCCTTTCTAGGGTCACCTATCACACCATCCTTCCTATCATCTCCCCCTCTATACCACCCTTCCTCTCATTTCTAGGGTCACATCTCCCCCTCTACACCATCCTTCTTATCATTTTTAGGGTCACATCTCCCCCTCTACACCATCCTTCCTATCATTTCTAGGGTCACCTCTCACACCATCCTTTCTATCATTTCTAGGGTCACATCTCCCCCTCTACACCATCCTTCCTATCCTTTCTAGGGTCACCTATCACACCATCCTTCCTATCATCTCCCCCTCTATACCACCCTTCCTCTCATTTCTAGGGTCACATCTCCCCCTCTACACCATCCTTCCTATCATTTCTAGGGTCACATCTCTTAATCTACAGCACCCTTCCTCTCATTTCTAGGGTCACATCTCCCCCTCTACACCATCCCTCCAATCATTTCTATGGTCACATCTCACACCATCCATCCTATCATCTCTAGGGTCACATCTCCCCATCTATACCACCCTTCCTGTCCCTTCTAGGGCCACCTATCACACCATCCTTCCTATCATCTCCCCCTCTATACCACCCTTCCTCTCATTTCTAGGGTCACATCTCCCCCTCTACACCATCCTTCCTATCATTTCTAGGGTCACCTCTCACACCATCCTTTCTATCATTTCTAGGGTCACATCTCCCCCTCTACACCATCCTTCCTATCCTTTCTAGGGTCACCTATCACACCATCCTTCCTATCATCTCCCCCTCTATACCACCCTTCCTCTCATTTCTAGGGTCACATCTCCCCCTCTACACCATCCTTCCTATCATTTCTAGGGTCACCTCTCACACCATCCTTTCTATCATTTTTAGGGTCACATCTCGCCCTCTACACCATCCTTCCTATCCTTTCTAGGGTCACCTATCACACCATCCTTCCTATCATCTCCCCCTCTATACCACCCTTCCTCTCATTTCTAGGGTCACATCTCCCCCTCTACACCATCCTTCCTATCATTTCTAGGGTCACCTCTCACACCATCCTTTCTATCATTTCTAGGGTCACATCTCCCCCTCTACACCATCCTTCCTATCCTTTCTAGGGTCACCTATCACACCATCCTTCCTATCATCTCCCCCTCTATACCACCCTTCCTCTCATTTCTAGGGTCACAGCTCCCCCTCTACACCATCCTTCTTATCATTTTTAGGGTCACATCTCCCCCTCTACACCATCCTTCCTATCATCTCCCCCTCTATACCACCCTTCTTCTCATTTCTAGGGTCACATCTCCCCCTCTACACCATCCTTCCTATCATTTCTAGGGTCACCTCTCACACCATCCTTTCTATCATTTTTAGGGTCACATCTCGCCCTCTACACCATCCTTCCTATCCTTTCTAGGGTCACCTATCACACCATCCTTCCTATCATCTCCCCCTCTATACCACCCTTCCTCTCATTTCTAGGGTCACATCTCCCCCTCTACACCATCCTTCCTATCATTTCTAGGGTCACCTCTCACACCATCCTTTCTATCATTTCTAGGGTCACATCTCCCCCTCTACACCATCCTTCCTATCCTTTCTAGGGTCACCTATCACACCATCCTTCCTATCATCTCCCCCTCTATACCACCCTTCCTCTCATTTCTAGGGTCACAGCTCCCCCTCTACACCATCCTTCTTATCATTTTTAGGGTCACATCTCCCCCTCTACACCATCCTTCCTATCATCTCCCCCTCTATACCACCCTTCTTCTCATTTCTAGGGTCACACCTCCCCCTCTACACCATCCTTCCTATCATTTCTAGGGTCACATCTCTTAATCTACAGCACCCTTCCTCTCATTTCTAGGGTCACATCTCCCCCTCTACACCATCCCTCCAATCATTTCTATGGTCACATCTCACACCATCCATCCTATCATCTCTAGGGTCACATCTCCCCATCTATACCACCCTTCCTATCCCTTCTAGGGCCACCTATCACACCATCCTTCCTATCATCTCCCCCACTATACCACCCTTCCTCTCATTTCTAGGGTCACATCTCCCCCTCTACACCATCCTTCCTATCTTTTCTAGGGTCACCTCTCACACCATCCTTTCTATCATTTCTAGGGTCACATCTCCCCCTCTACACCATCCTTCCTATCCTTTCTAGGGTCACCTATCACACCATCCTTCCTATCATCTCCCCCTCTATACCACCCTTCCTCTCATTTCTAGGGTCACGTCTCCCCCTCTACACCATCCTTCCTGTCATTTCTAGGGTCACCTCTCACACCATCCTTTCTATCATTTCTAGGGTCACATCTCCCCCTCTACACCATCCTTCCTATCCTTTCTAGGGTCACCTATCACACCATCCTTCCTATCATATCCCCCTCTATACCACCCTTCCTCTCATTTCCAGGGTCACATCTCCCCCTCTACACCATCCTTCCTATCATTTCTAGGGTCACCTCTCACACCATCCTTTCTATCATTTCTAGGGTCACATCTCCCCCTCTACACCATCCTTCCTATCCTTTCTAGGGTCACCTATCACACCATCCTTCCTATCATCTCCCCCTCTATACCACCCTTCCTCTCATTTCTAGGGTCACATCTCCCCCTCTACACCATCCTTCTTATCATTTTTAGGGTCACATCTCCCCCTCTACACCATCCTTCCTATCATCTCCCCCTCTATACCACCCTTCCTCTCATTTCTAGGGTCACATCTCCCCCCTCTACACCATCCCTCCAATCATTTCTATGGTCACATCTCACACCATCCATCCTATCATCTCTAGGGTCACATCTCCCCATCTATACCACCCTTCCTATCCCTTCTAGGGCCACCTATCACACCATCATTCCTATCATCTCCCCTCTATACCACCATTCCTCTCATTTCTAGGGTCACATCTCCCCCTCTACACCATCCTTCCTATCATTTCTAGGGTCACTTCTCACACCATCCTTTCTATCATTTCTAGGGTCACATCTCCCCCTCTACACCATCCTTCCTATCATTTCTAGGGTCACCTCTCACACCATCCTTTCTATCATTTCTAGGGTCACATCTCCCCCTCTACACCATCCTTCCTATCCTTTCTAGGGTCACCTATCACACCATCCTTCCTATCATCTCCCCCTCTATACCACCCTTCCTCTCATTTCTAGGGTCACATCTCCCCCTCTACACCATCCTTCTTATCATTTTTAGGGTCACATCTCCCCCTCTACACCATCCTTCCTATCATTTCTAGGGTCACCTCTCACACCATCCTTTCTATCATTTCTAGGGTCACATCTCCCCCTCTACACCATCCTTCCTATCCTTTCTAGGGTCACCTATCACACCATCCTTCCTATCATCTCCCCCTCTATACCACCCTTCCTCTCATTTCTAGGGTCACATCTCCCCCTCTACACCATCCTTCCTATCATTTCTAGGGTCACCTCTCACACCATCCTTTCTATCATTTCTAGGGTCACATCTCCCCCTCTACACCATCCTTCCTATCCCTTCTAGGGCCACCTATCACACCATCCTTCCTATCATCTCCCCCTCTATACCACCCTTCCTCTCATTTCTAGGGTCACATCTTCCCCTCTACACCATCCTTCCTATCATTTCTAGGGTCACATCTCTTAATCTACAGCACCCTTCCTCTCATTTCTAGGGTCACATCTCCCCCTCTACACCATCCCTCCAATCATTTCTATGGTCACATCTCACACCATCCATCCTATCATCTCTAGGGTCACATCTCCCCATCTATACCACCCTTCCTGTCCCTTCTAGGGCCACCTATCACACCATCCTTCCTATCATCTCCCCCTCTATACCACCCTTCCTCTCATTTCTAGGGTCACATCTCCCCCTCTACACCATCCTTCCTATCATTTCTAGGGTCACCTCTCACACCATCCTTTCTATCATTTCTAGAGTCACATCTCCCCCTCTACACCATCCTTCCTATCCTTTCTAGGGTCACCTATCACACCATCCTTCCTATCATCTCCCCCTCTATACCACCCTTCCTCTCATTTCTAGGGTCACATCTCCCCCTCTACACCATCCTTCCTATCATTTCTAGGGTCACCTCTCACACCATCCTTTCTATCATTTTTAGGGTCACATCTCGCCCTCTACACCATCCTTCCTATCCTTTCTAGGGTCACCTATCACACCATCCTTCCTATCATCTCCCCCTCTATACCACCCTTCCTCTCATTTCTAGGGTCACATCTCCCCCTCTACACCATCCTTCCTATCATTTCTAGGGTCACCTCTCACACCATCCTTTCTATCATTTCTAGGGTCACATCTCCCCCTCTACACCATCCTTCCTATCCTTTCTAGGGTCACCTATCACACCATCCTTCCTATCATCTCCCCCTCTATACCACCCTTCCTCTCATTTCTAGGGTCACAGCTCCCCCTCTACACCATCCTTCTTATCATTTTTAGGGTCACATCTCCCCCTCTACACCATCTTTCCTATCATCTCCCCCTCTATACCACCCTTCTTCTCATTTCTAGGGTCACATCTCCCCCTCTACACCATCCTTCCT
Organism: Lithobates septentrionalis; assembly: GCA_037952835.1. Lineage (NCBI taxonomy): Eukaryota > Metazoa > Chordata > Amphibia > Anura > Ranidae > Lithobates > Lithobates septentrionalis. The sequence continues at coordinate 130,447 of JBBDGP010000244.1, forward strand.
ATCATTTCTAGGGTCACATCTCTTAATCTACAGCACCCTTCCTCTCATTTCTAGGGTCACATCTCCCCCTCTACACCATCCCTCCAATCATTTCTATGGTCACATCTCACACCATCCATCCTATAATCTCTAGGGTCACATCTCCCCATCTATACCACCCTTCCTATCCCTTCTAGGGCCACCTATCACACCATCCTTCCTATCATCTCCCCCTCTATACCACCCTTCCTCTCATTTCTAGGGTCACATCTCCCCCTCTACACCATCCTTCCTATCTTTTCTAGGGTCACCTCTCACACCATCCTTTCTATCATTTCTAGGGTCACATCTCCCCCTCTACACCATCCTTCCTATCCTTTCTAGGGTCACCTATCACACCATCCTTCCTATCATCTCCCCCTCTATACCACCCTTCCTCTCATTTCTAGGGTCACATCTCCCCCTCTACACCATCCTTCTTATCATTTTTAGGGTCACATCTCCCCCTCTACACCAACCTTCCTATCATCTCCCCCTCAATACCACCCTTCCTCTCATTTCTAGGGTCACATCTCCCCCTCTACACCATCCTTCCTGTCATTTCTAGGGTCACATCTCCCCCTCTACACCATCCCTCCAATCATTTCTATGGTCACATCTCACACCATCCATCCTATCATCTCTAGGGTCACATCTCCCCATCTATACCACCCTTCCTATCCCTTCTTCGGCCTCCTATCACACCATCCTTCCTATCATCTCCCCCTCTATACCACCCTTCCTCTCATTTCTAGGGTCACATCTCCCCCTCTACACCATCCTTCCTATCATTTCTAGGGTCACATCTCTTAATCTACAGCACCCTTCCTGTCATTTCTAGGGTCACATCTCCCCCTCTACACCATCCCTCCAATCATTTCTATGGTCACATCTCACACCATCCATCCTATCATCTCTAGGGTCACATCTCCCCATCTATACCACCCTTCCTATCCCTTCTTCGGCCACCTATCACACCATCCTTCCTATCATCTCCCCCTCTATACCACCCTTCCTCTCATTTCTAGGGTCACATCTCCCCCTCTACACCATCCTTCCTATCATTTCTAGGGTCACCTCTCACACCATCCATCCTATCATCTCTAGGGTCACATCTCCCCATCTATACCACCCTTCCTATCCCTTCTAGGGCCACCTATCACACCATCTTTCCTATCATCTCCCCCTCTATACCACCCTTCCTCTCATTTCTAGGGTCACATCTCCCCCTCTACACCATCCTTCCTATCATTTCTAGGGTCACCTCTCACACCATCCTTTCTATCATTTCTAGGGTCACATCTCCCCCTCTACACCATCCTTCCTATCCTTTCTAGGGTCACCTATCACACCATCCTTCCTATCATCTCCCCCTCTATACCACCCTTCCTCTCATTTCTAGGGTCACATCTCCCCCTCTACACCATCCTTCCTATCATTTCTAGGGTCACCTCTCACACCATCCTTTCTATCATTTCTAGGGTCACATCTCCCCCTCTACACCATCCTTCCTATCCTTTCTAGGGTCACCTATCACACCATCCTTCCTATCACCTCCCCCTCTATACCACCCTTCCTCTCATTTCTAGGGTCACATCTCCCCCTCTACACCATCCTTCCTATCATTTCTAGGGTCACCTCTCACACCATCCTTTCTATAATTTCTAGGGTCACATCTCCCCCTCTACACCATCCTTCCTATCCTTTCTAGGGTCACCTATCACACCATCCTTCCTATCATCTCCCCCTCTATACCACCCTTCCTCTCATTTCTAGGGTCACATCTCCCCCTCTACACCATCCTTCTTATCATTTTTAGGGTCACATCTCCCCCTCTACACCATCCTTGCTATCATCTCCCCCTCTATACCACCCTTCCTCTCATTTCTAGGGTCACATCTCCCCCTCTACACCATCCTTCCTATCATTTCTAGGGTCACATCTCTTAATCTACAGCACCCTTCCTCTCATTTCTAGGGTCACATCTCCCCCTCTACACCATCCCTCCAATCATTTCTATGGTCACATCTCACACCATCCATCCTATCATCTCTAGGGTCACATCTCCCCATCTATACCACCCTTCCTATCCCTTCTAGGGCCACCTATCACACCATCCTTCCTATCATCTCCCCCTCTATACCACCCTTCCTCTCATTTCTAGGGTCACATCTCCCCCTCTACACCATCCTTCCTATCATTTCTAGGGTCACCTCTCACACCATCCTTTCTATCATTTCTAGGGTCACATCTCCCCCTCTACACCATCCTTCCTATCCTTTCTAGGGTCACCTATCACACCATCCTTCCTGTCATCTCCCCCTCTATACCACCCTTCCTCTCATTTCTAGGGTCACATCTCCCCCTCTACACCATCCTTCCTATCATTTCTAGGGTCACCTCTCACACCATCCTTTCTATCATTTCTAGGGTCACATCTCCCCCTCTACACCATCCTTCCTATCCTTTCTAGGCTCACCTATCACACCATCCTTCCTATCATCTCCCCCTCTATACCACCCTTTCTCTCATTTCTAGGGTCACATCTCCCCCTCTACACCATCCTTCTTATTATTTTTAGGGTCACATCTCCCCCTCTACACCATCCTTCCTATCATCTCCCCCTCTATACCACCCTTCCTCTCATTTCTAGGGTCACATCTTCCCCTCTACACCATCCTTCCTATCATTTCTAGGGTCACATCTCTTAATCTACAGCACCCTTCCTCTCATTTCTAGGGTCACATCTCCCCCTCTACACCATCCCTCCAATCATTTCTATGGTCACATCTCACACCATCCATCCTATCATCTCTAGGGTCACATCTCCCCATCTATACCACCCTTCCTGTCCCTTCTAGGGCCACCTATCACACCATCCTTCCTATCATCTCCCCCTCTATACCACCCTTCCTCTCATTTCTAGGGTCACATCTCCCCCTCTACACCATCCTTCCTATCATTTCTAGGGTCACCTCTCACACCATCCTTTCTATCATTTCTAGGGTCACATCTCCCCCTCTACACCATCCTTCCTATCCTTTCTAGGGTCACCTATCACACCATCCTTCCTATCATCTCCCCCTCTATACCACCCTTCCTCTCATTTCTAGGGTCACATCTCCCCCTCTACACCATCCTTCCTATCATTTCTAGGGTCACCTCTCACACCATCCTTTCTATCATTTTTAGGGTCACATCTCGCCCTCTACACCATCCTTCCTATCCTTTCTAGGGTCACCTATCACACCATCCTTCCTATCATCTCCCCCTCTATACCACCCTTCCTCTCATTTCTAGGGTCACATCTCCCCCTCTACACCATCCTTCCTATCATTTCTAGGGTCACCTCTCACACCATCCTTTCTATAATTTCTAGGGTCACATCTCCCCCTCTACACCATCCTTCCTATCCTTTCTAGGGTCACCTATCACACCATCCTTCCTATCATCTCCCCCTCTATACCACCCTTCCTCTCATTTCTAGGGTCACAGCTCCCCCTCTACACCATCCTTCTTATCATTTTTAGGGTCACATCTCCCCCTCTACACCATCCTTCCTATCATCTCCCCCTCTATACCACCCTTCTTCTCATTTCTAGGGTCACATCTCCCCCTCTACACCATCCTTCCTATCATTTCTAGGGTCACATCTCTTAATCTACAGCACCCTTCCTCTCATTTCTAGGGTCACATCTCCCCCTCTACACCATCCCTCCAATCATTTCTATGGTCACATCTCACACCATCCATCCTATCATCTCTAGGGTCACATCTCCCCATCTATACCACCCTTCCTATCCCTTCTAGGGCCACCTATCACACCATCCTTCCTATCATCTCCCCCTCTATACCACCCTTCCTCTCATTTCTAGGGTCACATCTCCCCCTCTACACCATCCTTCCTATCTTTTCTAGGGTCACCTCTCACACCATCCTTTCTATCATTTCTAGGGTCACATCTCCCCCTCTACACCATCCTTCCTATCCTTTCTAGGGTCACCTATCACACCATCCTTCCTATCATCTCCCCCTCTATACCACCCTTCCTCTCATTTCTAGGGTCACGTCTCACCCTCTACACCATCCTTCCTGTCATTTCTAGGGTCACCTCTCACACCATCCTTTCTATCATTTCTAGGGTCACATCTCCCCCTCTACACCATCCTTCCTATCCTTTCTAGGGTCACCTATCACACCATCCTTCCTATCATCTCCCCCTCTATACCACCCTTCCTCTCATTTCCAGGGTCACATCTCCCCCTCTACACCATCCTTCCTATCATTTCTAGGGTCACCTCTCACACCATCCTTTCTATCATTTCTAGGGTCACATCTCCCCCTCTACACCATCCTTCCTATCCTTTCTAGGGTCACCTATCACACCATCCTTCCTATCATCTCCCCCTCTATACCACCCTTCCTCTCATTTCTAGGGTCACATCTCCCCCTCTACACCATCCTTCTTATCATTTTTAGGGTCACATTTCTCCCTCTACACCATCCTTCCTATCATCTCCCCCTCTATACCACCCTTCCTCTCATTTCTAGGGTCACATCTCCCCCTCTACACCATCCTTCCTATCATTTCTAGGGTCACATCTCTTAATCTACAGCACCCTTCCTGTCATTTCTATGGTCACATCTCCCCCTCTACACCATCCCTCCAATCATTTCTATGGTCACATCTCACACCATCCATCCTATCATCTCTAGGGTCACATCTCCCCATCTATACCACCCTTCCTATCCCTTCTAGGGCCACCTATCACACCATCATTCCTATCATCTCCCCTCTATACCACCCTTCCTCTCATTTCTAGGGTCACATCTCCCCCTCTACACCATCCTTCCTATCATTTCTAGGGTCACTTCTCACACCATCCTTTCTATCATTTCTAGGGTCACATCTCCCCCTCTACACCATCCTTCCTATCCTTTCTAGGGTCACCTATCACACCATCCTTCCTATCATCTCCCCCTCTATACCACCCTTCCTCTCATTTCTAGGGTCACATCTCCCCCTCTACACCATCCTTCTTATCATTTTTAGGGTCACATCTCCCCCTCTAGACCATCCTTCCTATCATCTCCCCCTCTATACCACCCTTCCTCTCATTTCTAGGGTCACATCTCCCCCTCTACACCATCCTTCCTATCATTTCTAGGGTCACCTCTCACACCATCCTTTCTATCATTTCTAGGTTCACATCTCCCCCTCTACACCATCCTTCCTATCCTTTCTAGGGTCACCTATCACACCATCCTTCCTATCATCTCCCCCTCTATACCACCCTTCCTCTCATTTCTAGGGTCACATCTCCCCCTCTACACCATCCTTCCTATCATTTCTAGGGTCACCTCTCACACCATCCTTTCTATCATTTCTAGGGTCACATCTCCCCCTCTACACCATCCTTCCTATCCTTTCTAGGGTCACCTATCACACCATCCTTCCTATCATCTCCCCCTCTATACCACCCTTCCTCTCATTTCTAGGGTCACATCTCCCCCTCTACACCATCCTTCTTATCATTTTTAGGGTCACATCTCCCCCTCTACACCATCCTTCCTATCATCTCCCCCTCTATACCACCCTTCCTCTCATTTCTAGGGTCACATCTCCCCCCTCTACACCATCCCTCCAATCATTTCTATGGTCACATCTCACACCATCCATCCTATCATCTCTAGGGTCACATCTCCCCATCTATACCACCCTTCCTATCCCTTCTAGGGCCACCTATCACACCATCATTCCTATCATCTCCCCTCTATACCACCCTTCCTCTCATTTCTAGGGTCACATCTCCCCCTCTACACCATCCTTCCTATCATTTCTAGGGTCACTTCTCACACCATCCTTTCTATCATTTCTAGGGTCACATCTCCCCCTCTACACCATCCTTCCTATCATTTCTAGGGTCACCTCTCACACCATCCTTTCTATCATTTCTAGGGTCACATCTCCCCCTCTACACCATCCTTCCTATCCTTTCTAGGGTCACCTATCACACCATCCTTCCTATCATCTCCCCCTCTATACCACCCTTCCTCTCATTTCTAGGGTCACATCTCCCCCTCTACACCATCCTTCTTATCATTTTTAGGGTCACATCTCCCCCTCTACACCATCCTTCCTATCATTTCTAGGGTCACCTCTCACACCATCCTTTCTATCATTTCTAGGGTCACATCTCCCCCTCTACACCATCCTTCCTATCCTTTCTAGGGTCACCTATCACACCATCCTTCCTATCATCTCCCCCTCTATACCACCCTTCCTCTCATTTCTAGGGTCACATCTCCCCCTCTACACCATCCTTCCTATCATTTCTAGGGTCACATCTCTTAATCTACAGCACCCTTCCTCTCATTTCTAGGGTCACATCTCCCCCTCTACACCATCCCTCCAATCATTTCTATGGTCACATCTCACACCATCCATCCTATCATCTCTAGGGTCACATCTCCCCATCTATACCACCCTTCCTGTCCCTTCTAGGGCCACCTATCACACCATCCTTCCTATCATCTCCCCCTCTATACCACCCTTCCTCTCATTTCTAGGGTCACATCTCCCCCTCTACACCATCCTTCCTATCATTTCTAGGGTCACCTCTCACACCATCCTTTCTATCATTTCTAGGGTCACATCTCCCCCTCTACACCATCCTTCCTATCCTTTCTAGGGTCACCTATCACACCATCCTTCCTATCATCTCCCCCTCTATACCACCCTTCCTCTCATTTCTAGGGTCACATCTCCCCCTCTACACCATCCTTCCTATCATTTCTAGGGTCACCTCTCACACCATCCTTTCTATCATTTTTAGGGTCACATCTCGCCCTCTACACCATCCTTCCTATCCTTTCTAGGGTCACCTATCACACCATCCTTCCTATCATCTCCCCCTCTATACCACCCTTCCTCTCATTTCTAGGGTCACATCTCCCCCTCTACACCATCCTTCCTATCATTTCTAGGGTCACCTCTCACACCATCCTTTCTATCATTTCTAGGGTCACATCTCCCCCTCTACACCATCCTTCCTATCCTTTCTAGGGTCACCTATCACACCATCCTTCCTATCATCTCCCCCTCTATACCACCCTTCCTCTCATTTCTAGGGTCACAGCTCCCCCTCTACACCATCCTTCTTATCATTTTTAGGGTCACATCTCCCCCTCTACACCATCCTTCCTATCATCTCCCCCTCTATACCACCCTTCTTCTCATTTCTAGGGTCACATCTCCCCCTCTACACCATCCTTCCTATCATTTCTAGGGTCACCTCTCACACCATCCTTTCTATCATTTTTAGGGTCACATCTCGCCCTCTACACCATCCTTCCTATCCTTTCTAGGGTCACCTATCACACCATCCTTCCTATCATCTCCCCCTCTATACCACCCTTCCTCTCATTTCTAGGGTCACATCTCCCCCTCTACACCATCCTTCCTATCATTTCTAGGGTCACCTCTCACACCATCCTTTCTATCATTTCTAGGGTCACATCTCCCCCTCTACACCATCCTTCCTATCATTTCTAGGGTCACCTCTCACACCATCCTTTCTATCATTTCTAGGTTCACATCTCCCCCTCTACACCATCCTTCCTATCCTTTCTAGGGTCACCTATCACACCATCCTTCCTATCATCTCCCCCTCTATACCACCCTTCCTCTCATTTCTAGGGTCACATCTCCCCCTCTACACCATCCTTCCTATCATTTCTAGGGTCACCTCTCACACCATCCTTTCTATCATTTCTAGGGTCACATCTCCCCCTCTACACCATCCTTCCTATCCTTTCTAGGGTCACCTATCACACCATCCTTCCTATCATCTCCCCCTCTATACCACCCTTCCTCTCATTTCTAGGGTCACATCTCCCCCTCTACACCATCCTTCTTATCATTTTTAGGGTCACATCTCCCCCTCTACACCATCCTTCCTATCATCTCCCCCTCTATACCACCCTTCCTCTCATTTCTAGGGTCACATCTCCCCCCTCTACACCATCCCTCCAATCATTTCTATGGTCACATCTCACACCATCCATCCTATCATCTCTAGGGTCACATCTCCCCATCTATACCACCCTTCCTATCCCTTCTAGGGCCACCTATCACACCATCATTCCTATCATCTCCCCTCTATACCACCCTTCCTCTCATTTCTAGGGTCACATCTCCCCCTCTACACCATCCTTCCTATCATTTCTAGGGTCACTTCTCACACCATCCTTTCTATCATTTCTAGGGTCACATCTCCCCCTCTACACCATCCTTCCTATCATTTCTAGGGTCACCTCTCACACCATCCTTTCTATCATTTCTAGGGTCACATCTCCCCCTCTACACCATCCTTCCTATCCTTTCTAGGGTCACCTATCACACCATCCTTCCTATCATCTCCCCCTCTATACCACCCTTCCTCTCATTTCTAGGGTCACATCTCCCCCTCTACACCATCCTTCTTATCATTTTTAGGGTCACATCTCCCCCTCTACACCATCCTTCCTATCATTTCTAGGGTCACCTCTCACACCATCCTTTCTATCATTTCTAGGGTCACATCTCCCCCTCTACACCATCCTTCCTATCCTTTCTAGGGTCACCTATCACACCATCCTTCCTATCATCTCCCCCTCTATACCACCCTTCCTCTCATTTCTAGGGTCACATCTCCCCCTCTACACCATCCTTCCTATCATTTCTAGGGTCACATCTCTTAATCTACAGCACCCTTCCTCTCATTTCTAGGGTCACATCTCCCCCTCTACACCATCCCTCCAATCATTTCTATGGTCACATCTCACACCATCCATCCTATCATCTCTAGGGTCACATCTCCCCATCTATACCACCCTTCCTGTCCCTTCTAGGGCCACCTATCACACCATCCTTCCTATCATCTCCCCCTCTATACCACCCTTCCTCTCATTTCTAGGGTCACATCTCCCCCTCTACACCATCCTTCCTATCATTTCTAGGGTCACCTCTCACACCATCCTTTCTATCATTTCTAGGGTCACATCTCCCCCTCTACACCATCCTTCCTATCCTTTCTAGGGTCACCTATCACACCATCCTTCCTATCATCTCCCCCTCTATACCACCCTTCCTCTCATTTCTAGGGTCACATCTCCCCCTCTACACCATCCTTCCTATCATTTCTAGGGTCACCTCTCACACCATCCTTTCTATCATTTTTAGGGTCACATCTCGCCCTCTACACCATCCTTCCTATCCTTTCTAGGGTCACCTATCACACCATCCTTCCTATCATCTCCCCCTCTATACCACCCTTCCTCTCATTTCTAGGGTCACATCTCCCCCTCTACACCATCCTTCCTATCATTTCTAGGGTCACCTCTCACACCATCCTTTCTATCATTTCTAGGGTCACATCTCCCCCTCTACACCATCCTTCCTATCCTTTCTAGGGTCACCTATCACACCATCCTTCCTATCATCTCCCCCTCTATACCACCCTTCCTCTCATTTCTAGGGTCACAGCTCCCCCTCTACACCATCCTTCTTATCATTTTTAGGGTCACATCTCCCCCTCTACACCATCCTTCCTATCATCTCCCCCTCTATACCACCCTTCTTCTCATTTCTAGGGTCACATCTCCCCCTCTACACCATCCTTCCTATCATTTCTAGGGTCACCTCTCACACCATCCTTTCTATCATTTTTAGGGTCACATCTCGCCCTCTACACCATCCTTCCTATCCTTTCTAGGGTCACCTATCACACCATCCTTCCTATCATCTCCCCCTCTATACCACCCTTCCTCTCATTTCTAGGGTCACATCTCCCCCTCTACACCATCCTTCCTATCATTTCTAGGGTCACCTCTCACACCATCCTTTCTATCATTTCTAGGGTCACATCTCCCCCTCTACACCATCCTTCCTATCCTTTCTAGGGTCACCTATCACACCATCCTTCCTATCATCTCCCCCTCTATACCACCCTTCCTCTCATTTCTAGGGTCACAGCTCCCCCTCTACACCATCCTTCTTATCATTTTTAGGGTCACATCTCCCCCTCTACACCATCCTTCCTATCATCTCCCCCTCTATACCACCCTTCTTCTCATTTCTAGGGTCACATCTCCCCCTCTACACCATCCTTCCTATCATTTCTAGGGTCACATCTCTTAATCTACAGCACCCTTCCTCTCATTTCTAGGGTCACATCTCCCCCTCTACACCATCCCTCCAATCATTTCTATGGTCACATCTCACACCATCCATCCTATCATCTCTAGGGTCACATCTCCCCATCTATACCACCCTTCCTATCCCTTCTAGGGCCACCTATCACACCATCCTTCCTATCATCTCCCCCACTATACCACCCTTCCTCTCATTTCTAGGGTCACATCTCCCCCTCTACACCATCCTTCCTATCTTTTCTAGGGTCACCTCTCACACCATCCTTTCTATCATTTCTAGGGTCACATCTCCCCCTCTACACCATCCTTCCTATCCTTTCTAGGGTCACCTATCACACCATCCTTCCTATCATCTCCCCCTCTATACCACCCTTCCTCTCATTTCTAGGGTCACGTCTCCCCCTCTACACCATCCTTCCTGTCATTTCTAGGGTCACCTCTCACACCATCCTTTCTATCATTTCTAGGGTCACATCTCCCCCTCTACACCATCCTTCCTATCCTTTCTAGGGTCACCTATCACACCATCCTTCCTATCATATCCCCCTCTATACCACCCTTCCTCTCATTTCCAGGGTCACATCTCCCCCTCTACACCATCCTTCCTATCATTTCTAGGGTCACCTCTCACACCATCCTTTCTATCATTTCTAGGGTCACATCTCCCCCTCTACACCATCCTTCCTATCCTTTCTAGGGTCACCTATCACACCATCCTTCCTATCATCTCCCCCTCTATACCACCCTTCCTCTCATTTCTAGGGTCACATCTCCCCATCTACACCATCCTTCTTATCATTTTTAGGGTCACATTTCTCCCTCTACACCATCCTTCCTATCATCTCCCCCTTTATACCACCCTTCCTCTCATTTCTAGGGTCACATCTCCCCCTCTACACCATCCTTCCTATCATTTCTAGGGTCACATCTCTTAATCTACAGCACCCTTCCTGTCATTTCTATGGTCACATCTCCCCCTCTACACCATCCCTCCAATCATTTCTATGGTCACATCTCACACCATCCATCCTATCATCTCTAGGGTCACATCTCCCCATCTATACCACCCTTCCTATCCCTTCTAGGGCCACCTATCACACCATCATTCCTATCATCTCCCCTCTATACCACCCTTCCTCTCATTTCTAGGGTCACATCTCCCCCTCTACACCATCCTTCCTATCATTTCTAGGGTCACTTCTCACACCATCCTTTCTATCATTTCTAGGGTCACATCTCCCCCTCTACACCATCCTTCCTATCCTTTCTAGGGTCACCTATCACACCATCCTTCCTATCATCTCCCCCTCTATACCACCCTTCCTCTCATTTCTAGGGTCACATCTCCCCCTCTACACCATCCTTCTTATCATTTTTAGGGTCACATCTCCCCCTCTAGACCATCCTTCCTATCATCTCCCCCTCTATACCACCCTTCCTCTCATTTCTAGGGTCACATCTCCCCCTCTACACCATCCTTCCTATCATTTCTAGGGTCACCTCTCACACCATCCTTTCTATCATTTCTAGGGTCACATCTCCCCCTCTACACCATCCTTCCTATCCTTTCTAGGGTCACCTATCACACCATCCTTCCTATCATCTCCCCCTCTATGCCACCCTTCCTCTCATTTCTAGGGTCACATCTCCCCCTCTACACCATCCTTCCTATCATTTCTAGGGTCACCTCTCACACCATCCTTTCTATCATTTCTAGGGTCACATCTCCCCCTCTACACCATCCTTCCTATCCTTTCTAGGGTCACCTATCACACCATCCTTCCTATCATCTCCCCCTCTATACCACCCTTCCTCTCATTTCTAGGGTCACATCTCCCCCTCTACACCATCCTTCTTATCATTTTTAGGGTCACATCTCCCCCTCTACACCATCCTTCCTATCATCTCCCCCTCTATACCACCCTTCCTCTCATTTCTAGGGTCACATCTCCCCCCTCTACACCATCCCTCCAATCATTTCTATGGTCACATCTCACACCATCCATCCTATCATCTCTAGGGTCACATCTCCCCATCTATACCACCCTTCCTATCCCTTCTAGGGCCACCTATCACACCATCATTCCTATCATCTCCCCTCTATAACACCATTCCTCTCATTTCTAGGGTCACATCTCCCCCTCTACACCATCCTTCCTATCATTTCTAGGGTCACTTCTCACACCATCCTTTCTATCATTTCTAGGGTCACATCTCCCCCTCTACACCATCCTTCCTATCATTTCTAGGGTCACCTCTCACACCATCCTTTCTATCATTTCTAGGGTCACATCTCCCCCTCTACACCATCCTTCCTATCCTTTCTAGGGTCACCTATCACACCATCCTTCCTATCATCTCCCCCTCTATACCACCCTTCCTCTCATTTCTAGGGTCACATCTCCCCCTCTACACCATCCTTCTTATCATTTTTAGGGTCACATCTCCCCCTCTACACCATCCTTCCTATCATTTCTAGGGTCACCTCTCACACCATCCTTTCTATCATTTCTAGGGTCACATCTCCCCCTCTACACCATCCTTCCTATCCTTTCTAGGGTCACCTATCACACCATCCTTCCTATCATCTCCCCCTCTATACCACCCTTCCTCTCATTTCTAGGGTCACATCTCCCCCTCTACACCATCCTTCCTATCATTTCTAGGGTCACCTCTCACACCATCCTTTCTATCATTTCTAGGGTCACATCTCCCCCTCTACACCATCCTTCCTATCCCTTCTAGGGCCACCTATCACACCATCCTTCCTATCATCTCCCCCTCTATACCACCCTTCCTCTCATTTCTAGGGTCACATCTTCCCCTCTACACCATCCTTCCTATCATTTCTAGGGTCACATCTCTTAATCTACAGCACCCTTCCTCTCATTTCTAGGGTCACATCTCCCCCTCTACACCATCCCTCCAATCATTTCTATGGTCACATCTCACACCATCCATCCTATCATCTCTAGGGTCACATCTCCCCATCTATACCACCCTTCCTGTCCCTTCTAGGGCCACCTATCACACCATCCTTCCTATCATCTCCCCCTCTATACCACCCTTCCTCTCATTTCTAGGGTCACATCTCCCCCTCTACACCATCCTTCCTATCATTTCTAGGGTCACCTCTCACACCATCCTTTCTATCATTTCTAGGGTCACATCTCCCCCTCTACACCATCCTTCCTATCCTTTCTAGGGTCACCTATCACACCATCCTTCCTATCATCTCCCCCTCTATACCACCCTTCCTCTCATTTCTAGGGTCACATCTCCCCCTCTACACCATCCTTCCTATCATTTCTAGGGTCACCTCTCACACCATCCTTTCTATCATTTTTAGGGTCACATCTCGCCCTCTACACCATCCTTCCTATCCTTTCTAGGGTCACCTATCACACCATCCTTCCTATCATCTCCCCCTCTATACCACCCTTCCTCTCATTTCTAGGGTCACATCTCCCCCTCTACACCATCCTTCCTATCATTTCTAGGGTCACCTCTCACACCATCCTTTCTATCATTTCTAGGGTCACATCTCCCCCTCTACACCATCCTTCCTATCCTTTCTAGGGTCACCTATCACACCATCCTTCCTATCATCTCCCCCTCTATACCACCCTTCCTCTCATTTCTAGGGTCACAGCTCCCCCTCTACACCATCCTTCTTATCATTTTTAGGGTCACATCTCCCCCTCTACACCATCTTTCCTATCATCTCCCCCTCTATACCACCCTTCTTCTCATTTCTAGGGTCACATCTCCCCCTCTACACCATCCTTCCTATCATTTCTAGGGTCACATCTCTTAATCTACAGCACCCTTCCTCTCATTTCTAGGGTCACATCTCCCCCTCTACACCATCCCTCCAATCATTTCTATGGTCACATCTCACACCATCCATCCTATCATCTCTAGGGTCACATCTCCCCATCTATACCACCCTTCCTATCCCTTCTAGGGCCACCTATCACACCATCCTTCCTATCATCTCCCCCTCTATACCACCCTTCCTCTCATTTCTAGGGTCACATCTCCCCCTCTACACCATCCTTCCTATCTTTTCTAGGGTCACCTCTCACACCATCCTTTCTATCATTTCTAGGGTCACATCTCCCCCTCTACACCATCCTTCCTATCCTTTCTAGGGTCACCTATCACACCATCCTTCCTATCATCTCCCCCTCTATACCACCCTTCCTCTCATTTCTAGGGTCACGTCTCCCCCTCTACACCATCCTTCCTGTCATTTCTAGGGTCACCTCTCACACCATCCTTTCTATCATTTCTAGGGTCACATCTCCCCCTCTACACCATCCTTCCTATCCTTTCTAGGGTCACCTATCACACCATCCTTCCTATCATCTCCCCCTCTATACCACCCTTCCTCTCATTTCCAGGGTCACATCTCCTACTCTACACCATCCTTCCTATCATTTCTAGGGTCACCTCTCACACCATCCTTTCTATCATTTCTAGGGTCACATCTCCCCCTCTACACCATCCTTCCTATCCTTTCTAGGGTCACCTATCACACCATCCTTCCTATCATCTCCCCCTCTATACCACCCTTCCTCTCATTTCTAGGGTCACATCTCCCCCTCTACACCATCCTTCTTATCATTTTTAGGGTCACATTTCTCCCTCTACACCATCCTTCCTATCATCTCCCCCTCTATACCACCCTTCCTCTCATTTCTAGGGTCACATATCCCCCTCTTCACCATCCTTCCTATCATTTCTAGGGTCACATCTCTTAATCTACAGCACCCTTCCTGTCATTTCTATGGTCACATCTCCCGCTCTACACCATCCCTCCAATCATTTCTATGGTCACATCTCACACCATCCATCCTATCATCTCTAGGGTCACATCTCCCCATCTATACCACCCTTCCTATCCCTTCTAGGGCCACCTATCACACCATCATTCCTATCATCTCCCCTCTATACCACCCTTCCTCTCATTTCTAGGGTCACATCTCCCCCTCTACACCATCCTTCCTATCATTTCTAGGGTCACTTCTCACACCATCCTTTCTATCATTTCTAGGGTCACATCTCCCCCTCTACACCATCCTTCCTATCCTTTCTAGGGTCACCTATCACACCATCCTTCCTACCATCTCCCCCTCTATACCACCCTTCCTCTCATTTCTAGGGTCACATCTCCCCCTCTACACCATCCTTCTTATCATTTTTAGGGTCACATCTCCCCCTCTAGACCATCCTTCCTATCATCTCCCCCTCTATACCACCCTTCCTCTCATTTCTAGGGTCACATCTCCCCCTCTACACCATCCTTCCTATCATTTCTAGGGTCACCTCTCACACCATCCTTTCTATCATTTCTAGGGTCACATCTCCCCCTCTACACCATCCTTCCTATCCTTTCTAGGGTCACCTATCACACCATCCTTCCTATCATCTCCCCCTCTATACCACCCTTCCTCTCATTTCTAGGGTCACATCTCCCCCTCTACACCATCCTTCCTATCATTTCTAGGGTCACCTCTCACACCATCCTTTCTATCATTTCTAGGGTCACATCTCCCCCTCTACACCATCCTTCCTATCCTTTCTAGGGTCACCTATCACACCATCCTTCCTATCATCTCCCCCTCTATACCACCCTTCCTCTCATTTCTAGGGTCACATCTCCCCCTCTACACCATCCTTCTTATCATTTTTAGGGTCACATCTCCCCCTCTACACCATCCTTCCTATCATCTCCCCCTCTATACCACCCTTCCTCTCATTTCTAGGGTCACATCTCCCCCCTCTACACCATCCCTCCAATCATTTCTATGGTCACATCTCACACCATCCATCCTATCATCTCTAGGGTCACATCTCCCCATCTATACCACCCTTCCTATCCCTTCTAGGGCCACCTATCACACCATCATTCCTATCATCTCCCCTCTATACCACCCTTCCTCTCATTTCTAGGGTCACATCTCCCCCTCTACACCATCCTTCCTATCATTTCTAGGGTCACTTCTCACACCATCCTTTCTATCATTTCTAGGGTCACATCTCCCCCTCTACACCATCCTTCCTATCATTTCTAGGGTCACCTCTCACACCATCCTTTCTATCATTTCTAGGGTCACATCTCCCCCTCTACACCATCCTTCCTATCCTTTCTAGGGTCACCTATCACACCATCCTTCCTATCATCTCCCCCTCTATACCACCCTTCCTCTCATTTCTAGGGTCACATCTCCCCCTCTACACCATCCTTCCTATCATTTCTAGGGTCACCTCTCACACCATCCTTTCTATCATTTCTAGGGTCACATCTCCCCCTCTACACCATCCTTCCTATCCCTTCTAGGGTCACCTATCACACCATCCTTCCTATCATCTCCCCCTCTATACCACCCTTCCTCTCATTTCTAGGGTCACATCTCCCCCTCTACACCATCCTTCTTATCATTTTTAGGGTCACATCTCCCCCTCTACACCATCCTTCCTATCATCTCCCCCTCTATACCACCCTTCCTCTCATTTCTAGGGTCACATCTCCCCCTCTACACCATCCTTCCTATCATTTCTAGGGTCACATCTCTAAATCTACAGCACCCTTCCTCTAATTTCTAGGGTCACATCTCCCCCTCTACACCATCCCTCCAATCATTTCTATGGTCACCTCTCACACCATCCATCCTATCATCTCTAGGGTCACATCTCCCCATCTATACCACCCTTCCTATCCCTTCTTGGGCCACCTATCACACCATCCTTCCTATCATCTCCCCCTCTATACCACCCTTCCTCTCATTTCTAGGGTCACATCTCCCCCTCTACACCATCCTTCCTATCATTTCTAGGGTCACCTCTCACACCATCCTTTCTATCATTTCTAGGGTCACATCTCCCCCTCTACACCATCCTTCCTATCCTTTCTAGGGTCACCTATCACACCATCCTTCCTATCATCTCCCCCTCTATACCACCCTTCCTCTCATTTCTAGGGTCACATCTCCCCCTCTACACCATCCTTCCTATCATTTCTAGGGTCACCTCTCACACCATCCTTTCTATCATTTCTAGGGTCACATCTCCCCCTCTACACCATCCTTCCTATCCTTTCTAGGGTCACCTATCACACCATCCTTCCTATCATCTCCCCCTCTATACCACCCTTCCTCTCATTTCTAGGGTCACATCTCCCCCTCTACACCATCCTTCTTATCATTTTTAGGGTCACATCTCCCCCTCTACACCATCCTTCCTATCATCTCCCCCTCTATACCACCCTTCCTCTCATTTCTAGGGTCACATCTCCCCCTCTACACCATCCTTCCTATCATTTCTAGGGTCACATCTCTTAATCTACAGCACCCTTCCTCTCATTTCTAGGGTCACATCTCCCCCTCTACACCATCCCTCCAATCATTTCTATGGTCACATCTCACACCATCCATCCTATCATCTCTAGGGTCACATCTCCCCATCTATACCACCCTTCCTATCCCTTCTAGGGCCACCTATCACACCATCCTTCCTATCATCTCCCCCTCTATACCACCCTTCCTCTCATTTCTAGGGTCACATCTCCCCCTCTACACCATCCTTCCTATCATTTCTAGGGTCACCTCTCACACCATCCTTTCTATCATTTCTAGGGTCACATCTCCCCCTCTACACCATCCTTCCTATCCTTTCTAGGGTCACCTATCACACCATCCTTCCTATCATCTCCCCCTCTATACCACCCTTCCTCTCATTTCTAGGGTCACATCTCCCCCTCTAAACCATCCTTCCTATCATTTCTAGGGTCACCTCTCACACCATCCTTTCTATCATTTCTAGGGTCACATCTCCCCCTCTACACCATCCTTCCTATCCTTTCTAGGGTCACCTATCACACCATCCTTCCTATCATCTCCCCCTCTATACCACCCTTCCTCTCATTTCTAGGGTCACATCTCCCCCTCTACACCATCCTTCCTATCATTTCTAGGGTCACCTCTCACACCATCCTTTCTATCATTTTTAGGGTCACATCTCCCCCTCTACACCATCCTTCCTATCCTTTCTAGGGTCACCTATCACACCATCCTTCCTATCATCTCCCCCTCTATACCACCCTTCCTCTCATTTCTAGGGTCACAGCTCCCCTCTACACCATCCTTCTTATCATTTTTAGGGTCACATCTCCCCCTCTACACCATCCTTCCTATCATCTCCCCCTCTATACCACCCTTCTTCTCATTTCTAGGGTCACATCTCCCCCTCTACACCATCCTTCCTATCATTTCTAGGGTCACATCTCTTAATCTACAGCACCCTTTCTCTCATTTCTATGGTCACATCTCACACCATCCATCCTATCATCTCTAGGGTCACATCTCCCCATCTATACCACCCTTCCTATCCCTTCTAGGGCCACCTATCACACCATCCTTCCTATCATCTCCCCCTCTATACCACCCTTCCTCTCATTTCTAGGGTCACATCTCCCCCTCTACACCATCCTTCCTGTCATTTCTAGGGTCACCTCTCACACCATCCTTTCTATCATTTCTAGGGTCACATCTCCCCCTCTACACCATCCTTCCTATCCTTTCTAGGGTCACCTATCACACCATCCTTCCTATCATCTCCCCCTCTATACCACCCTTCCTCTCATTTCCAGGGTCACATCTCCCCCTCTACACCATCCTTCCTATCATTTCTAGGGTCACCTCTCACACCATCCTTTCTATCATTTCTAGGGTCACATCTCCCCCTCTACACCATCCTTCCTATCCTTTCTAGGGTCACCTATCACACCATCCTTCCTATCATCTCCCCCTCTATACCACCCTTCCTCTCATTTCTAGGGTCACATCTCCCCCTCTACACCATCCTTCTTATCATTTTTAGGGTCACATCTCCCCCTCTACACCATCCTTCCTATCATCTCCCCCTCTATACCACCCTTCCTCTCATTTCTAGGGTCACATCTCCCCCTCTACACCATCCTTCCTATCATTTCTAGGGTCACATCTCTTAATCTACAGCACCCTTCCTGTCATTTCTATGGTCACATCTCCCCCCTCTACACCATCCCTCCAATCATTTCTATGGTCACATCTCACACCATCCATCCTATCATCTCTAGGGTCACATCTCCCCATCTATACCACCCTTCCTACCCCTTCTAGGGCCACCTATCACACCATCATTCCTATCATCTCCCCTCTATACCACCCTTCCTCTCATTTCTAGGGTCACATCTCCCCCTCTACACCATCCTTCCTATCATTTCTAGGGTCACTTCTCACACCATCCTTTCTATCATTTCTAGGGTCACATCTCCCCCTCTACACCATCCTTCCTATCCTTTCTAGGGTCACCTATCACACCATCCTTCCTATCATCTCCCCCTCTATACCACCCTTCCTCTCATTTCTAGGGTCACATCTCCCCCTCTACACCATCCTTCTTATCATTTTTAGGGTCACATCTCCCCCTCTAGACCATCCTTCCTATCATCTCCCCCTCTATACCACCCTTCCTCTCATTTCTAGGGTCACATCTCCCCCTCTACACCATCCTTCCTATCATTTCTAGGGTCACATCTCTTAATCTACAGCACCCTTCCTCTCATTTCTAGGGTCACATCTCCCCCTCTACACCATCCCTCCAATCATTTCTATGGTCACATCTCACACCATCCATCCTATCATCTCTAGGGTCACATCTCCCCATCTACACCACCCTTCCTATCCCTTCTAGGGCCACCTATCACACCATCCTTCCTATCATCTCCCCCTCTATACCACCCTTCCTCTCATTTCTAGGGTCACATCTCCCCCTCTACACCATCCTTCCTATCATTTCTAGGGTCACCTCTCACACCATCCTTTCTATCATTTCTAGGGTCACATCTCCCCCTCTACACCATCCTTCCTATCCTTTCTAGGGTCACCTATCACACCATCCTTCCTATCATCTCTCCCTCTATACCACCCTTCCTCTCATTTCTAGGGTCACATCTCCCCCTCTACACCATCTTTCCTATCATTTCTAGGGTCACCTCTCACACCATCCTTTCTATCATTTCTAGGGTCACATCTCCCCCTCTACACCATCCTTCCTATCCTTTCTAGGGTCACCTATCACACCATCCTTCCTATCATCTCCCCCTCTATACCACCCTTCCGCTCATTTCTAGGGTCACATCTCCCCCTCTACACCATCCTTCCTATCATTTCTAGGGTCACCTCTCACACCATCCTTTCTATCATTTCTAGGGTCACATCTCCCCCTCTACACCATCCTTCCTATCCTTTCTAGGGTCACCTATCACACCATCCTTCCTATCATCTCCCCCTCTATACCACCCTTCCTCTCATTTCTAGGGTCACATCTCCCCCTCTACACCATCCTTCCTATCATTTCTAGGGTCACCTCTCACACCATCCTTTCTATCATTTCTAGGGTCACATCTCCCCTTCTACACCATCCTTCCTATCCTTTTTAGGGTCACCTATCACACCATCCTTCCTATCATCTCCCCCTCTATACCACCCTTCCTCTCATTTCTAGGGTCACATCTCCCCCTCTACACCATCCTTCCTATCATTTCTAGGGTCACCTCTCACACCATCCTTTCTATAATTTCTAGGGTCACATCTCCCCCTCTACACCATCCTTCCTATCCTTTCTAGGGTCACCTATCACACCATCCTTCCTATCATCTCCCCCTCTATACCACCCTTCCTCTCATTTCTAGGGTCACATCTCCCCCTCTACACCATCCTTTTTATCATTTTTAGGGTCACATCTCCCCCTCTACACCATCCTTCCTATCATCTCCCCCTCTATACCACCCTTCCTCTCA
This sequence comes from Lithobates septentrionalis, assembly GCA_037952835.1. NCBI lineage: Eukaryota > Metazoa > Chordata > Amphibia > Anura > Ranidae > Lithobates > Lithobates septentrionalis. Next base: position 151,505 of record JBBDGP010000244.1, read on the forward strand.
TTTCTAGGGTCACATCTCCCCCTCTACACCATCCTTCCTATCGTTTCTAGGGTCACATCTCTTAATCTACAGCACCCTTCCTCTCATTTCTAGGGTCACATCTCCCCCTCTACACCATCCCTCCAATCATTTCTATGGTCACATCTCACACCATCCATCCTATCATCTCTAGGGTCACATCTCCCCATCTATACCACCCTTCCTATCCCTTCTAGGGCCACCTATCACACCATCCTTCCTATCATCTCCCCCTCTATACCACCCTTCCTCTCATTTCTAGGGTCACATCTCCCCCTCTACACCATCCTTCCTATCATTTCTAGGGTCACCTCTCACACCATCCTTTCTATCATTTCTAGGGTCACATCTCCCCCTCTACACCATCCTTCCTATCCTTTCTAGGGTCACCTATCACACCATCCTTCCTATCATCTCCCCCTCTATACCACCCTTCCTCTCATTTCTAGGGTCACATCTCCCCCTCTACACCATCCTTCCTATCATTTCTAGGGTCACCTCTCACACCATCCTTTCTATCATTTCTAGGGTCACATCTCCCCCTCTACACCATCCTTCCTATCCTTTCTAGGGTCACCTATCACACCATCCTTCCTATCATCTCCCCCTCTATACCACCCTTCCTCTCATTTCTAGGGTTACATCTCCCCCTCTACACCATCCTTCTTATCATTTTTAGGGTCACATCTCCCCCTCTACACCATCCTTCCTATCATCTCCCCCTCTATACCACCCTTCCTCTCATTTCTAGGGTCACATCTCCCCCTCTACACCATCCTTCCTATCATTTCTAGGGTCACATCTCTTAATCTACAGCACCCTTCCTGTCATTTCTAGGGTCACATCTCCCCCTCTACACCATCCCTCCAATCATTTCTATGGTCACATCTCACACCATCCATCCTATCATCTCTAGGGTCACATCTCCCCATCTATACCACCCTTCCTATCCCTTCTAGGGCCACCTATCACACCATCCTTCCTATCATCTCCCCCTCTATACCACCCTTCCTCTCATTTCTAGGGTCACATCTCCCCCTCTACACCATCCTTCCTATCATTTCTAGGGTCACCTCTCACACCATCCATCCTATCATCTCTAGGGTCACATCTCCCCATCTATACCACCCTTCCTATCCCTTCTAGGGCCACCTATCACACCATCTTTCCTATCATCTCCCCCTCTATACCACCCTTCCTCTCATTTCTAGGGTCACATCTCCCCCTCTACACCATCCTTCCTATCATTTCTAGGGTCACCTCTCACACCATCCTTTCTATCATTTCTAGGGTCACATCTCCCCCTCTACACCATCCTTCCTATCCTTTCTAGGGTCACCTATCACACCATCCTTCCTATCATCTCCCCTCTATACCACCCTTCCTCTCATTTCTAGGGTCACATCTCCCCCTCTACACCATCCTTCCTATCATTTCTAGGGTCACCTCTCACACCATCCTTTCTATCATTTCTAGGGTCACATCTCCCCCTCTACACCATCCTTCCTATCCTTTCTAGGGTCACCTATCACACCATCCTTCCTATCACCTCCCCCTCTATACCACCCTTCCTCTCATTTCTAGGGTCACATCTCCCCCTCTACACCATCCTTCCTATCATTTCTAGGGTCACCTCTCACACCATCCTTTCTATAATTTCTAGGGTCACATCTCCCCCTCTACACCATCCTTCCTATCCTTTCTAGGGTCACCTGTCACACCATCCTTCCTATCATCTCCCCCTCTATACCACCCTTCCTCTCATTTCTAGGGTCACATCTCCCCCTTTACACCATCCTTCTTATCATTTTTAGGGTCACATCTCCCCCTCTACACCATCCTTGCTATCATCTCCCCCTCTATACCACCCTTCCTCTCATTTCTAGGGTCACATCTCCCCCTCTACACCATCCTTCCTATCCTTTCTAGGGTCACCTATCACACCTTCCTTCCTATCATCTCCCCCTCTATACCACCCTTCCTCTCATTTCTAGGGTCACATCTCCCCCTCTACACCATCCTTCTTATCATTTTTAGGGTCACATCTCCCCCTCTACACCATCCTTCCTATCATCTCCCCCTCTATACCACCCTTCCTCTCATTTCTAGGGTCACATCTCCCCCTCTACACCATCCTTCCTATCATTTCTAGGGTCACATCTCTTAATCTACAGCACCCTTCCTGTCATTTCTATGGTCACATCTCCCCCCTCTACACCATCCCTCCAATCATTTCTATGGTCACATCTCACACCATCCATCCTATCATCTCTAGGGTCACATCTCCCCATCTATACCACCCTTCCTATCCCTTCTAGGGCCACCTATCACACCATCATTCCTATCATCTCCCCTCTATACCACCCTTCCTCTCATTTCTAGGGTCACATCTCCCCCTCTACACCATCCTTCCTATCATTTCTAGGGTCACTTCTCACACCATCCTTTCTATCATTTCTAGGGTCACATCTCCCCCTCTACACCATCCTTCCTATCCTTTCTAGGGTCACCTATCACACCATCCTTCCTATCATCTCCCCCTCTATACCACCCTTCCTCTCATTTCTAGGGTCACATCTCCCCCTCTACACCATCCTTCTTATCATTTTTAGGGTCACATCTCCCCCTCTAGACCATCCTTCCTATCATCTCCCCCTCTATACCACCCTTCCTCTCATTTCTAGGGTCACATCTCCCCCTCTACACCATCCTTCCTATCATTTCTAGGGTCACATCTCTTAATCTACAGCACCCTTCCTCTCATTTCTAGGGTCACATCTCCCCCTCTACACCATCCCTCCAATCATTTCTATGGTCACATCTCACACCATCCATCCTATCATCTCTAGGGTCACATCTCCCCATCTACACCACCCTTCCTATCCCTTCTAGGGCCACCTATCACACCATCCTTCCTATCATCTCCCCCTCTATACCACCCTTCCTCTCATTTCTAGGGTCACATCTCCCCCTCTACACCATCCTTCCTATCATTTCTAGGGTCACCTCTCACACCATCCTTTCTATCATTTCTAGGGTCACATCTCCCCCTCTACACCATCCTTCCTATCCTTTCTAGGGTCACCTATCACACCATCCTTCCTATCATCTCCCCCTCTATACCACCCTTCCTCTCATTTCTAGGGTCACATCTCCCCCTCTACACCATCCTTCCTATCATTTCTAGGGTCACCTCTCACACCATCCTTTCTATCATTTCTAGGGTCACATCTCCCCCTCTACACCATCCTTCCTATCCTTTCTAGGGTCACCTATCACACCATCCTTCCTATCATCTCCCCCTCTATACCACCCTTCCTCTCATTTCTAGGGTCACATCTCCCCCTTTACACCATCCTTCCTATCATTTCTAGGGTCACCTCTCACACCATCCTTTCTATCATTTCTAGGGTCACATCTCCCCCTCTACACCATCCTTCCTTTCCTTTCTAGGGTCACCTATCACACCATCCTTCCTATCATCTCCCCCTCTATACCACCCTTCCTCTCATTTCTAGGGTCACATCTCCCCATCTACACCATCCTTCCTATCATTTCTAGGGTCACCTCTCACACCATCCTTTCTATCATTTCTAGGGTCACATCTCCCCCTCTACACCATCCTTCCTATCCTTTCTAGGGTCACCTATCACACCATCCTTCCTATCATCTCCCCCTCTATACCACCCTTCCTCTCATTTCTAGGGTCACATCTCCCCCTCTACACCATCCTTCCTATCATTTCTAGGGTCACCTCTCACACCATCCTTTCTATAATTTCTAGGGTCACATCTCCCCCTTTACACCATCCTTCCTATCCTTTCTAGGGTCACCTATCACACCATCCTTCCTATCATCTCCCCCTCTATACCACCCTTCCTCTCATTTCTAGGGTCACATCTCCCCCTCTACACCATCCTTTTTATCATTTTTAGGGTCACATCTCCCCCTCTACACCATCCTTCCTATCATCTCCACCTCTATACCACCCTTCCTCTCATTTCTAGGGTCACATCTCCCCCTCTACACCATCCTTCCTATCATTTCTAGGGTCACATCTCTTAATCTACAGCACCCTTCCTCTCATTTCTAGGGTCACATCTCCCCCTCTACACCATCCCTCCAATCATTTCTATGGTCACATCTCACACCATCCATCCTATCATCTCTAGGGTCACATCTCCCCATCTATACCACCCTTCCTATCCCTTCTAGGGCCACCTATCACACCATCCTTCCTATCATCTCCCCCTCTATACCACCCTTCCTCTCATTTCTAGGGTCACATCTCCCCCTCTACACCATCCTTCCTATCATTTCTAGGGTCACCTCTCACACCATCCTTTCTATCATTTCTAGGGTCACATCTCCCCCTCTACACCATCCTTCCTATCCTTTCTAGGGTCACCTATCACACCATCCTTCCTATCATCTCCCCCTCTATACCACCCTTCCTCTCATTTCTAGGGTCACATCTCCCCCTCTACACCATCCTTCCTATCATTTCTAGGGTCACCTCTCACACCATCCTTTCTATCATTTCTAGGGTCACATCTCCCCCTCTACACCATCCTTCCTATCCTTTCTAGGGTCACCTATCACACCATCCTTCCTATCATCTCCCCCTCTATACCACCCTTCCTCTTATTTCTAGGGTCACATCTCCCCCTCTACACCATCCTTCTTATCATTTTTAGGGTCACATCTCCCCCTCTACACCATCCTTCCTATCATCTCCCCCTCTATACCACCCTTCCTCTCATTTCTAGGGTCACATCTCCCCCTCTACACCATCCTTCCTATAATTTCTAGGGTCACATCTCTTAATCTACAGCACCCTTCCTGTCATTTCTAGGGTCACATCTCCCCCTCTACACCATCCCTCCAATCATTTCTATGGTCACATCTCACACCATCCATCCTATCATCTCTAGGGTCACATCTCCCCATCTATACCACCCTTCCTATCCCTTCTTCGGCCACCTATCACACCATCCTTCCTATCATCTCCCCCTCTATACCACCCTTCCTCTCATTTCTAGGGTCACATCTCCCCCTCTACACCATCCTTCCTATCATTTCTAGGGTCACATCTCTTAATCTACAGCACCCTTCCTGTCATTTCTAGGGTCACATCTCCCCCTCTACACCATCCCTCCAATCATTTCTATGGTCACATCTCACACCATCCATCCTATCATCTCTAGGGTCACATCTCCCCATCTATACCACCCTTCCTATCCCTTCTTCGGCCACCTATCACACCATCCTTCCTATCATCTCCCCCTCTATACCACCCTTCCTCTCATTTCTAGGGTCACATCTCCCCCTCTACACCATCCTTCCTATCATTTCTAGGGTCACCTCTCACACCATCCTTTCTATAATTTCTAGGGTCACATCTCCCCCTCTACACCATCCTTCCTATCCTTTCTAGGGTCACCTATCACACCATCCTTCCTATCATCTCCCCCTCTATACCACCCTTCCTCTCATTTCTAGGGTCACATCTCCCCCTCTACACCATCCTTCTTATCATTTTTAGGGTCACATCTCCCCCTCTACACCATCCTTGCTATCATCTCCCCCTCTATACCACCCTTCCTCTCATTTCTAGGGTCACATCTCCCCCTCTACACCATCCTTCCTATCATTTCTAGGGTCACATCTCTTAATCTACAGCACCCTTCCTCTCATTTCTAGGGTCACATCTCCCCCTCTACACCATCCCTCCAATCATTTCTATGGTCACATCTCACACCATCCATCCTATCATCTCTAGGGTCACATCTCCCCATCTATACCACCCTTCCTATCCCTTCTAGGGCCACCTATCACACCATCCTTCCTATCATCTCCCCCTCTATACCACCCTTCCTCTCATTTCTAGGGTCACATCTCCCCCTCTACACCATCCTTCCTATCATTTCTAGGGTCACCTCTCACACCATCCTTTCTATCATTTCTAGGGTCACATCTCCCCCTCTACACCATCCTTCCTATCCTTTCTAGGGTCACCTATCACACCATCCTTCCTGTCATCTCCCCCTCTATACCACCCTTCCTCTCATTTCTAGGGTCACATCTCCCCCTCTACACCATCCTTCCTATCATTTCTAGGGTCACCTCTCAAACCATCCTTTCTATCATTTCTAGGGTCACATCTCCCCCTCTACACCATCCTTCCTATCCTTTCTAGGGTCACCTATCACACCATCCTTCCTATCATCTCCCCCTCTATACCACCCTTCCTCTCATTTCTAGGGTCACATCTCCCCCTCTACACCATCCTTCTTATCATTTTTAGGGTCACATCTCACCCTCTACACCATCCTTCCTATCATCTCCCCCTCTATACCACCCTTCCTCTCATTTCTAGGGTCACATCTCCCCCTCTACACCATCCTTCCTATCATTTCTAGGGTCACATCTCTTAATCTACAGCACCCTTCCTCTCATTTCTAGGGTCACATCTCCCCCTCTACACCATCCCTCCAATCATTTCTATGGTCACCTCTCACACCATCCATCCTATCATCTCTAGGGTCACATCTCCCCATCTATACAACCCTTCCTATCCCTTCTAGGGCCACCTATCACACCATCCTTCCTATCATCTCCCCCTCTATATCACCCTTCCTCTCATTTCTAGGGTCACATCTCCCCCTCTACACCATCCTTCCTATCATTTCTAGGGTCACCTCTCACACCATCATTTCTATCATTTCTAGGGTCACATCTCCCCCTCTACACCATCCTTCCTATCCTTTCTAGGGTCACCTATCACACCATCCTTCCTATCATCTCCCCCTCTATACCACCCTTCCTCTCATTTCTAGGGTCACATCTCCCCCTCTACACCATCCTTCTTATCATTTTTAGGGTCACATCTCCCCCTCTACACCATCCTTCCTATCATCTCCCCCTCTATACCACCCTTCCTCTCATTTCTAGGGTCACATCTCCCCCTCTACACCATCCTTCCTATCATTTCTAGGGTCACATCTCTTAATCTACAGCACCCTTCCTCTCATTTCTAGGGTCACATCTCCCCCTCTACACCATCCCTCCAATCATTTCTATGGTCACCTCTCACACCATCCATCCTATCATCTCTAGGGTCACATCTCCCCATCTATACCACCCTTCCTATCCCTTCTAGGGCCACCTATCACACCATCCTTCCTATCATCTCCCCCTCTATATCACCCTTCCTCTCATTTCTAGGGTCACATCTCCCCCTCTACACCATCCTTCCTATCATTTCTAGGGTCACCTCTCACACCATCCTTTCTATCATTTCTAGGGTCACATCTCCCCCTCTACACCATCCTTCCTATCCTTTCTAGGGTCACCTATCACACCATCCTTCCTATCATCTCCCCCTCTATACCACCCTTCCTCTCATTTCTAGGGTCACATCTCCCCCTCTACACCATCCTTCGTATCATTTCTAGGGTCACCTCTCACACCATCCTTTCTATCATTTCTAGGGTCACATCTCCCCCTCTACACCATCCTTCCTATCCTTTCTAGGCTCACCTATCACACCATCCTTCCTATCATCTCCCCCTCTATACCACCCTTTCTCTCATTTCTAGGGTCACATCTCCCCCTCTACACCATCCTTCTTATTATTTTTAGGGTCACATCTCCCCCTCTACACCATCCTTCCTATCATCTCCCCCTCTATACCACCCTTCCTCTCATTTCTAGGGTCACATCTCCCCCTCTACACCATCCTTCCTATCATTTCTAGGGTCACATCTCTTAATCTACAGCACCCTTCCTCTCATTTCTAGGGTCACATCTCCCCCTCTACACCATCCCTCCAATCATTTCTATGGTCACATCTCACACCATCCATCCTATCATCTCTAGGGTCACATCTCCCCATCTATACCACCCTTCCTGTCCCTTCTAGGGCCACCTATCACACCATCCTTCCTATCATCTCCCCCTCTATACCACCCTTCCTCTCATTTCTAGGGTCACATCTCCCCCTCTACACCATCCTTCCTATCATTTCTAGGGTCACCTCTCGCACCATCCTTTCTATCATTTCTAGGGTCACATCTCCCCCTCTACACCATCCTTCCTATCCTTTCTAGGGTCACCTATCACACCATCCTTCCTATCATCTCCCCCTCTATACCACCCTTCCTCTCATTTCTAGGGTCACATCTCCCCCTCTACACCATCCTTCCTATCATTTCTAGGGTCACCTCTCACACCATCCTTTCTATCATTTTAGGGTCACATCTCGCCCTCTACACCATCCTTCCTATCCTTTCTAGGGTCACCTATCACACCATCCTTCCTATCATCTCCCCCTCTATACCACCCTTCCTCTCATTTCTAGGGTCACATCTCCCCCTCTACACCATCCTTCCTATCATTTCTAGGGTCACCTCTCACACCATCCTTTCTATCATTTCTAGGGTCACATCTCCCCCTCTACACCATCCTTCCTATCCTTTCTAGGGTCACCTATCACACCATCCTTCCTATCATCTCCCCCTCTATACCACCCTTCCTCTCATTTCTAGGGTCACAGCTCCCCCTCTACACCATCCTTCTTATCATTTTTAGGGTCACATCTCCCCCTCTACACCATCCTTCCTATCATCTCCCCCTCTATACCACCCTTCTTCTCATTTCTAGGGTCACATCTCCCCCTCTACACCATCCTTCCTATCATTTCTAGGGTCACATCTCTTAATCTACAGCACCCTTCCTCTCATTTCTAGGGTCACATCTCCCCCTCTACACCATCCCTCCAATCATTTCTATGGTCACATCTCACACCATCCATCCTATCATCTCTAGGGTCACATCTCCCCATCTATACCACCCTTCCTATCCCTTCTAGGGCCACCTATCACACCATCCTTCCTATCATCTCCCCCTCTATACCACCCTTCCTCTCATTTCTAGGGTCACATCTCCCCCTCTACACCATCCTTCCTATCTTTTCTAGGGTCACCTCTCACACCATCCTTTCTATCATTTCTAGGGTCACATCTCCCCCTCTACACCATCCTTCCTATCCTTTCTAGGGTCACCTATCACACCATCCTTCCTATCATCTCCCCCTCTATACCACCCTTCCTCTCATTTCTAGGGTCACGTCTCCCCCTCTACACCATCCTTCCTGTCATTTCTAGGGTCACCTCTCACACCATCCTTTCTATCATTTCTAGGGTCACATCTCCCCCTCTACACCATCCTTCCTATCCTTTCTAGGGTCACCTATCACACCATCCTTCCTATCATCTCCCCCTCTATACCACCCTTCCTCTCATTTCTAGGGTCACATCTCCCCCTCTACACCATCCTTCTTATCATTTTTAGGGTCACATTTCTCCCTCTACACCATCCTTCCTATCATCTCCCCCTCTATACCACCCTTCCTCTCATTTCTAGGGTCACATCTCCCCCTCTACACCATCCTTCCTATCATTTCTAGGGTCACATCTCTTAATCTACAGCACCCTTCCTGTCATTTCTATGGTCACATCTCCCCCTCTACACCATCCCTCCAATCATTTCTATGGTCACATCTCACACCATCCATCCTATCATCTCTAGGGTCACATCTCCCCATCTATACCACCCTTCCTATCCCTTCTAGGGCCACCTATCACACCATCATTCCTATCATCTCCCCTCTATACCACCCTTCCTCTCATTTCTAGGGTCACATCTCCCCCTCTACACCATCCTTCCTATCATTTCTAGGGTCACTTCTCACACCATCCTTTCTATCATTTCTAGGGTCACATCTCCCCCTCTACACCATCCTTCCTATCCTTTCTAGGGTCACCTATCACACCATCCTTCCTATCATCTCCCCCTCTATACCACCCTTCCTCTCATTTCTAGGGTCACATCTCCCCCTCTACACCATCCTTCTTATCATTTTTAGGGTCACATCTCCCCCTCTAGACCATCCTTCCTATCATCTCCCCCTCTATACCACCCTTCCTCTCATTTCTAGGGTCACATCTCCCCCTCTACACCATCCTTCCTATCATTTCTAGGGTCACATCTCTTAATCTACAGCACCCTTCCTCTCATTTCTAGGGTCACATCTCCCCCTCTACACCATCCCTCCAATCATTTCTATGGTCACATCTCACACCATCCATCCTATCATCTCTAGGGTAACATCTCCCCATCTATACCACCCTTCCTATCCCTTCTAGGGCCACCTATCACACCATCCTTCCTATCATCTCCCCCTCTATACCACCCTTCCTCTCATTTCTAGGGTCACATCTCCCCCTCTACACCATCCTTCCTATCATTTCTAGGGTCACCTCTCACACCATCCTTTCTATCATTTCTAGGGTCACATCTCCCCCTCTACACCATCCTTCCTATCCTTTCTAGGGTCACCTCTCACACCATCCTTTCTATCATTTCTAGGGTCACATCTCCCCCTCTACACCATCCTTCCTATCCTTTCTAGGGTCACCTATCACACCATCCTTCCTATCATCTCCCCCTCTATACCACCCTTCCTCTCATTTCTAGGGTCACATCTCCCCCTCTACACCATCCTTCCTATCATTTCTAGGGTCACCTCTCACACCATCCTTTCTATCATTTCTAGGGTCACATCTTCCCCTCTACACCATCCTTCCTATCCTTTCTAGGGTCACCTATCACACCATCCTTCCTATCATCTCCCCCTCTATACCACCCTTCCTCTCATTTCTAGGGTCACATCTCCCCCTCTACACCATCCTTCCTATCATTTCTAGGGTCACCTCTCACACCATCCTTTCTATCATTTCTAGGGTCACATCTCCCCCTCTACACCATCCTTCCTATCCTTTCTAGGGTCACCTATCACACCATCCTTCCTATCATCTCCCCCTCTATACCACCCTTCCTCTCATTTCTAGGGTCACATCTCCCCCTCTACACCATCCTTCCTATCATTTCTAGGGTCACCTCTCACACCATCCTTTCTATCATTTCTAGGGTCACATCTCCCCGTCTACACCATCCTTCCTATCCTTTCTAGGGTCACCTATCACACCATCCTTCCTATCATCTCCCCCTCTATACCACCCTTCCTCTCATTTCTAGGGTCACATCTCCCCCTCTACACCATCCTTCCTATCATTTCTAGGGTCACCTCTCACACCATCCTTTCTATCATTTCTAGGGTCACATCTCCCCCTCTACACCATCCTTCCTATCCTTTCTAGGGTCACCTTTCACACCATCCTTCCTATCATCTCCCCCTCTATACCACCCTTCCTCTCATTTCTAGGGTCACATCTCCCCCTCTACACCATCCTTCCTATCATTTCTAGGGTCACCTCTCACACCATCCTTTCTATCATTTCTAGGGTCACATCTCCCCCTCTACACCATCCTTCCTATCCTTTCTAGGGTCACCTATCACACCATCCTTCCTATCATCTCCCCCTCTATACCACCCTTCCTCTCATTTCTAGGGTCACATCTCCCCCTCTACACCATCCTTCTTATCATTTTTAGGGTCACATCTCCCTCTCTACACCATCCTTCCTATCATCTCCCCCTCTATACCACCCTTCCTCTCATTTCTAGGGTCACATCTCCCCCTCTACACCATCCTTCCTATCATTTCTAGGGTCACATCTCTTAATCTACAGCACCCTTCCTCTCATTTCTAGGGTCACATCTCCTCCTCTACACCATCCCTCCAATCATTTCTATGGTCACATCTCACACCATCCATCCTATCATCTCTAGGGTCACATCTCCCCATCTATACCACCCTTCCTATCCCTTCTAGGGTCACCTATCACACCATCCTTCCTATCATCTCCCCCTCTATACCACCCTTCCTCTCATTTCTAGGGTCACATCTCCCCCTCTACACCATCCTTCCTATCATTTCTAGGGTCACCTCTCACACCATCCTTTCTATCATTTCTAAGGTCACATCTCCCCGTCTACACCATCCTTCCTATCCTTTCTAGGGTCACCTATCACACCATCCTTCCTATCATCTCCCCCTCTATACCACCCTTCCTCTCATTTCTAGGGTCACATCTCCCCCTCTACACCATCCTTCCTATCATTTCTAGGGTCACCTCTCACACCATCCTTTCTATCATTTCTAGGGTCACATCTCCCCCTCTACACCATCCTTCCTATCCTTTCTAGGGTCACCTTTCACACCATCCTTCCTATCATCTCCCCCTCTATACCACCCTTCCTCTCATTTCTAGGGTCACATCTCCCCCTCTACACCATCCTTCCTATCATTTCTAGGGTCACCTCTCACACCATCCTTTCTATCATTTCTAGGGTCACATCTCCCCCTCTACACCATCCTTCCTATCCTTTCTAGGGTCACCTATCACACCATCCTTCCTATCATCTCCCCCTCTATACCACCCTTCCTCTCATTTCTAGGGTCACATCTCCCCCTCTACACCATCCTTCTTATCATTTTTAGGGTCACATCTCCCTCTCTACACCATCCTTCCTATCATCTCCCCCTCTATACCACCCTTCCTCTCATTTCTAGGGTCACATCTCCCCCTCTACACCATCCTTCCTATCATTTCTAGGGTCACATCTCTTAATCTACAGCACCCTTCCTCTCATTTCTAGGGTCACATCTCCTCCTCTACACCATCCCTCCAATCATTTCTATGGTCACATCTCACACCATCCATCCTATCATCTCTAGGGTCACATCTCCCCATCTATACCACCCTTCCTATCCCTTCTAGGGTCACCTATCACACCATCCTTCCTATCATCTCCCCCTCTATACCACCCTTCCTCTCATTTCTAGGGTCACATCTCCCCCTCTACACCATCCTTCCTATCATTTCTAGGGTCACCTCTCACACCATCCTTTCTATCATTTCTAAGGTCACATCTCCCCGTCTACACCATCCTTCCTATCCTTTCTAGGGTCACCTATCACACCATCCTTCCTATCATCTCCCCCTCTATACCACCCTTCCTCTCATTTCTAGGGTCACATCTCCCCCTCTACACCATCCTTCCTATCATTTCTAGGGTCACCTCTCACACCATCCTTTCTATCATTTCTAGGGTCACATCTCCCCCTCTACACCATCCTTCCTATCGTTTCTAGGGTCACCTATCACACCATCCTTCCTATCATCTCCCCCTCTATACCACCCTTCCTCTCATTTCTAGGGTCACATCCCCCCCTCTACACCATCCTTCCTATCCTTTCTAGGGTCACCTCTCACACCATCCTTCCTATCATCTCCCCCTCTATACCACCCTTCCTCTCATTTCTAGGGTCACATCTCCCCCTCTACACCATCCTTCCTATCATTTTTAGGGTCACCTCTCACACATCCTTCCTATCATTTCTAGGGAAACCTCTCACACCATCCTTCCTATCATCTCTAGGGTCACATTTCCCCCTCTATACCACCCTTCCTCTCATTTCTAGGGTCACATCTCCCCCTCTACACCATCCCTCCTATCATTTTTAGGGTCACCTCTCACACCATCCATCCTATCATCTCTAGGGTCACAACTCCCCCTCTATACCACCCTTCCTCTCATTTGTAGGGTCACATCTCCCCCTCTACACCATCCCTCCTATCATTTTTAGGGTCACCTCTCACACCATCCTTCCTATCATCTCTAGGGTCACATCTCCCCCTCTACACCATCCTTCCTATCATTTTTAGGGTCACCTCTCACACCATCTATCCTATCATCTCTAGGGTCACAACTTCCCCTCTATACCACCCTTCCTCTCATTTGTAGGGTCACATCTATCCCTCTACACCATCCTTCCTATCATTTTTATGGTCACCTCTCACACCATCCTTCCTCTTATTTCTAGGGTCACATCTCCCCCTCTACACCATCCTTCCTCTCAATTCTATGGTCACATCTCCCCCTCTACACCATCCTTCCTATCATTTCTAGGGTCACATCTCCCCCTCTACACATCCTTCCTCGCATCTCTAGGGTAACATCTCCTCCTCTACGCCATTCTTCCTATCAATTGTAGGATCACATCTCCCCCTCTATATCATCCTTCCTATCATTTCTAGGGTCACACCCCCCCTCTACATCACCTTCCCTCTCATTTCTAGGGTCACATCTCCCCCCTCTACACCATCCTTCCTATCATTTCTAGGGTCACATCTCCCCCTATACACCATCCTTCCTATCATTTCTAGGGTCACATCTCCCCCTCTACACCATCCTTTCTATCATTTCTAGGGTCACATCTCCCCCTCTATATCATCCTTCCTATCCTCTCTAGGGTCACATCTCCCCCTCTACACCATCCTTCCTATCATTTCTAGGGTCACATCTTCCCCTCTACACCATCCCTCCTGTCCCCCTCTACACCATCCTTCCTATCCTTTCCAGGGTCACCTCTCACACCATCCTTTCTATCATTGCTAGGGTCACATCTCCCACTCTACACCATCCTTCCTATCATCTCTAGCATCACATCACCCCCTCTACACCATCCTTCCTATCATTTCTAGGGTCACATCTCCCCCTATACACCATCCTTCCTCTCATTTCTAGGGTCACATCTCGTCTTCTACACCATCCTTCCTATAATTTCTAGGGTCACATCTCCTAATCTACACTATCCTTCCTATCATTTCTAGGGTCACATCTCCTAATTAGGGATGAGCTTCGTGTTCGAGTCGAACCCATGTTCGACTCGAACATCGGCTGTTCGGTCGTTCGCCGAATTGCGAACGATATGGGCCGTTCGCGCCAAATTCGTGTGGCGCGTCACGGCCCATAATTCACTCCGGCATCGCAGTGCATTGCTGGCTGATGATTGGCCAAGCATGCACTATGACCCGCATGCTTGGCCAATCACAGCGCCGCCTGAACAGAGAGCCGTAATTGGCCAAAGCCAAGGAGGCTTTGGCCAATTATGGCTCAGGGGATTTAGTACACGCCCCACACTATATAAGGCCGCCTGCACGGCGGCCCTGTGTAGTGTGTGTTCCGGCGTTGAAAGAGATAGACAGAGAGACAGTGTCATTTGATTTGAGTTAGATAGATTAGGCAGAACAGTCAGTCACTTAGCTGCACTTACAGTGTATTGTGTATATATATGCATCCCAGGTGTTGCATATATATATATATATATATATATACACTGTATTCAGTTTAGCTAGATCCGTTCCTGTTATCTTCTAGACTATTTACATTTAGTGCAGTGCGTCCTGCTCACAGTGTTCAGCTAGATCCGTTCCTGTTATCTTCCTACTGACAGGCAGGCTTGTCTTGTTACAGTATTAACAGCTACCTAAAGAAAATTACTGGTGTTCTTTTGATCCTATTAGTACCACGGTCAGGCAGCTAGACTATTTACATTTAGTACAGTGCGTCCTGCTCACAGTGTTCAGCTAGATCCGTTCCTGTTATCTTCTAGACTATTTACATTTAGTGCAGTGCGTCCTGCTCACAGTGTTCAGCTAGATCCGTTCCTGTTATCTTCCTACTGACAGGCAGGCTTGTCTTGTTACAGTATTAACAGCTACCTAAAGAAAATTACTGGTGTTCTTTTGATCCTATTAGTACCACGGTCAGGCAGCTAGACTATTTACATTTAGTACAGTGTGTCCTGCTCACAGTGTTCAGCTAGATCCGTTCCTGTTATCTTCCTACTGACAGGCAGGCTTGTCTTGTTACAGTATTAACAGCTACCTAAAGAAAATTACTGGTGTTCTTTTGATCCTATTAGTACCACGGTCAGGCAGCTAGACTATTTACATTTAGTACAGTGCGTCCTGCTCACAGTGTTCAGCTAGATCCGTTCCTGTTATCTTCCTACTGACAGGCAGGCTTGTCTTGTTACAGTATATAAAGCTACCTGAAGAAAATTACTGGTGTTCTTTTGATCCTATTAGTACCACGGTCAGGCAGCTAGACTATTTACATTTAGTACAGTGCGTCCTGCTCACAGTGTTCAGCTAGATCCGTTCCTGTTATCTTCCTACTGACAGGCAGGCTTGTCTTGTTACAGTATATAAAGCTACCTGAAGAAAATTACTGGTGTTCTTTTGATCCTATTAGTACCACGGTCAGGCAGCTAGACTATTTACATTTAGTACAGTGCGTCCTGCTCACAGTGTTCAGCTAGATCCGTTCCTGTTATCTTCCTACTGACAGGCAGGCTTGTCTTGTTACAGTATATAAAGCTACCTGAAGAAAATTACTGGTGTTCTTTTGATCCTATTAGTTCCACGGTCAGGCAGCTAGACTATTTACAGTTAGTGCAGTGCGTCCTGCTCACAGTGTTCAGCTAAACCTACAAGTTAGTGGGGTGCGTCCACCTCACAGTGTTCAGCTAAAGCTACCTGTAGAAGGTTGGTGGTGTTCTCATACGACAGGCAAGCAGTTGATTTTGCTAGCTGCAGTATCAGTACATATATATATATATATATATATAAATATATATCCCAGCTTAGTGCAGCTACAGGCCATTAGTATGTCTGGAAGGCCAAGAAGGAGAGGCAGACAGTCACAAGCCAATAAGAGAGGGCAAGCAGGCTCTGTGTCTAGTGCTGGTCGTGGAGACGGTGCATCCTCATCAGCACGTGGCCATGGGACACGCTTGGCCTTTTTTTCGGCAGCTGGCCGTGTTGAGCCGCAACATGTGGAAGACTTGGTCGAGTGGATGACCAAGCCGTCCTCATCCTCCTCATCCTCTCTCACCCATGCCCAGGGTGCTTTGTCTGGCAAAGCAGCGGCCTCTTCCCTCGGCTCAATGTCATCAGTGACTCCTTCCCTAGCTCCACCATGTCCTCCTGAGGAGTCCCTCAAACTGTTTGACCACAGTGTTGGGTACATGCTCCAGGAGGATGCCCAGCGTTTGGAAGGCTCTGATGATGATACTGAGCTCGATGAAGGCAGTAACATGAGCACGGACAGAGGGGGTGCCCAAGAAGGACAGCAATCTGGCAGTCATGCTCCCCCTGCTGCAGCATACTGCCAGGTTTGCTCCAGTGATGAGGAGGGAGGGGATGATGAGGTCACTGACTCAACGTGGGTGCCTGATAGGAGAGAGGAGGAGGAGGAGGTGGCACATCACCAACTAGGCAGGATGCCCTCCAGGGGCCAGCCTAAGGGCAGCACATTGACTGCATCACACCCCAAAGCTCCACATGTGCAGGGCGCTGCAGTCTCTGCGCGTTATTCAAAAAGTTCTTTGGTGTGGGCCTTTTTTGAGACGAGTGCATCAGATCGCACCGCTGCTATTTGCAACATATGTCTCAAGCGTATCTCACGTGGCCAAAACATCTCCCGCTTGGGTACCACATGCTTGACCAGACATATGTTGACCTGCCATGCAGTTCGTTGGCAAGCGTATCTAAAAGACCCACACCAAAGAACAAAGAGGATCTCTCCTTGCTCCTCATCAGCTGAGATTTCCAACCCCACTAGACCTCCAGTCCTCTCTGAGACCTGCAGTGAGAGGAATGAAGGTGTAGAATTAGGTGTGTCACAGCCAAGTACTTGTGGGCAATCTGCTTTTGGTACACCGACGTCAGATTGTACCAGGCAAATTTCCCTGCCCCAGCTGCTGCACCGCCGAAAGAAGTTTGCTCCCAGCCATCCACATGCCCAGCGGTTGAATGCTAGCTTGGCAAAATTGCTAGCACTTCAACTGCTGCCTTTTCAGTTGGTAGACTCTGCCCCCTTCCGTGAGTTTGTGGAATGTGCGGTTCCTCAGTGGCAGGTACCCAAACGCCACTTTTTCTCACGGAAGGCGATTCCGGCTCTCTACCGGCATGTGGAAGGCAATGTCCATGCCTCGCTGGACAGGGCGGTCAGCGGTAAGGTGCATATTACCGCTGACTCATGGTCCAGCAGGCATGGACAGGGACGTTAATTAAGTTTCACGGCGCATTGGGTGACTCTGCTGGCAGCTGGGAAGGATGCAGGACAAGCTGCAGTAGTGTTGGAGGTTGTTCCGCCACCACGCCTCCAAAATGCTAATGATTGTGACACACTTCTCTCCTCCACCCCCTCCTCTTCTTCTTCCTCCGTGGCCTCTTCCTCGGAACCAGCGGTGCTCCGTAGTCGTTCAAGGGGCTACGCAAGTACGCAGGCCAAAAGATGCCATGCGGTGCTTGAGCTGGTGTGCTTGGGGGACAGGAGCCACACTGGGGCAGAGGTTCTGTCAGCTCTGCAGGGGCAGGTTAAGAGGTGGTTGACGCCACGCCAACTTAAGGCAGGAATGGTGGTTTGCGACAATGGCACCAACCTCCTCTCTGCCCTCCGACAGGGACAAATGACCCATGTGCCCTGTTTGGCTCACGTCCTTAACTTGGTGGTGCAGCAGTTCTTGGGCAGGTACCCGGGCTTACAGGATGTCCTGAGGCAGGCCAGGAAAGTCTGTGTGCATTTCCGCCGGTCATATAATGCCAGTGCTTGGCTGACGGACCTCCAAAAGGAGTTTAACCTGCCCAAGAACCGCCTAATCTGTGACATGCCCACCAGGTGGAACTCAACGTTGGCCATGCTGCAGCGGCTGCACACGCAGCAGAGGGCCATCAATGAGTACCTGTGCGACTATGGCACCAGGACAGGGTCAGGGGAGCTTGGTTTTTTTTCCCCACGCCAGTGGGCCATGATCAGGGATGCATGCACTGTCCTGTCACCATTCGAGGAGGCCACGAGGATGGTGAGCAGTGACAGTGCATGCATCAGTGACACTGTCCCCCTTGTCCACCTGTTGGAGCACACGCTGCGTGGAATAATGGACAGGGCTCTTGAGGCAGAACAGAGGCAGGAAGAGGAGGACTTCCTTAGCTCTCAAGGCCCCCTTTATCCAGACAGTGTTCCTGCGTGCCCGCCGATCACACAGGAAGAGGACGAGGAGGAGGAGGAGGAGGAAGATTGTGTCAGTATGGAGGTGGAGCCTGGCACTCAGCATCAGCAGCAGTCTTTAAGGGATCAGTCCCAAGAAACACATGGACTTGTACGTGGCTGGGAGGAGGTGGCTGCGAACGTTGTCGTCCTTAGTGACCCAGAGGACTCCGGACCGAATGCCTCAGCAAACCTACGCTGCATGGCCTCCCTGATCCTGCAAAGCCTGCGTAAGGATCCTCGTATTCGTGGTATCAAGGAGAAGGACCAATACTGGCTGGCAACCCTCCTTGATCCACGTTACAAGGGTAAGGTTGCGGACCTTATCTTGCCATCGCAGAGGGAGCAGAGGATGAAACATCTTCAGGAGGCCTTGCAGAAAGGTCTGTGCAACGCGTTCCCAGAGACTGGGAGGTTACAAACTCCTGTTTCTGGACAACGTGTTGCTGAGGCTTCGGTCAGTCAAAGAAGGAGCGGTGGAGAAGGTGGCCATCTGACCGATGTGTTCAGACAATTTTTTGGTCCACAGCCCCAAGGTATGATTGGTTCCAGCAACCATCGCCAGCGTCTGTTTTACATGGTGCAGGAATACCTAGGGGCAAGATCAGACTTGGACACCTTTCCCACCGAAAATCCTCTGGGTTACTGGGTCTTGAGGATGGATCACTGGCCAGAGCTTGCACAGTATGCAATTGAGCTACTGGCCTGTCCTGCATCCAGCGTTCTTTCGGAACGCACATTCAGTGCTGCTGGAGGCGTGGTAACCGATCACAGGGTGCGTCTGTCCACCGACTCGGTCGATCGACTGACCTTCATAAAAATGAATCAGCCTTGGATCACCACCAGCTACCAAGTACCTGATGCTGATGTAACCGAATAATTTTTTTTTGAAATCTCAGATCCCTTCAAAGACTGCCTATGCTGATGCTGAGTGACTATCCCTGAGTAATTATCCTCTTCCTCCTCAATCATCACGCTGATAGCTTGTAAGAACATTTTTGGTTCTGGGCGCCACCACCAGTGCCTAAGGCACAATTTTTCAGCCCCTGTTTAACAGGGGCGTGTAATTACAATTTTTGATGTAATACTTTGCAGCAGGGCTCGTTCCTGTATTCCAACTAGAGTGTCTGTGAGGGGTTGCAGTGTTGTGGCACCAGCACCAGTGCCTAAGGCCCAATTTTTCTGCCCCGTCTAACAGGGGCGTGTAAATACAATTTTTGATGCAATACTTTGCAGCAGGGCATGTTCCTGCGTTCCAACTAGAGTGTCTGTGAGGGGTTGCAGTGTTGTGGCACCAGCACCAGTGCCTAAGGCCCAATTTTTCTGCCCCTGTCTAACAGGGGCGTGTAATTACAATTTTTGATCCAGTACTTTGCAGCAGGGCTCGTTCCTGCGTTCCAACTAGAGTGTCTGTGAGGGGTTGCAGTGTTGTGGCACCAGCACCAGTGCCTAAGGCCTAATTTTTCAGCTCCTGTTCAACAGGGGCATGTAATTACAATTCTTGATTTAATATTTCACAGCAGGGCCCTGTGAGGGCTTACAGTGTTGTGGCCACAGCAACACCTAAGGCCCAAATTTCTGCTGAGTATATAGGGCAGGACCCTACTTTCAAACATCTAACTTACAAACGACTCCTACTTGCAAACGGAAGGAGACAACAGGAAGTGAGATGAAATCTACCCCTAGGAAGGGAAATTCTCTCCTGTAATGCCGCGTACACACGGTCGTACTTTTCGTCTACAAAAGTCCAACGGACGCTGACGGACTAAAGCTGGCTGGTAATCCGATCGTGTGTGGGCTTCTCCGGACTTTCAACGTACTTTTTTAGCCTCAAATCCGACGTACTTTAGATTTGAAACATGCTTCAAATCTTTACTTCGTAACTACGACGGACCCCGAAATCCGCTCGTCTGTGTGCTAGTCCGACGGACAAAAAGCCACGCTAGGGCACCTATTGGCTACTGGCTATGAACTTCCTTATTTTAGTCCGGTGTACGTCATCACGTACGAATCCGTCGGACTTTTGTGTGGTCGTGTGTAGGCAAGTCCGTTCGTTAGAAAGTATGCCGCAAGTCCGCCGCAAGTCCGCCGAAAGTCTGCCGGAAGTCTGTCGGACAGGCTGTCTGACTTTTGTAGACGAAAAGTCCGACCGTGTGTACGCGGCATAAGAGTTAATATGGGAAAAAAATTTCTCCTTTCCACTGATGCTTTCCAATCCTTGTTCCACAAAAAAACCCACATTTTCAAAAAACATTTTTCATTGGGACAAAAAGTGAGGTGAAATCTTCTGAAGAGGAGGAAAGACAGCAAAACAAATGTCACAGGGGTGATAACCCTTCCCTATGTTTTCCAGAAAGCTTAAAAAAGATTTTTTGGCTGGAGCTAAAGATGTTAAAAATGTACCCGTTCAAAATTACAAACAGATTCTACTTAACAACAAACCTACAGTCCCTGTCTTGTTTGCACCGCCTGTATACTGCTGTTCAGAGTATATAGGGCCTGGTGGCCCCACACCTTTCCTTATTTTAATTTGGGTGCGGGGTTCCCCTTAATATCCATACAAGACCCAAAGGGCCTGGTAATGGACTGGGGGGTACCCATGCCGTTTGTCTCACCGATTTTCATCCATATTGCCATGACCCGACATTACATTAAACCCGCAAGCAGTTTTAAATGAGATTTTTTCCTTTAAAAATGACATTTGGTGCAGGGACTGTTCTAAACACGGGAAACACGCGTCACTTTACAGGCATACTATAGACACCCCCCAGATACGATATTTAAAGGAATATTTCACTTTTTTTTTTTTTACTTTAAGCATCATTAAAATCACTGCTCCCGAAAAAACGGCCGTTTTTAAAAGTTTTTTTTGCATTGATACATGTCCCCTGGGGTAGGACCCGGGTCCCCAAACCCTTTTTAGGACAATACCATGCAAATTAGCCTTTAAAATGAGCACTTTTGATTTCAAACGTTCGAGTCCCATAGACGTCAATTGGGTTCTAACGTTCGTGCGAACTTTCGGTCCGTTCGCAGGTTCTGGTGCGAACCGAACCGGGGGGTGTTCGGCTCATCCCTACTCCTAATCTACACCATCCTTCCTATCATTTCTAGGGTCAAATTTCCTCCTCTACACCATCCTTCCTTTCATTTCTAGGGTCAAATCTTCTCCTCTACAACATCCTTCCTCTCATTTCTAGGGTCACATACCCCCCCCTACACCATCCTTCCTATCATTTCTAGGGTCACATATCCTCTTCTACACCATCCTTCCTATCAATTGTAGGGTCACATCTCCCCCTCTATATCATCCTTCCTATCCTTTCTAGGGTCACCTCTCACACAATCCTTTCTATCATTTATAGCGTCACATCTTCCGCTCTACACCATCCTTCCTATCATTTCTAGGGTCACATCTCCCCCCTACACCATCCTTCCTATCATTTCTAGAGTCACATCTCCCCCTCTATATCACCCTTCCTCTCTTTTTTCTAGGGTCATATCTCCCCCTCTACACCATCCTTCCTATCATTTCTAGGGTCACCTCTCACACCATCCTTCCTATCATCTCTAGGGTCACATCTCCCCCTCTATATCACCCTTCCTCTAATTTCTAGGGTCATATCTCCCCCTCTACACCATCCTTCCTATCATCTCTAGGGTCACATCTCCCCCTCTATAACACCCTTCCTCTCATTTCTAGGGTCACATTTCCCCCTCTACACCACCCTTCCTATCATTTCTAGGGTCACCTGTCACACCATCCTTCCAATCATTTCTAGGGTCACCTCTCACACCATCCTTCCTATCATCTATAGGGTAACATCTCCCCCTCTACACCATTCTTCCTATCATTTCTAGGGTCACATCTCCCCCTCTACACCATCCTTCCTCTTATTTCTAGGGTCACATCTTCCCCTTTACAGCATCCTTCCCCTCATTTCTAGGGTCACATCTCCCCCTCTACACCATGCTTCCTATCATTTCTAGGGTCACATCTCCTAATCTACACCATCCTTCCTATCATTTCTAGGGTCAAATCTCCTCCTCTACACCATCCTTCCTATCATTTCTAGGGTCACATCTCCTCTTCTACACTATCCTTCTTATCAATTGTAGGGTCACATCTCCCCCTCTATATCATCCTTCCTATTATTTATAGGGTCACATCTCCCCTTCTACACCACCCTTCCTCTCATTTCTAGGGTCACATCTCCCCCTCTACACCATCCTTCCTCTCATTTCTAGGGTCACATCTTCCCCTCTACAGCATCCTTCCCCTCATTTCTAGGGTCACATCTCCCCTCTACACCAAACTTCCTATCATTTCTAGGGTCACATCTCCTAATCTACACCATCCTTACTATCATTTCTTGGGTCAAATCTCCTCCTCTACACCATCCTTCTTCTCATTTCTAGGGTCACATCCCCCCCTCTACACCATCCTTCCTATCATTTCTAGGGTCACATCTCCTCTTCTACACTATCCTTCTTATCAATTGTAGGGTCACATCTCCCCCTCTATATCATCCTTCCTAACCTTTCTAGGGTCACATCTCCCCCTCTACACTATCCTTCCTATCATCTCTAGGGTCACATCTCCCCCTCTATATCACCCTCCCTCTCATTTCTAGGGTCACATCTCCCCCTCTACACCATCCTTCCTATCATTTCTAGGGTCATCTCTCACACCATCCTTCCTATCATTTTTAGGGTCACCTCTCACACCATCCTTCCTATCATTTCTAGGGTCACCTCTCACATCATCCTTCCTATCATCTCAAGGGTAACATCTCCCCCTCTCAGGGGCGGACTGACCATTGAGCGATTAGGGCACTGCCCGAGGGCCCTGGGCCACTAGGGGGCCCCATCAGGCTTGCCAGCCTTAGTAAAACCAGGGACAGTATGTATAAATCTGTGTTTTTTTTACATCTGTATGTGTATACTGTGTGTACATGTATGTGTATACTGTGTGATTGTATACTGTGTGTGTGTATACTGTGTGGCCCCATACTCTCTGATTGCCTGGGGGCCCCATAATCTCCTATTGCCCGGGGGCCCGATAATCTCCTATTGCCCGGGGGCCCCATGTGTTATCAGTCCGCCCCTGCCCCCTCTACACCATTCTTCCTATCATTTCTAGGGTCACATCTCCCCCTCTACACCACCCTTCTTCTCATTTCTAGGGTCACATCTCCCCCTCTACACCATCCTTCCTCTCATTTCTACGGTCACAGCTTCCCCTCTACAGCATCCTTCCCCTAATTTCTAGGGTCACATCCCCCCCTCTACACCATCCTTCCTATCATTTCTGGAGTCACATCTCCTCCTCTACACCATCCTTCCTCTCATTTCTAGGGTCACACCTCCCCCTCTACACCATTCTTCCTATCAATTCTAGGGTCAAATCTCCTCCTCTACACCATCCTTCCTCTCATCTCTAGGGTAACATCTCCTGCTCTACGCCATTCTTCCTATCAATTGAAGAGTCACATCTCCCCCTCTATATCATCCTTCCTATCATTTCTAGGTTCACACCCCCCCCCCCTCTACACCACCTTCCCTCTCATTTCTAGGTTCACATCTCCCCCTCTACACCATCCTTCCTCTCATTTCTAGGGTCACATCTCCCTCTCTACACCATCCTTTCTATCATTTCTAGGGTCACATCTCCCCCTCTACACCATCCTTCCTCTCATTTCTAGGGTCACATCTCCCTTTCTACACCATCCTTTCTATCATTTCTAGGGTCAAATCTCCTCCTCTACACCATCCTTCCTCTCATTTCTAGGGTCACATCCCCCCCCTCTACACCATCCTTCCTATCATTTCTAGGGCCACATCTCCTCTTCTACACTATCCTTCTTATCAATTGTAGGGTCACATCTCCCCCTCTATATCATCCTTCCTATCCTTTCAAGGGTCACATCTCCCCCTCTACACCATCCTTCCTATCATCTCTAGGGTCACATCTCCCCCTCTATATCACCCTCCCTCTCATTTCTAGGGTCACATCTCCCCCTCTACACCATCCTTCCTATCATTTCTAGGGTCATCTCTCACACCATCCTTCCTATCATTTTTAGGGTCACCTCTCACAACATCCTTCCTATCATTTCTAAGGTCACCTCTCACACCATCCTTCCTATCATCTCTAGGGTAACATCTCCCCCTCTACACCATTCTTCCTATCATTTCTAGGGTCACATCTCCCCCTCTACACCACCCTTCTTCTCATTTCTAGGGTCACATCTCCCCCTCTACAGCATCCTTCCCCTCATTTCTAAGGTCACATCCCCCCCTCTACACCATCCTTCCTATCATTTCTGGGGTCACATCTCCTCCTCTACACCATCCTTCCTCTCATTTCTAGGGTCACATCTCCCCCTCTACACCATTCTTCCTATCAATTCTAGGGTCAAATCTCCTCCTCTACACCATCCTTCCTCTCATTTCTAGGTTCACATCTCCCCCTCTACACCATCCTTCCTCTCATTTCTAGGGTCACATCTCCCTCTCTACGCCATCCTTTCTATCATCTCTAGGGTCACATCTCCTCTTCTACACCATCCTTTCTATCAATTGTAGGGTCACATCTCCCCCTCTATACCACTCTTCCTCTCATTTCTAGGGTCACATCTCCCCATCTACACCATCCTTCTTATCATTTTTAGGGTCACCTCTCACACCATCCTTCCTATCATTTCTAGGGTCACCTCTCACACCATCTTTCCTATCATTTTTAGGGTCACCTCTCACACCATCCTTCCTATCATCTCTAGGGTAACATCTCCCCCTCTACACCATCCTTCCTCTCATTTCTAGGGTCACATCTCCCCCTCTATACCACCTTCCTCTAATTTCTAGGGTCACATCTCCCCCTCTACACCATCCTTCCTCTCTTTTCTAGGGTCACATCTCCCTCTCTACACCATCCTTCCTCTCAATTCTAGGGTCACATCTCCCCCTCTACACCATCCTTCCTATCATTTCTAGGGTCACAGCTCCCCCTCTACAGCATCTTTCCTATCATTTCCAGGTTCATATCCCCCCCTCTACACCATCCTTCCTCTCATCTCTAGGGTAACATCTCCTGCTCTACGCCATTCTTCCTATCAATTGAAGAGTCACATCTCCCCCTCTATATCATCCTTCCTATCATTTCTAGGTTCACACCCCCCCTCTACACCATCCTTCCTCTCATCTCTAGGGTAACATCTCCTCCTCTACGCCATTCTTCCTATCAATTGAAGAGTCACATCTCCCCCTCTATATCATCCTTCCTATCATTTCTAGGTTCACACCCCCCCTCTACACCACCTTTCCTCTCATTTCTAGGGTCACATCTTCCCCCTCTACACCATCCTTCCTATCATTTCTAGGGTCACATCTCCCCCTTTACGCCATCCATTCTATCATTTCTAGGGTCACATCTCCCCCTCTACACCATTCTTCCTCTCATTTCTAGGGTCAAATCTCCTTCTCTACACCACCCTTCCTATCATTTCTAGGGTCACATCTCCCCCTCTACACTATCCCTCCTGTCCCCCTCTACACCATCCTTCCTTTCTAGGGTCACCTCTCACACCATCCTTTCTATCATTTCTAGGGTCACATCTCCCGCTCTACACCATCCTTCCTATCATCTCTAGGGTCACATCTCCCTCTCTACACCATCCTTCCTGTCATTTCAAAGGTCACATCTCTCCCTATACACCATCCTTCCTCTCATTTCTAGTGTCACATCTCCCCCTCTACACCATCCATCCTATCATTTCTAGGGTCACATCTCCTAATCTACACCATCCTTCCTATCATTTCTAGGGTCAAATCTCCTCCTCTACACCATCCTTCCTCTCATTTCTAGGGTCACATCCCCCCTCTACACCATCCTTCCTATCATTTCTAGGGTCACATCTCCCCCTCTACACCATCCTTCCTATCATTTCTAGGGTCACACCTCCTAATCTACATCATCCTTCCTATCATTTCTTGGGTCAAATCTCCTCCTCTACACCATCCTTCCTCTCATTTCTAGGGTCACATCCCCCCTCTACACCATCCTTCCTATCATTTCTAGGGTCACATCTCCTCTTCTACACTATCCTTCTTATCAATTGTAGGGTCACATCTCCCCCTCTATATCATCCTTCCTATCCTTTCTAAAGTTACATCTCCCCCTCTACACCATCCTTCCTATCATCTCTAGGGTAACACCCCCCCCCTCTATATCACCCTCCCTCTCATTTCTAGGGTCACATCTCCCCCTCTACAGCATCCTTCCCCTCATTTCTAGGTTTACATCTCCCCTCTACACCATCCTTCCTATCATTTCTAGGGTCACACCTCCCCCTCTACACCATTCTTCCTATCAATTCTAGGGTCAAATCTCCTCCTCTACACCATCCTTCCTCTCATTTCTAGGTTCACATCTCCCCCTCTACACCATCCTTCCTCTCATTTCTAGGGTCACATCTCCCTCTCTACACCATCCTTTCTATCATTTCTAGGGTCACATCTCCCCCTCTACACCATCCTTCCTCTCATTTCTAGGGTCACATCTCCCTCTCTACACCATCCTTTCTATCATTTCTAGGGTCACATCTCCCCCTCTACACCACCCTTCTTCTCATTTCTAGGGTCACATCTCCCCCTCTACACCATCCTTCCTCTCATTTCTACGGTCACAGCTTCCCCTCTACAGCATCCTTCCCCTCATTTCTAGGGTCACATCCCCCCCTCTACACCATCCTTCCTATCATTTCTGGGGTCACATCTCCTCATCTACACCATCCTTCCTCTCATTTCTAGGGTCACACCTCCCCCTCTACACCATTCTTCCTATCAATTCTAGGGTCAAATCTCCTCCTCTACACCATCCTTCCTCTCATTTCTAGGTTCACATCTCCCCCTCTACACCATCCTTCCTCTCATTTCTAGGGTCACATCTCCCTCTCTACACCATCCTTTCTATCATTTCTAGGGTCACATCTCCTCTTCTACACCATCCTTTCTATCAATTGTAGGGTCACATCTCCCCCTCTATACCACCCTTCCTCTCATTTCTAGGGTCAGATCTCCCCATCTACACCATCCTTCTTATCATTTTTAGGGTCACCTCTCACACCATCCTTCCTATCATTTCTAGGGTCACCTCTCACACCATCTTTCCTATCATTTTTAGGGTCACCTCTCACACCATCCTTCCTATCATCTCTAGGGTAACATCTCCCCCTCTACACCACCCTTCCTCTCATTTCTAGGGTCACATCTCCCCCTCTATACCACCTTCCTCTAATTTCTAGGGTCACATCTCCCCCTCTACACCATCCTTCCTCTTATTTCTAGGGTCACATCTCCCTCTCTACACCATCCTTCCTATCATTTCTAGGGTCACAGCTCCCCCTCTACAGCATCCTTCCTATCATTTCTAGGGTCATATCCCCCCCTCTACACCATCCTTCCTCTCATCTCTAGGGTAACATCTCCTCCTCTACATCATTCTTCCTATCAATTGAAGAGTCACATCTCCCCCTCTATATCATCCTTCCTATCATTTCTAGGTTCACACCCCCCCTCTACACCACCTTCCCTCTCATTTCTAGGTTCACATCTTCCCCCTCTACACCATCCTTCCTATCATTTCTAGGGTCACATCTCCCCCTTTAAGCCATCCATTCTATCATTTCTAGGGTCACGTCTCCCCCTCTACACCATTCTTCCTCTCATTTCTAGGGTCAAACCTCCTTCTCTACACCACCCTTCCTATCATTTCTAGGGTCACATCTCCCCCTCTACACCATCCCTCCTGTCCCCCTCTACACCATCCTTCCTTTCTAGGGTCACCTCTCACACCATCCTTTCTATAATTTCTAGGGTCACATTTCCCGCAGCACACCATCCTTCCTATCATCTCTAGGGTCACATCTCCCCCTCTACAGCATCCTTCCTATCATTTCTAGGGTCATATCCCCCCCTCTACACCATCCTTCCTCTCATCTCTAGGGTAACATCTCCTCCTCTACGCCATTCTTCCTATCAATTGAAGAGTCACATCTCCCCCTCTATATCATCCTTCCTATCATTTCTAGGTTCACACCCCCCCTCTACACCACCTTTCCTCTCATTTCTAGGGTCACATCTTCCCCCCCTACACCATCCTTACTATCATTTCTAGGGTCACATCTCCCCCTTTACGCCATCCATTCTATCATTTCTAGGGTCACATCTCCCCCTCTACACCATTCTTCCTCTCATTTCTAGGGTCAAATCTCCTTCTCGACACCACCCTTCCTATCATTTCTAGGGTCACATCTCCCCCTCTACACCATCCCTCCTGTCCCCCTCTACACCATCCTTCCTTTCTAGGGTCACCTCTCACACCATCCTTTCTATCATTTCTAGGGTCACATCTCCCGCTCTACACCATCCTTCCTATCATCTCTAGGGTCACATCTCCCTCTCTACACCATCCTTCCTGTCATTTCAAAGGTCACATCTCTCCCTATACACCATCCTTCCTCTCATTTCTAGGGTCACATCTCCCCCTCTACACCATCCATCCTATCATTTCTAGGGTCACATCTCCTAATCTACACCATCCTTCCTATCATTTCTAGGGTCAAATCTCCTCCTCTACACCATCCTTCCTCTCATTTCTAGGGTCACATCCCCCCTCTACACCATCCTTCCTATCATTTCTAGGGTCACATCTCCCCCTCTACACCATCCTTCCTATCATTTCTAGGGTCACACCTCCTAATCTACATCATCCTTCCTATCATTTCTTGGGTCAAATCTCCTCCTCTACACCATCCTTCCTCTCATTTCTAGGGTCACATCCCCCCTCTACACCATCCTTCCTATCATTTCTAGGGTCACATCTCCTCTTCTACACTATCCTTCTTATCAATTGTAGGGTCACATCTCCCCCTCTATATCATCCTTCCTATCCTTTCTAAAGTTACATCTCCCCCTCTACACCATCCTTCCTATCATCTCTAGGGTAACATCCCCCCCTCTATATCACCCTCCCTCTCATTTCTAGGGTCACATCTCCCCCTCTACAGCATCCTTCCCCTCATTTCTAGGTTTACATCTCTCCTCTACACCATCCTTCCTATCATTTCTAGGGTCACACCTCCCCCTCTACACCATTCTTCCTATCAATTCTAGGGTCAAATCTCCTCCTCTACACCATCCTTCCTCTCATTTCTAGGTTCACATCTCCCCCTCTACACCATCCTTCCTCTCATTTCTAGGGTCACATCTCCCTCTCTACACCATCCTTTCTATCATTTCTAGGGTCACATCTCCCCCTCTACACCATCCTTCCTCTCATTTCTAGGGTCACATCTCCCTCTCTACACCATCCTTTCTATCATTTCTAGGGTCAAATCTCCTCCTCTACACCATCCTTCCTCTCATTTCTAGGGTCACATCCCCCCTCTACACCATCCTTCCTATCATTTCTAGGGTCACATCTCCCCCTCTACACCATCCTTCCTATCATCTCTAGGGTCACATCTCCCCCTCTATATCAAACTCCCTCTCATTTCTAGGGTCACATCTCCCCCTCTACACCATCCTTCCTATCATTTCTAGGGTCATCTCTCACACCATCCTTCCTATCATTTTTAGGGTCACCTCTCACACCACCCTTCCTATCATTTCTAGGGTCACCTCTCACACCATCCTTTCTATCATCTCTAGGGTAACATCTCCCCCTCTACACCATTCTTCCTATCATTTCTAGGGTCACATCTTCCCCTCTACACCACCCTTCTTCTCATTTCTAGGGTCACATCTCCCCCTCTACACCATCCTTCCTCTCATTTCTACGGTCACAGCTTCCCCTCTACAGCATCCTTCCCCTCATTTCTAGGGTCACATCCCCCCCTCTACACCATCCTTCCTATCATTTCTGGGGTCACATCTCCTCCTCTACACCATCCTTCCTCTCATTTCTAGGGTCACACCTCCCCCTCTACACCATTCTTCCTATCAATTCTAGGGTCAAATCTCCTCCTCTACACCATCCTTCCTCTCATTTCTAGGTTCACATCTCCCCCTCTACACCATCCTTCCTCTCATTTCTAGGGTCACATCTCCCTCTCTACACCATCCTTTCTATCATTTCTAGGGTCACATCTCCTCTTCTACACCATCCTTTCTATCAATTGTAGGGTCACATCTCCCCCTCTATACCACCCTTCCTCTCATTTCTAGGGTCAGATCTCCCCATCTACACCATCCTTCTTATCATTTTTAGGGTCACCTCTCACACCATCCTTCCTATCATTTCTAGGGTCACCTCTCACACCATCTTTCCTATCATTTTTAGGGTCACCTCTCACACCATCCTTCCTATCATCTCTAGGGTAACATCTCCCCCTCTACACCATCCTTCCTCTCATTTCTAGGGTCACATCTCCCCCTCTATACCACCTTCCTCTAATTTCTAGGGTCACATCTCCCCCTCTACACCATCCTTCCTCTCATTTCTAGGGTCACATCTCCCTCTCTACAGCATCCTTCCTATCATTTCTAGGGTCACAGCTCCCCCTCTACAGCATCCTTCCTATCATTTCTAGGGTCATATCCCCCCCTCTACACCATCCTTCCTCTCATCTCTAGGGTAACATCTCCTCCTCTACGCCATTCTTCCTATCAATTGAAGAGTCACATCTCCCCCTCTATATCATCCTTCCTATCATTTCTAGGTTCACCCCCCCCCCCCTCTACACCACCTTCCCTCTCATTTCTAGGGTCACATCTTCCCCCTCTACACCATCCTTCCTATCATTTCTAGGGTCACATCTCCCCCTTTAAGCCATCCATTCTATCATTTCTAGGGTCACGTCTCCCCCTCTACACCATTCTTCCTCTCATTTCTAGGGTCAAACCTCCTTCTCTACACCACCCTTCCTATCATTTCTAGGGTCACATCTCCCCCTCTACACCATCCCTCCTGTCCCCCTCTACACTATCCTTCCTTTCTAGGGTCACCTCTCACACCATCCTTTCTATAATTTCTAGGGTCACATTTCCCGCTCCACACCATCCTTCCTATCATCTCTAGGGTCACATCTCCCCCTCTACAGCATCCTTCCTATCATTTCTAGGGTCATATCCCCCCTCTACACCATCCTTCCTCTCATCTCTAGGGTAACATCTCCTCCTCTACGCCATTTTTCCTATCAATTGAAGAGTCACATCTCCCCCTCTATATCGTCCTTCCTATCATTTCTAGGTTCACACCCCCCTTCTACACCATCTTCCCTCTCATTTCTAGGGTCACATCTTCCCCCTCTACACCATCCTTCCTATCATTTCTAGGGTCACATCTTCCCCTTTAAGCCATCCATTCTATCATTTCTAGGGTCACATCTCCCCCTCTACACCATTCTTCCTCTCATTTCTAGGGTCAAATCTCCTTCTCTACACCACCCTTCCTATCATTTCTAGGGTCACATCTCCCCCTCTACACCATCCCTCCTGTCCCCCTCTACACCATCCTTCCTTTCTAGGGTCACCTCTCACACCATCCTTTCTATCATTTCTAGGGTCACATCTCCCGCTCTACACCATCCTTCCTATCATCTCTAGGGTCACATCTCCCTCTCTACACCATCCTTGCTGTCATTTCAAAGGTCACATCTCTCCCTATACACCATCCTTCCTCTCATTTCTAGGGTCACATCTCCCCTTCTACACCATCCATCCTATCATTTCTAGGGTCACATCTCCTAATCTACACCATCTTTCCTATCATTTCTAGGGACAAGTCACCTCCTCTACACCATCCTTCCTCTCATTTCTAGGGTCACATCATCCCCTCTACAGCATCCTTCCCCTCATTTCTAGGTTTACATCTCCCCTCTACACCATCCTTCCTATCATTTCTAGGGTCACACCTCCTAATCTACATCATCCTTCCTATCATTTCTTGGGTCAAATCTCCTCCTCTACACCATCCTTCCTTTCATTTCTAGGGTCACATCCCCCCTCTACACCATCCTTCCTATCATCTCTAGGGTCACATCTCCTCTTCTACACTATCCTTCTTATCAATTGTAGGGTCACATCTCACCCTCTATATCATCCTTCCTATCCTTTCTAAAGTTACATCTCCCCCTCTACACCATCCTTCCTATCATCTCTAGGGTCACATCCCCCCCCCTCTACATCACCCTCCCTCTCATCTCTAGGGTCACATCTCCCTCTCTACACCATCCTTCCTGTCATTTCAAAGGTCACATGTCTCCCTATACACCATCCTTCCTCTCATTTCTAGGGTCACATCTTCCCCTCTACACCATCCATCCTATCATTTCTAGGGTCACATCTCCTAATCTACACCATCCTTCCTATCATTTCTAGGGACAATTCACCTCCTCTACACCATCCTTCCTCTCATTTCTAGGGTCACATAATCCCCTCTACAGCATCCTTGTCCTCATTTCTAGGTTTTTTTTTTTTTTTTTTATCCACTTCAGAAACCAATAAATAGAGGGCTAAATCAGCTCGATGTTCATTGACTGGTCGCCTTCTCCAGTTTACATCATAGTGGATATTGCATTACATCTAATTCCTTTTATATCGTCCCTCTGGATACTTTAATGTGCCAGTTTAGAAGGGACTCATTTAAGGAAGCAAGAATATAGAAAAGCTAGAGGAAAAACAGGAAAGGGATATATAATAGAAGACTTGTTGGCTCCCCATGCCCGTTCTTTGCTGAGCTGCCCAGAGTTACTCAAAAAGTTTACTTATTCCCAAATCAACCCCCCCCCCTCAAAATTTAACCCGCAAACCATCCAGATTATTTATTTAATCAGAATAGTAAAAAACAATAAAAAAGAAGAACAAGACACACCAAAAAGGAGAGAAAAAAAAAAAAAAAAAAAGAAAAGCAGAAAAAAAAATATGCGTATCAATATCACTTTACTATAGCATTCCTTGATCTCGAGGATCTCAGTTACCTATATAGTCCCCTAAAGCCCCTCTCTTGGACTAATCCTACGCCTTGCCTACTAGGGAGCACCTACTTTCTCTAGCCATGGCCTCCACATGCTTTCAAATTCCTGAAGGTTGCCTCTCTTTATATAGTCCACCCTTTCCCTACTCAGAGTATCATTAATAGTAGAGATCCAGTCTTTCACCGAGGGGGGGTCTTTTGATTGCCATCTTAGTGTTATCATCTTCCTAGCCTGAAACAAGGCCCGCGTGATGGCCAGTGTGGTGCTCAGTCTCTCCCCCAGAACTCTTCTATACCCCAGGATGCAGGTTATGGCCTCTTTTACTACTATAGTGCCAAAAATACTTCCCAGGTTCCCGGTCACTTCTTCCCAGTATCTAAATAGCTTGGGACACCTCCACAGCATGTGGATGAGGTCTCCCGACCTCTGACATCTGGGACAGTTGTCATTAGACCTTCCCCCAAATTTAAAAAGTCTTTTAGGTGTATAGTAGGATCTGTTCAACAAAAGTAGATGAGAGAGCCGCTGTGAAGGGGACACCGAGACCTGTACACTCAGTTCCAAAGTTTTCGCCCATTGTTCCTGGGTCATTCCCCCTATATCCTCTTCCCATTTGGCTTTTAGTCCATGGAGTAGCCCCCCGCTGTTGTCTGGTTTACTTAATTGGTCATAAATTCTTGAGATTAGACCTCTAGTAGGGTTTACCTGCATTATGCACTGAAGTAGAGGCATTTCTTCCCAGCGCGGAGTCTGGGCTTTAAATTGTGCTTTAAGAGCGTGTTCTAGCTGGAGATATAGAAAGAAAGAGCTCTGAGGTAGCTTGAATTCCCCTACTAATTCCGGGAAGCTCTTTAGTTTGGTGTCGTTATAAAGCTGGATTAGCCTTCTGATGCCAAGATTCACCCATTCCCCAAACGTACCTATTTTAAGAACTTCCTGTAAGTTACGGTTATTCCAAATAGGAGAGTAAACTGTTGGGTCATCATATCCCATCATTTTCTTGACAGTTTTCCAGAGTTTAGTTAGCAGCTTGATAGTTGGATACTACAAGATAGAAACAGGAAGAACCAACATATAAGACACCACATCCCGTATTTATAGATAAATAATAGAGGAGGGGCTGTTAGGCATAAAGCCTAGGGACTTTTGAGGTGTCGGTATTTACAATGGGTATTTAGACCAAGTTGAAGTAAAAAAGAAATTTTTATTACAAATAGATTAAAAAGAGCCTAATCAAGGCCACATATAATACAATGTTTTTCAAAAATATGATATAAATTGTAACAACAATTTTATATTCCAGATACCACTATTTTTCTCTACATGTTTCGCTCTGTGGAGCTTCCTCAGGAGATCATGTGGTACCGTTAGAACTGTAATTTACATGAAAAAGAAATATCAATGAATCATTACAATACAAGATCATAAATTTCAAGAGTTATTAGTAATGAGAAAAATTAAGAGATCAAATTGAAAATCTAATTAAAAATCTACACGATATTACAAACGCATATATAGGTCTATATTGATACAATGCAGATACTGCAATACAAAAATCTA
Source organism: Lithobates septentrionalis (assembly GCA_037952835.1). Classification (NCBI taxonomy): domain Eukaryota; kingdom Metazoa; phylum Chordata; class Amphibia; order Anura; family Ranidae; genus Lithobates; species Lithobates septentrionalis. Next base: position 186,928 of record JBBDGP010000244.1, read on the forward strand.
TATATATATGCACAAAACAAAAGAAAATTCTACACCTTACCTAAAGCAAAGGCTCTGTGACCAAAATTTATCAATTAGAAATTCTAAAATGAAACTGAAGATCACCAGGCAGTAAGAAAAATTCATCCATGGAGGAGCACGCTCTCACTAAGTTTCTGAATCCCCAAGAGTGACTTGCAGAGCTAGTACTTTTAAGGTTAGGTTTTTAAATTGTCCTAGTTTGAAAAACAGGACAAAAATAATTATAATTGTATAGAGTATTTATATAAAATATCTATATAAAACTCAGATTGATTGTTTACAAAACAAAAATCATAGTATATAAAAATAATTTTCAATTAGTTTTACCTTTGATGTATTTATTTGATAGAATCAATATTCATTGAGAATGACATCCTGGGTGTAGAATGGGACATAAGCACCGTTTTGGGATGTAGGGAACCAAAGACTTCAATATAGAAATGTTTTGACAGGTCTGGAATTGAAGGGGGCAGGATCAGCCTGCTTGAATATCCAGAACCTGAGCAATAGAAATAGCCATATCCAGTTTCAGTGTAAAGTTTAGGGAAAGATATAGGCTGCTACCAGAGAGATACAGCTTCATACCTGGTGAAGAGTTGTCCAGAAATTCAGTCCGAGGAGGAAAGATCCTCCTTGCCTCGTGGTGTCCAGCAGAGGGAAAGACGGGGAACACAGATGGGTTTCCCCGTTTAAGTATTCAGCTCCAGGGTGGACGGCGTCTGACGTCACCGCCATTCCGCGGACGTAAGAGAGGTATCACTGCGCATGCGCTCCGAACTGAAATGGCAGATGGGAAAGGCTGCCTGGGTATGCAGTCCCCAATCGCCATTTTAGAAAGTCTTTTGCCCTCACCTGATGGGAGGGGGGCTAAAGCGGCTGAGAAGAGAGTGAGCAAGGCTGATGATAAACATCGGCCGTTCACTATGTAAATCAATACGCCGTTTAGAGTGTATGGATGCTAATTCAACAATGTGGGAGACAGCGCAGGGAACCAGAAGGCATTTGAAAGGGGGATCATTGATTAGGAGCCCCAATTTCCAAATGCCTGGGTGTCCGTGCAAGTAAAAGAGGGGGGAGATTCAGATTGGAGAACGAGCTACACATGGAGTACATATTAAAAAATGTATATAAATCAATATAGTTAACTGAAAGTAAAAAACACTGTTTAATCAAATAGCATGGTTTTTTTGCCCTGAGTACTCTCAGTCTGGTGATCGTTTCACAAATGGTCAGCAATATACTATGCTTGGTAAACAGAATTAGTTATGGCAAGGTTAGATATTGAAAAATGCAACAACAAAGCAACAAATAACAAATGAAAAAAAGAGAACAAAGAAAAAAAGAAAAAAAAAGAAAAAAGAGGGTAATTATAAAAAAGGTTTATAACTTAGAGCATCATTGAGGCCAGGGTTTTTTAAGGCATCTAAATTTACAATCCATTTAGCCTCCCGCTGTAATAAAATTTGATCGTAATTGCCCCCCCTATCACCTGGAGGGACATGTTCCAGGGCGACAAATCGCATCAAAGTGTCATCAAATTGATGGAATAAGCCCATATGGCGGCTGATCGGTGTTTCCATTCTTTTTTTACACACCAGAGAGACATGGTCTCGTATTCGGTGAAAGAATGGGCGCTTAGTTTTGCCTATATAGAAGGCATTACAGCCACATGTCATTAGGTAGACAATGCCAACTGACTGACATGTGACTGAAAATTTTGGAGAATATAAGCGGCCATTGGGAAGGGCAATGGTCCGTGTTGCGTGAATATACCTACAGAAACCACATTTATGGCATGGTCTTGTGCCTCTGGAGGTATTAATGATGGTGGAAGATGGATCATAATGACTATGGACAATTTTATCCTTAATAGATCGTGATCGTCTGAAAGTAATCTCAGGATAATCTTTTAGATGTTTGGCAACACGTGGATCACCCATTAGGAGATACCAGTATTTCTGTAATAGTGAACGTATTTGTTTATGTTGGCCTGAGAATCTGGTGATCAGTCTCAGTTCTGGAGAAGATTTAGGTATTGAGTGACCATGAATGAGATCTGATCTATTTTGTTTTTTTGCTCTAGCGTAGGCTTTTTTCAGACTTTTGTTGCTGTAGCCACGAGTTTTTAGGCGAAGTTGTAAAGCCTTCGCTTCATTTTCAAAATGGCTATGGTCACTACAATTTCTTCTTAGGCGAAGATATTGCCCATAAGGGATATTCGTTTTTAGTGATAAGGGGTGGGAACTGTTGGCATGGAGGAGTGAATTCCCCGCTGAGGGCTTGCGATAAAGGGTGGTGCCTAGAGTTCTATCCTTATTGATGAAAATTTGAATGTCCAAAAAGGTCAAAATTTCTTGATTTGCTTCCATAGTGAAGCTTAAATTATATTGATTCGTCTTAAGGCTTTCAAAAAACAAGAGTAAATCAGAATAATTGAAAATTATTTTTATATACTATGATTTTTGTTTTGTAAACAATCAATCTGAGTTTTATATAGATATTTTATATAAATACTCTATACAATTATAATTATTTTTGTCCTGTTTTTCAAACTAGGACAATTTAAAAACCTAACCTTAAAAGTACTAGCTCTGCAAGTCACTCTTGGGGATTCAGAAACTTAGTGAGAGCGTGCTCCTCCATGGATGAATTTTTCTTACTGCCTGGTGATCTTCAGTTTCATTTTAGAATTTCTAATTGATAAATTTTGGTCACAGAGCCTTTGGTTTAGGTAAGGTGTAGAATTTTCTTTTGTTTTGTGCATATATATATAGATTTTTGTATTGCAGTATCTGCATTGTATCAATATAGACCTATATATGCGTTTGTAATATCGTGTAGATTTTTAATTAGATTTTCAATTTGATCTCTTAATTTTTCTCATTACTAATAACTCTTGAAATTTATGATCTTGTATTGTAATGATTCATTGATATTTCTTTTTCATGTAAATTACAGTTCTAACGGTACCACATGATCTCCTGAGGAAGCTCCACAGAGCGAAACATGTAGAGAAAAATAGTGGTATCTGGAATATAAAATTGTTGTTACAATTTATATCATATTTTTGAAAAACATTGTATTATATGTGGCCTTGATTAGGCTCTTTTTAATCTATTTGTAATAAAAATTTCTTTTTTACTTCAACTTGGTCTAAATACCCATTGTAAATACCGACACCTCAAAAGTCCCTAGGCTTTATGCCTAACAGCCCCTCCTCTATTATTTATCTATAAATACGGGATGTGGTGTCTTATATGTTGGTTCTTCCTGTTTCTATCTTGTAGTATATGATTTCCAAGGTGTTACCCACCTATCTTTCCCCTCTGAAACAAGAATTACCATATCTATTGATGTTTTCAATATTTATAATTGATCTCATATTGATACTGATGAACATTTTTGATAACCAATATTCTTTATAAAATTGTGTTTTTTTTTTTGTTTTTTTTTTCTCCATCATGGCCAGTTATTGTGGACATGCCTCTGAAGGATTGATGGATCAAATCCATAAATCACAAAATCCCACAGGAGGTGGTCTCACTATGGACCGCTTTTTTCTTAGACTTCAAAGAATGCTGGAAAAAAAAGCCAGAATACATTGGAATAAATGGTACTTCTCTAGATATATAGAAGAGCGAGTTGCCCCATGGGGCCTTAGAATTCAGATCTTCCCAACTATCAATAACATGACATCAGAATTTAAACATAAGTGGGAGGAGAATCTTCAAGGTTGCTCCATACAAATGATGGAACTGCTATGTGAACACTTCAGTGGCGAATTAACTATCTTGGATAAAGAGATTGAGAGGCTCTATAGGGACAATGATCTCATTGTGTCTAGTGAGCTTTTTTCCAATCGTGAAACCATCCTAAAAACAGAGTTGGAGAATTATGTCTCAGGGTTACTAAAAACAAAAGAAAAGAAATATATGAGAGATAAATTGGCTTACGACAATGATCAAGCTTATAACTGGATTCAACAAAAATCTAGAAAACGTAATAATAAGAAACCTACTTACAAAGAAACTTGCTCTGAACCTAATGACTCTGATACCTCCTCTGCTTCTTCTTTTTCCTCACAGGTAACTGAACGCTCTGTGAATCACCAAAAAAAAGCGGACACTTCTAAACATATGGATGGTAATGCGAATGCACTTTCCAACTCTCTCAAACGCACTCCAAACACCGGTCGACCCCCGATGAGCACTAGAGCCACCACGGCCAAAACTAATACCATCAACAGCGCACCGAATCATCGCGAACCGGTCACTAATTCTGGTTTAACCAATTCACTATTTGTTCAATCTTCATCCTCACAAGTAAGTACTTCCAATGATACTCTCACACAATCGGATTTTCGTCCGGCGCCGATTTTTACCCAGCCGGTGCACGACCCAAAGAAAAACATGAGCACAGAGTCGACATCATACAAAACTCTGAAAGGTTTGAAATAGTTAATCTTTCATCCATTTCACTTACGTCAGAGCAAATTTCTGTATTAGAGCTAGGTCTATCATTCTGTCCCACACAAAACATCGACCAATTCGAGCTAATTAAGGATCTAAACCTATTTGCTAGGAAATTACTCCTTCGAATGTCTTTTGACAAATCTGCACCACCTCCTGATGTATCCCCTACCCCTGAACCCTGCTCCCAGGTTCCAAGTCTAGAGGACATCAAAGCCCTTGAAGACTTAATGGAGCTGTGGGACGAGGGACACATCGATCAAGCAGAGATCATGGAGGCAGAATCTCTGGCTTTTGATCAATGGCAATCCTCAACCTCTTCATCCATTCATGATTCGCAACCTAAAACACAAATTTCTTCTCAACCAAAAGAATATAGACCTAAATCAAAAACTTTTCCTGCTTTACAGGGAAACCCCAACGTCTGGGCCTTTACCCAACAACTAACTGAAGCTATCAAAAATACAAAATGGAAGGGACTCCATAATTCTAATCTAACATCTTCTCAACAAGAAGCCTTATCCTCCTTGCAAAATAATAAACAGTTAATTATAAAACCTTCTGACAAAGGTGGCAATCTGGTCATCATGGAATGCCACCAATATGTAACCATGGTGAAACGGTTGCTCAATAACAGAGATTGGTATAAAAAAATATCGGACGTTCATGTACAACATATGAACACCCGGTACCAGGAACTCATTGATTCAGCCTATCACCTTGACCTCATTAACAAACATACCTGGCAATTTCTTAATGTCCCTTTCCCGCGCATACCCACTCTCTACGCACTTCCTAAAATCCATAAGGATCTTAAAAACCCCCCGGGTCGTCCCATAGTGTCAGGGAATGGCTGCCTAACTGAAAAAGCAAGCCAGATGGTTGACGACCATCTCAGACCATTTGTGGAAGATTTAACTTCATACCTACAAGACACTAGAGATCTTTTGAGAGCCCTTGACGGTTTGGCCCTACCTGAGGGGGCCTGGCTGGTATCCCTGGATGTGGAGGCCCTCTACAACTCCATCCCCCATACAAAGGGGCTGGGAGTTGTAGAGGGCTTTATCTCTCTCAACAGAGAATCCTCTTCTGAGTACAATCAATTTATTCTAGACCTTCTGCGATTTATTCTGCACAACAATATCTTTATCTTTGAACGCTCCCACTACCTCCAGATACAGGGTGTAGCCATGGGAACCAAATGTGCCCCTTCCTATGCAAACCTGTATCTGGGGGGGTGGGAGCGTGATTTATTTTCTGATGATAATATGCAATACTTTCTCGATTGGATGCCAATTTGGCGACGATATATAGACGATATTTTCTTCATTTGGACGGGAAGCCACTCTGATTTACTCTTGTTTTTTGAAAGCCTTAAGACGAATCAATATAATTTAAGCTTCACTATGGAAGCAAATCAATAAATTTTGACCTTTTTGGACATTCAAATTTTCATCAATAAGGATAGAACTCTAGGCACCACCCTTTATCGCAAGCCCTCAGCGGGGAACTCACTCCTCCATGCCAACAGTTCCCACCCCTTATCACTAAAAACGAATATCCCTTATGGGCAATATCTTCGCCTAAGAAGAAATTGTAGTGACCATAGCCATTTTGAAAATGAAGCGAAGGCTTTACAACTTCGCCTAAAAACTCGTGGCTACAGCAACAAAAGTCTGAAAAAAGCCTACGCTAGAGCAAAAAAACAAAATAGATCAGATCTCATTCATGGTCACTCAATACCTAAATCTTCTCCAGAACTGAGACTGATCACCAGATTCTCAGGCCAACATAAACAAATACGTTCACTATTACAGAAATACTGGTATCTCCTAATGGGTGATCCACGTGTTGCCAAACATCTAAAAGATTATCCTGAGATTACTTTCAGACGATCACGATCTATTAAGGATAAAATTGTCCATAGTCTTTATGATCCATCTTCCACCATCATTAATACCTCCAGAGGCACAAGACCATGCCATAAATGTGGTTTCTGTAAGTATATTCACGCAACACGAACCATTGCCCTTCCCAATGGCCGCTTATATTCTCCAAAATTTTCAGTCACATGTCAGTCAGTTGGCATTGTCTACCTAATGACATGTGGCTGTAATGCCTTCTATATAGGCAAAACTAAGCGCCCATTCTTTCACCGAATACGAGACCATGTCTCTCTGGTGTGTAAAAAAAGAATGGAAACACCGATCAGCCGCCATATGGGCTTATTCCATCAATTTGATGACACTTTGATGCGATTTGTCGCCCTGGAACATGTCCCTCCAGGTGATAGGGGGGGCAATTACGATCAAATTTTATTACAGCGGGAGGCTAAATGGATTGTAAATTTAGATGCCTTAAAAAACCCTGGCCTCAATGATGCTCTAAGTTATAAACCTTTTTTATAATTACCCTCTTTTTTCTTTTTTTTTCTTTTTTTCTTTGTTCTCTTTTTTTCATTTGTTATTTGTTGCTTTGTTGTTGCATTTTTCAATATCTAACCTTGCCATAACTAATTCTGTTTACCAAGCATAGTATATTGCTGACCATTTGTGAAACGATCACCAGACTGAGAGTACTCAGGGCAAAAAAACCATGCTATTTGATTAAACAGTGTTTTTTACTTTCAGTTAACTATATTGATTTATATACATTTTTTAATATGTACTCCATGTGTAGCTCGTTCTCCAATCTGAATCTCCCCCCTCTTTTACTTGCACGGACACCCAGGCATTTGGAAATTGGGGCTCCTAATCAATGATCCCCCTTTCAAATGCCTTCTGGTTCCCTGCGCTGTCTCCCACATTGTTGAATTAGCATCCATACACTCTAAACGGCGTATTGATTTACATAGTGAACGGCCGATGTTTATCATCAGCCTTGCTCACTCTCTTCTCAGCCGCTTTAGCCCCCCTCCCATCAGGTGAGGGCAAAAGACTTTCTAAAATGGCGATTGGGGACTGCATACCCAGGCAGCCTTTCCCATCTGCCATTTCAGTTCGGAGCGCATGCGCAGTGATACCTCTCTTACGTCCGCGGAATGGCGGTGACGTCAGATGCCGTCCACTCCGGAGCTGAATACTTAAACGGGGAAACCCATCTGTGTTCCCCGTCTTTCCCTCTGCTGGACACCACGAGGCAAGGAGGATCTTTCCTCCTCGGACTGAATTTCTGGACAACTCTTCACCAGGTATGAAGCTGTATCTCTCTGGTAGCAGCCTATATCTTTCCCTAAACTTTACACTGAAACTGGATATGGCTATTTCTATTGCTCAGGTTCTGGATATTCAAGCAGGCTGATCCTGCCCCCTTCAATTCCAGACCTGTCAAAACATTTCTATATTGAAGTCTTTGGTTCCCTGCATCCCAAAACGGTGCTTATGTCCCATTCTACACCCAGGATGTCATTCTCAATGAATATTGATTCTATCAAATAAATACATCAAAGGTAAAACTAATTGAAAATTATTTTTATATACTATGATTTTTGTTTTGTAAACAATCAATCTGAGTTTTATATAGATATTTTATATAAATACTCTATACAATTATAATTATTTTTGTCCTGTTTTTCAAACTAGGACAATTTAAAAACCTAACCTTAAAAGTACTAGCTCTGCAAGTCACTCTTGGGGATTCAGAAACTTAGTGAGAGCGTGCTCCTCCATGGATGAATTTTTCTTACTGCCTGGTGATCTTCAGTTTCATTTTAGAATTTCTAATTGATAAATTTTGGTCACAGAGCCTTTGCTTTAGGTAAGGTGTAGAATTTTCTTTTGTTTTGTGCATATATATATAGATTTTTGTATTGCAGTATCTGCATTGTATCAATATAGACCTATATATGCGTTTGTAATATCGTGTAGATTTTTAATTAGATTTTCAATTTGATCTCTTAATTTTTCTCATTACTAATAACTCTTGAAATTTATGATCTTGTATTGTAATGATTCATTGATATTTCTTTTTCATGTAAATTACAGTTCTAACGGTACCACATGATCTCCTGAGGAAGCTCCACAGAGCGAAACATGTAGAGAAAAATAGTGGTATCTGGAATATAAAATTGTTGTTACAATTTATATCATATTTTTGAAAAACATTGTATTATATGTGGCCTTGATTAGGCTCTTTTTAATCTATTTGTAATAAAAATTTCTTTTTTACTTCAACTTGGTCTAAATACCCATTGTAAATACCGACACCTCAAAAGTCCCTAGGCTTTATGCCTTTGATAGTTGGATAGTTATCCTGGAACATATCCGCCTCTAGGGTTTCAACTAGGGTGTTATGTGGAGTGCTTAGCAATAGCAGTTTGCTATTGGGGGTGCCGCCTTTCGGTATCCCACATCCTAGCAGCTGCTGTAGCTGAGTTGCCAAGAAGTAGCGCTCGGGATGTGGGAGGGCAAAGCCCCCCTCCCGCGTGGGTAGCTGAAGCACTCGAAGTCGAATCCTGGCTTGCTTCCCCTTCCAATTCAGCTCCCTAAAGAGGGTATCAATTCTTTTAAACCACTTCTTACCTATCCAGACTGTCGAGTTGTGCAGGATGTATAGCAATTGTGGCATCCAGACCATTTTTATTAAGCTACATCTTCCTGCGGCGGACAGAGGGAGACGCCTCCAAATTCCTATCTTTTGTTTCAGTTTTGTTAAAAGAGGGGCAAGATTTGTGTTGATATATCGGGTTGGATCCTTCGTCAGCACTATTCCCAGATATTTCAAGGCATCTACCCTTACCATCTGGGGTATATCGCATGTTGTTAACTCGCTGTTGGGATCTATTGGCATAAATTCGGACTTCTCCCAGTTTATCTCTAAACCAGAGAAGCTGCCAAAGTCCTTCACTATCCTCATCGCACTCAGTAGCGAATTTCTCGAGTCCCCCAGGAATAACAAGATGTCATCCGCATATAGCGCGATTTTTTCTTCTCCCGATTTTCGCAGAAAACCAGTTATCGCTCTGCTTTCCCTTATAGAGATGGCCAGGGGTTCCATCGCCAATGCGAACAGCAGAGGAGAGAGAGGGCACCCCTGCCTAGTCCCCCTTTCCAGCTCAAACCAATCTGAAAATTCGTTGTTAATTTTTAGTCTAGCCTTAGGGCGGGTATATAACATTCTAATCCACCTTATAAAAGACGTGCCAAAACCGAATTTCTCTAATACGCGCCATATATAGCCCCACTCCACGCTATCAAAAGCCTTAGATACATCGAGGGTCATTAACGCTCTCGAGCCTACATTTTCCGATGGTGACTGTAAATTCAGAAATGCTCTTCTAATGTTCATGCTCGTAGATCTATTGGCTATAAAGCCCGCCTGGTCTTCATGTACCAGTTTATGAATATCTCCGTTCAGTCTTACTGCTAGCACCTTGGCAAGAATTTTTACATCAGTACAGAGTAGAGAAATTGGTCTATAAGCGGCTACATCCAGTGGGTCTTTCCCTTCCTTCTGTAGTACAGTAATTGTTGCTTCTAACATTGAAGCAGGCAACTGGCCCCCCTCAAGTGACCCCTCCAAGGTTTTTAGTAGTTCCGGGATCAGCACTTCACCATACTGCTTATATGTCTCACTTGGAAGGCCGTCGGGCCCGGGTGACTTAAGACTTGCCATGCCCGCTACTGCTTGTTGCAGTTCTGCTACCGTTATTGGGGAGTCTAATATGGCGCTTTCTTCCTGTGATATAGTAGGAGTCGTTAGCCCCTCCAAAAAGTCCTCCATCAATGCCTCCTTGCCCCTTTTCTGCGAGGAGTAGAGTTTTTTATAGTACCCCCTGAAGGCTTGTACAATTTCTGGGGTGCTTGAAGTTATATCTCCACTCTGTGATCTAATAGCGAGGACCGTGGATGGAGCCGCATTTGATTTTACAAGCATAGCCAGTGTTCTTCCTACCCTTTCCCCCTCCACCATGAATTCCTGTCTCTGGAGAAGGCGCCTAGTCTCCGCCTTCTGCATGACCACTAATTTATACTTTTGTTGTTTCTCTTGCCAGGTGCTTTCCAGCTCCGGGGTTGGATTTCTGATGAAGTTATTTTCGGCCTCGAGAGCTTCCCTCAGAGTACCCTCTTCCTCACTCCTAGCCTCTTTATTAAATTTAGCCATCTGCTGTATTAGAACCCCTCTAAGAAATGCCTTGAAGGTGTCCCATAGCACAGGGGGAGCCGCCGAGCCCTGATTGAACTCCACAAATTCCCTTAAAGCAGGGAGAATCCCATCCGATTTCTTAATTACTTCGAACCAGTGTGGGCTCACGCTCCAATTCTTCCTGGGCTTAGACTCTCCTACATTTAGTGTAACCGCCATGAGAGAATGGTCTGAGATACCTCTTGGCCAATATGCAATTTTTTCTAGCAGCTGTAATGCCCTGGCATTTCCCAGGGCTAGGTCTATCCTTGAGAGCGTGGAGTGTGACATAGAACAGCAGGTGTATTGCAGCACGCCTGGATTTCGCACCCTCCATAAATCTACTAACCCTACTTCTTCCAGAAATAGACTTAAACGGGTCTTCCCTGATTCCTCTGAGAGATGTCGTATCGGGAATCTATCCAATTTTCTATCTAGGACCTCATTAAAGTCCCCGACGACTACTATCGGGCATTCCTTTTTATCCAGCAGAAATTTATGCAATTTAAACAGTGTGTCCAAATTGAAGGGGGGGGGGATATATATATTTGCCACTACGAACATGACACCGTCAATAGAGCAGTATAAAAAAATATATCTACCCAGATCGTCTATACTGGTCTGTCTGCAGGAAAATTTTACCCCAGTTTTCACAAAGATACTCACCCCCCTACTAAAAGAGGAGTGAAATGCATGAAATTGATATTGAAATTTTTTCGTCTGTAGCTGCTGGCTGGTATCCCTAGTTAGGTGGGTTTCCTGCAGACAGACCAGGTCTACCCCAGAACTCTCCAGCACAGAGAACACTGCCAGCCTTTTAAGAGAAGAACCCAGGCCCCTGATATTCCAGGATCCTATTTTCAAGGTCCCGACTAGCATCTAGATTCTAAAGAGCCTGTTTTGTCACAACTAGTATTGCCCTATATGTCCCTATTGTTTTTATAAAGTGAATTTTATGCGCCTCTTTACTCAAAAAAAAGAAAAAGAAAAAAGGAAAGGGAAGACATGAAGAGAAAGGAGGAACTCTCCCAGCAGCTGCTGTATTAATTCCAAATGTGTGCATATTATAGATTCTAAAATACCTGCTTAATTTAGTCATCTCTACCCTGCTTTATTAAAATATTCTACAAAAAGTGCCTGCATGTGTAACGATAATCTGTAAGTGGAGGCCAGGAGGCCTCCAGTGTGGTTTCTAATGATGTAGGTGTTTGTAACAAGTGATTTTCCCACCCTATATCCCTTCCCTCCCAAATTCCCCCCCTTCCCTTCCCACCCCACCTAGTCTCCCCTACCCTCCCACCCCTTCCCCCCCCCCCTTCCCTACCCACCTCTCTAGGTGTAACCCCTGGGGGTTTACCATGACCGCTACCTCTTGCACTAACACCACCCTTTTACACCAGTTCTTCCACTCACACCCCCACACCGCCCTACCCCCAAACAGCTGTGTGCACCCATCCTGTCCCGTCCTTCATAACAAAAGCCGTTAACGGGTGCCGGGAAATGGTAAAATCTTTGAAGTGCACCCCCCACCGGAGCCGGAAGAAGAAAAAAAAAAATAAGACAAAACAAAGTAACAAATATAAAAATGCAGCCCCTATACCTCCCAGAGCCCTGTCGTATCATCCTATCATCGCCCCGGCCTGTTATGTGCTCCCCCACTCTCTACGTGGGGTTCGTAATTTTTCCTCTATTATCTTCCAGCCACTTCTCAACTTCAACAGGGGAGTTAAAAAATAGAGTCTCCCCCAGGGCCACAATCCGCAACCTCGCTGGATAAAGAAGAGCATAGGGCAACTTAAGTTTTTGTAGGTTGCGTTTTACCTGGGTAAACTCTGCTCTACACTTCTGCAAGTCCGGAGAGAAGTCGGAATAGAATGATATTTTTGCCCCATTAAAAAAGACCTCCCCTGCTTCCCTAATCTTCCGCAGCAAAGTCACTTTATCCTGGTAATTAAGAAATCTCAGGAGAAGGGGTCTCGGATGGCCCCCCTCTTGTGGTGCCCTGAAAGGGATCCTGTGAGCTCTTATGATGGAGAACGAAGCCGAGAACAGTTCTTTCCCGATTAGCTCCCCTAACCACTTTTCTAGAAATGCAATTGGATTGGCGCCCTCACTTCTTTCAGGTAGACCTATCAATCTCACATTATCTCTTCTACTCCTATTCTCCATCTCATCCATTTTAGAGGCCTGTTTAGATAACTGTTCCTTCAGCCATTTTATTTCTTTGATTATTGGGTGCACATTGTCTTCTAGCCCACTCACTCTTTCTTCCAGGGCGGTTGTTCTCTCCGCCGTCTTCTGTAGCTCTTGTCTAACCATTAAGAGATCTACTTTAAGACCCTTCATCTGTTCACAGAGGTCTTTGAGCGAGCTATTACACACCCCTACAGCCATAAATACATCCATTAAAGTTGGTTCTTTATTCAGGGGCAGATTCGGATCGTTTATTGGCTCCGGGCTCACGTTTGTGTTATGATCACTTAGCTCTGGCCCTTTATTACATGTTAATTTGGAAGACTGGGTTGCCAACACACCCCCTAGGGGCTGTGAATGTGGCTGGCCCTGGCTTTTCCTATCCGATGTCCCCCCCTGTTGGCTCTTTTGCTGCGTCCCTTTTTTTGGGGGGGTCAGAGCGGGGGCATGAGCATATTGCTCCAGTTTTTCTGCTGCTGCTGCTGCCGCAGCGTGCTGCGAGTTTTTCTCTTTAGAGGAGCGTAGATTCTGCATCATTCACTCCTATTGGTATACAAATAGTTTAACAGCAAGAAATTAGCAGCACCTCTCCACCCTCATCTACCCGCTGAACAGAATAACCACCTTGTTACTTTAAAAGTGGAGTGTATGACGGGTGGGTAGAGGGGGGGACTCTCTCCGCCCCAGCACCCCCCAACACGGGGGGAGAATTTCACACAAGGAGAAACTACAGTACCTTAAGCGGCCGGGGTGGGTATAACTCCCCTCACCCAAGAGCGCCTCAGCTACGGCAGTACTTAATGCAGCCTCCCTCCTTCACCGCAGTTTTGCGCAGCTGGTTAAATGCCGCTAAGGCAGTTGCCAGCAGTCTACGGTTAGTAAGGTATGTACGCAGGTATGCCTGTAGTCATTGAGGAGCCAAGGGCTTATAGTTTATAATGGTCCCACCTAAAAACAGGGGGATTGATATAATCTTAGTAGCAAGGGGTCCCCCCGCTACCTATCTTCCCCCACCCGTATCAGCAACTCACCCAAAAAAAAAGAAAAAAGGAGTATATTTTGCTTCTTATATTAGTTCACTCTATTCACACGTTTAGTACTACCAAACAGCAGGTGAGACAGACTGCTGACACGTAGTTATATTACTGCACAAATGCCAAGTTACCGGGAACTACCAGGGAACTACCAGGGATTACTTCTGAACCAGGGGTTGTCACATATTTTTTACAGCAGAATCCGGATACCATATAAGTACTATACTATACCAGCTCCAGCCGACTTCTACTCCGTGCCTGGCATGAGAAGTGAAAGTGAAAGCTGCTGCAGCGTGCGAGGGATAACATCTCTCCCCGAGGGTTCCTCAGCATTCGCCGGTCATCCGGAGATCAGGAGAGCTCTTAGCAGAGAAGCAGAGAGGTCAGAACGGCTCCGAGCTCATGGAAACAGGCATCCGTTGAGGGGCCAGGGCCGTCCGAGACGCGGTTCCTGTGGCCGGGGAGAGCGATGAGAACGGGGGTGGGACGGAGCACACAGCGTCCCTGCTCTCTCTCACTCCATGCGGCCGCTCAACAGACACCCGCCCTTCCGGTCACGCCCCCCATCCCCGAGCATCTCATTTCTAGGTTTACATCTCCCCTCTACACCATCCTTCCTATCATTTCTAGGGTCACACCACCTAATCTACATCATCCTTCCTATCATTTCTTGGGTCAAAATTCCTCCTCTACACCATCCTTCCTCTCATTTCTAGGGTCACATCCCCCCCTCTACACCATCCTTCCTATCATTTCTAGGGTCACATCTCCTCTTCTACACTATCCTTCTTATCAATTGTAGAGTCACATCTCCCCCTCTATATCATCCTTCCTATCCTTTCTAAAGTTACATCTCCCCCTCTACACCATCCTTCCTCTCATTTCTAGGTTCACATCTCCCCCTCTACACCATCCTTCCTCTCATTTCTAGGGTCACATCTCCCCCTCTATATCATCCTTCCTATCCTTTCTAGGGTCACATCTCTCCCTCTACACCATCCTTCCTATCATCTCTAGGGTCACATCTCCCCCTCTATATCACCCTCCCTCTCATTTCTAGGGTCACATCTCCCCCTCTACACCATCCTTCCTATCATTTCTAGGGTCATCTCTCACACCATCCTTCCTATCATTTTTAGGGTCACCTCTCACACCACCCTTCCTATCATTTCTAGGGTCACCTCTCACACCATCCTTCCTTTCATCTCTAGGGTAACATCTCCCCCTCTACACCATTCTTCCTATCATTTCTAGGGTCACATCTCCCCCTCTACACCATCCTTCCTCTCATTTCTACGGTCACAGCTTCCCCTCTACAGCATCCTTCCCCTCATTTCTAGGGTCACATCCCCCCCTCTACACCATCCTTCCTGTCATTTCAAAGGTCACATCTCTCCCTATACACCATCCTTCCTCTCATTTCTAGGGTCACATCTTCCCCTCTACACCATCCATCCTATCATTTCTAGGGTCACATCTCCTAATCTACATCATCCTTCCTATCATTTCTTGGGTCAAAATTCCTCCTCTACACCATCCTTCCTCTCATTTCTAGGGTCACATCCCCCCCTCTACACCATCCTTCCTATCATTTCTAGGGTCACATCTCCTCTTCTACACTATCCTTCTTATCAATTGTAGAGTCACATCTCCCCCTCTATATCATCCTTCCTATCCTTTCTAAAGTTACATCTCCCCCTCTACACCATCCTTCCTATCATCTCTAGGGTCACATCCCCCCCTCTATATCACCCTCCCTCTCATTTCTAGGGTCACATTTCCCCCTCTACAGCATCCTTCCCCTCATTTCTAGGTTTACATCTCCCCTCTACACCATCCTTCCTATCATTTCTAGGGTCACACCTCCCCCTCTACACCATTCTTCCTATCAATTCTAGGGTCAAATCTCCTCCTCTACACCATCCTTCCTCTCATTTCTAGGTTCACATCTCCCCCTCTACACCATCCTTCCTCTCATTTCTAGGGTCACATCTCCCTCTCTACACCATCCTTTCTATCATTTCTAGGGTCACATCTCCCCCTCTACACCATCCTTCCTCTCATTTCTAGGGTCACATCTCCCTCTCTACACCACCCTTCTTCTCATTTCTAGGGTCAAATCTCCTCCTCTACACCATCCTTCCTCTCATTTCTAGGGTCACATCCCCCCCTCTACACCATCCTTCCTATCATTTCTAGGGTCACATCTCCTCTTCTACACTATCCTTCTTATCAATTGTAGGGTCTCATCTCCCCCTCTATATCATCCTTCCTATCCTTTCTAGGGTCACATCTCTCCCTCTACACCATCCTTCCTATCATCTCTAGGGTCACATCTCCCCCTCTATATCACCCTCCCTCTCATTTCTAGGGTCACATCTCCCCCTCTACACCATCCTTCCTATCATTTCTAGGGTCATCTCTCACACCATCCTTCCTATCATTTTTAGGGTCACCTCTCACACCACCCTTCCTATCATTTCTAGGGTCACCTCTCACACCATCCTTCCTTTCATCTCTAGGGTAACATCTCCCCCTCTACACCATTCTTCCTATCATTTCTAGGGTCACATCTCCCCCTCTACACCATCCTTCCTCTCATTTCTACGGTCACAGCTTCCCCTCTACAGCATCCTTCCCCTCATTTCTAGGGTCACATCCCCCCCTCTACACCATCCTTCCTGTCATTTCTAGGGTCATCTCTCACACCATCCTTCCTATCATTTTTAGGGTCACCTCTCACACCATCCTTGCTATCATTTCTAGGGTCACCTCTCACACCATCCTTCCTATCATCTCTAGGGTAACATCTCCCCCTCTACACCATTCTTCCTATAATTTCTAGGGTCACATCTCCCCCTCTACACCACCCTTCTTCTTATTTCTAGGGTCACATCTCCCCCTCTACACCATCCTTCCTCTCATTTCTACGGTCACAGCTTCCCCTCTACAGCATCCTTCCCCTCATATCTAGGGTCACATCTCCCCCTCTACACCATCCTTCCTATCATTTCTGGAGTCACATCTACTCCTCTACACCATCCTTCCTCTCATTTCTATGGTCACACCTCCCCCTCTACACCATTCTTCCTATCAATTCTAGGGTCAAATCTCCTCCTCTACACATCCTTCCTCTCATTTCTAGGTTCACATCTCGCCCTCTACACCATCCTTCCTCTCATTTCTAGGGTCACATCTCACACCATCTTTCCTATCATTTTTAGGGTCACCTCTCACACCATCCTTCTCTAGGGTAACATCTCCCCCTCTACACCATCCTTCCTCTCATTTCTAGGGTCACCTCTCCCCCTCTATTCCACCTTCCTCTAATTTCTAGGGTCACATCTCCCCCTCTACACCATCCTTCCTCTCATTTCTAGGGTCACAGCTCCCCCTCTACACCATCCTTCCTATCATTTCTAGGGTCACAGCTCCCCCTCTACACCATCCTTCCTATCATTTCTAGGGTCATATCCCTCCCTCTACACCATCCTTCCTCTCATCTCTAGGGTAACATCTCCTCCTCTACGCCATTCTTCCTATCAATTGAAGAGTCACATATCTCCCCCCTCTATATCATCCTCCCTATCATTTCTAGGGTCACACCCCCCCCTCTACACCACCTTTCCTCTCATTTCTAGGGTCACATCTTCCCCTCTACACCATCCTTCCTATCATTTCTAGGGTCACATCTCCCGCTCTACACCATCCTTCCTATCATCTCTAGGGTCACATCTCCCTCTCTACACCATCCTTCCTGTCATTTCAAAGGTCACATCTCTCCCTATACACCATCCTTCCTCTCATTTCTAGGGTCACATCTCCCCCTCTACACCATCCATCCTATCATTTCTAGGGTCACATCTCCTAATCTACACCATGCTTCCTATCATTTCTAGGGACAAGTCACCTCCTCTACACCATCCTTCCTCTCATTTCTAGGGTCACATCTCCCCCTATACACCATCCTTCCTCTCATTTCTAGGGTCACATCTCCCCCTATACACCATCCTTCCTCTCATTTCTAGGGTCACATCTCCCCCTCTACACCATCCTTTTTATCATTTCTAGGGTCACATCTCCTCTTCTACACTATCCTTCCTATCAGTTGTAGGGTCACATCTCCCCCTCTATATCATCCTTCCTATCCTTTCTAGGGTCACATCTCCTCCTCTATACCACCTTCCTCTAATTTCTAGGATCACATCTCCCCCTCCACACCATCCTTCCTCTCATTTCTAGGGTCATATCCCCCCCTCTACACCATCCTTCCTCTCAATTCTAGGGTCTCATCTCCCCCTCTACACCATCCTTCCTATCATTTCTAGGGTCACAGCTCCCCCTCTACACCATCCTTCCTATCATTTCTAGGGTCATATCTCCGCCTCTACACCATCCTTACTCTCATCTCTAGGGTAACATCTCCTCCTCTACGCCATTCTTCCTATCAATTGAAGAGTCACATCTCCCCCTCTATATCATCCTTCCTATCATTTCTAGGGTCACACCCCCCCCCCCTCTACACCACCTTCCCTCTCATTTCTAGGGTCACATCTTCCCCCTCTACACCATCCTTCCTATCACTTCTAGGGTCACATCTCCCCCTCTACGCCATCCATTCTATCATTTCTAGGGTCACATCTCCCCCTCTACACCATTCTTCCTCTCATTTCTAGGGTCAAATCTCCTTCTCTACACCACCCTTCCTATCATTTCTAGGGTCACATCTCCCCCTCTACACCATCCCTCCTGTCCCCCTCTACACCTTCCTTCCTTTCTAGGGTCACCTCTCACACCATCCTTTCTATCATTTCTAGGGTCACATCTCCTGCTCTACACCATCCTTGCTATCATCTCTAGGGTCACATGTCCCTCTCTACACCATCCTTCCTGTCATTTCAAAGGTCACATCTCTCCCTATACACCATCCTTCCTCTCATTTCTAGCGTCACATCTCCCCCTCTACACCATCCATCCTATCATTTCTAGGGTCACATCTTCTAATCTACACCATCCTTCCTATCATTTCTAGGGACAAGTCACCTCCTCTACACCATCCTTCCTCTCATTTCTAGGGTCACATCTCCTAATCTACATCATCCTTCCTATCATTTCTATGGTCAAATCTCCTTCTCTACACCATCCTTTCTCTCATTAATAGGGTCACACCCCCCCCCCCCTCTACACCATCCTTCCTATCATTTCTAGGGTCATATCTCCGCCTCTACACCATCCTTACTCTCATCTCTAGGGTAACATCTCCTCCTCTACGCCATTCTTGTAATCAATTGAAGAGTCACATCTCCCCCTCTATATCATCCTTCCTATCATTTCTAGGGTCACACCCCCCCCTCTACACCACCTTCCCTCTCATTTCTAGGGTCACATCTTCCCCCTCTACACCATCCTTCCTATCACTTCCAGGGTCACATCTCCCCCTCTACGCCATCCATTCTATCATTTCTAGGGTCACATCTCCCCCTCTACACCATTCTTCCTCTCATTTCTAGGGTCAAATCTCCTTCTCTACACCACCCATCCTATCATTTCTAGGGTCACATCTCCTAATCTACACCATCCTTCCTATCATTTCTAGGGACAAGTCACCTCCTCTACACCATCCTTCCTCTCATTTCTAGGGTCACATCTCCTAATCTACATCATCCTTCCTATCATTTCTATGGTCAAATCTCCTTCTCTACACCATCCTTTCTCTCATTAATAGGGTCACACCCCCCCCCCTCTACACCATCCTTCCTATCATTTCTAGGGTCATATCTCCGCCTCTACACCATCCTTACTCTCATCTCTAGGGTAACATCTCCTCCCCTATGCCATTCTTGTAATCAATTGAAGAGTCACATCTCCCCCTCTATATCATCCTTCCTATCATTTCTAGGGTCACACCCCCCCCCCCTCTACACCACCTTCCCTCTCATTTCTAGGGTCACATCTTCCCCCTCTACACCATCCTTCCTATCACTTCCAGGGTCACATCTCCCCCTCTACGCCATCCATTCTATCATTTCTAGGGTCACATCTCCCCCTCTACACCATTCTTTCTCTCATTTCTAGGGTCAAATCTCCTTCTCTACACCACCCTTCCTATCATTTCTAGGGTCACATCTCCCCCTCTACACCATCCCTCCTGTCCCCCCCTACACCTTCCTTCCTTTCTAGGGTCACCTCTCACACAATCCTTTCTATCATTTCTAGGGTCACATCTCCCGCTCTACACCATCCTTGCTATCATCTCTAGGGTCACATCTCCCTCTCTACACCATCCTTCCTATCATTTCTAGCGTCACATCTCCCCTTCTACACCATCCATCCTATCATTTCTAGGGTCACATCTCCTAATCTACACCATCCTTCCTATCATTTCTAGGGACAAGTCACCTCCTCTACACCATCCTTCCTCTCATTTCTAGGGTCACATCTCCTAATCTACATCATCCTTCCTATCATTTCTATGGTCAAATCTCCTTCTCTACACCATCCTTCCTCTCATTTCTAGGGTCACACACCCCCCCCCTCTACACCATCCTTCCTATCATTTCTAGGGTTACATCTCCTCTTCTACACCATCCTTCCTATCAATTGTAGGGTCACATCTCCCCCTCTACACCATCCTTCCTATCATTTCTAGGGTCGCATCTCCCCCTCTACACCATCCCTCCTGTCCCCCTCTACACCATCCTTCCTATCCTTTCTAGGGTCACCTCTCACACCATCCTTTCTATCATTTCTAGGGTCACATCTCCCGCTCTACACCATCCTTCCTATCATTTCTAGGGTCACATTTCCCCCTCTACACCATCCTTCCTCTCATTTCTAGCGTCACATCTCCTAATCTACACCATCCTTCCTATCATTTCTAGCTTCAAATCTCCTCCTCTACACCATCCTTCCTCTCATTTCTAGGGTCACATCTCCCCCTCTACACCATCCTTTCTATCATTTGTAGTTTCACATCTCCTCTTCTACACTATCCTTCCTATCAATTATAGGGTCACATCTCCCCCTCTATATCACCCTTCCTATCCTTTTTTGGGTCACATCTCCCCCTCTACACCATCCTTCCTCTCATTTCTAGGGTCACATCTCCCCCTCTACACCATCCTTTCTATCATTTGTAGTTTCACATCTCCTCTTCTACACTATCCTTCCTATTAATTATAGGGTCACATCTCCCCCTCTATATCACCCTTCCTATCCTTTTTTGGGTCACATCTCCCCCTCTACACCATCCTTCCTATCATTTCTAGGGTCACATCTCCCCCTCTACACCATCCCTCCTGTCCCCCTCTACACCATCCTTCCTATTCTTTCCAGGGTCACCACTCACACCATCCTTTCTATCCTTTCTAGGGTCACATCTCCCGCTCTACACCATCCTTCCTATCATCTCTAGGGTCACATCTTCCCCTCTACAGCATCCTTCCTATCATTTCTAGGGTCACATCTCCCCCTATACACCATCCTTCCTCTCATTTCTACGGTCACATCTTCCCCTCTACAGCATCCTTCCCCTCATTTCTACGGTCACATCTCCCCCTCTACACTATCCTTCCTATCATTTCTAGAGTCACATCTCCTCCTCTACACCATCCTTCCTCTCATTTCTAGGGTCACATCTCCCCCTCTACACCATCCTTTCTATCATTTCTAGGGTCACATCTCCTCTTCTACACCATCCTTCCTATCAAATGTAGGGTCACATCTCCCCCTCTATACAACCCTTCCGCTCATTTCTAGGGTCACATCTCCCCATCTACACCATCCTTCTTATCATTTTTAGGGTCACCTCTCACACCATCCTTCCTATCATTTCTAGGGTCACCTCTCTCACCATCCTTCCTATCATTTTTAGGGTCACCTCTCACACCATCCTTCCTATCATCTCTAGGGTAACATCTCCCCCTCTACACCATCCTTCCTCTCATTTCTAGGGTTACATCTCCCCCTCTATACCACCTTCCTCTAATTTCTAGGGTCACATCTCCCCCTCTACACCATCCTTCCTCTCATTTCTAGGGTCACATCTCCCTCTCTACACCATCCTTCCTCTCAATTCTAGGGTCACATCTCCCCCTCTACACCATCCTTCCTATCATTTCTAGGGTCACAGCTCCCCCTCTACACCACCCTTCCTATCATTTCTAGGGTCATATCTCCCCCTCTACACCATCCTTCCTCTCATCTCTAGGGTAACATCTCCTCCTCTACGCCATTCTTCCTATCAATTGAAGAGTCACATCTCCCCCTCTATATCATCCTTCCTATCATTTCTAGGGTCACACCCCCCTCTACACCACCTTCCCTCTCATTTCTAGGGTCACATCTTCCCCCTCTACACCATCCTTCTTATCATTTCTAGGGTCATATCTCCCCCTGTACGCCATCCATTCTATCATTTCTAGGGTCACATCTCCCCCTCTACACCATTCTTCCTATCATTTCTAGGGTGACCTCTCACACCATCCTTTCTATCATTTCTAGGGTCACATCTCCCGCTCTACACCATCCTTCCTATCATCTCTAGGGTCACATCTCCCTCTCTACACCATCCTTCCTGTCATTTCTAAGGTCACATCTCCCCCTATACACCATCCTTCCTCTCATTTCTAGGGTCACATCTCCCCCTCTACACCATCCATCCTATCATTTCTAGGGTCACATCTCCTAATCTACATCATCCTTCCTATCATTTCTAGGGTCAAATCTCCTCCTCTACACCATCCTTCCTCTCATTTCTAGGGTCACATCTCCCCCTATACACCATCCTTCCTCTCATTTCTAGGGTCACATCTCCCCCTATACACCATCCTTCCTCTCATTTCTAGGGTCACACCCCCCCCCCCTCTACACCATCCTTCCTATCATTTCTAGGGTTACATCTCCTCTTCTACACCATCCTTCCTATCAATTGTAGGGTCACATCTCCCCCTCTATATCATCCTTCCTATCCTTTCTAGGGTCACATCTCCCCCTCTACACCATCCTTCCTATCATTTCTAGGGTCACATCTCCCCCTCTACACTATCCCTCCTGTCCCCCTCTACACCATCCTTCCTATCCTTTCTAGGGTCACCTCTCACACCATCCTTTCTATCATTTCTAGGGTCACATCTCCCGCTCTACACCATCCTTCCTATCATTTCTAGGGTCACATCTCCCCCTATACACCATCCTTCCTCTCATTTCTAGGTTCACATTTCCCCCTCTACACCATCCTTCCTCTCATTTCTAGCGTCACATCTCCTAATCTACACCATCCTTCCTATCATTTCTAGGGCCAAATCTCCTCCTCTACACCATCCTTCCTCTCATTTCTAGGGTCACATCTCCCCCTCTACACCATCCTTTCTATCATTTGTAGGGTCACATCTCTTCTACACTATCCTTCTTATCAATTATAGGGTCACATCTCCCCCTCTATATCATCCTTCCTATCCTTTCTTGGGTCACATCTCCCCCTCTACACCATCCTTCCTATCATTTCTAGGGTCACATCTCCCCCTCTACACCATCCCTCCTGTCCCCCTCTACCCCATCCTTCCTATCCTTTCCAGGGTCACCTCTCACACCATCCTTTCTATCCTTTCTAGGGTCACATCTCCCGCTCTACACCATCCTTCATATCATCTCTAGGGTCACATCTCCCCCTCTACACCATCCTTCCTATCATTTCTAGGGTCACATCTCCCCCTATACACCATCCTTACTCTCATTTCTAGGAGTACATCTCCCCCTCTACACCATCCATCCTATCATTTCTAGGGTCACATCTCCTAATGTACACTATCCTTCCTATCATTTCTAGGGTCAAATCTCCTCCTCTACACCATCCTTCCTCTCATTTCTAGGGTCACATCTCCCCCTATACATCATCCTTCCTCTCATTTCTAGGGTCACATCTCCCCCCCCTACACCATCTTCCTATCATTTCTAGGGTCACATCTCCTAATCTACACCATCCTTCCTATCATTGCTAGGGTCAAATCTCCTCCTCTACACCATCCTTCCTCTCATTTCTAGGGTCACATCCCCCCCTCTACATCATCCTTCCTATCATTTCTAGGGTCACATCTCCTCTTCTCCACCATCCTTCCTATCAATTGTAGGGTCACATCTCCCCCTCTATATCATCCTTCCTATCCTTTCTAGGGTCACATCTCCCACTCTACACCATCCTTCCTATCATTTCTAGGGTCACATCTCCCCCTCTACACCATCCCTCCTGTCCCCCTCTACACCATCCTTCCTATCCTTTCCAGGGTCACCTCTCACACCTCCCCCCTCTAAACCATCCTTTCTATCATCTCTAGGGTCACATCTCCCCCTCTACAGCATCCTTCCTCTCATTTCTAAAGTCACATCTCCCCCTCTACACCATCCTTCCTTTCATTTCTAAAGTCACATCTCCCCCTCTACACCATCCTTCCTCTCATTTCTAGGGTCACATCTCCCCCCCCCCCCTACACCATCTTCCTATCATTTCTAGGGTCACATCTCCTAATCTACACCATCCTTCCTATCATTGCTAGGGTCAAATCTCCTCCTCTACACCATCCTTCCTCTCATTTCTAGGGTCACATCCCCCCCTCTACACCATCCATCCTATCATTTCTAGGGTCACATCTCCTAATGTACACTATCCTTCCTATCATTTCTAGGGTCAAATCTCCTCCTCTACACCATCCTTCCTCTCATTTCTAGGGTCACATCTCCCCCTATACATCATCCTTCCTCTCATTTCTAGGGTCACATCTCCCCCCCCTACACCATCTTCCTATCATTTCTAGGGTCACATCTCCTAATCTACACCATCCTTCCTATCATTGCTAGGGTCAAATCTCCTCCTCTACACCATCCTTCCTCTCATTTCTAGGGTCACATCCCCCCCTCTACATCATCCTTCCTATCATTTCTAGGGTCACATCTCCTCTTCTACACCATCCTTCCTATCAATTGTAGGGTCACATCTCCCCCTCTATATCATCCTTCCTATCCTTTCTAGGGTCACATCTCCCACTCTACACCATCCTTCCTATCATTTCTAGGGTCACATCTCCCCCTCTACACCATCCCTCCTGTCCCCCTCTACACCATCCTTCCTATCCTTTCCAGGGTCACCTCTCACACCTCCCCCCTCTAAACCATCCTTTCTATCATCTCTAGGGTCACATCTCCCCCTCTACAGCATCCTTCCTCTCATTTCTAAAGTCACATCTCCCCCTCTACACCATCCTTCCTTTCATTTCTAAAGTCACATCTCCCCCTCTACACCATCCTTCCTCTCATTTCTAGGGTCACATCTCCCCCTCTACACCATCCTTCCTCTCATTTCTAGGGTCACATCTCCCCCTCTACACCATCCTTCCTCTCATTTCTAGGGTCACATCTCCCCCTCTACACCATCCTTCCTCTCATTTCTAGGGTCACATCTCCCCCTCTACACCATCCTTTCTCTCATTTCTAGGGTCACATCTCCCCCTCTACACCATCCTTCCTATCATTTGTAGGGTCACCTCTCAAACCATCCATTCTATCATTTCTATGGTCACATCTCCCCCTCTACACCATTCTTCCTGTCCCCCTCTACACCATCCCTCCTATTATTTCTAGGGTAACATCTCCCCCTCTACACCATCCCTCCTGTCATTTCTAGGGTCAAACCACCCCTTCTACACCATCCGTCCTCTCATTTCTTGGGTCACATCCCCCCCTCTACACCATCCTTCCTGTCTCCCTCTACACCATCCCTCCTATTATTTCTGGGGTCAAACCACCCCTTCTACACCATCCGTCCTCTCATTTCTAGGGTCACATCTCCCCCTCTACACCATGCTTCCTGTCCCCCTCTACACCATCCCTCCTATTATTTCTAGGGTAACATCTCCCCCTCTACACCATCTCTCCTGTCATTTCTAGGGTCACATCTCCTAATCTACACTATCCTTCCTATCATTTCTAGGGTCAAATCTCCTCCTCTACACCATCCTTCCTCTCATTTCTAGGGTCACATCTCCCCCTATACATCATCCTTGCTCTCATTTCTAGGGTCACATCTCCCCCCTACACCATCCCTCCTATCATTTCTAGGGTCACATCTCCCCCTCTACACCATCCCTCCTCCAATTTCCAGGGTCACATCTTTCCCTCTACACCATTCCCCCTGTCATTTCTAGGGTCACACATCACCCCCTCTACACCATCCCTCCTATCATTTCTAGGGTCACATCCCCCCCCCTTTATACCATCCCTCCTGTCCCCCTCTACACCATCCTTCATATCATTTCTATTGTCACACATCTCTCCCTCTCCATCATCTGTCTCATCATGTCTAGGGTCACATCTTCCCCTTTATACCATCCTTCCTATAATTTCTAGTGTCACACATCTCCTCCACTACACTATCTCTCCTGTCATTTATATTGCTCATCTCTCCCTCTACGCTATCCCTCCTTTCATTTCTAGGGTCACTCATCTCCCCCTCTATACTATCCCACCTGTCATTTCTAGGGTCACACATCTCCCACTCTACACTATCCCTCCTGTCATTTCTAGGGTCACACATCTCACTCTACACTATCCCTCCTGTCATTTCTAGGGTCACACATCTCTCACTCTACACTATCCCTCCTGTCAATTCTAGGGTCACATCTCCCCTTCTACACTATCCCTCCTGTCAGTTCTAGGGTCACACATCTCCCCCTCTACCCCATCCCTCCTATCATTTCTAGGGCCACATCTCCCCCTCTATACCATCTCTCTTGTCCCCCTCTACACCATCCTTACTATCATTCCTAGGGTCACACTTCTCCCCCCTCTACACCATCCCTCCTGTCATTTCTAAGGTCATACATCTCCCCCTCTATACCATCCCTCATGTCATTTCTAGGGTCACAGCTCCCTCTCTACACCATCCCTGCTGTCATTTCTAGGGTTACATCTCCCCCTCTATACCATCCCTTCTGTCATTGCTAGGTTCACATGCCCCTCTATTTCATTCCTCATGTTATTTCTAGGGTCACATCTCCCCCTCCATACCATTCCTCCTGTCTTTTCTAGGTTCACACATTTCCCCCTCTTCACCATATCTTCTGTCATTTCTAGGGTCACATCTCCCCCTCTATAGCATTCCTCCTGTCTTAACTAGGGTCACGCATCTTCCCCTCTACACCATCCTTCCTGTCATTTCTAAGGTCACACATCCCCCCCCCCCCCTATACCATCTCTCTTGTCATTTCTAGGGTCACGCATCTTCCTCTCTGCACCTTCCCTCCTGTCATTTCTAGGGTCACATCTGCCCCTCTATACCATCCCTCCTGTCATTTCTAGGGACACACATCTCTTCCTCTTTACCATCCCTCCTGTCATTTATAGGGTCACACATCTCTCCCTTTTTACCATCCCTCCATTTATAGGATAATACAGTTTCCCTCTATACCAAGGGTATTGAAATAAAACTCACTGAGGTCAATGAGTAAAATTTTCTTTCAGCAGAGGTCCGCATCATATTTGTTCTTTGAGTCATATCCTTCACATTACAGCCTTCCTCTTCTTAGACTAGGTTCGCATCTCTTTTGCTGGGGAACATGTGCGAAATCGTATGCATTCCCCACCCAAGAAATATGCTGTACTTTAGCATTTTTTCTATTATAGCACCCCGATACATCAACAACTACAGCACATTTTCACATGCACCAAATCACATGGTGATGCTCCACCATGCAGCTTGACGCATAGTTACATAGTATATCCGGCAAAACCGAAGTCATGAAATGCTCGTAGCTTTTGGTTTCTTAGGCCATAGAGATGATTGGAGCCATTCTGGTCTCTGATCAGTTCTATGGTCAGCTGGCAGAACCACCGGCTGCATGCTCGGGTTCCCTGGTGGGACTGGAGAGCCCGAGAAAACCATGGAAGGCAGCTGGGGGATGTCCCCTCCCACTGCTTGTAAAGGAGGGACAATAATAGCAGGTGTTACGCCTATGTCCACGTTTTCCACAGAAACTACATCTTCTTTGGGGTGCTCTTTGGGTAGGGGTATCAGGGTGGACATACGAAAAAATGCCTCTCATGCAGCCGGCTCACTGCATTTTGATTGGGAAATTGGGCCACAGCACCTTCTGGATACAGAAGGGCTGTGATGATCTCTTCCTGGAATTTTAGGAAGGATCCAGTTCTTCCAGACTCTTTGTATAGTACATAAGCATTGAACAGAGCCAATTGGAATAGGTATACAGACACTTTTTTGTACCAGCTTCTGGCCTTATGGGCAATTAGTTACGGCCCCATCATCTGGTCGCTGAATCCATCCCTCCCATTTTAAGGTTGTATCCATGGACACAGAGGGGCTTTTCAACAACACCAGTCGCCATAGTAATTTGGACTGCCATGTCTGCGTGAATGGAAGACAGAACAAAAACGTTCTGTTTGTCCTTCCATCTCACTGCAACCAATTCATTGGATCTCAAGCAGGCTCTTTCCCTCTTTCTAAGTTGCGTATCTACAAACCGTTGGGGATAGCCCCGGCGATTAGATTGTGTTGGAAAGAACAGCATGGTTGCTAATAATCTGACAATACTGTATGCTTTGTGTAAAATTATGAGTCAGAGAAGCATGATGTCTGTGACCCTCTAATTATACATAAAAAAATATAATGGATAAAATTACAACACCCAGTGAAAAGTGTCAATATAAATGATAAATTGCACAAAATAAATGAGTAAATAATCAAGCACAACAGTCGTTTTTCAATCTTCTTGTGTGATAAATCTTCTACTCTTCCACCACACCACCGTGATAGTGACACCACTCCCTCTGAAGAGCGCACTCACCAGATTGTATAGCCTCCCACTCTCGTGTTCGGCAAGACAGCAATTGAACCACACCTGGGTTGCATGTGATGAACCGTGACTCCAATCAAGCCAGCTCCATATGTGAAAAATAAATGAATAAAGTGCTCCACATAGATACCGTTTTGACAGATTTATTAAAATCACTCCAAACACACTTCAATGGTTACACTCACTTTTAAACTAAAACAAATAAGCCTTTGAACAACTCCACAGCAAACAACGGGATCAATGATCCAACGGTACACTGCAGTCACAGCAGACCTGAAGTGTGAACTGGTGTATCTCTCACCCAACCTTCTAAGGCCCAGCAGTCCGATTGGTGTAGTCCTCCTCAGACAGCGGCGTCTAATGTCAGTGCGATGGAATGCCGTGTAACCACGCCCAGACATGTTTCGTCGAAAAGACTTCTTCAAATGAGATTGGTTACACGAACGGTCCATCAATCCTTATATGCTACCTATGATCAGTCATGTGATTATCATCAGTCATGTGACCTCCTACTCTGCACATGCGCACATATCGTGTCCCCATGACCGCGAAGCACCGGTACAACGACTAAATAAATTATTGGATCACAAACATTTTTATGGTATGTAGTTAGAATGCTGCGTCCAGCATTATCACATATGACATATCCTAACTTATAATCCGCCACGAGTTACAGTAATGATGTGGAAAAGCAACCAATAAAAATGAAAAAATAAAAAATATATATTATTAAATTAAAATTAACGTTTCAACAGGAGATGATGAATTTATCTAGTTAAAATATAAGCTATATATACTAGTCATGATACTATCATACAGCTACATAGGACAAACCATGACTGACACACAATCTGATCCCATTAATATTAAAAATATGGATGACTACAAGTGAGACTAAAAAAAGAAAAATTATAATATACCATCAGTGGTCACTGAATAGAAGTCACTAATGCTACACTAAATACTTATATTCATTAAAAAAAGTTGGAAAACTGGTGATCTCTGTAACCCTATGGGGCAAATACACAAAAACACACTATGGGGTCTCAAATAGAGATTAACATCTTGTGTGAGATGTATATAGGGTACACTATTTCACAAGGGTTCATACAAACCAAAACCAGGACAAATTAAGACAGGTACCATAACCATAAGTTAGTTGCAGGACCACAATATCAAACTGAGGGTGTAAAAAATGTTTTTATTTCTCTACATCCCAAAGTCATGATGAGCTGTAGGTCAATGAATCAAATGAATAATTTAAATAAATTAAACATGGAGGTGTGTGCCACGTTTCCCTGAGAAGCCAAGGGAAATGGCAACTTTCCACCTGCATTACCCTAAATTTATTCTGTATATGGGAGTGCCTATAAACTAAAAATTATTGATAAAGCAATTGAGGTCCATTTCAATGTTTAATCCCCTAGGTGCCATACATTTCATCAAGAAAATCCAGCGGGTTTCCCCCTGTGATAAGTCCCTTACTCTATTGGAACCCCTACAAGAAGGATGGATGGTATCCAAACTGCAAAATTGCAAAAGCGAGGGATCCTGGTTATGCTTTTCCTTGAAATGTAGAGATACACTATGATGATGAAAACCCAGCCTGATGTTGGTGATATGCTCCCCAATCCGCACTTTGAGGGGTCTTTTTGTTCTTCCCACATAGAAAAGCCCACATGGGCACCACATCAGGTACACTACGTGTGATGAGTTGCAGGTAATAAATTCTTTAATATCGAAGGATTCACCCTTTCTATTGGTAACCCTCATTTTCCCCCTATTGCTAATGCTGACCGTTTTACAGCACTTGCATTTTCTACACGCGAAAAAGCCTTTCAAATTTATTTCTATTTAAGACACCATAGTGTGTTTTTGTGTATTTGCCCCATAGGGTTACAGAGATCACCAGTTTTCCAACTTGTTTTAATGAATATAAGTATTTAGTGTAGCATTAGTGACTTCTACTCAGTGACCACTGATAATATATTATCATTTTTCTTTTTTTAGTCTCACTTGTAGTCATCCATATTTTTAATATTAATGGGATCAGATTGTGTGTCAGTCATGGTTTGTCCTATGTAGCTGTATGATAGTATCATGACTAGTATATATAGCTTATATTTTAACTAGATAAATTCATAATGAACCGTTCGTGTAACCAATCCCATTTGAAGAAGTCTTTTCGACGAAACATGTCTGGGGCGTGGTTACACGGCATTCCATCACACTGACATTAGATGCCGCTCTCTAAGGAGGACTACAAAGATCGGACTGCTGGGCCTTAGAAGGTTGGGTGAGAGATACACCAGTTCACACTTCAGGTCCGCTGTTTGCTGTGGTTTTGTTCAAAGGCTTATTTGTTTTAGTTTAAAAGTGAGTGTAACCATTGAAGTGTGTTTGGAGTGATTTTAATAAATCTGTCAAAACGGTATCACGCTATGTGGAGCACTTTATTCATTTATTTTTCACATATGGAGCTGGCTTGATTGAAGTCATGGTTCATCACATGCAACCCAGGTGTGGTTCAATTGCTGTCTTGCCGAACACGAGAGTGGGAGGCTATACAATCTGGTGAGTACGCTCTTCAGAGGGAGTGGTGTCACTATCACGGTGGTGTGGTGGAAGAGTAGAAGATTTATCACACAAGAAGATTGAAAAACGACTGTTGTGCCTGATTATTTACTCATTTATTTTTTGCAATTTATCATTTATATTGACACTTTTCACTGGGTGTTGTAATTTTATCCATTATATTTTTATGTATAATTAGAGGGTCACAGACATCATGCTTCTCTGACTCATAATTTTACACAATATATATTAGCGGCACTATCTCTATCTGTACACATGTGAGAGGTATAGTTTTGGGATTCTGAACAATTTGCGTATTTATTTAAGTGGCAGCTTTTTCACTGTACACTGTGTACAAAAGTCCATCAAGTCCAACCTATGTGTGTGATTATGTGTCAGTATTGCATTGTATATCCCTGTATGTTGTGGTCATTCAGGTGCTTATCTAATAGTTTCTTGAAGCTATCAATGCTCCCCGCTGAGACCACCGCCTGTGGAAGGGAATTCCACATCCTTGCCGCTCTTACAGTAAAGAACCCTCTACGTAGTTTAAGGTTAAACCTCTTTTCTTCTAATTTTAATGAGTGGCCACGAGTCTTGTTAAACTCTCGTCTGCAAAAAAGTTTTATTCCTATTGTGGGGTCACCAGTCCGGTATTTGTAAATTGAAACCATATCCCCTCTCAAGCGTCTCTTCTCCAGAGAGAATAAGTTTAGTGCTCGCAACCTTTCCTCATAACTAAGATCCTCCAGACCCTTTATTAGCTTTGTTGCCCTTCTTTGTACTCGCTCCATTTCCAGTACATCCTTCCTGAGGACTGGTGCCCAGAACTGGACCGCATACTCCAGGTGCGGCCGGACCAGAGTCTTGTAGAGCGGGAAAATTATCGTTTTATCTCTGGAGTTGATCCCCCTTTTAATGCATGCCAATATTCTGTTTGCTTTGTTAGCAGCAGCTTGGCATTGCCTGCCATTGCTGAGCCTATCATCTACTAGGACCCCCAGGTCCT
The DNA here is from genome assembly GCA_037952835.1 of Lithobates septentrionalis. Classification (NCBI taxonomy): domain Eukaryota; kingdom Metazoa; phylum Chordata; class Amphibia; order Anura; family Ranidae; genus Lithobates; species Lithobates septentrionalis. Next base: position 219,209 of record JBBDGP010000244.1, read on the forward strand.
TTTCCATCCTAGATTCCCCCAGAGGTTCTCCCCCCAGTGTATAGATTGCATTCATATTTTTGCCACCCAAATGCATTATTTTACATTTTTCTACATTGAACCTCATTTGCCATGTACTCGCCCACCCCATTAATTTGTTCAGGTCTTTTGCAAGGTTTCCACGTCCTGCGGAGAAGTTATTGCCCTGCTTAGCTTAGTATCGTCTGCAAATACAGAGATTGAACTGTTTATCCCATCCTCCAGATCGTTTATGAACAAATTAAATAGGATTGGTCCCAGCACAGAACCCTGGGGAACCCCACTACCCACCCCTGACCATTCTGAGTACTCCCCATTTATCACCACCCTCTGAACTCGCCCTTGTAGCCAGTTTTCAATCCATGTACTCACCCTAACAGACCTTATCTTGTACAGTAAACGTTTATGGGGAATTGTGTCAAATGCTTTTGCAAAATCCAGATACACCACGTCTACGGGCCTTCCTTTATCTAGATGGCAACTCACCTCCTCATAGAAGGTTAATAGATTGGTTTGGCAAGAACGATTCTTCATGAATCCATGCTAATTACTGCTAATGATACCGTTCTTATTACTAAAATCTTGTATATAGTCCCTTATCATCCCCTCCAAGAGTTTACATACTATTGATGTTAGGCTAACTGGTCTGTAATTCCCAGGGATGTATTTTGGGCCCTTTTTAAATATTGGTGCTACATTGGCTTTTCTCCAATCAGCTGGTACCATTCCAGTCAGTAGACTATCTGTAAAAATTAGGAACAACGGTCTGGCAATCACTTGACTGAGTTCCCTAAGTACCCTCGGATGCAAGCCATCTGGTCCCGGTGATTTATTAATGTTAAGTTTCTCAAGTCTAATTTTAATTCCGTCCTCTGTTAACCATGGAGGTGCTTCCTGTGTTGTGTCATGAGGATAAACACTGCAGTTTTGGTTACTGAAGCCCCCCGATTCACTCGTGAAGACTGAGGAGAAGAATAAATTCAATACCTTCGCCATCTCCCCATCCTTTGTAACCAGATGTCCTTCCTCATTCTTTATGGGGCCAATATGATCTGTCCTCCCTTTTTTACTGTTTACATACTTAAAGAATTTCTTGGGATTTTTTTTGCTCTCCTCCGCTATGTGTCTTTCATGTTCTATCTTAGCTGTCCTAATTGCACCCTTACATTTCCTGTTGCATTCTTTATAAAGTCTGAATGCTGATGATGATCCCTCAACCTTGTATTTTTTGAAGGCCTTCTCCTTTGCTTTTATATGCATTTTTACATTGGAGTTAAGCCATCCAGGACTTTTGTTCGCTCTTTTAAATTTATTACCCAATAGGATACATTGGCTAAGGCCCTTATATAATATGCTCTTAAAGCAAACCCATCTCTCCTCCATATTCTTTGTTCCTAATATTTTATCCCAATTTATGCCTTTAGCAAGGTTTGTAGTTTAGGGAAGTTGGCTCTTTTGAAATTCAGTGTCTTTGTATTCCCATTATGTTTCCTATTTGTGTGCTTTATACTGAAACTAATTGACCTGTGATCGCTGTTACCTAAATTGCCCCGTACTTCCTCATCCATGATCAGGTCTGTATTGTTGGTAATCAGTAGATCCAGTAATGTTTTATTTCTAGTTGGTGTGTCTACCATCTGACCCATAAAATTGTCCTGCAAGACATTAAGGAACTGGCGAGCCAGTGTGATAACACTTACCATCCTTGCTGCTAATCCAATTTGTGATAGGAGATCCGTCTCCACTTCCTCCCTCAGGTTAGGGGGCCTATAGCATACTCCCAGTATTATTTTCCCCTTAGCTTCATCCCCACACATTTTGTATTAATTTACACATTATTCATATAGCTTTTCACTTTTCTCTGGCGTAGTGGAGTAAGAGAGATTCAGGGGCGGCTTATTTGTATATCTCTTGCTACAAACCACTGTATGCATTATACCTATCTATGCAGCAGGTGGCGCTGTAGTATTACAGTGCGGGGGTCAGCAACTAATAGATCGCGGCCAGGTGACTGGTAGATCGTGGTCTGGGCTTGCTGACCCACCATGCCAGAGCGTCAAACCAAGTACAATGCAGAGGGACTACTTATAAAGTTGGAGTTGTAGTATGGAGCAAGAGTAGCATAAGAGGATGCCTCCTCTGTTGTGCTGGCTCCTGCCCCATGCAGAGTGATATTCCACCTCTTATCCAGGCTAGCAGTCTCCAGAGTGGTGGCAGCAACAGGAAAGAGATCTTCAGGTCAGTGTAAAGCACTACACTGGACATAATGTTATAGGGCTGCCTTTACACTGATGTGCTGTGGTTTACCCACACAGCAGGTGCAGGGCAGTGTACCTGCAGCTTTCCTGTGGGTTTGCTGGGCTTAGCCATAGACTTTTATTATATCCTGTGGGTTTGGTGCTCTCTCAATGCTGGAGTTTTGGTGCACTTTTTAGAAAGTGCACCACACCTGCAGGATATAATAGAAGATTATGGCAAAGCGCAGCTAACCCAAGAAGGTCATAGATGCACTGCGCTGCACCCGCAATGCAGGTAAACCACAGCACATCAGTGTAAATGCAGCCTTACAGAGGGCTCAGAACAGTAATGCTATGTACACACGATCAGACATTCCGACAACAAAACCATGGATTTTTGTTGGCTCAAACTTGTCTTGCATATACACAGTCACACAAATGTTGTCAGAAATTCCGATTGGCAAGAACACGCTGACACGTATGACGACACTATAAAAAGGAGGTTCAATAGCCAGTGCGCCACCCTTTGGCCTCCTGCTAATCTCGTGTTAGTAGAAGTTTGGTGAGAGACGATTCATGCTTTTCAGCCTTGTACTTTTCAGTTCGTATCTGTTCTTCAGTTTGTGCTTGTGGGTTCGTTCCTGTCTTTCAGTGCGTGTTGTCAGTTTGTATCTGTTGTCCAGTGCATTCTTGTCTGCTCGTTTCTGATTTTTAGATTGTTCTTCTCAAGTTCTTTCTGATTTTCAGTGCGTTCTGTTAATTTGTTCTGACCAGCCGACCGTTTTCTAGCCATGTTGCGTGTACATACTCGTTGTAGAGTTCGTGCTGTGCAGGGGCTTGGTTTTGGAGTTCTTTATTTGACCCTAGTCCAGTCCATGAACAGGGCGAGGAGGAGTTCATGGACGAAGAATTGGTTGCTCCCGCGTGACCAATTCTCGCACATGCCTTTGTTGCGGGAGATCCAGGAGAATAATCCTGATGATTTCAGGAATTATCTCCACATGACTGACCCCGTTTTTCACCGTCTGTTGGCTTTGCTGTCCCCTTATATTACCAAGCAGGTCACCTGCGTGTGGAAAGCCATCACTCCCGAGCAGAGGCTTGTCGTCACCTTGCGGTACTTGGAGAAGGGGAGAAGTATGCAGGACATCAAGTTCTCGACAGGCATCTTCCCCCAGCCTCTGGGAATCCTTATTCCAGAGACCTGTTCTGCCATCATTCAGGTCCTGCAGAAGGGCTATATTAAGGTAAGTTTTCTCCTTTAACATCACATTCTATGTATTTAATGTTTGCTAATGTATTTTATTTATTTCATCATTCCCTAACAACCCTGATTGTAATATGCTGTGAATGTCCTCTTTATCCTCATGCATGCTGGAATCTTTTAAAGTTCCTATTTTGTCCTTCATGCATATTTGCCTTCACTAACCTCCCTAGCATGCTAGCCTAGTCACTTAACAATGTATTTTGTCAGCTCCATTGTAGAGCCGCACAATTAATCGTTAAAAAATCGTGATCTCGATTCAACTCCCCTGATGATCTCTATTGCAGAGGTTGCCGATTCTTTCATATAACAAGTGGCGAGACTTACATTATCTGCTCACTCAGCTGTCAAAAGAAAACATCCGGGCAGTCTGCCAAGTTTTTAACATGAAACATTGTAACTAACTCTTCCTTCTTAGATCAAAGGGATAAACTTCTGTGTGTAAAAAAAAATGTGGCAGATTGCCTGGATTTTTTCTAACAACGTGTAAATGCAGGAAGTTTAACCACTTAAAGTCTAAATCTTTTTCTGAGACTTGTTTCTTAAGATAAAATCAATATTTTTTGCTAGAAAATTACTTGGAACCCCCAAACATTATATATATTTTAGCAGAGACCCTAGTGATAAAAATGTCAATTGCTGCAATATTTTATGTCACACTGTATTTGCCCAGCGGTCTTTCAAATGCAATTTTTGGGGAAAAAATAAATTTCAATGAATAAAAGAAAAAAACGAAACGGTAAAGTTAGCCCAATTTTTTTTGTTTTAATGTTAAAGATGATGTTACGCCGCGAGAATCGTGAGAGAATCGTAATCTATCTTTTAAGCAAAAAAATTGTGATTCTCAATTTAGCCAGAATCGTGCAGCTCTACTCTATTGTAGTGCTTACCCTAAATGCCCCCTAAAATGTGTTCAAATGTTATTTTTGTCCTTAAATTCAGGCATAGTGCAAGTGGCTTTTTTTTGGGGGGGGGGGGCAAAACCTATTTGCAATTACCCCCTCCCCCAAACTGCTAAGTCAGCCGATACCAATCCTCTGACTCCTCTGCTCACTTTGCAAATCCATACACACTATACCTACTTCTTTTGTGGTCATATTTATGGATGACTTCACCAAAGCATGTAGTGCAAGGGCCTGCCTGAATACTTTCAAATGGTACTATTTAAAGTTTTGTTCTCCTATTATCTTGATAGGTAATTGCAGAATGTAAAAATGTGCTTCAATTTGTACAGCGTGCATTCCTATTTTTGGATTATGACACTTCTTACCTGTCCAGCGGGCTGCCAATAGTGTAAGTAAGGAGGGGCTGGCCAAAGTAACACACATTATTTATGCATTCAGCTCTCAATGAAGTGGAGAGGTTTACCTGTCCAAAACATCCCCCCCCCCCCCCCAAAATTTTTACAATGTGCCATCAGAGGGGGTGAGGTAATTTTATCATTTCAAACAATAATTGCGCTATTACAAAAATAATTGAAAAGGCAGCTGCTGGCATGTAACACAGTGGTGAACAATGTACGAGAAAAGTGAGATAAAAAAACATGCAGCGCTCAAAAGGTGCATATAAATCAATAAATCAATGATTTATATCTATGAAGGAGTGTTAAAGAGAGAAGCTATACTCATAAAGTGAAAATCAAATGTGTACCAAATTATAAACAAAGTCCATAGGTGTACAATAAGTCATCTGTTAGTCCTAAACACACATGAGGGTTCATGGGCGTAACTGGTGTCATGCGTCCACGCACAGTGGGAGCCGAGGAGGACTCTGTATGGGGAGACACTCTGCACGTAGGTCTTCTAATTACACAATGCACACTGTAATTGGTAGAAATGGATATCCTTACCTGAAAAGGTGGACACAGTCACCGTATAGTGGAGTGTCAAACAGGCTTGGGGGATACACCGATCCCAGAGATATCCAGCTGCAGGGGTCCTGACAAGGAGTCGCATCCAGGATCCGAATCGTTGGACGGTGGTATGGGGGTTCCCGGTCTCTCAGGGTCTCTCTTTCAGATGGAAGGGGTTTGGAGATAGAAGTGGTTGGGGCTCAGCAAGGTCCCATTCATGAAGGAAGATAAGAAAAAAACCTCCACATAGGGCATGAATCCGTTTAAAAAGAGAAGCTTTATTTAAAAGCTGGGAAAAAAGTGCTAAACAGTGCACTTCGTTGAATAAAATGTGATCACAAAAGGTAAAATAAAATCGCGTGGTAACAGGTCATTTAATGGCGTGAGCAACCCGACATGTTTCGGAGCATCGTCCTTCTACTGGGGCCCCAGTAGAAGGACGATGCTCCGAAACATGTCGGGTTGCTCACGCCATTAAATGACCTGTTACCACGCGATTTTATTTTACCTTTTGTGATCAAATTTTATTCAACGAAGTGCACTGTTTAGCACTTTTTTCCCAGCTTTTAAATAAAGCTTCTCTTTTTAAACGGATTCATGCCCTATGTGGAGGTTTTTTCTTATCTCCCTTCATGAATGGGACCTTGCTGAGCCCCAACCACTTCTATCTCCAAACCCCTTCCATCTGAAAGAGAGACCCTGAGAGACCGGGAACCCCCATACCACCGTCCAACGATTCGGATCCTGGATGCGACTCCTTGTCAGGACCCCTGCAGCTGGATATCTCTGGGATCGGTGTATCCCCCAAGCCTGTTTGACACTCCACTATACGGTGACTGTGTCCACCTTTTCCGGTAAGGATATCCATTTCTACCAATTACAGTGTCCATTGTGTAATTAGAAGACCTACGTGCAGAGTGTCTCCCCATACAGAGTCCTCCTCGGCTCCCACTGTGCGTGGACGCACGACACCAGTTACGCCCATGAACCCTCATGTGTGTTTAGGACTAACAGATGACTTATTGTACACCTATGGACTTTGTTTATAATTTGGTACACATTTGATTTTCACTTTATGAGTATAGCTTCTCTCTTTAACACTCCTTCATAGATATAAATCATTGATTTATATGCACCTTTTGAGCGCTGCATGTTTTTTTATCTCAATTTTATCATTAAATATACATTTCAATAAATATTATACTTATGTTGGCCAAGAATGTTTGTGTCTAATCTGCTTGCAATGTTATGTGCAAAAGTACTAAAAAATTTTTTTCTTGTTTGACTCCACAGTTTCCTTCAAACCCACAGGAATGGCAGACTGTGGCATCCCAGTTTGCTCAGCAGTGGGACTTCCCTACCTGCAGAGGAGCAATCGATGGGAAGCATGTCCACATTGTCCCACCCCCCAACTCGGGGTCATACTATTATAATGATAAGGGGTTTAATAGTATTGTGCTGTTGGTGGTGGTGTTGGTGACATATGAGTTTTTGTATGTGGACATGGGGAAGAATGGCTGGATGTCAGATAGTGGAGTCATCGCCCAGACAGAGTTTTACAGACGGCTCCAGAATAGCAGCTTGGGCTTGCCACCTGCGGAAGACAATGTGGCTGGTCTTCATTTTGTGTTCGTCGCTGATGAAGCGTTTGGGCTAGGAGACCATCTGATGCGCCCGTTCCCCATGAGGATCCACACCCCGGACCAGAAGGTTTTTAACTACCGGCTGGCCAGAACCAGAAGAGTCGCGGAGAATGCGTTTGAAATAATGGCCAGCTGGTTCCACCTATTTCTGACAACAATCCACATGGCAGAATATAAACTGAACCATATTGTAATTGCCTGCTGCATTCTCCACAATTACCTCCGAAAAAATTCAACAAACTATGTGGCCTCAGTTGGGGCTGAGGCCGGATTTCAAAATACAACTCTGACGGCACTTGAACCTGGCCGTCCTGGCTTGCCCCCCCAAAGCGCCTGCGAAATTAGACAGAAGTATGTCGAATACTTTGCGGGTAGGGGGGCCATTCATATGCCAGCCAATGTGTGAAACATTTTTTAAATAAATATGTTTTGATAAACTGCACTAATATTTCATTTGATTTACTGCTTGTTTCTTTTAGATGTCTCCTAGGTTCTCCAATGTAATTTTTTTTGGCCATTTTCTTCAATAGTGCAAACGTAATTTCTTTGATACATGAGTTGATAATCTCTTCTTTAGCTAACTATTATTATGTTGTGGGTCTGCTACACACACACACATTGTTTTTGTTGTTAATGTATGTAATGCATTAATGCTAAAAATAATCATCCTATTCAGCTCTATGAATTAATTGCTTTGAGTCCCTAAAATGGCGTGATTGTGGGAAATTTTAGAGCATTGTGGGGGTTATTTACTAAAGGCAAATCCACTTTGCACTAAAATGGCACTTGTAATGCAAAGTGTATTTTCCTTTAGTAAATACCCCCATTGTCACTGTAAACTACACCAACTTACTACAAAAACTGGTATTGAGCATTGAAATAAGAAGCCACACATTGTTGAGTATAAAACCTTTTACTCAAAGCACATTCACATGTGCGTTAGAAAAGGGTTTTTTAACAAACCAACATCTTTGTTGTATAACATTTTTATGTTTGACAGTAGAAATATCCTTTTTTGGGTTAAACAGGCATGATTAAAACCATAACATACAAAACCCAGGAACTTACAAAGTTTAACTAGGATAAATTGAAGGCAATATGTGACATTAGTATGTCATAACTGTGTTGATCTTGCCTTCTTCAGATGGGGATGTCACCCCTGTAAAAGCCAAATTTTGAAGATGCACACAAATTGGGAGCGAAAATGTGGATTTCTGAATCTATGTGTTCCTTGTCTCCAAAATCCTTCAAGTACCCCTCCATGAGGGATTCCCAATCATTACCCGTAAAACCTGTCATGCTGCCTCTGTGTTAGAGTAGCTTTATTCAAAAACGTTTTGTTTATAATTAAATTGGTTATTTAAACATATATAGTTGATATATGCAGAAAGTTGCCGATCATAGGCGGGGTATCTACTACCAAATAATCTAGAGAATTTATTGTAGATCGGCAGCTTACTGTATTTTTGTGCTACATCCAAAATTGAAGCTAGACAACAAGAAAAATCCCCTAATGGTGGACTTTTAAGGCACATAAAGAAATATAAAAGTATATCTAATACAAATATGATTTATTGAATTGAAACAGTAAAAACACGACAGTGGTGTAACATCTAATATTTGAAATGCAAATTAGACATTTTTACATCGATGTGTATACAGTATTAAAAAGTACTCTTGTAACCGACGCATTTCGGAGTATGTGTACCTCCTTCCTCAAGGGTGGGTGTGAGCTAGAGACATTTCTATTCTAGAAAGATATCTTGAAAAAAACAGGTATGAGCATTTAAATACATATATGAGTATGACCGTTCATAAAGTAATCTCCATAGTTCTTACACTTATGTTCTTATAATGTATTGCTGACTTGGCATTCCATATAGCTCTAATTAAAAACAACAGCAATGACACGGCCTGTCTACCAGATAGGTTCTTGATTCCAAATGGAGACAATAATTTGAGTATTTTGAGAGGTTATTTTATATCCATACCCGGGTGAAAGTATGAATTAATTCAAAGAATTATATATATGTTTTTTGTCTAATGATAATGGGGGAGGGGGAGAGAAAAAACCCTCCCTTGGCCTTCCAAAAGGAGAAAGGCTAGTAGTGGGCGTATTGATAGGGTATGTATTTTGAGGCTTCACTGAGGCCGAAAGGCAAGTCCTGCAAAAAAAACATAATAATAGAAGTCTATAGTAGAGTGTCATGTTTGCTTAGCAAAAAATATTAATTTTATTTGAAATTTAATAAAAAATAATTATGTGTGCAAACATTAGATCATACCTGAGGGTTGTTTAGTAGCTCAGCGAATGGTGTTGCTGGTATGTAGGTAGTAACTATAATAATAACAAATGAATGAATCATTTATTTAATTGATTGAATGGCCAGTTTTAAATATTCTTTTTTTAAAAACATCACAAGTATGTTATTATTATTGCTATATTGCTATAGCATTTAAACAAGATAGTTTACTTGTTTAAGGATTATTTCTATATAGTAAAAAATAGTAAAAAGTAAAGGACACTAAACCTTAGTAGCCTGAGATTATGTTGATATTATCAATAAACTTGTTGGCAACATTATTTAAACCAACGCAGAGCCTTAGTATTAGTATTGAAAACTATGGGCAACCGCACAAAAGAAGCAATAGCGGTCATTGAAAAGAAGTTTCTTACCTATACAATTCAGTAGTAGAGAAATCTCTGACTGTTCAAACCGGTGTTGTACTGCAAAGTGCGGTGGATATCCGGCATGCTCGTACAATGTTGCTATAAAGCCCCTCCCCTCCAATCAGCTGTCGCTATTGATTGCAACAGCTGATAGTGTAGGAGGGAGAGGGAGCAGGCATTAGCCGTATATGGCCCCCCGGGCTGAGTGCGCGCCACCCCATCCATGATGCGCATGCGCGAACGCGCATGTAGGTCAGAGCGAGGCCATGCCCACTCCACCCGCCGACACAGTAAGCTTCCCCAGCGGACTGCGCATGTCCGCTGGGGTCGCCATATGGAGGTCAGTCATGGATGGAATTGTCTGTGCCCTCACATGACGCCGCCATGGTTTACATAGCCCGGGCGGCTTGGTGTGCCGGGCGAACCTCAAATTTGTTTATACAAGTAGTAAAAAATGTTTGTTGGGTAAAAATACATCCTATGTATGGATTTCATAGCAATAATAAGTACGTGATTGCACTTAATATTAATCAATAATCTTCCAGAAACAAGAAGATAACGGTAGCAGATGTTCATTAATATAACAAGGTTACATAACATTTCAATTTGTATGGAGTAGAGTACATAGGGCGAGACAAGCATAGATATATGTCCTACAATTTAAGTGGCATAACTAGATTACATGATATATGTGAGATGGCATATATTTATGGCAGGATCAACATAAACATACCTCATTTAAGCATGATGTAATGCATTAAACCAGACAAGCATAAACATACTTCACATAATTTGATACTAATAGCTGTTAAATGGCATAGCAAGATTACATAAGATATTAAGTCGCATGGAGTAACATATGTTTAACGGGATCGACATAATGAGTACCTCATTCATACATGTTGTGTACATTTTTTGTTAGAAAATTTTTTTTCTTTATTATTCTTATATCACCAATGTGATACATGGATATAATTGGTAGTATGTACCACAGAGTTAATTGTTGACATATTGGTTATAATGGTCAAAAATAGGAAATACTCTGACATTATTGTTCCCTTCCTCCTGAGGAAAAACCCTCGAGAAAGGGCTTGAAAGAGATTGTTTAATTTAAACCAGGAGGCTGGGTGGCCTTTAATCTATGGATCCATTGTAATTCCATTTGCAACAAAATCTTATTCCAGTCTCCTCCTCTGAGACTTGGATGTATGCGGTCCAAAATAAGAAACCTTATTTTCGGAAATTTTCCATTGTGCACTAGTGTGGTATGTCGGCTGAGAGGGAGATCGGGGTCGCAGGTTTTCATGCTAATTACATGTCTGTACGCCCTTCTCCAAAATTCCACTTTTCTTTTGCCAACATAGAAACATGTGCAATCGCACAAAAGTACCCCATAGGTTTTACAATTAGCAAAATGCTTTGGGTATAAAGTCTGGCCGTTAGGAAGGATAGGATTTTTTTGTGTGAGCATGAATTTGCAGTAATTACATGTCCCACATTTAAAGGTTCCTTGATATTTACAATGAGATTTGTTCGTTTCTCCTTTATATTTGCTAGTAACAATCCTATCCCTAAGGGATGTGGCTCGTTTAAAAGGTAAACAATGGTTTGGGTGGGACAAACTGTCCCAGTGCTGGGTCAAATTGAAGCATGTGCCAGTATTTCTCTATGATGGTTTTAATTTGTTTTTGCTGATTGCTGTATTTAGTAATGATTCTGATGGCATTGGAGTCATTTTTAGGTTTTTGAGAGTATAGTAGCTCGTTCCTTGGTTGTACGGAAGCTTTTTGGAAAGATTGTTTTAGCGAGGCATGAGAATAGCCTCGCAGCAACAGTCTCTCATGTAATTTGTTTGCTTCTTATTTGTAGACAGTGTAGTTTGAACAGTTCCGTCTTACCCTGAGGTACTGGCTGTAGGGAATAGAGTCCATAAGGGGTTTGGGGTGGAAGCTGGTAGCGTGCAGAATTGCATTGCTTGATGTAGGTTTCCTATAGAGCCTGCTCAGAATGGCTCCCCCCTCTCCTCTATAGGCTTCTACATCCAAGAATATAACACAAGATTTGTCAAAGGACATGGTAAAACTTAAGTTAAAGTCATTCCGGTTCATCCTTAGAAGACATTGTTGGAGTAAGTCTGGTGATCCGTCCCAGACAATGAACATGTCATCGATGTACCGGTACCAACCAAGGATGTGGTCCGTGTACATCGATAAGGCTTCATCGGCTAGGAACATGGCCTCCCACTCCCCCAGGTACAGGTTGGCATACGATGGGGACATGTCCCCATCGCAACCCCCTGCACCTGGAGGTAGTGGGAGCCATTGAAAGTGAACACGTTGTGGTTAAGGATGAATTCTAACAAATAAAAAATTAAATAAATAAATAAATAAATAATAAAAGAAATAATTAAAAAAATACAATGATGACTTTTACCTACTAATAGACACCGCCTATGCAAATTCTATAATAACCAAACAACTCTGGGAATTTATTAGAAACAACTTTCCTCGAACCCCTGTATTTTACGCACTTCCAAAAATCCACAAGGATACCAATAACCCACCTGGGAGACCAATCATCTCCGTTGTAGGGGCGATAAGTGAAAATGCTAGCAAATTGGTGGATGAATTTTTGAAACAATCGTTTTATCTTTACCCTCCTTTGTAAAAGATACACTTCATTTTTTACAAATCATTGACAAACTAAAAATTCCTGAGAGTGCACTACTAGTAACAGTGGACGTTGAATCCCTGTATAGCTCAATCCCTCATGAAAAAGGTATAGTGGCTATTAAACATATTATGCAAAGAGCTGATGATATAGATCCTATATATGGAGAATTTATTATTTCTTTGTTAGACTTCATCCTTAACCACATGTTCACTTTCAATGGCTCCCACTACCTCCAGGTGCAGGGGGTTATGTAAACGGGCTATGTAAACCATGGCGGCGTCATATGAGGGCACAGTCAATTCCATCCATGACTGACCTCCATATTACGACCCCAGCGGACATGCGCAGTCCACTGGGGAAGCTTACTGTGTCTGCGGGTGTTGTGGGCGTGGCCCGCTCCGATGTATGTGCGCGTTCGCGCATGCGCGCCCTGGACGGGGCGGCGCGCGCTCAGCCCGGGGGGGCCATATACGGCTAATGCCTGCTCCCTCTCCCTCCTACACTATCAGCTGTTGCAATCAATAGCGAGAGCTGATTGGAGGGGAGGGCTTTATAGAAACATTGTACGAGCATGCCGGATATCCACCACACTTTGCGGTACGACACCGGTTTGAACAGTCAGAGATTTCTCTACTCCTGAATTGTATAGGTAAGAAACTTCTTTTCAATGACCGCTATTGCTTCTTTTGTGTGCTGCCCATAGTTTTCAATACTAATACTAAGGCTCTGCGTTGGTTTAAATAATGCTGCCAACAAGTTTATTGATAATATCAACATAATCTCAGGCTACTAAGGTTTAGTGTCCTTTACTTTTTACTATTTTTTACTATATAGAAATAATCCTTAAACAAGTAAACTATCTTGTCCAAATGCTATAGCAATATAGCAATAATAATAACATACTTGTGATGTTTTTAAAAAAGAATATTTAAAACTGGCCATTCAATCAATTAAATAAATGATTCATTCATTTGTTATTATTATGGTTACTACCTACATACCAGCAACACCATTCGCTGAGCTACTAAATAACCCTCAGGTATGATCTAATATTTGCACACATAATTATTTATTATTAAATTTCAAATAAAATTAATATTTTTTGCTAAGCAAACATGACACTCTACTATAGACTTCTGTTATTATGTTTTTTTTGCAGGATTTGCCTTTCAGCCTCAGTGGAGCCTCAAAATACATACCCTATCAATACGCCCCCTACTGGCCTTTCTCCTTTTGGAAGGCCAAGGGAGGGTTTTTTCTCTCCCCCTCCCCCATTATCATTAGACAAAAAACATATATATAATTTTTTGAATGAATTCGTACTTTCACCCGGGTATGGATATAAAATAACCTCTCAAAATACTCAAATTATTGTCTCCCTTTGGAATCAAGAACCTATCTGGTAGACAGACCGTGTCTCTGCTGTTGTTTTTAATTAGAGCTATATGGAATGCCAAGTCAGCAATACATTATAAGAACGTAAGTGTAAGAAATATGGAGATTACATTATGAACTGTCATACTCATATATGTATTCAAATGCTCATACCTGTTTTTTTCAATATATCTTTCTAGAATAGAAATGTCCCTAGCTCACACCCACCCTTGAGGAAGGAGGTACACATACTCCAAAATGCGTTGGGTGCAAGAGTACTTTTTAATATTGTATACACATCGATGTAAAAATGTCTAATTTGCATTCCAAATATTAGATGTTACACCACTGTCGTGTTTTTACTGTTTCAATTCAATAAATCATATTTGTTTTAGATATACTTTTATATTTCTTTATGTGCCTTAAAAGTCCACCATTAGGGAATTTTTCTTCAGTGTACAAGTAGACAATTCTCTTGTACACTAAAGCCTATTGGCTGTGCGGATTGGAGACCCCATCCCTTTCCACAAGGGAGAGATCAGCCGCCGCCCACCCTCCTCCCTCATGTGTCTGATGGGCGGGGACACTGAGGACCGGGCTCTGCTGGGGACACTGAGGACTGGACCGGGCTCTGCTGGGGACACTGGAGGTATGGACCGGGCTCTGCTGGGGACACTGAGGTATGGACCGGGCTCTCCTGGGGACACTGAGGTATGGACTGGGCTCTGCTGGGGACACTGAGGTATGGACCGAGCTCTGCTGGGGACATTGATGTGAGGACCGGGCTCTGTGGGGACACTGAGGACCGGGCTCCGCTGGGGACACTGATGTAAGGACCGAGCTCTGCTGGGGACACTGATATAAGGATTGGGCTCTGCTGGGGGCACTTGATGTAAGGACTGGGGCTCTGCTGGGGGCACCTGATGTAGGGACTGGGGCTCTGCTGGGGGCACCTGATGTAAGGGCTGGGGCTCTGCTGGGGGCACCTGATATAAGGGCTGGGGTGCTGCTGGGGGCACATGATGTAAGGATGGACTCTGCTGGGGGCACCTGATGTAAGGATGGACTCTGCTGGGGGCACCTGATGGCATCTGGTGGCAGGCGACATGGCGAGTGATGCGCTTAGGGGTCCCACTGATTCTTCATTATGGTGAGTTGAATGATTTCATTTTATATTACTATGTAATAATAGAAATAATACACTTTCATCATTCTGACACCATAACAACCATGGTGCCGTGATGATTGAAGCGCTAACACCAGATGTTTTGAGTATCTTTATCCGCTGATTGTTAAACTCTGGAATACACATTTCTATTGTGGTGTAGGATCTGGGCCTGCTGTCCCTCCATCCCTCTTTCCTTCCTTCTCTCTCCTTCCCTCCCTATCTCTTTCTTTCTCTCTCTCCCTCTTTCTCCCTTTCTTTCTCCCTCCATCCCTCGTTCATCTCAGACTCTAACCACACATCCATTTGAGCCATGCCCCTTTAAGCCACACACACTATTTTGCTTAAACCACGCCCATTTTATTTCCCTGATATGCCACGCCCACAAACAAATGCCCCACACCTAATTATAATAAGGCTCCGCCTACAGGCAAAAAAGGGTCCCATTACATTTTTTTACAATGTTGCCTACTATGGAATTGTTGGGGTTTTTTTTCGACCATTTGTTTGGCCCGCCGAGTGCCCCACAATGTACTGCGTGCTGCACAGTGCATTGGAAGCCCTGATTGGCTGAAGCAATGAAGGATTTCCCCAATCCCCAATCAGGGCACAGAACACTGTCAGAGCCATGATTGGAGAAAGTAATGATAAATGTGCCCAATCATGGCTCATTGCTCATAGACCCACCCCCCTCTATAAAAAGATTCTTCCCACAGCAGCTATTTGCAGTGTGATATTTGAGTGGAGATAGAACAGGGCTCTGTTCATTGCTACTAGCATGTTAGTGTGCTATAATGATTCTATTGTATGTGTAGAGTGTCAGTTTAGTGTGAACATAGTGATAGTGCAGTTTGAGTGTTTTATTCATTTTTACTTTAGTGTCATTTGAGATTTTTAGAGCAGGTCTACTGCGGTATATTGAGGTGCATTAGTGTACTTTTATTGCAGTATATTGAGGTGCGTTAGTGCACGTTTACTGCAGTATATTGACGTGCGTTAATGCACCTTTACGGCAGTATATTGACATGCATTAGTGCACCTTTACTATAGTATATTGAACTGCGCTGGTGCACGCTTACTGCAGTATATTAAAAAGTGCATTAGTGCACATTTACTACGGTATATTGGAGGTGTGTTAGTGCACATGTAGCGCCCCCCCCGGGTCTTCTAGAGGCAGGGAGCGTGCTAGCATTTATTCCAGGGCTGAGTCTATGGCTATAATGGGGAGCTTTGAACAAAAATTAGCCGCCAGTCACTTTTGCTCTTTTCAAAGCTTTAATGTAGAACTTGAAAGAAGGTAGTAGGAAAGAGGGTTAGGGGTCTCAGATACCAGTAGTAAATCACTTACAGACTCCTTGGATCCTGAAAAAGTACAGCTTCACAGTACCAGAACCTTTAAGCTGACCGGGTGATACTGCTAACACATTTTCAAAGGTAGAATAAGATCCAGCTTTACAGTGTCAGAACCTTTAGGCTGACCCTGCAACATAGTAAGCACTTTTTAGATGTAGATGCGTCCTCCAAGTCACCAGGCCCTTCTGAGAGACCACCCTTCATCCTGGCTCTCTCCTGGATCTTCTCAATCTGGCTTGGCTTCTTCCACTTGGCTTCTGGGCCTACACGCAGAGCTCTCTTCAGCAGCACATTCTCAAGCCAGGAGGGCCTGAGGTAAGAGAGAGAGCACATGGCCCGGCCCAAATATATATCCTCTCCCAGAATGCACCAGCGGCCAAGAACCTCCTACTGGGCTGGCTGGAAGAAGAATAAATATTCATAACTCAATCTAGTTGTACTATCTCATATTGGCCTGTGGTAACAGTGACACCTGCTGGCGACAGTGGGAAATGCACAACCTAATTTAAATTGGGAAAGACCAGATAAACTGTACAATCAGAAAAAGAGAGAAAAAAGAGAGCGCACCAGCCTAGTGCATTATCCTTGGCAAGTTTATTAAATTAAAAACAAGATAAAAACTACTCACAAAAGTCGCAGGTAAAATTGCATATCAAACGCACAGAGGCAATAGTTCCAGTGGTAGGCAGCTGTCCAGGTCCCAGGAGGGAGG
This sequence comes from Lithobates septentrionalis, assembly GCA_037952835.1. NCBI lineage: Eukaryota > Metazoa > Chordata > Amphibia > Anura > Ranidae > Lithobates > Lithobates septentrionalis. The sequence continues at coordinate 236,171 of JBBDGP010000244.1, forward strand.
CACACGGACCGCCGCTGGCTTACGCGTTTCGAAGGTTTGACCTTCTTCCTCAGAGCCTTAGTGGTGGCAGTCTCCTGCCGACTTTTTATACACATGTCAAGCTGAAGCAGACTGATCAGGTTGGTATCAGGGCTCCTCCCTTAATTGGTGGGCGGTCCTCTGGGGGGGGGGGGTTTGGATCTTGGCTTGGTTAGCATTGTTAAAGGGCCATACCATATTGATTTATTAATTTCATTTAATAGTTGGTTTAAATGAAATTAATAAATCAATATGGTATGGCCCTTTAACAATGCTAACCAAGCCAAGATCCAAACCCCCCCCCCCTAGAGGACCGCCCACCAATTAAGGGAGGAGCCCTGATACCAACCTGATCAGTCTGCTTCAGCTTGACATGTGTATAAAAAGTCGGCAGGAGACTGCCACCACTAAGGCTCTGAGGAAGAAGGTCAAACCTTCGAAACGCGTAAGCCAGCGGCGGTCCGTGTGCCTCCCTCCTGGGACCTGGACAGCTGCCTACCACTGGAACTATTGCCTCTGTGCGTTTGATATGCAATTTTACCTGCGACTTTTGTGAGTAGTTTTTATCTTGTTTTTAATTTAATAAACTTGCCAAGGATAATGCACTAGGCTGGTGCGCTCTCTTTTTTCTCTCTTTTTCTTTCAATACTAGGACAATCCCATCCTTTGAGAGCAGCAAAGCCGAAATCCATAGTCCTTCTTGAACTTTTTTAGCCAACACACCAGTGCGCAAGAGTACTTTTTTCGTTTTTCTATACAAAAACTGTACAATCAGTCTGAGCCGTTTACAGCCCAGCCAAAAAAATTAATTTACACGATAGCCCCAGTTTAGGGCCAGGGGGTTACTCACGTTTACTGCTGTATATTGAAGTGCCTTAATGCACTTTTACGCCAGTATATTGACATGCATTAGTGCAAGTTTACGGCAGTATATTAAACTGCGTTAGTGGACTTTTACTGCAGTATATTGAAGTGCTTTAGTGCACTTTTACAACAGTATACTGACGTGGGTTAGTGCACCTTTACTGCAGTATAATGAACTGGGTTAGTGCATTTTTACTACAGTATATTTAAGTGCCTTAGTGCACTTTTACGGCAGTATATTGACGTGCGTTAGTGCAGCTTTACTGCAGTATATTGTTGTGTGTCAGTGGAATGTATCTTTGTAGTAAGTACTCAAGTTAAAGTGTACCAATCACCACTTTCCTTTGATGAAAGTGCATCCAAGTACACGCTTCCCCTTCTCCATTACATTTCGGTAATAATACCCCCCATCATGTCTGGGAGGCCAACAAGGAGAGGCAGATGTTCCCATGGCACTCTGAGGGGGCCAGCAGCGTCTGTGTCCACAGGCAAAGGTGGACGTGGTCCTCGGGCAGGGCATCATTTCCTCTGATTAGTTATGTTGCCCGTGCTATTCAGCCACAGCATGCAGAGGAGGTGGTGGACTGGTTTACTAAACCATCCTCCTCATCCTCTGTCACCCAAGCAGAGAGTAGTGCGCAGTCCACCGCAGCTGCCAGAACAGTTTATTCTGCCTAATTGCCCACAGCTACTCCTGCCATAGCCCCAGCATCATGCATGGAGGAGACAGCCGAGTCATTTGAACACTGCGTCAGACACTTGCTCCTTGACGATGCACAGGCATAACTTGATTATGATGTTGGTTCTGAGGTTGAGGAAGGTAGGAACATGAGCCTACAGAGAGAGGAGAACACTGGTAAACAACAAATTGGCAGCCATGTTCCCCCAGCCACAGGAACATGATGATGATGATAATGATGATAATGAGGTCAGCTCAGCTGTCTAGGCCTTTTTTAGCTCATGTGCAGCCGATCAGAGATTTGACAGCTCCACCCCCTCCTCCTCTGCTGAATAGTCCTATGAACCACCAGTATCCCTAAGCATTCAAGGGACTATTTATTGAATCAGGCTAAAACATGCCGTGCTTCAGATGGTCTTCTAGGGTACAGGAGCCACCCTGGAGCAGAGATTCTTTCAGCTCTGCAGGGGCTGGCCCAGTGGTGGTTCATGCTACGCCAGCTGGAGCCTGGAATAGTGACTCTAAGACAGGGAAAGTTGACATGTGCCATGCCTGGCACATGTCTGCAATTTGGTGGTGCAGCATTTCTTAAATAGGTACCCAGGGTTGGAAGATCTGCTAAAGCAGGCCAGAAGAGTCTGTAGTCATTTTAGGCGGTCTTACATAGCCAATACTCGGTTTGCTTACTCTGGCAATGCTGCAGCGGCTGCACATGCAGCAGATGGCCGTCAACTAGTACCTGTGTGAGTATGGCACAACGACAGGCTCAGACAGCTCAGCTCCCCCCCCCCCCACACCAATGGCTGCTGATAAAGGATGCATGCACTGTGCTATCACCATTTGAGGAGTCGACAAGGATGGTGAGCCATGACAATGCATGCATCAGTGACACAATCCCTGTTGTGTTCCTACTGGAGCAGACTGCGTGGCATTATGGACAGGGCACTTGCAGCAGAGCACCGGGAGGAAGAGGAGGACTTCCTTTCTTCTCAAGACCTGCTTTATGCAGACACCATTCTTGCAATGCCACAGAACACACAAGAGTAGGGATGAGCCGAATACCCCCCGGTTCGGTTCGCACCAGAACCTGCGAACAGAGCGAAAATTCGCACGAACGTTAGAACCCCATTGACGTCTATGGGACTCGAACGTTTGAAATCAAAAGTGCTCAGTTTAAAGGCTAATTTGCATGGTATTGTCCAAAAAGGGTTTGGGGACCCGGGTCCTACCCCAGGGGACATGTATCAATGCAAAAAAAACTTTTAAAAACGGCCGTTTTTTCGGGAGCAGTGATTTTAATGATGCTTAAAGTAAAAAAAAAAGTGAAATATTCCTTTAAATATCGTACCTGGGGGGTGTCTATAGTATGCCTGTAAAGTGGCGCGTGTTTCCCGTGTTTAGAACAGTCCCTGCACAAAATGTCATTTTTAAAGGAAAAAATCTCATTTAAAACTGCTTGCGGGTTTAATGTAATGTCGGGTCCTGGCAATATGGATGAAAATCAGTGAGACAAACGGCATGGGTACCCCCCAGTCCATTACCAGGCCCTTTGGGTCTTGTATGGATATTAAGGGGAAGCCCGCATCCAAATTAAAATAAGGAAAGGTGTGGGGCCACCAGGCCCTATATACTCTGAACAGCAGTATACAGGCGGTGCAAACAAGACAGGGACTGTAGGTTTGTTGTTAAGTAGAATCTGTTTGTAATTTTGAACGGGTAAATTTTTAACGTGTTTAGCTCCAGCCAAAAAATCTTTTTTAAGCTTTTTGGAAAACATAGGGAAGGGTTATCACCCCTGTGACATTTGTTTTGCTGTCTGTGCTCCTCTTCAGAAGATTGAACCTCACTTTTTGTCCCAATGACAAATGTTTTTTGAAAACTTGGGTTTTTTTGTGAAACAAGGATTGGTGATAAAGCATCAGTGGAAAGGAGAAATGTTTTTCCCATATTAACTTTTACAGGAGAGAATTTCCCTTCCTAGGGGTAGATTTCATCTCACTTCCTGTTGTCTCCTTTCCCTTTGCAAGTAGGAGTCGTTTGTAAGTTGGATGTTTGAAAGTAGGGGCCTGCCCTTCATACTCAGCAGAAATTTGGGGCTTAGGTGTTGTTGTGGCCACAACACTGTAAGCCCTCACAGGGCCCTGCTGTGAAATATTAGATCAAGAATTGTAATTACATGCCCCTGTTGACCAGGGGCAGAAAAATTGGGCCTTTGGTGCTGGTGGTGGTGCTGGTGCCACAACACTGTAAGTCCTCACTCGCTCTTGGTGGGCGCAGAAATGGGCCCTGCTGTGAAATATTAGATCAAGAATTGTAATTACATGCCCCTGTTGAACAAGGGCAGAAAAATTGGGCCTTTTGTGGTGGTGCTGGTGCTGGTGCCACAACACTGTAAGTCCTCACTCGCTCTTGGTGGGTGCAGAAATGGGCCCTGCTGTGAAATATTAGATCAAGAATTGTAATTACATGCCCCTGTTGAACAAGGGCCGAAAAATTGGGCCTTTGGTGGTGGTGGTGGTGCTGGTGCCACAACACTGTAAGTCCTCACAGACACTCTAGTTGGAACGCAGGAACAAGCCCTGCTGCAAAGTATTGCATCAAAAATTGTAATTACATGCCCCTGTTAAACAGGGGCTGAAAAATTGGGCCTTAGGCACTGGTGCTGGTGCCACAACACTGCAACCCCTCACAGATACTCTAGTTGTAATGCAGAAACAAGCCCTGCTGCAAAGTATTGCATCAAAAATTGTAATTACACGCCCCTGTTAAACAGGGGCTGAAAAATTGGGCCTTAGGCACTGGTGCTGGTGCCACAACACTGCAACCCCTCACAGATACTCTAGTTGTAAAGCAGAAACGAGCCCTGCTGCAAAGTATTGCATCAAAAATTGTAACTACATGCTCCTGTTAAACAGGGGCTGAAAAATTGGGCCTTAGGCACTGGTGGTGGCGCCCAGAACCAAAAATGTTCTTACAAGCCATCAGCGTGATCATTGAGGAGGAAGAGGTTAATTACTCAGGGATAGTCACTCAGCATCAGCATAGGCAGTCTTTGAAGGGATCTGAGATTTCAAAAAAAATTATTCGGTTAACATCAGCATCAGGTGCTTGGTAGCTGGTGGTGATCCAAGACTGATTAATTTTTATGAAGGTCAGTCGATCGACCGAGTTGGTGGACAGACGCACCCTGTGATCGGTTACAAAGCCTCCAGCAGCACTGAATGTGCGTTCCGAAAGAACGCTGGATGCAGGACAGGCCAGTAGCTCAATTGCATACTGTGCAAGCTCTGGCCAGTGATCCATCCTCAAGACCCAGTAACCCAGAGGATTTTCGGTGGGAAAGGTGTCCAAGTCAGATCTTGCCCCTAGGTATTCCTGCACCATGTAAAACAGGCGCTGGCAATAATTGCTGGAACCGATCATACCTTGGGGCTGCGGACCAAAAAATTGTCTGAACGCATCGGTCAGACGGCCACCTTCCCCACCGCTCCTTCTTTGACTGACCGAAGCCTCAGCAACACGTTGTCCAGAAACAGGAGTTTGTAACCTCCCAGTCTCTGGGAACGCGTTGCACAGACCTTTCTGCAAGGCCTCCCGAAGATGTTTTATCCTCTGCTCCCTCTGCGATGGCAAGATAAGGTCTGCAACCTTACCCTTGTACCGTGGATCAAGGAGGGTTGTCAGCCAGTATTGGCCCTTCTCCTTGATACCATGAATACAAGGATCCTCACGCAGGCTTTGCAGGATCAGGGAGGCCATGCACCGTAGGTTTGTTGAGGCATTCGGTTCGGAGTCCTCTGGGTCACTGAGGACGACATGGTCCGCAGCCACCTCCTCCCAACCACGTACAAGTCCATGTGTTTCTTGGGACTGATCCCTTAAAGACTGCTGCTGATGCTGAGTGCCAGGCTCCACCTCCATACTGACACAATCTTCCTCCTCCTCCTCCTCCTCCTCCTCGTCCTCTTCCTGTGTGACCGGCGGGCACGCAGGAACACTGTCTGGATAAAGGGGCCTTGAGAGCTAAGGAAGTCTTCCTCTTCTAGCCTCTGTTCTGCCTCAAGTGCCCTGTCCATTATTCCACGCAGCATGTGCTCCAACAGGTGGACAAGGGGGACAGTGTCACTGATGCATGCACTGTCACTGCTCACCATCCTCGTGGCCTCCTCAAATGGTGACAGGACAGTGCATGCATCCCTGATCATGGCCCACTGGCGTGGGGGAAAAAAACCAAGCTCCCCTGACCCTGTCCTGGTGCCATAGTCGCACAGGTACTCATTGATGGCCCTCTGCTGCGTGTGCAGCCGCTGCAGCATGGCCAACGTTGAGTTCCACCTGGTGGGCATGTCACAGATTAGGCGGTTCTTGGGCAGGTTAAACTCCTTTTGGAGGTCCGCCAGCTGAGCACTGGCATTATATGACCGGTGGAAATGCACACAGACTTTCCTGGCCTGCCTCAGGACATCCTGTAAGCCCGGGTACCTGCTCAAGAACCGCTGCACCACCAAGTTAAGGACGTGAGCCAAACAGGGCACATGAGTCATTTGTCCCTGTCGGAGGGCAGAGAGGAGGTTGGTGCCATTGTCGCAAACCACCATTCCTGCCTTAAGTTGGCGTGGCGTCAACCACCTCTGAACCTGCCCCTGCAGAGCTCACAGAACCTCTGCCCCAGTGTGGCTCCTGTCCCCCAAGCACACCAGCTCAAGCACCGCATGGCATCTTTTGGTCTGCGTGCTTGCGTAGCCCCTTGAACGGCTACGGAGCACCGCTGGTTCCGAGGAAAAAGCACAGGAAGAGGCCATGGATCAAGAAGAAGAGGAGGGGGTGGAGGAGAGAGGTGTGTCACAATTATTAGTAGTGGCATTTTGGAGGCGAGGTGGCGGAACAACCCCCAACACTACTGCATCCTTCCCAGCTGCCAGCAGAGTCACCCAATGCGCCGTGAAACTAAGGTAACGTCCCTGTCCATGCCTGCTGGACCATGAGTCAGCGGTAATATGCACCTTACCACTGACCACCCTGTCCAGCGAGGCATGGACATTGCCTTCCACATGCCGGTAGAGAGCAGGAATCGCCTTCCGTGAGAAAAAGTGTCGTTTGGGTACCTGCCACTGAGGAACCGCACATTCCACAAACTCACGGAAGGGGGCAGAGTCTACCTACTGAAAAGGCAGCAGTTGAAGTGCTAGCAATTTTGCCAAGCTAGCATTCAACCGCTGGGCATGTGGATGGCTGGGAGCAAACTTCTTTCGGCGGTGCAGCAGCTGGGGCAGGGAAATTTGCCTGGTACAATCTGACGTCGGTGTACCGAAAGCAGATTGCCCACAAGTACTTGGCTGTGACACACCTAATTCTACACCTTCATTCCTCTCAGTGCAGGTCTCATAGAGGACTGAAGGTATAGTGGGGTTGGAGATCTCAGCTGATGAGGAGCAAGCAGAGGTCCTCTTTGTTCTTTGGTGTGAGTCTTTTAGATACGCTTGCCAACGAACTGCATGGCAGGTCAACATATGTCTGGTCAAGCATGTGGTACCCAAGCGGGAGATGTTTTGGCCACGCGAGATACGCTTGAGACATATGTTGCAAATAGCAGCGGTGCGATCTGATGCACTCGTCTCAAAAAAGGCCCACACCAAAGAACTTTTTGAATAACGTGCAGAGACTGCAGCGCCCTGCACATGTGGAGCTTTGGGGTGTGATGCAGTCAATGTGCTGCCCTTAGGCTGGCCCCTGGAGGGCATCCTGCCTCGTTGGTGATGTGCCGCCTCCTCCTCCTCCTCCTCTCTCCTATCAGGCACCCACGTTGAGTCAGTGACCTCATCATCCCCTCCCTCCTCATCACTGGAGCAAACCTGGCAGTATGCTGCAGCAGGGGGAGCATGACTGCCAGATTGCTGTCCTTCTTGGGCACCCCCTCTGTCCGTGCTCACGTTACTGCCTTCATCAAGCTCAGTATCATCATCAGAGCCTTCCAAACGCTGGGCATCCTCCTGGAGCATGTACCCAACACTGTGGTCAAACAGTTCGAGGGACTCCTCAGGAGGACATGGTGGGGCTAAGGAAGGAGTCACTGATGACATTGAGCCGAGGGAAGAGGCCGCTGCTTTGCCAGACAAAGTACCCTGAGCATGGGTGAGAGAGGATGAGGAGGATGAGGACGGCTTGGTCATCCACTCAACCAAGTCTTCTGCATGTTGCGGCTCAACACGGCCAGCTGCCGAAAAAAAGGCCAAGCGTGTCCCACGGCCACGTGCTGATGAGGATGCACCGTCTCCACGACCAGCATTAGACACAGAGCCTGCTTGCCCTCTCTTATTGGCTTGTGACTGTCTGCCTCTCCTTCTTGGCCTTCCAGACATACTAATGGCCTGTAGCTGCACTAAGCTGGGATATATATGTATATATATATATATATATATATATATATATATATATATATATATATATATATATATATATATGTACTGATACTGCAGCTAGCAAAATCAACTGCCTGCCTGTAGTATGAGAATACCACCAACCTTCTACATGTAGCTTTAGCTGAACACTGTGCAGAGCTCGCAAAAAAATAACTTGTAGCTTTTTTAGCTGCCTGCGGTAGTGATAGGATCAGGAAAACACCACCAACCTTCTACAGGTAGCTTTAGCTGAACACTGTGCAGAGCTCGCAAAAAAATAACTTGTAGGTTTAGCTGAACACTGTGAGGAGGATGCACCACACTAACTTGTAGTTTTAGCTGAACACTGTGCAGAGGTCTCACTACACTAACTTGTAGTTTTAGCTGAACACTGTGAGCAGGACGCACTACATTAACTTGTAGTTTTAGCTGAACACTGTGCAGAGGTCTCACTACACTAACTTGTAGTTTTAGCTGAACACTGTGAGCAGGACGCACTGCACTAACTTGTAGCTTTAGATGAACACTGTGCAGAGGTCTCACTACACTAACTTATAGTTTTAGCTGAACACTGTGAGCAGGACGCACTACACTAACTTATAGTTTTAGCTGAACACTGTGAGGAGGACGCACCACACTAACTTGTAGTTTTAGCTGAACACTGTGAGCAGGACGCAGTGTACTAACTTGTAGCTTTAAATGAACACTGTGCATAGGTCTCACTACACTAACTTGTAGTTTTAGCTGAACACTGTGAGCAGGACGCACTGCACTAACTTGTAGCTTTAGATGAACACTGTGCAGAGGTCTCACTACACTAACTTGTAGTTTTAGCTGAACACTGTGAGCAGGACGCACTACACTAACTGTAAACAGCAGCGTCTCCAGCTTTCATATTTAGGGGGGGCACATTGGGGGACAGGGACAAAAGTAGGGGGGCAACTATAAAATGCATATATATATCTATAGATCTATATATCTATAGATCTATATATCTATAGATCTATATATATATATAGATCTATAGATATAGATATATAGATATATATAGACATGTAAATATATACTGGGGCCCTTTACTACGACCCCACAATGGCCCTTTCACATGTTCTGCAGTGAGCTCCCTTCCTACTGTATTGGGGTCCCCCAGGGTGGCAGAAAACAAGATATATATCTCACCAGCATACCAAGAAAATATAAGGATCTAAAGCAGTGGGAGAACTATCAGGGTTGCAAAGGTTGTCTTGCCTCTGGGCCCTGGTGTTCTGCCACTGTGGGGTTTCTCAGCCTCCTCTTGCTGTCCTGCCCCTGCTATTGACAGCTCTGGTCTGGCATCTCTTGGAATTTACAGGCTGGTTCTCCTGTCCAAAGGATGGGAGAAATCAGTCTGTTTTTTCAGTAACTGAGAGTTCTGGTGGAGTCCTTCCTGCAACTCGCTCTTCTCCCTGCCAATGAGGATGCATTATGCAGTGTCAGCAAGCAGAGGGAGGGGGGAGGAATCACCCGCAGGAGCTGACTGGGGACTCTCTACCTCTTAGACATTAATTTTTTGTAAAAAAAAAAATTTTTATTGGGGGGCACATGGTGGGGCACAGCATAATGTTGGGGGGGTCAGGGCCCCCTCTGGCCCCCCCCTAGGGACGCCATTGACTGTAAATAGTCAGCTGCCTGACTGTGGTACTAATAGGATCAAAAGAACACCAGCAATTTTCTTCAGGTAGCTGTAAATACTTTAACAAGACAAACCTGCCTGTCAGTAGGAAGATAACAGGAACGGATCTAGCTAAACTGAATACAGTGTATATATATATATATATATGCAACACCTGGGATGCATATATATACACAATACACTGTAAGTGCAGCTAACTCACTGATTGTCCTGCCTAATCTAGCTAACTCAAATGAAATGACACTGTCTCTCTGTCTATCTATGTATCTCAACGCCGGAACACACACTACACATGGCCGCCGTGCAGGCGGCCTTATATAGTGTGGGACATGTTCTAAACCCCCTGAGCCATAATTGGCCAAAGCCACCCTGGCTTTGTCCAATTACAGCTCTCTCTACCGACGACGCTGTGATCGGCCAAACATGCGGGTCATAGTGCATGCTTGGCCAATCATCAGCCAGCAATGCACTGCGATGCCGCAGTGAATTATGGGCCGTGACGCGCCACACGGATTTGGCATGAATGGCCCATAATGTTCGGAATTCGACGAACGACCGAACAGCCGATGTTCGAGTCGAACATGGGTTAGACTCAAACACGAAGCTCACCCCTAGCGAAGGGGGAGGGGAAGCGAAGGGGGCCAAAGGAGGGGGGGGGAAGCGAAGGGGGCCAAAGGAGAGGGAGGGGAAAGGAAAAGAGAAAGGAGAAAAAAGAAAGAGGAGGAAAAAAGAGGGATGAAGGAAGAAAGGGAAGGAAAGTCGAACATGGGTTAGACTTAAACACGAAGCTCATCCCTAGCGAAGGGGGAGGGGAAGTGAAGGGGGCCAAAGGAGGGGGGGAAGCGAAGGGGGCCAAAGGAGAGGGAGGGGAAAGGAAAAGAGAAAGGAGAAAAAAGAAAGAGGAGGAAAAAAGAGGGACGAAGGAAGAAAGGGAAGGAAATAAACAAGAAAGGTGTAAAAAAAATGTGAGGAAAAGAAAATGGGGTGAAGAACAAGGGGGGGAAATGAGTAAAGGATGAAATGGAAAAAGATTAGAAGTTCAATGAGAAGTGATCCAAAAGAGGAGAAAAAGGGGGGGGGGGTTCTCCTCTTTTGGATCACTTCTCATTGAACTTCTAATCTTTTTCCATTTCATCCTTACTCATCCCCCCCCCCCCCTGTTCTTCACATTTTCTTTTCAACACATTTTTTATACCTTTCCTGTTTCTTTCCTTCCCTTTCTTCCTTCATCCCTCTTTTCCTCCTTTTCTTTCCCCTCCCTCTCCTTTGGCCCCCTTCTTTTCCCCTCCCTCCCTCACCCTTTTCCCCTCCCCCTCTTCTTCCCCCTCCCCCTCTCCTTTTCACCTCCACTTATGCAGGGGTCGTCCCATGCCCCACTTCCCTTGCTCTCGTTGTTTGCGGCGGTGTGGTCCATGGCTTATCACAGTTCTTTCACTGGTTGTTCACTATTGTGTATGTTTGTTCTTGATTGATCCTTTGATCAATGTTAATTCACCTTGCACTTGGCACTCCCTGTTCACTCAATTAGTCCTGGTTTAACCACCACCTTGATATTTGAGCCTAGAGAGAGGGGGTGCCCAAGAAGGATAAGAAACTGGCAGTCACATTCCCCCAGCTGCAGCATAGTGCCAAGTTTGCTCCAGTAACAAGGAGGGAGGGGAAGAGGAGGTCACTGACTCTACTTGGGTGCCTGATAGAATAGAGGAGGAGGCACAACTCCAATGAGGCAGGATGCCCTCTAGGGGGCAGCTTAAGGGCAGCCACCCTACTGCATCACACCACAGAGCAACGCAGGTGCAGGGCGCTGCTGACTCCCTGCTGATTTTGAAAAATTCCTTGGTGCGGGCCTTTTTGGACACGTGTGCAGCAGATCGCACCATTGCTATTTGCAACCTAGGTCTGAAGCGGATCAAGCGTGGCCAGAACAGCAGCCGCTTGGGCACCACATGCTTGACCAGACATATGACGACCTCTCATGCAGTCTGTTTCCCATATACTATATTTGAGATTTAATATCTCTCAGATATGATTTGGGTTAAATGAGAGTTCTTTGACCATGAGTGAAAGCTTTAACACAATAACAACATTTATTGGTGAGTAGTTGAAAGTCTATCTAATACACAACCATCTATCTATAGTCTACACCAAGGAAGAAAATATTGGTTAAAATAAGAGAATTACATGAAGGAATACAGAGAGCATATTCCTTAACCACTTCCCGCCCGCCCTATGGCGGATTGACGTCCGGGAAGTGGTTCTGTTATCCTGACTGGACGACATATGACGTCCAGCAGGATAACATGCCGCCGCGCGCCCACGGGGGCGCGCATCGCGGCGATCGGTGGATCGGTGTGTCAGTCTGACACACCGCTTTACCGATCTTGGTAAAGAGCCTCCGGCGGAGGCTCTTTACCACGTGATCAGCCGTGTCCAATCACGGCTGATCACGCTGTCAATAGGAAGAGCCGTTGATCGGCTCTTCCTCACTAGCGTCTGACAGACGCGAGTAGAGGAGAGCCGATCGGCTGCTCTCCTGGCAGGGGGGGTCTGCGCTGATTGTTTATCAGCGCAGTCCCCCCTCAGATCACCACACTGGACCACCAGGGATCGCCACTAGGACCACCAGGGAAGAGGCAACATGTGGATGGCCAGGTATGTACCCCATGGCCATCCACATGTGCCCAGTGTGCCCAATCTGTGCCAATCAGTGCCCACAAATGGGCACTGATTGGCACCAGTATATTGCAGTGATGCCCAGCAATGCCACCCTTAGGGGCATCACTGCAAACAACCAGTGTAATCAGTGCCACCCATCAGTGTCCATCGGTGCCCACCTATTAGTGCCCATCTGTGCCCATCCGTGCCCACCTATCAGTGCCCATCGTGCCCATCTGTGCCAACTATCAGTGCCACCCATAAATAACCATCAATGCCACCTATGAGTGCCCATCAATGCCACCTATGAGTGCCCATCAGTGCCGCCTATGAGTGCCCATCAGTGCCGCCTATGAGTGCCCATCAGTGCCGCATACCAGTGCCACCTATCAGTGCCACCTATCAGTGCCCATCAGTGCCGCCTATCAGTGCCCATCATCAGTGCCCGTCAGTGCCACCTCATCAGTGCCACCTCATTGGTGCCACCTCATCGGTGCCCATCAGTGCCGCCGTATAAGTGCCCGTCAGTGCAGCCATATCAGTGCCCATCATTGAAGAAGAAAACGTACTTATTTACAAAAAGTTTTAACAGAAACAAAGAAAAACTAGTTTTTTTTCAAAATTTTCGGTCTTTTTTTATTTGTTGCGCAAAAAATAAAAAATGCAGAGGTGATCAAATACCACCAAAAGAAAGCTCTATTTGTGGGAACAAAATGATAAAAAAATTGTTTGGGTACAGTGTAGCATGACTGCGCAATTGTCATTCAAATTGTGACAGCGCTGAAAGCTGAAAATTGGCCTGGGCGGGAAGGTGTCTAAGTGCCTGGTATTGAAGTGGTTAAAACATAAATCTACAAACATATTTAGTCACAAGTAAAATGCAGACCTTTCCCATAATTACCCTTTGCACCAAGGTTCCATTTTGATGGCTGCTCTCCCATAAATGTGTGTGTTTCCCTCTGATCTAGTCTGTGTATATCATTACAGGCTGATGCCTCATTGGTTGGCATAGCGTGGCTCTGATTGGTGAGCTTCCCTATTCCTGGTACGGCCTGCCCTATATACTCTGCAGAAAATTGGGCCTTAGGGTTGGTGGTGCCAGAACATGGTAACCCCTCAGAGTTACTCTTGGTGGGCGCAGGAACGGGCCCTGCAGTGAAATATTAGTTCAAGAATAGGGATGAGCTTTGTGTTCGAGTCAAACCCATGTTCGAATCGAACATCGTCTGTTCGCCCATTCGCCGAATTGCGAACGATATGGGCCGTTCGCGCCAAATTCGTGTGGCGCGTCACGGCCCATAATTCACCGCGGCATCGCAGTGCATTGCTGACTGATGATTGGCCAAGCATGCACTATGACCCGCATGCTTGGCCAATCACAGTGCCGTCAGTAGAGAGAGCTGTAATTGGCCAAAGCCAGGGTGGCTTTGGCCAATTATGGCTCAGGGGGTTTAGAACACGCCCCACACTATATAAGGCCACCTGCACGGCGGCCCTGTGTAGTGTGTTCCGGCGTGCTTAAAGAGAGACAGTGTCATTTCATTTGAGTTAGCTAGATTAGGCAGGACAGTCAGTGAGTTAGCTGCACTTACAGTGTATTGTGTATTTATTTGCATCCCAGCTGTTGTATATATATATATATATATATATATATATATATACAGTGGCGTAGTGTGGGGGTGCAGGGGGTGCCGTGGCCCCGGGCGCGACATTTAGGGGGGCGCCAGCATGTGTCACTGGCTGCCTCCTCCTAATTTCTAATTCCTGTGTCCCCGGGCTCCGGCCGCCATGTTAAGTGTCCGGCGCCCTGTGATTGGGCGTATGGGGGTCATGTGAGGCGTAGGGCTGGCCTGTCCTCGATCACTCCTGAATCCCGCCTCCGCACATGACCCCCCATACGCCCAATCACAGGGCGCTGGACACTGAACATGGCAGCAAGCAGAGCGCAGGGGAGAGAAGAAAGTGAGCCGCCGCTGTGTTCTCCTCCTCCTCCGGATCGATGCAGGCCAGGATAAGAAGGTTAGTGAGACTCCCTCATGAGAGTCTTGTTACTGGCCTGGGGGGGGACGCGAGAGAGAGACTGTAGGCAGGACAGTGTAGTGTAGTATAGTGGTTAGTATAGTGGTCATTATAGTGTAGTTTAGTATGGAGGTCAGTGTAGTGTAGTGGTCAGTATGGGGGGCAGTGTAGTGGACAGTGTAGTGTAGTATAGTGGACAGTGTAGTATGGTGGTCAGTATAGTGTAGTATAGTGGACAGTATAGTGGTTAGTGTAGTATAGTGGTTAGCATAATGGTCAGTATAGTGTAGTTTAGTATGGAGGTCAGTGTAGTGTAGTATAGTGGTTAGTATGGTGGTTAGTGTAGTGGACAGTATAGTGGTCAGTATAGTGTAGTGTAGTATGGTGGTCAGTGTAGTGTAGTATAGTGGTCAGTATAGTATAGTGGTCAGTGTAGTGTAGTATAGTGGTCAGTATAGTATAGTGGTCAGTGTAGTGTAGTATAGTGGACAGTGTAGTATAGTGGACAGTGTAGTGTAGTATGGTGGACAGTGTAGTATAGTGGTCAGTGTAGTGTAGTATGGTGGTCAGTATAGTGTAGTATAGTGGTCAGTATAGTGGTTAGTGTAGTATAGTATAGTGGTCAGTATAGTATAGTGGTCAGTATAGTGTAGTTTAGTATGGAGGTCAGTGTAGTGTAGTGGGCAGTGTAGTATGGTGGTCAGTATAGTGTAGTATGGTGGTCAGTGTAATGTAGTATAGTGGACAGTGTAGTATAGTGGACAGTGTAGTATGGTGATCAGTATAGTGTAGTATAGTGGACAGTGTAATGTAGTATAGTGGACAGTGTAGTATGGTGGTCAGTATAATGTAGTATGGTGGACAGTGTAGTATGATGGACAGTGTAGTGTAGTGGACAGTGTAGTATAACAGACAGTGTAGTATAGTGGTCAGTGTAGTGTAGTATAGTGGTCAGTATAGTGGTTAGTGTAGTGTAGTATAGTGGTTAGTATAGTGTAGTTTAGTATGGAGGTCAGTGTAGTGTAGTGGACAGTGTAGTATAGTGGTCAGTGTAGTGTAGTATAGTGGACAGTGTAGTATGGTGGTCAGTATAGTGTAGTATAGTGGACAGTGTAGTGGTCAGTGTAGTGTAGTATAGTGGACAGTGTAGTATGGTGGTCAGTATAGTGTAGTATAGTGGACAGTGTAGTATAGTGGTTAGTGTAGTGTAGTATAGTGGACAGTGTAGTATGGTGGTCAGTATAGTGTAGTATAGTGGACAGTGTAGTGTAGTGGTCAGTGTAGTGGACAGTATAGTGGACAGTATAGTATAGTGGACAGTGTAGTATAGTGGACAGTGTAGTATAGTGGTCAGTATAGTGTAGTATAGTGGTCAGTGTAGTTTAGTATAGTGGTCAGTGTAGTATGGTGGTCAGTATAGTGTAGTATAGTGGACAGTGTAGTGTAGTATAGTGGACAGTGTAGTATGGTGGTCAGTATAGTGTAGTATAGTGGTCAGTGTAGTGTAGTATAGTGGACAGTGTAGTATGGTGGTCAGTGTAGTGTAGTATAGTGGACAGTGTAGTATAGTGGTCAGTGTAGTATAGTGGACAGTGTAGTATGGTGGTCAGTGTAGTGTAGTATAGTGGACAGTGTAGTATAGTGGTCAGTGTAGTAGAGGATAGTGGACAGTGTAGTATGGTGGTCAGTATAGTGTAGTATAGCGGTCAGTGTAGTATAGTGGACAGTGTAGTGTAGTATAGTGGTCAGTGTAGTGTAGTATAGTGGTCAGTGTAGTGTAGTGGTCAGTATAGTGTAGTATAGTGGACAGTGTAGTATGGTGGTCAGTATAGTGTAGTATAGTGGTCAGTGTAGTATAGTGGACAGTGTAGTGTAGTATAGTGGTCAGTGTAGTGTAGTATAGTGGTCCGTATAGTGTAGTATAGTGGACAGTGTTGTGTAGTATAGTGGACAGTGTAGTATGGTGGTCAGTATAGTGTAGTATAGTGGTCAGTGGAGTATAGTGGACAGTGTAGTGGTCAGTGTAGTGGACAGTATAGTGGTCAGTATAGTGGTCAGTGTAATATAGTGGACAGTGTAGTGGTCAGTGTAGTGGACAGTATAGTGGTCAGTATAGTGGTCAGTGTAATATAGTGGACAGTATAGTATAGTGGTCAGTATAGTGGTCAGTGTAGTATAGTGGACAGTATAGTATAGTGGTCAGTGTAGTGGACAATGTAGTGTAGTGGACAGTGTAGTTCTCAGTGTAGTGGTCAGTATAGGGATCAGGTAGGTCAGTACTAGGGATGAGCTTCGTGTTCGAGTCGAACCCATGTTCGACTCGAACATCGGCTGTTCGACCGTACGTCGAATTGCGAACGTTATGGGCCGTTCGCGCCAAATTCGCGTGGCGCGTCACGGCCCATAATTCACTGCGGCATCGCAGTGCATTGCTGGCTGATGATTGGCCAAGCATGCACTATGACCCGCATGCTTGGCCAATCACAGCGCCGTCAGTAGAGAGAGCTGTAATTGGCCAAAGCCAGGGTGGCTTTGGCCAATTATGGCTCAGGGGATTTAGTACACGCCCCACACTATATAAGGCCGCCTGCACGGCGGCCCTGTGTAGTGTGTTCCGGTGTGCTGAGAGATAGAGAGAGAGACAGACAGTGTCATTTGATTTGAGTTAGATAGATTAGGCAGAACAGTCAGTCAGTTAGCTGCACTTAAAGTGTATTTTGTATATATATGCATCCCAGGTGTTGCATATATATATATACACTGTATTCAGTTTAGCTAGATCCGTTCCTGTTATCTTCTATCTAGACTATTTACATTTGGTGCAGTGCGTCCTGCTCACAGTGTTCAGCTAGATCCGTTCCTGCTATTTACATTTAGTGCAGTGCGTCCTGCTCACAGTGTTCAGCTAGATCTGTTCCTGCTATTTACATTTAGTGCAGTCAGTGCGTCCTGCTCACAGTGTTCAGCTAGATCCGTTCCTGCTATTTACATTTAGTGCAGTGCGTCCTGCTCACAGTGTTCAGCTAGATCCGTTCCTGCTATTTACATTTAGTGCAGTCAGTGCGTCCTGCTCACAGTGTTCAGCTAGATCCGTTCCTGCTATTTACATTTAGTGCAGTGCGTCCTGCTCACAGTGTTCAGCTAGATCCGTTCCTGCTATTTACATTTAGTGCAGTGCGTCCTGCTCACAGTGTTCAGCTAGATCTGTTCCTGCTATTTACATTTAGTGCAGTGCGTCCTGCTCACAGTGTTCAGCTAGATCTGTTCCTGCTATTTACATTTAGTGCAGTCAGTGCGTCCTGCTCACAGTGTTCAGCTAGATCCGTTCCTGCTATTTACATTTAGTGCAGTCAGTGCGTCCTGCTCACAGTGTTCAGCTAGATCCGTTCCTGCTATTTACATTTAGTGCAGTGCGTCCTGCTCACAGTGTTCAGCTAGATCCGTTCCTGCTATTTACATTTAGTGCAGTCAGTGCGTCCTGCTCACAGTGTTCAGCTAGATCCGTTCCTGCTATTTACATTTAGTGCAGTGCGTCCTGCTCACAGTGTTCAGCTAGATCCGTTCCTGCTATTTACATTTAGTGCAGTGCGTCCTGCTCACAGTGTTCAGCTAGATCTGTTCCTGCTATTTACATTTAGTGCAGTGCGTCCTGGTCACAGTGTTCAGCTAGATCTGTTCCTGCTATTTACATTTAGTGCAGTCAGTGCGTCCTGCTCACAGTGTTCAGCTAGATCCGTTCCTGCTATTTACATTTAGTGCAGTCAGTGCGTCCTGCTCACAGTGTTCAGCTAGATCCGTTCCTGCTATTTACATTTAGTGCAGTGCGTCCTGCTCACAGTGTTCAGCTAGATCTGTTCCTGCTATTTACATTTAGTGCAGTGCGTCCTGCTCACAGTGTTCAGCTAGATCTGTTCCTGCTATTTACATTTAGTGCAGTCAGTGCGTCCTGCTCACAGTGTTCAGCTAGATCCGTTCCTGCTATTTACATTTAGTGCAGTCAGTGCGTCCTGCTCACAGTGTTCAGCTAGATCCGTTCCTGCTATTTACATTTAGTGCAGTGCGTCCTGCTCACAGTGTTCAGCTAGATCTGTTCCTGCTATTTACATTTAGTGCAGTGCGTCCTGCTCACAGTGTTCAGCTAGATCCGTTCCAGCTATTTACATTTAGTGCAGTCAGTGCGTCCTGCTCACAGTGTTCAGCTAGATCCGTTCCTGCTATTTACATTTAGTGCAGTGCGTCCTGCTCACAGTGTTCAGCTAGATCTGTTCCTGCTATTTACATTTAGTGCAGTGCGTCCTGCTCACAGTGTTCAGCTAGATCCGTTCCAGCTATTTACATTTAGTGCAGTCAGTGCGTCCTGCTCACAGTGTTCAGCTAGATCCGTTCCTGCTATTTACATTTAGTGCAGTGCGTCCTGCTCACAGTGTTCAGCTAGATCCGTTCCTGCTATTTACATTTAGTGCAGTCAGTGCGTCCTGCTCACAGTGTTCAGCTAGATCCGTTCCTGCTATTTACATTTAGTGCAGTGCGTCCTGCTCACAGTGTTCAGCTAGATCCGTTCCTGCTATTTACATTTAGTGCAGTGCGTCCTGCTCACAGTGTTCAGCTAGATCCGTTCCTGCTATTTACATTTAGTGCAGTGCGTCCTGCTCACAGTGTTCAGCTAGATCTGTTCCTGCTATTTACATTTAGTGCAGTCAGTGCGTCCTGCTCACAGTGTTCAGCTAGATCCGTTCCTGCTATTTACATTTAGTGCAGTCAGTGCGTCCTGCTCACAGTGTTCAGCTAGATCCGTTCCTGCTATTTACATTTAGTGCAGTGCGTCCTGCTCACAGTGTTCAGCTAGATCCGTTCCTGCTATTTACATTTAGTGCAGTCAGTGCGTCCTGCTCACAGTGTTCAGCTAGATCCGTTCCTGCTATTTACATTTAGTGCAGTGCGTCCTGCTCACAGTGTTCAGCTAGATCCGTTCCTGCTATTTACATTTAGTGCAGTGCGTCCTGCTCACAGTGTTCAGCTAGATCTGTTCCTGCTATTTACATTTAGTGCAGTGCGTCCTGCTCACAGTGTTCAGCTAGATCTGTTCCTGCTATTTACATTTAGTGCAGTCAGTGCGTCCTGATCACAGTGTTCAGCTAGATCTGTTCCTGCTATTTACATTTAGTGCAGTGCGTCCTGCTCACAGTGTTCAGCTAGATCTGTTCCTGCTATTTACATTTAGTGCAGTCAGTGCGTCCTGCTCACAGTGTTCAGCTAGATCCGTTCCTGCTATTTACATTTAGTGCAGTCAGTGCGTCCTGCTCACAGTGTTCAGCTAGATCCGTTCCTGCTATTTACATTTAGTGCAGTGCGTCCTGCTCACAGTGTTCAGCTAGATCCGTTCCTGCTATTTACATTTAGTGCAGTCAGTGCGTCCTGCTCACAGTGTTCAGCTAGATCCGTTCCTGCTATTTACATTTAGTGCAGTGCGTCCTGCTCACAGTGTTCAGCTAGATCCGTTCCTGCTATTTACATTTAGTGCAGTGCGTCCTGCTCACAGTGTTCAGCTAGATCTGTTCCTGCTATTTACATTTAGTGCAGTGCGTCCTGCTCACAGTGTTCAGCTAGATCTGTTCCTGCTATTTACATTTAGTGCAGTCAGTGCGTCCTGCTCACAGTGTTCAGCTAGATCCGTTCCTGCTATTTACATTTAGTGCAGTCAGTGCGTCCTGCTCACAGTGTTCAGCTAGATCCGTTCCTGCTATTTACATTTAGTGCAGTGCGTCCTGCTCACAGTGTTCAGCTAGATCTGTTCCTGCTATTTACATTTAGTGCAGTGCGTCCTGCTCACAGTGTTCAGCTAGATCTGTTCCTGCTATTTACATTTAGTGCAGTGCGTCCTGCTCACAGTGTTCAGCTAGATCCGTTCCTGCTATTTACATTTAGTGCAGTCAGTGCGTCCTGCTCACAGTGTTCAGCTAGATCCGTTCCTGCTATTTACATTTAGTGCAGTGCGTCCTGCTCACAGTGTTCAGCTAGATCTGTTCCTGCTATTTACATTTAGTGCAGTCAGTGCGTCCTGCTCACAGTGTTCAGCTAGATCCGTTCCTGCTATTTACATTTAGTGCAGTGCGTCCTGCTCACAGTGTTCAGCTAGATCCGTTCCTGTTATCTTCCTACTGACAGGCAGGCTTGTCTGGTTACAGTATATAAAGCTACCTGAAGAAAATTACAGGTGTTCTATCCCAGCTTAGTGCAGCTACAGGCCATTAGTATGTCTGGAAGGCCAAGAAGGAGAGGCAGACAGTCACAAGCCAATAAGAGAGGGCAAGCAGGCTCTGTGTCTAGTGCTGGTCGTGGAGACGGTGCATCCTCATCAGCACGTGGCCATGGGACACGCTTGGCCTTTTTTTCGGCAGCTGGCCGTGTTGAGCCGCAACATGCGGAAGACTTGGTCGAGTGGATGACCAAGCCGTCCTCATCCTCCTCATCCTCTCTCACCCATGCCCAGGGTGCTTTGTCTGGCAAAGCAGCGGCCTCTTCCCTCAGCTCAATGTCATCAGTGACTCCTTCCCTAGCTCCACCATGTCCTCCTGAGGATTCCCTCGAACTGTTTGACCACAGTGTTGGGTACATGCTCCAGGAGGATGCCCAGCGTTTGGAAGGCTCTGATGATGATACTGAGCTCGATGAAGGCAGTAACATGAGCACGGACAGAGGGGGTGCCCAAGAAGGACAGCAATCTGGCAGTCATGCTCCCCCTGCTGCAGCATACTGCCAGGTTTGCTCCAGTGATGAGGAGGGAGGGGATGATGAGGTCACTGACTCAACGTGGGTGCCTGATAGGAGAGAGGAGGAGGAGGAGGAGGAGGCGGCACATCACCAACGAGGCAGGATGCCCTCCAGGGGCCAGCCTAAGGGCAGCACATTGACTGCATCACACCCCAAAGCTCCACATGTGCAGGGCGCTGCAGTCTCTGCGCGTTATTCAAAAAGTTCTTTGGTGTGGGCCTTTTTTGAGACGAGTGCATCAGATCGCACCGCTGCTATTTGCAACATATGTCTCAAGCGTATCTCGCGTGGCCAAAACATCTCCCGCTTGGGTACCACATGCTTGACCAGACATATGTTGACCTGCCATGCAGTTCGTTGGCAAGCATATCTAAAAGACCCACACCAAAGAACAAAGAGGATCTCTCCTTGCTCCACATCAGCTGAGATTTCCAACCCCACTAGACCTTCAGTCCTCTCTGAGACCTGCAGTGAGAGGAATGAAGGTGTAGAATTAGGTGTGTCACAGCCAAGTACTTGTGGGCAATCTGCTTTTGGTACACCGACGTCAGATTGTACCAGGCAAATTTCCCTGCCCCAGCTGCTGCACCGCCGAAAGAAGTTTGCTCCCAGCCATCCACATGCCCAGCGGTTGAATGCTAGCTTGGCAAAATTGCTAGCACTTCAACTGCTGCCTTTTCAGTTGGTAGACTCTGCCCCCTTCCGTGAGTTTGTGGAATGTGCGGTTCCTCAGTGGCAGGTACCCAAACGCCACTTTTTCTCACGGAAGGCGATTCCGGCTCTCTACCGGCATGTGGAAGGCAATATCCATGCCTCGCTGGACAGGGCGGTCAGCGGTAAGGTGCATATTACCGCTGACTCATGGTCCAGCAGGCATGGACAGGGACGTTACCTTAGTTTCACGGCGCATTGGGTGACTCTGCTGGCAGCTGGGAAGGATGCAGGACAAGGTGCAGTAGTGTTGGAGGTTGTTCCGCCACCACGCCTCCAAAATGCTGATTGTGACACACCTCTCTCCTCCACCCCCTCCTCTTCTTCTTCCTCCATGGCCTCTTCCTCGGAACCAGCGGTGCTCCGTAGGCGTTCAAGGGGCTACGCAAGTACGCAGGCCAAAAGATGCCATGCGGTGCTTGAGCTGGTGTGCTTGGGGGACAGGAGCCACACTGGGGCAGAGGTTCTGTCAGCTCTGCAGGGGCAGGTTCAGAGGTGGTTGACGCCACGCCAACTTAAGGCAGGAATGGTGGTTTGCGACAATGGCACCAACCTCCTCTCTGCCCTCCGACAGGGACAAATGACCCATGTGCCCTGTTTGGCTCACGTCCTTAACTTGGTGGTGCAGCGGTTCTTGGGCAGGTACCCGGGCTTACAGGATGTCCTGAGGCAGGCCAGGAAAGTCTGTGTGCATTTCCGCCGGTCATATAATGCCAGTGCTCGGCTGACGGACCTCCAAAAGGAGTTTAACCTGCCCAAGAACCGCCTAATCTGTGACATGCCCACCAGGTGGAACTCAACGGTGGCCATGCTGCAGCGGCTGCACATGCAGCAGAGGGCCATCAATGAGTACCTGTGCGACTATGGCACCAGGACAGGGTCAGGGGAGCTTGGTTTTTTTTCCCCACGCCAGTGGGCCATGATCAGGGATGCATGCACTGTCCTGTCACCATTCGAGGAGGCCACGAGGATGGTGAGCACTGACAGTGCATGCATCAGTGACACTGTCCCCCTTGTCCACCTGTTGGAGCACACGCTGCGTGGAATAATGGACAGGGCACTTGAGGCAGAACAGAGGCAGGAAGAGGAGGACTTCCTTAGCTCTCAAGGCCCCCTTTATCCAGACAGTGTTCCTGCGTGCCCGCCGATCACACAGGAAGAGGACGAGGAGGAGGAGGATTGTGTCAGTATGGAGGTGGAGCCTGGCACTCAGCATCAGCAGCAGTCTTTAAGGGATCAGTCCCAAGAAACACATGGACTTGTATGTGGCCTGGAGGAGGTGGCTGCGGACCATGTCGTCCTTAATGACCCAGAGGACTCCGGACCGAATGCCTCGGCAAACCTACGCTGCATGGCCTCCCTGATCCTGCAAAGCCTGCGTAAGGATCCTCGTATTTGTGGTATCAAGGAGAAGGACCAATACTGGCTGGCAACCCTCCTTGATCCATGTTACAAGGGTAAGGTTGTGGACCTTATCTTGCTGTCGCAGATAGAGCAGAGGATGAAACATCTTGGGGAGGCCTTGCAGAAAGGTCTGTGCAACGCGTTCCCAGAGACTGGGAGGTTACAAACTCCTGTTTCTGGACAACGTGTTGCTGAGGCTTCGGTCAGTCAAAGAAGGAGCGGTGGAGAAGGTGGCTGTCTGACCGATGCGTTCAGACAATTTTTTAGTTCGCAGCCCCAAGGTATGATCGGTTCCAGCAACCATCGCCAGCGTCTGTTTTACATGGTGCCTTATTACCTAGGGGCAAGATCTGACTTGGACACCTTTCCCACCGAAAATCCTCTGGGTTACTGGGTCTTGAGGATGGATCACTGGCCAGAGCTTGCACAGTTTGCAATTGAGCTACTGGCCTGTCCTGCATCCAGCGTTCCTTTGGAACGCACATTCAGTGCTGCTGGAGGCTTTGTAGCCGATCATAGGGTGCGTCTGTCCACCGACTCGGTCGATCGACTGACCTTCATAAAAATGAATCAGTCTTGGATCACCCCCAGCTACCAAGCACCTGATGCTAATGTAACCAAATAATTTTTTTTGAAATCTCAGATCCCTTCAAAGACTGCCTATGCTGATGCTGAGTGACTATCCTGAGTAATTATCCTCTTCCTCCTCAATGATCACGCTGATAGCTTGTAAGAACATTTTTGGTTCTGGGCGCCGCCACCAGTGCCTACAACAACAACACCTAAGGCCCAAATTTCTGCTGAGTATATAGGGCAGGCCCCTACTTTCAAACATCCAACTTACAAACGACTCCTACTTGCAAAGGGAAAGGAGACAACAAGAAGTGAGATGAAATCTACCCCTAGGAAGGGAAATTCTCTCCTGTAAGAGTTAATATGGGAAAAACATTTCTCCTTTCCACTGATGCTTTATCACCAATCCTTGTTTCACAAAAAACCCCAAGTTTTCAAAAAACATTTGTCATTGGGACAAAAAGTGAGGTTCAATCTTCTGAAGAGGAGCACAGACAGCAAAACAAATGTCACAGGGGTGATAACCCTTCCCTATGTTTTCCAAAAAGCTCAAAAAATTTTTTTGGCTGGAGCTAAACACGTTAAAAATGTACCAGTTCAAAATTACAAACAGATTCTACTTAACAACAAACCTACAGTCCCTGTCTTGTTTGCACCACCTGTATACTGCTATTCAGAGTACAGAGCCTGTATTCTGCTGTTTCCTTTTTTAATTTGGGTGCGGGGTTCCCCTTAATATCCATACAAGACCCAAAGGGCCTGGTAATGGACTGGGGGGTACCCATGCCGTTTGTCTCACTGATTTTCATCCATATTGCCAGGACCCAACATTACATTAAAGCCGCAAGCAGTTTTGAATGACTTTCTTTTCCTTTAAAAAAAGGGACTGTTCTAAGCACGGGAAACATGCGCCACTTTACAGGCATACTATAGACACCCCCCAGGTTCGATATTTAAAGGAATATTTCACTGTTTTTTTTTTTTTTACTTTAAGCATCATTAAAATCACTGCTCCCGAAAAAACGGCCGTTTTAAAAGTTTTTTTTGCATTGATACATGTCCCCTGGGGCAGGACCCGGGTCTCCAAACCCTTTTTAGGACAATACAATGCAAATTAGCCTTTAAAATGAGCACTTTTGATTTTGAATGTTTGAGTCCCATAGACGTCAATGGGGTTCTAACGTTCGTGCAAATTTTCGGTCCGTTCGCAGGTTCTGGTGCGAACCGAACCGGGAGGGTGTTCGGCTCATCCCTATTCAGGAATTGTGATTACATGCCCCTGTTAAACAGGGGCAGAAAAATTGTACCTTTGGTGGTGGTGGTGGTGGTGGTGCCACAACACTGTAAACCCTCACAGTTACTCTTGGTGGGTGCAGGAACGGGCCCTGCTGTTAAATATTGTATCAAAAATTGTAATCACATGCTCCTGTTAAATGACTTTTTTTCCTTTTAGAAATGTCATTTTGCTGTGGTACTGTTCTAAACATGGCAAAACTGCACCACTTTACTATAGACACCCACCAGGCATGATATTTAAAGGAATATTTCATTTTTATTGTTTCACTTTAAGCATTCTTAAAATCACTGCTACCAAACTTTTAAAACTTTTTTTGCATTGATACATGTCCCCTGGGGCAGGACCCGGGTCCCCAAACACTTTTTATGACAATAACTTACATATATAAGCCTTTAAAATGAGCACTTTTGATTTTTCATGTTCGTGTCCAATAGACTTTAACGGTGTTCGTCCAAATGTTATGCCTGTTCGCAAGTTCTGGTGCGAACCGAACTGGGGGGGTGTTCGGCTCATCCTTAGCACGTCACTTTCAGCACGTCACTTTCTCAGGGCAAGGCATACTGGCAAGCTGGAGCAGCAGGCCTGTATATCACCTTTCAGGGCACTTCCTGCAACTGCTGGTATCAGGAGCACAACCCAGCAGCAAACATCACAGGCAGGAGTGTCCCCGCAACACCACTTTTTTTTCTCCATGTGCAGGGCAACTTCTTGTGGAACCAACACAGCCAAACTGAGCAACATAACTGTATTCCACACTGACCTTAAAGAAGGTTTCAATGACTTGTAGCATCACCAATAGTATTGAAGATTAGGCAATTGAATAGGCTTTCTTGAGGAGCCAATGGTGGTGATGTAATGTCGTAAGTCAGCTTGGTTAGGCCTTCTAATAATAATAATAATAATAATAATAATAATAATAATAATACAATCTGGGTAAATGTGACGACCATAATCCCAAGTTTGCAAGATAGTGGTATACCTTTCTGTAAACCTAGGTGATAATTTCTTGACATCACGGTGAACAGGAATTTTTAAGTGATTTCTGATTACAGCATCAATCAACTGTGCATGCCTGCTATGAATTTCTTCCACCAAAGCCTCTGGGACATATATGCACAGGTAACCATACTCCTCAGCCACCCTTTTCATGACAATCCATTGGAATTTAGGTCATTTATGTAGAAGCTTAGGAGTCCCACATCCGGGTAGCACGGAAGTATCTGGAGCACATTTAGCAGGATGGCCTGCAACTTGATCTGGCTTTTGAGAAATGTTCGCAGATGAAGAGGACACTTGCACAGCAGCACTGGTAGTTTTAACACGGTGAGCCCACCACTCCTTTTCCAAAGAATTTGCAGGACAGGAAACAGAAGAGGTGAGCGTAGACAGCCCAGGCTTGATACTGGAGGTGTAGAGAACATCCTCCTCTGAAGGCTCAAACTGTTGCTCGGCATCACTATTGGACCTTCTCCCTCCAAAGGGCACATTTTCAGATAGGATTTCAATAATTCGGTCAGACAAGATATCAGAATCTGATTCTGTAAAACATTCTTCAGCTGGGAGTAAGTTAGACTTTGGAAGTGTAGCGGCAGACATGTCTAACTTCACCCCCCTCTGTATCTATGGGTTTCACTGCCCCAACAGGTACACTCACTACTGCCAACAAGGAGCCTAGAACATCTTGACTGCGGCTGCGGGGAGGTGACAGGTGCACCTAAATTTGGAGCAGTCACAGTAGTTGAGGTAGCATCTACACCAACAGGCAGGGCAACAGTGGCAGTGACCACTGAGGCTGGTTCTGGAGCAGCGATGGCGACACACTTGACCCAGTCCACTTGCAACACCTGTGGTGGTAAAGCTGGCGAGATGACTAGTCCCATGGGTGATTTAGGGCCGGATGTTGGTGGCCAGTCCTGATCATTTTGGACACAACAGTCCGATCGCTTCGTAGCCTCCTGCCGTGTAGAGCGCCAGGTTGCCTTTAAGGATGTAGCTCATGCCAGTGTCGATAATGACCTATCTCAGCCCGACAATGTGTGTATGATGCACAGAAGTGCAGCAGGATATAACCTCCTTGGCCTTTATAGGCAGGAATCAAGTGGGAACATAGATAGGTTAAAAGGCAAGAACACCACTTTTATTAGTACCAGTTAAAATAGGATAAGAGCGATGGCTAAATGCACCCAAAAGCGATAAATGTGCTAACATACATGTAAATCTTAACAAAAAGTACATAGACCATAATCCATATAAAAACAAATACTAAAATATAATAAAATGCACCCAGTGTACTGCCAAAGAGGAACTGTGGTCAGTCCACATGAGTTGCTAAGATGTATCCCAACATGTTTCGGAATTATATTATTATTATTTTTTCACAGGATTTATATAGCGCCAACAGTTTGCGCAGCACTTTACAACATGAGGACAGACAGTCCAGGTGCAATACAATAGGAATCAGAGGGCCCTGCTCGTTAGAGCTTACCACCTAGAAGGGAGGGTTAAGTGAATCAAATAAATGTGGGTGATAAACTGATGGAGAAAATGCAAAAATATAATATAAAGTACATGACAAACACAAAACAGCATGGATCAGTGGAGAGATCCTCAGTAGATGACAGGGGCAGGGACAGACAAACAGGCAGCAAGATAGACCACCATGTGACCACAAGGACCACCCGAGAATGCAGCGTCTGCCGGACCTTGCCAGGAAGAAAACTTCCATGTGCATGCACGGGAGTGACGTCATAGCGGCTCCGGCCACTCACAGTGCCGGAGCTGCAAACCCTTAAGACACGCTGAGGGCAAGAAGTCAGCTCCCTCGGCGTGGAACGGGCTCCAATACGGGGGCTTCGTTCTGAGGTAAGTATTTCATAATAAGCTAGTATGCGCTGAATACTAACTCATTATGCCTTTGCCTTGCAGGTTTTTTTTTTTTCTTTTTTTATTGTGCGGGTATACAACCGCTTTAAGCTTCAATAAACAAATCCTGCATTATTAAGAAAAGCATTGTTATTTTAAGTGTGATTTTTCCATCTGTTTGTGTATCAGGCTTAGCAATGCAGCTGCTTCTCTCCGGGTGGCTGTTAAAAAAAAAAAAAGGAGAAGGAAGATCCATCTATGGCCAGCTTAAGACAGGAAGATAAAGTGAGAATAGTGGAATTTGTCAATTTGATGACTTGACCTGTCTGTTCCATCATGTACTGTGTGAGGAATTAGCTCAGTAGTGTGTTGTGTATGACTCCCTGGATGAGTCGCAGCACGGTAAAAAAAGCACAGCAAGACAGCAGGATCTTGATAAAAACACAATTGTGGTTTATTTGCAATGTCTGTGTTTACAAAGTGCAGGTATCAAAATGGCAAAAATAAAACAAAACAGAATGTAAACCCTTGCCACCTTGGGTGTCTAACTACAAACACAGGAACTTAACTACTTGTCCTGGAACAGCCTACTGCTGGCCAGGCACCTGACTGTCACACAGAATAAATCAGAGTCTTTAGTCGCTCAAACTTAAAGCGGGATTCCAGCCAGCGAAATTTTTTTTTTAAAGTCAGCAGCTACAAACACTGTAGCTGCTGACTTTAAATAAGTACACTTACCTGTCCTGGGTGCCCGCGATGTCGGCCGCCCGAGGCCGACCGGTCCCTTGGCTCTCGGGTCCCGGGACCGCCATCCTAACTAAGGGAAACAGGCAGTGGAGCCTTGCGGCTTCACTGCCAGTTTCCTACTGCGCACGCGCGTGCGGCGCAGCGCTCTGTGAATGGCCCCGTGGTTTTCTGGGAACACACACAGTTCCCAGAAGGCAACAGAGCCGCTCAGCGAGGAACAGGACACGCCGCGGAATAGGAAGAGGCAGATTAGGAAGACTGCCTAGCAACAAGGGTTCAGGTAAGTTAAAATTTTATTTTTTTTTCAAATGTTTTTGTTAAATTTTTTTAGGATTTTGGTGCAATTTTTTTTTTCAGGGTGGCCCTCCAGTTTAATCTCACCACACATAGAAGTTACTGTTCCCCAGTCTTTCACATAAATCTGGTTCCAGGAAGGAGCATCCTTCCTAAGCAGCCTGGGATTTTTATAGAGCCCAGAGTATTAGACCTCTTTCAGATGAGCTTGTTACCCTACAGTGAGCCAATTAACCCAGCACAAAAAGAAAAACAATCTCTGTATTGCTTGAATCTGGGACAAATATACCTCCCATCCTGGACACAACCAGTGTTTTTTTCCTAGCTTCCTGTTACAACTGAAACATTGGTGATAGTAATATGGTCCCTGTAATAATTGTAGGGTGGGTAAGGTTGGGTTCACACGTGAGAATTCAATCACAGCAGGAGTCCGGTGCATCTCCATTCACCGTTTCAGGTCCGATTTCTGCCCAAATTTTGGGCTGAATTCGGACCTGAAACAGACCAAAAGATGCACAGGGCTCCTGTGCAATTCGCACTGGAGCTGCTCCATAGAGAGCCGGTCACAATCTCCTGCTATGCGATTTGGTGAAATCCGCATCCAATTTGTATGGGTGTGAACCCAGCCTCAAAGACTTATAATGGACATGAACTCAAAAACAGAATATTTGGAATGTTATAGGAAACAACTAAAAAAGTTAACACCAAGAATTACCGCGCTACTCTATGCGATGATCGTAAAGTTCTATAAACTTAAATTAAACCTGCAGTCCTAGGGTGAGGCGTGCACATAATAGACAAAAATAATCAAAAAAGACTGCGCTAAAAGGAATGACATGTGTTGTAACTATACAAACATGAATAAGTGGATAAATGAATACAATTTATCAAGTATTACAAAATATTAATGATAATTAAACACAAAAAATCTATTGAAAGTAAATAAAAATAAAAATAAAAGTGAAAAAATAAGAAAAGTCCCAAATGAAATTAAGTATTGAGCACCAAATAACAAAAGTGACTGAAGATGGAATAGGAATGGTCGAAAAGCAAACAATCCTTGGAGCCAAGGCAGATACAATTGGTGATCGTAGATGTTAAACGACAAACACCCAGTGAGGAATCCTCCACCTAATAAAATGTGCGCTTACCAGAGGTAAGCTGTAAGTCAGCTTTATTTATGGACATCCACTCAGGGGAAATCAGCTCCTCAAGTCTCCTCACAGGGAAGGGGCAGACAGGATCTCTCCGTATAATGGATTCAATCGGCATATCGGGGGGACCCAGAAGGATAAAGAATATTCTCCATAGTGTGAATCGGTATAACCATTTATTTAAGTAAAGGAATAATCACACTTACATGTAAAATCACGGTATTAGGTACATAGGAAGTAAAACAGCCGGCCGGCTAGCATGCACCCGTTCGGAACGAATAAGGATAAAAACGATGACGTCAGCGCGTCAGCCTTCCGACGTACGTTTTGTCCTATTGGACGTCGTCATGGGAACGGGCGACGCACTGACTCATCGCTATTTATAGACCAGAAGACAAAACCAAGCCTCGCTCTGAAGCTCAGATGGCATCACCACAACATCCTCCATAGAAGCAGGAAGTGTGTGACCTATTAATAATGGAATAGGCAGACGGTACATCCGCCAGTACTATCAGACCCTCCCAGCGCTAACAAAACTGGAAAGATCAAAGGATCACACCAAATGAACTGGGTCAAAAACTTAAAACCCAAATAGAGAATATAAATATAAAATGTATATTATATAAAAATAGTAAAAAAATATAAAAGGATGGAATAAAAATAAAAAACACTGAAGGGGACACGTGTAAGTACTCTCATCTGTCCTCTGGTGGAACAAATGGAGATTACACTAAAAATCAATTTCAACACCATATAATAAATATGATATGAGGACATAAATACAACTAGAATTGGTGAAAAGCTAAGATACTTCTCAAATTGTTATTATGGGTACTAGAATAATAACGCCACTAGAGATTCAGAGCAAGTACACAAAATGTGATGTATATGATAATTAAAAACGTCATAAAATTATCAATATTTACATATGGTAGTAAATAAAATGAAAATTTAGAAATAGGGATTTACAGTTAGATGTTATTAGTGCATCATCCCTCACTTATAGTTCACTAAAAAGAATATAACGTAATGAAAAAAAAAAAAATATATTACGAAATGAATAACAATGTTCAACCTACAATGTAATTATTCATGAGTTATCTAAAAACGCGTTCAGATCTACATCTACATTAAGTCCAAAGGGGGTGTAGCACTTCAGTCTGTGTATCCAGGTCATTTCAAGCCTAGAGATCCCACGTATTATAGACCCCCCCCCTCCAATGTGGGGTGTATCTATCAATGCCAAGAAAAATGGTCTTCCTGGGGTCTCAGTTATGTACCTCGAGGTAATGTCTAGAGACCGGATGTTTGGGGAAACCAGTTAGGATGTTGGTGATGTGCTCGTTAAGTCTTACAGATAGGGGGCGTTTGGTCCTCCCCACGTATTGTAATCCGCAAGGACATTGGAGAAGATACACCACCCGCTCTGTGGAGCATGTGATAAATGATCTGATTTCAAACTCCATTGAAGTACTGGTGGAAATAAACTTATGAGTTCTTCTGTGGGTGCATCCACTAAGAGAGCACACCCTACACTTCCTGCATTGATAGAAGCCAATCATATATTCAAAAAATCCCCTCTTAGTAGGAGGAGGGTCCAGAATGTTTGGGGCCACTCTACCTCTAAGAGAGGGGGCACCCTTATATACCACCTGTGGCTTGGCCGGAAGGATGGTACCTAGTATATGGTCATTCTTAAGGACATGCCAATGTTTACCTATCAACTTAGCTAAATTTTTGTGTTGTAAGGAATAGGTGGTGATAAAGGGGACTGAGGGTGCTCTGCCAACATCTGGTGTCCTAGTCCTAAGTAAAGTACCCCTATCAATGGTAGCCACTTCCTCCAATGTATTTTTTAGAGAGGTCTCAGAATAGCCCTTCTCCAAAAAACGTTCTATTAAGATATTAGCTTGGGCTAAAAATTCTCCATGATCGGAGCAATTACGTTTTAGGCGGATAAGTTGACTTTTCGGCACAGACCTCAGCCAGGTCTCATGATGGCAATTATCGGTCGGTATATAAGAATTCCGATCTGTATTTTTAAAAAAGGTTGCCGTGGTAAACTGCCCATCTTTAACGCCAATCTTGAGGTCCAGGAAGTTGATCTCGGACTGACTAGCCTCGTAAGAGAGTCTAATGCCCCGGTCGTTGTCATTCAACCCTCTCATGTACATATCTAGATCTTCACGGTCGCCATTCCATAGGAGGAGGATGTCATCTATGTATCTAGCCCACAACACCACCTGAGGTTTCTGTTGGGCATAGATGACATCCTCCTCCCACAGGGCCATGAAGAGGTTCGCCAAGCTGGGGGCATATTTAGCCCCCATGGCAACACCTCTATCCTGCCTATAAAATTGGCCCCCAAACCAAAAGTAATTCCTAGTAGCCACAAAATGAAGTAGCTGCATAATAAAGCATATTTGTTCATCAAACAGAGATGAATCACGCCTAAGGTAGTATTCAACCGCGAATAACCCCAAATCATGCGGTATCACGGTGTATAGTGAGGCGACATCAGCTGTCACTAGCCACCAAGATGGACCAGGGGTGTAATTAGAAAGTTTGTTGATTACATGGCGGGTGTCCTTCAGGTAGGACGGCATCCCTGTGACCAATGGTTGTAAATAAAAGTCTATATACCTGCCCACCCGGGACGATATGGAATCAATTCCACTGACAATTGGACGTCCCGGGGGGCAGGTAGGGTGTTTGTGGATTTTTGGCAAGTAGTAAAGAACCGGGGTGCGCGGGGCCTTAGGAACTAAATAGGATTTCTCCTTATTATTTAAAATGCCCTGTTCAAACCCAAATTTAATCAGCACCTCCAATTCTTTCTTATATTGAACCTTAGGATCAGATCTGAGGGGGGTATATGTCTCACGATCCCCCAATATTTTGGACATCTCTGTGAGGTAATCCTTCCTATCTAAAACAATAATGCCCCCCCCCCTTTATCAGCTGGCCTGATTACTAAATTTTTGTTCAAACATAAAGAATCTAACCCAGATTTAAGGTCCTTATTGAAGTAAACTTTTCTAAGGGGTAATTGTTCCAAATCTTTAAGAACTAAGTCCTTAAATACCTTCAGAGAGGGGGCTACAGCCCCTGGGGGGTTGAAGAGGGAGGCATTTGATAACCCGGAATGGCGATACTCATTAGGGCCAATCACATTGTTTGTAATGGGATTAGAGGCCAAATATCTCTTGATATTGACCTTACGTACAAATTTGTGTACATCAATGTAAGTTTGGAATTTATCAAGGCCTCGGGGGGGTGCAAATTTAAGACCCTTATTGAGTAAAAATTTCTCAGAATCACTCAGGGAGACTGAACTTAGATTGAATATCCCATTGCTGGTTACGATTTTTTCTTTTTTTGATCGCACTCGCCTCCCCCCTCTAGATCCTCTCTTTGATCTGCTGGCCTTTTGATGCCCTGGCTTGGCCGGTGAAAACCCCATTGCTGGTAACTCGAATTAGAAGGGCCCAGCTTGTTCCCATCATCCATGGGTCCCATCGATCTAGGATAAGATTGTAAGGCTACACCATTACATTCTTCCATAATAGTGGAACAGGTGGGAGGACCATCAAGATCTCTTAAGGGGTAGAATTGATTATGGGTACTAATGTTGTACTCCGAGTAGCCTCTTCTGAAATTCATAGGCCCGGGATTTTGAAATTCACGTATCCTTCCATCATAATAGCCTGCATTAGGGCCATAGTCAGGACCATAGGAACGGTCATGGTGAGGTTCAAAATCAAAGGTACGGGGGGACGTATTCTTTTTTAGTGAACTATAAGTGAGGGGTGATGCACTAATAACATCTAACTGTAAATCCCTATTTCTAAATTTTCATTTTATTTACTACCATATGTAAATATTGATAATTTTATGACGTTTTTAATTATCATATACATCACATTTTGTGTACTTGCTCTGAATCTCTAGTGGCGTTATTATTCTAGTACCCATAATAACAATTTGAGAAGTATCTTAGCTTTTCACCAATTCTAGTTGTATTTATGTCCTCATATCATATTTATTATATGGTGTTGAAATTGATTTTTAGTGTAATCTCCATTTGTTCCACCAGAGGACAGATGAGAGTACTTACACGTGTCCCCTTCAGTGTTTTTTATTTTTATTCCATCCTTTTATATTTTTTTACTACTTTTATATAATATACATTTTATATTTATATTCTCTATTTGGGTTTTAAGTTTTTGACCCAGTTCATTTGGTGTGATCCTTTGATCTTTCCAGTTTTGTTAGCGCTGGGAGGGTCTGATAGTACTGGCGGATGTACCGTCTGCCTATTCCATTATTAATAGGTCACACACTTCCTGCTTCTATGGAGGATGTTGTGGTGACGCCATCTGAGCTTCAGAGCGAGGCTTGGTTTTGTCTTCTGGTCTATAAATAGCGATGAGTCAGTGCGTCGCCCGTTCCCATGACGACGTCCAATAGGACGAAACGTACGTCGGAAGGCTGACGCGCTGACGTCATCATTTTTATCCTTATTCGTTCCGAACGGGTGCATGCTAGCCGGCCGGCTGTTTTACTTCCTATGTACCTAATACCGTGATTTTACATGTAAGTGTGATTATTCCTTTACTTAAATAAATGGTTATACCGATTCACACTATGGAGAATATTCTTTATCCTTCTGGGTCCCCCCGATATGCCGATTGAATCCATTATACGGAGAGATCCTGTCTGCCCCTTCCCTGTGAGGAGACTTGAGGAGCTGATTTCCCCTGAGTGGATGTCCATAAATAAAGCTGACTTACACCTTACCTCTGGTAAGCGCATATCTTATTAGGTGGAGGATTCCTCACTGGGTGTTTGTCGTTTAACATCTACGATCACCAATTGTATCTGCCTTGGCTCCAAGGATTGTTTGCTTTTCGACCATTCCTATTCCATCTTCAGTCACTTTTGTTATTTGGTGCTCAATACTTAATTTCATTTGGGACTTTTCTTATTTTTTCACTTTTATTTTTATTTTTATTTACTTTCAATAGATTTTTTGTGTTTAATTATCATTAATATTTTGTAATACTTGATAAATTGTATTCATTTATCCACTTATTCATGTTTGTATAGTTACAACACATGTCATTCCTTTTAGCGCAGTCTTTTTTGATTGTTAATTCTGCCTGGAAAGTATCCTGAAAATGTAACTTTTTCTTCAAATTCCTTCTAAAGTAACAGTATGCTTATCAGTATGTGAAAATGTCTGGGCACTCCAGTACCTGCAGCCTCCAATCTGTATATCTGTAGTGTTGTGGTGTGGGATCTAAAGTACAGCTGCTGGAGCTTTGAAGTGAAATATTGTCACGTAACTACTGTGCTTCTCACTGTTCTCCTTGCTGAAGGCTGTGACATGAGGACGCAAAGTCCTGGCTCTACCAAGATGGCAGCCTCCACACAGAGATAGAATGCAGAACAAGGCATGGTAAATCAGTAGTGGGTGGAAATTAACTGAAGGGAGAGCACAGGCAAAACTGGTGACTATGTCCTCTGCTATCACTCACAAGTCTGCTGCTTCTTTTACACAGTACTGTGGGTAAGTTTTACCACCGTAGGATGGAAAGTGTGTTACTGGCAGGACCATCAATTAAAAATAAAGGAAAAAAAATTGATAAAAACAAAAGAAATGCCACCAAAACACCTAGGGACTGGTAGGCTGTAAACTTACATTTTTGTTCTTGGGATCAGATAGGCTTTAACTTATGCGCACCCTACCCAATTTAGTTCTATTTTCAGTAAAAGTCTGTTTATCTTATAGCAAGAATGCCCTAAGGGACTGCCGGAAATAAACTGGGTCCTCCTTACCTGTTTCCAGTCCTCGTAGCACACATACAAATTCAGGCTCCAGCTTAGAGGTCTTTTTAAGATTTATTGCAAATTGTGGCCAAAAATGCAGAGATGGGGGTTGAGGGTGCATGATACCTAAGACACTCACAAATCTTGGAGGATAGCTTCCTGATTATCTTGTTTCAGCAGTATTAGGCCCTATAGTAGCAGTCTCAAAAATAATGCTGATAGAAGAGAGGATGAACAGAAAATCTGTAACTCTATTTGAGCAGTCACAGTCTTTGCCCAACTTCTGGTGCCTCATCCTCAAAATGCACTTTCACACCTGGAGCTACACGCAAAAGGGCCCCCACCTCTCCAGCCAGGCTTCCACAGGCAAGTTTCCTTCAGGCCCTCAGCCTATAACAACTGCTGAGGCCTCAGGAGAGAAGCCCCAGGAGAGTGAAGGCTGATAAGATTCTCCCAAGCATTTACCTTCTCCCTATTCATAACTTTAATGATTGACCCTCCCACACCACTGCTGGAACATTCTTCCAGCAGCAGACAGGAGCAATTAACCACCAGGTTTTGGAAAGCCTGAAAAATGAATTGCAGCTCAGCTAGCTACAGCAGCAAAGTATGTACTAAACTTAGCCAGCCCTTGGCGGGGGCACTACAGGTATACAATTTATTTAGAATGCCTCAAGTAGGTAATATTAATGTACTTAGATGGGGGGGGGGGTCCCATCATCCATAATTAATTATTCCAAAGTATTGGGGGCAACCCCCAGAAAACCCAGCAAAAGGGAAGGGGTCCCCTATCAAAATAAATAAACTATCTCAGTACAAATTAACAAAACATTTAAAGTATACATTTACAAAGGTTTTATCAAATAAAAGGGTAAAAAGGAAAGCTTTTTTGAAATCATATACTTTACATAGATACATAATAAAATCGCATTTATCAGTTAGTGACTGGTTTATATAAACAGTATACAGTGGTCACCTATAGTATTACCCCCCTAAAGTGGTAAACCACATGGGGATGTCCAATTGCTCCTCCACATGTTTCTCAGATAGATCTGCTTCTTCAGGAGAAAAAGGCAAAACAATATCTGTAACAAGATGGAATACCAGTCAAACACAAGAAAATATATTAGAAATACTTATAATAGTAGTACAATTAGATAATTAGTCAGTTGCTTACCACTGTGTACTTGTGTACCTGAGAGGTGAGTGCAAAGGTACAGCTTAATCTTCCCCACAGTGGATACGGGGGGCAAAGACAGGTGAAACCACAAGGGCGCAGTGCCCTCAGGACTATAACAAAGATATAGAGACTGTTAGGTCACTGATAAGAACCAGAATAAGTAGAGACAATAGGAAACGGGACCTCAAAGGGGAGGGAAAGGGGGAATGGGAGGGGATAAGGGAGAAAGGAAGGAGGGAAAGAGAAGGAGGAGAGGAAGGAAGGAAGGAGGGAAAGAGAAGGAGGAGAGGAAGGGGAAGAGGAGGGAGGGAAAGGGAAGGAATAAAAGGCAGATAGAGAAGGGGGAAAGAAGGAAGGATGGAAAGGGAAGGGGGAAAAGCGAAAAAGAAAAGTAAAAGCGGGGGGGGGGGGGACCAGGAGGGAAGGGGAAGGGAGGGAAGAAGGGGGAAAACAGGAAGAGGAGGGAGATGTGAAAGACTGGTTTGCCAAGACTGACCTTAAAAGAAAACTTATTGAATAAGAATGCCAGGGGGTAAATAGGGTTAATATTCAGGTGGACATCATCCAGTGTGGACATCATCCAGTGCTTCATATTGGGAGAGTGTTGACCATATCAGATTAAAGATGCAGAGGTAGAGGCCCAGGTAGTTACCATGTGCCTAATGCCGCATACACACGAGCGGACTTTACGGCAGACTTTGCCTGGCGGACTTTTTGACAGACTTTACGACAGACTTTCTGAATGAACGGACTTGCCTACACACAATCAGCCAAAGTCCGTTGAATTCGTACATGATGACGTACGACAGGACTAAAATAAGGAAGTTCATAGCCAGTAGCCAATAGCTGCCCTAGCGTGGCCTTTTGTCCGTCGAACTAGCATACAGACAAGCGGACTTTTCGACCGGACTCGAGTTCGTTGGATAGATTTGAAACATGTTTTAAATCTTAGTCCGTCCAACTTTTGAGAAAACAAAGTCCGCTGGAGCCCACACACGATCGAATTGTCCGACGAAATCCTGTCCGCCGGACAAAGTCTGCCGTAAAGTCCGCTCGCGTGTACGCGGCATAAGGCTAATTTCCCAGAGGGTAGATAGAAGTCTACACATAAAAAGGTACAAGCCATATATCAAACACTCAAAGGGAATATACAGAACCAAAATTAGCCTCACCTCAGTGTATAGAAAGGCTAAAACAGTGCCACACAATAACAAGTTTCAGCAAGCACTGACAAGTATCAACATTCAAAGAAGCAAGAAGAACGATAGAGAGGTCATGTGGATGTACATAACTTCCCCTGGCATCAAGTCCACATATGAGAAGGCGCAGCCAAAAAAGTAGCCGCG
Organism: Lithobates septentrionalis; assembly: GCA_037952835.1. Classification (NCBI taxonomy): domain Eukaryota; kingdom Metazoa; phylum Chordata; class Amphibia; order Anura; family Ranidae; genus Lithobates; species Lithobates septentrionalis. Next base: position 274,647 of record JBBDGP010000244.1, read on the forward strand.
ACTCAGCAAAAAAGGAGGCACAAGCCACGGTAGAATCACAGGAACCACTCTCCTCCCGGGGATCACATGTCTGCCAAAGGCAAGGTCCAAAGTGTCACATAGCAAGTCCAATCAGGCACTTGGTCCACTTACAGTGAGAGTATTCAATACATACAAGGGGTAATTAAACACCAGGTTTTGGAAAGCCTGTAAAATGAAAAATAAATTGCAGCTACAACAGAACTATATACGAAACTTTTCCAGCCCTTGCCAGGGGCACTACATATATACGTTCTTAACAGGTACTTAAAATGGATTTTATTCTAAGCAAACATCACTGTCTTCTCCATTTGAATAAATGTTATAAGCAATAATCCTTTGCGGATTGCAGATGCAGAATGCTTCATTATTTGAACATTTTATGAAATGTAAACAATTTGAAGATTACAGTTATTACAGGCCCTGTTACAATGTGTCCTATCAACAAAAAAAAAACAATAACCAAAGCAGAGAGATTAAGTAATTTAAGGGACCATGACCAATATGTAAATATGAGAACGAATAGTGTTTAGTGTATGAATTCCTTTGTTTTTTATTTTACATGCCTTTATTTATAATTTTCCCAACATGTACATGCAGACCAAGCTGTCCATAAAAGTGACCGTGACGGTACCCCTGACAGTATTATAGTTTGGGTTGACTGCTTGGCTGCATGTGTGAAGATCCTGCCCAAACTCTAATGCCGCGTACACACTATCGGACTTTTCAGCTACAAAAGTCAGACGGACGCCGACGGACCAAGTCCGGCGGACAATCCGATCGCGTGTGGGTTTCCCCGGACTTTCAGCAGACTTTTCCAGCCGCAAATCTGACGACTTTAGATTTGGAACATGCTTCAAATCTTTACGTCGTAACTCCGCCGGACCCAGAAATCCGCTCGTCTGTATGCTAGTCCGACGGACAAAAAACGACGCTAGGGCAGCTATTGGCTACTGGCTTCAAATTCCTTATTTTAGTCCGGTGTACGTCATCACGTACTAATCCGTCGGACTTTTGTGTGATCGTGTGTAGGCAAGTCTGGTCGTTAGAAAGTCTGTTGAAAGTCCGCCAAAAGTCTGTCGAAAGTCTGTCGGATGGGCTGTCGGACTTTTGTAGCTGAAAAGTCCGACCGTGTGTACGCGGCATAAGACTATGCCCTCCTCTTCACCCCTGTCACACACAATCACAGAATTCCTTGCATTCTTTTCAAAAAGTACAAAATGTTTTGTAAAGGACTGAGAAGTAGATAAATGACAAAGGTTAAAATATTTTGCCTAATATGTTGCAAGGTGGGATCGTATAGAAAAGTGGCCAAAGTCCTTGTTAGAAAAAAGGTGGAAGTCCATCATGGATTTCAGAAAGTTAAAAGCTTGCACCCATCGCAATGCCTACTCCTTGCAGCATGTAAATAAGAGGTCCTCTATGATTAAGCCCTAGGTGAGGTGAAACATGTTAGATGGGTGTGGCCTAAGGGTGGTGGCTGTGCTGATTTCTCTGGTGTGATTTATTCATTCTTTTCTTGGGTTTCACTGCTTTTTGCTTTTTCATGCTGAGTCCTCCAAAACTCCAGTTTCCACTTCTAGATCCCTCCACCTTTTTTCCCTCCTGTGTTTATCAGGGATTAATATAGAATATGCAGAAATATGTGAAATAATGCAGGGCAATAGTCTTAAAAGACAAATAATGAGAAGAAAATGACATATTTTATGCAAGTGTATTTTATTTTATTCATCGACATGTTCATCTGAATATTTGCATTAAATTTATTCTAAAAGTGTTAATCACAGTATAAAGTTGCTATAAGGCTGGGTTCACACTGGTCCGACAAACGCTCCGACATTGGGAGCTCATGTCGCATGACGTGTGAAATCCAATGTTTCCCTATGGGAGCCGTCCTAACTGGTCCGACACAAGTCGTTCCGACTTTAGAAATGCTCCCTGTACTACTTTGATCCGACTTCAGCCTATTGACTATCATTGAAGTCGGATCGCTGTCTTGCATGATCCGACTTCGGCACGCGACTTGTGCTCAGATGATCTTGAGGGGGAACTCCGCGCCAAATTTTAAATAAAAAAACGGCATGGGTTCCCCCCCAAGAGCATACCAGGCCCTTAGGTCTGGTATGGACCTTGAGGGGAACCCCCTACGCAGAAAAAAACGGCGTGGGGGTCCCCCCCAATCCATACCAGACCCTTATCCGAGCACGCAGCCCGGCCGGACAGGAATGGGGGTGGGGACGAGCGAGCGCCCCCCCTCCTGAACTGTACCAGGCCGCATGCCCTCAACATGGGGGGGTTGGTGCCTTAGGGGAGAGGGGGGGCGCTGCGGCCCCCCCACCCCAAAGCACCTTGTCCCCATGTTGATGAGGACAAGGGCCTCTTCCCGACAACCCTGGCCGTTGGTTGTCGGGGTCTGCGGGCGGGGGGCTTATCGGAATCCGGGAGCCCCCTTTAATAAGGGGGCCCCCAGATCCCGGCCCCCCACCCTATGTGAATGAGTATGGGGTACATCGTACCCCTACCCATTCACCTAGGGAAAAAGTGTCAATTAAAAAAAAAACACTACACAGATTTTTAAAGTAATTTATTAGACAGCTCCGGGGGTCTTCTTCCGACTTCGGGGGTCTCTTCGGTTCTTCTCCGTGCTCTCCGGGTCTTCTGCCGGGCTCCTCTGCTATCTTCTGCTCTTTTGCCGCTCTTTTGCTATAGCAGAGGAGCCCGGTCTGCTGCCTTCTTCTCTTCGGGGGTCTCTCCGGTTCTTCTCCGTGCTCTCCGGATCTTCTGCCGGGCTCCTCCGCTATTTTCTGATCTTTTGCTAAAGCGGAGGAGCCCGGTCTTCAATCTTCTGCCTTCTGCCCTCTTCTCCTGATGTTGACAGGACGATCTCTGGGGCTGGAATGCACTCTGGGCGCTCCGCTCTGACTTATATAGGCGGTGACCCCGCCCCCTTATGCCGTCACAGTCCCTGGGCATGCTGGGACTGTGACGTTTTAGGGGGCGTGGTCATCACCCGATGACCACGCCCCCTTATGCCGTCACAGTCCCAGCATGCCCAGGGACTGTGACGGCATAAGGGGGCGGGGTCACCACCTATATAAGTCAGAGCAGAGCGCACAGAGAGCATTCTAGCCGGAGAGAGCGTCGTGTCAACATTGGAAGAAGAGATGAAGAGAAGAAGCAGCGAGACAGCGGCGACAAGACAGCGGCAGCAGACCGGGCCCCTCGCTGGCAATAGAGCTGGAAGAAGATAGCGGCGGGGCCCGGGAGAACAGGCGGAACTCCGGGAGAAGTCGGAAGAAGACACCCCCTCCCCCCCGAAGTCGGAAGAAGATCCCGGAGCTGCCCAATAAATTAATACTGAAACCTGTGTACTATGTTTTTTTTTATTGACACTTTTCCCTAGGTGAATGGGTAGGGGTACCATGTACCCCATACTCATTCACATAGGGTGGGGGGCCTGGGATCTGGGGGCCCCCTTATTAAAGGGGGCTCCCGGATTCCGATAAGCCCTCCGTCCGCAGACCCCGACAACCAACGGCCAGGGTTGTCGGGAAGAAGCCCTTGTCCTCATCAACATGGGGACAAAGTGCTTTGGGGTGGGGGGGCCCGCAGCGCGCCCCTCTCCCCCAAGGCACCAACCCCCCCATGTTGAGGGCATGCGGCTTGATACGGTTCAGGAGGGGGGGTGCGCTCGCTCATCCCCACCCCCATTCCTGTCCGGCCGGGCTGCGTGCTCGGATAAGGGTCTGGTATGGATTGGGGGGGACCCCCACTCCGTTTTTTCGGCGTAGGGGGTTCCCCTTAAGGTCCATACCAGACCCAAGGGCCTGGTATGCTCTTGGAGGGGGAACCCATGACAGTTTATTTAAAATTTGGCGCAGAGTTCCCCCTAAAGATTCATACCAAACACAGTGCCGGGCATTGGCGGGGATCCAAGTCGGATCCCCGTTCATTGAAAGTCGGACACATGCCGGCTTCATGTCGCAGGGCAAAGTCGGATCCAAAGTAGGACGGCTGTCGTGTCGCACCAGTGTGAACCCAGCCTAATTCAGGAAAATTACATATTTATGGTACATTAAGAGACCAATTAAAAGCAATGAGGTTAAGTTCTAACATTCTGGGGTTTAGTGACCTCTATTAAATGGCAGACCTTTAGAAAAGGGTCAATGGACCCAGAAATCTTGTGATATGGTAGCCACAGTTGTGTTGTACTAACAGGATCAGACATCTTAACCACACAAGACATGCCAATACCATTGGGACACAAAAACAGTCTGACAGTTCTTAGTCAGTACAACTTTAGCCCTGGTGCATGGGGCTTTAACTGTAGGCAGAAGGCATATGTTTCCCATCCAGCCCTGCTGCTGGCAGCCTGTCAAACTCTTTGAGAGACTGACAGTTGCTGCAGCTAGTCAGTACACTGGCCAGTACTTACATTTAGGGCAGAGTTTGACAAGTAAGGAAAGCTAATGTTCTCCTCTGTTGGACGGTTGTGGGGTGGATAAGCTACATTTTACCACCCTTTTTAACCTGCAAAGGCAGCTCAGCCACCAAACATGGCCTATTCGATTGAATGGGGCTGTGCCACAACGTGAGCCGAAAACTAGGCTTGTGGTTGCAACATTGTATTCCTATTAAAAGAAGCCCATTTGACTGCCAAAAAAAAGACATTCAGGAAGCAGCAAGTATGTCCTTCTGAATGCCTGTCAGCTGCCCCTTGCCGTAAATGAGCCCTCAGTTTGGTTATAGTGTACAGACTAGGAAAGAGTGAAATTGGGATTTTTATTTTTGAGAAGAAATATGGACATTTCCTGAAATTTGAAGTCTATATTCCTGGTGTCTATGTAATATTATTAAGCAGGGCAGACATAGAAATATATACTGTATGTAGTAGGCTGGTGTTGGACCAAGCAAATCTTTCCCGTCTCCTGGTTTAGGTCAGAAAAGTAAGTTTTACATTAAAGTGGTAGTAAACCGCAGGAAAAAAAAAAATTAGGCCCCAGGTTAAGTCATAATATGCTAGTATGCACTGCACACTAGCACATTATTACAGACTTACCTGAAAACAAAGCCCTCCAGCGGCGCACTGTCACTGTTGTAGGTGCATCCATCTTCACCGTTCTTCCTTTCGGGCTCGCAGGCTTCGGCCATATGAATGGCTGAGCCCCTATGATGTTACTTCCATGCATGCACGGCGCGGTCTATTCAGCACTCAGAGCACATGCCCTGGTAACGTCACTGGCCCCTTCTAAAGTGAATATCTTCTAAACAGTGCATGTTTATGAGATATTTACTACTGTCCTTTTAAGGAAAGCCTTATTATTGGCTTACCTATAGGCAGGGGTGTTGATAGGTGGGAAAAAGACCAGGGGCTTTAGCCCGGAGGTAAAGTGGGGGGTGGGAGTGAGGTGGGGTGGTCGGGGGGCGGGCTCGGGGAGTGTGATAGGCTCACTTGCTTAACACTGATCTGCCTGACATACACTGACCTACCTGACATATACACTGACCTATCTGACACATACACTGACCTACCTGACACATACACTGACCTATCTGACACATAAATTGACCTATCTGACTAATACACTGACCTACCTGACACATACACTGACCTACCTGACACATACACTGACCTATCTGACACATACACTGACCTACGTGACACATACACTGACCTATCTGACACATACACTGACCTAACTGACATACACTGATCTACCTGACACATACACTGACCTACCTGACATACACTGACCTACCTGACACATACACTGATCTACCTGACACATACACTGACCTACCTGACATACACTGACCTACCTGAAATACACTGACATACATGACTGACCTGACTGACATACATGACTGACCTACCTGACATACATAACTGACCTGACTGACATACATGACTAACCTGACTGACATACATGACTGATCTACCTGACATACATGACTGACCTACCTGACATACATGACTGACCTACCTGACATACATGACTGACCTGACTGACATACACGACTGACCTGACTGACATACATGACTGACCTACCTGACATACATGACTGACCTACCTGACATACATGACTGACCTGACTGACATACACGACTGACCTGACTGACATACATGACTGACCTATCTGACATACACAGATTGTTGCTGCTCAGTGCTCAACCTTACCTGTAGTGTGCGAGTACACTCATGCCGGGCCCAGCATTCACCACCACTCAGACAGCCCTGCAGGCACCAGGCAGCCAGAGCCAGGATAAAAGAGCCGCCCACCCATTTACACAGAGCGAGCGGCTCAGCGGGGATCTCCCAGTGCCCAGGAGGAGTGTCATTCCCACCTCCTCCTGGACCCAGCAGCGCCTATGATGGGCGTCACACGTCCCGCGGTCTCGGCATTGGATGAGTGTGATGTCCGTCAAAGGAGCCCGGTCCCGGAGGCGGGACTTTTTGTAGGTCACTCGGCCGGCCGCCATGTTAAGTGTCCGGCGCCCTGTGATTGGGCGTATGGGGGTCATGTGAGGCGTAGGGCTGGCCTGTCCTCGATCGCTCCTGAAGTCCCGCCTCTGCACATGACCCCCCATACGCCCAATCACAGGGCGCTGGACACTAAACATGGCAGCAAGCAGAGCGCAGGGGAGAGAAGAATGTGAGCCGCCGCTGTGTTCTCCTCCTCCTCCGGATCGATGAAGGCCAGGATAAGAAGGTTAGTGAGACTCCCTCGTTACTGGCCAGGGGGGGGGCGCGAGAGAGAGACTGTAGGCAGGACAGTGTAGTATAGTGGTCTTTAATTTAAGTCAAACACAATTATCCGAAGGTGAACAAAAGGTCCTCAGTTTAGGCCTTAAATTTGCACCTCCACACAGGTTAAATAAATTCGAAACCTTCATAGATATACATAAATTCATAAGGAAGATTAATATTAAAAGACATTTTATTCTTAATCCCATTGGTAACCGAAGTCAGATTGTATCCACTAATACACTTACTTCCTCTGTAGCTAACCACAATGGTTCCAACTCTACGACAAATACTAACGGTAATTCTATCAGACATACCAACTTCTCTAACGCCTCACTATTTAACCCCCCAGGCTTTGTTGCCCCTTCAGTACAGGTCTTTAAGGAGATGGTCATTAAGGATCTGATGACACTTAATGTCTCAAGGAACAATACCAACAATGACCTTCAGTGTCATCTTAAACAGATCTGTGAACGCAACGAGATAGTAATACGCCCTGCAGATAAAGGTGGGGGGGTGGTTATCTTAGATAAATCCAGCTATCTGGAGGAAATGAACAGACTTTTGTCTGACCGTACCACTTACTTACCCCTAGCATGTAATCCAACTACTAAATATAAAAGAGAACTTCAGACCCTTATTGATAGAGGATATCAACAGGGAATTTTGAATAAAAAAGAAAAAACATACCTGGTCCCCTCTGCTCCGAGGGTCCCAGTTATGTATTACTTACCAAAAATACACAAAAATCTGACTCATCCACCTGGCCGCCCGATCATTAGCGGCATAGATTCCATTACGGCAAGAATTGGAAGATATGTGGACAACTACCTCCAACCTCTTGTTGTTTTGACTCCCTCATACCTGAAAGATACCACCCAAGTCATTAATTTACTTGAAAGTTTTGAGTGGAGAGATGGCTACATCCTAGCTACGGCGGATGTAGCCTCTCTCTACACTATTATTTCCCACCAACAAGGATTTGAGGCAGTCAATTATTACCTTGATCAAGACCCTACACTAACATTAATACAAAAACAATTTATTATGATTCTTCTTAATTTCGCTACAAGCCATAACTATTTCTGGTTTGGGGGCGATTTTTTCTTGCAAACATGCGGTGTAGCTATGGGCGCCAAATTTGCGCCCAGCCTGGCCAATTTATTTATGGCCAGGTGGGAAAAAGAAGTTATAGACACCGATCCCCCCAAGGAACTGCGTCTATGGAGAAGATATATCGATGATGTCCTCCTTGTGTGGGACGGAGATATCACATCTCTCCATAGTTTCTTCTCTAGACTCAATTCTAACAACAAAGGCATTTCCTTGACGTTTGAAGCTAGTCAATCGAGTATCCATTTCCTTGACTTAAACATTATGGTTACTAATGGATGTTTAACCACCAACACACATTTCAAGGAAACGGATAGAAATGCATACATACCACTCTCCAGCTGCCATCATCCATCATGGCTAAGGTCTGTCCCTAGAAGTCAATTTCAACGTATCAGACGCAATTGCACTGATGTTTCAGACTTTCATTCACAAGCTTTAATATTAAAACAAAGATTCTTGGACAAAGGCTATCTGGAGAGTGATATTGACACTACCATTAACAGGGTTGCCATTATGGATAGATCTGAGATGCTGAGGGAAAACAGACAACGAGATCTTGGACCTACTAACAAATTTGAGTGGTCCATGATCACGGGCTATTCCAACCAGCATTATCTTATCAAAAAGATTTTCCGCAAGCACTGGAGTATTCTTCAGAATGATCCAATACTTCACACAGTTATCCCTGACCAACCAGTTTTGATCTACAGAGGGGCCCCTTCCCTAAGACACAGTGTAGCCTCAAATGTGGTCGACCCTCCACGTACCATCTCCTTCTTTCAAAATATGAAAGGTTTCTTTCCCTGTCATAAATGCAAGATCTGCCAGATTAATTCCTTCAGGGGCAGGAAATGTGAAACTTTTAGCTCAACAGTCACGGGTAAGACATACAACATAGAGTCCTTTATAACATGCACCACTCAATATGTGGTCTACCTTATCCAATGTCCCTGTTCGAAACAGTATATTGGTCGCACTAAACGTGAACTTCATGTGCGCCTTTCTGAACATGTCGCTAACATCAAACGAGGATTTACGAAACATAACCTTTCCAGGCATTATGCCAAATACCATAATAAAAAACTAAAAGGTACCCTGTTTGTAGCTATTGACAGAATACGCCCCCATTGGAGAGGGATCAACATGGTCAGATCCATCTCTAGACTTGAAACCAGATGGATCTTTGACATGGCATCCTCCAGACCGCAGGGGTTAAATGTGGAATGGGATATAAACTGCTTCATAAACAATGCATGAAGCAATACACCACTGTTTGGCCTTTTTATATTTTTATATTTTTATTTCCTTTTCCTCATTTTTTAGAATTGTTACCTTCTTAAAAATATTTTTTAGTTGAGATTATGATGTCTACCTATATTTTATTTATTGTGATTCCCCCCCCTTTTTCCTTTTAGTAAATTAGTTTTTACTCAGAATCTGTTATGAGCAGTTTTTTATTTTATGTCATTTTATTTTTGTAACGGCAGGCGTATCGGTTGTGCCCTTTTTCCTTCCTGTGCAGAGCCTTTTCCATTGATCTCCTTTATCTCCACAAGATGGCGATCTTCTTTTTTATCACTTCCTTGTAACATATTGGTTTACCATTAACAGCCAGAACTCAACATGGCTCTTTTAGATTCATTTCTATCACATACACCATGTTCGCCAGCAGTTAAAATGGCGCTCTCCATGTATTTATAAGCCCAGACGTGATGACCCGTCATTCGGCCAATCCCCAGACGACGTCCAATCGTGACGAAACGCGTAGGGAGGAGCCTACGACGGTGACGTCATCACGTTTTCGGAAGGGCTTGAACACAGGAAGTGAATTACGGCGCACGGAGACGCCGCCGCTTCGTTTGATTTTTCATATGCTGAATACCATCTGCAATATTGTAAGTGCGATTCCTTATATATCATTAAATTTTATATCATACAATGTTGCGCTATGGAGGTGTTCTCTTTTGTATTTCCGGTTTGATGGAGTATTAGAACCACCGATCCCGCATTGTACCTTGGGTTTTGGGAGACCATAATCCCTATGCTGGGCGAGACTGCCATAATAGCAGTCATCGCCGTCTGGTAAGCAGACTCTACTCATACACGTTTTGGTGGATCATATCTAGGCACCTTTCATCACTACTTCTCTTGGACGGGTGTTCTTTATATTTACTTATTTGTGGACTTACCAAGAATTTTTGGATTTTTTTCCACATACACTTATGATTTTAATTTTTGCTTTGTATTTGTATTTGCAATATGTTTTGCCACTAATTGTTTTATTTGTCACTTGGTGGAACTCAATTGTATTTTCTCACACTTTAGCGCTGCACTTTATTGTTTATTATACTTTTGAAAGTCAGATACAGGATTTTTTCAGGGTGCTGGCAGCTTTTTCTTTTTCTTTTTCCTTTTATTAATCTAAGCGCAGCTTTTACCCAACTTGGGTTTCCCTTTTTTTACACTAGTATAGTGGTTAGTATAGTGGTCATTGTAGTGTAGTTTAGTATGGAGGTCAGTGTAGTGTAGTGGTCAGTATGGGGGGCAGTGTAGTGGACAGTGTAGTGTAGTATAGTGGACAGTGTAGTATGGTGGTCAGTATAGTGTAGTATAGTGGACAGTATAGTGGTTAGTGTAGTATAGTATAGTGGTTAGCATAGTGGTCAGTATAGTGTAGTTTAGTATGGAGGTCAGTGTAGTGTAGTATAGTGGTTAGTATGGTGGTTAGTGTAGTGGACAGTATAGTAGTCAGTATAGTGTAGTGGACAGTGTAGTGTAGTATGGTGGTCAGTGTAGTGTAGTATAGTGGTCAGTATAGTATAGTGGTCAGTGTAGTGTAGTATAGTGGTCAGTATAGTATAGTGGTCAGTGTAGTGTAGTATAGTGGACAGTGTAGTATAGTGGACAGTGTAGTGTAGTATGGTGGACAGTGTAGTATAGTGGTCAGTGTAGTGTAGTATGGTGGTCAGTATAGTGTAGTATAGTGGTCAGTATAGTGGTTAGTGTAGTATAGTATAGTGGTCAGTATAATGTAGTTTAGTATGGAGGTCAGTGTAGTGTAGTGAACAGTGTAGTATGGTGGTCAGTATAGTGTAGTATGGTGGTCAGTGTAATGTAGTATAGTGGACAGTGTAGTATAGTGGACAGTGTAGTATGGTGGTCAGTATAGTGTAGTATAGTGGACAGTGTAATGTAGTATAGTGGACAGTGTAGTATGGTGGTCAGTATAATGTAGTATGGTGGACAGTGTAGTATGGTGGACAGTGTAGTGTAGTGGACAGTGTAGTATAACAGACAGTGTAGTATAGTGGTCAGTGTAGTGTAGTACAGTGGTCAGTATAGTGGTTAGTGTAGTGTAGTATAGTGGTTAGTATAGTGTAGTTTAGTATGGAGGTCAGTGTAGTGTAGTGGACAGTGTAGTATAGTGGTCAGTGTAGTGTAGTATAGTGGACAGTGTAGTATGGTGGTCAGTATAGTGTAGTATAGTGGACAGTGTAGTATAGTGGTCAGTGTAGTGTAGTATAGTGGACAGTGTAGTATGGTGGTCAGTATAGTGTAGTATAGTGGACAGTGTAGTATAGTGGTCAGTGTAGTGTAGTATAGTGGACAGTGTAGTATGGTGGTCAGTATAGTGTAGTATAGTGGACAGTGTAGTGTAGCGGTCAGTGTAGTGGACAGTATAGTGGACAGTATAGTATAGTGGACAGTGTAGTATAGTGGACAGTGTAGTATAGTGGTCAGTATAGTGTAGTATAGTGGTCAGTGTAGTGTAGTATAGTGGTCAGTGTAGTATGGTGGTCAGTATAGTGTAGTATAGTGGACAGTGTAGTGTAGTATAGTGGACAGTGTAGTATGGTGGTCAGTGTAGTGTAGTATAGTGGACAGTGTAGTATAGTGGTCAGTGTAGTATAGTGGACAGTGTAGTATGGTGGTCAGTGTAGTGTAGTATAGTGGACAGTGTAGTATGTTGGTCAGTATAGTGTAGTATAGTGGTCAGTGTAGTATAGTGGACAGTGTAGTATAGTGGTCAGTGTAGTGTAGTATAGTGGACAGTGTAGTATAGTGGTCAGTGTAGTAGAGGATAGTGGACAGTGTAGTATGGTGGTCAGTATAGTGTAGTATAGCAGTCAGTGTAGTATAGTGGACAGTGTAGTGTAGTATAGTGGTCAGTGTAGTGTAGTATAGTGGTCAGTGTAGTGTAGTATAGTGGTCAGTATAGTGTAGTATAGTGGACAGTGTAGTATGGTGGTCAGTATAGTGTAGTATAGTGGTCAGTGTAGTATAGTAGACAGTGTAGTGTAGTATAGTGGTCAGTGTAGTGTAGTATAGTGGTCAGTATAGTGTAGTATAGTGGTCAGTGTAGTGTAGTATAGTGGACAGTGTAGTATAGTGGTCAGTGTAGTAGAGGATAGTGGACAGTGTAGTATGGTGGTCAGTATAGTGTAGTATAGCAGTCAGTGTAGTATAGTGGACAGTGTAGTGTAGTATAGTGGTCAGTGTAGTGTAGTATAGTGGTCAGTGTAGTGTAGTATAGTGGTCAGTATAGTGTAGTATAGTGGACAGTGTAGTATGGTGGTCAGTATAGTGTAGTATAGTGGTCAGTGTAGTATAGTAGACAGTGTAGTGTAGTATAGTGGTCAGTGTAGTGTAGTATAGTGGTCAGTATAGTGTAGTATAGTGGACAGTGTAGTGTAGTATAGTGGACAGTGTAGTATGGTGGTCAGTATAGTGGTCAGTGTAGTATAGTGGACAGTGTAGTGGTCAGTGTAGTGGACAGTATAGTGGTCAGTATAGTGGTCAGTATAGTGGTCAGTGTAATATAGTGGACAGTGTAGTGGTCAGTGTAGTGGACAGTATAGTGGTCAGTATAGTGGTCAGTGTAATATAGTGGACAGTATAGTATAGTGGTCAGTATAGTGGTCAGTGTAGTATAGTGGACAGTATAGTATAGTGGTCAGTGTAGTGGACAGTGTAGTTCTCAGTGTAGTGGTCAGTATAGGAATCAGGTAGGTCAGTACTATTGTATTTGAAGGGACTCAGGGATAGCTAAAAGTCCGCAGGTTAGGGGGCGCAAATTACTTGCCTTGCCCCGGGTGCTGACAACCCACGCTATGCCACTGCCCTGCTGTGAGAGCATGATTGGCCAAAGGCAGGGTGCCTTTGGCCAATCATGGCATTTTTTTTTATTTTGTTCCCCTAATATTCATACTAGACCCAAAGGGGCTGATAATGGACTGGGGGGGGGGGGTCTCCCGTCGTTTTTTTCAATGATTTTTATCTATATTGCCAGGATCCGACAATTCATTACAGCCGCGAGCAGTTTTAAATTACATTTTTTCCTTTAGAAATTTCATTTTGCTGTGGTACTGTTCTAAACACAGGAAAGATGCGCTACTTTACAGGCATACTAAGGACACCCCCGGCACGATATTTAAAGGAATATTACACTTTTATTGTTTGAGTTTAAGCATTATTAAAATCACTGCTCCTGAAAAAACTGCCATTTTTAAAGCATTTTTTGCATTGATACATGTCCCCTGGGGCAGGACCCAGGTCCCCAAACACTTTTTATGGCAATAACATGTATATAAGCCTTTAAGCCTTGTTCGTGTCCCATAGACATTAACAGTGTTCGCGTGTTCGCACAAATATTTTGCCTGTTCGCAAGTTCTGGTGCAAACCGAACCGGGGGGGGGGGGGTCTTTGTTCTGCTCATCCTTACTAGCAGCCAGATTTACCCAGGATAGGCCCAACAAAACTCCGACCTAGCAGCCCGGGCAGCATAACGCACGTCCGCCCAGACAGCCGACCAACATGTTACATGTTACACATGTAATCAGGGTGTAATATGTAACATGTTATTGTTGCAGCAGCCGCAGCACCCCCTCTCCCCCTTTCCCCCGTTGTGACAGTGGGCTCCGCCTGCCCGTCTGCATCATTCATTCAAAGAGTTCTGTGAATGGGAGAACTACAAGTACAGATGTGCTTTGCAGTTGACAGCTTGTTGATTTGCCAGCAGTGGTGGCCCTTAATGCAGGGCGCAGGGGCGCTGCCCCCCTATCCATGCGTCTGGCCCCCTAATCTACATGCAGGGTGCCAGACTCATGGATTCCAAGGGTTTTTTTTCTTAAGCACATGATTACAGCCTGAGGCTAACAGGATTTAAAAAAGGGTGGGCTCGGGACGCAGAACAGTGCGCCCTGAGCCCACCCACTTGTGTGACAATAGTGAATGAATATTCGCTATTGTCTTCCTCACTTTCCTCCCGGCCAATCAGGAAGTCCCTATTGGCCAGGGAGTCTTGGAGGAGTGTGGTGGGTAATCGCCACCGTCTGTCTCCCGCGGGGGAGTGTTGTAGGTTTGCCTCCCCCCCCAAAAAAAATATTGAGCACCAGCTGCCACTGGTCACTGGTACTGTTGAGCACTCTGGGTAGTTCATTGATGCGTCATTGTGTAACTGCTTGCCTGTACGAGGTATGAGCAGAGAGATACACTGAGAGTTTGCAAGAGCCTGAGATTGCACCCGCGATCTGCTGATTGTGGGTGCAATACTGTGCAGGCTCCTAGTAAAAAAAATGATAAATGCACATTTTTTTTATTCCAAAATCCACGTTGTTTTACCTGCAAATAGATGTGTATTTAATATTTTTTTTTACAAAGGTGAACTTATCTTTTAACCACTTAAAGAGTGCCCACCACATATATACCTGTACATCATTTCGTGGAATAGATACTGTAGGCACGCGCGCACCTGCTGCATGGAGCAGGAGCCAATCAGCAGGTCCGGCGGACCCGATGTCCCCCGGCCACCCATAATCACTCCACAGAGAGGCAGGACAGAGATCTGCCTACGTAAACAAGGCAGATTGCCATTCTGACAGGAAAGTACACAGAGATTTTCTGTTCCTAGTAAGAAGGAACACGGATCTCTGTGTTCTTCCTGTCAGTCCACCCCCCACACAGTTTGAAAACACTACCAGGGAACACACTTAATCCTTTGATCGCCCCTGATGTTAACCCCTTCCCTGCCAGTGTCATTTATACAGTAACAGTGCAATTTTTTTTTCACTGTGTTGGTGTCACTGGTCCCCAAAAAGTGTCACTTATGCAGTGTACACACGACCGGACTTTACGGCATATTTGGTCCAGCGTCCCGGAGTCCGTCTGACAATTCGATCGTGTTTGGGCTCCAGCAGACTTTTTTTCCCCAAAAGTTCAATGGACCTAGAAATGAAACATGTTTCAAATCTTTCCAACGGACTTGAGTCCGGTCGAAAAGTCTGCACGTCTGTATGCTAGTCCGACGGACAAAAACCGACGCTAGGGCAGCTATTGGCTACTGGCTATGAACTTCCTTGTTTTAATCCGGTCGTACGTTATCACGTATGAATCCGTCAGACTTTGGTTGATCGTGTGTAGGCAAGTCCGTTCATTCGGAAAGTCAGTTGAAAATTCCGCCGGACAAAGTCTGCCGTAAAGTCCGCTCGTGTGTACGCGGCATAAGTGTCAGATTTGTCCGCCGCAATGTTGCAGTCCGCAATGTTGCAGTCCCGACAAAAATTGCTGATCACTGCCATTACCAGTAAAAACAATAAAAAAAATTAAAAGTCCACAAATCCATCCCATAGTTTGTAGACGCTATAACTTTTGTGCAAACCAATCAATACAAGCTTATTGGAAATTTTTTTACCAAAAATATGTAGAAGAATACATATTGGCCTAAATTAATGAAGAAATTTGCTTTTTTTACATTTTTTTTTTTTTTTTTTTTATATGTGTTATAGCAGAAAGTAAAAAATATTGTTTTATTTTTAAAAGATTGTCGGTCTTTTTTTGTTTATAGTGCACAAAATATGAACCTCAGAGGTGATCAAATACTAAGAAAAGAAAGCTCTATTTGGGGGAAAAAAAGGACACCATTTTTATTTGGGTACAGCGTCGCACAACCGCGCAATTGTCAGTTAATTTAATGCAGTGCCGTATGACAAAAAATGGCCTGGTCATTAAAGGGGTAAATCGTCTAGGGCCGAAGTGGTTAAGAAAGGAAGATAAGAGCTTGTGGTCCTTGTTCGATTCAGCTAACTACAAACTGGCCACTTGAGGGAGATGTCTTCCCACTTTACTACATAACCCTCTCTCTAAAATGTGACTGAACATTGCCTATTGCCCAGTTTTCTCTGGAAAACAAAGACATTTGCAAAATGAATACACTTTTGTTCTTTTCGGGAAATACATGCACATTTATGGGACAAGGGACTTTCATCAAAATAAAAAGAAAATATATAGTATAAAATATAAAGTAGAAAATATATATAATGTATTTCAACAGGACTCCCTAGTCATGTCCCTGTTTGAAATGTGTGTTCCAAGGAAACGATGCCCCAGGGAATATTATATTTGTTTTGGCATACAGCATTACATGAATTTTTATGACTGCAAGCATACTACTAATATTATGTTTAGTGACCTATGCACTTTCATCTAGCTATATAAACCTAAAGCAAACCTGTCATATGAGAGATAAGGAGTTGCTATTGCTGACCTTGTGTTCGAAAATGTTAGTTGTCTGGCTGTTAGACTAACCAACTGGCTACAATGCTTCCTGTGTCAATTAATTGAAACAAGTATGGAGAACAAGAAATGTCGGAGGTCAGAGGTCCCTATCTGTATGCTTGTTCTAAGCCTGTGCCTCAACCAATGTAAGCCTGAGGATCATTGTGACATCAGTGCAACTAGAAAGATAGATTTAAGACCTGTGGCATCTGGCTTTTGTTCGCTACAATGGGTTTTGCATCTCCATACAAAACAATAAAAAGGCAAAACCCACCTAAAACAGGCTAGAAGATGGGCAACTGCAGGTCAAATGCTCCATTAACCACTTCAGCCCCAGAAGATTTTACCCCCTTCATGACCAGACCATGTTTTGCTATTTAGCACTGTCCTAATTTAACTGGTGATTGCACGGTCATGCAATGATGTACTGAAACAAAATTTATATTATTTTTTCCCACAAATAGAGCTATCTTTTGGTGGTATTTGATCACCACTGGGTTTTTTATTTTTTGCACTATAAACGTAAAAATAAAGACATTCTGAAAAAAACAATATTTTCTACTTTCTGTTATAAAACATATCCAATAAAAAAGTGTAAAAATCTAATTTCTTTATACATTTATGTCTTTGGTTAAAAAAAATAAATTCCAATAAGTGTATATTGATTGGTTTGCGTGAAAGTTATAGCATTTACAAATTATGAGATATGTACTGGCATTTTTATTTATTTGTTTTTTTACTAGTAATGGTGGTGATTAGCGACTTATAGCGGGACTGTGATAGTGTGGCGGACAATCTGACACTAACTGACTCATTGTGGGAACTGGTTAACTATCGCTGACATCACCAGTGACACTAATACAGTGATCAGCGCTAATAATATATAGTACACTGACACTGTACTAATGACATTGGCTGGGAAGGGACTAACATATGGAGCAGTCAAAGGGTTAAATGTGTGCCTAACAATATTTACTATGTGTAATGTGCCGGTCAGAGGCGTAACTAGAATCTTCAGGGCCCCGGTGCAAGAAACCATGAAGGGCCCCCACCAGTGGCATTGCTAGGTCTACAAAAGATCTCGGGCTAGAGCCCATAGCAGCTAAGTAAGTCATACACTTTGGCGGGCATACACACATAGATATATATATACGTTACATATCTGAATGCAGATCCCCCACTTACATCAGGGTCCCCAGAGAGCCCCCCCTTACATCAGGGTCCTTAGAGAGCCTCCCCCTATATTAGGGTCCCCAGAGAGCCCCCCCTTACATCAGGGTACCCAGAGAGCCCCACTTACATCAGAGTTCCCAGGGAGCCCCTCCTCACATCAGGGTCCCCAGAGAGCCCCCCCTTACATCAGGGTCCTTAGAGAGCCTCCCCCTATATTATGGTCCCCAGAGATTCTCCCCTTAGATCAGAGTCCCCAGAGAACCCTCCTTACATCAGGGTCCCCAGGGACCCCTCCTTACATCAGGGTCCCCAGAGAGCCCCCCCCCTACATTAGGGTCCCTAGAGAGCCTCCCCTTACATCAGGGTCCCAAGAGAGCCTCCCTACTTATATTAGGGTCCTCAGAGCCCCCCTCATTACATCAGGGTCCCCAGAGAGCTCCCCTTAACATCAAGGTCCCCAGAGAGCCCCTCCTTGCATCAGGGTCCCCAGAGAGCCTCCCCCTACATAAGGGTCCCTAAGGGGCGTTAATCCTGAATGCAAGAACCAGTGTGGCTTAGGTGATAGACATCACTTATATCACCAAAATAATAAATGGTAGAAATAAATTACACTGATGGTATTGGTATTAGGACTGATAACGTGACTAGTAGTGCGTAAAGTATTCTGGATAAAAATAGTAACAACATAAATCGTGACAGAGATTGATAAATATATAGTATAGCATAAAACGTGACAAAGATAAGATAATAAGATAAAACACACATATTGAAGGGTAAATAACAGTGATAATAAAGCTGGCTAAACATCAATATCTGACAGTAATCCTACATAAGGTGCATATTAGTTGGGGCTGTGTGCATCCACAGCTCAAAAGTGACAATGTGTACAGTGCAAACAATAAGTGCAATGTGAAAACCTCCTAAACAGTGAAAAAGTACACTACTTTTTGCATAAAGTGCATAATGTGCAAAACTTCATCAAAAGATGGTATGATAAGTGTCCCAAATCTTGAAAAAATGGGAAAAAAAGAAAAAAGCAATGGAAAAAATGAAAGAAGAAAAAAAATCCTTTGAATTTAAATATGTGACAGCAACGTCCTAGCATGCACACGTTGCAGTTAAAGTGCTAACGTGAATCACATCAGGTGCTTCTTCGTGTGCACTGTACACATTGTCACTTTTGAGCTGTGGATGCACACAGCCCCAACTAATATGCACCTTATGTAGGATTACTGTCAGATATTGATGTTTAGCCAGCTTTATTATCACTGTTATTTACCCTTCAATATGTGTGTTTTATCTTATTAATCTTTGTCACGTTTTATGCTATACTATATATTTATCAATCTCTGTCACGATTTATGTTGTTACTATTTTTATCCAGAATACTTTACGCACTACTAGTCACTTTATCAGTCCTAATACCAATACCATCAGTGTAATTTATTTCTGCCATTTATTATTTTGGCGATATAAGTGATGTCTATCACCTAAGCCACACTGGTTCTTGCATTCAGGATTAGCGCAGCACCACCCACTTACACATGTTAATGCTATTATTGCAATTTTTATAGTCCGGACACTTTTACCCAATTTAGTCACTTTTTACACTGGGCGGAGTATATTTATATTTTTATTCTCTTACAATGGTGTTTGATGATTATTCACACCCCACGTTCACGTTAGGCGACTAGCCTCTGACTCATCAACATTGTAGCACAGTTGCACTCATGCATTTGTTTAGTTACCAGGATTAGCGCAGCACCACACCCACTTGCTAGCTTACGTCTCTATTAGGGGCCAGGTTGGACCCCATTCTGTGCAAGCAGCTTCTCCCCTTAGTACTATGCTGACTACATGGTAGCGCGGGAATAATACACTTTACAGGGTCCCCAAGGAGCCCCTCCTTACATCAGTGTCCCCAGAGAGCCTCCCCCTTACATCATGGCCCCCAGAGAGCCTCCCCCTTACATCAGGGCCCCCAGAGAGCCTCCCCCTTACATCAGGGTCCCCAGAGAGCCTCCCCCTTACATCAGGGCCCCCAGAGAGCCTCCCCCTTACATCAGGGCCCCCAGAGAGCCCCCCTTACATTAGGGTCCCCAGAGAGCCTCCCCCTTACATCAGGGTCCCCAGAGAGCCTCCCCCTTACATCAGGGCCCCCAGAGAGCCTCCCCCTTACATCAGGGCCCCCAGAGAGCCCCCCTTACATTAGGGTCCCCAGAGAGCCTCCCCCTTACATCAGGGTCCCCAGAGAGCCTCCCCCTTACATCAGGGTCCCCAGAGAGCCTCCCCCTTACATCAGGGCCCCCAGAGAGCCTCCCCCTTACATCAGGGCCCCCAGAGAGCCTCCCCCTTACATCAGGGCCCCCAGAGAGCCTCCCCCTTACATCAGTGTCCTCAGAGGGCCCCTTCCTTACAATAATGTCCCCAGAAAGCCCCCCCTACATCAGGGTCCCCAGAGAACCCCCCTTACATCAGGGTCCCCAGGGAGCCCCCCTACATTAGGGTCCCCAGGGAGCCTCCCTCCTTACATCAGGGTCCCCAGGGATCCCCCCTTACATCAGGGTACCCAGAGAGCCCCCCCCCAAGACATCAGGGTCCCCAGAGAGCCCCTTCTTACATTAATGTAAACAGAAAGCCCCCCCCCCTTACATCAGGGTCCCCAGACTGCTGCCCCCCCCTCCTTCAAGAAGTTCCCCATGTACCTGGCTTGTGGAGGTGGGAGGCGGCGACCAGCAGCTCTATGGTGTCCACAGGCAGGGAATCTCCATGTGACTTGTAGTTCTCCTGAGTATACAGTGGAGAGGGGAGGGGCCTCTGACCCGGGATGTATCAGCAGCACAAGCACTCACTGAAAGTGAAACTGATACCTGCCCGGCCCCTCCCCTCCTCTCTCCACTGTTTACACTGACACTGGGAAGAGAGATCCCACCGCATACAGGCACAATAGAGCTGCCGATCGCTGCCTCCCACCTCCCCCCACTGCATTACAAACGGCAAGCCAGAGGTGCAGGGAGAAATGCCAGGTCTTGGGCCCCCCCACAGCGGCAGAATGGAAGGGCCCAGTCGCAAGTGCGACTGCAGCGACCCCTATAGTTCCGCCACTGGTGCCGGTTTTTATTCCCTGTTTTACAGAGGAAACAAAAAACAACACTTTGCCACTGTCAGAAGAGAGCTTTATGTTTCTTACATACACAAAGCTCTCTCCTGTCACTCGCTCCGACCATCGGTGGGTTCTGGCCATAAATCATTGGCTGGAAACCGCTGATCGTACACGCGCGCCCCCTTCTACCGGGAAATGCAGAATTACGTATATAAAGTACAGTGTGCGGTCAGCAAGTGGTTAATGAATTCTGAATGATCTCAGAAGAATCTAGGGGCATGTAAAATTAGAATGAAGTGCGGGAAACCTGCGTTCCGTGACAGTTTCCTGCACTGCATTCCAATCGCACTGCCCTTTGCAATCTGCAGTGAGTATCGATGCAAAGGTAACAACACTCCTAACACAGGTAGCAAACACAGCGTGTTTGCCCGCACCAGATACAGAACCATTTGCAGTGCATTTCTAAAAGTAGTGTATGTACTACTTTTGGTGGAGTGCGATTTCAGCCCATTCAAAATAAATCACATTGCACAGAACTGCATGTGAACTACACAGAAACACGCAGCGCGATTCATATGCAGTAACTAGCGTAAAACTAAAAACAATGCCATTAACAAAGCCCAAAGCTTGTCCATGCAGGCCCTTAAAAAGCATAGATTAAAAGATGGATGGATAGATAACTAGATAGACAGAAGATAGATACCATTTAAACCTCAGAAAAATGTCTAAAGGGAGGGTTGGTGGTACAAAAAGTAATAGATGCGGGGAATGATTTGATGGGGGTGGCTCAGGGACAGTTGTTAGGTGGGTGTGGGATAGGCTCCCCTGAATAAGTGAGTTTTCAGGGATCTCCTAAAGGTGGACAGGTTAGGGGCTGATTGGATATACCGGGCAGGGAGTTCCAGAGGATGGGAGAGGCTGTGGAGAAGTCCTGAAGGCGAGCATGAGAGGAGGTAACAAGGGAGCTGGAGAGCAGGAGATCCTGGGAGGAGTGGAGGGGACGAGTAGGGCGATATCTGCAGATGAGGTTGGTGATGTAGCTGGGGGCGATGTTGTGGATGGCCTTGTATATTGTGGTTATTATTTTGAATCTTATACGGTGGGGTAGGGGAAGCCAGGGAAGGGATTGGCAGAGAGGGGTAGCAGTCACAGATCGGTTAGTTAGGTGTATTAGTTCAGCAGCAGCATTCATAATAGACTGAAGGGGGATAGCCTGCGTAAGGGTAGGCCACTAAGGAGAGAGTTGCTTTAGTCAAGGCGGGAAATAATCAAGGAGTGAATAAGTTGCTTTGTGGTGTCATTAGTCAGGAAGGGTCAAATTCTGGAGCTGTTGCGGAGGTTAAGGCGGCAGGATTTAGCCAGTGATTGGATGTGGGTGCTGAAGGAGAGGTCAGAGTCAAGGATTACACCCAGCACCCTGGCATGTGTGGGGGGACCAATGGTTGTGCTGTTGGTCTTAATGGTAAAGTCATGGGGGGGGGGGGGGGGGGTCTGGGAGGGAGGAAATATAACAAGCTCGGTTTTAGAAAGCTTGAGTTTGAGAAAGTGGTGTGACATCCATGCAGATATGTCATTCAGTAAATTTGAGATCTGTGAGGAGATTGAGGGGATGAGTTGAGGAGTGAAGAGATAGATCTGGGTGTCATCGGCATAGAGGTGGTATTGGAAGCCAGGTTACAACTGGCCCAGGGAAGAGGTATAGAGCAAGAATAGGAGGGGCCCAAGGACGGAGCCTTGGGGTACCCCAGCATAGAGAGGAAGAGTAGCAGAGGAGATGGAGTTGTAAGTGACACTGAAAGTGCGCTGAGATAGGTAGGAGGAGAACCAGGATAAAGCAGAATCACAGAGGCCAAGGGAGTGTAGTTTGCTGAGGAGGAGCAGAGGGCTAACTGCGTCGAAGGCAGCAGAGAGGTCTAAGAGTATGTCATAATCATAATGTGGGAGATATTGACAGGGGAATTCTGAGAGCAGACAACTATGGACTTTATTTCATTTTAATTTTCTCAGCCCAACACTATAAAGTTATAAGGATAATAAAAAAACATTCGGCTGTTTTAAAAAATGACTAAGTCGTATGCCCTTTATTGCCAATTAATCCCTCAGGCATTTTTAGGGGAGCAACATCTTTGGGAAATATGATTGCCCCCAATGTATTAGATCCACCAGTGAGGCAGTGAGATATAGCGTATGTCGGATTTACTGTTAATGTAATTAAGGAATGTAAAGTTTTGCAATTTTGTTCAATACAGACTTTAAGATCCTACACCATATGAGCCTTTATTTCTTGCAACACTAAGAATGTAGTGTACTTGTTACAGTGCCCTTGCGGCCTACAGTATGTGGGCTGTACTACAAGGGCCTTACATGTTCAATTGGAAGAGCATATAGGGCATATCAAATGCGGGTTTAGAGGCCAATAACAAATATATTCCTAACTAGAAGGGAGCCAACGCACCACATGATATATCCCGGTCTGAGAGTAAATAGATTTATAATCTTAGGTGTTTTGCACCTTTTGGTCTCAATATTCAGTGGGACATTAACTGTTTTATTACAGTTAGGGGATGATTTATGTTTTTTCCCCCGTTTTTTTGGTTTAGTTTTAGTTTGGTAAAAATATTTCAATTAATATTTTTCCTCCTTGCTCTGTTTTTTCCCTCCCTCCCCTCCTTTTTTCTCTTGTTTTTATAGAATGGACATTTATGGGGCATACTTTTAAAGAGATTAATTTTAGATATAGATTGCATATTGTATATCTAAATTAAATTTACCTTTCTATGTAAGGACGTCTGTTGTTGTTATATATATGTATAGTAACTTTATATTTTCTAATAAAGTTTATTTATCAAGGTGTTTAGAATTATCATGAATATTTATTTAAATTGTATTTATATTTTTTACCTAGATCCAAATTTCTATTTGTATTTTATAATGTACTTTTAATGTGATGGTATTTTATAATGGATTAGTGATTTGGTGGCACATACCTACTTAGGAATACGTGCAGAGGATTTATTTTTAAGTAATTTGTATTCAGTTTTTTGTATGGATTATAACACCTTTTTGAATCTTTTGTATTCTGTCAGTAATGCACTAGATGGCGCATAAGGGAGCTCTTTGGTGATACTTCACTGTGTTTTACATGTTATAGAGTGAAGTGCCAAGTCCCACCCAATGCCAGCTGGTCTTATTATGATTTGAGTCTCTTTGTGCTTGTCCATATACAATATAAAGTTGTGCTCATAAGTTTACATACCCTGGCAGAATTTTATGATTTCTTGGCCATTTTTCAGAGAATATGAATGATAACACAAAAATATTTCTTTCACTCGTGGTTAGTGTTTGGCTGAAGTCATTTATTATCAATCAACTGTGTTTACTCTTCTTAAATCTTAATGGTAACAGAAACTACCCAAATGACCCTGATTAAAAGTTTACATACCCTGGTGATTTAGGCCTGATAACATGCACACAAGTTAACACAAAGGGGTTTGAATGGATACTAAAGGTAACCATCCTCACCTGTGATCTGTTTGCTTGTAATTAGTGTGTGTGTATAAAAGGTCAATGAGTTTCTGGACTCCTGATAGACCCGTGCATCTTTCATCCAGTGCTACACTGACGTTTCTGGATTTTGAGTCATGGGTTAAGCAAAAGAATTGTCAAAGGATCTGCGGGAAAAGGTAGTTGAACTGTATAAAACAGGAAAGCGATATAAAAAGATATCCAAGAAATTAAGAATGCCAATTAGCAGTGTTCAAACTCTAATCAAGAAGTGGAAAATGAGGGGCCCTTTTGAAACCAAACCACGGTCAGGTAGACCAACTAACATTTCAGCCACAACTGCCAGTAAAATTGTTCGGAATGCAAAAAAAACCCCACAAATAACTTCAGGTGAAATACAGGACTCTCTGAAAACATGTGGTGTGGCTGTTTCAAGATGCACAATAACGAGGCACTTGAAGAAAGATGGGCTGCATGGTCAAGTCGCCAGAAGAAAGACATTACTATGCAAATGCCACAAAGTATCCCGCTTACAATATGCCAAACAGCACAGAGACAAGCGTCAAGCCTTCTGGCACAAAGTCATTTGGAGTGATGAGACCAAAATTGAGCTTTTTGGCCACAACCATAAATGCTACATTTAGAGAGGAGTCAACAAGGCCTATGATGAAAGGTACAGAGGTGGATCGTTGATGTTTTGGGGATGTGTGAGCTACAAAGGCACAGGAAATTTGGTCAAAATTGTTGGCAAGATAAATGCAGTATGTTATCAAAAAATACTGGAGAAACATTTGCATTCATCAGCCAGGAGGCTGCGCATGGGACGTACTTGGACATTCCAACATGACAATGATCCAAACCACAAGGTCAAGTCATTGGCTACAGCAGAATAAAGTGAAGGTTCTGGAGTGGCCATCTCAGTCTCCTGACCTCAATATCACTGAGCCACTCTGGGGAGATCTCAAACGTGCAGTTTATGCAAGACAGCCCAAGAATTTACAGGAACTGTAAATTTACAGGAACTGGAGGCTTTTTGCCAAGAGAAATGGGCAGCTTTACCATCTGAGAAGATAAAGAGCCTCATCCACAAATACCACAAAAGATTTCAAGCTGTTATTGATGTTAAAGGGGGCAATACACGGTATTAAGAACTGGGGTGTGTAAACTTTTCAGGGTCATTTGGGTAGTTTCTGTTGCCATTATGATTTAAAAAGAGTAAACACAGTTGATTGATAATAAATGGCTTCAGCCAAACACTAACCATGAGTGAAAGAAAAGTTTTTGTGTTATCATTCATATTCTCTGAAAAATGACCAAGAAATCATAAATTCTATGTAGGGTATGTAAACTTATGAGCACACCTGTATATATAATGTGTGGTGGCGATGTGTATTCTGTGCACCTGATGATGTCATGTAAGACAAAACGCATAGGTTGGAGCCAGAATACATGCTACCACACATGCGTGAACCACCGCAGCCATCTTGGATTCTGGTATTAGGAAGTCCTTTGTACACACTGAATACTGGCTTGCTTCTTGTAAAATGTAAATGCATATACTAAATAAATTGCTTTGGTTTACGAGGTTTTTCACTATGGGCAGTCTTTCTTTTTTTTCCATGGTGTTTGTGTATTGAAATCTGGTTACTTTATGAGTCGAATCGATTCTGGGAGTGCCAGTTTGTGGAGACAACTCTGGTGGGGTTTATAAACCGGATTATTGCTAGAGCAATATATATGCTGTGGAATATATCAAGTGCTGTTTGACCACTCCTGATTGAGGGTCATTCCTATCTAGTAAGCCCCCACCTGTTGCACTAGGCTGGTGTGCAGTGCTGTCTTCGTTATAATCTGTAGTCTTCTGGGACCCATGTTTATCTCTTCACTGTTTCTTATGAGGATCACCCTTCTCCTCAGCTCTTCATTGGGACTGATTCATAATTAGTTTATATAATTCATTCATTTATTTTTATGATTTTTAAATTAGTTTTACACATGTACTTTGAAAGTGGTGGAATAGGTCACTTTATTTCACATGTGTATATTCACATATATTGTATTTATCACTATTAGAAGTATTATTATCGAGTGATTTCTTTAGCGCTGCACTTTTTGTATGTTCATACTGTCAAGATAGAGTCTATGGAGGTATTTCAATACATAAAGTGGAATTTACAACAGAACAATCTTTAATGGGAACAAAATTTGCAAAAGATTGTTCATACATGACAAAAAGTTCACTTCCACAGACTTTTCTAGTAACCTAAGTGTATTTTGAGCGCCTTTTTACTAAGGTTTTCTTCTGGATTTGCCATCTTCGGCAACCTTGATTGGCCAGCTTGGGATAAGGTAACTCCTACATGTGCAAGCAAGGGTTTATTCATTTTGGTACTAAAGCATGCCAAGAGCTGTGCATGTAAAAGTTTTTATTGCAGAAAAGACATCATGGGGAAGATTTACTAAAGCTGGTGCATACAGAAGTGCATACCACTCACAAATTTGTATTCATTAATCAAGAAGTGTATATTTAAGTGTTTTGGAACTGTGAATGCTAAGTAGAAACTGGAACCAGGAAAATTAAATTAATTGACCGTTCTTGTGAAGTTCACAATGTGGAATTTCATGCAGCAAATGTCATATGGAGGGAACATTAAAATGTATTGTTTTTTTGTCTGGCCTAAAAATAATGATAGAAATGTGGATACAAATCAAAGAGTTCCATTCTCTGAAGTCTGTATTCAATTTATTGATTTTTCCACTTTAACAAATGGGATTAATCTGGAAGCCAGAAAACTTGTGAAAAATAAGGTATTTGCCAAAGGACACTGGGTCATTTGTATTGTCACTGTAATAGAGCAGAGGCAGTAAAGAATTAGCAAGTTTTGTACACAGACACATACATAAATAAAAGTTTACCCATAACACGTTGATTAAAAATAATATTTTTTAGCAAGGAACATACATTCCACATTAATAATTATGCTACCAAATTAGTGTGTGCTGTAAATTGCCTCCAGCATTGCTCCTGTTTCATCTTGCCAGAGGCTGCCATTTTGCTGAAGTCCAGAGCCCCAGCAGTAAATCATAAAGCCCAACCACGACACTACCTGCCTGGAGTTTGTATGTTTTCCCTGTGCCTGCGTGGGTTACCTCCAGGTACTCCGGTTTCCTCCCACACTCCAAAGACATGCTGGTAGGTTAATTGGATCCTGTCTAAGTTGTCCCTAGTATGTATGAATGTGAGTCAGGGACCTTAGATTGTAAGCTACTTGAGGGTAGGGACTGATGTGAATGTACAATGTATATGTAAAGCGCTGCGTAAATTGACAGGCGCTATACAAGTACCTGAAATAAATAAATAAATAAGCAGAACTAATCAAACTCATCAATTTAACGGTTTAAAAAAATAGTTACATTCCCTGCATTCCTGGAATGCTGGAATACTGGGATTGCTAACTGTCACATTTGTTTGTGTCTTTAACCACTTAAGGACTGGACCATTATGCTGCTTAAGGGCCAGAGGACTTTTTCCAATTTGCCACTGCGTCGCTTTAACTGCTAATTGCACGGTCATGCAATGCTGTACCCAAATTAAATTTGTGTCCTTTTCTTCCCACAAATAGAGCTTTCTTTTGATGGTATTTGATCACCTCTGCCGTTTTTATTTTTTGCGCTATAAACGGAAAAAGACCGAAAATTTTGAAAAAAAATGATATTTTCTACTTTTTGTTATAAAAAAAATCCAATAAACTCAATTTTAGTCATACATTTAGGCCAAAATGTATTCGGCCACATGTCTTTGGTAAAAAAAATGTCAATAAGTGTATATTTATCGGTTTGCGCAAAAGTTATAGCGTCTACAAACTAGGGTACATTTTCTGGAATTTACACAGCTTTTAGTTTATGACTGCCTATGTCATTTCTTGAGGTGCTAAAATGGCAGGGCAGTACAAACCCCCTCCAAATGACCCCATTTTGGAAAGTAGACACCCCAAGGAAATTGCTGAGAGGCATGTTGAGCCCATTGAATATTTATTTTTTTTGTCCCAAGTGATTGAAAAAAAAAATAAAAAATTACAAAAAGTTGTCACTAAATGATATATTGCTCACACAGGCCATGGGCCTATGTGGAATTGCACCCCAAAATACATTCAGCTGCTTCTCCTGAGTATGGCAATACCACATGTGTGGGACTTTTTGGGAGCCTAGCGGTGTATGGGGCCCCGAAAACCAATCACCGCCTTCAGGATTTCTAAGGGTGTAAATTTTTGATTTCACTCCTCACTACCTATCACAGTTTTGAAGGCCATAAAATGCCCAGATGGCACAAAACCCCCCAAATGACCCCATTTTGGAAAGTAGACACCCCAAGCTGTTTGCTGAGAGGCATGTTGAGTCCATGGAATATTTTATATTTTGACACAAGTTGCGGGAAAGTGACACTTTTTTTTTGCACAAAGTTGTCACTAAATGATATATTGCTCACACAGGCCATGGGCATATGTGGAATTGCACCCCAAAATACATTTAGCTGCTTCTCCTGAGTATGGGGATACCACATGTGTGGGACTTTTTGGGAGCCTAGCTGCGTACGGGGCCCCGAAAACCAATCACCGCCTTCAGGATTTCTAAGGGTGTAAATTTTTGATTTCACTCTTCACTGCCTATCACAGTTTCGGAGGCCATGGAATACCCAGGTGGCACAAAACCCCCCCAAATGACCCCATTTTGGAAAGTAGACACCCCAAGCTTTTTGCTGAGAGGCAGTATTTTGCAGTCCTCATTTGTTTTTGAAAATGAAGAAAGACAAGAAAAAACTCTTTTTTTTTCTTTTTTCAATTTTCAAAACTTTGTGACAAAAAGTGAGGTCTGCAAAATACTCACTATACCTCTCAGCAAATAGCTTGAGGTGTCTACTTTCCAAAATGGGGTCATTTGGGGGGGTTTTGTGCCACCTGGGCATTCCATGGCCTCCGAAACTGTGATAGGCAGTGAAGAGTGAAATCAAAAATTTACGCCCTTAGAAAGCCTGAAGGCAGTGCTTGGTTTTCAGGGTCCTGTACGCGGCTAGGCTCCCAAAAAGTCTCACACATGTGGTATCCCCGTACTCAGGAGAAGCAGCAGAATGTATTTTGGGGTGTAATTTCACATATTCCCATGGCACGTTTGAGTAATATATCATTTAGTGACAACTTTGTGCATAAAAAAAAAAAAATTGTTTCTTTCCCGCAACTTGTGTCACAATATAAATTATTCCATGGACTCGACATGCCTCTCAGCAAATAGCTTGGGGTGTCTACTTTCCAAAATGGGGTCATTTGGGGGGGGTTTGAACTGTCCTGGCATTTTATGCACAACATTTAGAAGCTTATGTCACACATCACCCACTCTTCTAACCACTTGAAGACAAAGCCCCTTCTGACACTTTTTGTTTACATGAAAAAATTTTTTTTTTTTTGCAAGAAAATTACTTTGAACCCCCAAACATTATATATTTTTTTTTAAAGCAAATGCCCTACAGATTAAAATGGTGGGTGTTTCTTTTTTTTTCGCACAGTATTAGCGTAGCGATTTTTCAAACGCATTTTTTGGGGAAAAAACACACTTTTTTAAATTTTAATGCACTAAAACACACTATATTGCCCAAATGTTTGATGAAATAAAAAAGATGATCTTAGGCGGAGTACATGGATTCCAAACATGACATGCTTTGATATTGCACACAAACGTGCAGTGGCAACAAAATAAATACATTTTTAAAAGCCTTTACAGGTTACCACTTTAGATTTACAGAGGAGGTCTACTGCTAAACATACTGCCCTCGATCTGACCTTCGTGGTGATACCTCACATGCATGGTGCAATTGCTGTTTACATTTGACGCCAGACTGACGCTTGCGTTCGCCTTAGCGCGAGAGCAGGGGGGGACAGGGGTGCTTTTTTTTTTTTTTTCTTTATTATTTTTTTGCTTTTTTATCTTATTTTAAACTGTTCCTTTAAATGTTTTTTAAATCATTTTTATTGTTATCTCAGGGAATGTAAATATCCCCTATGATAGCAATAGGTAGTGACAGGTACTCTTTTTTGAAAAAATTGGGTTCTATTAGACCCTAGATCTCTCCTCTGCCCTCAAAGCATCTGACCACACCAAGATCGGTGTGATAAAATGCTTTCCCAATTTCCCAATGGCGCTGTTTACATCCAGCGAAATCTAAGTCATAGAATGCTCGTAGCTTCCGGTTTCTTAGGCCATAGAGATGTTTGGAGCCACTCTGGTCTCTGATCAGCTCTATGGTCAGCTGGCTGAATCACCGGCTGCATTCTCAGGTTCCCTGTTGAGACAGGAGAGCCAGAGAAAAACACGGAAGACGGTGGGGGGGGGCATTCCCTCCCACTACTTGTAAAAGCAGTCTAGAGGCTAATTAGCTGCTAGGATTGCTTTTACATGAAAGCCGACCACTAGCTGAAAAGAATGATACCAAGATGATACCTAAACCTGCAGGCATCATTCTGGTATAACCACTCAAAGTCGTGAATGGCGTACCTGAAGACAAAAAAATGGTTAACAATAAAACACAGTAAACGGTAAAGTATAAAAAATTGCATACCTGAAAAGCAAACATGATAAAACATAATAACAATAAAACATTGCAGAATAAAATACAGTAAAACAGAGCAGAACAATAGAGAGAGAATAGAGAGAGAGAGAGCAATAAAACGACAACTATTATTTTTTATTTTATTTTTTTTTTGTGTTTTTTTTTTTCTTACACTGTTTTTGTAACTGTAACTTTTATAACGGTAACCGGTTCCAGGTTCGGGTCTCTCAAAATGCGATGGCATCTTGGGAGACCCTGTGAAAGTGTGTCCTAGTCTGTGCAATGCTGTACCCTACGCTAATACTCAACTAGTGAATGGTAGCGTTCAAAACATTCACCAATGCAAAGACCAGGATTGTCAGGACAGGAGGGACAATAATAGCGGGTGTCACGCCTATATCTGCGCTTGCTGCAGACACAACATCTTTTTTGGGGGGGTTTGTTGGGTAGGGGTACTCGGGAGGACATAAAGAAAATTCCTCTCATGCAGCCGACTGCATTTGGCTGGGGATGTGAATGGGGGAAGTACGGGCGCTGCAGAAGTGGTGGGTTCCCAATTAGGATTGGCGAATGCAGCAGGAAGGGCATTATGGGCACGACGGGCCTGTGTTTGTCTTCTTCTTGGTGGCAGCGGGACACTACTTGTGCTTGCCACCTCACCAGCTTGAACTGCACTTATGGGACTCGCCACGTCACCAAGTGTTACTGCAGTGCTGGTTTGCCTACGACCGGGGTGTACTAGGCCGCTGGTGCTTGCCAGTTCCCCAAAACGCTACCAAAAAAACTGTTAGCGATCGCAGGGATCAGGCCTGACTCTGTGAACGCTGCAGTTATGCGTTTAGTGTTTTGTAAGTGTCAGTGATCGATCGATACTGCACTTGGGTGGGTTGGGCTGGGCCGGGCGGAGGGGCAAAACGCAGGTGCTAGCAGGTATCTGGGCTGATCCCGCTAACACTGCGTTTTTGGGAACTCTAAACTGCTGGGGACGCTAGTATAGATCTGATCGGATCAGATATTGATCCGTTCAGATACTATACCACTAAGGGAGGCGTATGCTGCGTGCGTGGGTGTTAGCGGTACTGGCGCTAACCTGACGCTGCTTGGGGCTGGTGCTTGCCAGTTCACCAAAATGCTACCAAAAAAACTGTTAGCGATCGCAGGGATCAGGCCTGACTCTGCGAACGCTGCAGTTATGCGTTTAGTGTTTTGTAAGTGACAGTGATCGATCGATACTGCACTTGGGTGGGCTGGGCTGGGCCGGAGGGGCAAAACGCAGGTGCTAGCAGGTATCTGGGCTGATCCCGCTAACACTGCGTTTTTGGGAACCCTAAACTGCTGGGGACGCTAGTATAGATCTGATCGGATCAGATATTGATCCATTCAGATACTATACCACTAAGGGAGGTGTATGGTGCGTGCGTGGGTGTTAGCGCTACTGGTGCTAACCTGACGCTGCTTGGGGCTGGTGCTTACCAGTTCACCAAAATGCTACCAAAAAAACTGTTAGCGATCGCAGGGATCAGGCCTGACTCTGCGAACGCTGCAGTTATGCGTTTAGTGTTTTGTAAGTGACAGTGATCGATCGATACTGCACTTGGGTGGGCTGGGCTGGGCTGGGCTGGGCGGAGGGGCAAAACGCAGGTGCTAGCAGGTATCTGGGCTGATCCCGCTAACACTGCGTTTTTGGGAACCCTAAACTGCTGGGCACGCTAGTATAGATCTGATCGGATCAGATATTGATGCGTTCAGATACTATACCACTAAGGGAGGCGTATGCTGCGTGCGTGGGTGTTAGCGGTACTGGCGCTAATCTGACGCTGCCTGGGGCGACGCATATTACCGCCGGGCGATTAGGGGGCTAAACCTTTATTAGGTAATAAACGGCGGGTGCCCTGACACTATAAAAAATAAACGAACTGACCAGCGTCATCATAACGGTTATACAGTGATCAGTGGTGAAAGGGTTAACTAGGGGGCAATCAAGGGGTTAAAACATTTATAAGATAGTATATGGGGGTCCCTGTTGCTATAAAACGCTGACGGCGAACCTAAATATTTACGTCCCTAACTAGCGTCACCAGCGACACTAATACAGCGATCAGAAAAATGATCGCTTAGTGACACTGGCGACAGGGGGTGATCAAGGGGTTAAAACTTTATTAGGGGGGGTTAGGGGGGTACCCTAGACCTACAGGAGGCTAACACTAATAGGGCGTACAAACGGTCGGACTTTGTTCGGACATTCCGACAACAAAATCCTAGGCTTTTTCCGACGGATGTTGGCTCAAACTTGTTTTGCCTACACACGGTCGCACAAAGTTGTCGGAATTTCCGATCGCCAACCACGCGGTTACGTACACCACGTACGACGAGACTAGAAAAGGCCGGTTCAGAACCAAGCGTGGCACCCTTTGGGCTCCTTTTGCTAATCTCGTGTTAGTAAAAGTTTGGTGAGAGACGATTCGCGCTTTTTCAGACTCGTGGCTTTCAGATCGTTTTCTGCCGTTCAGTTTGTGCTTGTGGGTTTGTATCTGCTCTTCAGTGCGTGCAGCAAGTTCCGCGTGACTTTAGGTAGTCATTGTATTCTTGTTCGTTCATTACTGGTTTTCAGGTCGCTCTTCACAGGCCTTGCTGTTCTTCATTGCGTTCTGTTACTTCGTTCTGAGCAGCCAACCGTTTTCTAGCCATGTTTCGTATGCGTACTCCTCGTAGAGTTCGTGCTGTGCGGGGGCTTGGTGTTGGGGTCCTGACCTTGACACAAGTCCAGTCCATGAACAGGGTGGGGAGGAGTTCATGGACCAAGAATTGGTTGCTTCAGCGTGACCAGTTCTGTCATATGCCTTTGCTCCGTGAGATCTGTGAGAATAATCCTGATGATTTCAGGAACTTTCTCAGGATGACGGACCCCGTGTTTCACCGTTTGTTGGCTTCGCTGACCCCCTATATCAGCAGGCAGGATACCTGCATGAGGCAAGCCATCACTCCGGAGCAGAGGTTGGTCGCTACCTTGCGGTATTTGGCCACAGGGAGAAGCCTGCAGGACTTGAAGTTCTCGACAGGCATCTCCCCCCAGGCTCTGGGGATCATTATCCCAGAGACCTATTCTGCCATCATCCAGGTCCTTCAGAAGGAATATATGAAGGTAAGATTTTTATCCTTTAATATCACATTTTATCCTATTTAATGTTTGCTAATATATTGTATTTCTTTCCTCATTCCCTAATTACCATGATTGTAATATGCTGTGAATGTCCCCTTTGTCCTCATGCATGCTGGATTTTTATGTAATTAGTATTTTAGGTCCTTCATACATATTTGCCCTTCAATAACCTCCCCAGCATGGTGTCTCCTGCCCTATATTCACCTCATGTAGTCACTTAACAATGTATTTTATCTGCTCCATAATAGTGCTTTACCCCAAACACCCCCTAAAATGTTTGGTAATGTTATTTTTGATTTAAATTCAGGCAGAGTGCCAGAGGCTTTTTTTTGTGGTGTCCCCAAATTTTTAGTAACCCTCCCTCCCCCAACTGCTAAGTCAGCTGATCCCAATTCTCTATGTATCCTCAATCATCTATCTGCTGACTTTGGCAATCCCATACACACTATACCCACCTCTTTACTGGTCAGATTTATGGATGAATTCCCCAAAGCATGTAGTGCAAGGGCCTGCCTGTATACTTTCCAATGGTACTGTTTAAAGTTCTTGTATCCTATTATTATCTTGATAGGTATTAGCAGAATGTTCAAATGTGCTCAAATGTGTACAGTGTGTATTTATATCTTTGTATTCAGACACTTCTTACCTGTCCAGTGGTCTGCCAATAGTGTAACTAAGGAGGGGCTGTTCCAAGTAATACCCATTATTTAGGCATTCATCTCTCAATGAAGTGAAGAGGGTTACCTGTCCAAGAGTCCCCCCCCTATAATGTTAGAAATGGCCCATGAGTGGGGGGAGGGGGAATATGATAGGTGTACCTTATACTTTGGTGTTGTTAAATTCCCCTTAATAAATGCTATCTGGTGGTTGCCCCATAATGTTTGTGTCTAATCTGCTTGCCATGTTTCTGTGAAAAAATAGTAATGTTTATTGTTTTTTCCTCAACAGTTTCCTTCCACGCCACAGGAATGGCAGACTGTGGACTCCCACTTTGCCCAGCGGTGGGACTTTCCTAACTGCGGAGGGGCAATTGATGGGAAACACGTCCACATCGTCCCACCACCCAACTCGGGGTCGTACTATTATAATTACAAGGGGGTTTAATAGTATAGTGATATTGGCGGTGGTGTCGGCTAATTACGAGTTCCTGTATGTGGACGTGGGGAAGAATGGCCGGATGTCCGATGGTGGAGTCATCGCCCAGACGGAGTTCTACAGGCGTCTCCAGAATGGCAGCTTGGACTTGCCAGCTCCAGAGGACAATGTTGAAGGTCTCCCATTTGTGTTCGTTGCTGATGAAGCGTTTGCGCTGGGGGACCACCTGATGCGGCCATTCCCGATGAGGACCCTCACCCCGGAACAGAGGGTTTTTAATTACCTGCTGGCCAGAGCCCGAAGAGTAGTGGAGAACACATTTGGAATCCTGGCCAACCGGTTCCAACTATTTCTGACACCCATCCATATGGCGGAGTATAAACTGAGCCATATAATACTTGCCTGCTGTGTTCTCCATAATTTTTTAAGAAAACATTCGGCCAACTATGCTGGCTCAGTTGGGCCTGAGGCCAGAATCCTACATCCAACAACACTGACGGCGCTTGAAAGTGGCCCGTCCTGGCTTGCCCTCCCTGAATGCCCGTGATGTCCGGTTACGATACCTGGAGTTCTTTGCGGGTAGGGGGGCTATCAATATGCCAGACAATATGTGAAACCTTTTTCGAATAAAAAAAAAACAAAAGAAATTCTTTGTGGACATTTACTGCTTGTGTTTGTTTTAGCTGACCCTGACAGAAATGTGTTGAGTGCAGAAAATGTCGTGATTGGGTAACCTTATAAAAAACACTGTTGGCTGGTACTTCCTAAATGCAAAAACACATTTCACTACAAGTGCACTTGCAACTGCACTGAAACTGCACGTGTAGTGCAAAGTGTATTTGCCCTTAGGAAATAACCCCCATGTTTGCATAAAACAGCAATTACATCACCCCAAAAGTGTTGTAGTGTTGAGACAATAATCCACACATTCTTGAGTAACCAACTTTTTTATAGCTGCACAATCACATGTGCATTTACCAAAGGTTTTTAAAACAAACCAACATGTTTGTTGTATAACAATTTTTGCTGTAGCATAATCAAAAATCGAAATGTCCATTTCAGATAAAACAGGCCTGTGTAAAACCAACAAGAAAGCCAAAAAACTTGAACTTACAAAGTTCACATTAGGTAAAACCTGAAGGCTATATCAGACATGAGTATTTAGG
The DNA here is from genome assembly GCA_037952835.1 of Lithobates septentrionalis. Classification (NCBI taxonomy): domain Eukaryota; kingdom Metazoa; phylum Chordata; class Amphibia; order Anura; family Ranidae; genus Lithobates; species Lithobates septentrionalis. The sequence continues at coordinate 310,879 of JBBDGP010000244.1, forward strand.
AACTGTGTTTGATATAGCGTTCAGATGGGGGGAAATCACCCCTGGAAAAGCCAAATTTGGAAGATGCACACCAAGTTCAGAATGTCAACATGTGCTATCTGCCATCACGGGGGATCAAGGGACGTGTTTTGGGGGAGCAAGCCCTTCCTCACCGCTACTTTATAATTGAGGAAGGTGTTGCACCCCCAAAACGCGTCCATTGATCTCCCGTGATGGCAGATAGCACATGTTGGCACACTGTGTGCATCCTCCAAATTTGGCTTTTCAAAACATTGCAAAAAGATTTAAAAAATTGGAACACAATCCCAAAACTAGATTTTGTGGGGTTTTAAATTCGCCCCAAAACATCAATGATGTTATTATTTTTTTTAATAACATCACTGATTTTTTGCTGTATGTTGTGCAATTCGAGATTACACCCCATGATCTCCCCGATCAGGATCTGGGCACTTTCTGATGTAAAACGTTCTGGATCCCTCACATCACGATCACCTAAAAAGAGATAAAGAAAACAAAAACACGTATCAAAAATCTGCCACCATCCATCTCTTTTACCTGAGCCTGTTGTCGCAGACACTCACCTGTTGTGGTGCCAATTTCCACCACGTCTTCTTCTTCCTCCTGCTCTTCTTCTTCTTGGGTTGGGGGTATTTCACCTTCTTCCATAGGTGGGGGGTCTCTGGTCTCCTCAGATGACGGGTGTCCTCCGAGTCTTTTCTCCCCTATGTAAAACAAAAATGGTATACTTAACACACAGATATTTGATGGCAGAACTAGAAATAGGAAACATTGCTTGGAAGTGGGGTACAATGATCGATTTTAGCCGAGTTCCAAGATGTAATTTTCTTATTGCCCTTTGTCAAGCTGCAATACTTTACCGGTTTAGTACAAACTTCACAGATGTAGCCCCCCCTATAGTATACACTGGAGCACCTGTGTGCCCCCCCTAATAAAAATGGTGTTCTTGTGTCCCACACTAGTGCTCCAGTGTCCAGATGTGAAAACAGCTGCTCAGTGTCCTCTCCTTACACACAATCTAGTTGGCATTTCATTCTAGTAACAAACCCATCTACACAAACAAATATTTGGCATCCAAGTAGGCCCAAAAAAAATGTTGGAAAATGCATATGGCCTAAACAATGGTGTTTTAGAGGCCCAAAGAAAAATGTTTGATACGAACAAATAATGGGCCCATGAACATTAAAGTTGCCCTTTTTAAACGTTACAATTACTAAAAGCATATGGAGCAGAACGAACGGAATAAAGACAGAAAGAATAGGAACACAGCACAACTACTTACTTTTTTGCAGCACTCTCCGGATCTTTCGGTACTGCTCTGGCTCTTTTAATTTGAGGTCCGACCACCGCTTCCGGAGCTGATCTTTTGATCTTCGGACCCCGAAATTCCTTTCAAGACTCCTGACCACTTTCGCCATGATCTTGGCCTTTCGGATGTTCGGGTTGGGGTAAGGCCCATACTTCCCGTCATAGTCGGACTTCTTCATGATGTCTACCATCTCCAACATCTCCCCAAAGGACATATTTGTGGCCTTAAAACGTCTCCTTCTGGATCGGGACGTGTCCGGATCCGGGCTTTCCTCCTCCTCCTCCTCGTTCCTGTAATTAGCACGCACCTGCTGTGACTCCGCCATGTGCTCTTCACCCACTGCGCCAAACGAAAAGGGGCGGGGAATAGAATAGAAAGAACGCCAAGGGCGGGCGGAGTTACACGCATGCGCAGTGTATATAAAGAGTAACACGCGTGCGTATTACGTACGATCTGTGAGCGGAGGAAGGAGCATTGGAGGCGCCGATCATAAGAACGAAGGTAAGAGACAAACTTGTGCCTATACTGCTTCTAGATTGAGGCCTATATTGTAACAAGATTAGGAGAGTTTTGTCTGACATTAGGCTTTGTCTTGTGTTGTGTCTTGCAGTGAACATGGATATGGTACTCAAAGATAATGACTTCATGTCAGTATTCATAGATATGCTAAGGGAGCTGCCCTGTCTGTGGGTGATTAACCACCCCCATTACAAGAACCAAGCAAAGAGGAAGGCAGCACTGGTGCAATTGTTGGTAATTGTGAAGCAGGTGATCCCCACGGCAGACATCACCTATTTAAAGATATTAATTGGTGGCCTGAGGAGTACATATCTAAGGGAGCGCAAGAAAGTCCTGGATTCGCAGAGATCCGGAGCAGCAGATGACATCTATGTCCCCAGGATGTTGTCCTACGACAGGCTGCATTTTCTGGCAGGCCAGACTGAACCCAGGTCATCCCTCTCAAGTCTTCCTTCCACGCTTCCTTCCCCCCCGGCTGAGGCTTCTGATGCCCAACCTGGGCCTTCCAGGCCACATGTGGAGGAGCCCAGATTGAGCCAGGTATAGCATTCTTCTAAATATTTCTGCTTGTCCAATCAATGATGTTAACTAGATGTTAGTTGGGAGTACTAATTTAGGATTGTGATTGATGATGCAAAACATTACAACCATGTCCCTTTTTCATACACAGGGAAGTCTCAGCCAGGAGGTGGCCGGGCCGAGCCGGCTGGCTGATATCAAGGTCCCTCCACCCCCCCTGAAAAGAGAAAGTGGCAGTAGGAGGAGTGCCCTAGAGGAGGCTACCGGAGGACTCTTTTGGAGGGCTACAGAGGTCCTGGGAGCACGACAGACCGTGGAGGAGGACATTGCTGCCGTCATTGCATATAAAATGCAGAGGATGGAGGAGGGCCAACAAGTAATGTGTGAGGCCCTCATATCGGAGGCTCTGGAGAAAGGTATGAGGGGCCAAATTACACCTCAGACACACCTTTGTGATAGTCCTCCTCCTCCTCCTGCAGGTCCTCCTCCTTCGTCCTCCTTCTCCTCCAGGTCCTCCCAGTCCTACTCCTCCTCCTGCCACATCTCCAACTGCACAGCCACAGCCGTGAAGGAAGCGTGAAAGGAAGACCAGAAAGTGAGGACCCAGGATCCAGTCTGTTCAGCCAAAAGATGCAGCCTCTTGTGGTACCACAGCCTGGGGACACAGATGTCATCTGCTGCTATCCGGATCTCTGCGAATCCCGGACCAGACTGCCCTCCCTTATATATGGACTCCTCAGGCCACCAATTTTGATGTTGAAGAATTGTTGTCTGCCGTGGGGGTCCCAGGCTTCACTAATTTCTCATGTTGATCCAGTGTTGCCTTCCTCTTTGTTTGGTTCTGATCCCTTAATAAAGGATTTTTGTTTTGAATTATACTCTCCTATGTGTTTTACTTCAAAAATGACAGTTTGTTTGTGAGGATTCAGGTACATTTCAAATATACAATGTGAAATGAACAAGGGACACCAACAACAAACAATCTCCTTGAGATTAAATAATAAAAGATATCAATGGTGTTGGGGTAACTTGACACACAAAACACACACAAAAATATTCTCGAGTAAAAATAAAAATAACATTGAACAAAGATCAGACTTTGAAAAAATCCAAACATTACAGAAAAAAAAAAGGCTTAAAATAAAAAACAAAAAATAATATTAAAAAAAAACTGTCAGATGTGACAACTAATAACAATATATTGAGGGAATCCCAATAAAAAAAAACAAAGAAAAGTTTGTGAGAAGTGTGTGTGAATATGAGCAGCAAAACTACTTAATTCTTGTCACATTATAAAGAAGAAGAGAGTGCGCTGTATTAAACCATTTTTAACATTGCAGCGTGACGAAAGTGCTGTATCCATTGCGAACGCTAAGTTTACCAGAACGAGCTGTCCCGTGTCGGAATTTCTTCTGAGCATGCGTGGCACTTTGTGCGTCGGAACAGGCCACACACGGTCGGAATTGACGCGATCGGATTTTGTTGTCGGAAAATTTTATCTCCTGCTGTCCAACTTTGTGTGTCGGAAAATCCGATGGAAAATGTCCGATGAAGCCCACACACGGTCGGAATTTCCGACAACACGCTCCGATCGGACATTGTCCATCGGAAAATCCGACCGTGTGTACGGGGCATTACTGTGCTAACACAGTAACTGTCACAAACTGACACCATGCAGTAATCAGAAAAAAAACTGCTTGGTGTCAGTGTGACAGGGGGAAGGGGTGATTGGGGGGTGATCGGGGGGGATCGGGGGGTAAAGGGGGTGTTATGTGTGCGTGGCATGTTCTACTGTGTGTGTGTTGTGCACTCACATTGATGTCTTCTCTCCTCGGCGCCGGAACGGAAACTGCCGAGCCGAGGAGAGATGACATCACATCGACGATCCCTGCCTCTGTGTACTACTCATTGGCTGGGAGCGATCGCGAGGGGGGGGCCACAATCGGATGGCCTCCCCCTCTTCTCTCATCGCTCCCAGATCAAAGGCGACCGCCTCAGGCACGGGGGGGGGGTCCGATCAGACCCCCCGCCCTCGGGAAGGCAATCACGTACCAGGTACGTGATTTTGCCTGCCCGTGCCATTCTGCAGATGTATATCTGCGTGAGGCGGTCGTCAAGTGGTTAAACAAACTGTCAAACTATCAAATGGCTGGTGCCATTGCTGATCACATGTGCCCTGACACTATAAAAAATAAACAAACTAACCAGCGTCACCCTTAACGGTTATACAGTGATCAGTGGTGAAAGGGTTAACTAGGGGGCAATCAAGGGGTTAAAACATTAGTAAGATAGTATATGGGGGTCCCTGTCGCTATAAAACGCTGATGGCGAACCTAAATATTTACGTCCCTAACTAGCGTCACCAGCGACACTAATACAGCGATCAGAAAAATGATCGCTTAGTGACACTGGTGACAGGGGGTGATCAAGGGGTTAAAACTTTATTAGGGGGGGTTAGGGGGGTACCCTAGACCTACAGGAGGCTAACACTAACTGTCCTAACACAGTAACTGTCACAAACTGACACCATGCAGTAATCAGAAAAAAAAAACTGCTTGGTGTCAGTGTGACGGGGGGGGGGAGGGGTGATTGGGGGGTGATCGGGGGGGGATCGGGGGGTAAAGGGGGTGTTATGTGTGCGTGGCATGTTCTACTGTGTGTGTGTGTTGTGCACTCACATTGATGTCTTCTCTCTTCGGCGCCGGAACGGAAACTGCCGAGCCGAGGAGAGATGACATCACATCCCCTGCCTCTGTGTACTACACAGAGGCAGGGGACGATCCCTGCCTCTGTGTACTACTCATTGGCTGGGAGCGATCGCGAGGGGGGGCCACGATCGGATGGCCTCCCCCTCATCTCTCATCGCTCCCAGATCAAAGGCGACCGCCTCAGGCACGGGGGGGGGGGTCCGATCGGACCCCCCGTCCTCGGGAAGGCAATCATGTACCAGGTACATGATTTTGCCTGCCCGTGCCATTCTGCAGACGTATATCTGCGTGAGGCGGTCGTCAAGTGGTTAAACAAACTGTCAAACTATCAAATGGCTGGTGCCATTGCTGATCACATGTGCAACACCATGGCAATTGCATATCAAACAGAAGCAGCTTCCTTTTATGTAAGGGATAGGAAGGTTTAATTTCCCTTTAAGGCTGTTAGCAGATCAGCCTCTACAAATTTGTTACAGTGCCTAAAAATGCCTAAAAATGGAGAGCAACTGAGCATGTGCAGAGCAGAGTGAGACAGTGTATTACTGGATTTTAAACAGTATAGTCACTTATTTTTAATGTCTTATGCCCCGTACACACGATCGGACATTGATTGGACATTCTGACAACAAAATCCATGGATTTTTTCCGACGGATTTTGTTGTCGGAAAATTTGAGAACCAGCTCTCAAATTTTGTGTGATGGAAATTCCGAGGGAAAATGTCCGATGTAGCCTACACACAGTCGGAATTTCCGACAACAAGCTCCTATCAAACATTTTCCGTCAGAAAATCCTATCGTGTGTACAGGGCATTACATAGCTGGACCTGCAAAAGGGCCCAGCCTGAAGTGATCTAACAGGATTCAATTTTGTATCTAAGGTTCCACTTTAATACAGGTAATGCAATACCAGCTTAAAGCTGCAGCCTGTCTTCAATTTGTACAGGCAGCTGTAAGCAAACATTTGTACTCCGGGTGCAGAAATGTATGCCTCTGTTCTAGGTTTATGGACCTCTGTGGCCTTGTACAAAAAGTGTAGCTGCTGACTTTTAATAATCGGACACTCACCTGTCCCACGGTCCAGCGATGCGGGCGAACGAAGCCCTGCTCCTCTCCCCCTCCTCTCTGTGGTGCCCGCATTCTAACTGTGTCTATCTGATTTTTTTAGATTTTTATCAAATTTATTTTAATAAAATGCTTTTGGAGTAAAAATCTAAATCTAAAGATAGTTTTCTATTTAAGATACATTAATAATTTAGTTTATTGAGCATGACATGGAGCTTAGTTATGTAGCATGAGGCTGTATATTGGACAATATTAAAATTTTTGGTAAACTCATTTGATGAATCCAAACTCTGCAAGCTGAAATAACATGCACTGCATTGATGCATTCACACAATTTTACAGTAACTACCAGCAAGAATGAGTCATTTTATTTAAAGAGCACCTGTTATTTCAGATCCATCATGGCAGCCCCTGTTAGCGGGGATCCACTCACCTGCTTCCGCCACATCCCTCACCTTGTTGTGTCACTGCCGCATCACCAGCCGTCCCATTAAAGTGAATGGGACTGTCGGTGAGTCAACAGCAGGTCAAAGGAGGAGCCGCTGCGGGACAGAGATGACAGTTGCTATTTAAAAATTATGATTTAAATCGAGATGATTTAAATTAAGCCTTTTTATTAGTGATTTAAATCATGATTTAAATTGTCATTTAAATCGACTTGATTAAATCAAATCCACCTTGTTTGTTACTATGTACAGCTGCACCAGATTCTGTGTGTACCAATTTTAGTAAATCTCCCCCAATGTGCCTAACAGCACTGGTCTTTTTGTTGTAAGGTGGAGGACATAACTTTTATAGTCCCTGTCCTTTATAAAAGCACTATCAAAGACCCTAATGGCATACCGGTGCAGATACTTAGGTCTTTCAAAACTTTGTAATGATACCACTGAGAAAACTGGTATGTCACTGTGGGTAACATAATACTGATCTTAAAAAAAAAAAAAAAATCCCTTCAGCAATAACAAGGTTCAAATGTTGCCACCTGGCTACATATTAAATTATCAACCCAAGAATTCATATTTGTGTTTTATAATGGGATTAAAGACCTCTGATCCTAACCTGGCCCAATCTGGCCACCTTTAGTTAGATTAAAGATTCCGTGGATGGGGGCGTGGCCGGATCCCGTGCGAGATGGCTGCACGATAACGCTGCTCTGATCCACGGCAGCTTCCCAGGGCTAAACTGAACAGGTGAACGACGGATCGACACAGCGATTCCCTATGCCAACATCCAGGAGACATTTGACAATGTCAAAAAGGAGAAAGGAACGCTATGCACGCCGCAAATTGATGAAATTCTACCCGTCGTCGGGCAAGCCGTCTTTCCAAGATGGTGCCGGCAGACCCGCGGCTCCCTCACAAGGCGGCCTGTCAGCATACACAGCGTGGGCACAGAATACTTGCAATGCAGCAGGATCTTCACACAGGATGGACAGCGGCTCAGCCGCCTCTACACCATCCACAAGCGCAGCTAAGTCATAGCAGAACACAGCACTGAGGTAGGCCTCCCCTTGCAGCCCCCACTGTGAGCACAGCACTACGCAACACCATAGCAGCCTTCCCTACCACAAATCAACCAGTGCTGGATACCACACTGAGAGATATGCTGATGACTGTGCAGAGCTCCATTCATTGCAAAATGGCAAATATGATGCAGCACTTTTCTACTGAAATATCTTATATGGGGAATAGAGTGGCCAATATGGAAACTTGATTGGGGAAATCACATCCTCATTTAGTGACATGGTGGATGCCCACGGAAAAGAAGCGGAAGACATTGACAGGATGAAAGCAAAAATTTGGAAGACCGTTCCAGAAGGAACAATGTCAAAATCAGAGGAATTCCAGAATCTATTCAACAATCTGACCTAAGAGCTTACTTCATGCAAATGTTAATGTCATTCATCCCTGACGCTCTGCCAGGAGAGGTGATAATAGACCGCATTCACTGCCTGTCAATAACTGTCACATTTACCAGATACTACACCATGGGACACTATAGCCTGCATCCATTTCTTCTATATAAAAGAAAATATAATGAAAGCTGCAAGGAATACTGTAGAGTACCCTCAACAATATTTCAACTTCTCCTTATTTGATGATCTTTCAAAATATATGATGCAACAATGTAGAAACCTTGCGACAATCACTAAACCTTTTTGCAACAATCAGATCCCATACAAATGGGGTCACCCTGTGAAGCTGATAGTCATGAAAGGCAACAGTTCCTTCAAAATTCGATCACTGGATGAAGACCTCCTCAGGCAATGGAACATCCTGGAACCACTAGAACAACAATCAGATCTCTGACAATTTCACGACCGTAACGTTAACTGGGAAGACCTGGAACCTCCAGATGACATGACCACCTGAACCACCACAGCCACACTAATCCACATACCTTGCCCTGGATTGCTGACCCGAGATTAGCTTGATTGTTACTAAACCCCAAATATTTGACGTGGTAGTAACCGCACAAGCAGCGTTCTGCTATTTTCTTAACGTTATGTTACAGAGCCACCGGCTCTTTCTTCTACACTGTTGAACACTTTACAGTTACAATTTTTCTTTCTGTTTTCTTTAAGTTAAGTCGCCACGAAGACATGGCCCGAGGGCTCCTCTGGCTCATTCCCAGATCTTACAGCCTACAGCGACTGAACAGTAAGTCAAACACACGAGCAGACGACATCTGTATATACCTAAGTCTCCCTGATTGGATCCCTCATCCAGTCGGGAAGAACTGTAAGCAAATCCCTCGAAGACCTGATTTCCCAATACAGAACATTCTACTAACAAATCATGCCCTTCAAAATCTCGTCACTGAATGTTAAGGGCCTGAATCACCGGGGAAAATATGTTCACTATGGGCCGAAACTTGCATCCTCAAGTGCGATGTCCTATGTCTCCAAGAGACACACTTCAGCCATACCCAAGCACCTACAATGTCGCACAAGAACTTTCCGCATATATTCACAGCAAATGCTCCCAATAAATCCAAAGGAGTGCTGAAAGAAATTAAAAATACAATGGCCTTCAAATCTTTAACTATCGCTAACTCTGGGGGAAAAAACAGAAATCACGTCCTTCAATAATTGGCGCAATGATCCACATCTAATGTCAATTCCCATTAACAAGATCCAGATCCAAAACCAACTGAGAGACTTTTTCACCACCAATGCACAATCAGTCGATAATCTCTTTACAGTGTGGGCCGCGCACAAGACCTATATAAGAGGAGTTCTAATCAAACTAAGCTCCCGGGTGAAACGCCAGAGGACACAGCAGCTGACAGATTTACTTGACACCATTAAATCACTAGAAATCTAACCCAAATCCGACAACTAGCAACAAATTATTCCAAGCCAGAAGCGACCTTAGATCCCTCCTTAATGCCAAGCACGCCAAACTCCTACTAAAAATGCGAGCCAACTTTTACACTCATGGCACCAAAGCAGGCAAACTGATGGCAGTGATGATTAAAAAATGTAGGACCAAACAAAAATCCTGTATATTTTACACCCCAGCCAGGGAAACAAACTGTTTCACCCTAAGGACATCGCCAATGCATTTAAAGAGTATTATGTATATTATACAATCTGTATTTGACCCTTCGGTGAAACAGCCCACAGACACAATCATTAAACAATTTCTAGATAACCTCCATTTACCTAAAATTTCCAATAGCCGCCTTGCTGCTCACAATGCTCTGATCACTACTGAAGAAATTACCCAGGCAATTGCATCTCTTCCCAATGGCAAAGCCCCAGGCCCAGATGGCTTCTCAGCCGAATACTACAAAACATTTTCAACAATACTAGCCCCCCACATGTGTCAAACATTCAGCACTGCTGTGTCCTCAGGCGAGTTCCCATCAGATATGTTATCTGCAAATATTATTAATTTACCCAAACCAGGGGAGGAGCCGGTATTTCCACAAAATTTTCGTTCTATTTCATTATTAAATACCGACCTCAAACTTTACGTGAAAATCATGGCCCGAAGACTGGCCCCCATAATGCCCACATCATTTACCCAGTCCAAGTAGGCTTTACCCTGGACAGACAGGCACCCAACGCTACACAAAATATTATAAACCTGCTCCACCACGCAGAATCCAAAAACACCCCAGCAAACTTCGTAGTGCTAGATGCCAAAAAAGCATGACACTGGGGCTACTTAAAACAATTCCTTACTAAATTTGGCTTTCAGGGTAATAAATTGTCAGCCATATTGGCCTTATAATCTAAACCCTCAGCCCGGGTATACACTGATGGAATCCTTTCTGAGCCCTTTAACATCTCGAACAGTACAACACAGGGGTGCCCTCTATCCCCGCTAGTATTTACTTTAGTGATGGAACGTTTGGCCCAAATGATCCGTAAGAACACAATGATTCCAGGTATACAAATAGCAGATAAGAACCATAAAATCAGCCTTTTTGCAGATGATATCATCCTCACGTTAACTGAACTGACTTCTAGCCAACCAGTAGTTTGTGAAGTACATGATAGATTTAATGCATGCTCTTTCTACAAAGTCAACAACTCAAAATTGAATATAGTGAATGTGAGGGTAACCAAATCTGTAAAAAAGGCTCTACATCAATGAAATATCTGGGAACCACACCATCTAACACATTATTCTCACACAATTTCACTCTCTTTCTGAACGTTTGTAAACAAAACCTCCAGCAGATAAGCAAACAACACCTATCATGGGAATTGAAGATGTTTACTCTCCCAAAAACTGCTCAACTTATATATATACTGCCGATAGACATCCCTGACACCTTTTTTAACTCTGTGACGGATCCTATCCCACACTCCGCTGAGTGCTTCCGTCAGTAATACCGCTTCCTCCAGTCTGACCATCAAAGAGATATATTATTATAGCTGCATTGAATACAAGTCTAGTCGAAAATAGCTTGTAGAATCTCGAATGGTTTATTAGGCAGAATACAGCCTTTTTATATACTTTTTAACACAATGGGTTAGATAACAAAGTGGAGCTGACCCATGGATACTTCCCCCTCCCCTCTAGCAACAACTTAGCAGACAACTATATAAATAACATGACAAATTAAAAAATGTGTTGCGCTATTATTAACCTTCCAGTCAGACTAACAACCAGTGCACAATATAATAAATAAATCAATCCGTGATTAATAAAATTAAAAATTGTGAAAATATTTAAATATCAAATGCAGAGTGCAAATAAATATAAATGTGAACAGGTCAGCAGAACCTATAGCCACTGAGTTATAGTATACTCCACAAGGTAAATCAACCACAGATTATCCCCAATATTTCTGGGTAAATGTAATTGCTATGTGTATTGTCCAATCTTGTTATTAGTTCCTCTTTAGATTGGATTCCACTTAGCGCTGTGTGTTGATACCCGGCTGATTGCTCTTTAATCCAAGCTGAAATCTCCTAGGCTTATGTGAGTGGATCTAGTGAGGTGGGTTTTACCCTGTAGAAATCGTTCATTGCGCAATGATGTTTCTTCTCTGCATTTTCACTTTATGTATGCATGGAATCTGAGGAGTAGCTAGCAGGAAGCCATTTAAATCATACAGCGATTGTTTATTTGTGAGCAGATTCTTTTGACACGGATGGGACTTTGTTCTGGAGCACACACAAATACATATATCCCACAAGTAAAAACGGGTATCAACACACAGCGCTAAGTGGAATCCAATCTAAAGAGGAACTAATAACAAGATTGGACAATACACATAGCAATTACATTTACCCAGAAATATTGGGGATAATCTGTGGTTGATTTACCTTGTGGAGTATACTATAACTCAGTGGCTATAGGTTCTGCTGACCTGTTCACGTTTATATCTATTTGCACTCTGCATTTAATATTTATATATTTTCACAATTTTTAATTTTATCAATCACGGATTGATTGATTTATTATATTGTGCACTGGTTGTTAGTCTGACTGGAAGGTTAATAATAGCGCAACACATTTTTTAATTTGTCATTTTATAGTGGTGTCTGAACACTTTTTAGTTTGCAGCTTTTATTATTTGGGTTTCTCTCAGTCACTAGAATTATAATCCAAATTTTTTTAGCCTTCACTCCATATCAGCGCTTTAGTATATTTTTGTATATAATTAACATGTTAATTAAAACATCACTTAAGGCAGCCTAGGTGACCAGACAGTCTGTCTCCGGAGGTCAATGTAATCAGCTCTTTCAATGATCATTTATTGTTTAGATTTAACAACCAAGAATAGTCTTTGGGCAAATCCAAGAAAACAGTCTCTCAAAAATGTAACAAAAAAAAGAATAATATAGCAATACCAAATAACAGGGTGAATGAGGACAGAAAAGGTCCATGCAGCCAGTGTCCGCGACAGTGCCCCCCCGTCCCATAGTCCGGCAGACCCAACTAGATCCACCACGGGTCAGCTTGGGGCTGTCCAGGAGAGTCTTATAGTTCAGTTTGCCGGGAAAGTCCATCAGCGTTGCCATTCTGCTTTCCTGGCCAATACTGGATGGTAAAATTGTAAGGCTTCAGGGCCAAGCTCCATCGTAACAAACGTCCATTGTCCATGGAGACCCGGTTAAGCCAGATTAATGGATTGTGGTCGGTGAGCACTGTAAAAGATTGTCCGTAGAGATAAGGTTGGAATTTCTTGAGAGCCCACACCAGCGCCAAACACTCCTTCTCCACAACTGCATAACCGACTTCCCTTACTAGCAGCTTCTGACTGATGTAGGCCACTTGGTGCTCACTGCCATCAGGTCCTACTTGGCTCAGTACTGCCCCCAGCCCAAATGTAGAGGCATCTGTGTGGACACAAAAACGTTTGGTTGGGTCAGAATCTTCCACAGCTGGAGCACATATAGCAGCTACCTCTCCTGATCTTTCCCAGTATGCTTTCAACATGTTCACATGAAAGGTCCGTCAGACTCTTTTATCCGAACATTTAGCCACTAGGTAAGTTGTGTCACAGAGCTTTTCCACAACCCGGTAAGGTCCCTGCCAAGTGGCCTGTAACTTGCCCTGCTTGGTTGGCCTGAGGGCAAGAACCTTCTGCCTAATCTCCAGACTGCGCTTCCGAGCAGTACGATCGTACCATCGTTTCTGCCGCCTTTGGGCAGCCCGAAGGTTCTCTTGGACGGTGTCCATGAGCTCCTTCAGTCTGTCCCTAAACTCAGGAACGTATTCTATGATAGAGGACCCTTCGGGATCAATTCCCCCTTCCCTGTGGGCTCTGCTTAGATCTAGGGGCCCCCTCACCCGCCTCCCATACAGTAACTCAAATGGGGAGAACCCAGTAGATTCCTGTGGCACTTCCGATAAGCAAAGAGAAGGTGCGGCAGATATCTCTCCCAATCCCTGAGAGAGCTTGCGAATGTCCTAAGCAGCTGTTTCAGTGTTCCATCGAACCTCTCACACAGTCCGTTGGTCTGGGAGTGATAAGGAGAGCTCTGTAGGGGCTTTATCCCACACAGCCTCCATAACTGCTGAGTGAACTCAGGAGTGAACCGGGTCCCCTGGTCGGAGATGATTTCCCGAGGGAGACCCACCCTGGCAAAGACCCGGAGCAAGGCATCAGCCACGGTTTCTGCGTGGATATTTGCCAGGGGAACGTCCTCCGGGTACCGGGTGGCATAATCCACCACGGTAAGGATATATCTCTTCCCAGAAGGACTAGGTCGGGGCATTGGTCCAATTAGGTCTACAGCAACGTGGCTAAAGGGTTCATCAATGATCGGTAAAGGGTGTAGGGGAGCTTTCAGTGGGCCCCCATGCTTACCCACCCGCTGGCATGTGTCACAGGTCCAGCAATACTGTTGGACATCCCCTGTAATCCCTGGCCAAAAAAAGACTAAGTCAGACGGTGTAGGGTCCGGGACATCCCCAGGTGACCGGCTAAGGGTATGTCATGCCCAATGCGCAGCAGGTCATGCCGATATTTCTGCGGCACAACCATTTGCCGATTGGGTGCATGGGAGGCTGTCATTCCCTCAGTTACCCGATAGAGTCATCCCTGGACCCACTCTACCCGCTCCCCCTCCAATCCCCTGGGGTCCAATCCTGCTCTTTCCCTATAGCTAGCTAGCGAGTCGCTGAGAGTTGCCTGTGCAAAGTCTTGGGGAGAAGCCCAAGTCAGGGTAGGAATAGCTGGGGTAGTACAGTCTAGGTCAGGGGTGACAGGTCTTACCTGGGTCCCGTCCTCTTGGGAGCGCACCTCCATCCGGGCTTGCTGGCAGGTGGTAACAGGGCGGGCTTCCCTGTTACCACCAGGGAGAAGGCTGAATTTAAACGTCCCAAATCGTTGCCCAAAAAAACCTCTGCAGGTAAGTTCTGCATTATTCCAACTTCCACTTCTTTGGCCCCCAAACCCCAATCAAGGTGAACCGTGGCAGCGGGGACCCGCATAACATTTCCCCTGTCTACCCGCGCAGTCACAGACCGTCCCGTCTGCTCTACCGGGGTTATCATCCAGGACTGTATCAGGGTAATAGTAGCTCCCGTGTCCCCGCAGTCCCTGGGCAGCCCGACCATTAATCCACACGACTTGTCGATGGTGCAAATGATTATCCGTAGCGGCAGCTTTCACAGGGTCTGCCTCACGTAGAATTCCAATATTCTCACTTGGGTAAGTCACATCATTTCTCTCCAGACAGTGTGCAGCAGCCCGGGCAGGTCCAATGGGCCTGTTGTTCCGTGCATCCTGGGAAACATTCTGCGGACAATACCTCCTAACATGCCCTGTTTGGTTGCATCTGTAGCAGGGGTCCCCTTTCCCTCATACAACGAATACTGAGAACATATATTTGGTCAAGTAAAAGACCACAATGCCCATATTCTGTTACTATTATGCCCCGTAAACACGGTCGGACTTTGTTCGGACATTCCGACAACAAAATCCTAGGATTTTTTCCGACGGATGTTGGCTCAAACTTGTCTTGCATACACACGGTCAAACAAAGTTGTTGGAAAATCCGATCATTCTGAACGCGGTGACGTAAAACATGTACGTCGGGACTATAAACGGGGCAGTGGCCAATAGCTTTCATCTCTTTATTTATTCTGAGGATGCGTGGCACTTTGTCCGTCGGATTTGTGTACACACGATCGGAATTTACGACAACGGATTTTGTTGTCGGAAAATTTTATATCCTGCTCTCAAACTTTGTGTGTTGGAAAATCCGATGGAAAATGTGTGATGGAGCCTACACATGGTCGGAATTTCCGACAACAAGGTCCTATCACACATTTTCCGTCGGAAAATCCGACCGTGTGTACGGGGCATAAGACTAAAAAAAATGAGTGGAATGGGTCTCCCAGAAGTAAAAGACTGCTATATAGTGGTATTGCTTGACCAATCTATACACTGGCTCACCCCCACAATGGGTAAACAATGGAGACACATAGAACAAACTTTCGTACCCAAAGGGGATCTAGGCTCATTACTTCTAGCAAGTGGATTCCCCCATGTCAACTATCAAACAAAACACCCAACAATAACAGCAACCCTCAGGGCATGGAAGTTTGTCTAAAATATTAATGTCAAAACCTTAGATACATGTATCTCTATAAAACTGGAAATTTTCCAATTTCTACTCCCGGAAATTTCACTGAATCACTGGTCCTTCCTCAAACACAAACCAATGTCTACTGTGCTTGCAGCTTGTAAACTTATTCTTTACCATTTGCTGCAAACCGAACATAATTTACCCCCACAAAGCCTCTCTACTTATAGGTAACTGGCCTCATCCATAGAGAAAAAACCCACCCCATTAATCTACGGGAAAGTGTGGGCCTTCTTATCCTCTGATTTGTTAAAACTAAAAGGTATCTCATTACTATATAGATATCTATACGATAAGGGTACATTTGTTAAAGACTCAGCAACACATATAGATGGGAAAGAGACATGAAAGAATGCTTCACTGAGACACAATGGCAACAAGCCATCCACCATAACCAAACAGCCTCCAAAAGCGCTAACTACTGGGAGTTATCTCAAAGCCCCCCCATAGATGGTATCTAACCCCAGTCCAAATGCACACATTTTCAAATCTGGACGACAATAAATGCTGGTGAGGCTGTTTGCAAAAAGGCTCGGTAACACACATTTTATGGTAATGTCCACATATTTTCACATTTTGAAAAAAAGTCTTTATATGCATCTCTGAGTTTACCGGTATACTAACTAAACCATCTTTACCGCTGGCAATCCTCAGCTTAGGCATCACCTCCTTCCCATCCCAGCTCAGGAGCATAGCTCTACACATTCTTTTTCGCTGCCAGGCTAATGAGCATGCGAAAATAGAGACAACCTATTGTCCCAAACATAACTAATGTAAAAGCACATCTCAACATGATTAAGGAATATGAACATAACAGCCACACAATCTGACTCACTTAAGAAATTTAAACTTTCATGGGAACCGTGGCTACAAATTCAATGAAAACTAACAGCGTGAACAAATAAACAATGCCACCTCCAGCTGCATTTATTTCTTCTTCTTTTCTTCTTTACAACAAAAACCTTACTTCCTCAGTAAACATCTGCTGTAATGAATAATAATATATATCTTGGAGCACCATTGTGTCTTTAAACATTTGTAATGCCGTGTTACCAATGTATTATACAACTCAAGCTACTGTAATAGTTACTTTCAATATTTGTTAAACCTTGAAAATTTAATAAAAAAATCACAACCCAAAAAAAAAAGAAAAAAAAGATTCAGTGGATATTATGAACAAAAAGTGGACATAACAACATAAGCAGATAGAGAAAGTCAGAACAATTGTAACAGGGAAAAAATGTCATCACAATGATTCTGGCCCACATGTTTCAATGTGTCATTGAAATTAAGAGAAAGAAAGGAACTGAGTACAAAGTGCAAAGGAAACTACTCCACCCCTATCCTATGCGATTCCAGTGAAGACTTCTATGTGCTTTTCACGTATGACAGACTAGTAGGGACATTAGAACAACACATGCTCTTTCCTGCTTTTGTGGCACAAGACTAAAATAGCTAGTTTAAAAAAAAATTAAAAAAAATGATCATCTCTTTCTTTGGGTGTATTTCACACAAACGTATATAAGGAACTCATTCTAAAAATATGAATACAAAAGCTGGTTATTCATTTGTATAACCAGTTTGAAGAAGTGTTCAAAGGGAGGGTGTTGAGAGAGATATAGTAAGCAAATACCACTTGCTATCATGTACCCCTAATCATAATCCTTCTCTGACTGTACATATAGGTTTAAGACACTTGTATACAGGCTTTAGGCTCAGAAGCAAGTCAAATGCAGTAGCTTTTGTGTTGCATTGACTTGCAATTGAGTTGCTTTGCCCTGCTTTTGGCTCATTTCGAGGTGCTTATTATTAGCTTATTAGTTACTTAAGTCTGCTTTTGAGTTGCTGCAAGAGGAACGAGGTCCTGATTTCCCTATATAGTTTTTTAGTGAGACCTCATTTAGAATACTGTGTCCAGTTCTGGAGACCTCACTTACACAAAAGATATTGATAAGAACGAGTCCAGAGACGGGAAACAAAATTGGTGAATGGTCTGAGGGATAAAACATATCAGGAGAGACTTTTGGAACCTAATGTCTACAGTCTAGAGTAAAGAAGGGAAAGTGGAGACATGTTTGAAACCTTTAAATACATTAAGGGTCTGAATAGGGTTCAGGAGGACTCAGTGGAAACCCTAGCAGTCTGGGGTGGCAGCCACTGTAGCACTTCTGCTAAGGCCTGTCAGTCTTTCTCAGCTGCCTGAGCCAAAGCAGCCACTTGTGCCCCTGTTGCTTGAACCAGGGCAGTCACTTCAGCATCCATGCTCGCCAGCTGGGTGACCAGCAGTCTGTTAATTTCCTGTTGTGCAGCAGCATTTTTAATATAAAGCTAAGAACAAGAACACAGGGACATGATCTCAAATTAACAGGAGGAAAGTTCAAAACTAATCTTAGAAAGTATTATTTTACCGAAAGGTTAGTTGATGCTTGGAACAGACTTCAGCAGAGGTAGTGAGTCAGTCAACAGTAACTGGCTTCAGACATGCTTGGGACAAACATAGATCTATACTCAGACACAAATGTTAACCAAAAAATACAAAAAATGTGTTTAACCCCATGCATCCTGCTCCAGAACTCTTACTGCCACTGGAAGCCAGGAGGCTTAAAACAGTTTTTGGACTTTTGTTTTTATTCAGTGCGTTTCTTACCCCTGCGCTGGAATTCTTTTGTTTTCTGTACGCGCTGACAGATAAACACGGGCAGGAAGCCCTTTAACATTGCATGTGGCTTGGATTACTTTTCTGCAAGCAAAGTAGTGTCCTCCAGCTCAGCCAGATCATCCTTTGAATTTGAATCAGTTTGGCTCACTCACCTCTGCAATTCAGGAGGTAGAGCTCTCAGAAACCAGTCCATCGCACCTCTCTCCGCTATTTTGGGCCCTGTCAGTACGTCAGGTTGCAGCCGTCATTTGACCAGGTTGTTTAGGTCATACATTTGAAAGCAGGGTGATCCATCTGCCTTGAAACTCCAGCTGTGTACTCGCTGCACTCTCACTGTGGTTGTGACCTCCAGATGCCGCAAGATCTCAGCTTTTAGTTTGTCATAATCTCGGGCATCCTCAGCGGTCAAGTTGAAGTATGCCTTTTGGGAGTCCCCTGCTAATAGTGGTGCCACAAGCGCAACAGTCCTTAGGCTGGGCCTACCCCTCAGCAGTTCTCTCGAAAGTACATAAGAAGGCCTCCACATAATCCTGAGATGCCATTTTTTGTAGAAGGTGGCTCTCGGTGCCTGGCAGGATGTCACCAGGGGACACAGTGGAAACACTTGCAGTCTAGAGCGGCAGCCACTGTAGCACTGTCTGTCTTTCTCGGCTGCCTAAGCCAAAGCAGCCACTTGTGCCTCTGTTGCTTGAACCAGGGCAGCCACTTGAGAATCTGTGCTCACCAGCAGGGGCGTAACTAGAAATAGTAGGGCCCCATATCAAAATGTTGTATGGTACCCCCCTGTAAACAGCCCCCCTCCCCCCCACAGCTGCCCTAGTGTCAATGCAGCGTGACCTGTGCCACATACAGCGTGACCTGTGCCCAATGCAGCGTGACCTGTGCCCAATACAGCGTGACCTGTGCCCAATACAGCGTGACCTGTGCCCCATACAGCGTGACCTGTGCCCAATACAGCCTGGTCTGCCTGTGCCCCATACAGCCCCACCTATGCAGAGGAAGAGGCAAGCCACCCGGATCAGCAGAGAGCGGTATTGCCTGCTGTAATAGCTTTGAATTTCCTGTCTTCCCGGGGCTCATCGTCCTATAGCCCCACCTCTTGGCCCAACGCCTTTGATGACGTCACATGTCCCGCATTGGATCGGCGTTCTGTCTATCAAAGGCACCAGGCCAAAAGGTGGAGCTATGTGACGTGAGCCGCGGAACACTGGAAGTTCTAATGAAAGCTCTTACATCGGGCAATTCAGCTCTCTGCTGATACGGACAGCTCGCCTCTTCCTTTCCTCTCTCTTCCCCTGGCTGGGAGACAGTGCCGGCGGTGCTCTGATCCTCACTGGGCCCCACTCGGCTGCGGGCCCCATAGCGCCCGCATGGGTCGCTATGGTGGTAGTTACGCCCCTGCTCACCAGCTGGGTGACAGTCTGTTAGTTTCCTGTTGTGCAGCAGCAGTTTGCTGGCTGGTTGCTTGGGCTTGCTGCTGCTGGGCAGCCAGCATGGTATTGATTTCTTGTTGTTGTGCAGCAGCTTGCTGCTCCTGAGCATGGACTTTCTGGAAAGTCTTTTGCTGTGCAGCATTACTTTGGAGCAAGGCCTTTATCAAGTCCTCCATGCTGCAGATTCACATTTAGACTGGCAGGTGAGGGAGGGGAATGTCAATGAAATCCTGGTAGCGCATAAGCCACTGTTGGTCAATGAAGGCTAATTAGAACAGATGCGTTAGGTGCAGAACTTAATAATTTATTAAAGTTTAAAAATACTGCTGAGAATAATTATATATTTTGTAAACTTATTCCCTCTGTTTTGTCATTTTTTTCCTGGCCAACTTTCTAATTTATCTACCTTTGGCTAACATGATACAACACTCTGCTGCTGTTAATTTATCTACCAAAAGATTTTATAAAGATGTGCCTGGCTGTTTCTCAAAATATGGCTTTGAAGGAGTAAAGTTCCATAAAAGCTCCATGAGTCATCACCGAATACCAAAATCATTGAGGGAGTGTGCCAAGTGTGAGATGGCATATTTGCTAAGTGCAACTGGACAGATAAATCCATCATTTGCTGCAGCAGCCAGCTCAGCATATTTCATTACTGCATAGCAAAATACAGTAAGCAAAGTGAACTGTTATGCATTTGGGAAACTGACATGCACTGAGCTGTCCATTCAACACAGTTCTTACTTTAAAAGTATATCTAAAGGCACAACTTTTATTCTTCAGTAAAACCAGGGAATAGTAAAAACCCATGTCAGATATTCCTTTTTTTTTTTTTTTTTTTTGCTGTGTTCCATTGTTGGGGATTTACCTTGGGACTTACCTTATCCGGGTTATGTGATCAGCAGTAGCCGCTCAGTCCATATAAACTAATGGCGCAGCTGACTGCATACAGGCTCTGACATCTGTCCCTAACTGCAACTAACTGCTCTGTATGCAGTTGCATGCAAACAGCTTTTGATTACATAACGCTGTAATTTTAGCAGGAAATCCGCCGATTCTTGCTGCAGGAGTCCAGCAGCTGTAGTAACCTGGTAGGGTTGCCACCCCATCCCTTTAAAACCAAACACATATTAATCACACAGGTTCTGTGGCTGAATAAGTTGATTAAGGTGCTAAATAAACTCACTTGGTGTCTTATCTGCATTAAATTAGCCACAAAACCTGTGTAATTCATATGTGTTAGGGTTTTAAAAGGGATGAGATGGCAACCCTACTACACGGCAATGTAAAGGAGGCCTTAGTGCTAATTCTTTAGTGCAAGATTCTACTTGTCCCGATATTAACTGAAAGGCATAAATGACCACTGCTACACTCTCTGTTCCACAGTCAGTTTCATCTGCATCACAAAAGCATTAACTGTACAGCCTGCTGCAGTCTGGGTCACAGTAAGGTTCTCAATAACTCATCATTTTCCCTTCCTGGCACCAATCCATGGCAGCATACTAACACATGTATGCTGCCATGTTGGCACCAGGATTAAAGAAAATTGTAACATACTTACCTTGTAGTCATTCTTTCCTGGCACCGTTCCATAGCAGCATACATGTGTCAGTATACTGCCATGTTGGCGCCAGAAAAGTCCTTTGTGTATTTTTTTTAGGGAATTGTCTGTGCAATGATGCACTCAAGATTCTCTGAACTGACTGTGCACCCTTACCAGAAGATAGCAGCAAGAATCTTTTTCTTTTAAAGGAGAAATACAGTGAAAGCTTGTTTGTCTGTACTTCTCCTCTGGATTAAAGGAGTGCAGTTCGTTCTGCACTCCTCTGACCCGTTTCCAGCAGTGGGTTGAAGCCCGCTGTCGGCATTTGTCACAGAGCGGGCCCAGGCTTGGGAAAGATTATATGGTCGGGACATGCCTGGACAAGCACCCGACTCAGGCTCTCAGCGAGCCGCTGAGAGCCTGAGCCGGCTGCTCCCAGCACCTTCGCAGTCCAGCACTCCAGTGAGCGTGGGAGGGGAGGCAGAACACAGTGACTGACAGAGCAGAAAGCAGTGACTGACAGTCACCAAATCTCTGCTCAGGGAGCCTTGATAACCGAGTAATCAGCAGTGTTTGATCACTTAGTTCTCAGTGTTAGAACCGGCGGGGGGACAGATGCAGCATCGGACCAATGCTGCATCCACCGATTAGATTCATGTTGTACTCTCTTTGACTTGTTCAGTTTGCATTAATTGTTTGTTTATAGTTTTTGCGCTTGAATGCTCGATTAATATTTTTTAATTAAAAAAATAAACTTAAAGCACCTGTTAGACACTTTCTGCATATGGAACATCATTGCCAAGGTCTGCTACAGTGAAAATCTCAATGTTAAGTATAGGGTTTGTAGATAAAGAGCACCTGAAGTCCAGCTCCTAAATTTAATTCAGCTGAACAAGTCATTCAAAATGCTGCCTGGAAACAAAAAGCCTATTAAGCAGGCCTAAACTGTATCTGAGCTCTGCAAATCGAAAACGCTATTGAATTCATTTTTAATATTCAAAGCAAACTCACCCATCCATCCATGTCTCTGTGCTTTGTTTTGTTGAGAAATCACTTGGAAAAACACTACCCTAGCATTTCCAGCCATATCCATTTTAAGTAAGGGCAGATGATTCCTGTAGCATTTTTTTCCTGGAATCTATCTGCCCTTAGCTTGGAAATGCAGGCAGAAGAGTGTGCTTAACTAAGAAAGCCCTTCCTCTAGATCAGGGATCGCCAAACTACGGCCCTCCAGCTGTTGCGGAACTTTACGTCCCATGAGGCATAGTAAAACTGTCACATTCACAGACATGACTAGGCATGATGGGAATTGTAGTTCCTGAACAACTGGAGGGCCATAGTTAGGAAACCCCTGGTCTAGATGACTGGAAAAAAATGCCATTAAAGACTCCTGAGATGTATGACATCATTTTGGAATAGGCTAGAAACCAGGAAGTAACTGAAACAATGTAAAAAAAAGTTTAATATAATATAACTTCCTATCTATTTAGCAGCATAAGGATTAAAATAGTTGATGTTGACTGACAGAATTTAGTTCCACTTTAAACAAAACATTATAACAAAAAGCTTATAAAGACAGTACAATTTAGATCTAACTCCCATGAAGTAGTCTAACAGAGAAGAGCAAGGTACTGCATAATCAGGAAGCAAAGGGACGTGAGAAAACATTTGATAAATACTATGACTCTTGGAAACAAAAGGAGAAAAAGACAAGATTGAAAACATTCAGATGACGTGACAGTATCTCCGGACAACGTGAGTCTATTCGACGAAACTACACTGATACTCCAGTCCAGACATTGTTAAGGAAATGGATGCCTGTGTCATCTTGACTGCAGATATCTGCAAGCACATGGGAATGCCACATGCCTAATATTTGCAATAACAACGAATGTAGACAAGAAAATGTTATAATTGGACCCAAGTGACCAACCACACACTTGGAAATAGTTTAAATTTGATCTCTTGAGGCAAAAGCCCTGAAAAGGAAAGGACTGGTGAAGCAACCAAAGAAAAATAACAATATGCAGAAATAACAGTTCCACCAGAACAAATGCAACTGCAAAGTCAAGTGCAAAGGCCCTTACTACTCCTACTCCCATTGCCAGTGGAACTACAGTGGGTATAGAAAATAATCACCCCCTTTAAAATAATCACATTTTGTTGCTTTTCAGCCTGAAATGATGACAGACACAGCTTTTGTTTTATCCAGATGTATTTATTCAGGGCAACTTTTAATATCCAAGTGAAATTTATAACACCAACATGTCAGAAAAAAAAAATCAAGAACAGAATCACTGAGTTGGGAAAAGAATCACCCCCCCCTTCTAAAAATGACTTGTAAACTCAATCAGGTGTAGATAATCACCTTCTCAATGGCACACAAAGCCATTTGACTTTCAATTGTGATCATCTGTGGTCATTTTGATTAGCTCAGCATGAAATGAGCTTTCCTGGAGTATTTCAGTCCCTTGTAGTGCAGCTGAAGAAAGCAATCAATTATTGGTGGCAACACACTGTAAGAAGACCGCTGGGATCAAGTTGTGGACAGGCACAAGTCAGGAGATAGGTACAAAACAATTTCAAAGGCTTTATCAATGCCTATAAACAAAGTGAAGTTTATTATTAAGAAGTGGAAGGTTGTTGGTACAACGCAGACCCTCTCTGGATCAGGATGTCGCTACAAACTGGATGACAGAGCCAGGAGGAAACTGGTCATAGAGGCTACAAAGAGGCCTACAGAAACTCTAAAGCAGTTGCAGGAATTTCTGAGAGTGGTCATTGTGTGCATGTGAAAACAATATCTCAAATCTGGCTTGTATAGTAGGGTTGCAAGAAAAAAGCCACTCTTCAAGAAAGGCCACATGCAGTCATGATTGAGCTTTGCTAAAATGCACCTTGAAGATTCTGAGGCCACATGGAAAAAGGCGTTATGGTCAGATGAGACGAAAATTAAATTATTTGGCCTCAACACCAAATGATACAGTGCCTTGAAAAAGTATTCATACCCGTTAAAATTTTACACATTTTGTCATGTTACAACCAATAACGTAAAAGTATTTTATTGGCATTTTATGTGATAGATCAACACAAAGTGGCATAAAATTGTGAAGTGGAATGAACATGATAAATGGTTTTCAAAATGTTTTACAAATAATTATGTGAAAAGTGTGGTGTGCATTTGTATTCAGCCCCCCTGAGTCAATACTTTGTAGAACCACCTTTTTCTGCAATTACAGCTTCAAGTCTTTTTGGGTATGTCTCTACCAGCTTTGCACATCTGGAGAGTGACATTTTTGCCCATTCTGCTTTGCAAAATAGCTCATGCTCTGTCAGATTGGATGGAGAGCATGTGTGAACAGCAATTTTCAAGTTTTGCCACAGATTCTCAATTGGATTTAGGTCTGGACTTTAACTGGGCCATTCTAACACATGAATATGCTTTGATCTAAACCATTTGTAGCTCTGGCTGTATGTTCATGGTCATTGCCCTGCCCCAGTCTCAAGTCTTTTGCAGACTCTAACAGGTTTTCTTCTAAGATTGCCCTGTATTTGGCTCCATCCGTCTTCCCATCGACTCTGACCAGCTTCCCTGTCCCTGTAGAATAAAAGCATCCCCACAACATGATGCTGCCACCACCATGTTTATGAGGGGGATGGTGTGTTCAGGGTGATGTGCTGTGTTAGTTTTCCGCCACACATAGCGTTTTGCTTTTAGGCCAAAAAGTTAAATCTTGGTCTCACCTGACCAGAGCACCTTCTTCCACATGTTTGCTGTGTCCCCCGCATGGTTTTTCGCAAACTGAAAATGGGTCTTCGTATGGCTTTCTTTCAACAATGGCTTTCTTCTTGTCACTCTTCCATAAAGGTCAGATTTGTGGAGTGCACAACTAATAGTTGTCCTGTGAATATATTCTTCCCACCTGAGATGTAGATCATTGCAACTCCTCCAGAGTTACCATGGGCCTCTTGACTGCTTCTCTGATTAATGCTCTCCTTGCCCGGCCTGTCAGTTTAGGTGGACAGCCATGTCTCGGTAGGTTTGCAGTTGTGCCATACTCTTTCCATTTTTGGATGATGGATTGAACAGTGCTCTGTGAGATGTTCAAAGCTTGGGATATTTTTTTATAACCTAACCCTTCTTTAAACTTCTCCACAACTTTATCCCTGACCTGTCTGGTGTGTTCCTTGGCCTTCATGATGCTGTTTGTTCACTAAGGTTCTCTAACAAACCTCCGAGGGCTTCACAGAACAGCTGTATTTATACTGAGATTAGGTGACTTCTGAAGGCTATTGCTTCCACTAGATTTTAGTTAGAGGTATCAGATTAAGGGGGCTGAATACAAATGCACGTCACACTTTTCAGATATTTATTTGTAAATACCATTTATCATTTTCCTTCCACTTCACAATTATGTTCCACTTGATTTTGGTCTTCCCCTAGAAGTCATCACTGGATGTGAAAATAAACCATTTGCACAAAGAACTGATCTTGGTTGTAGTTTAATAGGTTCAACCAATCCCCATCTGGATTATAGACAGGAAAGCTAGCGTTTTGTACATCGAGTTGTGACAAAAGCTATACCATTCTCATCTACCTCTGACATTCTAAAAACCCTAGGGTCAGCCTTCAATGAGAACAGCTATGAGGACAAATACATGTCCCATAACAATGAGTTAACTAGCATTCCATCAATAGAAATAACCAAGAAACTGATTCCTAAAGGTGACAAAATATGCAAAAGAGAAGGCCTATGTCTTCGTAAGTTCAACTCAAATGAGAAAGAAATACTTCACCTTGTACACCCCTCAGAAATTGCAACAATCACTTATTCAAAATTATATTGTTAAATTCTATATCAATTTACAAACTGATTAGACTGTTTTGATGGCTGCTAGATGCTTGATAGCGCTGAAATAGAAGCAACAGCTACCTCCTTCTCGCACTGATCTTTATAAACGCATCCATGATGTCTACAATATCATAGCAAGTTTTCAAAGTGCAATTAGATCTAGCGCTCTTGGCACCTCTTAGAATCATACACGTCCCACTGACATTGCACTCATGACACGATGCCGGTTTGGGGTTGTATGGCGGTGTCGTCTCGTCCTCTACATAATAGATGAAGCCTCATTCAAAATAATCTGGGGGTAAGGGTGGGTAACCATCATCCTTAATTATTGGATATTGGAAAGGAGGGGGGTGCTTGGAGCTGCTCCAAACATGCCCCACGGCACTAAAAAGTCGAGGACTATCTCGGTACCCAAGGATTGAACCAGTTTAAATTAAAATTTTACAATTTATTAAAGAATAGACATGGTTAAAAGCAGTTGGTACAAAAGTACGTACAATGTGCGCTCAAAACTGTGCACAGTAATGAAAGCAGGTAATGGCCCCCCCGGGCCGCGGCCCACTACCGGGCCACAGCCTGTCTGCAGCCAGGCCGCAAAGTCTGTACTATCTGAGGTGCGGCGGCGGGTGAGCAGAGAGATCACCGCACTTCTGCCCACACAGCCCCGTCTCTACACTGTTGGGGGTGAAGCAGGCGAGCAGAGAGATGACATCAACTCCCACCGCCCACCCGCATCACCGCTGTTCCGCCACACAGCCGGGCCGGTATACTGTTGGAGGTGAAGCGGGGGAGCATAGAGATGACATCATCTCTCACCGCCCACCCCGCATCACCGCTGTTCTCCCTCACGTGGAACCCACCACTCCATGGCACTGCCTCTGTGCTTAGTGACAATTTGCGTCTGGGTGGCAGGAGACAGTGGCATGTGCAATCTATATCTGATGGCATGTGACTGTGGCAATCTGCATCTGGTGGCATGTGACTGTGGCAATCTGCATCTGGTGGCATGTGACTGTGGCAATCTGCATCTGGTGGGAATCTGCATCTGGTGGCATGTGACTGTGGAATGTGACAAATGACTGTGGCAATCTGCATCTGGTGGCAATCTGCACCTGGTGGCATGTGTCAATCTGAATCTGGTGGCATGTGACTGTGGCATGTGGCAATCTGCATCTGGTGGCATGTGACTGTGGCATGTGGCAATCTGCATCTGGTGGCAAGTGACTGTGGCAATCTGCATCTGGTGTCAATCTGCATCTGGTGGCATGTGACTGTGGCATGTGGCAATCTGCATCTGGTGGCAGTCTGCATCTGGTGGCATGCCGCAAGTGACTGTGGCAATCTGCATCTGGTGGCAGTCTGCATCTGGTGGCATATGACTATCTGCATCTAGTGGCATGTGGCAATCTGCATCTGGTGGCATGTGGCAATCTGCATCTGGTGGCATGTGGCAATCTGCAACTGATGGCATGTGACTGTGGCATGTGGCAATCTGCATCTGGTGGCATGTGGCAATCTGCATCTAGTGGCATGTGACTTTGGCATGTGGCAATCTGCATCTGGTGGCAGGTGACTGTGGCATGTGGCAATCTGCATCTGGTGGCATGTGACTGTGGCAATCTGCATCTGGTGGCATGTGGCAATCTGCATCTGATGGCAAGCTGCATCTGGTGGCAAGTGACAAGCTGCATCTGGTGGAAGATTCTGCATTATGGTGAGTTGAACTATTTAATTTTATATTACAATATAATAATAAAAATAATCAATCATCCTGACACCATATTAACCATGGTGTTGTGATCATTGAAGTGCTAACACCAGTCATTTCCCGACAAATTGGCCGCGAAAAACGCATCGTCACCCAGACCCCCCCTCGCCTTGGGCCTTGGCACAATTTTCATCCACAATGCCGGTCCCCGGTGCCAAAAAGGTTGGGGACCACTGCTCTACATGTTTCATGATTACCACCGCTTCTTCAGGAGGAGTCAGTCAAAAACATCTACAAGAGTAAATACAATGTCATAATTGAACAGTTATAAGCAAATTTCAAAATTTTGTAGAAAATTGTAATTACGCTCCCCTGTTAAACAGGGGCATAAAAATTGGGCCTTAGGCGGTGGTGGTGGTGGTGGTGGCACAACACTGTAAAGCCTCACAGATACTTTTGTTGATCATAGGAACAGGCCCTGCTGTGAAATATTAGATCAAAAATTGTAATTATGCACCCCTGTTAAACAGGGGCAGAAAAATTGGGCCTTAGGCGGTGGTGGTGGTGGTAAAACACTGTAAAGCCTCACAGATACTTTTGTTGAGCGTAGGAACAGGCCCTGCTGTGAAATATTAGATCAAAAATTGTAATTACACGCCCCTGTTAAACAGGGGCCTTAGGCAGTGGTGGTGGTGCCCTGAACCGAAAATATTCCAAAAGCTATCATCATGAAGATTGAGGAGGAATAGGATAGTCACTCAGCATATGCAGTCTTCAAGGGATCCCACATCCATAGAAAAATCAATCAGTTACATCAGCATCAGGTGCTTGGTAGCTGGTGATCCAAGACTGATTAATTTTTATGAATGTGAGACGATCAACAGAGTCTGTGGATAGGCGCACTCTGTGATCGGTTACAAAGCCTCCAGCAGCACTGAATGTGCATTCAGAAAGAATGCAGGATGCAGGACAGGCCAGTAGCTCAATTGCATATTAGCAAGCTCTGGCCAGTGGTCCGTCCTCAGGACCCAGTAACCCAGTGGGTGCGCTGAGGACTGAAGAATTGTCTGAAGCCATCGGTCAGGCGGCCACCTTCTCCACCACTCTTTCTGTGACTGAATGAAGCCACAGCAACACGTTGTCCAGCACCAGGAAATTGTAACCTCCCAGGCTCTAGAAACGCATTGCACAAACCTTTCTGCAAGGCCTCCCGAAGATGTTTCATCCTCTGTTTCCTCTGCGAAGGCTGGATAAGTTCTGCAACCTTACCCTTGTAACGGTAATTAAGAAGGGTTGCCAGCCAGTAATGATCCCTCTTCTTGATATCACGAATCCTAGGGTTCTTTTGCAGGCTTTGCAGGATCAGGAAGGCCATGCAGCTTAATTTTGCAGAGGCATTCGATCCTGAGTCCTCTGGGTCACTAAGGATCACATGATTCTCAACCACCTCCTCCCAGCCACGTACAACTCCATGGGTTTCTGGGGACTGCAAATGATCCTCCACCTCCATGCTGACACAATCCTCCTCCTCCTCTTCTTCTTTCTGTGTGATCAGCGGGCCTGCAGGAATACTAGTATCTGGATAAAGGGGGCCTTGAGAGGTAAGGAAGTCCTCCTCTTCCTCCCGCTGTTCTGCCTCAAGTGCCCTGTCCATTATTCCACGTAGCGTGTGCTCCAACAGGAAGACAAGAGGGGCAGTATCACTGATGCATGCACTGTCACTGCTCACCATCCTCGTGACCTCCTCAAATGGTGACAGGACAGTGCATGTATCCTTGATCAGTAGCCACTGGCGTGGCAAAAAAAAGCCAAGCACCCCTGACCCTGTCCTGGTGCCATACTCACACAGGTACTCATTAATGGCCCTCTGCTGTGTGTGCAGCTGCTGCAGCATTGCCAACATTGAGTTCCACCTGGTGGGCATGTCACAAATGAGACAGTTCTTGGGCAGGTTGCATTCTCTTTGAATGTCAGCCTGC
Source organism: Lithobates septentrionalis (assembly GCA_037952835.1). NCBI lineage: Eukaryota > Metazoa > Chordata > Amphibia > Anura > Ranidae > Lithobates > Lithobates septentrionalis. Next base: position 340,751 of record JBBDGP010000244.1, read on the forward strand.
CGAGCACTGGCATTATATTACCGGTGGAAATGACCACAGACTTTCCTGGCCTGCCTCAGGAGATCCTGTAAGCCAGGGTACCTGCTCAAGAACCGCTGCACCACCAAATTCAGGACGTGTGCCAAACAGGAAACATAGGTCAAGTGAACTGAAGCTGGCGTGGCGTCAACCACTTCTGAGCCTGCATCTGCAGAGCTGACAGAATCTCTGCCCCAGTGTGGCTCCTGTCCCCTAAGCAGACCAACTCAAGCACCGCATGGCTTCTTTTTGCCTGAGTGTTTGCATAGCCCCTTGAACGCCTACGGAGCACCGCTGGTTCAGAGGAGAAATCTGCAGAGGAAGAGGCCATAGAGGAAGAAGAAGAGGAGGGGGTGGAGGAGAGAGCTGTGGCAGAATCACCACTAGCATTTTGGAGGCGTGGTGGCGGAACAAGCTCCAACAATACTAAACCCTGTCCTGCTAGAGCAAAAAACGGAATACCAAATCTCACCACAGGATGGACTGTGGAGATTTCAGAGATAGGGCAGTGCCAACGTCCTACATCTACAAATACTCAAAAAATCAAAGGAAGTGGAAAAATGGACTTTGTAGGCACCAGTCATAAAAACAAATATAAATATTTTATTATACAAAAGGTACATGAAGCCAAGAACATCGACATATTAAAACATTGCAATAAATTGCAGAGCACTAGCTGGTACTCTCTCAAACATAGGTCATAGCCTACAGATGGGTTTCCCTTAACAAAGGGGTAGATATGGCCCTCTGTTCAACATATGAGACAACAAACTAATATAGCTCTACATGTTTCGCAATTGAATGCTTCTTCAGGAGCCCGTTTGAGTCACCTGTAATAGGGAAAAAGAGAGAGAAGAGACAGACAACAAAGTAATACATATTATTAATATTCACTTTAAATCTTTTTAGTGACGCGTCTCAATCAGTATCCGTGAGCACCATGAAGAAACCAACCAGTGGACCTGATAGCCAACAAGCGTAAGGTGACAAACAAACACATGCGGGGACGTGTCTGGTAAAAAAGGCCGTAAAAGGTGTAGGAACCGGGGAAGTGGTAAAATGAATAGTCCCGGCTAGCAAGAAGAGATTATATAAAGCCAAGTCAAGCTTGAAAGTGGTAAACTTATGGTGACACTCTATGTATAGGGGAAAACAAAAGGGGAAAAAGGGAGGAAAAAGGGGGGGGGGAGGGGAAAGGGGGAAAAAAAGAGAAACAAAAAAGAGAAGGGGGGGACACAAGGAAGAAGAGGGGGGGGGAGAGGGAACAAAAAAGGAGGGAGGAAGAGATGGAAAGGTAGGTAAACAAACAATAGAATACAGAGACTAGTGATGATATACAGGCAGGTGCAATTAGGCCTACCTCAAAGAGGAGTTAAAACTGCCAGTAGCTGGAAGATGTATATTGCCATAAACGGCTTCCAGATAGCCAAACTGAATTGGATAATACCACTAATTATAAAGGGTAAAAGTATGAATATAATATTGAAACAGAGTTTGATATATATATATATATATACATGAAACCACATACATTTATACAGCAGGGGTAGAGGTAGACAACTCATCCAAGAGTTGCATGGCTAACCGAGCGTAAAGGCAATATAGATAGAGCCAAATAAATGTGTATGACAGGGTCTCACCTTGTTAGAGGTAAAGCAAGCCGAACAAATCTTGTGAAAAAGGTCACAAGCTGTTCAGCTGAAGACCAACCAGCAATAGAGGAGCAGCAGGCAGGGCTATACTGAGATTTTAAATAAGCCAATAAGAGCAGCTTGGCAGCAGTCAAAAAAAGGCCATCTAAAATACAAAAACAAAACTAAGTGTAACCAATTAACACAGTATGTGGAGTGTGAATGCCAAGGTTAAGTATACCCTAACTAAGGATAAAGCCATAAGAGGTTCTTACCAGGCAAATTGCAGTTGTATGGATGACACCCAGAGACCAGAGCACCATCTAAGGAATGGCATGGTAGTAGGCTAGGATACTAGCCTTAAGTACACGCCCCAATCAGGTGCGCATCAAATGCAACACCTGACTCGGCAGGGCAGGGCTGTGCGCGCACCCACATCGGGCATGCGCAGTACAGATAGACCGACTGCCATAGACACGGCCGTGTGGGGGGAGCGCAGTCCAAGAGGTAACAGGACTGGAAGCTCCCTCTAGTGGCTCCTCCTCGGTACTGGCGCTGAAGGCGCTGTAAAGGCAGATAGAGAAAGCCTAGGGATGGTATTGCAAATTGCGGGGAGGTCCTAGACGCACACATAGGGGGAGATACACAGGCCTGGACCAAGACCCGCAAAATCCAGCTCCTGTAAGGGGCGGAATGCGGCTACCCGGCCGCACATGTGGTTAAGTACACCCGCAAGTAGGCAAGGTCCAGAGGCTGGCAAAAACCGGGTCCTCCATGCAAGTCCGAGACGCAGGGCCAGTCAGTACAGATACACAGTAGTACATCTGAAAAAAGGATGAAATCTCTTCTTTCATATTATATAAAAAATAATAATGATAAAGCAAACCAACAATAACTATAGAAACAAATCTACAAATGTTTTGCGAAATAAAGTGTGACTGGAGTTGGAATTTCCTGACCTTCCAAGACAATGAGAGTGAGGAGGACATCTGAATAGCAGACATTACATCAATCACAATATGTTCAATAGCATCTACATGACAGGGACACCAAAAGAAGGGGAGGGGACAGAAGGAACCACAACCTATAAAGAGGCAAAGTGGACTGGTAATGTATATTAATAGTGGAAGCTTACTGTAATAATTCAAATATGAATCCTTATTAGAACCGACAAGGGTCGTTATTAAAGGAATGATTTGTAAGATTGTACTTCATTGATACCTGGCCACCGTGTGGCATTCAAACATTCAATCCACTTTGCCTCTTGTTGAAGTATCCTCCTATCCCAGTCGCCACCTCTTGGGTCCTGTAGGATCACTGCCAAAGCAATGAAAGTCGCAACAGAAGTATCGAATCTATGACAGAGATCGAGATGTCTACTAATGGGGCTGAGCATCTTCCCATTGGATGAATAATAAACGTGGTCGCGTATTCTTTGCCAGAATTGGCGAATGGTCTTGCCAACATAAAAGACCCCACATTTGCAAGTCATCAGATAAACAACCCCCTGTGTGTTACAGTCAGCCCGAAAATGTGGGTAAAACATCTCGCCATTAGGTAATTTAAATCTCCGACCAGTGGAGACCCAGGGACAAAAAGAGCAATGACCACAGATATGCATGCCCACTTGGTTGATAGTGTGATCCTGTGGAGGGGCAAAATGACTTTTGGTCAGCTTGTCGCGTAAGGAGGATGTTCTTTTAAAGACAATCTCTGGATGGTCGCTGACATATTTGCTCAAGATAGGGTCCTCATAGAGGATATGCCAATGCTGCTGCAATACATTGCGCAATTGATATTGTTGATACGAGTAGTGTGTAATAAATTTTACCGTCGAGTGCTCTTCCAATTTGATTTTAGTTTTGTAGAGCAGTGTATTTCTAGGTTGGTCACAGGCTTTATTAAAGGCTTTACGAAGAAGTGATTTGGAATAACCACGTTGGAAAAGTCGTTCCCTAAGTAGGTCCGCATGGTGTTTGAAGTCACTGTCAACAGTACAGTTCCTTCTGAGCCGGATGTATTGTGCGTAGGGGATACTTCGCACCAGTGTGGAGGGATGGGCACTGGAAGCGTGCAGGATCGTATTGCCTGCCGTTTCCTTGCGGTAAAGTGTAGTGGCCAAACAATCATTGAGGTCTTTATATATTACAAGATCGAGAAAAGAGATTTTATGTCTATCACTGTTGACTGTGAACTTCAAATTATAGGTGTTGCTGTTCAGGTGGCTAACAAAAGAAGATAATGCTTGCTGGGAGCCAACCCAGATAATAAAGATATCGTCGATATATCTTAGCCACAACAACACCTCATTGGTGTAATTGCTAAGTTGTTCATTTGAGAAGATGTCACGTTCCCACCCCCCTAGGTACAGGTTGGCTTAAGCCAGTGCACAACATGTGCCCATGGCTACGCCCTGTACCTGGAGGTAGTGGGAACCGTCGAAAGTAAAACAATTGTGTGTCAAGATAAAGAAGAGTAGTCTCAATAGAAACTCGTTGAAAGGCCATAAATGATGATCTTCCTCCATGAGGAAGCAGCGAACCATCCCAACGCCCTGCTCATGAGGGATGCTGGAGTATAAAGCATCAATATCCAGAGTCACGAGCAGGGCGTCAGGAGGGACCGCAACCCCCTCAATTTGTTTAAGGAGGTCTAAAGTATCACGAACGTGGGAGGGCAGACGTAAAACGTGGGGAGTCAAAAAAAAGTCAACAAATTTGCTCGCATTTTCAGTCAGTGAACCTATCGCGGAGACTATGGGCCGACCAGGAGGGGCCTCTAAGTTCTTATGGATCTTAGGTAACGCATAGAATGTAGCCATACGGGGGAATTTATTGTCCAAATAGGCATGAGTGTCCTGATCGATCAGGCCCAGGTGGTATGCCTCTCCTATGAGTGATTTGTATTCATTAACAAAGCGATGGGTAACACTCACCGCAATTTTGCAGTACCAGGATTTGTTGTTAAGGATACTCTTGCACATTCTTATATACTGCTGGTCAGTCATTAATACAATATTGCCCCCTTTGTCTGCCTGTTTTATGATTAAATCAGGACAATTGCGTAATTTAGTAAGAGATTGGAATTGGTCAGGCCGTAATTTTTTGGGCATAGGATCTAGTGTGAGGCGCCTCAAGTCCCCTATAGTGGCTGTCAAGAAGGCCCAAATATGGGGGTTGCTCGTAAGGTCTGGGAACTTTTTGGACTTAGGTTTGAATTTCTTGCTAGATTTAGACAGCGGAGGGGTTGGTGTGTGTGTAGTGTCATTGGTAGGTGTCACCAACTCTGCCTTCTCGTTTTCTTCTAGCAGAAGAATAAGATCTCTGAAGGCCCTGAATTCATCCATGGTGAAATGTTTGATACTTTCAGAGAATTCCTTGTCGCGTTTAGAACGAATATGTTGATCATCAAAAAGAAATTTATAGGTTAACTTTCTGCAAAAAAGATAGAGGTCTTTAATAGTATCATACTTATCCAACTGGGGTGTGGGACAGAAACTCAGTCCAAATCTCAGGAGATCAACATCTGCTTGAGAAAAGGAATAAGGAGTAAGATTGACAATGTCTCGTTCTACATGGGAGGGGGTAGGGTCAGGGATGAGGGAAAATTTGTAGAGGGTGATAATGTAGAGGTTACATGAGCATCCAATGTGCTTTGTTTCGTGGGAATCAGTGCAGGTGCTGTAGAACTTGGTAAGAGTGGTGTTGTGTTAGTGACAGAGCGTGTAGCTACGTTTGGAAAATTGGGGCCATTGATAGGAGTGGGGTTAACATTGGGTCCAGGTGAATTTGGTAATATAGAAAGTGCCTGTGTCGCTAAATGGCCCAGATGCGTGGTTGTGTGGGTACCGCCCATGGCACCCACAATCGGGCCCGAAGGTGAACATTGGGGGTGTGTTTTAGGTATAGGTGGGTGATGTTTAGTGGTGTCATCAGGTCGTTTTTTAGGGTGCGGAGTGTAGGGTTGGTTCCCCATCAATCCTCTTTTGCGTGGACCGAAATTAGAATTGGAACGTGTGTTAGTGGATTGGGAAGAGGGGCTGTGGAAGAAGAAGCGAAGGAGGAATCGGATTCGGTATCCTCCTCCCTGGAAGAGTAGCTCGAACCGTTGTTATTAGATTTGGGGCCCTGCCTAGTTCTTTTGTTCTGTGGCATCAAGTGCCAGCATGTGGTATCGCCGTACTCTGGAGTAGGAGAATCTATTTTGAGGTGTAATTTTTGGTATGTACATGCTATGTGTTAGAAACATTGTGTAATTGGACAAAGTTGTGTAAAAAAAAATGCGTTTTCATTTTCTTTACACATTTTCCAAAAACTTATAGAAAAAAATGACATGTTCAAAAGACTCGATATGTATCATAGATTATACAATGGGTTGTTTTCTTTCCAAAATGGGGTCATTTTTGGGGCGTTTCCATTGTCCTGGTTCTCCAGGGCCTTCAAAAGTGTAATGCCCTGTACACACGGTCAGATTTTCTGACAGAGAAAGTGCGATCAGATTGTGTTGTCGGAAATTCCGATCGTGTATGGGCTCCATCGGACTTTTTCCGTCGGAATTTCCGACGCACAAAGTTTGAGAGCAGGATATAAAATTTTCCGACAACAAAATCCGATCCTTTAAATTCCGATCGTGTGTAGACAAATCCGACGCACAAAGTGCCAAGCTATTGGCTATTGCCCCATTTATAGTCTTGACGTACGTGTTTTACGTCACCGCATTCAGAACGATCAGATTTTCTGACAACTTTGTGCGACCATGTGTATGCAAGACAACTTTGAGCCAACATCCGTCGGAAAAAAAACGATGGATTTTGTTGCCGGAATGTCCGATCAATGTCCGATCGTGTGTACAGGGCATAAGAGGTAGTCAAGAAATTATATGTGTAATTTATGCTCCAAGAACGCCTGATGGCACTCCCTGCATATTGGGCCTCTGTATGTGGCCACGCTGTGTAAAAGTCTCACACATGTGGTATTGCCATACTCAGGAGGAATAGTAGAATGTGTTTTGGGGTGTAATTTGTGCTATGCATATGCTGTGTGTGAGAAATAACCTGCTAATATAACAATTTTGTGAAAAAGAAAAAAAAAATTGATTTTGCAAAGAATCGTGGGAAAAAATTACAACTTCAAAAAACTTACCATGCCTCTTACTAAATACCTTGGAATGTCTACTTTCCAAAAAGGGGTCATTTGGGGGGTATTTTTACTTTCCTGGCTTTCCTGGCTTGTTAGGGTCTCAAGAAATGAGATAGGCTGTCATTACTTCAGGTGTGATCAATTTTCAGAGATTGGCACCATAGCTTGTGTACTCTATAACTTTCACAAAGACCAAATAATATACACCGATTTGGGTTATTTTTACCAAAGATATGTAGCGGTATAAATTTTGGCCAAAATATATGAAGAAAAATTACTGATCTGCAAAATTTTATAACAGAAACTAAGAAAAATGCATTTTTTTAAACAGGATTTTCAGTCTTTTTTCTTTTATAGCGCAAAAAATAATAAACCCAGCAGTGATTAAATACCACTAATAGAAAGCTCTATTTGCGTGAAAAAAAGGACAAAAATCTCATATAGGTACAGTGATGCCTGACTGAGTAATTGTCATTCAAATTGTGAGAGCACCGAAAGCTGAAAATTGGTCTGGTTAGGAAGGGGGTTTAAGTGCCCAATGGGTAAGTGGTTAAAACAGAGGCAAGTTGCATGTGCACAGGGTCTCCTGGGAGATTTAATTACCTTTTTTTAATTTATGGTGAGATAATAACAAGGATACTCAGCATAGAGCTGAACTTTTCTATTTGGAAGAAAATGAATGACATTCCTGAACAAGTTCTTATTGGCTCCAAACAATTCCAAACGTTGTTTAATATAAGGCCAAGATCCTTTGATTTTAGAAGCTTAAAAACTATGTGAAAAATGTTCTAAGTAAATATTGCAATGGAATTAATTACATATATAATCATTTTTCAAGAAGCACTCAACTTAAAAAAAAAGAGAAAGCTATATTTCATATTTTCCATCGCTTTCTCCAACATTCTGTATCTATTTGGCTTACTTTATAATAGAAAAATGTGGTAGGTCTACACTGTATGCAAATTATAAGACTTATAAAGCCAGACACACTGACTGCTTCTTATTAGACATTAAATTGCCTTTGATGCTTGATCCAGTATTGCTCCTGCCCTAGATGAATAGCATTTATTTTCTTGATTTAATGGAAAACTTAGGTAGACTATACAAAGTTGTGCACATATTAAAGTGGAACTTCATTCTCTCAATCAACTGACTATTTTTAATTTTTATGCTGCAAGCGTTAGTAAATAGATAGTAAAGTACATCATATTTACATGTTTTTAACTTTGTTTTTTTACAATTCTTCAGTTTGTTCCTGGTTTCCAGGCCCAGACAAATAATGTCATACATCCCAGGAGTCTTCAGGGGGAGGAGGGGTTATTTCAGCTAAACACACCCTCCTGCCTGCTTGAGCTAAGGGAAGCTGGATTCCAGGAAGTAAATGCTACATGAATCATCTGCCCTTACTCCAGATGGCCATGGACAGAAATGCTAGAGGGTGTTTTTCAAAGTGATTTCTCAGCAAAATAAAGCATCGAAACATGGATGGGTTGGTGACTTTGCTTTGAATATTATAAATTAATTAAATAGTGTTTTTGGTTTGTGGTGCTAAGTTGCAGTGTAGTTCTACTTTAATTGAAGGAAACTATTTACCTTCACTTTGCAGAATAAGTCAAAGATAATTGTAGTATTTCAACTTGGACGTAATTATAAAACAAGGGTGTCTTCTTATGTTCCTATGATTAAACCCCAGTAGGCAGGGCTAAATGCATCAGTGTGTATTAGACATGTGCATTCGTTTTAGTCCGAATGCATTTTCGTCCGAATTTTGGGTATTTTCGTTATCGTTTTAACAAACGATAACAAACGTGCAGAATCCGAAAACCGAAAGATCCAACATAAACAAATACTTTATTTTCGTTTTCATTGTGACAAAAGTTCGATATAGATAGGAGATTCGACATGACGCTGACAATAGCGATCTGTGTCCATCGAACCTGTGGTCGAATGTGCCTAACCTTAGCTCTATTAGTCCAAGATTTTTCTACATAGAGAGAAAAGATTCGACATTATAGCGACAATAGCAAAAAAGGTCGAATGTGCCTAACTTAACTCTATTAGTCCAAGGTTATTCGACATAGAGAGAAAAGATTCGACATGAAGATTCGACGAGGCAGTCGCCACGAGCGGACTTTTATGGTCAAAATGCTCCGCCCATAGGCTATTGAAGAATTCTAATGTTGGTTGACTAGTAATAATAATTAATAAATATAAATATTTTAGTGTCATACAACATTAGAATTCTACTATAGCTTGTAGGCAGAACATTCGACTGGAAATGTACGATTGCGGCATCCTACAGTTTAGCTGCTCCGTCGAATCTTCTTAGAATATTCGACAGACACCATAGGCCTTCAATGACAGATTTGACCTTAATTATTTTGGATTTTCGGACTAATGCATTTTTAACGAAACAAAATAAATAAAAACAAATTTCGGGAGCAACTAAATAAATGTATTTTTCGGACGAAAACGAAATTTCGAAAAGAAGTATTTCAGTGTGCACATGTCTAGTGTGTATGGTTTGGTAGAGACATACAGACTGAGGCTGCTTATTAATGTTTATTCACCTGGGCTGGTTGGGAGTAGAGGCAATCCGTTCCTCTTTACACTTACTAGCCCTCCGGATTGGTATCAGGATAAGCCTGCACCCCATGCTCTGGGACATAATGATATACTTTGACCTCTACTTTGAGTGGAGCCAAAAGCAATAAACAGGTCAAAGGGTGTATGCTTGTTATAGATCTGTTGTATCTACTCCAAGTTTTCCATAACATTTCAAATTATATGTGTGAGTTTTTGGCCTACTGATTCCTACATATAGGCCTGAATTTATCATTAGGCACAGCAGGCATTTGCTTATAGGTGGCATAGGGAAATGTGTGACTTTTCCATGTATCGGTATTGGCAACACAATTTATCCATTATCAATAGAAATTCAGTAATTTGATATATGTTTATTTAAACAGTTTTTGCAGCAGAGGCAAAGTGATGGCTTTTTTCTGTGTAACTGACTACAAATTTGTTCTTTCATTCATAAAATAGTAATATGGCTCTGTGTTGGCATCCATTTTTGCTTTAAAGTGTGTCCATAGCCAAGACTTTTTTGACTAGTTTAGGGGTTGTCATCTAGTGGGTATTTTACTGGCCTGGCTGAGAAAAATGGGACTCATGCCCATTGTTTTAATAGGAGTGAGTGTATTTTTCCCAGAAAAGGTGGAAACCCTAGTCTAGTTTAGTAGAAAGTAAACAAGGGCTAAAACATTTGTCAGGATTTTATTGTTGTGCCCACTAAGGAGTAAAGATAAGGTTTGCTACCATGGGTTTGCAGCTGATCCAGTGGTTTGAAATTTGTGGTCCTGGTGTATTAATGTGGAAATTCCCAGACCAAATTCTTTGTAACTATAATGCACTGCCTGACCTTTAAACTATGGTCAGCAGAGTTATAATAGAAGCTTTATGCGCTAGCTCCCTTACTATAACAAAATAAGTTCCCATCAGCTATTTGTTAGGGTCTGTGGGGTTGGCAGTCTGTGTAGGGAGATACTACATTGTGCTATATTGCGTTAAATTACTGTGGATTGTAGGATAGTGGGCTACATATTCTTGTGTAACCCTCTTCCCCCTATGTTCACACCTAGGAGACATAAGACTCCTTTTTATAACTGTTTGTGTGCGTTTTTGTGAGTTATTAGAGTGGGACAACAAGTCCCAGTAATTTTGGAGGCTGTGCTCCATTGACTTTCATTGCCCACTCCAGATCGGCCAGTCTTAGACTGCAGGGAGGTGGAATTGCTCAGTCAAGGATTGTGGGAGATATAGTTTTGTTGAGGACAAGCGACAATTTCCCCCACTTGGAGGAAAATACAGTCCCCAGGGAGCTAGATTGCCTAAGAAGGAGGAGCAGAGGAAACACAGTGAGCTGCTCGGGAAGGATTGGGGACTTTTGCACCAAAACGGAGAAGAAAGCGGACGTCCAGGGAGAGTGTTGAGCTCCAGGTCACTCACCCACCAGTGCAGCCCTCTTGTTGCACCTACAGCCCTACAGAGTGGGTTTGCCGGTCATCATCGGCCCCTTCAGGCTTAAAGAGTGGTTACGCCAGTCAGTGGCTGCAGCCACCTGGCATGGGTTTGTCAGAGCACACGCCACCATTCCACGAGGGGCCCCTTCCAGCCAGTAGAAACAACTCTAATTTAGTTTTCTCCTGTTTTCCAGTTGGAGATATTCCTTCCAACTTACAGTATTTCCACAGACTTTAGCTGTTTCTGCACATTCTGACATTCTGACACACCTAAGTTCTGCAGGCAGACTTGGGCCTAACAAAGTCACCCCCAGGGCCCAAGGCAGCATAGCCTCCAGGGGGTTATATTGTCCATCCATGCAGCAGTTCATCATGAAGTAGATTGGTTTTCAGAAGTTCCTTTAAAAGACCAGAATGGATTGAGGCCAGTCAAACCAATGTAGCACAGACATAGTGTAGAATGCTAAGTAAATCTAGTTCTTGGCTCCTTCTGTAAATAGGGGGGCAGTAATCATTTGCTCTGATCTGTGCATGGTTTCACAGGCTGGGAGTTTGATTGTTTCCCCCTTCCTCTGGGAGAAGCTCCCAGAGATTGGGATGGGAAATTCAAATAATTGTCTTGAATATTTACCATGCCCTGGCCAAGCTCCAGAGAGCTGTGCCCAGAAAGTGGTCTGGGAGGTGGTAGCCTGGAGCCCGGAGGAGACTTTTTTCCTCACCGGGGAAGGTTCTGAGAGCTTCAGAGGGTTGCTTGCCCCTGATGCATATTTGGAGTGAGTTTCTCCTTTGCTGTGTCTCGGATGTGGCAGGACTGGCTCCTGGGACCAATCTGAAACTGTATGCAGGAATTCTCTACCAGAGGATCAGGTTTAGAAGAAGAATGTCACTCATTGGGCCATGTCCAGAGGAAACTGGAAGGAGGTAGCTGTCCTGGGGTCTTGTGAGCAAGAGACCCTGACTAACCCCTTGATTGTGCAGCTGTGCCGGGTAACCAGAGACTAAGAGACTTACCTCATCCTCAGCTTTGAGGCCCTAGACTGATCCAAGGCTACCACATGGTCCCCAGTGTCCCCAGCTGTGAGGGTTTAGACTGTACTACATCCACAAGAGTAGAGTGCTCTCTGCCTAATGTTACTGAGCATTTTGGAGTATCTCATGCCCCAATCGCTATCCTGTTACAAGTTCTGCAAGTAATACATTATAAAAAGACAAACCCCTAGACTAATTATTAGAGTCAGAATGAGTGGACTACGGAGGTAGCGCTACACACACACACACACTGTTACTGATTTTCTCCTGGAGAACACACTGCGTCGCCTGATGAGTTGACCAAACACTGGAGGCACAGCAGTTGGAGGAAAAGGAGGACTTGCTACTGTCTGTGGGTCAGCAGGAACCTTTGTCTACTGCAGGTTAACTCCACCGAAAATGTGACTACCAAAATTTGTCATTGTTTCACAGGTGCACACAATTTTAAGGCTTGAAAGGCTGGGTATCTATTTACTCAGCACAACCTAATCTTTGTATTTAAAGAATACTTTCACTTTTACAGAAAAAATATTAAATGCACTTTTTTTGGTAAAAAAATACGCATTTATAATTTTTTTGTAATGGACCAGTAGACAGTGAGTGTAATGCCACGGTCCTGCAGACTGTCTGTGTATCTGTCTAGCCATACCTCTGATACGGCCAGGCAGTTACATTGTGACAGGAAGACCTAATGAATTATAACAGCGCCATGGTAGTTCATTGAGAACTACAAGCTGACAGCCGCAAGGGCTGTCCGACCTTGTCGTTTTACCATTCACAGAGCACTGTGAATGAATAATGCGGCCAGATGGGCAGATTGTGACAGCTAATGGGAAGAAGTAGATGTCCTGCTAATCGTCAGACTTGGGGTTCGGGGGGAGAGGGGTGGCTGGTACATCTGTAACATGTTACATGTTACACCTTGAGTATGGGTGGAACATGTAACATGTTACAAAAGGTGAACTTATCCTTTAACATAGGGTATTTTACTGAAAACTTGCAATTGATAAACTGTTTTGCTGGGGGGCGTGGCCTAGCAGGGCATGTGAACAGTCGTGTTCGACGCAGCTCCCGCTGTTGATCCTACAGAGAATCCTCTCCTCACCATACACAGCGCCCGCAAATGCACGGAACTGACCCCTAACAGTCTCCAGACACCAGCGGACCCCAAAACGGTAACTGGATCGGGTATGATGACCCGGGGGAACCGAGGAGACGCCGCAGCTTCGGCCTCCCAGGACTTCCAAGATGGCGCCGGGCATCCTCAGCCGCAGAGGACTCCACGAGGCCAGGACAAGAAACCGGAGCAAGGGGGTAAGATACCTAAACTCCCTAAAACAAAAGACCAGCCCAGAGACATGATATATTATGCTCAGAAAATGGCAGGAAATCTGGAAGTTACACAGGCTGATTCACAGCACACAACAGTGTCAGCGGTGCAGGCAGACAGAGATAGTGCAGACAGGCTGGAAGATACTGACTCCATGGAGTCTGTTCCTGATCCTATGCCTGCCTTGTTTGATATGCAGACGGAGGACAGTCCCCAACCATCACTGAGTGATATTCTGCAGGCAGTTCATAAATGCACAGCATCAGTGGATGATCTCAAAGAGAAATTTGGGGGGCTGAGGGAGACAGTCTCTCTACTACGCCATGATTTGCAAAAAATCAGAGAGAGAACCACCGCAGTAGAAGGGAGAGTGAGTGACATGGAGGACCACATGCCTCATCTGAACAGAGAAGTGAGAGTGGCGGCTCAACAGGCCCACCAGGCGTTTGATAAAACAGACGACATCGAGAACCGCCTGAGACGCAACAACGTTCGTATTGTGGGGCTCCCCGAAAAGGTGGAGGGTAGGGACCCCACTAATTTTGTTGAAGGCTGGCTGCAGGAAATCTTTGGGAAAGAGGCGTTCTCAGCCTTATATGCGGTGGAAAGGGCACATCGGGTGCCGCCGCGTCCTCTTCCGCCTGGCAGCCCCCCGAGGTCAGTGCTTGCCAGACTCCTGAACTACAGGGATCATGAGGTGGTGCTCCGTTTGGCCAGGGAAAAGGGAGCAATTCACTTTAATGGAGCCAAAATATCCTTTTACCCAGACTTTTCCGCGGAAGTGCAGCGAAAAAGGTCTAAATTTATGGATGTCAAGAAAAGGTTACAACGTCTACAGTTAAAGTACGCCATGCTTTTTCTGGCCAGGCTGCGCATTACAGCAGGAGATCAAAATCACTTCTTTGAAAACGCTCAAGATGCAGCTGATTGGCTGGACCGCAATGAGCAGGGCCTCCGAAGACCAGGAAGAGAAAATGGAGACGGATGAAATAGTCGAATCAACATTAAAAGGGCAGGAAGGGTGCCCCATTACTTGTGCAGTCTTACAGAGTTCAAAGAGGACTTATGATAAAATTCCACCATCAGCGAATGGCAGTTCAATTGCAATCTGTATTTGAACACTCATAAGTTTAACCGCCATTGTGGCGAGAATGTAAGAGCAATGTGCGCTTTCAACCTACTGTTCGGATTGCTGTGGCACAGATATCTTTGCCCTGTTGGCAAAAAGTTGATTGTTGATGGTCCAGACCTGTGGAAGTTGAGAATCTTTTACTATGCCAAGTTAGCGATTACAGGAACAACGACCGTAACCCACTTATTGATTCAACAGTATAGCAACAGTGGCGCAGATGTTCGTTTACCAGTTTTCTAACACATCTGCGGTGTACGTGCTTCTTTCATATAGCCGAAAAGTTGCTATGCCACGTGACGACCTCTTCTGGACTCAATACAACTCTCATCAGGGACGATAAGGGAAATGTATATGAAGGTACAGAAATGTTTTATATGCATAGATTAATTCACAACGGTTTGTTATGGCTAGTACACCTATAATGTCTTGGAATGGGCGGGGGGTAAATGATCCTTTGAAGAGAACAATGATATCTACGGTCATGCGAAGGATCCACCCCGCCATAATTGGCCTGCAGGAGACTTACCTGCAAGAAAATACGGTTAGCTTTTTGCAATATGCATGGGTGGGGAAGGCATATCATTCCACATACTCTGCTTTTTCCCGCGGAGTGAGTGTACTGATACACAAGGCCATAGCATACCAAGAGATAGACTCTCTGATAGATATACAGTATCCGGTAGATTTATTTTTCTCCATTGCAAAATATATACAATTACCATGATTCTGGTACATACCACCCCCGTTCTCGCGGGAAGTGTTGCAACTACTGGTTTCATATGTGACTAATAAACCTGATATTCCGATACTAATTATGGGGGACTTTAACTGTTGTCTGGACCCAAGAATAGACAGACACAGACACCCTCCTATGGTCCCACCCAAAGGAGGTAGGGGAACTGCCCTTAGCCGTCTCCTAACGGTAATAGGATGAACTGACTTATGGCGTGTCCGTTACCCAAACCATAAGCAGTTTTCATGCTTCTCCAAGACACATGGTTCTCTGTCCTGTATAGACCTCTGTGTTGGCACCCAAGATATGGTGGGATACACCTCGAGGGTGGAGTACTACCCACGCGGGGTATCTGATCATTGCCCATTAGTTATATGGCTGAATGCACAATCCTCCAGTCTATTATCTAAGGCCCCATGGAAACTAAATGCCTTCTGGCTTAAATTATTTACTTCTCATGAACGGATAGAGGCCCAGATCCATAATTTTTTTAGAATACATAGACAGCGCACAGATATCCTGTACAAATGGGAACAGCTTAAAGCATATTGTAGAGGTTTATTTATTCAGGAAATAAATGTGGTTAAACAATATACCTCGGCTCTGCTAGAGCAGGCGGAGGACTTGGTGAGTCAACTGGAGTTGGCATTTGTGACTGATCCCACTGATTCTGCAAGGGAGGCATGGATCGCGGCTCAGGACTCCTTAGACCGCGTGCGATCCTCCGCTGCAGAACGTAAACGATTTTTTTCTAAATTGGCGTTTTATGAAGAGGGGGAAAAGACAGGCCGCCTATTAGCAAAAATTGCGAAATCACAACAACAATCACCGGCTATAGGAGCCATAGGAGCTGCCAATGGCAGGATAGTTAATGCTCCCGATGATATCATCTCTGAGTTGGCAAATTTCTATAGGGATCTTTACAAATCTAAAGAGACCTACTCTGATGAAGATCTCAATGCTTTTATGGCTAACATAAATCTACCCACACTATCTGCTGAGGCAAGACGGCACCTGGACGATCCAATAACTATAGAGGAGCTCCAGGTGGCGGTGAGTTCCTTCCCTACTTGTAAGGCGCCAGGGGAGGATGGTCTCCCAATGGAGGTATACTCTCAGTACGGAGAAAAATTGTTGCCAGAACTACTAAAGGTTTTCAACACCAGCTTGGCTGAGGGTAGACTGCCAGACTCCATGACCAGAGCAAATGTGATTTTATTGCTTAAGCCAGGGAAGGATCCTGTTGACCCGGGTTCGTATAGGCCCATATCCTTACTCCAAAGTGATATAAAAATCCTTGCTAAGGTCCTGGCAATTCGGGTCAATGGGATAATATCCTCAATCATACACCCAGATCAGGCTGGCTTTATGCCCCAGAAATCCACAGCTACAAATATTAGAAGGCTAAATATGAATATGCAAATACAGGCTGACAATGAGGGACACAGAGCTCTTTTATCCTTGGACGCCAACAAGTCATTTGACAGCGTTAGTTGGAGATACTTATGGGCGACACTGGACAAATTTGGCTTTGGACGGCGGTTTATAGCATGGACAAAACTGCTGTATGCGGCTCCTCAAGCCAATATTAGAGTAGCGAATAGGATGTCAGACGCTTTCGCTCTGGGTAGGGGGACGAGGCAAGGTTGCCCGCTGTCCCCCCTGCTCTTCGCGATCGCTATAGAACCTCTGGCAGCTCAAATAAGGGACAGTCCACGGATAGTGGGATTCAAATATGGTGACTTGCATGAAAAGCTCATGTTATATGCAGATGACATGTTGCTCTTCCTGGGAGACACTAGTCAATCACTGCTGGGGGCGATGGATATAATAGAACAATTTGGTCAATTCTCAGGCCTGACTATAAATTGGTCTAAATCGGCCCTGATGATGTTGGACGAGAGCCGGGAGGTGAGTCTGCCTGACTCTTGCCCCATTCCAACTACCACCAGATTTAAATACCTGGGCGTCCAGATATCCCCACACATTGGAGACTACTGCTCTTTAAATATATTCCCACTGCTATCCCACTTTCGTGACAAAATAAATACATGGAACAACCTAAAGATGTCGCTAGCGGGTAAGGCAAATCTCATTAAAAGGATTTTAATGCCCCAGTTGTTGTATTTCCTCCACAACTCACCAGTAGTGATACATTTAAAAGTTTTCAGAGTAGTCAATACCCTTTTTCGGCGACTGCTTTGGCACAACAAAGCACCCAGAGTTCGGCTAGAGCAATTGCAGTACCCCAAGGACAGCGGAGGGTTGGCGGTCCCCAACCCTTGGCTGTACTATATTGCGGCGCAGTTGCAACACCTTGTGGGATCTATGACACATGAACCAATGAGCTCAGCAGCACGATTGATGCTTTTTGCAACGGGTGCTGAGACCATTCCTCTGGGTCTAGAGGCACAAATATTTGCGAAGTCTAATAAAAAAACTCAGACGTTATCCTTGGCACAGAAAATATGGAACAAAAGTAGACAATTACAAGGGGTGCAGGGATTTACAGAATACAGCCCAATATGGGGAAATCGCACCTATGTGGAGCTAGCTAAGTTGCAGCGTGAGCCCAGATGGAGGTCCCACGGGGTGACCATGCTATTTCACATATTTAAACACAGTAAACTGATGTCCTTTGCAGAGCTACAGACCACATTTAACCTCCCAGACAATATGTACTATTCCTATTTACAGCTTCGGCACGCAATTGTGGCGCAGGGAGACGCAGGTGAGTGGGAACTTTGTCCCACGCCTGTGTTCCATGTGTTGCAATCCTCCAGTGCAACCAAAGGGATTATTTCCATGCGTTACCAAATGCTACTTACCAAGTACCTATGTGGTTACCCATGTAAGGCAATTGATGCATGGAGAAGGGACCTGGGACAGATAACGGAGGACCAATGGGAAGAAGCGTTACAAGCCATACCTACATGTTCCCTCAACGTGGCGCAAAAAGTGTCCCAATTATACATAATACTTAGGGTGCACTACAATCTAAGTTGCACAGGATGGGCAGAGTGGCGGACCCTCTGTGCTGCCGATGTCGGCAGCACAATGCGGATCTTATACACCTTCTGTGGAGTTGTCCGAAGCTCCATCGGTATTGGCATGAGGTGATCAATACACTCAATGGAGTGTTCCAAACAACGGTACCTGTAGATCCTATGTATTGTTTGCTAGGGGTACTGGATGAGGTAATCCCAGAGGAACAAACTAGAGTGGCCTTTTCTAGGGCTCTATTTCAAGCTAGAAAACTTATACTAATGGCATGGAAGTCAGCAGTACCGCCCTCTGTCAAAATGTGGATAACACATATGGGTAAAACTCTTACTATGGAAAAATACATATATCAACATAGAGGTTGCCCACACAGGTTTGAACACATCTGGTCAAGTTGGTTAGACACACCAGGACTTAGTCCGAGAGAACTAGTCATGACAAGGCTTTTACAGGGTCCTTAGATAAATAAATTAATAAACATGGAAAGGCTGTGTAATATATGCGGATTGGAAGGAAGTTGGGAGTCAATTATATTTAAAACTGTATAATGTAGATAAGAGGGCTATGTAGTTATACTATAAGAACATATGCTATGTATGAGTATGACACTGAAATGTAGAACATTGTGCACTGGAAGATGTATTTACTTAAAATGTTCAATAAAAACCTTTTTGATTTAAAAAAAAAAAAACTGTTTTGCTAATATCATGTCAGAGGGAAAAAAATTAGAACTGCTACTATTTTATTCTCCAGTGTCAGAAAATATATACTATTTGTGCATATTAGCTAATCTTCAAGCCTAAAATATTTTTTTAACCTGTGCAAAATGTAAAAACGGCTCTGGCAGCGAAAGGGTTAATCAAGTTGTTCTTGACCACCACTAGAGGGTGATGTTTGTAAATGGGAAACCTGCTTTTTATTGAGATGAATGAGCAATTCTTTTGCTGCAGCAGATTTTTCAGAGCACATCAGATACACTCCGAAACAGGAGACTACAGGAAATATTTCTAGAAACAGAATTTTTTTCCAGCAAAGATTTTTAAGAAACCTGCTTCCTATACCTTAATTGTGTACAGTATGTATTATTAATTTTTGTTTTTTCTTTTGATGAAAACATGTATGTGAATAATTTTTTGGACAGATTCTAGGGACAGAATATTGCATCCACATGCCTGTTATGTAAATAAATCAAAAGAAAGTGAGAGAGAGAAGAAATCTGCCCCACAAAGAGTAATGGGATTTTCACGGATGCATATTTCTGTCACAAGGTAAACACACCCATAAAGGGATAAATTAAACAATATAATTTATTACAAAGTGTAATACAGTTTTACACTTTGTAATAAATTATCTTTTTTGATTTATCCCTTTGTGGGTGTGTTTACCTTGTGAAAGAAATATGCATCCGTGAAAATCCCATTACTCTTTGAGGGGCAGATTTCTACTCTCTCTCACTTTCTCTTGATTGATGAGAACATGTACTAATTGGGTTTGACCTCTGTACACATGTAGAAAAATCAAGTAACCAGCAGTGCACTCCCTTAAACGTATAAAATAGTTGAGTACTGCCCATGATCCATGACAGTTAATTTTTTTAGGACAAGCTTTCAGGTGTCTACCCTCTTTTTCTGGATCCAAGCAGTCCTGATACAAAAAAGTTTAGCTAAACTGCAAAGACAGAAAGCACCAACAAAAACAAGTAAAGGTGTTTTTTTCAGAGATTGCTGTCTATGCTGATTTGCTAAATCTTTGTGTATTATTATTATTATTATACAGGATTTATATAGCACCAACAGTTAGCGCAGTGCTTTGCAATATGAGACACTACTGCTTGGACCCAAAAAGAAGATTGTTCTGAAAAAATTAACAGTGCAAAAAGTATCATGTGCAGTACTTAATGGTATTTTTTCTAGTGTACTAATAAAAGCTGATCTTTAGGCAACCATAGTATAAAAGACACCAATACAGCTGAGTATTCAATAAAGTATAAATAAAGTCTGCCGCACTTACCTCTCCCCAAGCAATCTACTTCACCACCACTGACATCTTCGCCCAGTCTTCTTCTTCGACCATCTTGGTTAGCCTGCTTGGAATATTGTTACTCCTGCACATATGCACAGAAGTTATTTAATCCCAGGACCCAATGTTGTGATTGTACATTGAACTGCGCTTGCAGAGCTTAGTGTACTATTTAAAGAAACTTTTTAGCAGGCAGGTAAAAATCACTTATTGCATAAGAGGCTTTGGTATTTTTTTTTACAATATAGTTCCACTTTCACCCATTATTAAATGTATTTTTTTTTAATTCAAGCAGTGTAAGTATGAATTTGTGTATATCAGTATATATTTTATAATATTATGACATAATATCAGGTTCCTGCAACCCACTATACAACACAGCTCAGACTGTGAAAGAGGAGGCAGGGAGCAAATCAGGTGTTCTGCAATACTCATGGAGCATGCCGATAGGAGGAGCGAGCATAGCGAGAGAAATAAGCGCTCTTTAGCTCATCAATCTGCTGCTTTTCTTTTCACTTTCCAGTCACAGGCTGGGGAGAGATAAAACGTGTGAGTGTTACTGAATTGACAGGGCTGTGCTGTGCTGCAAAGCTACATACATTTCAGGACAGGACGGACAAAAATACAATTTAGGCAAAGCATCTTCTTTAAATGTATTACATCTGTATATTTATATGTTTCACTGGGGTTCAGCTAAAAATAAAACATTGGGAATGCCTGGCTAACTGAATCAAAGGGGTGGTGTTTGGCCAGCTACTACAAATATTGGAAATGTTAACACATTTGTAATGCTCTGGAGTTCTCCCACTCTTGCGAAGGAAACAAAAATGGAAGAGAAAAAAAATGGAAGGGTCAGCTCAGGTTAAAGAAGCATTATTTGTCATATACTTCTTCGAGCTGTTAAATATGTGATTATGGGTCATCATCCCCTGAACTACAATCCTCCTGGCATTACATGAACTGTGCTTTATTAAGGGAAGACTATCAGATTTCATGTTGATTCAAAGCTCAACTGCCTATATTTATTTTTGTAGTTGTTTTACTGATATTTATAGATCTGGGGTTTTTTCTGCAGCACTTTACAGAGAACAGTGAAGCATTCAAATCAGATCCTGCCCCAAGAATCGTACAATTTAAATCTATGTTCAGATATTTAACATCGAGGAACTGTGTATGCATGATTCATATAATGAGCAATCTTTCTGGCTAAAGGTATTAATATTTACATGAACGTTTGGTAAATCCACGTGCTTGTGTCAATGGATGCAGTGGACACCAAGTTCAATCCAACACAGCTAGCTAACTCAACCCCAACAAAAATTTGAGCACGGGATATCTGCCATGAGTAGGTAGAGCCAACAGACTTTTTTTTTTTTTTTTAGATATATTTATTGAGTTTAAAGTGATAAATAACAAACATTTGTTTACTTGCCTCCTCTGTGCAGTTACATAGTTACATGGTAGGTGAGGTTGAAAAAAGACACAAGTCCATCAAGTCCAACCTATGTGTGTGATTATATGTCAGTATTACATTGTATAATCCTGTATGTTGTGGTCGTTCAGGTGCTTATCTAATAGTTTTTTGAAAGTATCGATGCTGAGACCACCACCTGTGGAAGGGAATTCCACATCCTTGCCGCTCTTACAGTAAAGAACCCTCTACGTAGTTTAAGGTTAAACTTATTTTCTTCTAATTTTAATGAGTGGCCATGTGTCTTGTTAAACTCCCTTCCACCAAAAAGTTTTCTCCCTATTGTGGGGTTACCAGTATGGTATTTATAAATTGAAATCAAATACCCTCTCAAGCGTCTCTTCTCCAGAGAGAATAAGTTCAGTTCTCACAACCTTTCCTCATAACTAATATCCTCCAGACCCTTTATTAGCTTTGTTGGCCTTCTTAGTACTCACTCCATTTCCAGTACATCCTTCCTGAGGACTGCTGCCCAGAACTGGACAGCATACTCCAGGTGCGGCCAGACTAGAGTCTTGTAGAGCGGGAGAATTATTGTTTTATAACTGGAGTTGATTCCCTTTTTAATGCATGCCAATATTCTGTTTGCTTTGTTAGCAGCAGCTTGGCATTGCATGTAATTGCTGAGCCTATCATCTACTAGGACCCCCAGGTCCTTTTCCATCCTAGATTCCCCCAGAGGTTCTCCCCCTAGTGCATAGATTGCATTCATATGTTTGGCACCCAAATACATTATTTTACATTTTTCTACATTAAACCTCATTTGCCATGTAGTTGCCCACCCCATTAATTTGTTCAGATCTTTTTGCAAGGTTTCCGCATCCTGCAGAGAAGTTATTGCCCTGCTTAGCTTAGTATCGTCTGCAAATACAGAGATTGAACTGTTTACTCCATCCTCCAGGTCATTTATGAACAAATTAAATAGGATTGGTTCCAGCACAGAACCCTGGGGGACCCCACTTCCCACCCCTGACCATTCCGAGTATTACCCATTTATCACCAGCCTCTGAACTCGCCCTTGTAGAAAGTTTTCAAAACAATGTACTCACCCTATGGTCCACGCGAACCTTATTTTGTACAATAAACGTTTATGGGGAACTGTGTCAAATGCTTTTGCAAAATCCAGATACACCACGTCTACAGGCCTTCCTTTATCTAGATGGCAACTCACCTCCTCATAGAAGGTTAATAGATTGGTTTGGCAAGAACGATTCTTCATGAATCCATGCTGATTACTGCTAATGATACCGTTCTCATTAATAAAATCTTGTATATAGTCCTATATCATCCCCTCCAAGAGCTTGCATACTATTGATGTTAGGCTAACTGGTCTGTAATTCCCAGGGATGTATTTTGGGCCCTTTTTAAATATTGGTGCTACATTGGCTTTTCTACAAATCAGCTGGTACCATTCCAGTCAGTAGACTGTCAGTAAAAATTAAGAACAATGGTCTGGTAATTACTTGACTGAGTTCCCTAAGTAGCCTCAGATGCAAGCCATCTGGTCCCAGTGATTTATTAATGTTAAGTTTCCCAAGTCTAATTTTAATTCTGTCCTCTGTTAACCATGGAGGTGCTTCCTGTGAGGTGTCATAAGGATAAACACTGCAATTTTGGTTACTGAAGCCCCCCGATTCCCTCGTGAAGACTGAGGAGAAGAATAAATTCAATACCTTTATCCTCTCCCCATCCTTTGTAACCAGATATTCTTCCTCATTGTTTATCAGGCCAATATGATCTGGGCTCCCTTTTTTACTGTTTACATACTTAAAGGATTTATGGGGATTGTTTTTGCTCTCCTCCGCTATGTGTCTTTCGTGTTATATCTTAGCCGCCCTAATTGCACCCTTACATTTCTTGTTGCACTCTTTATACAGTCTAAATGCTGATGATAATCCCTCAACCTTGTATTTTTTGAAGGCCTTCTCCTTTGCTTTTATATGCATTTTTACATTGGAGGAGATCCGTCTCCCCCTCCTCCTCAGGTTAGGGGGCCTATAGCATACTCCAAGTATTATTTTCCCCTTAGCTTCATCCCTCTGGAGCGCTACCCATAAGGATTCCACCTCCTCTCTAGCTCCCTTAGTGATGCCATTTCTCACATTCACTTGTACATTATTCTTGATAAATAGGCATACCCCTCCCCCTTTTTAACCTCTCTATCCCTGCGATAAAGGGTATACCCTTGAATGGTTGCCAGCCAATCATGAGAGCTGTTGAACCAGGTCTCTGAAAGTCCCACAAAATCCAAATCCTCCTCGTACAACAGTATTGTACAACAGTATCTGTAGTTCACCCATCTTGTCCACCAGGCTCCTTGTATTGGTGAACATGACACGTAGTTTAGACCGGTCGTATACTATCCTCTTATTGGGTTTCCAAGATTGCAACTAGGACTTGCTACTATACTTACCTTGGGTTTAAGTGCTCACCGGTACTATGGAAGGGACGGACTGCACCTAAATGAGGAGGGTGCAGATCAGCTGGGAGTAAAGATGGCCAAAAAGTTAGAAGGGTTTTTAAAACTAGGCGACGGGGGGGGGGGGGGGGCAGAGGTAGAGATAGTCAGCGGGGAACATATTCCAGAGGGTAGTATTAGGGGCATTAATGGTAGGTTGGAGGTCCCACAGCAGCTACCTGCTGCGGAATAACTGTGGGGATCTGGTAATACTTGTTAAAGATCATCTAACTCAGCTGGTGTTATCTGAAGGATATGCTGGGGAGGTTTCAATGCTTAGCCTATACATTGGCAGAACCTCATGTTTAGGGCGCACTTTTGTTTCCAGCTATATGCATCTTTTTGCTTTCTTGGTTATACTCAAATCTTGCGATTTTTGTATTTAATGACTGTGCTGTGAATTTCCACTGTGCACCATTGAGTGCTCCTACTTGCATATAATCAGGGCGCCTTTTAATTCCCTTGTAGCCAAATACTGGGCTGAGTGTGACTACCATTCTCAGTGCTCTGGTGGCGTCCCCCTTGTGTCCTGGAATTCCCGCATGTGTTTTTACTCTTTGTGTTTATCTATATATTCCCCTGATGAAGCCAATGTTTTGGCGAAACTAGTTAGGAACAAGTGACCAACGATCACCTTCCAACATCATTGGTGACGGTCATTACCTTGATTTGTACTTGCGTGTTTGTGTTCTTGAAATTGTCTACATATGTATGTCTAATGTACATTTTTAGCTCTTTTGATACAATTAAAATAAAAAAGACATTTTTACAAACAAAATTGTTCTATTTCATTGGTGGCACCGTAATAATCCCATCCTCCCTCTTTTTCTTATTGATGTTTGTAAGTACGTTTCTCAGTAAAGCTACTTGTTATGGTTTTAACGTGCTTCACTTTGGGATTTTTATGTTTATCATCCTGCTGAGACTCATTTGATCCAGGAGCATGGTACATCAGGAGGAGGAGTGCGTACATCAGGGCCTCATAGGATGCTCAGATGTCAGGCTGCTAGCCTATCCTGCTAACTTCTATTGGGTACATTCATATCTGCCTGGCCCTGTATCACAAGTATACCCTGGCCACCTTTCACCAATCCACTGCCTAATGACTACTAGAGGAGATATAGCATAACATTTGATGCCTTTGTGCTGTCTGTCAATCCTCAGAATCCATTTTTGGTATGGTCACTCTCCCATGGGTCAGTGGGAACAGATCCATATGGTTTCTCCTTACTACCATGCTATAATACCTTTGATCTGAACAGCGGGATTGCTCTCATACACATTTATATTTTATTTAAAGAGTTGTTGATCCTCTTATGTACATGTAAGAAACAGGAGGTCCTGAGGAAGCTGTAAACATGCGAAACGCGGTGACCTTACTTCTTACTTGTTTCAACCTAACCACCATGGTCCATATCCATCTTGGTGGATAACATTAGAGGATAGGAATGAATAAATGTGTACCAGAAACATATGTTTTTAATATAAATGCTTTTTTGGTTAAAATAAGGTTTTGTATATTTTTTTTTTAATATGAGTCAAGGAATCTGTGCTTACTGGAGGGGTATCTAAAATCATATTGTATACAGCCGTACTACTTGTTGATTTATACTTTATACTACACACATTTCATACTTTGTTACTGCCTAGGTATGCATACATTTGATCACCTGGCCTTGAGCGGCAAACCACTCCTCCTCCTTACTCCCATGATTTTTAGAGCTTATGCTTCCTTCCTCCTTTGCCCCGTGTGCACCCTTCAACCTATCCAGAATTTTGTGAAGTGGGACTCTTTGGAGGGGAGTAAGTGGTGGAGAAGATTATATGCTATGTTAGCCTTGGGCACACACTGGGGCATTTATGCCTGTTAGCAGTGTATTAATAAAAAAACTTGAGAGTTTAGTACTACTTTAAAGAGGAACTTTAAAGAGGAACTTCACCTTTATCACAAAAATTTAAATTAAGATACTTTTAGAGAAGTTTGGTAATGGCAATCTACAAACAGATATGTAGGGCGGCACAGTGGTGTAGTGGGTAGCACTCTTGCCTAGCAGTAAAAAGGGTCGCTGGTTCGAATCCCAACCATGACACTACCTGCCAGGAGTTTGCATGTTTTCCCTGTTCCTGTGTGGGTTTCCTCCGTGTGCTCCGGTTTCCTCCCACACTCCAAAGACATCCTGGTAGGTTAATTGGCTTCTGTCTAAATTGACCCTAGTATATGAATGTGAGTTAGGGACCTTAGATTTTAAGCTCCTTGAGGGTAGGGACTGATGTGAATGTACAATGTATATGTAAAGCGCTGCGTAAATTGACGGTGCTTTATAAGTACCTTAAATAATAATAATGGGTAACTGCAGGCTTTCTATTCTTTGCATGCCTTTTCCTCCTCATTCTTCTGATGGTGGCCATTTTTTCTAAGGGCAAATGAATCCATCTCCCTTTACTTTCTGGAACTTTGGTTTTGCCTTCTGGACATGTAAGAGGAACTTCCCAGGTTGCAGCTATGAGGCCCTGGTTACCATTGCCTCACTTAAATAGTTTAATTAATGTAAGATGATTTAATTTAAGTCTGCAGAGCAGATTTTTTGGTGAAATGGGGGAAAGATCCACAGAGAGGTCTGTGGCAAGGTACTGTTTTTATCTATTTTGAAATTCCCATACAGGTTAGGTAGACAGCGCATTTCATAAGTCAAAATGATTCTACCCATCTGTGCTGACAATCAGTTGTATCTATGGAATTGTTTGCACAGAAATATTTTTCAGCGGTAACTATAGCGAACAGATTAAAAGGTGATATAATGGACAAAAATCTGTTTACAGAAGATAAGGCTGACAAGGATCCTTGTTAGAATAGGGGCTACAATTTATACTTGTGTCATTATCTAAAAGTAACAATACCACCATGATTAGGATTTGCTGTTTTCAGTTGTGCGCACATCTGATTTTAGTATGTTGATTCATATGTTCTTTTTGTCCCCTTTCCTGTAAACCATGAATGTTTATGTCCCAAGCCTGGGTCTGTTTCTCTATGCATTCCTGGCATTCCATCAACTGTTCTGGCATGTACCTTAGTTCCAGGGCTGACCTCTTACATTTCCTTTCCTCCCTGCAGGACTGACATTCCAGTCAACCTGGACTTTTTGTTTTTTATTTTGTATAACATGTTGTAGAAATGTGTGTTTACTGATTTCATCAGACGTTTATTTGTTTAAGATATAGTTACCGGAATATAGAATTTCTGGGAATTGCATGCAGCATCACTGAGAGGACCCTAGCCTTAAAGGTGTCAGGGTTGATCTGTCCTTAAAAGGACACTGCTGTCAAAACCTGGAATGAAATATACATCGACCACCATAATTACTAACACACAACTAGAGCAAGCATGGTGGGAGGAGAAGCTCAGAAATAAGCTTGGTGCTTAGGGTCATTTTAAGAATAAGGTTTTAGTAATTATGAACATTTAATATACATTTTAAGATGCTTATATTTACACCCTTTACATTAATTGGCTGATCCAACACTAAAACAGGTTTTATTGTTGTGTGTAGAAAGATGTGTATGACCTATAATTCAAATCTATCCTATATGTGGTTAATGCTAATATTTTTAAATTGGTGGTACAGCAAAAATTTGTTTTTGAGTATGTTTGGCATCATGGCTCACTGCATATAGTGTTCTTAAAGTATAACTAAAGGCAAGAAAGACTTTTTTTCAGTTTTGGATAGAGTGGAGATGGATTAGAACACCTATTAGGTTTTTATTGCTGCCTGTGTCCCCTTTAGGGAGATTTGTCCTCTGTATTTGTTCTGTTTACCATTATCATTGAAAGTGAAAATAAAAGAAAACTCTAATTTTGGATTGTCCCCAGAAAATGTATAGAGGGGAAATCTTCCTGTGGGGACAGTAGTTCTGTTGACCTGGGAGTCCCCAAGGAATTCCCATAATTTGTAGGTGTTTTATCTTACCTCCTGTTTTGGCTAGGGGGACAGGAATTGAAGGTAAAGCTCCCCAATGGGATGCAGATGCCAAAATTTAAACTGACAGGGGTTATGACCCTCCCTACATTAACCACTTAAGGACCACCTCACGCCGATGTACGTCGGCAAGGCGGCACGGGCAGGCAAAATCACGTACATACACGTGATTTGCCTCCCGCGGGTGGGGGGTCCGAGGCGGTCCTGTTTTGTCCCCCGGCAATCGGAGCTGAGGGGGAGGCCATCCGTTCGTGGCCCCCCCTCGCGATCGCCGCCGGCCAATGGGAACATTCCTTTGCTGCTGTATGCTAAACAGCAGCAAAGGAAATGATGTCATCTCTCCTCGGCTCGGTATTTTCCGTTTCGGCGCCGAGGAGAGAAGACTCTAATGTGAGTGCACAACACACAAACATATAGCAGAACATGCCAGGCACACAAAACACCCCGATCCCCCCCCCCCCCGATCGCCCCCCAATCACCCCCCCCCCCCCCCCGTCACAAACTGACACCAAGCAGTTTTTTTTTTTTTTTCTGATTACTGCATGGTGTCAGTTTGTGACATTTACAGTGTTAGGACAGTTACGGTTAGCCCCCTTTAGGTCTAGGGTACCCCCCTATCCCCCCCTAATAAAGTTTTAACCCCTTGATCACCCCCCGTCACCAGTGTCACTAAGCGATCATTTTTCTGATCGCTGTATTAGTGTCGCTGGTGACGCTAGTTAGGGAGGTAAATATTTAGATTCACCGTTAGCGTTTTATAGCGTCAGGGACCCCCATATACTACCTAATAAAGGTTTTAACCCCTTGATTGCCCCCTAGTTAACCCTTTCACCACTGATCACCGTATAAGTGTTACGGGTGACGCTGGTTAGTTCGTTTATTTTCTATATTGTCAGGGCACCCGCCGTTTATTACCGAATAAAGGTTTAGCCCCCTGATCGCCCGGCGGTGATATGCGTCGCCCCAGGCAGCGTCAGATTAGCGCCAGTACCGCTAACACCCACGCACGCAGCATACGCATCCCTTAGTGGTATAGTATCTGAAGGGATCAATATCTGATCCGATCAGATCTATACTAGCTTCCCCAGCAGTTTAGGGTTCCCAAAAACGCAGTGTTAGCGGGATCAGCCCAGATACCTGCTAGCACCTGCGTTTTGCCCCTCCGCCCGGCCCAGCCCAGCCCACCCAAGTGCAGTATCGATCGATCACTGTCACTTACAAAACACTAAACGCATAACTGCAGCGTTCGCAGAGTCAGGCCTGATCCCTGCGATCGCTAACAGTTTTTTTGGTAGCATTTTGGTGAACTGGCAAGCGACAGCCCCAGGCAGCGTCAGGTTAGCGCCAGTACCACTAACACCCACGCACGCAGCATACGCCTCCCTTAGTGGTATAGTATCTGAACGGATCAATATCTGATCCGATCAGATCTATACTAGCGTCCCCAGCAGTTTAGGGTTCCCAAAAACGCAGTGTTAGCGGGATCAGCCCAGATACCTGCTAGCACCTGCGTTTTGCCCCTCCGTCCAGCCCAGCCCACCCAAGTGCAGTATCGATCGATCACTGACACTTACAAAACACTAAATGCATAACTGCAGCGTTCACAGTCAGGCCTGATCCCTGCGATCGCTAACAGTTTTTTTGGTAGCATTTTGGTGAACTGGCAAGCACCAACCCCGGGCAGCGTCAGGTTAGCGCCAGTACCGCTAACACCCACGCACGCACCGTACACCTCCCTTAGTGGTATAGTATCTGAACGGATCAATATCTGATCCGATCAGATCTATACTAGCGTCCCCAGCAGTTTAGGGTTCCCAAAAACGCAGTGTTAGCGGGATCAGCCCAGATACCTGCTAGCACCTGCGTTTTGCCCCTCCGCCCAGCCCACCCAAGTGCAGTATTGATTGATCACTATCACTTACAAAACACTAAACGCATAACTGCAGCAATCGCAGAGTCAGGCCTGATCCCTGCGATCGCTAACAGTTTTTTTGGTAGCTTTTTATTGAACTGGTAAGCACCAGCGGCCTAGTACACCCCGGTCATAGTCAAACCCGCACTGCAGTAACACTTGGTGACGTGGCGAGTCCCATAAGTGCAGTTCAAGCTGGTGAGGTAGCAAGCACAAGTGGTGTCCCGCTGCCACCAAAAAGACAAACACAGGCCCGTCGTGCCCATAATGCCCTTTCTTCTGCATTCGCCAATCCTAATTGGGAACCCACCGCTTCTGCAGCGTCCGTACTTCCCCCATTCACATCCCCAACCAAATGCAGTCGGCTGCATGAGAGGCATTTTCTTTATGTCCTCCCGAGTACCCCTACCCAGCGAACCCCCCCAAAAAATATGTCGTGTCTGCAGCAAGTGCGGATATAGGCGTGACACCCACTATTATTGTCCCTCCTGTCCTGACAATCCTGGTCTTTGCATTGGTGAATGTTTTGAACGCTACCATTCACTAGTTGAGTATTAGCGTAGGGTACAGCATTGCACAGACTAGGACACACTTTCACAGGGTCTCCCAAGATGCCATCACATTTTGAGAGACCCGAACCTGGAACCGGTTACAGTTATAAAAGTTAGTTACAAAAAAAGTGTAAAAAAAATAAAATATATATATATATAAAATAAAAAAAAATAGTTGTCGTTTTATTGTTCTCTCTCTCTCTATTCTCTCTCTATTGTTCTGCTCTTTTTTACTGTATTCTATTCTGCAATGTTTTATTGTTATTATGTTTTATCATGTTTGTTTTTCAGGTATGCAATTTTTTATACTTTACCGTTTACTGTGCTTTATTGTTAACCATTTTTTTGTCTTCAGGTACGCCATTCACGACTTTGAGTGGTTATACCAGACTATACCAGTGGTTATGCCTGCAGGTTTAGGTATCATCTTGGTATCATTCTTTTCAGCCAGCGGTCGGCTTTCATGTAAAAGCAATCCTAGCGGCTAATTAGCCTCTAGACTGCTTTTACAAGCCGTGGGAGGGAATGCCCCCCCCCCCCTCCGTCTTCCGTGTTTTTCTCTGGCTCTCCTGTCTCAACAGGGAACCTGAGAATGCAGCCGGTGATTCAGCCAGCTGACCATAGAGCTGATCAGAGACCAGAGTGGCTCCAAACATCTCTATGGCCTAAGAAACCGGAAGCTACGAGCATTTTATGACTTAGATTTCGCCGGATGTAAATAGCGCCATTGGGAAATTGGGGAAGCATTTTATCACACTGATCTTGGTGTGGTCAGATGTTTTGAGGGCAGAGGAGAGATCTAGGGTCTAATAGACCCCAATTTTTTCAAAAAAGAGTACCTGTCACTACCTATTGCTATCATAGGGGATATTTACATTCCCCGAGATAACAATAAAAATGATTAAAAAAAAAAAAAAATGAAAGGAACAGTTTAAAAATAAGATAAAAAAATCAAAAAAATAATAAGTAAAAAAAAAAAAAAAAGCACCCCTGTCGCCCCCTGCTCTCGCGCTAAGCGAACGCAAGCGGCGGTCTGTCGTCAAACATAAACAGCAATTGCACCATGCATGTGAGGTATCACCGCGAAGGTCAGATCGAGGGCAGTAATTTTTGCAGTAGACCTCCTCTGTAAATCTAAAGTGGTAACCTGTAAAGGCTTTTAAAGGCTTTTAAAAATGTATTTATTTTGTTGCCACTGCACGTTTGTGCGCAATTGTAAAGCATGTCATGTTTGGTATCCATGTACTCGGCCTAAGATCATCTTTTTTATTTCATCAAACATTTGGGCAATATAGTGTGTTTTAGTGCATTAAAATTTAAAAAAGTGTGCATTTCCCCAAAAAATGCGTTTGAAAAATCGCTGCGCAAATACTGTGTGAAAAAAAAAAATGAAACACCCACCATTTTAATCTGTAGGGCATTTGCTTTAAAAAAATCTATACTTTTTGGGGGTTCAAAGTAATTTTTTTGCAAAAAAAAAAAACCTTTTTCATGTAAACAAAAAATGTCAGAAAGGGCTTTGTCTTCAAGTGGTTAGAAGAGTGGGTGATGTGTGACATAAGCTTCTATATGTTGTGCATAAAATGCCAGGACAGTTCAAACCCCCCCCCAATGACCCCATTTTGGAAAGTAGGCACCCCATGCTATTTGCTGAGAGGCATGTCGAGTCCATGGAATATTTTATATTGCGACACAAGTTGCGGGAAGGAGACAATTTTTTTTTTTTTTTTTGCACAAAGTTGTCACTAAATGATATATTGCTCAAACATGCCATGGGAATATGTGAAATTACACCCCAAAATACATTCTGCTGCTTCTCCTGAGTACGGGGATACCACATGTGTGAGACTTTTTGGGAGCCTAGCCGCGTACGGGACCCCGAAAACCAAGCACCGCCTTCAGGCTTTCTAAGGGCGTGAATTTTTGATTTCACTCTTCACTGCCTATCACAGTTTCGGAGGCCATGGAATGCCCAGGTGGCACAAAACCCCCCCAAATGACCCCGTTTTGGAAAGTAGACACCCAAAGCTATTTGCTGAGAGGTATAGTGAGTATTTTGCAGACCTCACTTTTTGTCACAAAGTTTTGAAAATTGAAAAAAGAAAAAAAAAAAAGTTTTTTCTTGTCTTTCTTCATTTTCAAAAACAAATGAGAGCTGCAAAATACTCACCATGCCTCTCAGCAAATAGCTTGGGGTGTCTACTTTCCAAAATGGGGTCATTTGGGGGGGTTTGTGCCACCTGGGCATTCCATGGCCTCCGAAACTGTGATAGGCAGTGAAGAGTGAAATCAAAAATTTGCACCCTTAGAAATCCTGAAGGCGGTGATTGGTTTTCGGGGCCCCGTACGTGGCTAGGCTCTCAAAAAGTCCCACACATGTGGTATCCCCATACTCAGGAGAAGCAGCTAAATGTATTTTGGGGTGCAATTCCACATATGCCCATGGCCTGTGTGAGCAATATATCATTTAGTGACAACTTTGTGGAAAAAAAAAATGTGTCACTTTCCCGCAACTTGTGTCAAAATATAAAATATTCCATGGACTTAATAGGCCTCTCAGCAAATAGCTTGGGGTGTCTAATTTCCAAAATGGGGTCATTTGGGGGGGTTTTGTGCCACCTGGGCATTCCATGGCCTCCGAAACTGTGATAGGCAGTGAAGAGTGAAATCAAAAATTTACACCCTTAGAAATCCTGAAGGCGGTGATTGGTTTTCGGGGCCCCGTACGCGGCTAGGCTCCCAAAAAGTCCCACACATGTGGTATCCCCATACTCAGGAGAAGCAGCTGAATGTATTTTGGGGTGCAATTCCACATAGGCCCATGGCCTGTGTGAGCAATATATCATTTAGTGACAACTTTTTGTAAATATTTTTTTTTTTTGTCATTATTCAATCACTTGGGACAAAAAAAATAAATATTCAATGGGTTCAACATGCCTCTCAGCAATTTCCTTGGGGTGTCTACTTTCCAAAATGGGGTCATTTGGGGGGGTTTTGTACTGCCCTGCCATTTTAGCACCTCAAGAAATGACATAGGCAGTCATAAACTAAAAGCTGTGTAAATTCCAGAAAATGTACCCTAGTTTGTAGACGCTATAACTTTTGCGCAATCCAATAAATATACGCTTATTGACATTTTTTTACCAAAGACATGTGGCCGAATACATTTTGGCCTAATTGTATGACTAAAATTGAGTTTATTGGATTTTTTTATAACAAAAAGTAGAAAATATCATTTTTTTTCAAAATTTTCGGTCTTTTTCCGTTTATAGTGAAAAAAATAAAAACCGCAGAGGTGATCAAATACCATCAAAAGAAAGCTCTATTTGTGGGAAGAAAAGGACGCAAATTTCGTTTGGGTACAGCATTGCATGACCGCACAATTAGCAGTTAAAGTGACGTAGTGCCAAATTGGAAAAAGACCTCTGGTCCTTAGGCAGCATAATGGTCCGGGGCTCAAGTGGTTAAGTAAATAGTTGTTGTGGATCTTTTGCAAAGTTTCTTATCTGCGATCCTGCCAGTAATAGCCCTTCTTTTTCTTATCTGAGATCCTGCCAGTAATAGCCCTTCTTTTTCTTATCTGAGATCCTGCCAGTAATAGCCCTTCTTTTTCTTATCTGAGATCCTGCCAGTAATAGCCCTTCTTTTTGCAGGTTGACAATACAAAACCACTGCCTCACGATTAACAACAATGTTGTCAGCTTGCCACATGCACTCCTTCTGCTGGCCATTTGGCAGCTCATCTGATAGACCCTATGGCCAAATAAAGCTGCTAATTGTGATTTAGTGGCTAATTCCTAGTACACACGGGCCAACTGTCAGGAGATATCGGCCAGTTCAATAAAAACCGGCTGACTTTCGGCCCGTGTGTTTGTCAGCCGATCCGACAGAGGCCGCCGTTCGGCAGACTTCTGTCTGACAAGCATGCTAGAAAACCAGCAGCTGACCAGCTGCCGATCAGTGCTCTCAGTCAAGTGCTGAGAACGCTGATTGTAGTGTTCTGGCAGGGGAGCCGTTCCCCTGTCAGAACACAATAGCTTAGCAGGGGAGATGTGTAACATTGGTTTGTGTAACAGCAGCTCCGACCAGAGCTGTCAGCTTTTTTTTTTTAACGAAAAAAAAAACTATTATGCCCCGTACACACGGTCGGATTTTTCGACGGAAAATGTTCGATGAGAGCCTTTTGTCGGAAATCCGATCGTGTGTAGACTCCATCGGACAGTTTCCATCAGAATTTCCGTCGCACAAAATTTGAGATCTGGTTCTCAAATTTTCAGACAACAAAATCCGTTGTCGTAAATTCCGATCGTGTGTACACAATACCGACGCACAAAGTGCCACGCATGCTCGGAATCAAGCAGTAGAGCATCACTGGCTATTGAACTACATTTTTCTCGGCTCGCCATACGTGTTGTACGTGACCTCAAAATTGAATTTCCCGCATGCGCAGTGTATATAAAGCGTAACACGCGTGCGTAGTACGTACGATCTGTGAGCGGAGGAAGGAGTATTGAAAGCGCCAATCGTGATAATGAAGGTAACATTTAAACTTGGGCCTATACTGATTCTAGATTGAGGCCTATATTGGGACAAGATTAGGAGACTTTAGCCTGACATTAGGGTTTGTCTTGTGTATTACAGATAAAATGGATGGCTTCAATGACCACAACTTCCTCCCCCTGTTCATAAACAAATACAGGGAGCTGCCCTGTCTGTGGCAAATCAAACATCCTCATTATAATCATAAACAAAAGAGGCAGGCAGCGCTAGAGAAACTGCTGGAGTTGGTGAAGCCGGTGGTCCCCACGGCAACCATACCATATGTAAAAGCCAAAATTGGTGGCCTGAGGAGCACTTATCTTAGGGAACGCAAGAAGGTCCAGGATTCCCAGAGATCCAGAGCTGCAGCAGATGACATTTATGTCCCCAGGCTGTGGTACTATGAGAGACTGCGATTTCTGTCAGACCAGACTGAATTCAGGGAATCCCTCTCCATTCTTCCTTCCACTCTTCCTTCTACCCTATCTTCCACCCCAGCTGAGGCTTCGGATGTCCAACCTGGGACTTCCAGCCAGGAAGAAGTGGAGGAGCCCAGCTGGAGCCAGGTATAACATTGTTCTACAGATTTCTGGTCAATAAATAAATGATGTTTACTAGATGTTATTATTGATCACTAATTGCTGATTTAATAAAGTGTTTTACATATCAATAGACAGTAGTGGGCAAAAATAATTGGGACAAGAATGAAAAATGCTGGGCTCAGAATGATAGTCTGTTATATTTGTTAACATTCAATTGGCAACAGTAATGCGATGACAATTGTGTGTGATTGATGAAGAAAAAACTAAAACTATGTTTCTTTTTCATACACAGGAAGACCTCAGCCAGGAGGAGGCTGTGGAATGTGGCACACAGGAGGAGGCTGTGGAATGTGGCAGCCAGGAGGAGGCGGGGGTAAGTAGCAGCCAGGAGGAGGCGGGCTAAGTGCCAGCCAGGAGAAGGCCGGGCCCAGTAGGAGCGAGACAGAATCACAGGTCCCTCCCCTCCGCCTTCCAAACAAAAGACCCAGGAAGGGGAGTAACATGCAGGATTCAGCACTCAGGCTGATTCAGGAGGCTTCTGCATCCCTCAGAGCCTTCCCCACTCCTGAAGAGGCCTTTGCCTGCATGGCTGCCACAAAACTGAAGGACATGCAGGAGGGTCAACGCCTCATGTGTGAGGACATTCTTTATAAAACACTAACTAAGGGGGTGAGGGGCGAAATCACACCCAATACCCACCTGTGTGAGTTGGACCATCCTCCTCCTCCTCCTGCCACAACTCCACAGACACAGCATGGAAGGAAGCGTGGAAGGAAGACCAGAGAGTGATGACCTGGGTTCAGTCTGGTCTGACAAAAGATGCAGGCTCTTGTATGACCACAGCCTGGGGACAGATATGTCATCTGCTGTTCATGATCTCTTGGACTTCTGGACCAGATTGAACTCCCTTATATATGGACTCCTCAGGCCACCAACTTTGCATGAAAATAATTGATGTGTGCCCTGGGGGCCAAAGGCTTCGCCAATTTATGCTGTTTCTCCAGCGTTGCCTCCCTCTTTCTTTGGTTAGGACCCCTTAATAAAGGAATTTTTTTTCAATTATACTCGCCTATGTGTGTTTTCCTTCAAAAAGGACAGTTTGTTTGTAAGGAGGCAGGTACATTTCAAAAATACAATGTGAAATTAACAAGAGACACCAACACCAAGCAACCTCCTTGAGATTAAATAATACAAGATAATAATGGTGTTGTGGTAACTTGACACACATAACACACCCAACAATATTCGGGATTAAAAAAAAAAAAGATAAATAAAACACAAGATCAGGCTTTAAAATAAATCCTACAAACCAAAAATTAATCTAAAAAGATCACAAAAAAGTTATTGTTTAGGTAGATGTGACAAATAAAAATATCATATTAATGAAATTACGAAAAATAATAAAGAAAGAAGTTTGTGAGAAGTCTGTGTGAATATGAGCAGCAAAACAACTTCATTCTTCTAGCATTATAAAGAAGAGAGAGTGTGCTGCTTTAAACAATTTAAAACACTGCAGCCTGACGAAAGTGCTATATCCATTCCGAACGCTAATTTTACCAGACCGAGCAGTTCCATCTCGGAATTTATTCTGAGCATGCGTGGCACTTTGTACGTCGGAATTGTCCACACACGGTCGGAATTGACGCGATCGGATTCTGTTGTCGGAAAATTTTATAGCCCGCACTCAAACTGTGTGTGTCGGAAAATCCGATGGAAAAAGTCCGATGGAGCCCACACACGGTCGGAATTTCCGACAACGAGATCCGATCGCACATTTTCCGTTGGAAAATCCGACCGTGTGTACGGGGCATAAGACTGGGATGCCATTAAAGTTCATGTGCGTGTAAAGGCAGGCGTCCCAATACTTCTGGTATGGTAATACAGTGTATATGTTTGTGTATATATATATATATATATATATATATATATATATAGAAAAAGAGTCCAAGAGGTTGCTGCACTTAAAAATTTCTTTGCTTTATTTCACAATATCTTCAGCAGGGATTTACAAAGCAAGTATAATCCAAAATCACAGGCACGAAATGCCTACACAGTTTCAAACACAAGTAGGTTCAGATATGGATGGATGGATGGATTACGTCTCGGGCTAGTCAGCTTATGCCCTTCCTAAGATCCATTGAAGCACATCCAGGATGTGCTTCAATGGATCTTAGGAAGGGCGTAAGCTGACTAGCCCGAGACGTAATCCATCCATCCATCCATCCATATCTGAACCTACTTGTGTTTGAAACTGTGTAGGCATTTCGTGCCTGTGATTTTGGATTATACTTGCTTTGTAAATCCCTGCTGAAGATATTGTGAAATAAAGCAAAGAAATTTTTAAGTGCAGCAACCTCTTGGACTCTTTTTCTATATACAAGGTCAGTGGGAAGACCTGATTGCTGGCACTAAACTGTGAGCAGAGTGCGGTTCTCCTCCACAAGTGAATATATATATATATATATATATATATATATATATATATATATATATATATAATGTGCATGTGTGTTTGAGCTTTGGGGTGCACACCCTAATGCAATAGGCTGCGCACGCCTATGTTGATAGGTTTTAATAATTTTTACTGATTTCATTTTTTGGGGTTTCATTGCAGCAGCAGTGGGGATTATTTGTTAATGTCATTTATGCTGGTTGTAATATTTTAGGAGTGCAGATTACATTACAGATTTACACCCATGTGAAACTGGTCTCCTTTATTTGCACATAATGGATATCTGACAACATGATGTATATATTACTGCTGTTTTACACGCCTCTTTGTTTTCACCTAGGCACTTTGCTGCTAGGTGGTGAATATAATGCATTTCCTGTCTCACCTGACTTGTCAAATACTACATATGTAAAGCTTCAAAGCATGTTGCAAATTGATTTTCCAAACACTTAATCATCATGACCTGCATTAGGGTTGATTTACTAAAGGCAAATACACTGTGCACTTTGCAAGAGCAGTTTCTCCAGAGCTTAGTAAATGAGCAAAAGCTCTGCTGACTTTCATTATCCAATCATGTGCAAGAAAAAATGCAGTTTTTTTTTTCCACTACACATGATTAGGTA
The DNA here is from genome assembly GCA_037952835.1 of Lithobates septentrionalis. Lineage (NCBI taxonomy): Eukaryota > Metazoa > Chordata > Amphibia > Anura > Ranidae > Lithobates > Lithobates septentrionalis. Next base: position 379,328 of record JBBDGP010000244.1, read on the forward strand.
CTTTTTGCAAGTGAAGCTTTAACTCATTTACTCTAAAAGACATGCTGGTAACTTAATCGGATCCTGTCTAAATTGGCCCTAGTATGTGTGAATGTCAGTTAGGGACTTTAGGCTGTAAGCTCCTTGAGGGCAAGGACTGATGTGAATGTATATGTAAAAGTGCTGCGTAAATTGATGGTGATATATAAGTACCTGAAATTTTAATAAATAAATTTACTAAGCTCTGGAGCAACTGCACTTGCAGAGTGCAATGGCAGTTTGCAAAGTGCACAGTCTATTTGCCTTTAGTAAATCAAACCTAGTGTATCTGATATTTTACAAACAGTTAAAAAATGGTATTTATAAAACGTGTGTTTAGATTTTTTTTTTTCATTGGGAAAACAAACTTTATTGAAATCAGGCAGAATTTATACAGCAGATTTGAGGCCTATATATAGATACATAAAATACAGTCACATGTGGTATGTTTACATACAGTAGCATCTTGTGAAGCTGGCATTATAAATCACAGGTAAACCCATTGTAAATAAGCGGGTGAATAACTTACGGTCAGAACTGAGTTACCCAATATACATTTGTGTGTTTTTGTTTTTTTTTAAAGCTATTACATATTGACAAAATTGTTTACACGCGTTCCTATACACGTTTCCCCGTCTCCCAGCCACCCATCCCAAATCCTTGAGTATTTATGGCTGTTTCCCCTATGTTTGTAGATCAGTTGTTTTTATGGGAGGGAATTATTAACATCTCTCTTCCATGTTGTTATGGTGGGCGTTACGTTCTGCATCCAAGCTTTGGCTATTACTTTTCTGGCCATAAATAGGACTTCAGATATAAATATGGCTTGGTATTTATCAATGTCCGTGTCTGGAAGGAGACCCAATATACAAAGCTTTGGGTCTAGTACTACAGGGGAACCCATTTGGTTGTGTAAAAACTTAATCACTTGACTCCAGTATGTTTGGAGGACAGTGCATTCCCAAATTAAGTGATAGAAATTGCCCCCCTCTCCCGAACAGTGAGGGCACAATATATTACGTGCGGTTTGAAATTTCCTTAGTTTGTTGGGTGTCAGGTATGCTTGATGAATGATATATATCTGCGTTAATCTATCAGACAGTTTTGGAGATGTTGCTTTTACATTTTCTAATATTTCCTCCCAATCTGAGTCACTAACTGCTCCTATATCACTTTCCCACCTTATTTTGGCTTTTTGTACCACTTCTTTGATTCTGGGTATCCTGATAGAGTAATACAGGTTGGATATCAATTTTTGCGATTCGGCTCCCATTATTATATCTAAGATTTGGGGGTATTCCAGGTTACAACTTTCATTTCTAAATTGAGAGCGCAGGGCATGCCGGAGTTGTAAATACTTGAATAGTAGTTTTTGCGGGATTGAGTATTCATCCTTAAGAGTGTGAAAGGCTTTAGGCCTGGAGTTTATCATTACTTGGTGTAGGTATATAATTCCATAGTTAGCCCATAAGGTAGGGTCTGGTATTTTTTTAAGCTCTGCTAACTGGTTGTTGGCCCATAGCGGAGTGTGAGAGTGAATGTGTCCTATTCTAAGCTTTTTCTAGGCTATTCCCCATATTTTTTGGTGATGATGGAGTACCCCGTCGTTAAACTGTGGGCCTTTCCTATTAAACTGACCTCCTCTTATTATAAGTTGAAGTGGGGTAGTTAAGGGGCTGTCTGGGCTACAAGATATTAGTGTGCTATACTGCTGTTTTTCATTGTTGTGATAGTGATGCATGTGTGACAGCTGTGCCGCTATATAGTATTCCTGCAGATCTGGTAGAGATGTTCCCCCCATGTCTGTAGGGTTTTTAAGGATATGCCAAGCTACCTTATGTCTTTGGTGTCCCCAAACAAAGGTGTTCAGTATAGATTCCATTTTTTTAAATATCCCAATAGGTATATATAGTGGAGCGTGCCATACCATGTACAGGATCTTGGGCAAGATAATCATTTTTATGATATTTATTCTACCCATTACTCCCAGTGGTAATTTGGACCAGGCATGCGTTTTAGTTTTAATCATGGCAAACAACGGTTCTATGTTGTTGGTTGTGTATTCGTGTAAGTCCCTTGTAACTAGTACCCCCAGATATTTAATTGTATTTACCCTGACTAATGGTAGTTCTGGATATATATTGTTTGGAGGAAACTGGTCTATGGGGAGTATCTGGGATTTTTCCCAGTTTATACGTAGGCCTGAAAATTTCCCCATTTTATCTATAGTGTCCAGGGCCGCTTGTAGCGACAGGCCTTGATCAGCTAGGTAAAGTATCGTGTCATCTGCGTATAGTCCGATCTTTTCTGTATAGTTACCTATTCTTAGACCAATTATGTCAGTGTCAGCTCTTATGGCTATGGCCAAAGGCTCGGCTGCCAGGGCATATAGCAGTGGGGAAAGGGGACATCCCTGGCGCGTGCCTCTTTCAAAAATTGCCCTGACAGCCAGCCATTAACAAAGACTCGTGCTTTTGGTGATTGGTAGAGTATTTGTACCCACTGTATAAAATTTGGACCAAAACCATATTCACGTAAGCACTCCCATAGAAAGGACCACTCCACTGAATCAAAGGCCTTTGCTGTGTCTAGGGCCACCACTACTCTGGTACCTTGATTGTCGTGCTGTGCTTGGAGATTTAAAAAAAGTCTTCTTATATTCATGGCCGTATTCTTTCCGGGCATAAAGCCTGTCTGGTCAGGGTGAATTAATGATAGTATAACTTTGTTTAGGCGGGATGCTAGAATTTTGGCCAATATTTTTATATCTACTTGAAGTAGCGAGATTGGACGGTAGGACTCGGGATATCTAGGGTCTTTTCCTGGTTTGGGTAGGACTATTATCTGTGCTTCTTGCATTGATGGGGGGAGTGTTTTATGTTTAAATTAAGTTGATATAATTTTTGCAATTTCGGGATTAGAATATCAGGGAATGTAGTGTAAAATTCAAGGGGCAGGCCGTCCAGACCAGGGGCCTTAGATTTAGCTAGCTGGGACAGTGCTTCAGATATGTCCTCTTGGCTAATGGGGGCTTCCAATATCTTAACCTGTTCTGTGGTGAGTCTTGGAAATTGAATACTGTGTAGATGTTTTTTAATTTCTTGCGTGGAGTGTGTACTCTGAGTTTTGTATAAATTCCTATAAAAGTTTAGGAAGCTGTCTGCTACTTTGTGTGGGTCGGTCATCGGGTCTCCCTGTTGGGTAGCTAGGGTCACCACCACTGGGGGTTTATCATTTAAGTGAGCTAAATACACCAGTAGTCTACCTGCTTGCTCACCGTGTTCAAAGATTCTTTGTTTTTTTAAAAATACCTGTTGTTTAGCTTTCTCTGTATGCATTTGAGTTACTACTCTAGATTGCATTTGTACTTTATGTAGGTTGTCAGTACTTGGATCTTGTGCGTTTACCTGCTCCAATTCCTGCAATTTATCGGTGGTTACCTGTAAAAGCAGTTTAGAGGAACTTTTAAATCTGTTTATTCTTGATGACAATAGTCTACTAGCTTGGATTTTAAAGTTATCCCAGACTGCGGTATCTGAATCTGTAGTGCTTAAATTGTTTAGGATGTATCGTAGCTCTTGCCCTATGTTCTCAAGATCAGGCATGACCGACAACCAGAATGGATTCAGCCTCCAAGTAGATGTGGGCATCTCTTTTAATAGAGATGCTGTTATCCAGCAGGGTGAGTGATCTGATAGAGCTCTTGGAGCCATACCCGACCCTGTAATTTTGGGCAATAGTGAATTTGAGACCAATATAAAATCAATTCTGGACATCGTATCCCTGCCTACCGAGTGGCATGTATATGCTTTTTGGGTCGGGTTTTGCCATCTCCATACGTCTGTGAGGGCAAATTCTGTAAATAGTCTACAGAGTCTGGTTTGGTGAGGTATAACCCTGGATGTATCCCCCAGGCCTGGTCTGTCCAGGATTGGACTCATGGTTTGGTTAAAATCACCCATCCAAATTGCGGGAACTGACGGGTTCTGAGCCATGAATGCCAATCCCTTCAACACCACCTCAATCGAAAAAGGGGGGGGGGGGGATGTAACACGCCAATATCAATAGGGAGTTGCCTCCTATGGTAGCATGTAAGAATATATATCTTCCTAATCGATCCGATTCCAGTGAGATTAGCTCAAAGGGCACTCTTTTGGCGATCATAATTGATACCCCCCTTGATTGATTGGTATGCGTGCTGTGGTATAGCCATCCTATCCATGTTTTTTTTTAAAGCCACTTGCAGCTGGCCTGTGATGTGTGTTTCTGTTATGGCTATAATATCGGCTTTTTGCGATTTTATAAATGCTAATGCTGCGGTACGCTTTACTTTATTCTGCAGATCGCATACGTTCCACGTCAGAAATTTAACATTAGCCATGTTGCTCTCTGAATAAAATTAGTATAGTTGCTATCCATTATGATTGCAAGATCGTACAACCGTATTATCTGCCTTTTCCTCAGTATCATTCTGCTGTTACATGACTTGATGTTACATACATATTGCCTATCTAGCTGTAATAAGATCACATCAGTACTTATATTCCCAAGATAAAGAAAACTAAAACTTATCCGTTTAACTATTCCCAGCCCTCCCAGCTGCACATCTCCACAACTTGATGTGAGCATATAAACCCAAACTGTCAGCATATAGCATATCATCCAGCGGTTACATTCCGCTGGAGGCACAAATCTTAATAGCAATAACTGTGTTTTTGCTTCATGCTGAACTAACTTTACTAAGGGGGAGACTGTTCCCCTGTCAATTGTGGAGCGATTATATTCAGAACTTCCACACATTGCAGTCATTGAGTTCCTTCTGCACTTCTTCTCCATGTAGGTGGTCAAAGTGTTCCGCATATGCCGGGATGTTGCGGTACAGTATATCCCAGACTTCTAGTAATCCTGTAACGCAAACAACTGTGATATGTCCCCTTCATCTCTAGTGGTAAAGGCGCGAACTGTAACCTGCGCAACTTTATTTAATTTCCTGCGTGATCCATGAAGTAGTTATATAGGACATATTTCTCTTATCCTTTTCCTCTTCACTTTCCACAAGCATGGTTTTGTATATCCCCGTTCTTACTATCCCTATACAGGATTCTGGTTCCCCACTGAGAGGTTACAACGGTATGTTTGCTGCAGGATTTTGTTCAATATCAATGAGCACTCACTGTGGTTATGTATTCGTGAGCTGATTAAACAGGTCTGTCTCTCCGATCCAGCCAAGCTGCCGCTGCCGTTCATCGAAAAACTGTGCTCTTCCGTCTTCTTCCACCCGCAGTCTAGCGGGAAATAACATCGCATACTTGAGGTGAAGGGTCCTCAGACGGCGCTTCACTTCCTGATACTGTGTTCTTTTCCTTTGCACCTCGCTGGAAAAATCCGGAAATACTGCAATCTGGCTGTTTCCAATTTGGATATTTCCTTTCTCCCGGGTGAGTTTGAGGATTTTGTCCCTGTCACGAAAGTTTAAAAATTTGGCGATGAATGTGCGGGGAGGCGCTCTGGGTGGTGGGGCCGCGCTGGAATGCGGTGCGCCCTCTCCACCGCAAACATTACTGAGAAGGCCTCCCGGCCATATGTTTTAAGCAGGAGTGATTCTAGATAAGTAGTTGGGTCAGCGCCTTCTTCTTTTTCTGGCAGTCCTATGAAGCGGAGATTACAGCGTCTGAGGCGGTTCTCCATGTCATCCTGGTGGGCATGGAGTTGCTGTAGCTGCCTTTGTATCTCCTCATTGGTATGCCTCATGGGGTGCAAGGCATCCTCCGCATTGCTAATTCTAGTTTCTGCCTCTGTGACTCTGTCCTTTAATTTTGAGAAACCCTGTCTTATGAGGGATATGTCAATTTTAACTTCGTCAATCTTTGCAGTCAGGGTACCTTGTAAAGCGGCTATAGCGTGTAGTATTTTGGCCGTGTCCGTAGTCTGAGGCTCAGGGCCCGCACACGTGTCGGCGCCATCCTCCTGCTGCATGTCTTTCTCCTGGCGGCGATATTGGGCGAGTTTGTCCACTGTTGCAGTGCTCCGTTTTGGCGGAGACATGGTCCGCAGCGATCCCGGGATAAAAGGGGTGTCCGTGGGATGTTTTATATCGGAATATTGTTCCGCAGGATCTCATATAGGAGTTTGTGTGCTGGGAGCTCTCTCTACCTTCGTCTCACTCCATTGCTTGCCAGGCCACGCCCCCCGTGTGTTTAGATTTAATTTGTTGCATTGCTTCCATGCTGACTAGAGCCTTGGATACAGAAACAATAGAACCATTAAAGTGGTATTAGACCCAAAATTGTAATATGTTACAGCTTACAAATCATTAGATGTAGTGACTGCATATATTTACTTTTTTTTGTCTTTTTTCCTCGGTTTTGCCCTAGTGATCTAGCTAGTAACACACCTCCTGTATCAGAGTGCCTTCACTCAATGGATGAAGGAGCACAGGGGACCCAACAGACAGCAGCAATATCAGTCTGGGGGGAGAGGAGTGTTAGTTGTACTAGCTGATTTAGATATACTAATAAACTGAAGCTGAATTCCAGCTAGCAGTTTATGAGCAGTTACAGCAAACAGTTTTTTTCCTTTTTGGGATAAAGATTTTACACAAATAAAAGCTGGCCATTGTAAGCACCCTGCCAGTGTTAAATGGTTTGTCAACCCTCTAATTGCTACAACTTGTCTGCAAATGGAGATGGAGTGTTTAGTTCCTCTCTAAAGCTCCCGTTATACTGTTGAGACCCAATTCACTATACAATATCAGGTAACACACACACTGCAACATACCACCTGCCATGTCCATTTTTTTAAACATTAGGATGTGTTGTGCATCCATTCAAAATGAATGGCTTGCTGTAACACAGCACACCTTGACACAATGCATAATGTGGATAGGGCCTTCGGGATATAAGGATTTATCCCAAACAGTGGTCCTCAGGGTGATTACAAAGGAAGAATCTCCCCTTCAGGACACAAATAGGAAATCCAACTCCTCTCCACTCTATCAAAAAAGTTTAGGCTATAAATACATTTAAAAATAAAAACGTGTTGTGCTGTCATATAAGTGGTGCAACAATTTTCACACTTAGTATTATATTTGATAAATCATTCAAATGTCCAAAAAAGTTAAATTGGTTAATACAGTGTCCAAAAACCACAAAAAAGACCATAAAGTGATATACAAAAAAAGATGCAAATGTCCTCCGGTTCTTATTAGGTGCAACACCCAGTGCTCCCTATAGGAAAAAACAGGGCAAATATATCTTCTTACCAGATCAATAGACCTATCAAGGTCTATATTGGCATCTGTGAGCTTTACCCCTCACACTAGGTACAGGCCACCTCTGCTCTTCCAGCCGCCTTATGGAAACCAATGATGGAAGTCATCAAAGTCATATGCCCTTAAAGAATCCGCAAGGCAAGGCAAGGAAATAGTGACGTTGTGATGCCCGTGGAGGGTGTGGGACGAATGTTTCATTCTTATGTTACAACTCCTTGTTTTGTTTGGTGTTGCTGTGTTGTATAACTTAAGCTTTGAGGACATGTGCAAAAATATTAGTCTAAGAACTTAATCAGGTGTGCAACAAGTAGCCATTTTATAACGACAAAGCTTGGAGAACTTGAATATACAAGTGTTATATAAAAGACATAGAAACCTTTGTAGAGTAGAGGGGCACTGAACCTTACTAAAGGACACCTGTTGTCATCATAATGACCAACCCTGGGACAGTCAATTATGAGCTAACAGATGTAAAAAAAGGTAGACAAAAGGCCCATAAAAAGCACAATTAAAGGCATGTTTTCATTCACAGATGTCATCCATATGTCATTCTAGACAGAGCACAGTTAAGAGTTTTTTGTTTTTTTTTTGTCATTTTAAAGATCATTGTTTCCAATCAAATACATGACACTGAAAAACAATGTTAAACACTAATATATTATATTATTTATATGATAAACAAAAGGCAATTTGTTGGTGGATCTTAAGGTGATTGTAAAGGCAGAAGTTTTTTTTTATCTTAATGCATTCTATGCATTAAGATAAAAAGTATTTTATGGGCAGCAGCCCATCTCACCCCCTAATGCTTACCTGAGCCCCATCTAGAACCCGCGATGTTGTAGGACTGCCCGGGACTCCCCTCCTCATTGGCTGAGACAGCAGCGCCGCGCCATTGGCTCCTACTGCTGTCAATCACAGCCAGTCAGACAATGATGAGAGAAAGGGGGAGACCCGGGCCATAGCCCCGTGTCTGAATGGACACAGGGAGCTGTGGCTTGGCTCGGGTTCCCCCATAGCAAGCTGCTTGCTGTGAGAGCACTCGGCGGGAGGGAGGGGCCAAGAGCGCCGGCGAGGGACCTAAGAAGGGGAGGATCCGGGCTGCTCTCTGCAAATCCACTGCACAGGACAGGTAAGTATACACATGTTTGTCAACTGAAAAAAAATGAAACTTTACAATCACTTTAATAGAAAATCACTTAGAATAATACAAACAGTTGCAACATGTCTATATTTTTTGAATAATGTAAGTATAAAATTCAAAATTGTTAAACATGTTTAGCTCATATTGTTTTCATAAAAGCTTAAAAGTAAAATGTTTCAGCAATTGTTTTCTCTAGATATACATTAAACAAAGGATAACTCATTTTTAGATTATTGGTTGTTAACCTTTGTTGCAGTTCACCACCAAGTGCTTTCCATTACCAGGGAAATTGTGAGTTATTACCTAGATAGATTCATACAAAGTGCAGCATTTATTATAAACACATAAAACATTAAATACAAAAGAATTAAATAAGATAAAAAACAGTCCTTTCAAAAGAGTTCATGCATAGGTGAACATGTTTATAGAAAAAGATGAAAAGTCCAAAAAAATGTGCTTCCACAAGACAGAAAACACGGTTCCAGAATAACTCCAAAAGAGAAGACAGGAAAAGGCCTCCCAAACATACAGTAGAAGTAAAGGTGAAGGTGGCTGCTTACCGGAGGTTATTGAAACCCCAAATGGATCCAATTAATTAATAAAGTAATTTAATTTAGATCTGCTGGAAATCGATTCCTATTGATTCAACACTAAATAAGTTGGTGTTGTGGTCGACTACCAGGATCTGTCCTCCATGCTACAAAAGTATGCTCATCCAAGCTTGCTTATATGATTATACATGTACTGTATATGTGACTAATACTGTTATCAAAAATAATCTTCCATTTGTTAGATCATGCCTCGATAATGCCATTAATGCCAGTTACCATCAGAAAAAAAACATCAAAGTGAACGTCAAAAATATTTTGCACTAAAGAAAACCATTTAGATCATCATACTACTTTTTAAAGCTTATTTGGAAGTAAAACATCTTTATTAGATTGTTGGGTCAATATAATGTATTGCCACAAAGTAATTGATCTCGTTACTGTACAGATAAAAGTCATGGGAGAATGAGCGGTTATAATGGTTCATACTAAATTTGAAAATTGAAGTGAATCACCTGCAAACAGAGAATTTCTGTAGCAGCCTGCTGTACAAATATCTGTTAAAAATAGACCATCTGCACACAAATATATCTTTGTCTCAATACAATCAACACATGGTTGAAAGAGACCCATGGAAACCTCTTCAATCATTCCTGCTTTGAGCCTATTGGGATTCTATTAAATGCGGTGTTAGCTAAAGACACGGCATGGTCTTTTGAAAAAGACTGGGCTTCTTTGCAAACTGTGGACACACCCCACTAAAATACCAGACCTGTAAAGTCACTCTTTGAGAGTCCCACTCAAATCTGACCTTCCCGGTGCCTAGAATAACAACCTGGTATTAGTGACACTGACACCCTTCTTGAGCTGTTCGTTAAAAGTGATTCCTCCAAGACATACAAGCAGAATTCTATGAACAAATTATCCACTATTCAGTGAAAGACCCCCTTTAGGGAATTCAAGGCATAAGGTCATATACAGAGTGTAGATATTTCCATCCTGGCTTAACCTCAGTTCTTGATACTGTAAATGCTTTGCGTACCGCTTGTCCCAGAAATCACTACTTTGTTTTTCTTGGGTTTTTCAAATCAAAACTTCACCTTTACTCTGTAGTGCCACTCATATTACCATATCCAACATACTCTTTGAAGCTTTTAATATCGAGCTTCACATTTTCTGTTTTATTTAAACTTTTACCTAAGATGGAACCAATATTTAGCCTAAAATCATAGCAATACTATAAAAAATGTTCTGTCTGTATCGAAATTAATAAACAATTAATAACAATACCAGTGACATATGAATATTTTTAGCATACTGTCTCTGATACAAATGAAAAAAAGCCCACACACGGTCGGATTGTCCGACGGATTCGTTCCGTCGAACCAATCCAGTCGAAAAGTCCACCCGTGTGTAAACGGCATTAGTGAAAATATCCAAATTGGGCCCAAAGTGTTAATATTTTGTGTGGCCACCATTATTTTCCAGCACTGCCTTAACCCTCTTGGGCATGGAGTTCACCAGAGCTTCACAGATTGCCACTGGAGTCCTCTTCCACTCCTCCATGATGACATCACGGAGCTGATAGATGTTAGAGACCTTGCGCTCCTCCACCTTCTGTTTGAGGATGTCCCACAGATGCTCAGGAGGGTTTAGGTCTGGAGACATGCTGGGCCAGTCCATCACCTTTACCCCCCAGCTTCTTTAGCAAGGCAGTGGTCGCCTTGGGGGTGTGTTTGGGGTCCATATCATGTTGGAATACTTCCCTGTGGCCCAGTCATCGAAGGGAGGGGATCATGCTCTGCTTCAGTATGTCAAAGTACATGTTGGCATTCATGGTTCACTCAATGAACTGTAGCGCCCCAGTGCCAGCAGCACTCATGCAGCCCCAGACAATGACACTTGCACCACCATGCTTGACTGTAGGCAGTGGTGTATTTAGGTTATGTGCTGCCCTAGGCCTGACTAAACTCATGCACCCACTAATTTAAATACAACCCTACCCTGTCCCGCCCCTAAACAAGCCCTCCTAAACTCTTAAATATTTCATGCAGAATTAAGTTCCAAAAATAAATAACAACAACTTTTGAACAATATCAACATAAAGCCCATCAGTGCAGCCTTAGCAGTGCAGCCCTATCAGTGCCCATCAGTGCAGCTTTATTAGTGGCCACCAGTTCCATCCATCAGTGCGGCCTTATCAGTGCCTATCAGTGCGGCCTTATCAGTGCCCATCAGTGCGGCCCATCAGTGCAGCCTTATCAGTGCCCATCAGTGCGGCCTTATCGGTGCCAATCAGTGCAGCCCATCAGTGCAGCCTCACTCTGCCAGGGACAGAGAGGGACACTGGGGACAGACAGAGAGGGATGCAGTGCGATGAGGACAGAGAGGGATGCCGGGGACAGAGAGGGATACCGTGCGAAGAGGACAGAGGGGGACACCAGGGACGGAGGGACACTGGGGACAGACAGAGAGGGATGCAGTGTGATGGGGACAAAGAGGGACGCAGAGGACAGAGGGATGCAGTGAAGACAGAGAGGAATGCTGACGGAAGAGTGGGACACAATGTGATGAGGGCAGAGAGGGATGCAGTGTGATGAGGGCACAGTGTGATGACAAAGGGATGCAGTGTGATGACAGAGGGGGACACAGTGTGGACAGGGCATACAAGGGAGTGGGAGGACACAGGGGGACACCGTGGGGGAGGACCAGGAGAGTATTATGGTTCCTCCTGAATCTGTACTTGCTCCCCCCCTATGGTGGCGACCCTGGTGTCTCTAGACTCCTGTAACAAATAAATGTAGCCCTGGTAGATTTTGGTAGATTATATATGTAAATTTAGTGGGTCATCTGTGCTGTACATAGTTCAGATTTAATTTACTGTTAGATTAGCTTCTGTTCCAGTTTGGCTGTGTTGCGTGCAGTTCCGCATTCTGCCTGTGGGTGTTGTTGTCACTCTGAGTCGGTGTTGGAAAGCAACAACCTGAAACATATGAGTGCTCTTCTGTCCCGTAGACAACTCAGCGGAGGTGGTCCTCCGGGTTGCATTCTGGGAGAGAGTATTTATGGGCAGACGCCATGTTTCTGGGAGCTTTACCTCGTGGCCCTCCTGGCCTAGAGGCATGTGTTAGTGAGTTCTACCTTGCGGCCCTCCGGGCCGTGCCGGTAGGCCCAGAAGCCTGTCTGGGGCATGCTATCGCTGGGATGGTCCTGTGCTGTCTGTCCTGCGGGAAGAAGCCGGACAATCGAGAATATCCAGGGGAGGACCCATCTTGGAAGGGACCATGCAAGGCTGGTTATAAGAAGGGCCTGGTGACTCAATTGGAGGACTCATCTTAAACTAATCTACCGCACAAGTACTGCCGGGTCGGCTTAAAGGTTCTGGTACTGTGTTTGCTGTTCATCGAAAAACTACTACATCCTGTGGCAGAGGATCGTACAGTTTTGTTTCACTCAAGTCTGTGGCAGAGACTTTTTGTTCGTGCTACGTTCCGGCTGCTAAGGTTAGTGAGAGAGACCTATCCGGGCGGGCAAAGATTTAATCCTGAACGGAGAATATATTCACCCCTGAGACTTTGATTCATTAGTGCTACACCAAGAAAAGGTATTTGAACTTCCCTGCAACTCTTCTTCTACCTCTTTCCTGCTACTTCTTCCAGTTATCTCCCATTAAAGCATTGGAAAAGTACTAAAGTGACTGTTGCCTATATTATCTGATAACGAGCTCAACGAGGACCCTAGACCCGGTGTTGGTGAAATCACAGGTAAAAAGGTGACTGTGACAGCCCGCTTTAAATAAGCAGCTCCACCGTGAGTTATTGCTACATGTGGGGGCGTCCAGGATTGTTTGCCGTTACCCTAAGCAGCCCTGAGTCTATGTTAGAAGAGGTTTCTGGACTTTGTCACTTTTTCCAGGAGAAGAAGGGGTTAAATTGCAGGACTTTATTTCTGACTGCGTAGGCTGCGGGTGAGAAGTAAAAGCCCGGGAGCTACGTGATCAGAGGAACAAGTGGGAGGAGCCTAATCTACTTGTTGCTGCATGGGACACAGTTGTGTGAGTGTTTGGCGCCAAGGGAGAGAGAGGCCTCGTGATCGTACTGAGAGGATCAGGGTGCAGCCATGTCTTCTTTTCCATTGGTACTGTCGTACCAATATTTTGGTATTTTGGTATTTTGCAGACCTCACTTTTTGTCACAAAGTTTTGAAAATTGAAAAAAGAAAAAAAAAATGTTTTTTTCTTGTCTTTCTTCATTTTCAAAAACAAATGAGAGCTGCAAAATACTCACCATGCCTCTCATCAAATAGCTTGGGGTGTCTACTTTTCAAAATGGGGTCATTTGGGGGGGTTTTGTGCCACCTGGGCATTCCATGGCCTCCGAAACTGTGATAGGCAGTGAAGAGTGAAATCAAAAATTTACACCCTTAGAAATCCTGAAGGCGGTGATTGGTTTTCGGGGTCCCGTACGCGGTTAGGCTCCCAAAAAGTCCCACACATGTGGTATCCCCATACTCAGGAGAAGCAGCTAAATGTATTTTGGGGTGCAATTCCACATATGCCCATGGCCTGTGTGAGCAAAATATCATTTAGTGACAACTTTGTGCAAAAAAAAAATGTGTCACTTTACCGCAACTTGTGTCAAAATATAAAATATTCCATGGACTCAACAAGGACTCTCTCAGCAAATAGCTTGGGGTGTCTACTTTCCAAAATGGGGTCATTTGGGGGAGGGGGGGTTTGTGCCATCTGGGCATTTTATGGCCTTCAAAACTGTGATAGGTAGTGAGGAGTGAAATCAAAAATTTACGCCCTTAGAAATCCTGAAGGCGGTGATTGGTTTTCGGGGCCCTGTATGCGGCTAGGCTCCCAAAAAGTGCCACACATGTGGTATCCCCGTACTCAGGAGAAGCAGCTGAATGTATTTTGGGGTGCAATTCCACATATGCCCATGGCCTGTGTGAGCAATATATCATTTAGTGACAACTTTTTGTAATTTTTTTTTTTTTGGTCATCATTTAATCACTTGGGACAAAAAAAATAATATTCAATGGGCTCAACATGCCTCTTAGCAATTTCCTTGGGGTGTCTACTTTCCAAAATAGGGTCATTTGGGGGGGTTTGTACTGCCCTGCCATTTTAGCACCTCAAGAAATGACATAGGCAGTCATAAACTAAAAGCTGTGTAAATTCCAGAAAATGTACCCTAGTTTGTAGACGATATAACTTTTGCCCAAACCAATAAATATACGCTTATTGACATTTTTTTTACCAAAGACATGTGGCAGAATACATTTTGGCCTAAATGTATGACTAAAATTGAGTTTATTGGATTTTTTTTATAACAAAAATTAGAAAATGTCATTTTTTTTCAAAATTTTCGGTCTTTTTCCATTTATAGCGCAAAAAATAAAAACGGCAGAGGTGATCAAATACCATCAAAAGAAAGCTCTATTTGTGTGAAGAAAAGGACGCAAATTTCATTTGGGTACAGCATTGCATGACTATGCAATTAGCAGTTAAAGCAACGCAGTGCCAAATTGTAAAAAGTGCTCTGGTCAGGAAGGGGGTAAATCCTTCCGGGGCTGAAGTGGTTAACTTTGTTTCTTTCAGGAACAACTAGCTCTCCTATCAAGCTGTTAGACTTTTCAGCTAGGTAGATAGTGGGGTTTTGTGATGTGACTAATGTGATTTCTTTTGCTGATAAGAATATATTATTATTATTGTACAAATGTTTGAAACTGTAACCTTTCTATGCTGTTTCTTTTCCTTACTTATCCAAGTTTTAAGTTCAAATACCTACTCTCAGGCTTGAGAGTCATATTTTGCCAGACATTGAGGACAGTCTATTGTAGTGGGGGGAGTATGTAGCGCTGGTAGATTTTCCAATCTACCGCTTATATGTAAATTTAGTGGGTCATCTGTGCTGTACACAGTTCAGATTTAATTTACTGTTAGATTAGCCTCTGTTCCAGTTTGGCTGTGTTACGTGCAGTTCCGCATTCTGCCTGTGGGTGTCGTTGTCACTCTGGGTCGGTGTTGGAAAGCAACAAGCTGAAACATATGAGTGCTCTTCTGTCCCGTAGACAACTCGGTGGAGGTGATCCTCCGGGTTGCATTCTGGGAGAGAGTATTTATGGGGCAGACACCATGTTTCTGGGAGTTTTACCTCGTGGCCCTCCTGGCCTAGAGGCATGTGTTAGTGAGTTCTACCTCGCGGCCCTCCGGCCTGGAGGGTTGCGTTGCGGCAGCCGTGCGAGTAGGCCCAGAAGCCTGTCTGGGGCCTGCTATCGCTGGGATGGTCCTGTGCTGTCTGTCCTGCGGGAAGAAGCCGGACAATCGGGAAGATCCAGGGGAGGACCCATCTTGGAAGGGACCATGCAAGGCTGGTCTTAAGAAGGGCCTGGTGACTCGATTGGAGGACGCATCTTAAACTAATCTACCGCACAAGTACTGCCGGGTCGGCTTAAAGGTTCTGGTACTGTGTTTGCTGTTCATCGAAAAACTACTACATCCTGTGGCAGAGGATCGTACAGTTTTGTTACACTCAAGTCTGTGGCAGAGACTTTTTGTTCGTGCTACGTTCCGGCTGCTAGGTTACTGAGAGAGACCTATCCGGGCGGGCAAAGATTTAATCCTGAACGGAGAATATATTCACCCCTGAGACTTTGATTCATTAGTGCTACACCAAGAAAAGGTATTTGAACTTCCCTGCAACTCTTCTTCTACCTCTTTCCTGCTACTTCTTCCAGTTATCTCCCATTAAAGCATTGGAAAAGTACTAAAGTGACTGTTGCCTATATTATCTGATAACGAGCTCAACGAGGACCCTAGACCCGGTGTTGGCGAAATCACAGGTAAAAAGGTGACGGTAACAGCCCGCTTTAAATCAGCAGCTCCACCGTGAGTTAGTGCTACATAAAGTACACAGCCTCACCCCATGACTGTGATGACACCACTCACGGCGTGCTGCTCCCCGATGGCCCCTCTCTTTCTCTCCTCCTCCTATCGTCACAGACCCCGGGGAGAAGATGGTGTTGATGCTGCGCGGAGGAGTGTAGGCGGAGCATTAGGCACCACCCACCAGAAGTTACGTGCACCCAGTCTGGCCAGTCATTGGGGGGTGCTAGTCGCTCCCCTCCCCTGCCCAAGTAGGCCCAAAGACTTCCTATTAGCAAGTGCTGCACTACAGCAGGCCGGTCTTGCTGTATTTGTACTGGTGGTGGCTGTGGGAAGACGGGTCGGGGGGTTTTGTGCGGGGGGCGGATTTTTTGCCGCCCCTGCAAAGTGCCGCCCTAGGCCTCGGCCTTGTTCGCCTAGGCTAAGAAACACCACTGACTGTAGGCAAGACACAGTTGTCTTTGTACTCCTCACCTGGTTGCCGCCACACACACTTGACACCATCTGAACCAAATAAGTTCATCTTGGTCTCATCAGACAACAGGACATGGTTCCAGTAATCCATGTCCTTAGTCTGCTTGTCTTCAGCAAACTGTTTGTGGGCTTTCTTGTGCATCATCTTTAGAAGAGGATTCCTTCGGGGACGACAGCCATGCAGACCAATGTAAAGCAGTGTGCGGCGTATGGTCTGAGCACTGACAGGCTGACCCCCCACCCCTTCAACCTCTGCAGCAATGCTGGCAGCACTCATATGTTTATTTCCCAAAGACAATCTCAGGATATGACGCTGAGCACGTGCACTCAACTTCTTTGGCCCACCATGGCGAGGCCTGTTCTGTCCTGTTAAACCTGTGTATGGTCTTGGCCACCGTGTTGCAGCTCAGTTTCAGGGTCTTGGCAATCTTCTTATAGCCTAGGCCATCTTTATGTAGAGCAACAATTCTTATCTTCAGATCCTCAGAGAGTTCTTTGCCATGAGGTGCCATGTTGAACTTCCGGTGACCAGTATTAAGAGGGACATGTCAATGACAACATTGGCTGTGTGAGTGGGCGTGAAACCTGAAAGCACCAATGCCTGAGGGAGAAAAAAAGTCTGGTGGCACAGGAACATAAGAGACAATAACATATATACAGTGTATATATATAATATATATATATATATATATATATATATATATATATATATATATATATATATATATATATATATATATATATATATATATATATATATATATATATATATATATATATATACATTTATAAATTTTTAGGTTTATTTTTAGACAGACAAGGCTTTCTTTTTTAAAACAATCTAGAGACAAACAGATATAGCATTAAAACACGTTTTCTTAGCCTGACCAGTGTTTCAAAATAACTAGTGCCACTGTAAAGAAAAGTATACATTTTATTCTGTAATTTGTCCTGCTTATAATGATTTTAAACTATGATTCTGGAATAAAATGTGGCAAAATTATTTACAAATGAATTAAAGACATATCTTTCTAAATCTGCTCATTTTTAATGTGAGACAAAAAAAAACTAGAAACAAACAAGCAAAATTATGAATACTGGACAAGAGTTTAAAGGGGTTGTAAACCCTCATGGTTATTCACCTTAATGCATTCTATGCATTAAGGTGAAAAACCTTCTGTAGTGCTTCCACCCCCCAGGCCCCCCCCCCCCCCCCCGTTTTACTTACCTGAACACTGTCTTTCTCCGGCCAGGAACAAGCACACCAGATCTAGCTGGTGTCTTGTGTCCTGATTGGATAGATTGATAGCAGCGCAGCCATTGGCTCCCACTGCTGTCAATCCAATCCGATGACGTGGGCGCCGGGGAGCGTGGCAGAGTCCTGCTTTCTGTGTGAACACATGCAAAAGCAGGACTCGGGAGCACGCCTGCATGGGTATCCACCAAGAACAGCGCTTCTCCAATGTTAGATTCAACTTTTAAATAAGTTGCTTATAGTTTATATTGCTTTGTCAAATTATTGCTTCTTATAGGAATTGAGACACAGAGTCATGACCTGTGAAGGACTAACTTCAGTCCTAGAAGCTACCCCTTAACCATTACCCTCTAATACCTCCCACAAATGACGCGACAAGGTGGTGGAGTAAATGGCCTTGTCGGCCTTTTATTAATAAAATATAAAACCAATAAATAACAATTTTATAAATAACTTTTAAATAACTTCACGGAATTATTGTAGTCTAGGAGGGGAATCCACCCACAGGTCACTGCATATGAACTCTTAAACTTTTAAGGCCTCCAGTCGCTAACCCCAGACTGTGAGACAGTACCCAACCTTCTCAGTGACCAAACTTTTCCCCTTCCTGGTTAACCCCTCATAACCGGAAGGTACATAAAACAGCCCATATTATATATGGGTACCAACCGTGTAAACTCTAAACAGCCCATATTATATATGGGTACCAACCGTGTAAACTCTCCATACCATCAATCTCCTCCTCCTCACAGACCCAAACCACTGCCACTGCTCACAAGGGGTAAAACCTTACCCTTGCGAGCACCTCCAAACCCTCAAAGCTCGCTGTACCCCCTCCTGCAAACCAAGCGCCCAAAGATCGGTGCCCACCTCATTAAGATGCACCCCATCACTTCTAAGGTACCTCCAGGTATCCACCTCCAACTCCCTATGCCGTATGGTCACTCCCCCATTCCTCATAACAAACTTGCTGACCTCCTTATTTACCTTCACACGGGCCCTGTCAACCTTTTTATCGGACAAAGCCCAGCGCCATGACCTTCTACCCACCATGTCCGACCATACTATCACCATCCCAGGGAATGCCGCCTGTAAACGTAGGACATCACATTTTATGTCACGTATGAGGTCCCTCATAGACCTGACCCCCATGTCATTGCCCCCCGCATGTAAAACTAAGACATCCGGGGCCCTGTCCCACCGAGCAAACTTGTGGACCTCTGACCTTACCCTGTTCCACATCATCCCTGACAACCCAATCCACCTTACCCGTGCTTCCTGCCTTGGGATACCCAGCTGCCTACCATTCGGCCGAATGTCGGCCCGCTTGGCACCCCAGAACACGAATGAGTGGCCCAATATCCAAACCAGGGCCACCGAGTCACCTGTAAAGTAAGGTTAACAGAACACAACAATAAATCACCAAAACTTAACCCAGACCCCCCAAAATTTAAGAAGAAACACCCCCCTTTTTTCAGCAAGCTTATAATAAATGTGGGCGGATGTAAAGCTTAAACCTATCTGAGTCCCACCTACCAATACGCTTAACTGCCTCAGAACCCAGGCCCGCCCTGGCCGCTTCAGTAGCAGCCCCAATACGAAAGGAATGGGACGAGTATCTACTGGGGTCATACCCGGCTGCCGCTAAACACCTTTTGAACACGGCCACAAACTGGAATTTTGACAAAGAGGATCTGTCCGCATGTATCAGAAAGGAGCCCGGGCAACGCGGGCGCAAATCACTAAATTTCTTCACCGCTGCTACCGGACAAATCTCTGCTCCCGCGATCCGGAACACCTCCAGTTGTACTCCCTTCCCTGCCTGATCTGTTTTTGACCGTTTTATGTAAATCCTAACTGATTCCTGTGTACACACCAAATCATCCCATTGCAGTCCCCCATTTGCACGTTTGGACGGGCTGACCAGTTCGCCCACCCGTAGCGCCCCAAAAAACGCTAAAGCAAAAGCAGCGCAAAAAAGTGCGCTTTCAAAACTAGAAGTACAAATGCCTTCTATCTGGCTAAATAGCCCGTGTAACATTTCAAACGACACAGGTCGTCGCCCATCCCTGCTCTTATGACCTTTTCTGTAACCCTTCAATGCCTGCCTAACCCAAAAATCCTTTGTATGGTCTCGCAGCCCCTGTAACTTAAAGAGAAAGGCCAAACCCGCCATTCTTTTATCGATGGCGGCTGCCGAGATGCCCCGCTCGAAACCTAAATTGAGAAAGTATAGCATCGCCTGAGGTATCTCCCGGCTCACAGGGTCGATGTTTAAACTTTTTAAGCATGCCAACCATTCTTGCCATACCTTAGAGTAAGCGTCCCAAGTGGCCTTACTCACGGAGTTTTGGATCCACCTGGCCGCGCTCCCAAGGCAACGGTCCATATCCAGTCCGGGCAGGTAACCCCCTGCTGCTCCGCGTCTGGTGCCAGTTCCCGAAACCTGTCCCACTGAAAACGAGACAGTGCATCAGCTACGGTGTTGTCCACTCCAGGTAAGTGTACAGCGTAGATGAAAACATTCATTTTCAAACAGCGCAACACTAAATGCCTCAGCAACCTGACCACTGGCAAAGACTTGGCCGACAAACGATTAATCACCTGGACCACGCCTAGGTTGTCGCAGTTCAGCCGCACCTTCAAATTCCTAAAAGACTCTCCCCATATTTCCATTGCCACCACAATTGGAAACAATTCCAGCAGGACCAGGTTCTTCAAGAACCCTGCCTCCACCCAAGTTGTGGGCCAGCGGGCGGCGCTCCAAGTCCTTTGGAAAATTGCCCCATAGCCCGTGGAACCTGCCGCATCAGTAAATAGTTCGAGATCCCAATTACTGATGGGACCTGACATCCACAAGGCCCGCCCGTTAAAGGAGTCTAAGAACTCGTGCCATACCCCTAAGTCCTCTCTGTGCTCCCTGTTGAGCGTCACAAAGTGAGTGGGGGCGGTGACCCCTGCGGTCGCTGCCGACAACCGTCGGCAGAACACCCTGCCCATTGGCATTATTCGGCAAGCAAAATTCAGCTTGCCCAATAATGATTGCAGCTGCCGCAATTGCACCTTACGCTTGCCAATGGTCCCACGTACTTCCGCCTTAAGATTTTCCAGCTTGTCCACCGGTAGCCGACACTCCATCCCCATGGAGTCTATCTCAATACCCAGAAAAACAATGGTGGACGTAGGGCCCTCCGTCTTTTCCGGTGCTAACGGGACGCCGAAACGGTCTGCTATGTGCTGCAAAGTCCCTAATAGGACCGCACAAACGTTGGAACCCGCTGGGCCAACACAAAGGAAATCGTCCAGGTAATGGATTACCGATTGGATCCCCGACACGTCCCTGACCACCCATTCGAGAAATGAACTGAATTTCTCGAAAAAGGCGCATGAGATAGAACATCCCATTGGAAGGCAGCGATCCACGTAGAACGCGCCATTCCATGTGCACCCAAGCAAGTGAAAACTGTCCGGATGGACCGGCAAAAGCCTGAAAGCAGACTCAATATCCGCCTTTGCCAGCAGCGCCCCCCGCCCGTAGCGCCGCACCCATGATACTGCAGCATCAAAGGAAGTGTACGTCACCGCACACATTTCCGGCGCAATTGCATCGTTGACCACGCACCCTTCGGAAAGGAAAGGTGGTGGATCAACCGGAATTTGTTGGGCTCCTTCTTAGGGACTACCCCCAACGGAGAAACCACCAATCCCGGCAGGGGTGCGGAGGTGAAGGGGCCCGCCATGCGCCCCAAATGTACCTCTTTTCCCAATTTTTCAGCAACCACTGATGGGTGCATGAGAGCCGACCGTAAATTTTTTGCTACTGGGGGCGCCGCCTCCAAGGAAGCTGGTATTTTAAAACCGCTCTCAAAACCCGAGTCTAATAACCGTGCTGCCTCCCGGTCGGGATATCTACTGAGAAAAGGACGCATCCTTTCCACCCGTACTGGGGTCTTCCCTTTTGTGCGAAGGCTCTCCTCCACGACCTTTTCCCCGTCTAAAGCATTTGGACAGGGCATGGGATCCCCCGCAGCCCGAGCACGTGTGCTTGAACCGGCAGGTTGCACCAAACTTACAGGTGCCCTCATTGAACTGGCAGCAGAAGCCCCATTTTTTGTCGGTCGGCTGTCCTGGAGCTGCGCTACCTCCGACCCCTGCCTGAAAAAACTGGTTCGGAGCCCTCGCCGCTGTCATAAGCTTCATCCACAGGCTGATGTCCTTATGATCCCAGCGTAGTGACGGTCGGACGGCCATCCGTTGTCTAAACTGTTCATCGTACCGCAGCCACGCCACTCCGCCGTACGTCCGATGAGCCTCGCTAATAGCGTCCAAGTACACAAACAAGGCCGAGCAGTGCTCGGGAGCCTTCTCCCCCACCACACTCGCCAGGATAGCGAACGCTTGCAACCAATTGGAAAAGGTACGCGGAATCAGCCGATATCTGCGTTTTTCCTCATCCTCTTTTTTGCGTTCTTCTGGCTTCAATCTATCCAGATTGAATTTTTCTAAGGGCAACAACGTGAATATCTCCACATATTCCCCCTTCCAAATTTTCTCTTTTACCTCTGCTTTGAGATGTGCACCCAATGGTCCTTCAAAGCAAACGTACACTTCACTTTTTGCCGCATCCGCCAATCTGACGGACTCTGCCTTCTTATCTCCAGGTTTACCCTGGCTGTTCGTGGCGGAATCGCCACTTGACGTCCCAGGCGACTCAACGGTCGCCGACCCTGCGGCCGCTGTCTCCGCACTTCCCCCCACCATGACCGCCGGTACTGGCGTACTTACCACAGCCGTCTCCTTTTCTGGGGTTGTGACCCACGCCCGCGCCGGTGACGCTCCGTCCCCCGTGGGTGGATCAAAACGCTGCACTAAATCCCGCAAACCAGCCAACAAATCCTGCAAGCCCTTACTACTCGCCCTCTCACTTGCCTCCCTAGGATGTGTAGCCGGTGACCTACCCCCACTCACCCCCCGGGGACCAGCCCCCCCAGAGGGAGCCCCTGTTCTACCCTGTTCTAACAATTGTTCTAATAGAGAAGAAATGGTAACATTAGATCTGCACTCACCAGGCTGCACAGGACTGGGCCGATCAGCCGCCCTTCCGGAATCCACCGCCGACGCTTGTCCCTGGTCCTCGTCTCTCTCTGACCCGGACAGTTCACCTTCCGACCTGTCGCTGACTTCCTCCTGGCGAACGACCGATGCCTGCACTCCAGAGGTTCCCGCTCTGGCTGCCGGGGGTCTCCGCTGTTGCTCTCTCCCTGCACGCTGCGCCGCAACACCGGACCCGCATCCTGGCCTTGTAGACGGACTTCTGTTCCTCTGACCATGCTGGGCCTCCGCTGTTCTCCTTTCACCTCTGTTCACCACCGACACTGTGCTTCTCAAGGTTCCACCTCTGGCTGGCGTAGGGCTGCTGGCCGCCTGGACCCCCTGACCAGCCCCCCGATCGACTGACGATGATTGACGGTCCGACTGACCGCTTGCTGTCCCCAGCGACTCTCCATCCGGTTGTTCCTGTCGCCTGCGACGCGCTGAGGGGGGGGAACCGAGGGTTGCGCTGGTCTCCCCCATCCCTGCACTTCTACCTCTGCGCTGTGAACGCTGTACCTCTCCCATGCTGGCTCCCCGAGCTTGCTGAGCGCTGGGGGGGGTGGCTGATTCGATCTGCCTCTGTGCTGGTCCCTGGGCCTCTGACTCACAGGAGAAGAGTCAGGGCTGAAGCGCTGTGGCGGCCTGGAACGGCGCCCACGTGGAGTCCCCTGACCCCCCCCGCTCGGTGCCGCTCTGTCCTCCTGTATTATGGCTGCGACCTGAGCCTGCAGCCAGTCTGCCCCTTGGGTTGCGGCCACCGCTCTGAGCTGCTCGAGCAAAGCCGCCGCCGTTACATCAGACATGATGGTAGATTTCAGTGGAGCAGTGTGAGAGCGTGTCTAATCTTCATCCCCGGCGCTCTCCGACTGACGTCACATCCCCCCTTCTCCTCTCTACTTTTCCTTCTGCCTCCTCCTCTGCACCAGCCCCTCCCTTATCCTTAAAGGGGAAAGCGACCAGCGTAAACAGCCTGACTGTGCAGTCCACACAAGTCATGCTGTCCCTGCGCTGATCCCCTGCTCCTCTCTGCTCCGGGACCTTCTGGTATGTCTGTATCAAAGTTCTCAGCATAATGGACTGCCGCTCTTTACTTCTTTCAAAGGCCTTTTTATAGGCAATTATACAAACAATAGCATCAGCACAGCCCCCCCACACAGGGCAAGGGTAAACAACAACAGGAGTCACCTGGGCTACGAACACAAGCTTCAACACCATGGCAATATAGTTACAAGAAAACAAAAGCAGCTTCAGTTGAGTTCAACAGCCAAAAAGTTAAAAACAGATTTACATGTAGGCATCATATTAAGTGAGAACTCTAAATTAAATCCCTGACCTTATCACCAACTTGGACACCCGATGCAGGGAGGAGCTACCAGCACCGCCGGGGGACCCCAGAAGAGGTAGATCGGGGCCACTCTGTGCAAAATGAACTGCACAGTGGAGGTAAGTATAACATGTTTGTTATTTAAAAAAAAAAAAAAAACAGGGTTTACAATCCCTTTAAATCTTGCAAGTTGAAAGTAGAAATAAAAAAATGAACAGGAAACAAAATTTAAAAAGTAACAAATTTTATTTTTTTATTTATTTTACCGGTAGGGATGTTTTAACTGACAATATATGCAGATGAATGAAGCAAAGTAAATATCATGTATCAATAATATTGTACATGGTGTTTCTAAATGAAGCTTCTGAACAGTGTTCCAAACACCCCTCATAAGCTTTGTGCCTCATAGTAGCAGTTGTAGTAGCTGCACACACAAAGGAGGTCCTGACATGTTTTAATAGCCAGGAGCTGGAGGGGGGAAGGGCAATTAAGGTGGGCCTCATGGTCTGCCAAAAAAAAGGTCCTGTGGATTGCCAGTTGGACAGCCCTGGCAGAAAAGCAGCAATGCACAACTCCAGCGGATAGCAAAAAACAGGCAGTTCAAGAACGATGCTTTTGACTTTCATAATAAAGTAATGTCATAATTAAACACAGCACTTGAACTTTTAATTGCTGGGTGTCAATTTTTGCTAGGACTTCAGCTGTACGCATGGATGGATTTTTTGCTTCTACTGTAAACTTTGCTATTTAAACAACTTAGTATCAACCAATTACAAAAGAATGAGCATTCAGACTAATCCATAAATTAATCCTAACATGTTTCTTAACTAAAGTACTTTTAAATGCATTATTCTTATTGAGCTGAAATAATTCTTTAGTAAATATTGTTTTGAACTGATCTTACAAAATAGCACTAGGAAACATGTAATTGCTAGTACGTTAATCCCATCCCAAATATCAATACAAAGGCCTAATAGCAAATGCCAGACAAGAAAACAAGTAAACACCAGTGACATCATCCCTGCTGGTGTGTGTTAATACCTGAAATAGAATCCTCCCAGTGACTATACCTCTTCTACTGAAATTCATGCCAAATGTTCACTAAAAGGTAGGGCAGATGTTTGCAGAATCCCATTAGCTAATACATCCTGCAGCTAATCAAAAGCATCTCTGTGCAGGATTAATTAACTTAATTACTCTTCAACATAGTTCCTTATTCAACTGTTGTTTGTGAAACCTTCAAATAGAGATAATTCTAAAACAAACAAAAGCACTTTGCTATAGTCTAATGTATGTACTGGTAAACCCTACTTCCGGAAGACACTTCAATCTCCTAGCCAAGCTTTCCAACTACCTAATAACTTGTTGATAGCTATTTAAATGATACAAAGTGATAAGCACTAGGAGCACATTATGCTGTATAACAGGGATATGCAATTAGCGGACCTCCAGCTGTTGCAGAACTACATGTCCCATGAGGCATAGCAAGTCTCTGACAGCCACAAGCATGACACCCAGAGGCAGAGGCATGATGGGACTTGTAGTTTTGCAACAGCTGGAGGTCCGCTAATTGTGTGGCTTTTCTCATAACAGCCCAATATAACATGTCGTGGTCAAATAGACTGATCAGGAATTTCCTACAGCTGATTGTAAAATTACAAAATAAACCGAGCAAATGCAAATTACAACAGAGATGTACATTCACATAAAACATATCTTACACAAATGTTATCAGTAGACCTTAGAAACATTAAATCCATAGAATGCCATTAGAATCTCTTCTGCCGTGGCTATAACTAGATCATATAATAAACAATTTAGGTCACATCCCAATGAGAGAGTAGATAATGGGTCAAAACCCTAATTATTATTATTATACATTTATATAGCACCAACAGGTTACGCAGTCCTTTACAATATTAAAAGGGAGTACAGTTAGTTACAATACAATAAAATACAAGAGGGTTAAGAGGGCCCTGCTTATAAGAGCTTACAATCTATTAGGGTGGGGCAAGTGGTACAGAAGGTTGTATCTGTGAGAGATGAGCTTATGGAAGAGATAAAAGATCAGTTGGAGGTGTGATAGGCTTCCCTGAAGAGATGAGTTTTCAGGGATCACCTAAAGGCAGCCAGAGTAGGAGATAGCCGGACAGATTGAGGTATAACGTTCCAGAGGATGGGAGAGGCTCTGGAGAAATCCTGGAGACGAGCATGGGAGGAGGAGACAAGGGAGCTTGAGAGCAGGAGGTTTTGAGAGGAGCAGAGAGGACGGTTTGGGTGATATTTGGAGATAAGATTGGTGATGTAGCTCGGGCATAGGCGTGCGCACGGGGTGTGCCGGGTGTGCCTGGGCACACCCTAATCACCCCGTGCTGTGTCCAGAGATTTGCCCCAAAATGCTGCATCCAAGAGAGTGTGTGGCCCGCGCTGCCTGTGAAACAGTTTCACAGGCAGCAGAGCGTGAGAATTGCCAGAGCTGTTCAGTGTATGAAACTGTCAGATAATGACACTGCATGCAGTGCAGCCTATCAGTGGCACCTATCAGTGCACATCAGTGCTACCAATTAGTGCCCATCAACGCTGCCAATCAGTGCATCCTATTAGTGCCCATCCGTGCTGCCTATCAGTGCAGCCTATCAGTGCCCATCAGTGC
Source organism: Lithobates septentrionalis (assembly GCA_037952835.1). Classification (NCBI taxonomy): domain Eukaryota; kingdom Metazoa; phylum Chordata; class Amphibia; order Anura; family Ranidae; genus Lithobates; species Lithobates septentrionalis. The sequence continues at coordinate 406,000 of JBBDGP010000244.1, forward strand.
TTCCAATCAGTGCTGCCAATCAGTGTCCATCAGTGCTGCCAATCAGTGCTGCGAATCAGAGCCTATCAGTGCCCATAAGTGCTACCAATAAGAGCCCATCAGTGATGCATATAAGTGCCCATCAGTGCCACCTATCAGTGCCAATCAGTGCCCATTAGTGCCAATCAGTGCTGCCTATCAGTGCCACCTATCAGTGCACATCAGTGCTACCAATTAGTGCCCATCAACGCTGCCAATCAGTGCAGCCTATTAGTGCCCATCCGTGCTGCCTATCAGTGCAGCCTATCAGTGCCCATCAGTGCTTCCAATCAGTGCTGCCAATCAGTGTCCATCAGTGCTGCCAATCAGTGCTGCGAATCAGAGCCTATAAGAGCCCATCAGTGATGCATATAAGTGCCCATCAGTGCCACCTATCAGTGCCAATCAGTGCCCATTAGTGCCAATCAGTGCTGCCTATCAGTGCCACCTATCAGTGCACATCAGTGCTACCAATTAGTGCCCATCAACGCTGCCAATCAGTGCAGCCTATTAGTGCCCATCCGTGCTGCCTATCAGTGCCCATCAGTGCTGCCTTAACAGGGATGGTGGAAACCCCTCTACAGATAATTGCAATACAAATTACCTTCGAGTGCAACAACTTTTTAGTTGGGAAGTTCACACCATTATAGCACTTTGGATTTCTTATTTTTTAGAGTGTTACACTGAATTGTATATGTTTTAGTTACAGTTATAATGTGAATTATTGCACTTGAAGTTAATTTCCCACCACCCCTGCTAAGTCCATGTCTTTATGGGCCTTGCTTTGTGCACTGGTGCGCAGTCATGTTGGAAGGGGTCATCCCCAAACTGTTCCCTCAAAGTTGAGAGCATGAAATTGTCCAAAATGTCTTGGTATGGTGACGCCTTAAGAGTTCCCTTTACTGGAACTATGGGGCCAAGCCCAACCCCTGAAAAACAACTCCACACCATAATCCCCCCTCCATCAAATGATTTGGACCAGTGCACAAAGCAAGGTCCATAAAGACATGGATGAGCGAGTTTGGGGTGGAGGAACTTGACTGACCTGCAAAGAGTCCTGACCTCAACCCGATAGAACACCTTTGGGATGAATTCGAGTGGAGACTGCGAGCTAGGCCTTCTTGTCCAACATCAGCACCTGACCTCACAAATGCCCTTTTTTAAGAATGATCAAACATTCCCATAGACACACTCCTAAACCTTGTGGACAGCCTTCCTAGAAGAGTTGAAGCTTTTATAGCTGCAAAGGGTGGGCCAACTCAATATTGAACCCTACGGACTAAGACTGGGATGTCATTAAAGTTCATGTGCGTGTAAAGGCAGGTGTCCCAATACTTTTGACAATATATATATGTATGTGTGCTTGAGCTTTCGGGTGCACACCCTAATGCAATAGGCTGCGCACGCCTATGAGCTCGGGGCAGAGTTGTGAATGGCTTTGTATGTTGTTAGTTTTTTAATTTAATTTGCTGGGCGATTGGAAGCCAGTGTAGGGACTTTTGGAGAGGGTAGGCAGACAGTGAGCAGTTGGTAAGGTAGATGAGTCTGGGAGCAGCATTCATGATAGACTGAAGAAGGGATAGCCTATGGAGAGGTAGGCCTATGAGAACGAGTTTCAATAGTCAAGGCGAAAGATGACAAAGGAGTAAATGAGTAGCTTGGTTGTTCCATTAGTTAAACAGGAGCAAATTTTAGAGATGTTACGGAGGTGAAGTCTACAAGCTTTTGACAGCAATTGGAATTGGGGCTGAAAGGACAGGTCAGAGTCTAGGATTACACCTAGTACTCTGATGTGAGGGGAGGGATTGATGGTTGCATTATTGACCTTAATGGAAAAATCATGGAGGGGGGCACGGGTGGGGGGATATTAAAACTTTAAAACAACTAAGAGTCAAGAAACTCACAATACACAAGCAACACAATATATAAAATATGACATGAACATACCGTACACAACTGATGGTAAGAGTAATGCTGCGTACACATGGTCAGACTTTTCAGCTACAAAAGTCTGACAGCCCGTCCGACAGACTTTCGACAGACTTTCGACGGACTTTCAACAGACTTTCTAACGACCGGACTTGCCTACACACGATAACACCAAAGTCCGACGGATTCGTACGTGATGACGTACACCGGACTAAAATAAGGAAGTTGATAGTCATTAGCCAATAGCTGCCCTAGCGTCTGTTTTTGTCCGTCGGACTAGCATACAGACGAGCGGATTTCTGACAGAGTTACGACGTAAAGATTTGAAGCATGTTCCAAATCTAAAGTTCGTCAGATTTGCGACTGGAAAAGTCAGCTGAAGGTGCAGTGAAGCCCACACACGATCGGATTGTTCGCCCGATTTGGTCCGTCGGCGTCCGTCAGACAAGTCCGGTCGAAAAGTCTGACCGTGTGTACGCGGCATAAGATACTTTGAAACTTGCAAAAAAAAAGTCCTCACACAGACCTAAAGTGACTGTTGGAAAACAATACAGTATATGGCCTCTAAAAGCTGTTCTCTAACTTGCTAATTAGGTGGTGTGCAAAGGTAAAGGATGATCACAAAGTGTGAAAATACATCAACGTGAATAGACAAAGGGTCGGCCAATGTAATGAAGTCTTCTTAAAGTGGTTCTAAAGCCTCAAGGTTTTTTACTTTAATGCATTCTATGCATTCATGTAAAAAACCTACCATTTCACAGACTCCCTCATCACCCCTCCCCCGTAACCCCCATCACTTACCTGAGTCCCATCGCAATCCAGCGTTGTGCATGAGAGCTACGGCTCCCCTGGTTTTGTCCCTCCTCCCTGGGCAAATGGATAGCCAACGGCCACAGCTCCTGTCAATCAACTCCAGTGATGAGGGATCGGGGCGGGCCGAATCCCGTTGTCTGTGTCAATGGACGCAGCAGCAGGTCTTGGGAACAAGCCTGCATGAGTGCCCCAATGGGAATCTGCTTCCTATTGAGGGCACTGGCAAGAGAGGAGGAGCTAGGAGCGCCTGTGGGGGACCTAGGAAGAGGAGGATCAGGGCCGCTCTGTGCAATTCTTTTGCACAGAGTAGGTAATTATAGACATGTTTGTTATTTTAAAAAAATATTTTTTTTTCCTTTACAACCACTTTAAGCCTTTGTAAAAGTGGGCCTTGACTGATAGAAGCATAGCTTTATATAATAGATGTTGCTGTGCTGTTCAAATTTTAGATGTTTATCATTTGAGCAGGCCTGACTGGCCTTTACATTTGGAGCATGGGTCTAAGCTCTTTTTTAATGTTGGATTTATCTTGAAGAACTGCCGGCCATCTGTTGAGCTCTTCACTGATATTTCCTCCTTTTATTGCTTTTTTATAGGTTTTGCCTTGCCAGTGGCTCCCAAGGCAGTATTAAACCCAAAAACAAACATTTATTATATTGCAGCTTACCATTTCTTAGATGTGAAGGCTGCATTTGCTTTCTTTTTTAACTTTCTTTTCTTCATTTTCACCTGGTGATCTAACTTGTAAGTCTGTTTTTCAAAAGAACAAGCTCTCTTGCAGTTGCAGGGATTGGATAAACCATTTTCCACTAACAGTGGTGCTTGCAATGATCAGATTTTATTAATTCATGTAAAACCTTAATCCTTTTTTAACTGCGTATGAAGTGTTGGCTAGAGTTTGGCTTCAATTTGTTAGTGTATTTAAATCTGCTAGTATGTCTAATACTACCCTGTTCCCAGACTGGCAATGCTGCTTCAAAGGTGCAATACAAAAAGTGTGTTACTGGTCAGATCATCAGGTGAAAACAGCATAAAAAAGTAAAAAGGAATGCAACCACCATATCTAATGATTGGTGAGCTGTGTAAGTTTTTTGTTTAATACCACTTTACAGGGTAGTCATAATGGAAAGCACAGGCATTTAGGCTATGTTCATGTTGTTGTTCGGCTATATTCACAGTATATCTGTGACCAAAACATTTTTTTTTAATTACTGATTGTTATTATGCTGGAGAATTTAATTGCCTTTAATTTGGTAAGTCGTGGCCTAGCCCTTTCCATGTTAAATTGCTTTTGTATTATGATTGGGTAAGGCTCTATTATTTGGTTGATGGTTGTCTATAGTCTAGCTTCTTAGCAGTCATGATACTGCTCAGTGCTTGACACGGCTCAGCTGCTTTCCCAGGGGCCACTTTCTGTTGTGGATAGTCTATACCAGTGTTTCTCAACTCCAGTCCTCAAAGCGCCCCAACAGGTCATGTTTTCAGGATTTCCTTCAGATGAAACAGCTGTGGTAGATACTAAGGCAGTGAAACTGATCAAATCACCTGTGCAAACTAATGGAAAGCCTTAAAACATGACCTGTTGGGGCGCCTTGAGGACTGGAGTTGAGAAACCCTGGTCTATACACAGCAATTAAAAGTCAATTTTTGTACATTGAAACTATTCCTCTGGTCAGTTGTGTACAGTGCAAGGAATCTTAACAATTTACTTGCTGCTGTCTCTCTTTAGCTGAAAACATTAGGTAGATTTACTAAAGGCAAACAGGCTGTTTACTTTGCAAGAGCAGTTGCACTTTGCATGGCAATTTACCCCAGAGCTTAGTGAATGTGGTGAAATTTCACTTTGCCAAGAGTGCCTAATCACATGCAAGGAAAAAATTAGTATTTGTAAATTGCACATGATTGGATCACAGAAGTCAGCAGAGATTCACCACATGCTATAAGCTCTGGGGAAAATTCCCTTGCAAAGTACAACTTCCCTGGCAAAGTGAACAGTATACATGCCTATAGTAAATCAAACCTATTGGCTGTAAGAGGCAAATACAAAAAGCAAGAATTCCCCTAATATTGGGCCTTTTTAGGCACCTCAGTCACATAGTATGTAGAGAGTGAAGTTCATAAAAACAAATTTTTTTGGTACACTAGACATGTGCGATTAGTTTTGTACGAATCGAACATTCGTATGAATTTCCAAAAATTGGCACATTTTTTCGTATTAATTTTAATACGAAACGTAACAGAACAAAACGAAACAAATTTATTGACGACGCACATGTCTATGGTCTACCACTAGATAAAAGAAATACGAAAACAGCGTATACATGGTATGAACAACTATTTATACACCAACTGTGAGAGATGACGCGTTTCAGAGAATATACATCTCCTTAATCAGAGATATGAGAGGTATCATTTATATTCGATCAAATGGTGTTATAGATAGACATTCCATGTTTCAATTAAAAACAAAGTTTGAAAATTCTGCTCTTGTGCCAAAACCTTAAGAGTAGTGTGTATCATTGTGCTTTAAAGATAGATACTGGGGGTGTTCCACCCATAGGAGGGAAACAGGTAGCACTGAGGCCTTGAAGACTCAATCCTGCACCCAGAAATCAGTTTTGGGCAATGAAAGCCAAAGTATGAGAGTAAACAGAGAGGGCCTCAATTCTGTAGTGACAAAGCCGTAGTCAGGCTTGCAAGGTGGGAGAAGAGTGTTGTGTCTTCCAGTAAGGATACATGGCAGAACTCGGCTATAAGGGGCTTCAGGCACTGTACATGAAAAATACTTTTTCCTCTTTTATCTCTCCCCATTTGCATTTGTTTTTATCACCTGGTGAAAAACAGGCAAGAGAATGAAGCTTGCGGAATGATTGGTGATCCATGGTTTGGTGAGCACTGAGCAAAGTTTTGTATGTTTATGGCATGTATTCAAAAGTTAGAGTTTCTTTAATCAGACATTCAGTAAATAATTTGCTTTGACTAACGACCTTGTTAGTTTAAGCATCCCTATGCACGGCCACCCACATCTTCCGGTTTTATAACCCATAGCACCTGAGAATAGGCTTACTAAAAGTGACATGTAAATTTATTATACATTTTCATATCTCTCCAATGTCTCCCTGATTACCTTAAAGCTCAAAAAACTAAGTTTGTTTTAATTTCTGCTGTTGTTATAACAAACCATAACTATTAATTCAAAATAGCAGGATGGTTGACGTATTTGCAAAGTAATCATGTTAGATTTAGTATTAGTTAGTATTTATAGACAAATAAAGCCATCCACAAGCTCTTCGATTGTGATTTACTTAGAGTTTCGGTCATAGGTCCATGCTTGACATTTGAAGCAGTGTGAGTAGTGGTTGCTGTGCTATAAATCCTTAAGTACATTCTTCTCATGCTAATTACAAAGAACTTAACATAATCTCAAGTATGAATCATCAGCGAACACCAGCTATGACACGCTGCTCATTGTCTCAGAATAGTTACTATCAAAGTGGATATTTCTGAAATACTAAGTAAACCATAAGAGTAGAAACTATCTGATGGCACTAATTTTGATGAAGAGTTCTAAATATGTTTCAATACATTAAAAAGATTGATGTAATATTTTTCTAGCAGTTAGGAGAATTATTTACCATGAAATTAGCTTTACCCAGTTTTTAAGCATTTTCATCTGGATCATCAATCATAATAAGGGCAATGAATGCCCAAGTGGGAGCAGAAAACATTTACTAGCCCCCTATAGGAAGCATTAGCTTACATGACATTATTTATGACAATTGTCTAAATCAACGTCCTACTGCATAGTGATATGCAGTATGTTTCAGTACAAGGGTATCATTCATAACACATAGATTTCCTAATTTCCTAATTGATTCCAGGAAATGATTTAACTTTTTGGATGTTAGATGGTAAAGGGAGAGTTAGTGTAGATTCTAAGCACCTGGTGATGTAGACCAAATGTCCCACACATTGGCTGACTTAGATTTTTTTCCTGTCTTCGAAAAAGTTGCCAGGATAATGGAAATTAGGACAAATATGGAAAAAATACAGTCTACTTGTAAGGTGGAAAGTATCTGAACTTGACAAATATACCTAACCTTGGTAAATGTAACTTTTGGCTATTTTGAGTTCTGTTGTTAACCAAAAAAAAAAAGAACCATAGAATAGATTTTTTACCTAACTTTGTCCAGTTACAGTATATCATAATATTATAAATAATTTTAAAGGCTATCAGATAAATATTATAAGTCATATTACGACTTTTTTCTAAAAATCCAAAAAAAAACCTCACTGTATAAAACCCTGATCAGGCTAGAATTTACTGTACAGTGCACTCCCAAAACAATATAAAGTGCGAATTTAGCAGTAAAGAAAAAGTCCTCTGTAGCATGTAAATGTACACTGCAGCACTGGAAGGAGAATGGTGGTGCCACAGAACCAGCTGTGAGAATGATAATTTTTTTTATGCCTTTGTTGCGGAATTTACTAAGTTAAACAGGCTTAGTTGAGCAGGTCATGTCATACAATAAGACGGAAATGAGACCACCAAGAAAATTATGATTACTGAGCTTGGAGAAGGATGCCCAAAGCAAGACCTGAACCAAGATGGCAATGTTGTGGACAAACTGTGTAGTGGACAATCTGTGCTATCTGCACAGTTGGAGAGGGTGTGGGCCCTTTCTAAAGGACCAATGTGTAGAGTGTAGGTGCACACAACCAGATCTTCAACAGAGCACCCCACAAGAAGTGATGAACTTTCCAGGTAGCTTTATCAGGTTGTGGTCCTCTGGCACACCTATACAGATGGCAGCTGAGCCATCATAGAACCAGAGCATGGTACAAAGTGGACAGACAATTTAAGAAACAAGGAAAAGCCAAAGATCAGGGTTGGCAGTGATACAAATAATGCAAGCCAAATAAAATCCAGGCAAACAAGACTACAGGAATGCAGGAACTATCAAGGAATGGAGTTTTGAGCTGAGAAATAAATCTATTGCTACAGCAATGGACATTGACTGGAGCAGAGCTAAATAGTGAGGGTGATGGACAGGATAGGGACTAGACATGCAGCTGCTATATCAATCAGCAGGTTAGATCCAGTGATGCCTATACTTTCCAGTCCAATGCAGAAACAAAGTAGGAAAAACTCATGTTGGTAGAATAACAAGTAGCAGATCAGGTTTTGCTGCTGATCTGTGATAGGGAAGATGATATTCAGGAGTAAACAACAAGGATAGGACATATTAATGCAGCTGTCCTAAACCAAATACATTTCTGTTATTGTTAAAGGAGTACCATGAGACGTGGCACTAGTGGATGGATGATGCATCTAAATCTGCATAGATGCATGCATCTGCAACATTTTCTGCCATGTTGAGCTGAGGCTGTCTTGTTCTGACAAAACAATGATTCAGGTAGGTAGGGGGTAGAGCAGCAAGATCCATCTTTGCACAGTCAAGGGGAGATGAGCCATTTGAGCAGTGGAATGCAATATTTGTGTCAGAAAAATTAGGGAATGTGGCAATTGCATGTGCAGTATGTAATCTTGTACAGTCCAGCATATTAATATATGCTTAGTAAAACAGTATTTTGTCTTTGATGCCATTAGTTTATAGTACATGCAGTTCTGATGTTATTCAGATTTATCAAATTGCCAGAAGAGCTTAAAGCGATAGTAAATCACAGCAAAAAAAAAAATTGGGCACACCGCACACTAGCACAATATGACAGACTTACCTAAAAATGAAGCCCTCCAGCGGCCACACTGTCACTGCTGCAGGAGCTTCCATCTTTACCTGGTCTTCCTTCCGGGTTTGCGGTCTTCGGCCATATGAACGGCTAATCCGTGATGACATCACTCCCACACTAGGTCTATTCAGAGCCCAATGCGCATGCACTGGTGACGTCACCGGCCACTTCTAAAGTAAATATCTCCTAAGCGGTGCACGTTTAGGAGATATTTACTGTACCTATAGGTAAGCCTTATTATAGGTTTACCTATAGGTACAAATCATCAGTGGGAGTTTACTCTCACTTCAAGCAGAGGTAGAACATTTCACTAAGAAAGGAAATGTCACCATTGCAAGCACCTCTCAGTCTTGTAAAATCAATTTTTTATGAGATCTCTCTAAACTGAGAAAACATGAAACTTTAAAATAAAATATTGTTTAACAAAGAAGGTAACATCTTCCAGGTTTTTATTGTTGTCTACATATTGTTGGGCGATACCCTCATTTTCTATTGCAGTGCCACTGGGACAGGGGCAATTTTCTAGAATAGAGGCCTTGACAGAGGCTCTGAACCTAACCGAGTGTATTTAAAAATAAAATAAAATGGCAAAATTTATTTTAATTAGGTATTATGCTAAATATGATTCATGTTACCGACAAAGAAAAACAAATAACATTTCAGACTTGTATCCATAAATTTTATTTTTCCACTACTTTGTCCAAAAACATAACTGTAGACCTCTATTTAGATTTAGTCCAAGGCCCCATTTGTCTCTGTGTGCCTTTTTAACTCTTCTACTAGCTAGCCTGTCTATATCTGCTATGGACTCCTCACTTTTTGTGTTGTGTGTATCTGTCTCCTAGTTTTTGTATTGGCTTGCTTATTTACTCCCTTATGACCTAATTCCTTTATTCTTAGCACAGTGTCAGTCTGTTTCATCTGTTACCTTCTCTAGTGTAATCAGCCTTTCTTCTTCTTTTATCCCTCTGTTTCCTATTCGGAAGTCCATCCAACAACATTCATTCCAGTTTCTACTACCCTTGTGTGCTCCATTGTTGCATCTTTCAGATTCTGGTATCTTCAAAAGGGATGGGCCAAACTAACCCCTGTTCGGTTCGCACCAGATCTTCCGAACACCGCAAAAGTTCGGACCTAAATAACGAACCGCATTAAAGTCAATGGGATATGAATGTCAAAAATCAAAAGTGCCCATTTTAAAGGCTTATTTGCAAGTAATTGGGCATACAATGGTTATAGGGGTCCGGGTCCTGCCCTGGGGGACTTGTATCAATAAAAAACAGTTTGTGAAAAACGTCATTTTTAAATGAGCAGTAATTTTTTGATTTTTAAAGTGAAAGACTAAAAATGAAAAATTCCTTCCAATATAGTGCCTGAGGGATCCCCTTAGTCTACCTGTAAAGTGGCAGATCTGTACCATGTCTAGAATCTGCTGCAGCAATTTATAAAGTAAAAAAAAAATGACATTTTCCCTGCAAGCTGCCTTTATTTTGCTCAGCAACAGCTGGGGAGCCAGTGTGTATGATGAGGCCACAATGTAGTGCACTGGGAACAAGATTAGAGATTTTTTGGATTCATTCTGGTGTCACTTTGACTTTGGATAGAAGTATTGGGTGCATAAAAATTGGTCAGTGGATCGACAGCTGGAAAGCTCTCCATCTCTGTTTTGGCCCTAAGGTAATCGTCCACCATGTGATGCAGACCCTGCCGATGGGATGTGGAAGCTGACAGCCCTGGGCAGCCAGGAATAAAAAAAATCCAAAATGCCTCATTTAGGTGGACGCCTTCTCCAACACTCCTCTCTTGACCAACAGAAGACTCAAAACAACGTTTTCCACGACACTGTAACCTACTGGAGTCAGGAAAAATGTTCAATAAAATCCTCTTTAACGTGTCCTTAAGAGATTTTATCTTCTGCACTCTCTGTGTGGACGGGGTGAGTTCTGAGACCTTCCCCTTATAATGGTGGTCAAGGAGGGTTGCCAACCAGTAATCAACCTTATCCTTTATGCCACGTATTCTTGGGTCCTTTCATAGGCTTTGAAGCATGAGGTTGCCCATGCACCTCAAATTTGCCGAGGCTTGAGAAGCAGACTCCTCGAGGTCACTCAGGATAACAGCATCTGGAACTTCCTCCTCCCAGCCACGTACTACTCCAAAGGGTCCTGGGGTTGGAAAGCCATCGCTTACAGATTGAGATTACAGTGCCAGAATCCTCCTACTCAGCTTCCTCCCCTCTCTCCTCCTGTGTAGGGATGAGCCGAACACCCCCCGGTTCGGTTCGCACCAGAACCCGCGAACGGACCGCAAGTTCGCACGAACGTTAGAACCCCATTGACGTCTATGGGACTCGAACGTTCGAAATCAAAAGTGCTCATTTTAAAGGCTAATTTGCATGGTATTGTCCTAAAAAGGGTGTGGGGACCCGGGTCCTACCCCAGGGTATCAATGCAAAAAAAACTTTTAAAAACGGCCGTTTTTTCGGGAGCAGTGATTTTAATGATGCTTAAAGTAAAAAAAAAAAGTGAAATATTCCTTTAAATATCGTACCTGGGGGGTGTCTATAGTATGCCTGTAAAGTGACGCGTGTTTCCCATGTTTAGAACAGTCCCTGCACCAAATGTAATTTTTAAAGGAAAAAATCTCATTCAAAACTGCTTGCCGGTTTAATGTCATGTCGGGTCCTGGCAATATGGATGAAAATCAGTGAGACAAACGGCATGGGTACCCCCCAGTCCATTACCAGGCCCTTTGGGTCTTGTATGGATATTAAGGGGAACCCCGCACCCAAATTAAAATAAGGAAAGGTCCCTATATACTCTGAACAGCAGTATACAGGCGGTGCAAACAAGACAGGGACTGTAGGTTTGTTGTTAAGTAGAATCTGTTTGTAATTTTGAACATTTTTAACGTGTTTAGCTCCAGCCAAAAAATCTTTTCTAAGCTTTTTGGAAAACATAGGGAAGGGTTATCACCCCTGTGACATTTGTTTTGCGTCTTTCCTCCTCTTCAGAAGATTTCACCTCACTTTTTTGTCCCAATGAAAAATGTTTTTTGAAAATTTGGGTTTTTTTGTGGAACAAGGATTGGAAAGCATCAGTGGAAAGGAGAAATTGTTTTCCCATATTAACTCTTACATGAGAGAATTTCCCTTCCTAGGGGTAGATTTCATCTCACTTCCTGTTGTCTCCTTCCGTTTGCAAGTAGGAGTCGTTTGTAAGGTAGATGTTTGAAAGTAGGGTCCTGCCCTATATACTCAGCAGAAATTTGGGCCTTAGGTGTTGCTGTGGCCAAAACACTGTAAGCCCTCACAGGGCCCTGCTGTGAAATATTAGATCAAGAATTGTAATTACATGCCCCTGTTGAACAGGAGCTGAAAAATTAGGCCTTAGGCACTGGTGCTGGTGCCACAACACTGCAACCCCTCACAGACACTCTAGTTGGAACGCAGGAACGAGCCCTGCTGCAAAGTATTGCATCAAAAATTGTAATTACATGCCCCTGTTAGACAGGGGCAGAAAAATTGGGCCTTAGGCACTGGTGCTGGTGCCACAACACTGCAACCCCTCACAGACACTCTAGTTGGAACGCAGGAACGAGCCCTGCTGCAAAGTATTGCATCAAAAATTGTAATTACACGCCCCTGTTAGACAGGGGCAGAAAAATTGGGCCTTAGGCACTGGTGCTGGTGCCACAACACTGCAACCCCTCACAGACACTCTAGTTGGAACGCAGGAACGAGCCCTGCTGCAAAGTATTGCATCAAAAATTGTAATTACACGCCCCTGTTAGACAGGGGCAGAAAAATTGGGCCTTAGGCACTGGTGCTGGTGCCACAACACTGCAACCCCTCACAGACACTCTAGTTGGAATGCAGGAACGAGCCCTGCTGCAAAGTATTACATCAAAAATTGTAATTACACGCCCCTGTTATACAGGGGCTGAAAAATTGTGCCTTAGGCACTGGTGGTGGCGCCCAGAACCAAAAATGTTCTTACAAGCTATCAGCGTGATGATTGAGGAGGAAGAGGATAATTACTCAGGGATAGTCACTCAGCATCAGCATAGGCAGTCTTTGAAGGGATCTGAAAAAAATTATTCAGTTACATCAGCATCAGGTGCTTGGTAGCTGGTGGTGATCCAAGACTGATTCATTTTTATGAAGGTCAGCCGATCGACCGAGTCAGTGGACAGACGCACCCTGTGATCGGTTACCACGCCTCCAGCAGCACTGAATGTGCGTTCCGAAAGAACGCTGGATGCAGGACAGGCCAGTAGCTCAATTGCATACTGTGCAAGCTCTGGCCAGTGATCCATCCTCAAGACCCAGTAACCCAGAGGATTTTCGGTGGGAAAGGTGTCCAAGTCTGATCTTGCCCCTAGGTATTCCTGCACCATGTAAAACAGACGCTGGCGATGGTTGCTGGAACCGATCATACCTTGGGGCTGCGGACCAAAAAATTGTCTGAACGCATCGGTCAGACGGCCACCTTCTCCACCGCTCCTTCTTTGACTGACCGAAGCCTCAGCAACACGTTGTCCAGAAACAGGAGTTTGTAACCTCCCAGTCTCTGGGAACGCGTTGCGCAGACCTTTCTGCAAGGCCTCCCGAAGATGTTTCATCCTCTGCTCCCTCTGCGATGGCAAGATAAGGTCCGCAACCTTACCCTTGTAACGTGGATCAAGGAGGGTTGCCAGCCAGTATTGGTCCTTCTCCTTGATACCACGAATACGAGGATCCTTACGCAGGCTTTGCAGGATCAGGGAGGCCATGCAGCGTAGGTTTGCTGAGGCATTCGGTCCGGAGTCCTCTGGGTCACTAAGGACAACAACGTCCGCAGCCACCTCCTCCCAGCCACGTACAAGTCCATGTGTTCCTTGGGACTGATCCCTTAAAGACTGCTGATGCTGAGTGCCAGGCTCCACCTCCATACTGACACAATCTTCCTCCTCCTCCTCCTCCTCGTCCTCTTCCTGTGTGATCGGCGGGCACGCAGGAACACTGTCTGGATAAAGGGGGCCTTGAGAGCTAAGGAAGTCCTCCTCTTCCTGCCTCTGTTCTGCCTCAAGTGCCCTGTCCATTATTCCACGCAGCGTGTGCTCCAACAGGTGGACAAGGGGGACAGTGTCACTGATGCATGCACTGTCAGTGCTCACCATCCTCGTGGCCTCCTCGAATGGTGACAGGACAGTGCATGCATCCCTGATCATGGCCCACTGGCGTGGGGAAAAAAAACCAAGGTCCCCTGACCCTGTCCTGGTGCCATAGTCGCACAGGTACTCATTGATGGCCCTCTGCTGCGTGTGCAGCCGCTGCAGCATGGCCAATGTCGAGTTCCACCTGGTGGGCATGTCACAGATTAGGCGGTTCTTGGGCAGGTTAAACTCCTTTTGGAGGTCCGTCAGCCGAGCACTGGCATTATATGACCGGCGGAAATGCACACAGACTTTCCTGGCCTGCCTCAGGACATCCTGTAAGCCCGGGTACCTGCCCAAGAACCGCTGCACCACCAAGTTAAGGACGTGAGCCAAACAGGGCACATGGGTCAGTTGTCCCTGTCGGAGGGCAGAGAGGAGGTTGGTGCCATTGTCGCAAACCACCATTCCTGCCTTAAGTTGGCGTGGCGTCAACCACCTCTGAACCTGCCCCTGCAGAGCTGACAGAACCTCTGCCCCAGTGTGGCTCCTGTCCCCCAAGCACACCAGCTCAAGCACCGCATGGCATCTTTTGGCCTGCGTACTTGCGTAGCCCCTTGAACGCCTACGGAGCACCGCTGGTTCCGAGGAAGAGGCCATGGAGGAAGAAGAAGAGGAGGGGGTGGAGGAGAGAGGTGTGTCACAATCAGCATTTTGGAGGCGTGGTGGCGGAACAACCTCCAACACTACTGCACCTTGTCCTGCATCCTTCCCAGCTGCCAGCAGAGTCACCCAATGCGCCGTGAAACTTAAGTAACGTCCCTGTCCATGCCTGCTGGACCATGAGTCAGCGGTAATATGCACCTTACCGCTGACCGCCCTGTCCAGCGAGGCATGGACATTGCCTTCCACATGCCAGTAGAGAGCTGGAATCGCCTTCCGTGAGAAAAAGTGGCGTTTGGGTACCTGCCACTGAGGAACCGCACATTCCACAAACTCACGGAAGGGGGCAGAGTCTACCAACTGAAAAGGCAGCAGTTGAAGTGCTAGCAATTTTGCCAAGCTAGCATTCAACCACTGGGCATGTGGATGGCTGGGAGCAAACTTCTTTCGGCGGTGCAGCAGCTGGGGCAGGGAAATTTGCCTGGTACAATCTGGCGTCGGTGTACCAAAAGCAGATTGCCCACAAGTACTTGGCTGTGACACACCTAATTCTACACCTTCATTCCTCTCACTGCAGGTCTCAGAGAGGACTGAAGGTCTAGTGGGGTTGGAAATCTCAGCTGATGAGGAGCAAGGAGAGATCCTCTTTGTTCTTTGGTGTGGGTCTTTTAGATATGCTTGCCAACGAACTGCATGGCAGGTCAACATATGTCTGGTCAAGCATGTGGTACCCAAGCGGGAGATGTTTTGGCCACGCGAGATACGCTTGAGACATATGTTGCAAATAGCAGCGGTGCGATCTGATGCACTCGTCTCAAAAAAGGCCCACACCAAAGAACTTTTTGAATAACGCGCAGAGACTGCAGCGCCCTGCACATGTGGAGCTTTGGGGTGTGATGCAGTCAATGTGCTGCCCTTAGGCTGGCCCCTGGAGGGCATCCTGCCTCGTTGGTGATGTGCCGCCTCCTCCTCCTCCTCCTCTCTCCTATCAGGCACCCACGTTGAGTCAGTGACCTCATCATCCCCTCCCTCCTCATCACTGGAGCAAACCTGGCAGTATGCTGCAGCAGGGGGAGCATGACTGCCAAATTGCTGTCCTTCTTGGGCACCCCCTCTGTCCGTGCTCATGTTACTGCCTTCATCGAGCTCAGTATCATCATCAGAGCCTTCCAAATGCTGGGCATCCTCCTGGAGCATGTACCCAACACTGTGGTCAAACAGTTCGAGGGAATCCTCATGAGGACATGGTGGAGCTAGGGAAGGAGTCACTGATGACATTGAGCTGAGGGAAGAGGCCGCTGCTTTGCCAGACAAAGCACCCTGGGCATGGGTGAGAGAGGATGAGGAGGATGAGGACGGCTTGGTCATCCACTCGACCAAGTTTTCTGCATGTTGCGGCTCAACACGGCCAGCTGCCGAAAAAAAGGCCAAGCGTGTCCCATGGCCACGGGCTGATGAGGATGCACCGTCTCCACGACCAGCACTAGACACAGAGCCTGCTTGCCCTCTCTTATTGGCTTGTGACTGTCTGCCTCTCCTTCTTGGTCTTCCAGACATACTAATGGCCTGTAGCTGCACTAAGCTGGGATAGAACACCTGTAATTTTCTTCAGGTAGCTTTATATACTGTAACCAGACAAGCCTGCCTGTCAGTAGGAAGATAACAGGAACGGATCTAGCTGAACACTGTGAGCAGGACGCACTGACTGCACTAAATGTAAATAGCAGGAACGGATCTAGGCTGAACACTGTGAGCAGGACGCACTAACTGCACTAAATGTAAATAGCAGGAACGGATCTAGCTGAACACTGTGAGCAGGACGCACTGACTGCACTAAATGTAAATAGCAGGAACGGATCTAGCTGAACACTGTGAGCAGGACGCACTGCACTAAATGTAAATAGCAGGAACAGATCTAGCTGAACACTGTGAGCAAGACGCACTGCACTAAATGTAAATAGCAGGAACGGATCTAGCTGAACACTGTGAGCAGGACGCACTGACTGCACTAAATGTAAATAGCAGGAACAGATCTAGCTGAACACTGTGAGCAGGACGCATTGCACTAAATGTAAATAGCAGGAACGGATCTAGCTGAACACTGTGAGCAGGACGCACTGCACTAAATGTAAATAGCAGGAACGGATCTAGCTGAACACTGTGAGCAGGACGCACTGCACTAAATGTAAATAGCAGGAACGGATCTAGCTGAACACTGTGAGCAGGACGCACTGCACTAAATGTAAATAGCAGGAACGGATCTAGCTGAACACTGTGAGCAGGACGCACTGCACTAAATGTAAATAGCAGGAACAGATCTAGCTGAACACTGTGAGCAGGACGCACTGACTGCACTAAATGTAAATAGCAGGAACGGATCTAGCTGAACACTGTGAGCAGGACGCACTGACTGCACTAAATGTAAATAGCAGGAACAGATCTAGCTGAACACTGTGAGCAGGACGCACTGCACTAAATGTAAATAGCAGGAACAGATCTAGCTGAACACTGTGAGCAGGACGCACTGCACTAAATGTAAATAGCAGGAACAGATCTAGCTGAACACTGTGAGCAGGACGCACTGACTGCACTAAATGTAAATAGCAGGAACGGATCTAGCTGAACACTGTGAGCAGGACGCACTGACTGCACTAAATGTAAATAGCAGGAACAGATCTAGCTGAACACTGTGAGCAGGACGCACTGCACTAAATGTAAATAGCAGGAACAGATCTAGCTGAACACTGTGAGCAGGACGCACTGCACTAAATGTAAATAGCAGGAACGGATCTAGCTGAACACTGTGAGCAGGACGCACTGCACTAAATGTAAATAGCAGGAACGGATCTAGCTGAACACTGTGAGCAGGACGCACTGCACTAAATGTAAATAGCAGGAACGGATCTAGCTGAACACTGTGAGCAGGACGCACTGCACTAAATGTAAATAGCAGGAACGGATCTAGCTGAACACTGTGAGCAGGACGCACTGCACTAAATGTAAATAGCAGGAACAGATCTAGCTGAACACTGTGAGCAGGACGCACTGACTGCACTAAATGTAAATAGCAGGAACAGATCTAGCTGAACACTGTGAGCAGGACGCACTGACTGCACTAAATGTAAATAGCAGGAACGGATCTAGCTGAACACTGTGAGCAGGACGCACTGACTGCACTAAATGTAAATAGCAGGAACGGATCTAGCTGAACACTGTGAGCAGGACGCACTGCACTAAATGTAAATAGCAGGAACAGATCTAGCTGAACACTGTGAGCAGGACGCACTGCACTAAATGTAAATAGCAGGAACGGATCTAGCTGAACACTGTGAGCAGGACGCACTGACTGCACTAAATGTAAATAGCAGGAACGGATCTAGCTGAACACTGTGAGCAGGACGCACTGCACTAAATGTAAATAGCAGGAACGGATCTAGCTGAACACTGTGAGCAGGACGCACTGACTGCACTAAATGTAAATAGCAGGAACGGATCTAGCTGAATACTGTGAGCAGGACGCACTGACTGCACTAAATGTAAATAGCAGGAACAGATCTAGCTGAACACTGTGAGCAGGACGCACTGACTGCACTAAATGTAAATAGCAGGAACGGATCTAGCTGAATACTGTGAGCAAGACGCACTGCACTAAATGTAAATAGCAGGAACAGATCTAGCTGAACACTGTGAGCAGGACGCACTGACTGCACTAAATGTAAATAGCAGGAAAGGATCTAGCTGAATACTGTGAGCAGGACGCACTGACTGCACTAAATGTAAATAGCAGGAACAGATCTAGCTGAACACTGTGAGCAGGACGCACTGACTGCACTAAATGTAAATAGCAGGAACGGATCTAGCTGAATACTGTGAGCAGGACGCACTGCACTAAATGTAAATAGCAGGAACAGATCTAGCTGAACACTGTGAGCAGGACGCACTGCACTAAATGTAAATAGCAGGAACGGATCTAGCTGAACACTGTGAGCAGGACGCACTGACTGCACTAAATGTAAATAGCAGGAACAGATCTAGCTGAACACTGTGAGCAGGACGCACTGCACTAAATGTAAATAGCAGGAACAGATCTAGCTGAACACTGTGAGCAGGACGCACTGCACTAAATGTAAATAGCAGGAACGGATCTAGCTGAACACTGTGAGCAGGACGCACTGCACTAAATGTAAATAGCAGGAACGGATCTAGCTGAACACTGTGAGCAGGACGCACTGCACTAAATGTAAATAGCAGGAACGGATCTAGCTGAACACTGTGAGCAGGACGCACTGCACTAAATGTAAATAGCAGGAACAGATCTAGCTGAACACTGTGAGCAGGACGCACTGACTGCACTAAATGTAAATAGCAGGAACGGATCTAGCTGAACACTGTGAGCAGGACGCACTGCACTAAATGTAAATAGCAGGAACAGATCTAGCTGAACACTGTGAGCAGGACGCACTGCACTAAATGTAAATAGCAGGAACGGATCTAGCTGAACACTGTGAGCAGGACGCACTGCACTAAATGTAAATAGCAGGAACAGATCTAGCCTAATCTAGCTAACTCAAATCAAATGACACTGTCTGTCTCTCTCTCTATCAGCACACCGGAACACACTACACAGGGCCGCCGTGCAGGCGGCCTTATATAGTGTGGGGCGTGTACTAAATCCCCTGAGCCATAATTGGCCAAAGCCACCCTGGCTTTGGCCAATTACAGCTCTCTCTACTGACGGCGCTGTGATTGGCCAAGCATGCGGGTCATAGTGCATGCTTGGCCAATCATCAGCCAGCAATGCACTGCGATGCCGCAGTGAATTATGGGCCGTGACGCGCCACACGAATTTGGCGCGAACGGCCCATAACGTTCGCAATTCGACGGACGGTCGAACAGCCGATGTTCGAGTCGAACATGGGTTTGACTCGAACACGAAGCTCATCCCTACTCCTGTGTGTTCAGTGACATAGGAATGATGGTGTCTGGAGAAAGTGGGCCTTGAGAGGAAAGGAAGTCCTCCTCTTCCTCCTGCTGCTCTGCCTCCAGTGCCCTGTCCATAATGCCACGCAGAGTCTGCTCCAGCAGGAACACAACAGGGATTGTCTTACTGATGCTTGCACTGTCACGACTCACCATCCTTGTGGCCTCTTCAAATGGTGACAATACAGTGCATGCATCCTTAATGATCAGCCAATGGCGTGGGGAAAAAAACCAAGGCGGCCTGAGCCTGTCGGCATGCCGTATTCTCACAGGTACTCATTGACGGCCCTCTGCTGCATGTATAGCTGCTGCAGCATTGATAAAGTTGAGTTCCACCTGATGGGCATGTCACAAATCAGGTGGTTTACAGATTTCCCGCTGAATTTCAGCCAAACGAGCACTGGCTGTGTATGACCGCCTGAAATGGCTACTGACTCTTCTGGCCAGCTTTAGCACATCTTGCAACCCTGGGTACATATTTAGGAAATGTGCCAGGCATGGCACATGTGTCATCTATTCCTGTCTAAGGGCGGACAGGAGGTTTGAGCCATTATCGCACACCACCATTCCTGGTTCCAGCTGGCGTGGTGTGAACCACCTCTGGGCCTGTCCCTGCAGAGCTGCAAGAATCTCTGCTCCAGTGTGGTTCCTGTCCCCTTAACATACCAGCTAAAGCACTGCATGGCACCTTTTAGCCTGACTCTGGGAATAGCCCTTTGAACGCTAAGGGGGTACCTGATGTTCATAGGACAATTCTGCAGAGGAGGGCATGGAGGTGGTGGAGGAGGAGGAGGGGGTAGAGCTTACAGGTCTGGCATCATCACCACCAGCTATATAGAGACGTGGGAGCACAACAAGCTGCAGCACCAAGCCCTGTCATGCATCCTTTCGAGTTGCAAGCAGCGTTACCCAGTGTGCTGTGAACTAAAAATATCGTCCCTGTCCATGCTTGCTGGACCATGTGTCAGCAGTAAGGTGGATTTTATGGCTACCTGCCTTGCCCAAGAATGCCAGAACATTCCCTTCCACGTGATGGTAGAGAGATGGAACTGCCTTACGTGAAAAGTAGTAGCGGCTGGGAACCTGCCATTGTGGTACAGCACATTGTGCAAATTCACGGAGGGGGCAGAATCCACCAAGCTGAAAGGCAGAAATTGGAGAGCCAACAGCTTTGACAAGCTTGCATTTAGACGCTGAGCATGTGGGTGGCAGGGACTGTATTTTTTCTGCTGAAGCAGATGGGGCAGAGAAATTTGCCGGCTACAGTCTACAGCTGGTGGTGTGCTGCTAGGACCTGGGACACCCTGTGCTATATCATCATCCCTGTCAGTGGAGGCTGCTGAGAGGTAATGACTCAGTATAGCAATGGCAGACTGAAGTGGGTAAGGAGGAGGGACAGATTTGTGCCCCTTTTGTGTGGCTTTTAGATGCTCTTGCGAACGGGCTTGAGTGGTTGGAGGTTAAATGCCTTGTTAAGCATGTGGTACCCAAATGGTTGTTGTTTTTGCCACGTTTGATGTGCCTGAGACACAGCTGAAAAAGGCCCAGACAGCTGAGCTTTGGGGAGTGGGCCGGGAGATAACAGCTGCAGAATGTGATGGAATAGGGTGGCTGCTCTCTACTCTTTCTTAATGTCGGCATCCTTGGGGTTGTGCCGCCTCACCTTCAGTTTCCTCTTCTGCTCTATCTGGAACCCATGTCGCATCAGTGACCTCATCATCATCATCATCTCCATTTCCTTCATCTTCATCATTACCACTGGAGACAACTTGGCAATACGCTGCGGTTTGGGGAACATGAATGCTAATTTGTCTACCAGTGTTCCTCCCTCTCTCTAGGCTCATGTTCCTGTCATCCTCAACCTCAGAACCAACATCTGAACAAGTGGCTCATGCTGTGGTCAAATAACTCAGCTGACTGCTCAATGGCTGATGTTGGGGCTATGGCAGGAATAGATGTGGACAAGGAGGCAGGTTTATTCACTCTGACAACTGCAGGGGACTGCACACTTGTTTCTGCTTGCGTGACAGAGGATGAGGAGGATGAGGAAGGTTTAGTAAGCCAGTCCACCATCTCCTCTGCATGCTGTGGCTGGATAGCCCGGGGAAACTCACTAAACAGAGGAAATGATGCCCTGCCTGAGGACTGACCACCACATCCACCTTTGCCTGTGGACACGTTTGTTGCTGGCCCCCTTATAGTGCCAAGGGAACATCTGCCTCTCCTTGTTGTCCTCCCAGACATTATTTGGAGGGAGGGGGCGGTGCTTATAAGCAAATATAAAGAAGAAGTGGAAATCTGTACATAGATGCACTTTAATCAATGTAAAGAGGTGTTTGGTGCACATTAATTTGAGTACTCACACTCCACGGATACACTATAATATACTGCAATATATTGCGCCAAACGTACAGTGACGCACAGAACTATATGGCGTTAAACTGGCAGTAATGCACACAAAAGTAAAGGGAGTTAAACTGGCAGTAAAGCTCAAAACTGTATGGTGTTAAACTGCCAGTAACGCACAAAGAACTATATGACGTTAAACTGGCAGTAACGCAAACAGAACTATATGGTGTTAAACTGGCAGTAACGCGCACAGAACTATATGGCGTTAAACTGGCTGTAACGCACACAAAACTATATCACGTTAAACTAGCAGTAACGCACAGAGAACTATATGGCGTTAAACTGGCAGTGACGCACAGAACTATATGGCGTTAAACTGGCAGTAACGCACACAAAACTATATGGCATTAAACTGGCACAAAACTATATGGCGTTAAACTGGCAGTAATGCACACAGAACTATATGGTGTTAAACTGGCAGTAACGCACGCAGAACTATATGGCGTTAAACTGACAGTAACACACACAGAACTATATGGTGTTAAACTGGCAGTAACGCACACAGAACTATATGGCGTTAAACTGGCAGTAACGCAATTCCGAACGTCAAGAACGCGATGATGTACAACACACGACGAGCCGAGAAAAAGGAAGTTCAATAGCCAGTTCAATAGCCTTCTGCATGATTCAGAGCATGCGTGAACCTTTGTGCGATAGACTTGTGTACACACGATAATTTGAGAACCTGCTCTCAAACATTTGTGTGCGGAAATTGCAACAGCAAATGTTCGATGGAGCATACACACTGTCGGACTTTCCGACAATGAGCTCACATCGAACATTTCCCGTCGGAAATTCTGATCGGGTGTACGCGGCATTAGACTACAAATCCTTTCCTAGAATATTCAGAGTGTGTGATGGCAATTCATTGGCTTCTTGTGTCTGTCTCATTGTTCTGTGCTATCTTGGCTTGATTGTGAGAGTGTGACTATGCTACTTTGCTGACTATTCCCACTTTTGACTCTCAGACCCAAAATCTGACATTTTTAGCAACAGCCTATGATGTCCCTAACTGTATTCCTTTGGCTTCAGTACAAGGAGTCTCCAGCTCCTCCGTCTTTGGCCAACAGCCCTCTGCCAGTCTTGAAAGTAATTGATATACAATGTAATACTGACATATAATCACACACATAGGTTGGAAAATCATTCTAATCTTTATGTATTTACAATGTTTTCCCACGTTTTATGTTTATTTTACTAGTTTTAAAAATGAAGAATTACATTTTTCTTTATTTTTTGAAAAATGTTGTATATATAAATGTGGATTGTAATTGGATTAGTAAATCGGTGAAAAAAAATAACAGCTTTAAAGCAGTGAAGATATAAAAATCCCCTTACAATTTTAGAAGAAAAGCCACAATCAGTCATTTGATTTTCAGTCACTTACTTATGGTATATTATGCGATATTACTAATGACTTTACAGAGAAAGGGGTTTCCCAATAAGCAATGACCTCACACTGATACTTTCAGAAAATTCACATCTAACACATTAGACTAATGTGTTTGGCTTTCAAAAACTTTCAAAAGCAAGTTTTATCAAGAAATGTATCTGTGCAAATGTGATTTAGGTGTTTAACTGCAGAGTTTAAAATAAAGCAACAAAGTGTATATGCTTACTGTGCAGTAACTGGTTTTGTATCAGATGTTTTTGGTTATGTTTAAGTATGACAGGGATTGAGGTTTTTGAAAGGAAATAAAAAAGGTAAAAAAAAAACAAGCAGAAATTTGCTCACTCTCTTTATTACTCCAATGGTGGCAGTGCTCCTAAAAATGTAAATGTGTGCAATTGCAAGTAATTTGTCCTGAGCTAAAGCAAGGTTTATCATGTATGTGTGCAACTGTGATTTTGCAAAGTTTAAAGCTAGAGAAAGTGAAAAACACACTGCCTTTATAATCACTGTCTGGTTGCAGCTTGTCAATTTAGAAGCCTGGCCAAAATACTTCCAATGTGTACATTCCTACGTTCTAGCTTACTTCTAGAACATGGGCTACAACAAAATGGCCATTGAGCCTTCTTTTTTTGAGGACAACTAAAGTGATAATCTCTTTATATTGGAATTAAATTGCTAATCTCTTTAGTTGTCTTCAAAGAAGGAGGCAATGTGTCCATTTTGTTATAAACCAGAGTATGAGATGGAAAAGAGGTACAGCAGTGTGAGAATCCTGGCAGGAATAATGTGTGAATGGAGAATCTTTTCTGAGATAAGAGAGAGTGCACTGCACATGTGCAGCTTTTGAATGAGGAAGGGAACTCGTTCTTGCAATACTGGGGACAAGCACCCAATGACTGCTATGTCCTGGAAATAAGCCATGATGTAGGAACATTGGGAGTATTTCAGCCAGACTTCATGGGTGACAAAAAACTACAGGCACATCATTTGATCTATACAATATTTTTACAAATAGCACAGTGAATTTTAAACTACAACGATGCCCTTTTTCCACATGGGCCAATTTATGTGAATGTCAGAAGTCAGGGAAGAGGCCGATCATTGAGAGGGCGCCCCTTGCGGCTAGGTGCAGTGCTGGAAGTGATACAGTGATACAGGGAGAGGAGTGCCCAAAGGTGCATGGTTTTCCAGGTGTTGCTGGTGATGAGCCAGCCACTTGGAGAGAACTGAGAGTTACTGGAATGGTCCGTAGGGCCACTGAGCCCTTGGTTCAGGTAGATATCTCCAGTAGGGCAAACCAGGAACGGAAGGTGGAGACAAGCCAGGGGTCACACACGTGAGATCACTCCACAAGTATCAGATGCAAAGTACAGATGAGGGAGCAGACAAGAGCGTAGTCTGTGGAGCAACCCAGGGGTTAATCAGGAGAGGATCCGAAGCAGAAGTCAGAACAAGCTGGGTTGATAACAGGGAATGGGAATCACGAAAACACAGGAGCACAGGAAACAAGGGGTGGCTCCAACAGCAGACTTAATTAGACCCGGAAGTACTGCCCACATCAGTCATACTGTGAGCTGTGGTGGCCATGATTGGCTTGGGCGGGATTGCCAGTCCTTCTTCGGCCATTTCCCTGAGAATAAAAGGTGAATTTAGTTGCTTTTAATGAAAACAAATGTATATAAATATTTAGCATGTGCTCCATGTTCACTAATGCTGTCCTGTGTACGTCAAGTGCAACATATGCAATACTGGAAGAGCCACTTAATGGTAAAACTTTCTGCATTGGGAAAAAGATAATTAAAGTCAGCTGCTTGATTTTAATAAATGACTTGCAACAGTACGGTGCATTGGAAGCTTCAAGAGTTTGTTGTTCAGCATTCAGATTTGGGTACCTGGGATACAGTTAGAAAAAGGGGATAAAAGAAAATCAGGAAGCATAATTCTAAACTGACACACCCAGATAAACATGCAGATTTGGTTGATATTCAGAATGTAAATTTGTGAGTAGCAATGCTGCCACAGGGTATGTCTACTAGCTACCTGGGGAATAGGTATAGCAAAAGCCAAAAAGGTTTGTAGGGAAACCTGTTATTAGTTGGACAAAGTAGTTTGTTGTCTGTCTGTGAATGCCTATGTGTTTTCGAAATATTGTGGATCAGATTGACACCAATAACAATGAGAACGTTAGAGGTAAACTGAAACTAAAAATGTGTATATCAGGTTTGCTGGAGAGGAATAACACAGCTTCCTGGTGAACCCCAGACTCCCTCCCTAGTAAAATGTCTTCCATAAAAATTTAGCAAACTGGGACCAACATGACTTTATGCGATGGGAATAATGGAAATATAGGTCACAAGTTATAGCTGAAGCAAGCTGAGAGGAAATCTGAAAGATCTGTTATTTCTAATGATATATAATGTGAAGATCCAGGAGTATCTGGGTCACATATGTAGCCAGGTGCTGGGCTAGATACAGGAAGCAATTTAGAACACTGTGTTGCAGTGCTTTCTGTGTCAACCAATGGACTTCAGCTGAATGGGTTAATACTACCTCACCTCTATCCACCACGGGAGCTGACAATCAGAATGAGCTAAAGAAACTTGATGCTTGACAGCACTGAATCACGGGAGATTATGTTTTGGAAATAAATGTTACTATGGCAGTTAATGGACTATTGAACTACAATTACCAATGCAAGCCAGGTATAAAGAGAGAGATCTGTATTTTCACAGGCTGATTACTAAGGGATTCCCTCTCTGTTTCGAGGAGACTAAGGTGTGCACTTTGGTGCTCCTGTGTGCATCAACCTGCTATAAGCCTGCGGCAATGGGCTGAGGACCAGAATCTCCCCGGGTAGATCCAAAAGTGAGCGAACATTGGAACAGTGGGACCCCTGTTGCTGTATTGCAGGAACTGGTGAGAATTCACTGCTGCCATTAAACTGTTGCTGCTAGCAGAGACTGGGCACATAGAGACTGGCCATCTAACTATCAGCATTATTTACTGCATGCAGACTTTACTGGGACTGTACTCATGGGCCCCAACGCTAGTCGACTGAAGAACTAGGGCTAAAGACTGCTCATCAGATAGCTGTTTCACAAGATCTGTCCCTATTGTCCATAGTGAGAGGTGCCTCTTTAGGGAGTTTTAAATTTCATTGCTGCCATTCAAAAAGAGTTCAAGCTAAAGTGGATATTGCCCACTGTTTATCGTAGTATTGATTGTTATTGCTGTTACTGTTTTCTAATGCCATTAAAGCTGAATGCCATACAGACATAAAAGACAAATAGCTGCAGCTATTTATTCATAAATACTGTGCACAAAAAAGTACTTCCATTTACATCCACTTACATCAAAGTCTGTTTATGGCCACAGAAAAAAATATGAAAATGATCTACATCCTTTTCTGTTTCTGTGGACATAAACACATGCAAACTGCTGTAAACTCACGTAAACTAAACTGAACTGAATGGATGTGCAAACTGATGTGAACCACCTAAAACAAATTCAGTATTTATCTTTTTTTTTTCTTACCAAAACACATAACTGAACCGACGACATCAATGTAAAAGGACCCAGAATATAGGTTTTAGAGCAGCCTTTAGCTGCTCAGCAGCTCCAGCTCAACCAGGGTATTCATCTTGAGGTTTTAATGGATTGCTAAAAGTGTATAAAAAATATGCAGTACATTTTTGAAATACATGCATATTTCCACAATAGACCCTGCAAGTACAGAAAAATAACTGTTGAGCTGCCAGACATGCACACAGAGTGGTGTTAACTAGCACCTTCTTTTGCTGAACTACTGAGACCTGCCTATAATGGTTAATCATTCTGTAGATCCAAGATAAGATAAGAACTAGGAGGGCTCTTTAAGATAACACAGGAAGTATGCAGAAGACAAAGGACAGCTCTGAATTTCTAACAAATCAACATTTTTTTGCACAAAATTCATAATTCATATGGAAAATGGTTTTGTCATTTTACAGCCCTGGGTTTCATATACTCTGGGACACCACATTCCTTTTTTTTTTTTATTTAACCCTTTCTACAACTCACTGTTAATCATTGTATGATAACTGTTATCAGGGGTTCCTAAAAGTTAATTTAAATGTTACATGGGGGTAAAAGGGTTGAGAAAGACCGCCAGGGTCAACTTTAAGGCAGGGCAAAAGGGCCCTGGGCCCTGTCATTGTTGTGGGGCCCAAAGCAGCTGCCTCATACTTGCCAACTATCCCAGTTTAAATTCCCTTGTCCCTTGAAGTTTTAGTCCTGTACTGTGTCCTGATATCTCAGTGTGAAGTGCTGGTACTAATGCTGCCCAGATCTGCCCTATTGTTTTGTACAGATGACTCACCTGCAGACCCTGTGTTTGCATGTAAATAACCGGCATTCATATGTAAATAGTGGCCACATTACTAAATAAATAGCTGCGGCCGGCGGCATTGATATGTAAATAAAGGCAGCATTCATATGTATATCATGCTTCCCTGCAGTGAGGAGATGATGTGCTGTAACCTCTTGCAACCAATCAGTGAGCAGTATTACTGTACAGTAATCTCTAGCAACCAATTAACAAGCAGAAATCATTTGCATTAACCTCTAGCAACTAATCAGTGAGCCGTAATGTGTGCTGTAACCTCTAGCAACCAGTCAGTAAGCAGTAATGATATGCTGTAACCGCTGGCAACCATTCACAATTGCTGCCTGATCTAAAACAGAAAACTGATTTTAAGTCTAGCTGCTATTTATTGTATGTCTCAGAGCAGGTGGAGAGTGAAATTGAAGGGGGGGGCCCAAGAAATTTTTTGCCCAGGGTCCAATCAATATTAAAGACGGCCCTGAAGACCGCATTTGAGAATCCCTGGCACAGTATAGAAGGATAACTTGGGGATTCTTTTTTCAGTCATCCCTGTGCTATACCACACAGCTATCAAATCTGACAACTCAGCCTCATCCTAAGTAGCCTATGTCTACTATGTCTGACCAGTGGCGTAGCGTGGGGAATGCAGGGGGTGCCGTGGCCCCGGGCGCGACATTTAGGGGGCGCCAGTATGTGTCACTGGCTGCCTCCTCCTAATTTCAAATTCCTGTGTCCCCGGGCTCCGGCCGCCATGTTAAGTGTCCGGCGCCCTGTGATTGGGCGTATGGGAATCATGTGAGGCGTTGGACTGGCCTGTCCTCGATCGCTCCTGAAGTCCCGCCTCCGCACATGACCTCCCATACGCCCAATCACAGGGCGCTGGACACTGAACATGGCAGCAGGCAGAGCACAGGGGAGAGAAGAATGTGAGCCGCCGCTGTCTTCTCCTCCTCATCCGGATCGATGCAGGCCAGGATAAGAAGGTGAGTGAGAGTCTTGTTACTGGCCCGGGGGGGGGGCGAGAGAGAGAGACTGTAGGCAGGACAGTATAGTGTAGTATAGTGGTCAGTATAGTGTAGTATAGTGGTCAGTATAGTGGACAGTGTAGTGTAGTATAGTGGTCAGTATAGTGGACAGTGTAGTGTAGTATAGTGGTCAGTGTAGTATAGTATAGTGGTTAGTATAGTGGTCATTATAGTGTAGTTTAGTATGGAGGTCAGTGTAGTGTAGTGGTCAGTATGGGGGGCAGTGTAGTGGACAGTATAGTGTAGTGGTCAGTGTAGTGTAGTATAGTGGACAGTGTAGTATAGTGGTCAGTGTAGTATAGTGGTCAGTATAGTGTAGTATAGTGGACAGTATAGTGGTTAGTGTAGTATAGTATAGTGGTTAGCATAGTGGTCAGTATAGTGTAGTTTAGTATGGAGATCAGTGTAGTGTAGTATAGTGGTCAGTATGGTGGTTAGTGTAGTGGACAGTATAGTGGTCAGTATAGTGTATTGGACAGTGTAGTATAGTGTGGTGGTCAGTGTAGTGTAGCATAGTGGTCAGTGTAGTGTAGTATGGTGGTCAGTATAGTATAGTGGACAGTGTAGTGGTCAGTGTAGTGTAGTATGGTGGACAGTGTAGTGTAGTATGGTGGTCAGTATAGTGTCGTGTAGTATAGTGGACAGTGTAGTATAGTGGTCAGTGTAGTGTAGTATGGTGGTAAGTATAGTGTAGTATAGTGGTCAGTATAGTGGTTCGTATAGTATAGTGGTTAGTATAGTGGTCAGTATAGTGTAGTTTAGTATGGAGGTCAGTGTAGTATAGTGGACAGTGTAATGTAGTATAGTGGACAGTGTAGTATGGTGGTCAGTATAGTGTAGTATGGTGGTCAGTGTAATGTAGTATAGTGGACAGTGTAGTATGGTGGTCAGTATAGTGTACTATGGTGGTCAGTATAGTGTAGTATAGTGGTCAGTGTAGTGTAGTATAGTGGTCATTGTAGTATACTGGACAGTGTAATGTAGTATAGTGGAGAGTGTAGTATGGTGGTCAGTGTATAATGTGGTATGGTGGACAGTGTAGTGTAGTGGACAGTGTAGTATAGTGGTCAGTGTAGTATAGTGGTCAGTGTAGTGTAGTATAGTGGTCAGTATAGTGTAGTATAGTGGACAGTGTAGTATAGTGGTCACTGTAGTGGTCAGTGTAGTGGACAGTATAGTGGACAGTATAGTATAGTGGACAGTGTAGTATAGTGGTCAGTATAGTGTCGTGTAGTATAGTGGTCAGTGTAGTATAGTGGTCAGTATAGTGGTTAGTGTAGTATAGTATAGTGGTTAGCATAGTGGTCAGTATAGTGTAGTGGACAGTGTAGTGTAGTATGGTGGTCAGTTTAGTGTAGTATGGTGGTCAGTGTAGTGTAGTATAGTGGTCAGTATAGTGGACAGTATAGTGTAGTATAGTGGTCAGTATAGTGTAGTATAGTGGTCAGTATAGTGGTCAATATAGTGGTCAGTATAGTGGACAGTGTAGTGTAGTATAGTGGTCAGTATAGTGGTCAGTGTAGTATAGTATAGTGGTTAGTATAGTGGTCATTATAGTGTAGTTTAGTATGGAGGTCAGTGTAGTGGTCAGTATGGGGGGCAGTGTAGTGGACAGTATAGTGTAGTGGTCAGTGTAGTGTAGTATAGTGGACAGTGTAG
Organism: Lithobates septentrionalis; assembly: GCA_037952835.1. Classification (NCBI taxonomy): domain Eukaryota; kingdom Metazoa; phylum Chordata; class Amphibia; order Anura; family Ranidae; genus Lithobates; species Lithobates septentrionalis. The sequence goes on from JBBDGP010000244.1 coordinate 436,139, forward strand.
TATGGTGGTCAGTATAGTGTCATGTAGTATAGTGGTCAGTGTAGTATAGTGGTCAGTATAGTGTAGTATAGTGGACAGTATAGTGGTTAGTGTAGTATAGTATAGTGGTTAGCATAGTGGTCAGTATAGTGTAGTTTAGTATGGAGGTCAGTGTAGTGTAGTATAGTGGTCAGTATGGTGGTTAGTGTAGTGGACAGTATAGTGGTCAGTATAGTGTAGTGGACAGTGTAGTATAGTGTGGTGGTCAGTGTAGTGTAGCATAGTGGTCAGTGTAGTGTAGTATGGTGGTCAGTATAGTATAGTGGACAGTGTAGTGGTCAGTGTAGTGTAGTATGGTGGACAGTGTAGTGTAGTATGGTGGTCAGTATAGTGTCGTGTAGTATAGTGGACAGTGTAGTATAGTGGTTAGTGTAGTGTAGTATGGTGGTCAGTATAGTGTAGTATAGTGGTCAGTATAGTGGTTAGTGTAGTATAGTATAGTGGTTAGTATAGTGGTCAGTATAGTGTAGTTTAGTATGGAGGTCAGTGTAGTATAGTGGACAGTGTAATGTAGTATAGTGGACAGTGTAGTATGGTGGTCAGTATAGTGTAGTATGGTGGTCAGTGTAATGTAGTATAGTGGACAGTGTAGTATGGTGGTCAGTATAGTGTACTATGGTGGTCAGTATAGTGTAGTATAGTGGTCAGTGTAGTGTAGTATAGTGGTCAGTGTAGTATATTGGACAGTGTAATGTAGTATAGTGGACAGTGTAGTATGGTGGTCAGTGTATAATGTGGTATGGTGGACAGTGTAGTGTAGTGGACAGTGTAGTATAGTGGTCAGTGTAGTATAGTGGTCAGTGTAGTGTAGTATAGTGGTCAGTATAGTGTAGTATAGTGGACAGTGTAGTATAGTGGTCACTGTAGTGGTCAGTGTAGTGGACAGTATAGTGGACAGTATAGTATAGTGGTCAGTATAGTGGACAGTGTAGTATAGTGGTCAGTGTAGTGTAGTATAGTGGTCAGTGTAGTATAGTGGTCAGTGTAGTGTAGTATGGTGGTCAGTATAGTGTAGTATAGTGGTCAGTATAGTGGTTAGTGTAGTATAGTGGTTAGTGTAGTATAGTATAGTGGTCAGTATAGTGTAGTTTAGTATGGAGGTCAGTGTAGTATAGTGGACAGTGTAATGTAGTATAGTGGTCAGTGTAGTATGGTGGTCAGTGTAGTGTAGTGTAGTATAGTGGTCAGTGTAGTGTACTATAGTGGTCAGTGTAGTGTAGTATAGTGGTCTGTGTAGTGTAGTATAGTGGTCAGTGTAGTGTAGTATAGTGGACAGTGTAGTATAGTGGTCAGTGTAGTATGGTGGTCAGTATAGTGTAGTATAATGGTCAGTGTAGTATAGTGGTCAGTGTAGTATAGTGGTCAGTGTAGTATGCTGGTGTAAGAGAACTGTCAGGATGCGCCCGGCACGCACACGTGCGCATGCACGCATTCACGGGCATCAGCAGATTTCCTTGCGCAGGAACACACATCTGACCACAATTGGCACCTGACAGCCTATTTAAGGGTTGCTCTGATTTCTGTCAGGTGCTGCTTGATCTTCAGCTGTGTCCTGAGATTCTGAAACCCTGTTTGTCTTGACTTCCTGTTGCTGAAACCCTGGCCTTCCTGACCCTGTTTCTGGACTCTGATTACTGGTTCATGATCCTGGCTTCCTGTTTGACCTTGCTCCTGTTTATACCTTGGTACCTCGCTGCCCGCCCGTTACTGAACCCGGCTTACCTGTTGACCTCGCTTCTGTCTCCTGTTTGGCTCCACGCTGTTTCCGAGTACCTGTGCTGGCCGTCCATCCTCTCAGCTGTGCTGGTTCCAGCTCTTCACCAGAAACCCTGCCTGCACTTCCCAGTCTGCAACACTTCTGGCAAGTCCTGCACACAGCATTCACAGGCACTCGTGTTCCTCCTGATCCTTGCCACCATCTGTTCCATCTCCAGTGGGGCTTGGATTGGAGATACAAGAGAGGCTGACCTCGTCATTTCAGACTCCTACCAGGTACGTGACAGTATCAAGCAGCCACAAATGGAGTCTGAAAGGGAGGCCTCTCCACCAGAGAACATTTACAGATCTATTTCTGTGCTATCCAATATTGTGCAGAAGTTACAAGAAAATCTGAGTCGCATGGAAGAGCGATTTCCCCACAATGAGAATGTCGCATTGGCCTGTGCTCCGCTTTTGGTCTCTGATTCATATACCCAAACAGAGCCCGGCTTGTTCCATGAGGTTGCTTCTGCTCCTGAACCCAGGGTGCCTATGCCTGAGCGATTCTCCGGAAATCGCAAGAAGTTTCGCACATTCCGGAATTCCTGTGAACTATATTTCTCCCTGTTACCCCGGACCTTCACGTCTGAAAACATCAAGGTGGGGTTTATTATTACATTACTATTGGATGAACCACTTTCCTGGGCTCATCATCTCCGGGAACAACATGACCCTGTCCTGACAACCACGGATTCTTTCTTCTCAGCCATGGCTCAGCTTTATGCAGACCCCTTCTACCAGCAGACTGCCGAATTCATGCTTGGCAAATTACAGCAAGGTCCAAGGCCTGCTGAGGAATATGTAACTGATTTCCGTGTATGGAGTGCAGATACCCAATGGAATCATTCCGCACTTCGCCACCAGTTTCGACTAGGACTGTCTGACACCTTAAAGGATGAGCTTGCCAGAGTGGGAGTTCCAGCATCCCTGGAAGACCTGATCGATCTAACCATTCAGATCGATCGGCGATTACGTGAAAGGCAATTCGAAAGGTCCAAAGGAACCCTTTCTGTGGCTTCAAGGTCTGACATTCCTGCATCCTCATGCGTTGCATCCCCCAGAAGGAGGGAACTGCATAAGACTCCTCATAGAAGTTTTCGAAGACCACCCCTTTCTCCTGATGAACGCCTTCATCGATTACAGGACAATCTGTGTCTCTATTGCGGGGAGGCAGGTCACTTTATACAGACTTGCCCCGCAAAGACCCGCAGGTCTTTCTCCCGTCAGCCTCACATGATGCATCTCTCAGGGAGGTACCAGTCTCATGTCTCTCTTTCCATTGTGCTCCAGTTTTCTGAAAAGACTGTTCCTGTACTTGCAATCATAGACTCTGGGGCCTGTAGTTGTTTTATGGACACTGCATTTGCTTCTCTCCACCAGCTGCCTGTATGTGCCAAGAAGCAGGAATTCCATGTTCATCTGGCTGACGGTTCCGGCATTAAATCAGGCCCAGTTACCCAAGAGACTTTACCTATTTCCTGCCGTACTTCTTCCGGCCACCATGAATTCCTCCGTTTGGATATCATAGCTTCGCCCATGTTCCCGGTCATCCTTGGCATTCCATGGTTGAAGGCACATAATCCTCACATTAACTGGCTTACCGGAGACATCTCCTTTTCCTCTGACTACTGCCAAATTCACTGCCTACCTGAAAAGATTTTCAATACCACACCCCTCCTGGGTATCCTCCCTGACCATGAAACCTCTAATCTGGTCCCTGCTGCCTACCACGAGTATCTGGATGTATTTAACAAGAAAGGAGCAGACACTCTTCCTCCCCATAGAACATATGATTGTCCTATTGAACTTTTACCAGGGGCCGAGATCCCATTTGGGCGAATTTATCCTCTCTCTGAGCCTGAACTAGAAGCCCTGCGGATTTATATAGATGAAAGCCTTGAAAAACAGTTCATCCGGCCCTCCACTTCACCAGCAGGAGCCGGTATTTTCTTTGTGGAAAAGAAAGACCATACCCTTAGGCCCTGTGTGGACTATCGTGACCTTAACAGGGTCACTGTTAAAAACCGGTACCCTCTGCCTCTGATCCCTGAACTTTTTCAAAGGCTGCGTGGGGCACGAGTGTTCTCCAAATTGGATCTGAGAGGTGCTTATAATCTTGTCAGAATCAGGGAGGGAGATGAATGGAAGACGGCCTTCCGAACACGCTTCGGGCATTTTGAATATCAAGTCATGCCATTCGGACTCTGCAACGCCCCTGCCACATTCCAACATCTGGTTAATGACGTTTTTCGGGACTTCCTTGATTTATTCGTCATCGTGTATCTGGATGACATCCTTATATTCTCTGAAACTTTAGAATCCCATAGGACTCATGTAAAAAAAGTACTGGGTCGGCTGAGGGAACACCGCCTTTACGCAAAGGCTGAGAAATGTGACTTTGAAAGACCAACCATACATTTCCTGGGACTTGTCATCTCTGCTGACGGTATCTCCATGGACCCACAGAAAGTCACTTCCGTCCTGGAATGGCCTGCCCCTGTTGACAGGAAAGCTGTTCAGAGATTTGTGGGATTCGCCAACTTTTACAGAAAATTTATCAAGAACTTTTCTGGTATCATCACTCCCATCACTCAGTTAACAAAGCAGCATGTTCCTTTCCGATGGACCCCTGAAGCTCAAACAGCTTTTGAACAGTTAAAAACTTTATTCACGTCAGCTCCTATCTTGAAACATCCTGATCCATCCTTAGCCTACGTTTTGGAGGTGGATGCCTCTGAGAGTGCACTAGGCGCTATTTTGTCTCAACGCCAAGGTCCCAAATCTTTGCTCCATCCTGTGGCCTTTTTCTCTAAGAAATTAAATCCTTCTGAAAGGAACTATGATGTTGGAGACCGAGAATTGCTGGCTATCAAGGCTGCGCTTGAAGAATGGCGCTACCTCCTGGAAGGAGCAGCTCACCCCATCCTCATATTCACGGACCATAAAAATCTCGAATACTTGAGGACGGCTAGACGACTAAGACCCCGGCAGGCAAGGTGGGCACTTTTCTTCTCTCGTTTTATGTTCCATATAACTTATCGTCCTGGCTCAAAGAATGGTAAACCGGATGCCTTGTCCCGCATGTTCAGCGACCCAGTGGTATCCTCAGAACCTGATACTATTCTACCAGCCAAAAATTTTTTGCTTCTTCAGGCGGATTTGATGTCTCAGATAAAAGCAGATGTGATAAACCAACCACCTTCCAAAGATCTGGCTCTTCAATTGAGGGATGGTCTGTACTTTCATAAGAAGCAAATCTTTATCCCTGAGCAATTCAGAGTTTCTGTCCTGAGGCGATGTCATGACCACCCATTAGCGGGCCACTTTGGAATTCGCAAAACGGCCGATCTGATCTCTCGTACATTCTGGTGGCCAGACTTGATGCAAGACTGCAAAAGATATGTTAATTCGTGTGTGACATGCCTTCGGAATAAGACGGACAGAGCCAAAACTTGGGGCCTACTTGAGCCACTCCCTGTACCTGAGAAACCATGGAGCATGATCTCCATGGATTTCATTGTGGAACTCCCCCCATCTGAAAACTTCACCACCGTGTTTGTTGTGGTGGATCGCCTGACCAAGATGGCCCATTTTGTACCCTTACAAGGAACTCCTTCGGCCACAGAGACCGCCTCAGCTTTCATCAAGGAGATTGTAAGATTACATGGTGTCCCTGATAGCATCATCTCTGATCGTGGGGTGCAGTTTACGTCTAGATTTTGGAGGGCATTATGCCAAGCACTGAACATTGAACTCCGCCTCTCCACAGCCTACCATCCACAAACTAATGGACAAACTGAAAGAACCAATCAAACCCTTGAGCAGTACTTACGGTGTTTTTCCTCTTTTGCACAAGATGACTGGCTATCACTTCTCCCACTGGCAGAATTTTCATACAATAATTCCATCCACTCTGCAACCAAGCAATCACCCTTTTTTGCCAATTATGGGTACCACCCCTCTTTCTTACCTGAGCTGGCCATTGAATCATCTGTACCTGCTGTACAAAACAGATTAAACTTCCTCAGTACTAATAACCAATTACTGCAAGATACAATCTCCAAGACTCAAGCAAGCAATAAAAAGTTCTTCGACAAGAAGAAGAGAGGTAATCTGAACCTTAAACCTGGAGACAAGGTCTGGCTTTCCACAACAAACTTGAAACTGAGCTGTCCTTCAAGAAAACTTGGCCCAAAATTTTTGGGACCCTTCCCAGTCAAGAGGAAAATTAATGCAGTGGCATTCGAGTTGGTGTTACCCAAGAATCTAAAGATCCACCCTGTATTCCATGTCTCTTTGTTGAAACCAGCTGTACCAAATCCATTTCCAGATCGGGTTTCTGAAATTCCTCCTCCACTGCTCATCGAAGGGAATGAGGAATTTGAGGTGGAAGCCGTGTTGGACTGTAGAAGAAGGCATAACCAAACACAGTTCCTCATTAAATGGAAAGGCTATGGGTCGGAGGAAAATTCCTGGGAACCAGCTTCAGATGTGCATGCTCCCAAACTAGTGCAAGCCTTTTTTCAACGCCACCCAGAGAAAAGACACTTGAAGGGCATCCGGAGGCTGCCCTTAAGGGGGGGGCAATGTAAGAGAACTGTCAGGATGCGCCCGGCACGCACACGTGCGCATGCACGCATTCACGGGCATCAGCAGATTTCCTTGCGCAGGAACACACATCTGACCACAATTGGCACCTGACAGCCTATTTAAGGGTTGCTCTGATTTCTGTCAGGTGCTGCTTGATCTTCAGCTGTGTCCTGAGATTCTGAAACCCTGTTTGTCTTGACTTCCTGTTGCTGAAACCCTGGCCTTCCTGACCCTGTTTCTGGACTCTGATTACTGGTTCATGATCCTGGCTTCCTGTTTGACCTTGCTCCTGTTTATACCTTGGTACCTCGCTGCCCGCCCGTTACTGAACCCGGCTTACCTGTTGACCTCGCTTCTGTCTCCTGTTTGGCTCCACGCTGTTTCCGAGTACCTGTGCTGGCCGTCCATCCTCTCAGCTGTGCTGGTTCCAGCTCTTCACCAGAAACCCTGCCTGCACTTCCCAGTCTGCAACACTTCTGGCAAGTCCTGCACACAGCATTCACAGGCACTCGTGTTCCTCCTGATCCTTGCCACCATCTGTTCCATCTCCAGTGGGGCTTGGATTGGAGATACAAGAGAGGCTGACCTCGTCATTTCAGACTCCTACCAGGTACGTGACAGCTGGTCAGTGTAGTGTAGTATAGTGGTCAGTGTAGTGTAGTATAGTGGTCAGTGTAGTGTAGTATAGTGGTCAGTGTAGTATAGTGGTCAGTGTAGTGTAGTATAGTGGTCAGTGTAGTGTAGTATAGTGGTCAGCATAGTTTAGTATAGTGGTCAGTGTAGTATAGTGGACAGTGTAGAGTAGTGGTCAGTGTAGTGGACAGTATAGTGGTCAGTATAGTGGTCAGTGTAATATAGTGGACAGTATAGTATAGTGGTCAGTATGGTGGTCAGTGTAGTATAGTGGACAGTATAGTATAGTGGTCAGTGTAGTGGACAATGTAGTGTAGTGGACAGTGTAGTTCTCAGTGTAGTGGACAGTGTAGTGGTCAGTACTATTGTATTTGAAGGGACTCAGGGATAGCTAAAAGTCCGCAGGTTGGGGGGCGCAAATTACTTGCCTTGCCCCGGGTGCTGACAACCCACGCTACGCCACTGTGTCTGACTTCCATGTGACTGGGAAGCTGTCCTAAACATGTACACCTATCTCCATTGATAGCGTAAATGGGAGTACATGGTGGCTTAGTGGTGAACTTTTGCCTTAGAAGTGCTGAGTTTATCTAGCACCATGGAAACTATCTATATGTGATTGTGTGTATATTCTCCTGCAAAGGTAAAGTTAACTACTTCCAACCAAACAAATTTAATTGTATGCTCTTTTGAAAAAAAAAAACACAAGCGGTATTCCAATGTGAGACTCAAATTCAGTCCTCCTTCCAGTTCCAAAACTACTTACAAAAAAAATTCTTTTGTAAGTAGTTTTCATTTTTTTTTTTTAAATAAACACTTGACGGTATTACACTATTGGAGTCTCGTTTTTCCCTGGCCGAGTTTTAACATGGAGCAGGAAGGAGGACTGAATTGGAATACCACCTATGTTTCCTATGCCATAAGATCCTTGAATCAATATCCATACCGCTTCATGCCTTGTTAGACCACCTATAATTTGGGGTCTAACGATCTGATTATACACCATTGGGTTTTAAGGACAAGATAGACACAATTTCTTTTTCTTGAATATATATGTATATATGCTTATGTACATTTAATTTATATGGACTATTAATTGTTTTAATTGATTCACAGTTCTGGTGATCACAATTATTTGCAGTTAAGGAGAAGCACCTGATTGAGATATTGGTTTATATTTGTTTGCATAATTTTTGGATACTTACACACAGCGCAACAATGTTAGGTTTAAATAGTTTGGATATGCAATAAAAGAAAAACAGCAAATATAGTTCAAGCAATTATACGAAAATAACAGTATACTTGCTAATTCGACAAACAAAAATTTGGAAATGCCCATGGGACTTTTCTGAGGCACATCAAAAACAAACACAATTCATAATTTTTTTTTATTGCATACATCAATAAAAAAAATCTTCATAGTTAAAAACAATAAGCTACCTTATTTATCGGCGTATAACACACACTTTTTTCCCCTGAAAATCAGGGGAAATTCGTGGGTGCGTGTTATACGCCAATCCCCCACCGATTGTAAGCTTTTCGGCCGTCCTCAGCGGCTTTTAGCTTTTCGCGGCGGCTTTGAAAATGGCGCCGCCATTCTCGGCCGCTTTCGGCCATTCTCGGCGGCTCTCGGCCGCTGTCGGCAATTCTCGGCGGCTCTCGGCCATTCTCGACGCCTTTCGGCCGCTTTCGGACATTCTCAGCGCCTCTCGCAGTCCCGCGGGAGCCGCCAAAAGCCGAGTGCGTCCGAGAGCGGCTGAGAGCCGCCGAGAATGGCCGAAAGTGGCGCCATTTTCAAAGATGCACAGACTACAGATGGACACTAACAAGGCTGCAATAGGGGACAAGGCTGCAATGGGGGACAAGGCTGCAATGGGGGACAAGGCTGCAATGGGGGACAAGGCTGCAATGGGGACAAGGCTGCAATGGGGACAAGGCTGCAATGGGGGACAAGGCTGCAATGGGGACAAGGCTGCAATCAGGGACAACACTACAGATGGACACTGACAAGGCTGCAGATGGGCACTGATGAGGCTGCATTGATGGGCATTTAAATGTAAGTTTTTTTCCTTAAACTTTCCTCCCAAAAGTTTTTTTCCTTAAAATTCCCTCCTAAACTTGGGGTGCGTGTTATACGCCGGCGCGTGTTATACGCTGATAAATACGGTAATTTAGTATGAACATATTCATGTTTTCACTCTTGTTTACAAGCATTTGTCTTACGATTCCACAAGGGATCAATTATAACCCAGTAAATAAAGATGCATCATAAATCTCTACAATTTTTCATAAATATGTATTAACTTCATCAGGAGTAGATGCTACTGACATGGTGTCTACAAGCTGGGAAATACAATTTTAAAGATGTACAGGCGCATCTCAAAAAATTTGAATATCATCAAAAAGTTAATTTATTTCAGTAATTCAATGCAAAAAGTTAAACAATTCATATGCATTTTGTTTCTTTGCAAAACAATTGTGATTTACATTTTCAAAGTTGCAGCTTGCTAATGAAATAATACAAAAATGTGTATAGTAGTTTGTCTGTAGGGGACAATGGTGTTTCTTTTTGATATATCTACACAGCCCAGCACTGGAGAGCTATGTGCTGAAGACTGGAATTTCCTAGGTCAAGTGTTGGAATGTAGTTGTCCATTAGACATGTGGTAAATTTTAGGTAAGAGAGACAGAGGGAAATATACAGCTGTTTTCTCTTTGCTGTGACATAGTTGACAAAAAAAATGCATTTTAGTGGCCTAAAATATACATTTGATAAAACACAGCCAGGACTACCCAGGGGAAATATTGCAGTTGTTGACTTTAGCTCATATTTATCCAAATTAACTCTGTCAGCCAGAGAGACAATGTGAAAAGTAACATTTTTCATTACTATCTGGTCACAATGCTGCTAACTTATAAGTACAGAAGTTACTCATTTAGAGTCAAACACAGTCATGGTTTCCTGTAAGGGGCATTTACACCTTAATGTCAGTTCATATGGGGCTGTTGATAAATAAGGAGGTGACAGGTGCTCTCTACATGTATACATGACATTCATGTCCAGGGTTGATTCCCCTCCCTTGTTTTAAAAGAATATGCTTTGACAAAGATTGGTTTTAAGGGTTCTTTAGAACAGAGCCTAGATAGCAGATGGACACTGAAGTAAGGAAAATGGATGAGCTGGTATGAGGAGCTGACATGTGGCATGCCATTCTATATAGTCAGTTTCCGATACGCAGACATGGAACAATTTATGAGTGAAGGCACCCTGAAAAGGGTTTCATGCCCCAGCATTCCTGAAGTGGTCTAGGCAAGATGTTACTATACAGCTTTAGCCAAGGAAATAGGCTTCATATCTGTATGGTTGTGGCTAGGGATGAGCCAGCGGTTCGAGTGGAACGTAAGTTCCACTCAAACATTGGGTGTTTGTTCTAAAATGAACCAAACATATGGGGCGTTCGCGGGAAATTCGAGCGCCGCGGAACCCCCACATATTGCACTGCTAGATCGCAGTGCATTGCTGTATGATGATTGGCCAAAGCATGCACCTGACCTGCATGCTTTGGCCAATCACAGTATCCTCTGCTGAGAGAGCCATAATTGGCCAAAGGCACCATGGCTCAGGGGGACTAAATCCAAGCCCCACACTATCTAAGGCTGCTTACATAGTGGCCGCGTATAATGTGTGGATGGAGATAGATTGAGCTAGATTAGGCAGGCAGGTTAGTTAGTGCCAGTGTATTTGATATGTACAGTGGGGACGGAAAATATTCAGACCCCCTTAAATTTTTCACTCTTTGTTATACTGCAGCCATTTGCTAAAATAATTTAAGTTCATTTTTTTCCTCATTAATGTACAAACAGCACCCCATATTGACAGAAAAACACAGAATTGTTGACATTTTTGCAGATTTATTAAAAAAGAAAAACTGAAATATCACATGGTCCTAAGTATTCAGACCCTTTGCTCAGTATTTAGTAGAAGCACCCTTTTGATCTAATACAGCCATGAGTCTTTTTGGGAAAGATGCAACAAGTTTTTCACACCTGCATTTGGGGATCCTCTGCCATTCCTCCTTGTAGATCCTCTCCAGTTCTGTCAGGTGGGATGGTAAACGTTGGTGGACAGCCATTTTTAGGTCTCTCCAGAGATGCTCAATTGGGTTTAAGTCAGGGTTCTGGCTGGGCCATTCAAGAACAGTCACGGAGTAGTTGTGAAGCCACTCCTTTGTTATTTTAGCTGTGTGTTTAGGGTCATTGTCTTATTGGAAGGTAAACCTTCGGCTCAGTCTGAGGTCCTGAGCACTCTGGAGAAGGTTTCCGTCCAGGATATCCCTGTACTTGGCCGCATTTCTCTCGATTGCAACCAGTCGTCCTGTCCCTGCAGCTGAAAAACACGCCAAGAGCATGATGCTGCCACCACCATGCTTCACTGTTGGGACTGTATTGGACAGGGTATAAGCAGTGCCTGGTTTTCTCCACACATACCGCTTAGAATTAAGGCCAAAAAGTTCTATCTTGGCCTCATCAAACCAGAGAATCTTATTTCTCACCATCTTGGAGTCCTTCAGATGTTTTTTTAGCAAACTCCATGCAGGCTTTCATGTGTCTTGCACTGAGGAGAGGCTTCCGTCGGGTCACTCTGCCATAAAGCCCAGACTGGTGGAGGGCTGCAGTGATGGTTGACTTTCTACAACTTTCTCCCATCTCCCGACTGCATCTCTGGAGCTCAGCCACAGTGATCTTTGGGTTCTTCTTTTCTCACCAAGGCTCTTCTCCCCTAATAGCTCAGTTTAGCTGGACGGCCAGCTCTAGGAAGGGTTCAGGTCGTCCCAAGCGTCTTCCATTTAAGGATTATGGAGGCCACTGTGCTCTTAGGAACCTTAAGCACAGCAGAATTTTTTTTGTAACCTTGGCCAGATCTGTGCCTTGCCACAATTCTGTCTCTGAGCTCTTCAGGTAGTTCCTTTGACCTCATGATTCTCATTTGCTCTGACATGCACTGTGAGCTGTAAGGTCTTATATAGACAGGTGTGTGGCTTTTCTAATCAAGTCCAATCAGTATAATCAAACACAGCTGGACTCAAATGAAGGTGTAGAACCATCTCAAGGATGATCAGAAGAAATGGACAGCACCTGAGTTAAATATATGAGTGTCACAGCAAAGGGTCTGAATACTTAGGACCATGTGATATTTCAGTTTTTTTTTTAAATAAATCTGCAAAAATGTCAAATAATTTGTTTTTTCTGTCAATATGGGGTGCTTTGTGTTCATTAATGAGGAAAAAAATGAACTTAAATGTTGTTAGCAAATGGCTGCAATATAACAAAGAGTGAGAAATTTAAGGGGGTCTGAATACTTTCCGTCCCCACTGTATATATATATATATATATATATATATATATATATATATATATATATATATATATATATATACTCTGCATTCAGTGTATATTCTATATTCAGTCAATGCAGGCAGTGCAGTTTATATAACACAGTGTATTGAAGTGGTTAAGGGAAACCCTGAGCCAAAATTGTAAAAGAAAAATGGCGTGGGGGTTCCCCCCTAAAATCCACACCCTTCAGGTCTGGTATGGATTTTATAGGGGAACCCCGCGCCAAAAATGTAAAAAAAATGGCGTAGGGGCCCCCCAAAATCCATACCAGACCCTTATTTGAGCATGCAACCTGGCAGGCTGCGGGAAAGGGGGGGACGAGAGAGCGCCCCCCCTCCTGAACCAAACCAGGCCACATGCCCTCAACAAGGGAAGGGTGCTTTGGGGTTGATGGGGACAAGGGCCTCATCCCCACATTTCTTGCCTGGTGGTTGTGGGGGTCTGCAGGCGGGGGGCTTATCAGAATCTGGAAGCCCCCTTTAACAAGGGGGCCCCCAGATCCTGGCCCCCCCTATGTGAATGGGTATGGGGTATATAGTATCCCTAACTATTCAACAAAAATTGTCAAAAAAGTAAGAACAACAGCAGACAGTTTTTGACAATTCCTTTATTTTAAAAAAAGTGTCCCGCAATGTAAATCCATCGTCAATCACGACGTCAACAGTCCCCAGAAGAAAAGAGATCGGAAAAACTCCGCTGACTGCAGCCTTTTCACTAGGACAGCTGTTATATAGCCAAGGGCAGGGCCACTCAGTGATGTAAGCGGGTGACCCCACCCTTTCTGATGTCATGTGACGCTCTCTCATCCCCCCCGCTGTTTGCCAGGTTGCATGCTTGGATAAAGATCTGGTATGAATGTTGGGGGGACCCCCATGCCATTTTTTTAATTAGGCGTGGGGTTCACCTTAAAATCCATACCAGACCTAAAGGGCCTGGTATAGATTTTGGGGGACCCCCACTCCATTTTTTTTTAAATTTGAGCTTGGAGTTCCCCTTAAAAACCATACCAGACCCGAAGGGCCTGATAATGGACTGGGGCAGAACCCACGCCACTTTTTTCAATGATTTTTTATGTATATTGCCGGGATCTGACAATACATTACAGCAGGAGCAATTTTAAATGACATTTTTTTTTCTTTTGAAATGTAATTTTGCTGTACTATTGTTTTAAACATGGGAAAAAGGTGCTACTTTAAAGGCAGACTAAGGAGACCCCCCAGACACGATATTTAACCACTAGGCGTCCGCGCTATAGCCGAAAGACGGCTACAGCGCGGACTCCAATTGCCGGGAGGGCGTCCCTGGACGGCCTCCTGTTTACTTCCGCATTGCGCGCTCCCACGAGCGCGCATCGCGGAAGTTTTGTGCTGGCCGTGTCCCTCGGACACAGCCAGTCACAGATCACCGTAAACGGCCAATGACAGCGGCCGTTTACGGTGCGATCGGCGGTGCCAATGAGAGAGGATCTCATATGTAAACATATGAGATCATCTCTCATCGCCGGCTCTCCCTCCTCACACAGAGACAGCGTGTGAGGAGGGAGAGCGGAACCGCTGCGGCGGTGAGTGTAAAAGAAAAAAAAAAGGAAAAAAAGGTGTCCCGCTGTCCCTGCCATCTGCCCCTGCCATCTGCCCTGTCATCTGCCCTGTCATCTGCCCCTGCCATCTGCCCTGTCATCTGCCCCTGCCATCTGCCCCTGCCATCTGCCCCTGCCATCTGTCCCCAGTGCCATCTGTCCCCACTGCCACGTATAAGTGCCATCTGTCATCAGTGCCACATAGTGCCATCTGTCATCAGTGCCATCTGTCATCAGTGCCACCTGTCAGTGTCACGTGCCATCTGTCATCAGTGTCACGTGTCATCAGTGCCACGTATTAGTGCCACCTATCATCAGTGTCATCAGTGCCATGTATCAGTGCCACCTGTCATCAGTGTCATCAGTGCCACATATTAGTGCCATCTGTCATCAGTGCCACGTATTAGTGCCATCTGTCATCAGTGCCACGTATTAGTGCCATCTGTCATCAGTGCCATGTATTAGTGCCATCTTTCATCAGTGCCACGTGTCATCAGTGCCACATATCAGTGCCATTTGTCATCAGCGCCACATGTCATCAGTGCCACATATTAGTGCCATGTGTCATCAGTGCCACATATTAGTGCCATCTGTCAGTGCCACGTATTAGTGCCATCTGTCAGTGCCACGTATTAGTGCCATCTGTCATCAGTGCCATGTATTAGTGCCATCTGTCATCAGTGCCACGTCAGTGCCACGTATCAGTGCCATCTGTCATCAGTGCCACATCAGTGCCACGTATCAGTGCCATTTGTCATCAGTGCCACGTCAGTGTCACGTGTCATTGTCCTGGTGCTCCAGGGCCTTCAAAAGTGTAATAGGTAGTCAACAAATTAGATGTGTAATTTATGCTCCTAGAACACGTGATGGTGCTCCATGCATGTTGGGCCTCTCTATGTGGCCAGGCTGTGAAAAAGTTCCACACATGTGGTATCCCCATACTCAGGAGGAGTAGCAGAATGTATTTTGGGGTGTCATTTGTGGTATATACATGCCATGTGAGAGAAATAACCTATTACAATGACAATTTTGTGGGGGGGGGGGAAAAAAAATCTTCATTTTGCAAAGAATTGTGGGAAAAAATGACAACATCAAAAACCTCACCATGCATCTTACTAAATACCTTGGATTGTCTACTTTCAAAAAAGGGGTCATTTGGGGGGTATTTGTACTTTCCTGACTTGTTCGGGTCGCAAGAAATGAGATAGGCCACCAGTACATCAGGTGTGATCAATTTTTTATGATTTGCACCATAACTTGTAGACTCTCTAACTTTCACAAAGACCAAATAATATCCACTAATTTGGGTTATTTTTACCAAAGATATGTAGCATTATAAATTGTGACCAAAATTTATGAAGAAAAATTACTAATTTGCAAAAAAGAAAAATGCGTTTTTTTTTCAAAATTTGCAGTCTTTTTTCATTTATAGCGCAAAAAATAAAAAACCCAGAGGTGATCAAATACCACCAAAAGAAAGCTCTATTTGTATGAAAAAAAGGACAAAAAATTAATTTGGGTACAGTATTGCATGACTGAGTAATTGTCATTCAAAGTGTGAGAGCGCTGAAAGCTGAAAATTGGTCTGGTCACGAGGGGGGTTTAAGTGCCCAGTTGTCAAGTGGTTAAAGGAATATTTCATTGTTATTGTTTCACTTTAAGCATTATTTAAATCACTGCTCCTGAAAAAAAGGCAGTTTTAAAACCTTTTTTTTGCATTGATACATGTCCCCTGGGGTAGTACCCGGGTCCCCAAACATTTTTTCTGGCAATAACTTGCATATAAGCCTTTAAAATGAAAACTTTTGATTTTTCACGTTTGTGTCCCAAAGACTTTAACGGTGTTTGCATGTTCGCACAAATTTTTTGTCTGTTCGCATGTTTTGGTGCGAACCGAACGGGGGGGGGGGGGGGGTGTTCGGATCATCCCTAGTTGTGGCCACACTAGAGCAACAGTGACAGCCATATTGACCAGAGAGCCATAAAAGCTTTAGGAAGTGACATGGTGAACAGAACTGCACAGGAGAGCCTTACTATGGGGTTGATTTACTAAAGGAAAATCCATTCTGCACTACAAGTGCACTTGAAAGTGCACTTGGAAGTGCAGTCACTGTAAATCCAAGGGGAAGATCTGAAATCAGGGGAAGTTCTGCTGATTTTATCATCCAATCATGTACAAGCAAAAATGCTGTTTTTTTTTCCTTGCATGTCCCCCTCGAATCTACAGTGACTGCACTTCCAAGTGAACTTCCAAGTGCACTTGCAGTGCACTTGTAGTGCAAAGTGGATTTTCCTTTAGTAAATAAACGACATAGGGGTTTGCAACACCTATTTTTAGATCCACAGGAGAGAGTACATGTGGGAACTTGAAGAGAGGTAAGGTAACATCAGAGCCAGTCAGAGACCTGATAGATCTAGGAGAACTAATTGGAAGGCACCAAAAGGCATCAAGTGAGCTGGAGATGAGAGTTTGTCTCAGTGCAGTGAAGATTAAGGTTTCCAAGTGAGTGAGAAGGAAAGGGGTTCACAGGGGATTTGGCAACACTAGAGAAAGGCAAATGTCACACAAGAAAGCCACTGCATGAGCACTTCTTGGCTAGGTAAACAGGTTCAATTAACAGTTCCAGCTACAAATACCTATATAAAATTATATCATATATGAGAACAAGGAGAAAGGCATTAACTGGACATGTCAGTTGTGTGGGACAACTTAGGGTTACTCCCTGAGTTTAAAAGCAGGGGCCGAGAGCGCATGTGCGAAGCTGCTGAGCAGTCATGAATGCTTAGAGCTCCGTTGTCACCGGGATGAAAACGGCCTTCTATCGACAAGTCACGATCGAATACCACATTAATACGGTAACCCACTTATTACTGAGACTACGGGGCACGACTACATATAATGTTTAGCGGGAAAAAGACAAAACTTAAACAGCCAGCAGGCAAAGAAAAGCTGACAAGAAACGCTCCTAATATGACAGCAGCACAATCTTCCCGCTCTGCATTACCTCAGAGACAGTCACAAAGGGGGAACTCTACCTATTCTTCCTCACAACTTGCTGACTCTGACCTTGATTATGGATTAACACCAATATCTCTACAGAATATTCCTAATAACTCGGATACTCTTAGTCAGTTTGAACGTGTTTTACAAAAAGCCCTCCAAAATACCTCAGACACAATAACAGAAAAACTGACAAGGGAAATTCGTGAGGTAGGGCGCCGTACATCTATCTTAGAACACAAATTGGAGGATATAAATGATATCACTAATAGTCATACTGACGAGCTAGAAGCCTTGAAAGAAGAAAATTTTACTCTACACACACGTCTGGAAGATTTTGAAAACAGAGCCAGGGGATCTAACCTGCGACTCCGTGGTATACCTAAAACTATAATAGATCTTCAAACAACCATTACAGCGCTTTTTCAGGAGTTAGCCCCATCAATCTCCATTGAACGATTGGAGATGGACAGAATTCATAGAACTCTTGCCCCTAAAAAAGAAGATGGTCCCCCCAGGGACATTGTAATAAAATTACACTATTTTAGAACAAAGGAACAACTGATGGAAGCGGCACGTAATAAAGATACATTAACCTTTCAAGGCCATCGCTACCAAGTATTCCAAGATCTCTCGCAGCAAACTCTCTACAGAAGAAAAGAGATGAAACCTCACCTACAAATACTCCAATACCACCACATCCCCTATCGTTGGAGTTTTCCATTTGCCCTGCGATTCACCTATAAAGGTACAACATATACCTGCAAGAAATTGGACGACCTACTGACTGCGATCCAGGAGCTTCGTTTGTCAATTCCAGATAATTCGACTGAAGGCTCCAAACGCAGAGCATCATCAAACTCACCCAAGGCTCAGCAAGACAACTCAACTCAACTAGCTCACTCCAGTACCAGTAAAAGGAGTCGTTTTGCATCACCACCTCCTAATTCCGAAGATCAAATGGACTGAAAGCCACTACGATTCTTTTATTTCATTGAAACATTTTACCTAGTGTTACTATTATAACGGTAACCAATTTCAGGTAGATTCAGAGTAGGGATCGAATCATCCTTCCTCTGTCATTACCTTTATCCTTATAATTTCATTTAAGCAGAAGTTAATCAATCTTTTGTAAAATAATAATTGTTACCAAACTTTATTACTCCAATATCATTCTTTAGGTTTAGTTTAGTAAATGCAATGCCCTTTTTTATAAGTGCATGATGTAATGCAAAGTTATAGAAACATATCTCTATTACATTATCCTAATAATAGCTATTATATTATTAGTGACTTGCATTATTTTATTATTGTTTGTATAGCCTTTGAGGAGGCTGCCTTTGTCCCGGAGACAATCCACTGCGCCTCTCAATAGATCCTCCAGTAGCCGGACTTACTGACCGGACTCTCTTTGGACCATTTGTACCCACCGGTTGGTGATATTTCACCACCCCTTGGATACTAGCTCCATATAGGGGCTATTTTCCTCTTTATTTAAAAACAACTTCTCATCTACAGCTCTAAAACAGGAATTTTCCTTATTCTACTTCTCCTATCTAATCCCTTTTTATTCTTTTTACCCATCCTTTCCTGCCCCCTCCCCCCCCCCCTTTTTTTTTTTTATTGTGTTTTTTTTTTTTTTCTCGCCCCTCCAGAGTATAACCTTCTTGGATATTATCACAATAAGAAATTATTATAATCCCTAATACCTTTATTCAAAAATGTCTTTAAATGTACTAACACTTAATGTCCAGGGTCTCAACTCCCCACCAAAACGAACAAAAGCCTTTCATTCCTTTTCTTCACTTTCTGCACATGTAATATGTCTGCAGGAAACACACTTGTCTACACAGTCTTCCCCTAAATTTATAAGTCTCCAATACCCACAAGTCTATATGGCCTCGGTCACTACAAAACAAAGAGGAGTGCTGATTGCATTTCATAACACAACCCCCTTCACTTTACATAGAGAAATAAAAGATCCTGAGGGTCGCTATATAATCCTTACAGGTCTCCTGTTAGATAATGAAATAACTATAGTTTTTTACTATGCTCCCAACAGAAATCCTCTTTCGTTCCTCTCACACTTGTTCTCAGTAGTTGAATCTCATAAAAAAGGTACCCTCATGATGTGTGGAGACTCAAATCAAGTTTTATACCCAATTTTAGACAAATCCCCTACACCACTACAACCTCAACGCCTTAATTTCAGACAACTCCTTGAACAACATTCTCTTATTGACTCTTGGCATGAACAAAATCCTAGAAGAAAACAATTCACTTACTATTCCCATCCCCACAAAACGTTTTCTCGTATAGACCACCAATTCGTCCACATTGGCACGTTACCACAAATACATAATTCCTTAATCATCCCATGCGCATGGTTAGACCACAATGCGGTCATGACGTCCTTCTCATCCTTGATCCCGAGGCCTAGCCATAGATCCTGGACTATAATTGATAATTTATTAGTTGACCCAACATACCATCTAAAAATAGAAACAGCCATACAAGATTACATCGCTAATAATTTACCAACAGATACTAATCCACTGAATCTATGGGAAGCTCTTATTCCTTCCATTAGAGGAGTCTGTATCAGCCAGTCGTCTTACCGACGTAAATTGAAACAGCAAATGCAAAACAAATTAGAGGAAGCTTATTATAAAGCCTCTGAAATTTTCCAAAATTTGCCCTCTCAAACTACAAAGCTATACTATGATAAAGCAAAGTTGGAGCTTGATCTTTTTTTAACAGACTCAGCTATACAGATTCTTCACAAAACTAAACATACAATATATATGAAAGCTAATAAGCCAACCACATTCTTAGCATTAACTCTACGCAGAGCAGACCACATTCCGAAACCAATTCGGCTACAAATCACCAAAAACAATTTTTCTAGTAATTCACAGAAAATTATCAATTAGTTCCGTAGGAAACTCAAAGATTTATACCAAAATACACAAACATTCGACTCAACAAAATTAGACGCACTGTTATCTTCTATTCTTCTCCCAACCCTTTCTGTTACCCAACAAGAAACTTTAGATAAGCAGATCACTAATATGGAAGGCATATCAGCAATAAAATCCCTAAAATTGCATAAACGCCCAGGCCCTGATGGATACTCAGCCACATTTTATAAACACTTTACTACACTACTAGCCCCACTTATGACAAACGCATTTAATTCTCTATTAGAAGGATGTTCCTTTAACACGGAATCCCTACTAGCTTCAATATCCATGATTCCAAAACCGCATGCAAATGACACGTCATGGTCCAATTACAGACCAATCTCAATCCTTAATATAGACATAAAAATATTAGCAAAGATTCTATCTAATATACTTAATCCAATTATTGGCACATTAATTCATAAAGACCAAACGGGTTTCATACCTTTCAGACAAGCAGGTGATAACATACGGCGTGCTACCCTACTGGCTCATATAGCCAGGTCTCGCAAAATTCCTGCCTTTTTCCTCTCTATCGATATACAAAAGGCATTTGACACTCTGTCATGGTCTTATCTTAAAGCCATTCTTCATAAATGGGGATTTGGTGAGCAGTTCCAGGGATGGATTTCCTCTCTTTATCATAATCCAAAAGCATATATAACCTATTCAGGTTACCGCTCAGACCCCTTTAATATTGAAAGAGGAACCAGGCAGGGATGTCCATTATCCCCTCTTCTATTCTCCTTGGCTATTGAGCCCCTAGCTCAACTTATTAGATCCAATATAAATATAAAAGGACTTGAATAAGGTGGTCACCAACATAAGTTATGTTTATTTGCCGATGACGTCTTAATATTTCTTACTTCGCCCCTACTATCAGCTCCAAACCTCATTGAAATTCTTACAAAATTCGGTAATATATTTGGTCTTAAGATAAATCAGCAAAAATCAAAAGCCCTAAATATATCGTTATCACCTGATTTACAGAAACAGTTACAAGACTCCCTTCCATTTACATGGTCAACAACACATTTACCATATTTAGGGATCTCACTAACGGCTAATCCAGCTGACCTATACTCTGCAAATTATCCTCCCATGCTAACTCAATTATCAACCGTACTGAGCAAATGGTCTTCTTTACCGTTAGCATGGATGGGTAGAATCACAGTAGTAAAAATGTCCATATTGCCTAAAATCCTATACCTGTTCGGTGTACTTCCTATAAACGTTCCGGCTTATATTTTCCGAATACTGCAACGCAAATGAGCTCAATTTATTTGGGGTAAACTTAAACCACGATTACCACAAAATACCCTACATATGCCCCGAACCTGTGGAGGCTTGGGTGTTCCAAATTTCTCAAAATACTATTATGCTTTTCAATTAGCACAAATTATTAAATACCATGCCACTAAAGAAATCCCTCTTTGGGTAACTATAGAATCGGTGGAATGTGATCCACTTTCTATATCAAATCTGTTATGGCTTTCACCACCCCAACGACGTTCAATAACAAATCTAGTCACAAAACATAGCCTCTCAATATGGGATAGACTTAAATTCCGTTTTGGTCTCCAATCTCCACTAAACCCTCTCCTTTCTAAACAACCCCTCCTTCTACCCAGCTTGGACTTTACCTTCCTCCTTTAAAGCTTGGATAAATGTGGGTCTTACACGAGTTCATCACTTCTACCACTCTGTTAAACTTATTTCATTTCCTACAATAAGCAAGACACACAACATACCCAGTAAAAACATTTAGATTCTTACAAATTAACAACTTTTTATCCCAAAACATCCTCACAAACTTGACAGCTCCAGAATATACTTCATTTGAACGATCGTGTATGTCAGATCCACACAGACGAGGACTTATCTCTGACATATATGCTCAACTACTTTCACAAACAAATTCCTCCCCCCTGTCTTATACTACCAAATGGGAAGCTGATTTAAACCTTCCTCCAGACTCACTGGATTGGTCACAAATCTGGCAATCTACAAAATCAGCCACAGCCAACACAGTTGCCCTAGAAACAAATTATAAAGTTCTTACCAGGTGGTATTTAGTGCCAGCACATATATTAAAATACCTTCCCCAATACCCCCCTCACTGTTTTCGCGGATGCAGCGACATTGGTACACATCTGCATATTTGGTGGACTTGTCCAATAGTCCAAACATATTGGTCAAAAATATTTCAAATTCTCTCTACAATGTTTGAAACCACATTACAACCGGATCCATTGGCAGCCCTCCTAAATAATAAGCCACAAAACATAACTCAACGTCAATTTAAACTTTTACTATATGTCACAACAGCTGCAAAACAATCGATAGCAAAAGCCTGGAAAACCAATAAGCTTTGTGACATATCTCTAAAACAACATGTAACTCAAGCTATGATCCATGCTAAAATGGAGGCAATCATACTTGATAAACTGGACAAATTTGAATCTCTTTGGCTTCCATGGATAACACACATACTACCACCGGATTTGAACTATTCACTTCTTTTACCCTAATGAGATCTACCACCTTCACGGTCTATATTATTACATGTTCCCATAAATTTTTAACACTCGCTTCTCTCTGGAGACCCCAAATTCCCTCCATAACCCTTTCAGATCCCACCACATATTCCCACTTATTAAATTTTATTTTTAGTGATTATGTCTTTATCTATTTCTATTAAATTATTATTTGGTTAGGCAAACTATGTCTTTTTCGGATGCAAACTAACTATACCTTTGGTGGGGATGCTTTGGAGGGGCACCCATGCACCCGGGATATGCCGGGCCTAATAGCTGGACCTTGACCCTGGTTGTTTGGGTGTCTCTCTAGGTCATCTCATTAATACCCGATTTATCTAATTTAGTTGCATTTTATGTATCACTATTGTGACATATTGTATTTTTTTTTATATATATATATATATTTATCTACTTACTTATTTATTTATTTTTCCAATTACAAAAGCTCTATTAATTGTTATAACCATATAATTCAGATATGTACACTGGATAATAGATTTTCTTACTGATTTCTACAAGATAACTTAAGTATTATTATTCTAAGTTATGATTGAGAAGTTCCTTTTCCTCATATTTTCTAACCTTACATAAATTTAAAACCAGTACTGTAAAATTATATTGTTGTATTCTCAATAAATTATTTGAAAAGATAAAAGCAGGGGCCATTTACAGGTGTATGAAGGAATGAAGAAACTAAAACCATTTCTGTTATTCCAGTGTGGTAATCTGTCATTCTAGAGAGATGGAATGTTTGCAAATCGAAGTGCAAGGTTGTCCAGAGTGTTGCTTTATTCCAAACATATAGTAAGTGCAACAGTCAGTTCATTTCAGGAGCCACGCAGCACCCACTTCATGAGGGCCACAACATGATGTGAAAATACAATTAGACTAGAATAAAAAAGATGCAAGGTCTCAATAATGCATATTTATACATATCTAAAACTACCATATTCGCTTATTTGCAATTAAAACAACAACAATAAAATGCTGATTGGGTTCAGTATAGGTGCCCTCTTACAAGTAGATAAAATTACACATGTTGAATGAATAAAAGGTATATTCAGAAGGGATTGAGCACATTTAACAGGTAACCTCCGTGAGGGATGGCTTTATGGTAACTCTGACCGTTGTTTATCAAACTGGGTATTAGTATGTATGCTGTAGTCATGAGTGTTTGTCAGCAGCCTGGTTCTCAGCAGGGATGAGCTGAATGTACCTAGGTTTGGTTTGAGGTGGGTTTTTTGAACATTACTAAAGTTCAGGTGCCAAATCTGGACCCCATTGAAGTCAGTGGGAGCCAAATATTTAAAAACATGGGAATTTCTAAGCTAATAGGCAAGGATTTAAAAAAAAAATTCTCTTTGGCGAAGAAAATACATTTTAATTACTTGAGCACTGGCATATTAAACCCCCATCCAGTTCAGGTCATTTTTCAGCTTTCAGCACTGTGATCCTTTAACAATTGTTCATGCAACAATGTACCCAAACTCATTTTATATATTTTTTTGAGACAGATATAGCTTTCTTTTGGTGGTATTTATTCACTGCTGGCTTTTAAAAAATAAAATAAATAATTTTTAAAGAAAAATGGTGGCTGGTGGCTGGTCAAGTGTGAGTGTTTGGGAGTCTGGTAATAGGCTCAAGGCTGCTGTTACAGATAGCATTGTATTGCTACAGCTGGGATACTGCTGCTGCAGACTGCTGTTGCTATGTGTTGGGGGCCTGTATGCTCAGGACTGCTCAGAAAAAAACATGATTAACCTATGGCCAGGCTTGATCTGAACAATGTTGAAGTTTGTAAACTTACTTTGCAAAGATCTCCACACATTTACTTCCTTGAATTCTCTGACACATATTCACTATGCCCCGTGAGTAGGCACTGCTGTGTCACACATTTTACATTACCTGCCTCCTGAACTACAGAGGTACTAAGAGTGCTAAGAAAAGCAGTTTTAGGAGGCAATGTGAGTACATGAATCACTGGATTCACTGCTTGCAAGGTACCATGGAATATGTAAACAGCAGAGGCAAAGCTGCAAAGCAAGCAGGAAATCTAGAAAGTTTTGGAAAAAGATGGCCAGCAGACAGGCAGCACTCATAACATGAAAGGAGATTTTCCAAGTAAGTTATGGATTGTCAAAAATAACTATTGTTTGCATTGCTATTACAATTCTGATGTTATAAAAGGAAAGCATAGCCATATAACTCCTTTAGAACAGTTGTAAACCTTGTATATTATGAAAAATTAACAGAACATATACCTCTAAACTGTGTACCTTGCTTCAATCCAAAGCACCTAGTGTGATTTCTGTATTCTCTGTCATTCCTGTTATCTGCATGACTCACTTCTAACAGGTCATGCCCACACCACAGAATCCTTGGAGGTGGACCCCCCCTCCCCCTTCAGCACACAGAGGGTGATTGACAGCCTCTGCTATGCACATTTCCCTATGAGACTGTGTGTGTGTGTGGGGGGGGGGTCCATTCCCTCCACTCAGGTCTCAGATTACATTTAACTCACCTCTTTATGCTGTGTAGTGTGTGACATCAGAAGGTCCCTGCCCCCAGCCTGCTGGAGCTGAAAAAATGCCTTTGATCTGTGTGCTTTAGAAAGTTTAGAGAAGAGGGTGATGCAGATAAACAGGTACAAGTTATGTAGAAAGATTTGTTTTAGCTCTGTGTATAACCTGGGGCTAGTTGCTTCAGTGGTTTGTATATGTAGTATATGTAAGGGTTTATAACCACTTTAATACTAAGAACTGTCAGTAGCCAGGAGAGATACACATGCCACTGAGAGAGATCTGCTAGACCAAATGACTGCTGTGCTTCTAGTAGGGTTAGCGTGCCAAGAATCCCACGTAAGCTGTTCTTGTTATATTGTTGCATGTGAGCCTTTGTTACTGTGCCCAGAGAACTGTCTGCTGTTAGATCTGTTCCAGAGATATTGTTCCAGAGAGCTAACCAGCTGACAGCTGAGGAAGAAGTGGGACTCTTTTGCTGGCCCGCTCAGGACCTGCTACAGTGGTGAGAGGCCTCTGTTCAAGATTTACTGCTTTTGCTGCTTGTTTTTGAGACTGAATTGCCTCTTCCCTGGGATTACAAATACTCCCACTAAGGAGCAAGGGCACCACCACAAAGGCCCCAACACCAGCAGAACATTATCTGATTGTTCACTGGGCAGTGATCCAAATAGAGCCCCTTCCTTCTAGATTGATGCTTCTTCTAATTGCTGTTACCACAATGCTTGTTATGGTTTATTGTTCTCCTACCTAAGCCACCCTTTTCCTTACAGGGCTTTTTCTGTTAAATTAAGGCTAGTTAAAATGTAATAGGTGTGTCATGATCTCGGGTCCAGGTGCAGGGGAAAGTCATTATTAGTACAGAGCTGCTCCTCCAGGGATGACACTACACCATTTTTTTGTGATAAGTTTAATCATAGTTATCTTTAACCACTTGCTTACTGGGCACTTAAACCCCCCTCCTGCCCAGACCAATTTTGAGCTTTCAGCGCTGTCGCACTTTGAATGACAATTGCGCGGTCATACAACACTGTACCCAAATGAAATTTTTATCATTTTTTTCCCACAAATAGAGCTTTCTTTTGGTGGTATTTAATCACAGCTGGGGTTTTTATTTTTTGCTAAACAAACAAAAAAAGATGGAAATTTTTGAAAAAAAAAAATCATGTTTAATAGTTTGTTATAAAATTTTGCAAACAGGTAATTTTTCTCCTTCATTGATATGCGCTGATGAGGCGGCACTGGTGGGCACTGATAGGCTGCACTGATGGGCACAGATAGGCACATATAAGGCGGCACTGATAGGCACAGTTAAGGCGGCACTGATAGGCACAGTTAAGGCGGCACTGATGGGGACAGATAAGGCGGTACTGATGGGCACAGATAAGGCGGCACTGATGGCCATGGATGGGCGGCAGGGATGGGTGGCACGGATGGTTGGCACAGATGGTTGGCACTGATGGGTGGCACTGATGGGTGGCACGGATGGGTGGCATGGATAGGTACCACTGATGGGGGGCACTGATGGGCGGCACTGATGGGTGGCACTGATGGGCAGTGATGGGCGGCACTGATGGGCACTTATGGGCACTGGTAGGTGACACTGATGGGCACAGATAGGTTGCACTGATGTGGGTGCTGATGGGTTGCACTGATGTGGGTGCTGATGGGTGGCACTGATGTGGGTGCTGATGGGTGGCACTGTGGGCACTGATGGGTGGCACTGTGGGCACTGATGGGTGGCACTGTGGGCACTGATGGCTGGCGCTGATTGATGGCACTGTGGGCACTGATGGGTGACGCTGGTGGGCACTGGTAGACAGCACTGCTGCCTATTGCCTTGTGTTAGATGATCGCCGTGATCGGGACTGATGTCCCGATCACGGCCGCCAGTGATCGGGTTTTTTTTTTCCTACTCGTGCTGTCAGCGCGAGGAGGAAAAATAGCCGATTACCGGCTCTGTTTACATCACATGATCAGCTGTCATTGGCTGACAGCTGATCATGTGGTAAGGGGTCGGGACCAACCCCTTACTCTGATCTGTGATCAGGCGAGTCTCATAGACTCACTGATCACCGAGCGCGCCGCGCGCGCCCTGCAGGGGGCGCGCAGGCCGCTCGTGCACGGGACGACGTCAATGGACGTAGTCCCGGCAATTTAGATCCGCGCTGTTGCCGTCATTTGGCAATGGCCCGGATCTAAAGCGGTTAAACTGTTAAAAATAGAGGTGAACATGGGTGAGTTGACTGCACTGCTTGGTCCCCAGTTGCTTGTGGTTGCAGTTCGCCTCTTTTGATTTGAGGCCAGAGGTGGCATTCAGCATGTATTACTTATTCTCTTACAACTGTGAGAATCAATATTTCTGTGGTAGTCTAGCCCTGACTATCGGGCTTACTTGATTTATGGTCACTTTTAAAACCTAATTGCTTATAGTTTTCCTAAATGTATTGGTCTGGTTGACTACATGTATTAAATTTACAGGCAATTTTGTATTTTTAATATTTGTCTCTCTGCTTTTTTTTTGCTTATAAGAAACCTGTCGATTGGGTTATTTGTTCAGCCAGAGCAATGTTCTTGCTGTCACTGACAGCATTCACCACAGCAACAATACATAGTCACATGCTGGTTTACATACTTAGTTCACTGCACATGTGCCAGGTGCCTTGGTACTTCCTACCTGATTGGTATCCCTGAAAACATAGAGGTGTTGGAATGTGACCTGCGGGCTGGCCACAAGTGATAGACAGTGTTAATCTGTGGGTGGGTTTGGATTTCTTTAGTTGATATCGGTATGTTCAGAATCTTTTCCCTTTTAGTATTACAATACATTGTTTTATATTCTTTTGTATGCTCTTCTGAAAATCATCAGTTGTTCATTTTAAACATTATTTGCCTTCATTTGGTATATTATTAGCCGTTGAGTACATGTTTGACTTTTTACTGTAAGTATTTATGCTGATGTTGATAGTGGTTTTCACAGCTAACAAGCTATTGTGTTTTTCACTGTGGGTGGTATTATCACATGTAGGGCAGGGGATATAGAAGTGTTAAGCCTGGTACACACTATGAGTTTGGGTTGAACAAAACAAAACTGTCAGCTCTGGTCGGAGACGCTGTACTAATGATCTGACGTTAGTACAGCGATCTCCCCCGCTGAGCTGTTGCGTTCTGACTTCTGACAAGGGAACGGCCCTCTCTCAGAGAGCGCTGATTGGGAGCTGGTCGGCTGCTGGTTTTCCGGCATGCTCATCTGACAGAAGTCGCACAAATGGCCGGCTTCTGTTGGACCGTCTGGCATTGACACGAACCGAATGTCGGCCACTTTTTATTGAACTGGCCAATGTCGTCTGGCATTCGGCCCGGAGCTTTAGTGTTAGGATATTTACTGAGCATTACCATTGCTGGCTGTCTTGATATAGGTAGGGTTCGTCCCACCAAAAAGTTCATTGTATCAAGTTCTGTGAGTATCTCATCCATCATATACTGTACATATTTATACACTGTCCAAAGCAAAATTACTAGTCATTTTATTATCATTTTTTGCATAGATAGTAGCTGCCATGTATTGGAAAAAGAATGTATCACAGCAATTGCATAATTTCATTACTTATTCCAGTTGTTTGCTCTAAGAAAATAAACCGCAGACCATTTTGTTAAATAATTTGTCAATTTAGGAATGAAATGGCCTGGATGTTACCAAAATTAGAACTCTGTGTTCTTTCCTTTGGAACATTGCTCGGTTTTGGTTGTGTCTGCAGCGGTCAAGCCCAGGAACATTTACACAGCAGGCAGGAAGCTAACATATAATTGGCAGTAATGTAATACATCTATGTGCATGCAACAGTAGCCAAGAAGAAAGTTAAATGTACAGTACAATATGTGAAACACTCACATTTATTTTTCTTACTGTTTGAAAAAAATCCCCCAGAGGCCATTAGACAGAACTGAACATGAACTGGGTTACCTTACCTTGGTTATATGTTGGTTGGAACTGCATACCCAATCAGTGATGTCGTATTGTGCAAAAAGCATATCGTGCTTCATTTGAGGTTTTTTGTTTTGATGTCATCTATTTGTACTTTTATATCAATAGAAAGTGTATATGGACCATGAAGTAATCTTTCTCTGGATTATATTACCCTGACAACTAACCATATTTAATTTCTGAATATTTTTTTTTAGATAGATGGGGAAAGAATAAACCCCTGCCAGATGTTAATTTATTTGTGTAGAATAGTTTAGAAAGTGTGTTGGGAAGACAGTGGACCTCCCATATCCCCTAATTCTAGATTGTAAGCTCTAACGAGCAGGGCCCTCTGATCCCTCCTGTATTGATTTGTATTGTAAGTGTACTGTCTGCCCTCATGTTGTAAAGTTCTGTGCAAACTGTTGGCGCTATATAAATCCTGTATAATAATAATTCAAGTCAGTCAATTCTACAGAGCTCGCTTGCTCTGGTGAGGCTGCTCTCATAAATCAGGGTGCCTCTACCTGGGGAACAGACTGAACATCCAAAAAGTATGAAATGCAACAAGAGAGCTGGGTCCTTAAATCAAAGAGTCCAAATCAGCTTTACCTGAGGTAAAGAAGGACAGCCAATGTAGTTCAGGGACTCTGATGCACCACTGCTCTCCCCTTTTAATAGTGTTTGTATTTTTCAGGAATTTAAATACTTTTCATGGAAGCAAAAAAGATTTGGTTTGGGAACTAAGAAGAAGAAATCCTCAAGCTTTCATTTAGGATTTACTTTTTTACTGAGCACCAGGAGCATAGCTGGAGCTATATTATTGGCACACCAATGGTGGACCATCTAGTCTCAGCTTCTGCAACTGCAAAATTGTATGCAGCCATTCTTTCCACTCCTCCCCTCCTCCCCTCCTCTTGCCCAATTGCAGCATCTCTCTTGTCAGAGCACCAGAATATTAGTAATAGTGCTCCTAGTGCTCAGTAAAACTGTAAGTTAAAATTAAAGAGATAAGCCCAGGAGTCAACATGCATCTTGTTGGACTTAACCCATAATAAGCCAGTACATTTCAGAAAAAGGCTGAATTCCTGGAATTTTTAGGGACTCAGAAGTGGCACAGTCAACAATGATGAGTATGATTGCTTACTGTGTGAAATGTCAGATATGACCAGAATCAGTGAATCAAGGAATTTGCATTGATCACTGATTCACTGATCCTAGTCATATCAATCCATGTGTCCTTGTGAAGCCCCTTGGGTCCTAAATGAAAGCTATACATGCATATTAAAGTTCTGTCCCAAATGAGGGATGCCATCCTTCCATTACATTTTTTACTGACAAAACATGGGAAATTACTGACGGAGCACATTTTTTTATTGACAACCTGAAAAATAACAAAACTCCTATTAAAAATGAAGACAATTGATATTTAAACAGTATAAATATGATATGGAAGCACTGACAATACACATAACAAGTAATTTGCCTGGTTTACTCTTACAAGTCAACACAGAATGACAAATCATCAGCCCCTGATAATTACAGACAGTTGTAAAGGTCACTGATTTTTACAAACTGTCAGTGCATTTGCTGATGGTTGGCAACCCTGACCCAAATTTAAATGAAGCCATTCCTTCTACTGGCACTAACTATACCTTCACCATTCAACTATCAAATGCTAGAGCCTCTACTGCTCAATGAGGATCTAGAATTTCACAGTTGAATGATTAAAGTAGGACAAGAGGGCCAGGAATTAACCTTAGCTTGAGGGAGAAGTCAAATCTCTATTTACAGATTTGGCCTGGGTTTCAAAGGAGTTAACAGGGGCACTGGGATTGAACTGAAGACTAACATGAGTACTTAAAGACACCACAAGGTGTCTGCTCTTCAGCACCTTTTAGGTCAGAGTAAGTTCATTTTAAAGATTCTCTCCCTGAAAAAACATTTCTGCAACTTTGATGATGCTTATATTTACACTGAAAGAGGTTGAGTTAAAAATAAACAGCTCATCACAAACCAATTAGCCTGGATTCCTGAAAAACATAGGGAACATTCATTTTGTATTTAGTCGTTATTTAGTCATTAAAATAGCAAATAGTATTAAACAGAAAAGGTTGTCCATAAGACAGAAGGTGAGGAGAAAAGTTTGGGATATACAGTGGGGGCGGAAAGTATTCAGACCACCTTAAATTTATACCTCTTGTTATATTGCAGCCATTTGCTAAAATTATAAAAGTTCATATTTTTTCCTCATTAATGTACACACAGCACCCCATATTGACAGAAAAACACAGAATTGTTGACATTTTTGCAGATTTATTAAAAAAGAAAAACTGAAATATCACATGGTCCTAAGTATTCAGACCCTTTGTTCAATATTTAGTAGAAGCACCCTTTTGACCTAATACAGCCATGAATCTTTTTGGGAAAGATGCAACAAGTTTTTCACACCTGGATTTGGGGATCCTCTGCCATTTCTCCTTGCAGATCCTCTCCAGTTCTGTCAGGTTGGATGGTAAACGTTGGTGGACAGCCATTTTTAGGTCTCTCCAGAGATGCTCAATTGGGTTCAAGTCAGGGGTCTGGCTAGGCCATTCAAGAACAGTCACGGAAGTTGTGAAGCCACTCCTTCGTTATTTTAGCTGTGTGCTTAGGGTCATTGTCTTGTTGGAAGGTAAACCTCCGGCCCAGTCTGAGGTCCAAAGCACTCTGGAGAAGGTTTTTGTCCAGGATATCTCTGTACTTGGCCGCATTTCCCTCAATTGCAACCAGTCGTCCTGTCCTTGCAGCTGAAAAACACCCCCATAGCATGATGCTGCCACCACCATGCTTCCCTGTTGGGACTGTATTGGACAGGTGATGAGCAGTGCCTAGTTTTCTCTACACATACTGCTTAGAATTAAGGCCAAAAAGTTCTATCTTGGTCTCATCAGACCAGAGAATCTTATTTCTCACCATCTTGGAGTTCTTCAGGTGTTTTTTAGCAAACTCCATGCAGGCTTTCATGTGTTTAGCACTGAGGAGAGGCTTCCGTCGGGCGACTCTGCCATAAAGCCCCGACTGGTGGAGGGCTGCAGTGATGGTTGAATTTCTACAACTTTCTCCTATCTCCTGACTGCATCTCTGGAGCTCAGCCACAGTGATCTTTGGGTTCTTCTTTATCTCTCTCGCCAAGGCTCCCCCCCCCCCCCCCCCGATAGCTCAGTTTGGCTGGACGGCCAGCTCTAGGAAGGGTTCTGGTCATCCCAAACCAAGCTGGACTCAAATGAAGGTGTAGAACCATCTCAAGGATGATCAGAAGAAATGGACAGCACCTGAGTTAAATATATGAGTGTCACAGCAAAGGGTCTGAATACTTAGGACCATGTGATATTTCAGTTTTTCTTTTTTAATAAATCTGCAAAAATGTCAACAATTCTGTGTTTTTCTGTCAATATGGGATGCTACGTGTACATTAATGAGGAAAAAAATGAAAAAGAAGCTGCATGTTCAGTAAGTGATTATGTCATCTGCTAAAAGTACCTAAAAGTTGAGGGTTTAATGTCACTTTAAGTATTTGTATGTGATACCACTACAGTTAAAGTTGATTAAATAATCTGCACGAGTGACTCATAATAAAACAAAAACATCTGTCTGGGACGATTAACATTTGGAAATGAAGAACCCCAAAATCTTTTTTTTTCCTTCAAGTTATTTGAACTGAGATTAATAGATTCCATTTTACATGTATCTTTGATTTGTGTCAGATGATAAAGATGCATCATTTTCAGTATAGGTGTATTTTATATTCATAAGTTTTCCATTAATGCAAATTTTTTTATAATTGAGTCATAGGGCTAGAGTTAAATACAGTAAAATAAACTGAATGATAATGGGATGGACACAGATTTTATTAATTCCAGCAGTGTGGCTTCTGCAAGTAACTCTATAATTATTGTATTCACTAGCAGTTGTGTGTCTGCTCTATGATGGTAATTTGGAATGGTGCACTGGTATATAATCCTTCGCGGACTTCTGCTTTTTGCCAAACAGAAGTCAATCAATAAGCCAGCATTGAGCAATGATGATTTACAGAAACCCATAGCAACCAGAAATCAGAAATAAGAAATATTAGTTGCCTCCAGCAAGCTGAATTCTGGGTGCTATGGTTTACTGCCCACTGCATACACTGTTACCATCTTTACTGAATGTGCAAACTGAATCTGTGATTTTTTTGTACAATGTATTCCTTTTTTGTAAAATGTACCCTACATACTATAGGAGGCAGAAGGGAGGAGGGGTTTTCTCAGCTATGCACGCCCTCTTGTCTGAATGCCTAGGCTAAGGGCAGATAGATTCCAGGAAGTAAATGCTACATTAAGGATGAGCTCCGGCATGCTCGCACAGCCCACGTGCAGAGCCCGCCAGGAAGTCTGCACTACGCTGCGCTAATCACAGGCAGTGAGACATTGTCCCGATGCGCGGCTGCAGAGATCGGGAAATGTCTCACTGCCTGTGATTAGCGCAGTGCAGTGCCGACTTCCTGGGGGGCTCTGCATGTGGGCTGTGTGAACACGCCGGAGCTCATCCTTATGCTACATGAATCATCTGCCCTTACTCAGTATGACCATGGCCAGAAGTGCTAAGGGTGTTCTCTATCTCCTGAACTTTTTACTCTGGCCTTGGAGCCCCTTGTGATAAAGATTCAAGCTGATACCTCTATTTGGGGATTGCCGTTTAGGCTCTGAGATGACACCCTTTTATATCTTAGCAATACCAGTTCATCATTGCAATTTGCATTAATGATGACTATTAATCCTTTGGGGGCTTCTCAAAAATAAGGATTAACTGGGAGAAATCTCTATTATTCCTCTGTAGTCCCTCTGCATCCTCTCTGGCTGCCTATTTGGCTTTTAAGCCAATCTCCAGATTTAGGTACTTGGGTGCTGAGGTATAGAATGACCTCTCCCATTATGTCCCTGCTAATCTTGATCCCTTACTTGAAAGGTTTGCTCATAAATGCACTGCATGAAGATCCCTCCCCTTGAGTCTGATTGATCGAGTTAATCTCCTTAAGATGGTATTTTTACCAAAATTTTGATATTTTTTTCGTCTGACGTCTGTACCCCCTGCCTAGAGCATTTTTCCAGAAGCTTGACAAGATAACTATTTCATTCATCTGGGCAGGCAAAACTCCCAGGTTGGAAAAATCTATGTTGTACCTGCTCCTTAATGAGGACAGATCGGTGCTACCAAATTTTTTGGTATATTACTGGGCTGTGGTGCGCCTTACTGTATGGTAGTGGTATGCTCATCTGTGTGACAAAGCTACTGTTACCCTGGAAGCTGCACTCTTAGGCTCCTACTCAGAGTTTAGTAATCTGATATTTAGAGGCACCCGCTCTAATCCAGCAGTTATCATCCCCATACACACTACTCTAATGCCCTGTACACACAATAGGATTTTCCAACAACAAAACAGTGGATTTTTTTCCGAAGGATGTTGGCTCAAACTTGTCTTGCATACACATGGTCACACAAATGTTGGAAAATTCTGAACGTCAAGAAAGCGGTGACGTACAACATGTACAACGAGCCGAGAAAAATAAAGTTCAATAGCCAGTGCGGCTCTTCTGCTTGATTCCGAGCATGCATGGACTTTTGTGCGTCTGACTTATGTACAGACGCTCCAAATTTCCGACAACAATTTTTGTTGTCGGAAAATTTGAGAACCTGCTCTCAAACATTTGTTGGCGGAAATTCCGACAACAAATGTTCTATGGAGCATACACACGGTCGAACTTTCCGACAACAAGCTCACATCCAACATTTGTTGTCGGAAAATCCTATCATATGTACAGGGCATTATGCCCCGTACACACGGTCGGACTTTGTTCGGACATTCCGACAACAAAATCCTAGGATTTTTTCCGACGGATGTTGGCTCAAACTTGTCGGAAAATCCGATCGTTCTAAACGCGGTGACGTAAAACACGTACGTCGGGACTATAAACGGGGCAGTGGCCAATAGCTTTCATCTCTTTATTTATTCTGAGCATGCGTGGCACTTTATCTATGTGCGTGTCACCGGCGCAAAACCAAACTTTATTTTGTTTTACTATGTACCAAGTATTAGGTATGCTGCACTCAAAAACGACCCTTCATTTAGATGGGTAAAAATATTAGTGAATATGTGTGAGTGCGCTGCCCCCTTTTCTATATATATCACCACCTGTATTCCTTACCAACTACCAATGATCAATATTCCACGTGCATATATTTAAACTATAGATCAATAAATCATATGTATAACAAAAAATCATATATATAACAAGAAAAGTCCTTCAAACATGTTGCAAATTCTTGTGTTCTTTAAAGTGACTGGCATGCTCCTATGTTACTTCAAT
Organism: Lithobates septentrionalis; assembly: GCA_037952835.1. Lineage (NCBI taxonomy): Eukaryota > Metazoa > Chordata > Amphibia > Anura > Ranidae > Lithobates > Lithobates septentrionalis. Next base: position 471,502 of record JBBDGP010000244.1, read on the forward strand.
ATGTGACTGAGTGGGACCCTCCACCATTCAGATTGGCCACTCACCAGATGTTTCACTAGGGGTACGCCTTTGGTTCATTCAGGGATAACCATTCCACACAGGTACCACTTCTCACCAGTACACAACTTGTGTTCTAATACTCCTCATAGGAAAGCATAGGAACAGAAGGCGATCATAGCGCAATATGTTTAAACCATTTATTTTAAAAAATATCAAAGGTTAAAATCACTCACATTTAAAAGTGCCCTTTTGCCGGCACGAAGCTTTTCCAGCAGTTACGGACGAGCGTCTAATAGCATGGTTCGCCTGGTACTGTAAGCGGTCTCCACGCTTGGCTTGCACTCCAAGCCTCGTTTCCGTTTTCGTCCGGTCACGTGATGCGTGAAAATCTCCCAGCAGCCTCTACGCGTTTCGCATCATCAAATGCGTCATCAGGAAGCTGCCGTTTGATTGGTGCCCTTTCTATTTATACTATGTGTGGCCGGAAGTGTGCATTCCGCCATTTTAACTAAGGTGATGCTCCCATCTGTAACTTCCTTTCTGTTATCGCCATTTTGACTAAGGGTTTTTCCCTTTTGTTTAATACACGCTTATATCACTAATGCCCCTTTACATTTTCTTAGTTTATATTCCGATTTATGGGGATGTTAACCCATCTATATCTGCTGGAGAGGCTTTTACAATGTCTTAAACACATTACACATTTTTTAAAATATTGAACCTTCTGCCCATTCTGCCCTAGCCGTTCGTCCATGTACAATATGGGACAGCAAAAAAACCCATTCTTTGCAATAATCAGACAAAGTTCAAACAGATATTCTAAAAACCGTATATACTTTATCTGTATGACCCCTATCTCTATACTTTTCTATGTATAAAACTTTTTTATGTGATAAAAAATCAAATAGATCAAAAAATACAAATGTAAAAAATGAAAAACATATCAAAATGAAAAAAATGAAAAAAATATATATAATAAATGAAAAAATAATAATATATGAAAAAAATGAAAATAAAAATAAAATAAATAAAAAAAAAAAAAAAAAAAAAAAAAAATAAAAAAAATAAAAAATAAAAATTAAAATAAAAAATATAAATAATAAGAAATAAAATAAATAAAAAATAAAAAATAAAATATAAAAAATAAAAAATAAAATATAAAATAAAAAATAAAAAATAAAAAATAAAAAATAAAAATAAAAAATAAAAATAAAATTAAAAATAAAAATGAAATTAAAATAAAAATAAATAAAAATAAAAATAAAAATAAATATAAAAATAAAAATAAAAATAAAATAAAATTAAAAATAAAAATAAAAATAAAAATAAAATGTATTTCTATACTAGTTAGTAATTTTCTAGATAGCAGTTGATGTCAAGTTCCACGTTCATCCCTTTTGGTTTCATAGTTTCCATTTTAAATATCCAATGGGTTTCATTTCTTGATACCTCCCTTCTCATATTTGTGTTTCTCCAATCTTTTTCTATTCTATCTATTCCATAAAATTTTAAATGTTGGGGGTTTCTGCCATGTACATCCCTGAAGTGTTTAGATACACTATGGTGTTTAAATCCTTTTTTGATATTTCTAACATGTTCTCCTACTCTCACCGATAGGGCTCTCGTTGTTCTACCCACGTATTGCAGCCCACAGCTGCACTCCAATACGTAGGTAACATGTGTGCTAGCACATGTTATGAGCTTATCAATTTTAAAGGTTTGCTTGTTGCTGCTTGATACAAAATTAGTTGTTTTTCTATCACTTTTATTGGTAGACCTGCACGCTTTACATTTTCCACACCTGAAAAAACCCTCCTGCTCAAAAAAGGTTGTCATCCTTTTAGGGGGGTCTGGTACATTTTTTACTATTTTATCCCTAATCCTTCTAGCTCTCCTATATACGAACGCTGGTTTGTTTGGCAGGACCTTGCTCAACTGTGGATCATTACTGATTATGGGCCAATTTTTGTTTGTTTTTAAATAAGGGCATAGCCGACAATATTATAAATAAAAAAGAAGGTAGATATTTGTTGACAGAAGCACCAAGGATACCAGTAATATACCAGGTCCCTAAAATCCATAAGAACAAAACTAGACCACCAGGAAGGCCTATAATTAGTGGCATAGAATCAGTATATTCAAGATTGGGGGAGTATTTGGATATATTCCTCCAACCTATAGCGGGAGAGGGCAAGGCATTCCTCAAGGATAGTAAGGACGTAATTAACAACCTAAAGAATTTACAGGTGGACGAATCCACACTATTGGTAACAATGGATGTGGAGTCGTTGTACACCAACATAAAACAAACGGACGCTCTGGCAGCTGTAGCATGGGGAATGAAGAAATTATCGGACCTAAAATTGAAACAAAGAAGGTTTATACTGGAGGGATTAAGGATGGCCATGGGGAATAACTTCTTCTGGCACAACCATAACTACTATAGGCAGATAAAGGGAGTAGGGATGGGCAACAAGTATGCACCAAGTGTGGCCAACATCTTCCTCAGTAAATGGGAGGAAGAAGAGATTTTTGGAAGATGCTGGCCACACCTGCTGTTATACAAACGATTTATAGATGACATTTTGATAGTGTGGAAGGGCAGCCAACAACAACTGGAAGCATTTATCCAACATATTGGCCATAATAAATATGATATTAAATTTACAACTACAGTACACCAACAAAAAATTAATTTTTTGGATTTAGAAATTTATAAGAACAAAAACAAACTGGGAACTAGAACACACTTGGTTACATTCCGATGGGGAGCTGTCACCACCCCCATTGGAAAAAAGCAATCCCAAAAAGCCAGTTTATTAGGATAAGACGAAACTGTGACCAAATAGAGGATTATTTTCAACAGACAGATATATTAATTAAGAGATTTATAGATAAGGGGTACCACAAAGACACACTGGAGGATACGCGTCTTAAAATAGCCAATATGGATAGAGAGCTAACACTAACCAATAAAATTAGAAATCATAACCATAAGGATAAAGTACCATTTATAACAGCATTCAACAAACAATATAAAACATTAGAAAAAATTATAACAAAACATTGGCCCATAATCAGTAATGATCCACAGTTGAGCAAGGTCCTGCCAAACAAACCAGCGTTCGTATATAGGAGAGCTAGAAGGATTAGGGATAAAATAGTAAAAAATGTACCAGACCCCCCTAAAAGGATGACAACCTTTTTTGAGCAGGAGGGTTTTTTCAGGTGTGGAAAATGTAAAGCGTGCAGGTCTACCAATAAAAGTGATAGAAAAACAACTAATTTTGTATCAAGCAGCAACAAGCAAACCTTTAAAATTGATAAGCTCATAACATGTGCTAGCACACATGTTACCTACGTATTGGAGTGCAGCTGTGGGCTGCAATACGTGGGTAGAACAACGAGAGCCCTATCGGTGAGAGTAGGAGAACATGTTAGAAATATCAAAAAAGGATTTAAACACCATAGTGTATCTAAACACTTCAGGGATGTACATGGCAGAAACCCCCAACATTTAAAATTTTATGGAATAGATAGAATAGAAAAAGATTGGAGAAACACAAATATGAGAAGGGAGGTATCAAGAAATGAAACCCATTGGATATTTAAAATGGAAACTATGAAACCAAAAGGGATGAACGTGGAACTTGACATCAACTGCTATCTAGAAAATTACTAACTAGTATAGAAATACATTTTATTTTTATTTTTATTTTTATTTTTAATTTTATTTTATTTTTATTTTTATTTTTATATTTATTTTTATTTTTATTTTTATTTATTTTTATTTTAATTTCATTTTTATTTTTAATTTTATTTTTATTTTTTATTTTTATTTTTTATTTTTTATTTTTTATTTTTTATTTTATATTTTATTTTTTATTTTTTATTTTTTATATTTTATTTTTTATTTTTTATTTATTTTATTTCTTATTATTTATATTTTTTATTTTAATTTTTTTTTTTTATTTTTTTTTTTTTTTTTTTATTTATTCTATTTTTATTTTCATTTTTTTCATATATTATTATTTTTTCATTTATTATATATATTTTTTTCATTTTTTTCATTTTGATATGTTTTTCATTTTTTACATTTGTATTTTTTGATCTATTTGATTTTTTATCACATAAAAAAGTTTTATACATAGAAAAGTATAGAGATAGGGGTCATACAGATAAAGTATATACGGTTTTTAGAATATCTGTTTGAACTTTGTCTGATTATTGCAAAGAATGGGTTTTTTTGCTGTCCCATATTGTACATGGACGAACGGCTAGGGCAGAATGGGCAGAAGGTTCAATATTTTAAAAAATGTGTAATGTGTTTAAGACATTGTAAAAGCCTCTCCAGCAGATATAGATGGGTTAACATCCCCATAAATCGGAATATAAACTAAGAAAATGTAAAGGGGCATTAGTGATATAAGCGTGTATTAAACAAAAGGGAAAAACCCTTAGTCAAAATGGCGATAACAGAAAGGAAGTTACAGATGGGAGCATCACCTTAGTTAAAATGGCGGAATGCACACTTCCGGCCACACATAGTATAAATAGAAAGGGCACCAATCAAACGGCAGCTTCCTGATGACGCATTTGATGATGCGAAACGCGTAGAGGCGGCTGGGAGATTTTCACGCATCACGTGACCGGACGAAAACGGAAACGAGGCTTGGAGTGCAAGCCAAGCGTGGAGACCGCTTACAGTACCAGGCGAACCATGCTATTAGACGCTCGTCCGTAACTGCTGGAAAAGCTTCGTGCCGGCAAAAGGGCACTTTTAAATGTGAGTGATTTTAACCTTTGATATTTTTTAAAATAAATGGTTTAAACATATTGCGCTATGATCGCCTTCTGTTCCTATGCTTTCCTATGAGGAGTATTAGAACACAAGTTGTGTACTGGTGAGAAGTGGTACCTGTGTGGAATGGTTATCCCTGAATGAACCAAAGGCGTACCCCTAGTGAAACATCTGGTGAGTGGCCAATCTGAATGGTGGAGGGTCCCACTCAGTCACATATTGAAGTAACATAGGAGCACGCCAGTCACTTTAAAGAACACAAGAATTTGCAACATGTTTGAAGGACTTTTCTTGTTATATATATGATTTTTTGTTATACATATGATTTATTGATCTATAGTTTAAATATATGCACGTGGAATATTGATCATTGGTAGTTGGTAAGGAATACAGGTGGTGATATATATAGAAAAGGGGGCAGCGCACTCACACATATTCACTAATGCGTGGCACTTTGTCCGTCGGATTTGTGTACACACGATCGGAATTTCCGACAACGGATTTTGTTGTCGGAAAATTTTATCTCCTGCTCTCCAACTTTGTGTGTCGGAAAATCCGATGGAAAATGTCCGATGGAGCCCACACAAGGTCGGAATTTCCGACAACACGCTCTGATCGGACATTTTCCATCGGAAAATCCGACCGTGGGTACGGGGCATTAGAGTTTGAAAGCAAGCTGGGCTGCAATTTAAGCTTGAGGGCTCTTTTTTCTCTGCACCTCTGCACACTCCTCTCTGGGGAAATCCAAATCCCAGATCCCAGGTCCCAGATCCTGTATTTTGGTCCAATGGTACGGATTTTTCACATTGCCCAATTTTATGTTCTTGTTTTTTACAGTTACGACATGCTATTTCAAAGACAGCTGATGCTATTGTCTGATTCTGTTGAACAACTGCTGAGTAAAGATGACTTGACTAAACCGCTTTCCTCTTTACACGATGCTTTACACTTTACAGACATATCACATGTGACATCACTTTATAATACATTTTTTATTGACATCCCATCAGTAACTACGGAGGTCCGGGATAAATGTTTATATTTCCTACCTGATATGATTGCAGCTAAGGATTGCTTCATCCAATTAAAGTTCTTCAATCTATCCAATGGTGGCAGCCACATGCTGCAGGTGTGGAGTAGATATAGTCACATTCTTTCATGTGTTTTGGACATGTTCCCTGCTCCAGAATTACTGTAAGGAAGCTGTCCAAACTGATAATGCAGTGGGAAATCTGAAGTTGGCTATTGACCCCCTCATCTTTATTTTCAGAATTATGGATAATCTTGAGGCTATCTGATGCCAAAAGATTTTCAATTTTTGTACTGCATTTTATGACAGAAGAGAAATTCTCCTACACTGGAAGTCTGTAAACCCATCAACTCTTAGCGGTTGCAAATTATCTCTACTCTACCCCTTTATAAGCTTACATATGCTAGTAGGAACTGCCCTGAAAAACTGCCAAAATTTGGCCAAACTGGATTGATGCCCAAGGTATGATGCTGTTCAGTTCTTTAACTGTGCTAGTATTTTCATGCATTTTTCTATTTACTATGTACAGTCATCTAGAGCTACCGTATATACTCGAGTATAGGCAAAGCCTAATATATGCCGAGGCACCTAATTTTACCACAAAAAACTGGAAAACTGTATTGACTCGAGTATAAGCCTAAGGTGGGAAGTGCAGCAGCTACCGGTAAATTTCAAAAATAAAAATAGATACCAATAATGTTTTTGAATATTTATTTCAAAGAAAAACAGTATACTAGCTCTGTAAGTGGAAAAGAGGGTCAATAAAAATAATATGGTATCAACAATAACTTTGAAAGTACAAAAACCTTAGCTCAATCAGCAACCAAGCTAAAACACAAGAGTTAAAATCCTTCAAAACTGGATTCCTCCTCATCATCTGTATGTCCAAACAGAGCTTCAGCATTAGCTGGTGTGAGGCTAACAGCATAGATATTGTCATCATCACTGAGATCGCAGTCATCACTGTGACTGCTGTCGTTATCAAACATAGCGCTGTCTTCGCTGTCATCCATAGCATTACTAATGCCACATTTCTTGAAGGCGCGTTGCACCATGTCCTCCAGAATCTCTTCCCATGCATCACAAACCCACTTTGCTATCAATTCTATCTTGGGCTTCATCAGATTTCAAGCTTTTGTCAGTTGGGCTTGACCAGATGACATCCATTCATGCCACATCTTTCGCACACAGTCTTTAAAGGTTTATTTAAACACACATCTAGGGGCTGCAATACAGATGTAAGCCCACCTGGAATAATGGCCAAAATAACTTGAGAAGACTTTGCCAATTTTTTTATGTCATCAGATGTGTGGGCTCTGAACATACCCTAAACTAACAATGATGGTTTTTTCTTTAAGGCTGCTCCTGGTCGTCTGTTCCAAATTTCTTCCAGCCATTTTTTTGTTCCATCTTCATCCACCAAGCCTTTAATATGTGCACGCACTGTAATTTGTGGTGGGAATTTCACCTTTTTAGGCGAGGTCTTTCTTTTAGCCCGGTTTCACACATGTGCGGTGCGAATTGAAGCTCAGGTTTCACTGGGGAGATAAAAATCTCCTGTTCAAAGGAATCACTGCGTTTTAGCTCAGGATCAGTGAGCAGGGAGAGGGGGGGGGGGGGAGGGGGAGGTGTAGTGAGGAGAAGTAGAAAATCCATGTTCATAACGCAATGCATCTGCGAAGCAGATGCGTTCCCATAGAAGATAAGGGGCTCGTAATTCGCACCGCAATGCCCAGAAAACGCACACTTTTTTGTGCAATGCGCAGTGCGAATGCAACGCACATATGTGAACCAGATGCATTCATATGAATGTATTTTAAAATGTCCTGCGAATTAGATGCGGTGTAAGCCGCATCTAATTCGCATAGGTGTGAGCCCGGGCTTAAAAATAATGACAGGCTGCAGCTTAGTTCCATTAGCCAAACATGACAGAACGACTGTGAAATGTTTTTTTCATTTCCTGTGGTTCTGTAACAAATAGTTTTGTCTCCCAAACTTGCCACAGTTCTGTTGCTTGGAAGATCAAAGGTCATAGGTGTTTCATCCATATTTCCAATATCTCCCAGGTCATAGTTATGGATCCTTTTTTGTTTTATGATGAATGAATGGAATGACATCACTTTTTCTATCAAGGTCTTTTGGCAACTTCTGTGAAATCTTTGTTCTTTGCCGCAAACATAGGGCAAACCTATTCATGAAGCGGGTACACCATCCTGCTGACGCAACAAAATTTTCAATGCCTGGTACTTTTAATTTGTCATCTTTAGCCATTTGAAGGGCATGTAAGCGAATTCCCATGCGTGTTACGCAGTAACCATTTTGACAACACTCCATAACCCATTTATGCAATTCAGTCTCTAGAGCATTATATGAAGTTGTTAAACCACGTCAAGCTTTTTTTTGCCTTTGGAATCTTTTCCAAGTCAGCTTTCATTTTCTGCCACCCCCTCACTTGTTTTTCATAAACACAAAATTCCCTACTTGCAATACTGTTATTGCTTTCTTCTGCTCTTGACACAACCTTAAATTTGAAACCAGCTTCGTATGACCTGCGTTTTTCTTTTGGTCCAGGATTACCGGTAGAAGTATTGGGATCCATTTCTAACAGGATAAAAAAAAAGGCTTGTATAGTTTGAGGCCTAATGCACGCTGATGATATTACAGAATGTGATGACATGACTATTTGCATAGAGCAGCCTGTGTCAGGGCTCATAATATACATGCTACCAGTGCCCATGAAATGCAGCCTGCCAGTGTCCATTATATACAGCCTGCTAGTGCCCATTATATAAAGCCTGCCAGTGTCCATTATATACAGCCTGCCAGTGCCCATATATACAGCCTGCCAGTGCCCATTATATACAGCCTGCCAGTGTCCATTATATACTGCCTGCCAGTGCCCAATATATACAGCCTGCCAGTGTCCATTATATACAGAATGCCAGTGTCCATTATATACAGCCTGCCAGTGCTCATTATATACAGCCTGCCAGTGTCCATTATATACAGCCTGCCAGTGTGCCTTATATACAGCCTGCCAGTGTGCATTATATACAGCCTGCCAGTGTCCATTATATACAGGCTGCCAGTGCCCATTATATACAGGCTGCCAGTGTCCATTATATACAGCCTGCCAGTGTCCATTATATACAGCCTGCCAATGCCCATTATATACAGCCTTCCAGTGTCCATTATACCGGTATATAGCCTGCCAGTGCCCATTATATATATGGTAGCCATTGTAAATGTCAGTTTGTCTCAACCATCTAAATACCACTTTGAAAGAAACTTAAAATAACAGGATCACTTGGTGAAAAAAAAGGGGAAAAAAAAACTAAAGAAAGAAAACAAATTCAGCCACAACATCTAAGGATTGGTAAGCTGTACTATAACATTTGTTTGTTTTTGGGTGAAACACCGTTTTAAGTAAAAGCTTAAGTGATTGTCAGATTGCCGTGCAGCCACGGTAACGATGTCCCGCCTCCTATGACACACGGCACAATGATTCCTAGCATTGGATCACTGTGCCGTCTGTCACAAGAGGAGGCGGGACATCGTTATGCAGCTGGCTGCGCTGCGATCTGACACAGCATGGAAGGGAGGGGAAACTCTAACACAGGACTGATTACACTCCTCATTGGTACTCTTCTGTGTAATTGATCAATTGATGGGTTAGCTCCCTATTAGCGAGCTTACCTATATTACACTGTATCTCTAGAAAGGCCCCTCCCATCTCATATCTCTACTTTTTTAACCACACTCTCTGCTTTTTATTGGCCATAATACTCCTTAAGATCCTGTTGATAATGTGTGTATTGGGACCAGAGCTATGGTTGGTACAGGTCCCTCTCTGGTATAACATGTCAATATTTATTTTCTGCAAATGTCATACTATTCAAAGTAGGGGGGAGCAATGAGGGTAGGACTTTAAATGAAGTGCGTACTTGCAATAAGGTAAACAGGTGTACAACTTTATTTAGTTCATAAAAAATATAACATGCATATACAATGATTAGATTCATAAGAGATAAAACATGCATATACTGATGATATCAGTTACACTTGATAGAATATATGACGAAAAAAATACAGCATGGATACAAAGTAATATGGGCATTGCAATTTTCCACAGTACACCAAACAGAATTTATATAAAACCTTAGGACATGGGGTAATGCCTGCGTGACAAGTGGCCTCCGTACCTGAGGGGTAAGTTATATAGCAATGTTGAAACTTAAGTGGAATATGTAAATAATTATAAAGCACACGACATTTGGTAGCTCTACGCGTTTCGTGGCTGGAGTGCCACTCGTCAGGAGCAAGCACCACAATTTCACGCACACAAAGTCCCTAAATCTCCCTCTTCCTTTATTAAATGTCATACTATGTGGCATTTATTGGAGTGGAGCAGAACAGGTTTACAAGAAGTTCACTCACCATATGTGGGATCAATGTCCCACTGTGTCAGATCGCCGTGCAGCTGCAGTAGCGATATCCCGCCTTCTATGACACACGGCACAGTGATTCCTTGCATTGGATCACTGTGCCTTCTGTCACAAGAGAAGGCGGGACATCGTTATGTGGCTGGCTGTGCGGCGATCTGACACAGCATGGGAGGGAGGGGAAACTCTAACACAGGCCTGATTACACTCCTCATCGATGTCACAAGAGGACACAAGAGGAGGTGGGACATCGTTATGCGGCTGGCTGCGCGGCGATCTGACACAGCATGGGAGGGAGGGGAAACTCGCAGTGGAGCCGGGCCATTCACGAGAGTCACACAGCGGCACGGTCCCGCCCCTTTTTCTCCTCCATTTCGGACATTTGTTCACTCACTCGAATATAAGCCGAGGCAGGTTTTTTTCAGCCAAAAAAATGGGCTGAAAAACTCGGCTTATACTCGAGTATATAAATGGACACAATCTATTCCTGTCTTTCTCTCTCCTCCTTCCCCTCCACTTTCCTCTGTCCCCCTCGCCTTCGGGACAAATACCCTCTTGACTAGTGCTTCTCAACGCCTGTCCTCAGAACCCACTAACAGGCCAGGTTTGCAAGATAACTGAAATACATAACAGGTGATATAATTTGTGGTGATTGCAGTATTCTAGTCTGCATCTCCCCAAGGTAATACTTAAAATCTGGCCTGTTATTGGGTCCTGAGAACAGCAGTTGAGAACCACTGCTCTAGATTATTATTCCTATTTTTCCCTTGCCCTGGAGTTCTTGGATGTATCATACTGTACATATAGTATCTCACAAAAGTGAGTACACCCCTCACATTTTTGTAAATATTTTATTATACCTTATCATGTGACAACTCTGAAGAAATTACACTTTGCTACAATGTAAAGTAGTGAGTGTACACCTTGTATAACAGTGTAAATTTGCTGTCCCTTAAAATAACTCAACACACAGTCATTAATGTCTAAACCACTGGCAACAAAAGTAAGTACACCCCTAAGTGAAAATGTCCAAATTGGGCCCAAAGTGTCAATATTTTGTGTGGCCACCATTATTTTCCAGCACTGCCTTAACCCTCTTGGGCATGGAGTTCACCAGAGCTTCACAGGTTGCCACTGGAGTCCTCTTTCACTCCTCCATGACGACATCACAGAGCTCAAAAGGAGGAGAGCAAGGGGGCGGGACTTTACATGAAGCACATGGTAGCAAAAGAGTAAATGTTGAACATGTAGGAATTTTATTGATTATTACAGTAATACATACAAATAGTAATGGAATCAATGGTAAAAATAATAACAATGAACAAGGTAATAGCATTGGAATCTCAAGGTAAAACCGCAATAATATTACAAGGTTCACCAAGAATAATAATAAAAATAATTTCCAAATTGATGCCTGCAGGACCTGAGGCCTCACTGAACCTGTATGTATGGGTAGTGCATAGTAGCTTGGGAGTCTGGGTAGATATTGGTAGAAACACGGTATTTGGTAGCTCTGTGTGTTTCGTGTATTTTGAACCACTTATCAGGAGCAAAGCACGTGATGAATCTATAATGGTATATAAGTGATAAAATTAGATTAATAAAAAACATGAACAGGGGTTGGGTAAAGAGAACCCCACACCTGGTGCATGCTTACTTACTTCGCTACGTAAATTGGTGGTATGCTTGGCTGGGTGCCACTGGCCAGCTGAAGGCACCCCAACCTGGTGGAGGAAGTGAAAAATAGGGGGTGAACCTGAGAGGATGCGTGAAATGAAAAGGTGGGCAAGGGGCCCGTGCTGGTGAAGGGAAAAATGAAATGTGCAGGGTTGAAAACCAGGGAACTTGGACCTGGAAAACCTAAGTGAAATGTAAATGAGGAGAAAGAGTGCCCATTAGTGACTGTCTAAGAATTGGGGTTGAAGGCCTGTGTAGCAAGGATGAGATGTGCACAATTACCTGGGGTGGATGATTGGACAAACCAAAAAAATGTGAGAAGGAGAGCCGCAAGATTGTGTGTGGTCCGGTGTGCAGAGAACCTTGAGTGTCCAACCAGCACCCTATATGCGTCACCACAGAAACGCCCACCAATGTCATGCCGCATGGCTGGGTGGGAGAAGGGGCACCATGTGTTTGGGGTCGTTATCATGTTGGAATACTGCCCTGCGGCCCAGTCACCGAAGGGAGGGGATCATGCTTGGCTTCAGTATGTCACCATACATGTTGGCATTCGTGGTTTCCTCAATGTACTGTAGCTCCCCAGTGCTGACAGCACTCATGCAGCCCCAGGCAATGACACTCCCACCATCATACTTGACTGCAAGCAAGACACACTTGTCTTTGTACTCCTCACTAGGAATGAGCCGAACACCCCCCGGTTCGGTTCGCGGCAGAACATGCGAACAGGCAAAAAATTTGTGCGAACACCGTTAAAGTCTACGGGACTCGAACGTGAAAAATCAAAAGTGCTAATTTTAAAGGCTTATATGCAAGTTATTGTCATAAAAAGTGTTTGGAGACCCGGGTCCAGCCTCAGGGGACGTTTTTTCGGGAGCAGTGATTTTAATAATGCTTAAAGTGAAACAATAAAAGTGAAATATTCCTTTAAATATCGTGCCTGGGGGGTGACTATAGTATGCCTGTAAAGTGGCACATTTTTCCCGTGTTTAGAACAGTCCCTGCACAAAATGACATTTCTAAAGGAATAAAAGTCATTTAAAACTACTTACGGCTGTAATGTAATGTCGGGTCCGGGCAATATAGATGAAAATCATTGAGAAAAACGGCATGGGTCCCCCCTAGCCCATTACCATGCCCTTTGGGTCTGGTATGGATATTAAGGGGAACCCCGCACACCCAAATTACAAAAAAAAAAGGCGTGGGGCCCCAGGCCCTATATACTCTGAACAGCAGTATACAGGCAGTCTCCGGGTTACAAACAAAATAGGGACTGTAGGTTTGTTCATAAGTTGAATCTGTTTATAATTTAGAACAGGTACATTTTTAAAGTGTAACTCCAGCCAAAAAATCTATTTTTAAGCTTTTTGGATAACATAGGGAAGGGTTATCACCCCTGTAACATTTGTTTTGCTGTCTGTGCCCCTGTTCAGAAGATTTCACCTCACTTTCTGTCCCAATGACAATTGGATTTTGAAAATTTTGGGTTATTAGGGAAACTAGGATTGGTAATAAAGCATCAGTGGAGACACCTTTTTCCCATATTAACTCTTACAGGAGAAAATTTTCCCTTCCTAGGGGTAGATTTCATCTCACTTCCTGTTGTCTCCCTCCGTTTGTAAGTAGGAGTCGTTTGTATGTCGGATGTTTGAAAATAGGGGACCGCCTGTATATACTATACGGCCTGCCCTATACACTCTGTGGAAAATTGGGCCTTAGGTGTTGGTGGTACCAGAACACTGTAAGCCCTGACAGTTACTTTTGGTGAGTGCTGGAATGGGCCCTACTGTGAAATATTATATCAAGAATTGTAATAACATGCCCCTGTTAAACAGGGGCAGAAAAATTGGGCCTTAGGCGGTGGTGGTGGCGCAACACTGTAAAGCCTCACAGTTACTGTTGTTGAGCGCAGGAATGAGCCCTGCTGTGAAATATTAGAGCAAAAATTGTAATTACATGCCCCTGTTAAACAGGGGCAGAAAAATTGGGCCTTAGGCAGTGGTGGTGGCACAACACTGAAAAGCCTCACAGATACTCTTGTTGAGCACAGGAACGGGCTCTGCTGTGAAATATTAGATCAAAAATTGTAATTACGTGCCCCTGTTAAACATTTGATCAAAATATGTAATTACACGCCCCTGTTAGAGGGGGTGAAGAAAGGAAGCGCCACCTGAGTGCAGTATTAGTAGGTATGTTTAATGACATATAATAAGGTAACACTTACAAGAAAAACATGAATAAAAAGGCTCATCTGTGAGTGGGCAGTCCTTGTGGATTCCTCGAGCTCCAGTCCGGTAGGTGTACCAGCAGTGTAGGGCTGCAGGTGGAAGCTGTTCAGCCAATGGTTCTTCCTGTGGCCATCAGGGAGAAGCTGGGGCCGGTGTGGAGCGCACAGAGGATGTGCGTGACATCACGGGTCATCCAGCGGCTTCCGGGTACACTCCAGGGGGGGGCTTACACCGAGGGAGGGTTCTGGCAGTGAGTGAGCACAGAATAGGCTACGCGCTCGGAGCGGCTGCTCCTTCAATAGGCCTGAGTGTGTCAGTGGTGTGCTATTTATATGCCGGCGCTGTGAGACAACAAGACTCAGCGCCGACTAACAGCACAGCACTGGTAAGGAACTGTAAAAGGCGGTGGACTCAAATGGGGGGGGGGGGGATCTTAAACAAGAGACTATAGTGTACAGGTGGTAGAAAACCATAGTTCCATAATATTATAATAACCGCACTGGAGTGATAAGATGAACACTAAGAGAGAATGACATCTGGGGAAGAGGCACATAAGGGCAAAATAAATGATAATAAAATATAGAATCAAAGAAATATGTGTAAAATATATTAAAGGAATGTATATAAAACAATATATATGATATAACATTTAAATTATGGGAAATATATCAGATAAGAAATACAGAAAATATATTTGTGTATATATAATCTATATAAAAAATTATAAAATAATAATTTTATAAAATAATAATAAATTATAAAATAATAATTAAAAAGTGTGGTAAATAAAGGGAAGGTAGGGCTGTATATAAGGAGAATGTATATATATATGCCTGCGCACAATGGGGTATGTACATATGTAATGATATCGGAAGATAGGAAATGGATAGGGGGGGAATATGGAATAAAGGAATAAGGGGGGGTTTTGGGGGATGGGGAAGGAGACCCCCCAACCCCCCCCCCTTATTCCTTTATTCCACATTCCCCCCCTATCCATTTTCTATCTTCCAATATCATTACATATGTACACACCTCATTGTGCGCAGGCATATATATACATTCTCCTTGTATACAGCCCTACCTCCCCTCTATTTACCACACTTTTTAATTATATAATATTATTATTATTATTATGCCTGCCTCAGGAGATCCTGTAAGCCCGGGTACCTGCTCAAGAACTGCTGCACCACCAAATTCAGGACGTGAGTTAAACAGGGAACATGGGTCAAGTGTCCCTGTCGGAGGGCGCAGAGGAGGTTGGTGCCATTGTCGCATACAACCATTCCTGGCTGAAGCTGGCGTGACGTCAACCACCTCTGAGCCTGCCCTGCAGAGCTGCCAGAATCTCTGCCCCAGTGTGGCTCCTGTCCCCTAAGCAGACAAACTCAAGCACCGCATGGCATCGTTTTGCCTGAGTGCTTGCGTAGCCCCTTGAACGCCTACAGAGCACCGCTGGTTCAGAGGAGAAATCTGCAGAGGAAGAGGCCATAGAGGAAGAAGAAGAGGAGGGGGTGGAGGAGAGAGCTGTGGCAGAATCACCACTACTAGCATTTTGGAGGCGTGTTGGCGGAACAAGCTCCAACAATACTGAACCCTGTCCTGCATCCTTCCCAGCTGCCAGCAGGTGTTCCCAGTGTGCCGTGAAAGAAAGGTAATGTCCCTGTCCATGCCTGCTGGACCATGAGTCAGCGGTAATATGCACCTTACTGCTGACCGCCCTGTCCAACGAGACCAAGACATTGCCTTCCACATGCTGGTAGAGAGCGGGAATGGCCTTCAGTGAAAAGAAAAGGCGTTTGGGAACCTGCCACTGAGGTACCGCACATTCCACAAATTCACGAAAGGGGGCAGAGTCTACCAGCTGAAAGGGCAGCAGTTGCAGTGCTAGCAATTTGGCCAAGCTAGCATTCAGATGCTGAGCATGTGGATAGCTGGGACCAAATTTCTTTTGATGGTTTAGCAACTGGTGTAGGGAAATTTGCCTGCTAAAATCCGATGTTGATGTATCGCTAACAGATTGGCCGCAAGTACTTGGGACACCTATTTCTATACCTTCATTCCTCTCAGTGCAGGTTTCTGAGAGGACTGGAGGTATAGTGGGGTTGGAGATCCCAGCTGATGAGGAGCAAGGAGAGGTCCGCCTTGTTCTTTGATGTGGGTCTTTTAAGTGCTGTTGCCAACGGACTGCATGGGAGGTCGTCATATGTCTGGTCAAGCATGTGGTGCCCAAGCGGGTGCTGTTTTGGCCACGCTTGATACGCTTCAGACATATGTTACAAACAGCAACAGTGCGATCTGCTTGTATATATTTTGTTGTTTTTCATTTAGAAAGTCTGTTGACACCCTGAAGAAGCACAAGGTGCATAACAACTCTTCTCCAGAGAGAATAAGTTCAGTGCTTGTAACCTTTCTTCATAACTAATATCCTCCAGACCCTTTACTAGCTTTGTTGCCTTTCTTTGTACTCGCTCCATTTCCAGTACATCCTTCCTGAGGACTGGTGCTCAGAAATGGACAGCATACTCCAGGTGCGGCCGGACCAGAGTCTTGTAGAGTGGGAGAATTATCGCTTTATCCCTGGAGTTAATCCCCTTTTTAATGCATGCCAATATTCTGTTTGCTTTGTTAGCAGCAGCTTGGTATTGCATGCTATTGCTGAGCCTATCATCTACTAGGACCCCCAGGTCCTATTCCATCCTAGATTCCCCCAGAGGTTCACCCCCTAGTGAGTAGATTGCATTCATATTTTTGCCACCCAAATGCACTATTTTATATTTTTCTACATTAAACCTCATTTGCCATGTAGTTGCCCACCCCATTAATTTGTTCAGATATTCTTGCAAGGTTTCCACATCACAGAAGTTATTGCCCTGTTTAGCTTAGTGTCATCTGCAAATACAGATATTGAGCTGTTTACCCCATCCTCCAGGTCGTTTATGAACAAATTAAACAGGATTGGTCCCAGCACAGAACCCTGGGGGACCCCACTTCCCACCCCTGACCATTCCGAGTATTCCCCATTCATCACCACCCACTGAACGCCAGTTTTCAATCCATGTACTCACCCTATGGTCCATGCCAAAGGACCCTACTTTGTACAGTAAACATTTATGGGGAATTGTGTCAAATGCTTTTGCAAAGTCCAGATACACCATGTCTATGGGCCTTCCTTTATCTAGTGGCAGCTCACCTCCTCATTAGGGATGGTCCGAACGGACCCCTGTTTGGTTCGGATGAGAACTTCTGAACACCACGAACGTTCGGACCCGAACACCGAACCCCATTAAAGTCAATGGGACCCGAACGTTAAATATCAAAAGTGTCCATTTTGAAGGCTTAAATGCAAGTAATTAGGCATACAATGGTTATAGGTGTCCAGGTCCTGCCCTGGGGGACAGGGATCAATAAAAAAAAGTTTGTGAAAAATGTCATTTTTAAATGAGCAGTGATTTTTTTATTTTTAAAGTGAAAGCCTAAAAATGAAATATTCCTTCCAATATAGTGCCAGGGGGGTCCCCTTAGTCTAACTGTAAAGTGGCAGATCTGTACCATGTCTAGAATCTGCTGCAGCAATAATTGAATTTATAAAGCCAAAAAAAGACATTTTTCCTGCAAGCTGCCTTTATTTTGCTCAGCAACAGCTGGGGAGCCAGTGTGTATGATGAGGCCACAATGTAGTGCACTGGGAACAAGATTAGAGATTTTTTGGATACATTCTGGTGTCACTTTGACTTTGGATAGAAGTAACGGGTGCGTTAAAATTGGTCTTTGGGTGTCAGTGGCGCCTTCCTACCGTAACCCTATAGAGATAATCTTGATGAAAGCAAGAATTTGCCTTGCTGTAAAAAATTGCAATGATATGCACCTGTCAGACAGGTGCAGAAAGATTGGTCTTTAGGTGTTAATTGTGCCCATGAAACATACCAAAAACATTCTTCCAGATGAAATGATTGAACACCCTCAAAGCTAGGCAGCCTCGAAGTCCTGCGGAGATTCCACATCCCAAAAAGACTTAATCAGTGACATCAGGGGCTTCATAGCTGGTAATTCAGGACTGATTCATTTTTATAAAAGTCAAACGGTCCACGGGATCTGTGGACAGACGCATTCTATGATCAGTAACGAAACCTCCTGCAGCACTGAATGCCCGTTCTGAAAGCACACTGGATGCAGGGCAGCCCAACAACTCAATAGCATACTGGACAAGTTCTGGCCAGTGGTCTACTCTCATGACCCAGTAAGCCAGAGGATCGTCAGCTGGAAAGCTCTCCGTCTCTGTTTTGGCCCCGAGGTAATCGTCCACCATGTGATGCAGACGCTGCCGATGGGATGTGGAAGCTGACAGCCCTGGGCAGCGAGGACTAAAAAAATTCCGAAATGCCTCACTTAGGCGGATGCCTTCTCCAACGATCCTTTCTTGACCAACGGAAGACTCAAAACGACATTTTCCACCACACTGTAACCTACTAGAGTCAGGAAAAACGTTCAATAAAATCCTCTTTAATGTGTCCTCAAGAGATTTTATCCTCTGCACTCTCTGTGGGGATGGGATTAGTTCAGAGACCTTCCCCTTATAATGGTGGTCAAGGAGGGTTGCCAACCAGTAATCATCCTTCTCCTTTATGCCACGTATTCTTGGGTCCTTTCGCAGGCTTTGAAGCATGAGGTTGCCCATGCGCCTCAAATTTGCAGAGGCTTGAGAAGCAGACTCCTCGGGGTCACTCAGGATGATAGCATCTGGAACTTCCTCCTCCCAGCCATGTACTACTCCCAAGGGTCCTGGGGTTGGAAAGCCATCGCTTGCAGATTGATGCATGTCTTCCTCTTCTTCAAAGCCTATGAAAGTGCCAGAATCCTCCTCCTCATCCTCCTCCCCTCTGTCCTCCTGTGTGTTCTGTGACATAGGAATGTTGGCGTCTGCATAAAGTGGGCCTTGAGAGGAAAGGAAGTCCTCCTCTTCCTCCTGCTGCTCTGCCTCCAGTGCCCTGTCCATAATGCCACGCAGAGTCTGCTCCAGTAGGAACACAACAGGGATTGTGTCACTGATGCATGCACTGTCACTGCTCACCATCCTTGTGGCCTCCTCAAATGGTGACAATACAGTGCATGCATCCTTAATGATCAGCCATTGGCGTGGGGAAAAAAAGCTGAGGCAGCCTAAGCCTGTTGAAAGAAAAATAAAGAGAATGAGAGTCTCTTAAGAGGGCAAGAAACCACCTGAACACTATCTGAAAAAGATAGTCAAAGTTTATTATACAAAAATATAAACACAACACTAATAGAATATTACAAAAAATAGAGCGGGCTATGGTAGGTGACTATCACAGACCCTATTAAAAAATGACAACGTTGTCATTAAAAACAAGGGAGCCGCGGCTAAACATACCACTCACAAACACCATTCACCACTCATGAACACTGATGGTATAGAGTAGATATAATTGCAAAGCAGCTGCTAGTGGAGTTCAATAGATCACTCTTCAGAGGCGTGGTATAACGGAAATGTGGGTATGTGTGGATGGAGAAAGTCCATTGAAGGAACAGGTTCAGCACAGTATGTTGATCAAGTGAGGGCCTGAACTATTAATTATTAGCCCGGGGAAAAAAGCACATGTAGTCGGCTGTACCTGGATTCTATGGTCCCAAAAGGGTTAAACACTGAATGCAGTTTACAGCCCTTTCTGGAGAAATAAATGCCTTGGTCATTTTCTATTTCCCTATTATTGAGGGAAAATATATATACGTCTGTCTCTAATATAGTTGCTTTACAGCACTTATTAACATTGAAAGTGGCATTCTATCCTATGGCAGCCATTCCATTTAAATACCTAGACAGGACATAATCGATCATATAAAACCAATTTCTGTTTACACTTATATTTTCCCTGCTGAATGTTCGCTATGAGAGGTGGCCCTGGACGACATTGGATGGTGATAGTTAGTTAATACACCACCTAATTGTATTGTCTATTTAAACCTGATCCACGGACTCCTCCCTGCTCTGAAGAAACCAGCGGTCATTGGCTGGTAAACCGCGTCAGCACGTGACGTCAGCACGTCACTCCGGAACCGCACGCACACTGTGGCTGGAAGAACAGCTGTTGACCGGCTTTTTTCAAACCTGCATGGGCACGACTCACGGTGACTACTATACAGCGAGGACACTGTTTATCTGGCAGAAAGGTGGCTCAAGACGGACTTATACTCCTGCCATCCTTTGGGGTAGAGTATTGCGGGCTGCGGACGTTGGATGTCCTCTGGATGGTGAGATATGTATCGCTTCAATCTACACTATTTATAATCCTCCTCTAGCCGCCAACACTCCCCCTGCTGCTTCTGCCATGAATTACCGCTGTCACTCTGCTTATATCCACAACTGTCTTATACATACAGGTTAGCTTTGCCGGCTACATGTGTTGTTTTCCCCGGGCTAATAATTAATAGTTCAGGCCCTCACTTGATCAACCTACTGTGCTGAACCTGTTCCTTCAATGGACTTTCTCCATCCACACATACCCACATTCCCATTATACCACGCCTCTGAAGAGTGATCTATTGAACTCCACTAGCAGCTGCTTTGCAATTTATATCTACTCTATACCATCAGTGTTCATGAGTGGTGAATGGTGTTTGTGAGTGGTATGTTTAGCCGCGGCTCCCTTGTTTTTAACGACAACGTTGTCATTTTTTAATAGGGTCTGTGATAGTCACCTACCATAGCCCGCTCTATTTTTTGTAATATTCCATTAGTGTGGTGTTTATATTTTTGTATAATAAACTTTGACTTGCTTTTTCAGATAGTGTTCAGGTGGATTCTTGCCCTCTTAAGAGACTCTCATTCTCTTTGTTTTTCTTTCTGCATGCGCCAGGGCAACCTGAACTGCATCCCATATGCATTATGTGGATGAATGCCCTATCTAACACCTAATCTAACCAATTTTTTTATTTTTGGAGGTTGATCCAGGCTAAACCCAAATTTTTGTTCTGGCTAGTTTCTTTGTGACTACTGTCCCCTTCTTGCCTCAGTGATCCCGCCACCACACTTTTGTTTATTAATGTGAATTACACTATTATTTATACTTGTCTACTTTGGGCTATTGATAGGTGCTTTTTTCACTAGACTCATTTGCACATATGGCTTATATGATCGATCTTGACCTTGACCACGAAATTGATACGGCCTTCACTTTTGGTGGAGAAAATCGAGAAACAGAGAAGGAACCAATTAGGAAACCTTTTAAACAACATAAAAAACGTATGATTACATTTCTGAATCGTAAATGGGACACCTCCTCATTAAAGTCACACATCTCTAATCAAATCATCCCTAGGGGTCTTAGGGAGAGGGTTGTCCCTGCCGGGCATCTCCATACCCCTAGATTTCTATTGGTATGGAAAAATGAATGTCTGAATAGAGGCTTACCCTTGATGAAACTTATAGTTTCTGAGGAAGAAGCCCAACTACAGGAGATACGCAAGGAACTTGAAACTAGTGCCAAACTGTTAGAACCTTATAAACAAGACCCAGAATTTGATAAAAATAATGAATTCATCAAAAAAGAGATAGAAAGGATTCAAAAAAACTTAAAATATACCAATCAAGAAAAATTCCGACAGAACTTAGCTGATTGGGAAAGTGGAGATATTTTTAATCCCACAATCCAGAATAGAAGTAGATCTCTCTCTAGGAACTCAAGACAGCGGCAATGTCAAAATAAACATAGAACTAATTCTTCTTCCGATAGTGAGCTAGATAAAGATACTTCACAAAAATCTGTCTCTTTTTTAGAGGAGCTGGAGGGAAGAGTATCCCTAGAGAACTCCAAGCGAACAGTAGACAAACAACAGGGAAGCGAAGGAGGCAAAGGAAACACAAAAGGAAGAGGAAAAGACAGGGAATGTACACAGAATCGAAGGAGTGGGAGACTGAGGAGTCAGAGGAGACGCTGAGTAGTACTACCAGCGCCTCCCCTACGGACCTTAGTGTTGTTAATTTGTCAGATTTCCAACTTAATGATGAACATATTAAATTGCTTAAAAAGGGACTCTCCTTTTCTCCCACGTCGCCTATGAACGAGTTTGAAGTCTTCAAAGACATCAGTCTCTTTCTAAGGAAAGTCCTTTTTAGACTTTGGCATACTAGAAGTACAGATGACCTACAAACTCCTGAAGTCAATCTGGATAAGGATGAAAAGGAGGCTATCGAAAACCTTATATCCCTACTGGAGGAAAACTGTGACAGTGATTCTGAAACAAATCCATACGACTCACTCAGACGACCCTCTAATTTGAAAATCAGATCCACGAAAATGTCTACACTATCCAAACATAAATGGCTCCAGTTGTTTTTAGACCAGGTTAAACATGACCTGGGGAAAATCAACTGGGACTGGGTTGGCCCAAATAATTTAACTACTACTGAAAGACAGGCCTTACATGATTTAGAAAACGCACCAAACATTGTAATTAAAAAAAGTGATAAGGGGGGAAATGTGGTTCTTCTAAGTGAGAAATTGTATGAGGAGGAAACACTACAACTACTTAGTGATAATTCCACCTATAAAAAACTCCCCTCCTCCCCCTTCCCAGCCTTGGTTAATACCCTGAATGGAAAACTAAAGTTGGGAATGGAAGCTGGTCTTCTTACCAAAAAGGAATACTCTTTTCTCAAAGTGGATGAAATGATTACCCCCACTTTCTATATAATACCTAAATTGCATAAATCACTTACCTGCCCACCTGGCAGACCGATTGTTTCTGCCATAAAAGGCCCCTTTGAGAAAATTGGTAAATACGTGGACTCTATGATTAAACATCTTGTTAACATGCTCCCTTCCTTTGTCCATGATAGTCGAGATGTTCTTGCCAAGTTATGGCAGTTTACTCTCCCTGCCGATGCCCTGTTGGTGGGGATCAATGTGGAGAGTTTATATACATCAATACCCCACCACTGCGGCCTTGAGGCAACTATGTTCTTCCTTGATCACCATCACCCCTGCAGGGTACCCAAAATTAATTTATTGGAGAACTTCTGGATTTCATGCTTAATAACAACTTTTTCCAATTTCTGGGTAATTACTATCAACAGGTGAGAGGCACAAGTATGGGGGCACCTTGTGCTCCCTCATATGCCTGCCTCCACCTGGGCCTCTGGGAGGAGGAAATTGTCTACAAGTCCTCGATGTACCTTGGTCACTCCTTGTTGTGGCTGAGGTACATCGATGACGTCTTTATGGTGTCGGCGGGATCAGCGGAACAACTTATGGACTTTATGTTCGAACTAAATATTGATAGGAACATACGCCTGACCTACTCACACCATACTGAGACACTTCCTTTCCTTGACCTACTAATTAGTAGATCCGGAAGCAAAATCACCACCAGTACCTTCCGTAAAAAGACAGCTGTTAATACACTACTCTTGGCCCAGAGTCATCACCCTAAGCCCTTGATTAATGGGATACCCACAGGACAGTTCCTGCGAATCAGACGGAACTGTTCTGAGGATGAAGATTTCCATAAATAAGCATGCGAGATGTACCTTAGGTTCAGACAGAGAGGTTACTCTCATCGTTCCCTTAAAAGAGCCCAGAAAAAAGCCTTTTTGAAAAAACGTGATAAGCTTCTCGTTGCATCAAATCTTCACGTCTGGAAAATAGTGAGCAGAACTTCCCTAGGATCATTACCAGGTATGGTTCCCAGTGGAAAATGGTACAGGGGATCCTTGAGAAACACTGGCACATTCTAAAATCAGCTCCATTGATTACTAACCTTGTGAGCCCTAGTCCTCTCATGACATCCAGAAGATCACGCAATCTTGGTGACCTTTTGGTTCACTCTGAGTATACACGAACAACTGGCGATTTTGATACTATTCTCCTCCAGAAGGAAAAAATGTGGACATATTACCTGGATTCTATGGTCCCGAAAGGGTTAAACACTGAATGCAGTTTACAGCCCTTCCTGGAGAAATAAATGCCTTGGTCATTTTCTATTTCCCTATTATTGAGGGAAAATATATATACGTCTGTCTCTAATATAGTTGCTTTACAGCACTTATTAACATTGAAAGTGGCATTCTATCCTATGGCAGCCATTCCATTTAAATACCTAGACAGGACATAATCGATCATATAAAACCAATTGCTGTTTTCACTTATATTTTCCCTGCTGAATGTTCGCTATGAGAGGTGGCCCTGGACGACATCTGGTGGTAATAGTTAGTTAACACACCACCTAATTGTATTGTCTATTTAAACCTGATCCACGGACTCCTCCCTGCTCTGAAGAAACCAGCGGTCATTGGCTGGTGAAACGCGTCAAACGTGACGTCAGCACGTCACTCCGGAACCGCGCGCACACTGTGGGTGGAGGATCAGCTGGGATCAAACAGCTGCTGACCGGCTTTTTTCAAACCTGCATGGGCATGACTCATGGTGACTACTATACAGCAAGGACACTGTTTATCTGGCAGAAAGGTGGCTCAAGACGGACTTATACTCCTGCCATCCTTTGGGGTAGAGTATTGCGGGCTGCGGACGTTGGATGTCCTCTGGATGGTGAGATATGTATTGCTTCAATCTACACTATTTATAATCCTCCTCTAGCCGCTAACACTCCCCCTGCTGCTTCTGCCATTCATTACCGCTGTCACTCTGCTTATATCCACAACTGTCTTATACATACAGGTTAGCTTTGCCGGCTACATGTGCTGTTTTCTCCGGGCTAATAATTAATAGTTCAGGCCCTCACTTGATCAACCTACTGCACTGAACCTGTTCCTTCAATGGACTTTCTCCATCCACACATACCCACATTCCCGTTATACCACGCCTCTGAAGAGTGATCTATTGAACTCCACTAGCAGCTGCTTTGCAATTTATGTCTACTCTATACCATCAGTGTTCATGAGTGGTGAATGGTGTTTGTGAGTGGTATGTTTATCCGCGGCTCCCTTGTTTTTAACGATAATGTTGTAATTTTTTAATAGGGTCTGTGATAGTCACCTACCATAGCCCGCTCTATTTTTTGTAATATTCCATTAGTGTGGTGTTTATATTTTTGTATAATAAACTTTGACTTGCTTTTTCAGATAGTGTTCAGGTGGATTCTTGCCCTCTTAAGAGACTTTCAATCTCTTTGTTTTTCTTTCTGCATGCGCCAGGGCAACCTGAACTGCATCCCATATGCATTACGTGGATGAATGTCCTATCTAACACTTAATCTAAACAATTTTTTTTATATTTGGAGGTTGATCCAGGCTAAACCCAAATTTTTGTTCTGGCCTGAGCCTGTTGTCGTTCCGTACTGACACAAGTACTCGTTGACGGCCCTCTGCTGCATGTATAGACGCTGCAGCATTCCCAAAGTTGAGTTCCACCTGGTGGGAATGTCACAAATCAGGCAGTTTACGGGCAGGTGGAATTCCCACTGAATTTCAGCCAACCAAGCACTGGCTGTGTATGACCACCTGAAATGGCTACAGACTCTTCTGGCCTGCTTTAGTACATCTTGCAACCCTGGGTATGTACTTAGGAAACGCTGCACCACCAAATTGAGGACATGTGCCAGGCATAGCACATGTGTCAACTTTCCTTGTCTAAGGGCGAACAGGAGGTTTGAGCCATTATCGGACACCACCATTCCTGGCTCCAGCTGGCATGGTGTGAACCACCTCTGGGCCTGTCCTTGCAGAGCTGCAAGAATCTCTGCTCCGGTGTGGTTCCTGTCCCCTAAACACACCAGCTGAAGCACTGCATGGCACCTTTTAGCCTGACTCTGGGAAAAGCCCTTTGAACGCTTAGGGGGTACCTGATGTTCATAGGACAATTCTGCAGAGGAGGGCATGGAGGTGGAGGAGGGGGTAGAGCTCACAGGTCTGGCAGCATCGCCACCAGCTGTATGGAGATGTGGGGGCACAACAAGCTGCACCACTGAGCCCTGTCCTGCATCCTTTCGAGTTGCAAGCAGCGTTACCCAGTGTGCTGTGAACGAAATATATCGTCCCTGCCCATGCTTGCTGGACCACGTGTCAGCAGTAAGGTGGATTTTACGGCTGACTGCCTTGCCCAACGATGCCAGAACATTCCCTTCCATGTGATGGTAGAGAGATGGAACAGCCTTACGTGAAAAGTAGTATTGACTGGGAACCTGCCATTGTGGTACAGCACATTGTGCGAATTCGCAGAAGGGGGCAGAATCCACCAGGCTGAAAGGCAGAGGTTGGAGAGCCAGCAGCTTTGACAAGCTTGCATTCAGGCGCTGGGCATGTGGGTGGCAGGGACTGTATTTTTTTTTCCGCTGCAGAAGATGGGGCAGAGAAATTTGCTGGCTACAGTCTACAGCTGGTGGTGTGCTGCTGGTAGATAAGCTGCTAGGACCTTGGACACCCTGTGCTAACCATCATCCCTGTCAGTGGAGGCTGCTGAAAGGTAATGACTTGGAATCGCAGGGGCAGACTGCAGTGAGTAAGGAAGAGGAGGAGGGAAAGATTTGTGCCCCTTTTGTGTGGCTTTTAGGTGCTCTTGCCAACAGGCTGAGTGGTTGGACCTTAAATGCCTTGTTAGGCATGTGGTACCCAAATGGTTGGTGTTTTTGCCACGTTTGAAGTGCCTGTGACACAGTTTGCAGATAGCAACAGTGCAATCTGCTACAGATGTGCTGAAAAAGGCCCAGACAGCTGAGCTGTGGGGAGTGAGCCAGGAGATAACAGCTGCAGAATGTGATGGAATAGGGTGGCTTCTCTTTACCCTTTCTTGATGGCGGCCTCCCTGGGGTTGTGCCGCCTCACCTTCAGTTTCCTCCTCTGCTCTATCTGGCATCCAAGTTGCATCAGTGGCCTCATCATCATCATCATCATCTCCATCTCCTCCATCTTCATCATTACCACTGGAGACAACTTGGCAATACGCTGCGAACATGAATGCCAATTTGTCTACCAGTGTTCCTCCCTCTCTCTAGGCTCATGTTCCTGTCATCCTCAACCTCAGAACCAACATCTGAATCCAGTAATGGCTGGGCATCATCAAGGAACAAGTGGCTGACGCTGTGGTCAAATAACTCAGCTGACTCCTCAATGGCTGATGTTAGGGCTATGGCAGGAATAGATTTGGACAAGGAGGCAGGTTTATCCACTCTGGCAACTGCAGGGGACTGCACACTTGTCTCTGCTTGTGTGAAAGAGGATGAGGAGGATGAGGAAGGTTTAGTAAGCCAGTCCACCACCTCCTCTACATGCTGTGGCTGGATAGCACAAGCAAATTCACTAAACAGAGGAAATGATGCCCTGCCTGAGGACTGACCACCACGTCCACCTTTGCTTGTGGACACATTTGTTGCTGGCCCCCTTACAGTACCAAGGGAACGTCTGCCTCTCCTTGTTGTTCTCCCAGACATTATTGGGAGGGAGGGGGTGGTGCTTATAAGCAAATGTAAAGGAGAAGTTGAAATCTGTACATAGATGCACTTTAATCAATGTAAAGATGTGCTTGGTGCCCTTTAATTTGAGTACTCACACTACACAGACACACTCCACGGATACAATATAATATACTGCAATATAATGCGCCAAACCTACAGTGATGCACATAACTATATGGCGTTAAACTGGCAGTAACGCATGCAAAACTATATGGCGTTAAATGGGCAGTAACGCACGCAAAGCGATATGCGTTAAACTGGCAGTAGCGCGCAAAACTATATGGCGTTAAACTGGCAGTAACGCATGCAAAACTATATGGCGTTAAACTGGCAATAACACACGCAAAACAATATGGCATCAAACTGGCAGTAACGCACAAAACTATACAGCGTTAAACTTGTAGTAACGCACACAGAACTATATGGCGCTAAACTGGCAGTAACGCACGCAAAACGATATGGCATTAAACTGGCAGTAATGCACAAAACTATATGGCGTTAAACTTGTAGTAACGCACACAGAACTATATGGTGTTAAACTGGCAGTAACGCATGCAAAACTATATGGCGTTAAACAGGCAGTAACGCACGCAAAACAATATGGCGTTAAACTGGCAGTAACACACGCAAAACTATATGGCTTTAAACTGGCAGTAACGCACGCAAAATTATATGGCATTAAACTGGCAGTAACGCACGCAAAGCTATATGGCGTTTAACTGGCAGTAACGCACGCAAAACTATATGGCGTTAAACTGGCAGTAACGCACGCAATACAATATGGCGTTAAACTGGCAGTAACTCACGCAAAACTATATGGCGTTAAACTGGCAGTAACGCACGCAATGCGATATGGCATTAAACTGGCAGTAACGCAATCAAATAGACAGTGTTCAACCGTCACCACATTGAAGCTATCTGAACTTCCCTAATCTAGCTATATACTAATGTCAAGATTACTGACACGGTCTCACTACACTACACTGAAACTATCTGAGCTGTCCCTACTCTAGCTGCACACTATGAAAAGCTGAATGATGGTCCTCCTCACTACACCCACACTATCCCTAGACTGACACTAAACTAATATTCTACACTGACAATTGAAGCAAAATAGCCAGAGGCGTAACTAGAACCTTCAGGGCCCTGGTGCAAGAAACCATGAAGGGCCCCCCTGACCCACCCCATGCTTCAGGGGACCCCTGCGTCACCCCTGTACACCTGGACAGGAAGAGCGGCGGGGGGCAGCATATAGAGGACCCGATCCCCTCCATTTTCTTCCTGCAGCCATGACTTCAGGAGGAAAATGGAGGGTATTGGTTCCTCTATATGCCGCCCAATGCCTCTCCTATCCAGGTGTACAGGGGTGAGACATGGACCCCCTGACGCATGGGGCTGGGATGAGTGGCAGCGAGCGGTGGTGGCAGTGATGGGGGAATGGGATAGGATCAGTGGCGGCAGTGGTGATGGGTTGTATGATGAGTGGCAGCAGTGGTGGGGGGATGGGATCAGTGGTGGCTGTGAGGGGGGTTAGATCACTGGCAGTGGTGACGGTGAGGGGGGTGGGATCAGTGGTGGTGATGGGGGATGGGATCAGTGGCGGGGGTGGTGGGATCGGTGGTGGTGGTGGTATGGGGTGGGATTAGTGGCGGTGGTCAGGGGGGGCAGTGGCAGTGGTGGTGCCATCCTCCCCCATCACCACCTCTGCCTCTTACTGATCCCACCCCCCCACCACCACCACAGATCTCATCCCTATCCTAATGGGGGATAGGGATGAGATCTGTGGTGGTGAGGGGGTCAGTAAGAGGCAGAGGTTGGGATCAGTTGCACTGACTATTTTGTCACTTACTTTGTCAGTCGATTCCTTCCCCTTCATCATTCCCTCCAGGGATGCTCCTGTGTCATGGGATCTCCTGCAGAGGGGAGAGCTCCTCCCCCTTCACTGCATTCGTGTCAGCTGACTTTCCCTTCCAGCGTCTGTCTCCTTATATGGCTTCCCTTTCCAGAGATAGCAGCCTTTCCTCAGCGACTAGCAGGCGAACAAACCCCCCAACGCTGCGGAATGAAGGGACGGCCCCAGTGTAGAATGTACGGGCGGGCCCCTGGACAGCGCAGAACGTGCGGGCGGGCTCCCGGACAGCGGAGAACGTGCGGGCGGGCTCCCGGACAGCGGAGAACGTGCGGGCGGGCTCCCGGACAGTGGAGAACATGCAGGCGGGTTCCCGGAAAGCGGAGAACATGCAGGCGGGCCCCTGACAGCGGAGAACGTGTGGCGGGCCCCCCCACAGCGACAGAACTCCAGGGCCCAGTCGCAAGTGCGACTGCTGCGACCCTGGTAGTTCCGTCACTGAAAATGGCACAGTATAGCACACTAATAGCACTGAACAGAGCCCTGTTCTATCTCTCTCCACACCAAAATCACACTGAAAATGGCTGACATTGAAAGAATACTTTTATACTGTGAGGCGGGTTTCCCTAGCTTGGGTTCCAAGTCACAACAACAACTCTCTCTGGGGCTCAGCCTTGAATCCTTACAGCTCTGTCCTCGATGTAGGCAAGCTCAGGACAGATCTGCTCACACTGGTTTTCCCACACTGTCTGCCTGGTGTCCTGAACAGACCCCAGCAACAGTTCTTTGGGCTAGTCTGTGTGAGCTCTGATAATTTTGCCTGAGAAAACACTATATTTCTCCTCCCCTCTATGCAGGGAATTGTGGGACTTTAGTTCTCCATTAGCCTCTATTTGTTTTTATTGTGCAGTGCCCTTTTAAGGACTACATATCCCATGATCCTTAGTGGCAGCTTCACACTTGTCCCTAACTGGATCTGATCTGCCATTGCCAGAAAGGGAGGGGGAGCAGGAAATCC
This sequence comes from Lithobates septentrionalis, assembly GCA_037952835.1. Classification (NCBI taxonomy): domain Eukaryota; kingdom Metazoa; phylum Chordata; class Amphibia; order Anura; family Ranidae; genus Lithobates; species Lithobates septentrionalis. The sequence continues at coordinate 501,966 of JBBDGP010000244.1, forward strand.
ACACAGAGCCACTGTGATCCCAATGCAGTGTCCAAAAGAAGGAGGGGAAGAAAGGCAGACATGAAGCTTCACAGCCCACTCTGAACGTTACACATCTGGCAGCCTAGCAGTACAGTGGTGGGGGGTGAAGGAGAGTGGGCACAGGAACATACTCACAGCCCACTCCTCCAGCCGGCTCTGTCCCTGCTCACAGTGGCATAGGGGGGCAAACAGGGGATGACACAACCAGGCTACATTTTTCTGAAGAAAGGATCATTTTCAAAATGGTGCCAATATATGCAATCATAATACACAGACTGTATTGTATTTGCATAATTTAACTACCTTTTTAAAAAAAAAAAAAATTTCAACAGTTGAAGGAGTTTTATTCTCAACTCTGACAGATTGGAAGGCTTACTTATTTTCAACAAACAGAATGTAGTGCAGACAGCCAGAAATATCAACACGATGAATCACCTACACTTCTTTAGTAGAATATGTGTACAATGAGCTCATGCTTTACTGGCAGAAAGGAAACCTAGAAAAATGAAGCCACTGCTGCAGGCCATTAAAAAGAAAGTTGCTAAATGAAGCAATGTTTAAATAAAGCCGTGGTAGAAAGAATAATCACTTACAAAAAGAAAACTATCTTGATGATAGATATGGGAGTTGTTCACTTTATTTGTGTATTCGTACATACATACAAGGCTTAATTTAACAAGCTATAATGCATGTATAGGTTGCCAAAACAAACATTATTTTGTGTGACTTAATTTTTTTAGCTTTCTTTTGGCTCTTGATGATGCAAATAATGGTGGTTATAGTGAACAGCAATTATTATAGCTTAGTGAATTGAGCCTACTGTTTCTTTCAAGTATTTTCTGAGCATGTTATACAAAATTCATATAGAATTGTAGGCTTATTTCTAAACTCTTATGCCCTGTACACACGATCGGACATTGATCGGACATTCCGACAACAAAATCCATGGATTTTTTCCGACGGATGTTGGCTCAAACTTGTCTTGCATACGCATGAAGTTGTCGGAAAATCCGATCATTCTGAACGCGGTGACATAAAACATGTACGTCTGGACTATAAACGGGGCAGTGGCCAATAGCTTTCGTCTCTTAATTTATTCTGAGCATGCATGACACTTTGTGCGTCGGATTTGTGTACACACGACTGGAATTTAACCAATCGGATTTTGTTGTCGTAAAATTTTATAGCCTGCTCTCAAACTTTGTGTGTCGGAAATTCTGACGGAAAAAGTCCGATGGAGCCCACACACGATCGAAATTTCCGACAACACAATCCGATCGCACTTTTTCCGTTGGAAAATCCAACCGTGTGTACAGGGCATTAAAGTGAAACTAAAAGTTATTTTATTTTTTTTATAAAAATAAATAGAAGTTATACTTATCTGCTCTGTGCAATACCATTGCACAGAGTGGTCCCTTATTTCCCCTTTGGTGGTCCCCTGATGACGCTGTCTGCTCCTTCTTCCTCCAGGTGCCCCCATAGCAAGCCGAGTGCTAAGGGGTACCTGTACACACACATTTCTGACCTTGGCTGTGTGCGTCAATGGACACACTCAGCCCTGACAAGCCTATGGCTCCTGCTGCTCTCATTGTCTCCAGTGGGACCAGGAAGTGAGATGAGCTGTGCTGCAGCTGGGACAGCACTGGAGCAGTGAAAAGAGACAGGTAAGTGTTTAGAGATGGGGTGGGTAGGATAGGTAGTAGGGAGTTTTTTCACCCTAATGCAGAGAATACATTAAGGTAAAAAAACTATTTTGAATTTAGAATCACTTTAACCACTTCAGCCCCGGAAGATTTAGCTGCTCAATGACCAGACCATTTTTTGCAATTCGGAACTGCGTCACTTTAACTGACAATTACGCAGTCGTGCAACGTTGTACCCAAACAAAATTGATGTCCTTTTTTTCCCACAAATAGAGCTTTCTTTTGGTGGTATTTGATCATGTCTGCGGTTTTTATTTTTTGCGTTATAAACAAAAAAAGAGCGACACTTTTGAAAAAAACACAATATTTTCCTCAGTTTAGTATGTATTCTTCTACATATTTTTAGTAATAAAAATCGCAATAAGAGTATATTGATTGGTTTGCGCAAATGTAATGCCCTGTACACACTGTCAGATTTTCCAAGGGAAAATGTGTGATAGGACCTTGTTGTCAGAAATTCCGACCGTGTATGAGCTCCATCACACATTTTCCATCGGAATTTCCGACACACAAAGTTTGAGAGCTTGCAACAAAATTTTCCGACAACAAAATTCTGATCGTGTGTACACAAATCCGACGCACAAAGTGCCACGCATGCTCAGAATAAATTAAGAGACGAAAGCTATTGGTTACTGCCCCGCTTATAGTCCCGAAGTTTGTGTTTTACGTCACCGCGTTTAGAACAATCGGATTTTCCGACAACTTTGTTTGACCGTGTGTATGCAAGACAAGTTTGAGCCAACATCTGTCAGAAAAAATCCATGGATTTTGTTGTCGGAATGTCCGACCAATGTCCAACCGTATGTACAGGGCATTAAGCGTCTACAAAATATGGGATAGATTTATGGCATTTTTATTATTATTGTTATTTTTACTAATAATTGCGGCAATCTGCGATTTTTATCAGGACTGCGACATTATGGGGGACACATGGGACACTTTTGACACATTTTTGAAACCACTGACAATTATACAGTGATCAGTGCTATAAAAATGCACTCATTACTGTGTAAATGTCACTGGCAGGGAAGAAGTTAACACTAGGGGGCGATCAAGGGGTTAACTGTGTTCCCTGACTGTGTGTTCTAACTGTGGGGGGGGGGAACTGACTATAAGAGATAAAAGATCATGGTTCCTAGCTATTAGGGACTCACAATCTGCCTCTCCTCTCCTCACAGAACAGGGATTTGTGTATTTACACACACACGTCCCTGTTCTGCCTCTCGTGCCTGCGATCGTGCACGGCCGGTGGTCATCACGACCCCCGACGACGAGCATCGGCACCCCTGAAATGCCGACCTGCCGCAATATAATGACAGCAGCTGGTCGCACGTGGTTAAAGGATATCTAAAGTCTCCTTTTTAAAAAAAACAAAAAAGCAAACATGTCATACTTACCCCCTCTGTGCAGTTGGTTTTGCACAGAGGGGCCCCGATCCCCCTCTTCTGGGGTCCCCCAGTGGCTCCTCCTCTTCTCGAGGGCCCCGTTGGAGAGACACTGTCCCTTGGGGCACTCATGCGGACGCGCTCCCGTGTCCTGCTGCTGCGTCTATTGACATAGACAGCAGGACTCGGCCCCGCCCCCCCAGTTCCCGCGTCATTGTATTTGATTGACAGCAACGGCTGCGGTCATTGGGCTGCAGCTACTGATTAATGTACTCTGATAGCGTGACTCTGTCTCTGCTGTCAGAATACAATCTCGACAGGGAGGATTGCTCCATCCTTCTTGTTTGTGTGGATGGAGGAATCCATTTGTTTTTTTTGATCAGCCAGGGTGGATTCCTCCATCCTTTTTGTTTGTGTGGATGGAGCAATCCATTTGTTTTTTTCATCAGCCCACTGGTTTATCCAAAAAAAAAAAAAAGAGTCATATATAACCAGCTTTAGAATGACAAGTGGGCTGCAGTGGTTTTACAGCCACTGGGGTTGCTATACTAAAGGAATGGAGACTATTTACTCTGCAAAGTGAATGTTAAGAAAGTGGGCACCACAGTGGTGTAGTGGATAGCAATCTCACCTAGCAGTAAATGGGTCATTGGTTCAAATACCAACCACTACACTACCTGCCTGGAGTTTGCATGTTCTCCCTGTGTCTGCATGGGTTTCCTCCCACACTCCAAAAAGACATGCTGGTAGGTTAATTGGCTTCTGTCTAAATTGGCCCTAGTAGCTAGTATATGAATGTAAGTTAGGAACCTTAGATTGTAAGCTCCTTGAGGGTAGCGACCAATGTGACTGTACAATGTATATGTAAAGCACTGAGTAACTTGATGGCGCTATATAAGTACCTTAAATCAATAAGAACAGAATTCTTGCATTTACATGATCGAATATTGATGTGAACACAGCTTTACCTTATTCACTAAACTAGGTTACCCTTTTTTATTCTTTAGTAAATCAACTCACCTGGAATAGAAAAATATGGATGCTGTCTAGGGTACAGCCAACCACTGGGTGCTATGAAAGTGCACCATGGCCACACATTACCACTATGGGCCTCTGCAAAGCCTCGGGTCATGTTGCACACAGCCTGTTGCTTTAAAGGTACACAAAGCCAATGTTTTTGTATGGTGCAGACCTCAGATGCAGAGTGGCACAGAGTGAAGAAAAGCTCTTTTGACTTCCCCTTGGCTTCGATATATCATATGACACAGAGCCGGGGGAGAAACCAGGCAAGGCTTCCCCTCACTCAGCCCAGGGTGCCATTCTGCGTGTGAGACATGGGAAGTGTTGGGGGGGATTTTTGCTAGCGGGAGGTGGAGATGTTTATTGGGCGAGTGAGAGATATGATATTATACTTTAAGATATTTTGGTATGGGAGATGGGGAAATGAGAGGGGATCTTTGTTTGAGGCAGATGGAGTGGGAAGGAAATTTTGCTTGGGGGTCAGTGCTGTAGGATTTGTCTGCATATTATCAAGTGTTGTAATTTGTTGTTTGTATATTGTATAGATTGCCCATTTGTTGCGGACATATAGTACCAATTGACTGTTTGTTGCCTGTGTGTTGTATATGATTGTCCATTTTTTTTTACTACATATTGTCAACTCACCACCATTTAGAGGACTATAATTCCATAATTGAAACCCCTGAAGGCATATCGCTATCTAACTATGCAGCTGAATGATTGTATGAGTATTAAAATCATTTGTTTGCTTCTGCCTGCTACAACAGAGTGGGAGGTTGAACCAATGAGAGTTATGAATACGTATCTCTGCCTTGCAACAGCTTGGAGATTTTTTTTCCTGTGGTATGGACTGGGAGATGCTACAAATATTCAGTAGTGACCTTGGTAAGTCAGTCTACCTCCTGGGCCTCCTGGCTTGGGGAGAGATATAGATGGTTGATAGGTCCTCCTAGGCCTCCCGCCAGAGGAGAGGGACCATGGGCCATGATATGTCTAGGTTTTAGACCTGACAGACTAAGCAAGAGGATCTGTCCTGTACTTGGTGAAGATCAAGCTGGAGAGGAGGCTTCTCTTGCACCTTTTGTCCAACACCTCTGGCAGTGATGACTGAAGGTGAGTGAACACAGAGTGGTACAAGGACCGGTGTAGCAGAAGCAGATGACTGTAGATCACCAGACAGGAATAAGGACCTGGAACATGGTAACGCTTGAGCAGAAGGGAGGAGTGTAACCAGGGCAGAAGCCAAAAGGTCATCAACAGCTGGGCAGTGAGATACAGGAACATCAGGCAGAGTCAGGAACAAGCTGGAATTGGTACACAACCGGGCATCGAGGTACAGGAGTGCAAAACAGGAGCGAATTCAGAGTACAAGCCGAATTCACAGCAGGCAGACAGGAATCCAGAGACATCCCAGGTTCAAGCCGGGTCATGCACACATTGGTGGGTATAGCAGGTCAAAGTGCAGAATAAACTAGCTAAAGGCCACTCAGAAATCTGTTAATGTCATAGCCCAGTTTAAATAGGCTGTTTGGTGGCGGCGCCAGTGCCAGTCCTGGGCATGCACGTGCGCATTCTGTTTTGCGCGCATGTGGATACATTTATGCGTTCATGCCTGTTCTGCAGTGAGCCTTTGGTCAGAATAATGAGCATGCGCATGAGCATGTGGTAGCCTTCTGGTTAGAAAACATACTGAGCTTCTCTTACAGCAGTGGTCATCAACTCCTGTTCTCAGGACCCACTAACAGGCCAGGTTTTATGTATTACCTTGGGGAGTTGCAGACTAGAATACTGCAATCACTAAGCAGCAAATTATATCACCTGTGATGTATTTCAGTTATCTTGCAAACCTGGCCTGTTAGTGGGCCCTGAGGACAGGAGTTGATGACCACTGTCTTACAGGATAGAAGCACCATGGAGGAAATTGGGATACCTGACAAGCTGGATGTATCTTGGTCCTCGACCAAAGTGTGGTTGCATCTCCCCAAGGATATGGTAGCTGAAACAACTAGTGTCTTGCAGTCAGGAGCTGATTTCACAGAATTCTGGGTTGGCTTGAAGGTCATCTATTTGTGAAGACTGTAAATATGATTTTTTTCCTCATCTGATGCCTGCCAAGTTCATTGGTGCTCTGTGCCCTAACTCTCTCTCCTAGGAGTGTTGAGTTAGAGTTGGTGACGGCACCCTGTTCACATTGCTCCACTAGGACAAGCACTAGACCCTGAGGTGTAAATGTTAGCCCGTCCTGCATCTGACGTTCCTCATGAGCCTTTGAGGTTCGGGGGTTGTTGGATATGACTCCAAACAAACAATGTTGCTGTATACATTCATATTCTTGGCACAGAGATTTGATAAAGAGGTAGAAATTGCTTTATACAACTTTGGTAAAAAAACATTAGATATTAAAGCATCAGTAACCCACTTTGACCACCACTTGGTTTTCATTGTTTTTTGTCTGTTTTTCTTAATTCAAGAACAGAAAAAAGTACCGTAAATAGGGATGAGAGCTGAAAGTGTCAGGGGCTTGATTGGAGTCCAGTTTTAATTCAACTGTAAGAGCCCTTTCACACTGGGGCAGGCGTCGGCGTCGGCGGTAAAGCACCGCTATTGTAAGCGGTGCTTTACCGTCGGTATGCGGCCGCTAGCGGGGCAGTTTTACCCCCCGCTAGCGGCCGAGAAATGGTTAAAAACCACCGCAAAGCGCCTCTGCAGAGGCGCATAGCCGGCGGTATAGCTGGGCCGTCCCATTGATTTCAATGGGCAGGAGCGGTGAAGGAGCGGTATATAATCCGCTCCTTCACCGCTCCAAAGATGCTGCTAGCAGGACTTTTTTTACCATCCTGCCAGCGCATCGCTCCAGTGTGAAAGCCCTTGGGGCTTTTACACTGGAATGAAAGCAGCGGCACTTTCGGGTCGGTTTGCAGGAGCTATTAATAGCGCAATAGCGCCTGCAAACCGCCCCAGTGTGAAAGGACCCTAAATCTTTATGTTTGTGTAACTGCTTTTCTCTATTATTGTTTTTATTTTACTTTCAATATGTTTTTATTTTCAATGGCGTCATACAAATCATGCATTAACATATTTAGTTTGCACAGGAGGGAACGCCTCCTCGAACATTAGACATAAAGGTTACAATTCGAGTGAGAAAATAACAGATAATATACGGTTTCTTCGCCTCAAGGGCTGGTGGTGGGGACAGCCTGATATATAACATTAACTAAGCTTTAAATAAGCAGTCTCCATGTTTTGCCCCTAACACAGCACAGGATCTTTCCCCATCCCCGGCACCCCTGACGGGATCTAGCTGTGCCAGGTGGGGAAATCTCCCTACTTCTCCTTTGCCCATTTAGTCTGAGCCATCAGGAGTGTTGAGGGGTTGTGAGTCCCCGTAAGCTAGGTAATGTACCGTATGGTAGCTTTCCATTGAATTGCAACCAGATAGATAACTAAAGTGAGATAGAAGACAGGAAGAAGAGTTGAAAGAGAAGAAGAGAGGAGTGAGGAGGGAGGTGGGGTTGGGGGGTTCTTTAAGGAGGGTGGGGAGGGAGAAGGAGTGCCTTTGTGTACCTCTGTTAATACTGAGAGATGAAGTATTCTAGGTGTGGGTTAGGTGGTGATACGCACCTGAACCCCTGGTATGAGGGAGGTTCCCATATATTGGGCCCAAGGTTCCCATATTGTTTGGAATTTCTTGGAGGTGTTTGACGTGATGCTATAAAGTTTTTCTTGGGCCATAATCCATGAAACCTTCCTTTTTACTGCATTAAACGAGGGCCTCGGCTGTTTCCAGGCTTTGGCAATGGAGATTTTAGTGCCCAGTAATATAAAGTTGATCAGTGTTTGGTTAGCCTTAGAGATTCCAGGAAGGTTAGCATTAAGAATAGCCACCTCTGGGGACCTAGGGATCTGATATAGAAAAAAGAAAATGACTCCTGCGCACAAGTGGTCAACCAAATATATGGAAAAAGATCAATCACAGGCCTTGCTGCCCTCAAGGATGGGGAATCCTAGCAAACAAAGACATAAAAAGAGAGAGGGGCGCACCGGCCATGTGCATTATCTTTTGTAAAACATTTATTGAATAAAATAATAAAAGAAATTACTCACAAGCAGTAGTACAATCAGGTGCCATAAAACTCGAGCAGCAACAAGCAGCAAGTAGTTATAGTGATGAGCGAAGCTTTCCAAAGGTCTTAGAGGAGCGTACAGGCATCACTACTAGCTAACGCGTTTCGAAGGGCACGTCCCTTCTTCATCAGAGCTCTAAGACCTTTGGAAAGCTTCGCTCATCACTATAACTACTTGCTGCTTGTTGCTGCTCGAGTTTTATGGCACCTGATTGTACTACTGCTTGTGAGTAATTTCTTTTATTATTTTATTCAATAAATGTTTTACAAAAGATAATGCACATGGCCGGTGCGCCCCTCTCTCTTTTTATGACCTAGGGATCTGGCAAGTCGTCACCTTGTAAATCATAGAGAAAACTTTCCTCCAAAAAGTGCGTAATTTGGGGCATTCCCACCAAATGTGGGCCATTGGGCCCAGGTGTTGACATCCTCTGAAACATAGGGGGTTCGCCGAGGGATAGATTGCTGCTAACCTGGTAGGAGTCATGTACCATCTGGTTATCAGTTTGATGCTTGCCTCCATCAAAGAGATGTTTTGGATCCCCTTAAAGGATTTAGTTAGAGCTGCTTGCCAAATCTCTATGTCCCTGCTGCATTGGAAGTCATCCTCCCAGGCCTGCATGTATGTGGTTTTCTCCGTTGGGTAAGTGAGGGCCGAATATATCACAGATATGCCTCCCCTCTGCTCCATGGCTTGTCCGCACCATTGTTCATATGTAGTAATTTTAGGGGGGAGCGGTTTCTCCTGCCAAATTGAGTGTAGAAAGTGAGTGATTTGGTGAAAACGGAATCGTTCCGAATCCGGGAGGTCCAGGTGTTTGATACAGAATTTGGGGATGATTGGTCCATTGGGGGTAAAGAAGTGCCCTATCCGGTATAGCCCTTTGTCCAGCCACCATTTGAATGCTGAGATGTCAAGTCCAGGTGGAAAGTCAGGGTTGTGGAATAAGTGCGCTAGGGGACGACCTGTGGAGACCAGGGCTGTGGAGTGTCAGAGGGAGTCCCAAAGGGAGCAGGAGTGGGATAAAGTGGGTGACAGGATGGGCGGCCTAGATTTAGTCGGGCACCAAAGTATGTAGTCTAGTGTATGTTTGGGGGTGGCCTGTCTTTCAATATTTACCCAATCTGGTTTTTCATACCGTGAGTAGATTGAGGATAGTTGGGCTAATCTAGCCGCTAAGTAGTATTTATGTAGATTTGGGAGACCCAGCCCTCCCTTGCGTCTATGAAGGAATAGGGTGTTCTGAGGGATACGATATCCTTTCTTACCCCAGATAAACTGGAGAATTTTACTCTGCAAAGTTGTTAGGTGATCTTTCCTGATTGGAATAGGGAGGGAGCGGAAGAAGTAGAGGAGCCTGGGGAGTAAGGTCATCTTAATGGAGTTAATCCGACCCAGCCAGGATAGCTCATGTTTTGCCCATGTAGTAAGGTCTGCCTCCAGTTTCCTGAAGAGAGAAGGGTAATTTTGTGCATAGAGAGTTTCCGTCGTGGCCGTCAATGTGATACCTAGGTAGCTTATGGAGGTGTCACCCCATTTAAAGTGGAAGGATTGTTTTAGAGAGTCAACTGTTTGTGGTGGTAACGATACATTAAGGGCTTGAGATTTGTCGAAATTGACTTCGAGTCCAGAGATTTTGGCAAAGTTCCTTAACAATAGGCAGAGGTTAGGTAGTGTGGTGAGGGGGGATGTCAGGAAAAGGAGTATGTCGTCGGCGAAAAGCCCACATTTGTGCGTCTGGTCTCCACAGGTCACCCCCTTTATGTCCGGGTTCTGTCGGATTGCTATCGCTAAGGTTTCTATGGCGATTGCGAAGATTAGGGGGGATAGAGGACACCCTTGTCTAGTGCCACGTAAAATGTCTATTGATTCGGAGTAATGTCCCTGGAGGCATATATGGGCCTTTGGTTGTGAGTAGAGAGCATGCAGAATTCCCAGGAAACGGTCGCCAAATCCCCATCTCTCCAGCACGGTAAAGATGTATTTCCAGGAGACCGTGTCAAAGGCCTTCTGCAGGTCCAATGATAGAAGAAATCCCGATTGGTTTGGCCCCCCTACCCAGTTAGTTTGAAGAATCGAGGTGATATCTATTGCTCTCCTTATTTGGTCAGGTCCCTGTCTCCCGGGTATGAATCCTACCTGGTCCTTATGTATATATTGAGAAATAAAGGACGACAGCCTGTTGGCCATTATTTTGGTGAGTATTTTTAGGTCATTGTTGATGAGTGAGATCGGTCTGTAATTGCTAACGTCTTCGTGGTTTTTGTCAGGTTTGGGTATGACCGTGATTAAGGCGGTATTGAGGTGGATGTCCAGGGGGGTTCCATTGGTTTTGGAGTTAAAGAAGGAGGTCAGGTGAGGTGCCAGTATGGCTGCAAAATATTTGTAGTATGCTACCGAAAGACCATCAGGACCCGGAGCTGACCCCCCTCTTAGATCTTTTATGACCCCCAAAACCTCCTCCTCTGTGATGGGTATTTCCATCTTTTGTTTATGGGTATCTTTTAGGGATGGTAGGGATATACCCTCCAGGAACTGAGGGATTAAGTTCGCGTTTGGTGTATTTGTTTGGCTATATAATTTAGAGTAGAAACCCCGAAAGGCTTCTAGAATCTTTGAAGGGTTGGTCGTGGGGGGTTGACCATTTATTCTGAGTTTGGGGAAGGCGAGGGTCCTAATGGGGGGGGAGAGTTTTTTAGCTAGGAGGGGACCTATTTTGTCTGCCTGAGTGTAAAATTTTTGTCCATTCCAGCGGACAGCCTTTTCGGCCTTGGATGTGAGTACTAAATTAAGATCTAGCCTAGCTTTATCGATAAGGTGAATAGGGGTCTTGGAGGGGTCCTTTTTATGGGCAGCCTTCAGTGTGGTATATTCCCTGTCCAACCGGATTATGTCTGCGTTTTGTGCACGCTTGGTTTGAGTGGCAATCTGGATGAGTTTAGCCCGTATAACAGCTTTATGCGCGGCCCATAATGTTTCTGGGGATATATCCTCTGATTTATTGAGTTTAAAGTATTCTTGTAGGGCTTTTTCGAGTTCAATGACCCTGATGGGGTCAGATAATAGTGACTCATTCAGTCTCCAATGTCTCCTGGGTCCTCCCAGGGGGCCAGTTTTGAGTGATATGGTGACTATGGAGTGGTCCGAAAGGGCCGATTCTCTGATTTGAGCTCTGTGGATCAGGGGAAGAAGGGTGGATGGGGTTAAAATGTGGTCAATCCTCGTATAGGTGTTATGAGGTGCAGAGCAATGGGTATATTCCCTTTTGTTGGGATTAAGTTCCCTCCAAGTGTCAGCTAAGCCGTGGGCGTGGATTATTTTTGCGATCCTGAGGCTCTCCTTGGTGGGTCGTGTTAGTTGGGTCGATAGGGGTTTAGACTTGTCCAAACCCTGATCAAACGCTGCGTTCGAGTCTCCACCAAAGATGACCGTTCCCTCCAGTTTCTGAGCGAGGCTGCGCAGTAGGGTGTCAAAAAATTTCGCTTGACCTCTATTTGGGGCATAGTAGGAGACCAGGGAATACAGGTGGTCCCCCACTGTGCCTTTGACCAGGATGAACCTGCCCTCTGGGTCGGCGAATTCAGAGATCTTTACAAATTTAAGATGTTTGGAAATGATGATTGCAACTCCCTTAGTTTTGTTGTCAGCGCTCGCTAAGAAGAGCTGTGGGAAGTGAGGGTGTAGATACTTAGGGCTATACCGGGAGGGGAAGTGCGTTTCTTGCAGCATTACAATGTCTAGCTTGAGGTGTTTGTAATAATCGAGGACCTTTCTCCTCTTAATCTGGGAATTGATTCCCTGGACATTGTGTGAGGCTATGCGGAGTTCATCTGTGGTGTTATTAGCCATGGAGCAAATGGAGTGCAGTGCAACGGTCCTCACTTACCCTTTGATGTGGGGGAACCCGGGTCTTAGGATGGTGGTCATTCAGTCTTCTTGGTGGAAAGAAATCAGGGACTTCCGTGGGGGTGCGTGTGGCATCTGAAACGCAAAATGTGATTAGGTACATTGACCTGCACCTTGAGGAGGGGAGGGGGAGAAGGATAGCAGAGAAAAGGTCTCCTAGAAAGAAAAGAAAAGACGCAGGGAAGGAGAAAACCCCTATGTCTTTTAAGAAAAAAATGGAGTGTGTCTGGCCCATCTGGGCTCAAACAACCTAGCCCCCAGAGACCTACGGGTGTCTAAGGGTTAGGTGGGTGTGCATGTGTTTCCTCACGAAATCGAACGCCCAACAGAAAACTTGTTTCCCTGAGGGAAATAAGAAAAGAGCAAGTAAAAACAAAGAAAATTTTAAACTATTACCGGTGACTACAGGTTTTCACAACAGTGTGGCTAACTAGTGGCCCTAAGCCTACGCCCAGTGTAGTAACCTTCTAGGTCTTCATTAAATCGCTATCTCAGCAGAGCGTCCATAGATTAGACCTATATAGATCCCTAGACCTGGGGGTGAAAAACCCACTTCCCCCCCCCATAGCTGGGCGTAAGGGTACCGCCCCCCCCATCCGGAGAGGCACAGCTCCCCTGCGCCCAGTAGATATGGCAATGGGCCAGTAAAAAAGTAGCAAAAACTAAAGAGGGAAGAATTGGACAAAAACCTAAAAAAAAAAAAAGGGGGAAGAAAAAACAAAAAATTCTGATAAGTCAGAGAAACGTAGCCCGGTAGGCTAGCCTGCCTAATAAATAGGCACGGGGGGATCCCCTAAATTCACGGGGGTGATTAAACCAATCCCCACTTCACAGTCGGGATAGAAGCGATGCAGTTCACATCATCACTGGCTTCAGGTTTGGTTGTTGTCTTTGGCCTTCTTTGCTTTTCCTGTTGACCACAGGGGAGATTGAGGGCTGGTGGGGGTCTGTCGTTTGTTGGAGTTGGTCCCGGCATTGGTTGTGTCCATTTCGGCTTCCTGGGAGATGATTTTCAGGTGCAGGAGAAGTTTTTCACCTTCTGGGAGGGAGGAGAAGGCATATTGTTTCCCCTTGACGGAGAATTTAACCGAACGGGAAGGCCCACTTGTATTTCACGTCTCTTTGGGTGAGGGCGAGAAGCAGGGGCTTCAATGATCTCCTCTTCTGGATCGTAGAGGGTGAGAGGTCAGCGAAGATCTGCACTGGGTGTCCCATACACTGCACGGAGTGAGAGGACCTGGCCTGTCTCATCACTTCCTCTTTAACTGTGTAATGGTGTGGCTTAGCGATAATATCTCTTGGGGTGCCGTCTTTTCTGGGGGGCCCTAAGGCTCTGTGTGCCCTGTCCAATTCAAGGCGTTGAGAGGAGATATTAGGGATTAGCTGTTTAATCAGGTCTTGGACTGCTTCTGGGACATTAAGAATTGTTTCCGGTAGGCCACGTATTCTGATGTTATATCGTCTTGACCTATTCTCGAGTTCGTCAATACGAGCCATTGCTAGGTCCAATTGATCTTGCACAGTGCTGATGTGTTGCGATTGTTGGTTAGTGATAGCTATAGTGTCCTCCATCTTGTGTTCGATTGCATCAATTCGGGCCCCTAAATTAATAAAGTCTGCCTTCAGGTCCCCTGTAATTTTTGCTGCTGTTTGAGCCAGGCCTCTGTCCAAAAGTTCAGAGAATCTGTGGAAGAGGGAGTCCATGTAAAACGCTGGGTCACTGGCTGGGAAGGCATGTGGAGGGAGGCCTGAGTGACCTGAGGCAGATCCCATGGGGGACAGAGGGCCTTCACAGGGGGAGCGATCCTGCAGGGATCCTGTAGAGGCTGGAGAAGGGGTCAGCAGAGGAGGGTAGCCTGGTTGTCTTCCTGGGGTGAAGTGAGGGGGAATGTGGGGCTGCTCTGACCTGTAGTCAGCCGGGCCTGTGGCGCTGAGATCCTGTGTCTGTGCCTGTGTAGCGGCGGCCATCTTGGGCGTCTCAGCCGTACCTTCTCTCACCAATTGCGGCCACAGGCTTCGTTTTACCGGGGCCCCGGTCATATGGGGGTGTAGCTGGGACCTTGGGGAACGTCTCCCGATGCTTCAGTCGTGCTGATGTGCACTGTGGTTAGTGCTATGGGCGCCGGTGGTTCGCGAGGGAGCGGAGCTCTAGGCGTTAGTGGCCATCTTGCGAGCCCCGCGCATGCGCACTCTATTGTTTTTATTTTAATACAAGAACAGTATGTTCTGTTAACATATGTAAATGCGTGTTTTATTTATGCTGAATTATATTATACTTTATTGAAAGTCATTGCTAAATAAAAGACCTCATTATAAAAAGAAGGCAGAATGCCATTTGCTTAAATGTCAGATGTAGAGTGAAATGTGGCCGCTATCTGCTTTTTCCATGACACAAGTAACGGATAACTAAGTTAATGGCAGCCTTGTCCTTGCCCTGAGGCTTTTGGATTGACACTGGAAAGTGAGCTGAACAAAAAAAGAAAGCAAATAGAGAATGCTGACATCAGCACTTTCCTGGTGCTCTTGTCTATGTCACTGTATGATGCGCTCCCTGTTCCTAAGAGATTCTGGTTTAAGAATAGTAAGGTGACTTTCACAATATTAGGCACATGACTGCTATGTTTAGCCATGCTAACCTCACCAATGTAATAATATCTATTAAGGAAATACAACAATGATCTTATGACTTCCGTTGACTAAATTCATGTAATAACTAAGTCAGCGATATGCAAACTCTAAAAAGAGCAATTTGCTGCTCTTGCAAATTCATTATGTATTATACACAGTTATAGAATAACTAACTTTACAAATAAATTGCCAAAAGACCTTTTCAGTTTGGCTTTATCCATAAACTTAACAAGCTTTTATATCATGTTTCACAGTAATTTCAAATTTTGTGTTGTGCAATATCACTACGCATTAATATAATCTCAAAGTGCACCTGCTGTCAATACTTTAATTGTACTACATTGCATACCTATGCACATACTGTAACTGTAAATACCTTCTTGTTTTATAATTAACACATTTCAGCACTTACTGGTAGTGTTGATTACTGACCCTGCCCATTCTGGCAGATGTTTTTTGGCTTATGCTCAAGATTGAAGGCCTTACTGACCCATATAAAAATGTGTTCAAGTGCTCTGCCAAAAATGTATTAAAACTACCTACATCAAAAGCTACAGCAACCACTAAATGTGTTCCCACAGCATCCAGAAATAAAAAATAATATGTGCTTGCTCTGCTTAAAAAAACGAATCTAACTCTGTAATAAATACTAATAAGTCAATGCAATAAATTCAGTGATTAGTAAATTAAAGAATGCAAATCAATAGATAATTGATAATCCTCATTACGTGAATCAAAAATCAATAGTCTTCAAATATATGAATCAGTAATGAATTACTATCTAAATATACCTTATATTGGAGATAAATAATTAATAATCTTCAGTGTATATACAGTATCTCACAAAATTGAGTACACTGCTCACATTTTTGTAAATATTTTATTATATTTTTTTCATGTGACAACACTGAAGAAATGACACTTTGCTACAATGTAAAGTAGCGAGTGTACAGCTTGTATAACAGTGTAAATTTGATGTCCCCTGAAAATAACTCAACACACAGCCATTAATATCTAAACCGCTGGCAACAAACGTGAGTACACCCCAAGTGAAAATGTCCAACTTTGGCCGAAAGTGACAATATTTTGTGTGGCCACCATTATTTTCCAGCACTGCCTTAACCCTCTTGTGCATGGAGTTCACCAGAGCTTCACAGGTTGCCACTGGAGTCCTCTTCCACTCCTCCATGACGACATCACGGAGCTGGTGGATGTTAGAGACCTTGCGCTCCTCCACCTTCCGTTTGAGGATGCCCCTCAGATGCTCATTAAGCCTTGTACACACGATCCGATTTTCCGCAGACAAAACCTCGGATTTTAAGTAAAAATTTGCCATTTTACCTCCCCGGTGTCATGTGACTCATTAGTGTTACAAGGTCTCAGGTGTGAATGGGGAGCAGGTGTGCTAAATTAGGTGTTATCACTCTCATTCTCTCATACTGGTAACTGAAAGTTCAACATGGCACCTCATGGCAAGGAACTCTCTGAGGATCTATAAAAAAGAATTGTTGCTCTACATAAAGATGGCCTAGACTATAAGAAGATTGCCAAGACCCTGAAACTGAGCTGCAGCATGGTGGCCAAGACCATACAGCAGTTTATCAGGACAGGTTCCACTCAAAAACAGGCCTCGCCATGGTCGACCAAAGAAGTTAAGTGCACATGCTCAGCGTCATATCCAGAGGTTGTCTTTGGAAAATAGACGTATGAGTGCTGCCAGCATTGCTGCAGAGGTTGAAGGGGTGGGGGGGCAGCCTGTCAGTGCTCAGATCATACGCCGCACACTGCATCAAATTGGTCTGCATGGCTGTCATCCCAGAAGGAAGCCTCTTCTAAAGATGATGCACAAGAGCCTGCAAACAGTTTGCTTAAGACAATCAGACTAAGGACATGGATTACTGGAATCATGTCCTGTGGTCTGATGAGACCAAGGTAAACTCAATTGATTCAGATGGTGTCTGTCAAGCGTGTGTGGCGGCAACCAGGTGAGGAGTACAAAGACAAGTGTGTCTTGCCTACAGTCAAGCATGATGGTGGGAGTGTCATGGTCTGGGGCTGCATAAGTGCTGTCGACACTGGGGAGCTCCTGTTCATTGAGGGGACCAGGAATGCCAACATGTACTGTAACATACTGAAGCAGAGCATGATCCCCTCCCTTCAGGGACTGGGCCGCAGGGCAGTATTCCAACATGATAACAACCCCAAACACATCTCCAAGATGACCACTGCCCTGCTAAAGAAGCTGAGGGTAAAGGTGATGGACTGGCCAAGAATGTCTCCTTACCTAAACCCTATTGAGCATCTGTGAGGCATCTTCAAACGGAAGGTGGAGGAGCGCAAGGTCTCTAACATCCACCAGCTCTGTGATGTTGTCATGGAGGAGTGGAAGAGGACTCCAGTGGCAACCTGTGAAGCTCTTGTGAACTCCATACCCAGGAGGGTTAAGGCAGTGCTGGAAAATAATGGTGGCCACAAAAAATATTGACACCTTGGGCCCAATTTGGACATTTTCACTTAGGGGTGTACTCATTTTTGTTGCCAGCGGTTTAGACATTAATGGCTGTGTGTTGAGTTATTAGAAAATTTACACTGTTCTACAAGCTGTACACTCACTACTTTACATTGTAACAAAGTGTCATTTCTTTTGTGTTGTCACATGAAAGAATATAATGAAATATTTACAAAAATGTGAGGGGTGTACTCATTTTTGTGAGATATTGTATAAATAATGAATACCACTAGCCTTTAGTTTAATAAGGATATTTTTACCAATTATTCTATGAAAAGTCCCCAAACAGCCCAAGAAAAATGATAAAGTGTATTCTGGTGCTCGACCATAAAACGGTGCTCCACCACCAGCTGAATAGCGCGCTCACCTTGTTAGTAGACCCATATAAACATACAGGTCTAAAGTTTTACTAAACCCAGGACCCTGCATTCACTATATCTGGTCTCCCACAGTACACAGAACATGGAAATGCAATCGTTTTAATAAATATAAACTGCTAATACCTTTTTTCATCAGCAGTTAGAGCAGTCTTGTGACTTGTATCAGTGTCAAATAAAAGATTGTAGGAGGAGCTTTCATTCTACTCTGACTGTCCTATAAGGCTTCTGGACCCCTGACCTTTTGTCTGGACAGTGCTGATTGGCCCTGTGTTGATCACATGCACTCTCCCAAGAAAAGAAAAACACTCTCTAGCAATACACCAATATACCAAATTGAGCATGTGCAGCTTGTCCCCAAGGCTCTGTTCTATCAGGAGATGTATTGGAGTCAGTGGAAGAAGAGGAGGATCAGAGAGACAGGATCACACAGCCTTTACTATTGTGGGTTTAGTAACACTTTAAATAAACCGAGTCCTCAGTGGAGTGTCATGTCCCAAGGATCAATCTTCCGCTTGGATCAATTTTACTACAAGATAATTCCCTTTAAGAGCGGTATCTCTAGATAGCTCATCATAGAGAAGAGAGGAGAGAGGCGCGTTACAGCACCCCCCTCATGTGGCTTTGTGGGTGGGTGGCGTAGTGCGTGAAGGCAGAGCCAACCGTCATCGCATCTAGTCCGGAGTCTAATGCTGGAAGCATCCTACTCGTATGTGTTATACGGTGATGGCACTTTCAAGGCTCGTATTTCATGTATTTATGTGAATAGATTTTTAGTGTTTTTATTGTACTAATAAATTAGATATACTTCACTATTGGCGGCTCTTCTCTCTTCTCTGTGGTGAGCTATCTAGAGACGCCACTCGTAAAGGGAATTATCCTGTGGTAAAGTTGATCTAAGTGAAAGATTGATCCTTGGGACATAACACTCCATTGAGGACTGTAGACCTGTATGTTTGTATGGGTCCACTAGCAAGGTGCACTATTCAGCTGGGGGAAAAGGAGCTGTTTTCTAGAGAGACTGATTGTTCACTTTGTCAGATGAAAACTGTGCACAGAGCAAATGTGTTTCAGGTGATAAAATTTGATTCCTTCATCAGTTCCTAGAACTATGGGAAAAGTTGTGCTCATAAGGAGCAGGTTGTTGCTGCCTTCTGTTAGGTGAACCTTGTGCTTTGCCTACTTTGTTATGGAACCTAACATTCAAAATGAATCATAACTTCTCACTGAGATAGTAAAACTTTTCCTAACCCATAGCATTAACAAAAAATTGCCAGTTGACTATGGATGAGCCAAACACCCCCCGGTTCGGTTCGCAGCAGAACATGCGAACAGGCAAAAAATGTGTGCAAACACACGAACACCGTTAAAGCCTATGGGACGCGAACGTGAAAAATTAAAAGTGCTAATTTTAAAGGCTTATATGCAAGCTTTTGCCATAAAAAGCATTTGGGATCTTGCCCCAGGGGACATGTATCAATGCAAAAAAAAGTGATTTTAATAATGCTTAAAGTGAAACAAAAAAAATTAAATATTCCTTTATATATCATGCCTGGGGGGGTGTCCCTAGTATGCCTGTAAAGTAATGCACCTTTCCCATGTCTATAACAGTACCACAGCAAAAATGTAATTTAAAACTGCTCGCGGCTGTAATGTATCGTCGGATCCTGGCAATATAGATAAAAATATCAAAAATGCCCCCCAAAAAATGGCGTGGATGTCCCCGCCCCAAAATCCATACCAGGCCCTTCAGGTCTGGTATGAATATTAAGGGGAACCCCGCACCAAATTTTCTTTTAAAAATGGCGGGGGGTCCCCCAGGCACTATATACTCTGAACAGCAGTATATATATTATATGGCCTGCTCTATATACCCTTATGTTACCCTTATACCCTTATGTTCGACACAAACATCAAGCTCATCCCTACTGTTGACCATGTCAAGAATCTTGTAGGCTGCCCTGTCTGTCTGTCTGTTATGAATTATTATTAGTTAATAAAAAACACTGGCTCCCTATTTTAACCATATTTTAACCACTTGCCCTTCGGAAGGTTTTACCCCATTCATAGCCAGGGCATTTGTTTGCTATCGAGAACTGTGCTACTTTAACCGTTTCCCGACCAGCGTAAAATGATGTACATCGACACAATGGCATGGGTGGGCAAAAGGGCATACCCGTACGTCCCTCCATCATAGTCGCATAGCGTAAGTGCGCGCTGCCGCCGGCATGCGCGTGCTTGACGGGCGTCGCGGGAACGTGCCCGCGGGTCCTGCGGACTTGATGTCTGCCGGTGGCCCGCGATCGCAGCGAGGGGAGGCAGAACAGAGAACTGCCTATGTAAACAAGGCGTTTCCCTGTTCTGCCTAGTGACATAACAGGGATACACTGCTCCCTGTCATCGGGAGCAGTGATCTCTGTCATGTCCTAGGTAGCCCATCCCCCCTACAGTTAGAACACACTGAGGGAACACAGTTAACCCCTTGATCGCCTCCTAGTATTTAACCCCTTCCCTGCCAGTGACATTTATACAGTAATCAGTGGCTGTTTTTAACTCTGATCACTGTATAAATGTCAATGGTCCCAAAATAGTGTCAAAAGTGTCCGATCTGTCCGCCGCAATGTCGCAGTTCTGATAAAAATCGCCGCCATTAGTAGTAAAAAAAACTTAATTAAAAAAATGCCCAAAATCTCCTATTTTGTAGACGCTATAACTTTTGCGCAAACCAATCAATATAAGCTTATTTGGATTTTTTATCACAGATATGTAGTAGAATATATATCGGCCTAAAGTGAGGAGGAAGAAATTATTTTTTATATATATTTTTGGGGGATATTTAATATAGCAAAAAGTGAAAAATATTGCTTTTTTTCCAAAATTGTCAGGTTTTTTTGTTTATAGCCAGGGCCGTCTTTAGCGCAGGGCAAACGGGGCACTTGCCCCGGGCCCAATCTTTGTTGGGGGGCCCGCGCTAGCTGTGAATTGGGGCCCCGATGACAGCTTTGCAGAGCGCACAGAGGACACGGGAGGATGTATTCCTCGTTAGCCAGCTGAGAGGGGGCGGGGCCGGGAGCTCCACTGACGCTCTGACCCCGCCCACGTACAGCCTGTGTACTCGGAAAAGAGCTTCTGTGTTGAGAGCCAGTGATCGGAGTGCGAGTGTCAGTGGAGCTTCCGGCCCCGCCCCCTCTATACTGGCTGGTGAATACAGAGGTCCGGGGGCGGGGCCGGGAGCTCCAATGACGCTCTCACTACAGGCGCTCTATACACAGTGCACAGGCTGCACGTGGGCGGGGTCAGAGCGTCAGTGGAGCTCCCGGCCCCGCCCCTCTCAGCTGGCCAGCGCGGAATACATCCTCCCATGTCCTCTGTGCGCTCTGCAAAGCTGTCATCAGGGCGACAATTCATGGGTGATGTGGGCCCACCCAACAAAGCATCAGTGGAGCTCCCAGCTGCTTTAGTGAGAGCAGAGAGTGGAAACTCCGCCCACAGTCCTGAATGTATGTAGTGAGTTTGGCTGGCCAGGTATGTCCTTACACCCATAGAATGCCTGACTGTTTAAACCAGGGCCGTCTTTAGCGCAGGGCAAACGGGGCACTTGCCCCGGGCCCAATCTTTGTTGGGGGGCCCGCGCTAGCTGTGAATTGGGGCCCCGATGACAGCTTTGCAGAGCGCACAGAGGACACGGGAGGATGTATTCCTCGTTAGCCAGCTGAGAGGGGGCGGGGCCGGGAGCTCCACTGACGCTCTGACCCCGCCCACGTACAGCCTGTGTACTCGGAAAAGAGCTTCTGTGTTGAGAGCCAGTGATCGGAGTGCGAGTGTCAGTGGAGCTTCCGGCCCCGCCCCCTCTATACTGGCTGGTGAATACAGAGGTCCGGGGGCGGGGCCGGGAGCTCCAATGACGCTCTCACTACAGGCGCTCTATACACAGTGCACAGGCTGCACGTGGGCGGGGTCAGAGCGTCAGTGGAGCTCCCGGCCCCGCCCCTCTCAGCTGGCCAGCGCGGAATACATCCTCCCATGTCCTCTGTGCGCTCTGCAAAGCTGTCATCAGGGCGACAATTCATGGGTGATGTGGGCCCACCCAACAAAGCATCAGTGGAGCTCCCAGCTGCTTTAGTGAGAGCAGAGAGTGGAAACCCCGCCCACAGTCCTGAATGTATGTAGTGAGTTTGGCTGGCCAGGTATGTCCTTACACCCATAGAATGCCTGACTGTTTAAACCCTGAGCTGTGTTATTTAACTGTAAAGCTGTGCATTGCTGAAAGTTCTCTGACCATCCCCTGTATAATGCCTGCAGTCTCTGATTGTCTCCTGCAGTATGTCCGCAGTCTCCGATTGTCTCCTGCAGTATGTCCGAAGTCTTTGATTGTCTCCTGCAGTATGTCCGTAGTCTCCGATTGTCTCCTGCAGTATGTCCGCAGTCTCTGTTGTCTCCTGCAGTATGTCCGCAGTCTCTGATTGTCTCCTGCAGTATGTCCGAAGTCTTTGATTGTCTCCTGCAGTATGTCCGCAGTCTCCGATTGTCTCCTGCAGTATGTCCGAAGTCTTTGATTGTCTCCTGCAGTATGTCCGTAGTCTCCGATTGTCTCCTGCAGTATGTCCGCAGTCTCTGTTGTCTCCTGCAGTATGTCCGCAGTCTCTGATTGTCTCCTGCAGTATGTCCGCAGTCTCTGGTAATCTCCTGCAGTATGTCCGCAGTCTCTGATTGTCTCCTGCAGTATGTCCGCAGTCTCTGATTGTCTCCTGCAGTATGTCCGCAGTCTCTGGTAATCTCCTGCAGTATGTCCGCAGTCTCTGATTGTCTCCTGCAGTATGTCCGCAGTCTCTGATTGTCTCCTGCAGTATGTCCGCAGTCTCTGATTGTCTCCTGCAGTATGTCCGCAGTCTCTGATTGTCTCCTGCAGTATGTCCGCAGTCTCTGATTGTCTCCTGCAGTATGTCCGCAGCCTCTGATTGTCTCCTGCAGTATGTCCGCAGTCTCTGATTGTCTCCTGCAGTATGTCCGCAGTCTCTGATTGTCTCCTGCAGTATGTCCGCAGTCTCTGATTGTCTCCTGCAGTATGTCCGCAGTCTCTGATTGTCTCCTGCAGTATGTCCGCAGCCTCTGATTGTCTCCTGCAGTATGTCCGCAGTCTCTGATTGTCTCCTGCAGTATGTCCGCAGTCTCTGATTGTCTCCTGCAGTATGTCCGCAGTCTCTGATTGTCTCCTGCAGTATGTCCGCAGCCTCTGATTGTCTCCTGCAGTATGTCCGCAGTCTCTGATTGTCTCCTGCAGTATGTCCGCAGTCTCTGATTGTCTCCTGCAGTATGTCCGCAGTCTCTGATTGTCTCCTGCAGTATGTTCGCAGTCTCTGGTAATCTCCTGCAGTATGTCCGCAGTCTCTGATTGTCTCCTGCAGTATGTCCGCAGTCTCCGATTGTCTCCTGCAGTATGTCCGCAGTCTCCGATTGTCTCCTGCAGTATGTCCGTAGTCTCCGATTGTCTCCTGCAGTATGTCCGCAGTCTCTGTTGTCTCCTGCAGTATGTCCGCAGTCTCTGATTGTCTCCTGCAGTATGTCCGCAGTCTCTGATTGTCTCCTGCAGTATGTCCGCAGTCTCTGATTGTCTCCTGCAGTATGTCCGCAGTCTCTGATTGTCTCCTGCAGTATGTCCGCAGTCTCTGATTGTCTCCTGCAGTATGTCCGCAGTCTCTGATTGTCTCCTGCAGTATGTCCGCAGTCTCTGATTGTCTCCTGCAGTATGTCCGCAGTCTCTGATTGTCTCCTGCAGTATGTCCGCAGTCTCTGATTGTCTCCTGCAGTATGTCCGCAGTCTCCGATTGTCTCCTGCAGTATGTCCGCAGTCTCCGATTGTCTCCTGCAGTATGTCCGTAGTCTCCGATTGTCTCCTGCAGTATGTCCGCAGTCTCTGTTGTCTCCTGCAGTATGTCCGCAGTCTCTGATTGTCTCCTGCAGTATGTCCGCAGTCTCTGATTGTCTCCTGCAGTATGTCCGCAGTCTCTGATTGTCTCCTGCAGTATGTCCGCAGTCTCTGATTGTCTCCTGCAGTATGTCCGCAGTCTCTGATTGTCTCCTGCAGTATGTCCGCAGTCTCTGATTGTCTCCTGCAGTATGTCCGCAGTCTCTGATTGTCTCCTGCAGTATGTCCGCAGTCTCTGATTGTCTCCTGCAGTATGTCCGCAGTCTCTGATTGTCTCCTGCAGTATGTCCGCAGTCTCTGATTGTCTCCTGCAGTATGTCCGCAGTCTCTGATTGTCTCCTGCAGTATGTCCGCAGTCTCTGATTGTCTCCTGCAGTATGTCCGCAGTCTCCGATTGTCTCCTGCAGTATGTCCGCAGTCTCTGATTGTCTCCTGCAGTATGTCCGCAGTCTCTGATTGTCTCCTGCAGTATGTCCGCAGTCTCTGGTAATCTCCTGCAGTATGTCCGTAGTCTCCGATTGTCTCCTGCAGTATGTCCGTAGTCTCCGATTGTCTCCTGCAGTATGTCCGCAGTCTCTGATTGTCTCCTGCAGTATGTCCGCAGTCTCTGATTGTCTCCTGCAGTATGTCCGCAGTCTCTGATTGTCTCCTGCAGTATGTCCGCAGTCTCTGATTGTCTCCTGCAGTATGTCCGCAGTCTCTGATTGTCTCCTGCAGTATGTCCACAGTCTCTGTTGTCTCCTGCAGTATGTCCCCAGTCTCTGAACCTCTCCTGTAGTATGTGTATTAATGTGCCCCTTTACTTGCTCAATTATTTGGGATTGCTCCACTGCTCAGTGAGAGGTAATGATGTGCATGAACCTCTAGCAACCAATCAGCAAACAGTAGTGATCTGCTTTAATCTCTACCAACCAATCAGTAAGTGCTAATGATGTGCTGTAACCCCTAGCAACCAATTAGTGAGCGCTAATAATGTACATTAACCTCTAGCAACCAATCGGCAAGCAGAAATTATGTGTTGTAACCTCTAGAAACCAGTCATTGAGCAGTAATGATAGGCTGTAACCTCTGGCAAACAATTGCAATCGCTGCGTGATCTGCTGCAGTAAACTGATTTTGAGTCTACCTGCTATTTTTTGTATGTCTCAGAATGGAGGGGGGGGGGGGGGGGGCCCAAGAAAATGTTTGCCCAGGGCCCAATCAAAATTAAAGACGGCCCTGTTTATAGCGCAAAAAAATAAAAAACGCAGAGGTGATCAAATACCACCAAAAGAAAGCTCTATTTGTGGGAAAAAAAGGATGTAAGTTTTGTTTGGGTACAACGTCGCACGACCACGCAATTGTCAGTTAAAGCGATGCAGTGCCGTATCGCAAATAAAAAGCTCTGGTCATTAAGGGGGTAAATCTTCCGGTGCTGAAGTGGTTAACTTGAAATGACTTGGTCATTGTTTGGTCATTGCTTGGTCAACACTTTATACAAATACAATTTATATAATTTTTTTCACACAAATAGAGCTTTCTTTTAGAGGTATTAAATCGTCACTCGTTTTTTTTTTTGTTTTTTTTTGCTATTTAAACGGAAAAAAAACGAAAATTTAAAAAAAAAATGTTTTTCTTAGTTTCTGTTATAAAATTTTCATAAACAAATAATCTTTCTACATAAATTTAGGCCAAAATGTAGCCTGCTACATGTCTTTGGTAAAAATAACCCAAGTCGATGTATACTTTTTAGTCTGTGTTAAAATTATAAAGTCTACAAACTATGGTATATACATTTGAAAATTGATCTATCATGATGTACTGAAGATCTATCTCATTTCTTGAGGCCCTAAAATGCCAGGACAGTACAAATACCCCCCAAATGGCCCCATTTTGGGAAATAGACAGTCCAATGTATTTAGTAAGAGGCATGGTAAGTTTTTAGAAGTTGTGATTTTTTGAAAATAAAGAAATTCAATAAAATTTGGGCTTTTTCTCTCAATATTTTTTACTGTCACAAGTGCAGTACATCATCATCATATGACTGCTATGGCAGTAATCAAGGATACTGACAGGTGACAGTATGCAAAAAAAAATAGTGCATACAGTGATCATCAATAGTTTTAACCGTCATTAATGGCTTTAATTCATAACAGTTTGCTTTCTATTGTGATGCTGTGATTGGCTACAGCTAATCACATGATACAGGTTTCCAGGTACCATGTGATAGCTGTGGGCCAATCACAGCATCACAGTAGTAAAGAAGCTGTCAGGAATAGATGCCATTTCTTACATGTAATCATGTGATTGCTATGACCAATCATAGCGACCACATGAAATCCCGGCCACTCACAGCAGCCAAGTACCAAGCACTGTGATCACAGGATCACATCGTTGCACACCCCAGGGGGCAAGCCAGTGCTAAGCAACATACCAGTATGTTGATGTTAAAAAGATAAATGGAAAGTGAGGTGTTCTATAGTCCTGTCCAACGATGACAAAGGTAAAAAAAACCTAAAAACTAAAAATAAAATAATGCATTGAACAGATCAAAATCTTTATAAGTTGCAATATTATTAATAATAATAATAATAATAATATTAATAATTTTAATATTAAAATGTTTGTTCTTGGGTTTGGATATGATTTATCTATTGCAAACTCTCACTTAGGTGCTGAAACTACCAATGCTGAAGGCTTCCTTTCCTTCACCAAGGTCTTGTGACAGGTCTCCAATGATTCAACATTTTTTAGAATCTTAAATGTCTTCCAGAAAATAAGGTTACAGTGCGCTGCCATGTTGTAACCACTTAGAAAACAAATTGCATGATCCCTAAGTATGTTTATGAAGTTTCTAAGGTATAGCTCTTGGAAGGATCTCAGTGTAAGGTTGAAAGATCTCTCAATGTTATAAGTTAGCAAATATCTGTGTATACTGAAAGAAGATAAACAGTATGTGAGGGTGTTTTTGCACATACATTTAAAAGCAGCTTTAAAGCGAGGGCCTCTTAAAATGTTATTCAATGCATTGCAGTTTTCAAAGTGCGATATAATCTAAGATTTGTTAGTAAGACAAGGAGAGAAGCTAAAGCTGTCTGACAGCACTCTGAAAAAAACATATTTTATCAAGATCACATTGTAATTGGAAACATTATTTTCAGAAAGTTTCAATTGTTCAGTTGTGGACAATTGCAGGGATCTGTGCTATTGAATTCTGACAGCGAGACTCAGCAACCGCCAGAATACACTGATCAGTATGGCAGCAATTGGCTGCAAGCGGTGATCGAATGCTGTCTTTCCAACAGGACCATTCAACAGAAGCCAGTTGTTATACCAGCTTCTGTTGAACAGAGAGGAGTATGCACAAAATTTGGCCAGTTCCTGCTGAACCAGCTGAATTTCTGTATGTGTGTACCGGGCTTAAGGCTTTGGCTGAAATGTGTTAGCATTCTGATGAGTTTGTTTTCATGTCCCAGATCACGTATCTTTTACCAAATAAAGTACTGTGAAGGATTGTTAAAGAAATTGGACTCCATTTCAATCTTTGAATTTAAGATTTAAATGGATCAGTCAGTGACTACTGCATGAGGTTTAGAGGCAAGTGAGGCTTGGTGTGGGACAAGCTGGTGTTTACCTTGTCAAAAGCACACTATTAATGTATCATGGGGTTTAATTTATTAAAACTGGAGAGTGAAAAATCTGGTGCAGCTTCACTTCCAGTCCACTTCCAGTTTT
Organism: Lithobates septentrionalis; assembly: GCA_037952835.1. Lineage (NCBI taxonomy): Eukaryota > Metazoa > Chordata > Amphibia > Anura > Ranidae > Lithobates > Lithobates septentrionalis. The sequence goes on from JBBDGP010000244.1 coordinate 529,280, forward strand.
TTTGTCAAAGCTTAATTGAACAAGCTGAAGTTAGAAGCCGATTGGCTACCATGCACAGCTGCATCAGATTCTGAGTGCTCCAGTTTTAATAAATCAACCCAAAACTTGGCCCCTGCAGTGTTGCATTTAATGAAGGCTCTGCCAGTCCATGAATAGGCTCCATCGCCAATCTATGGACAGTGTACATCCTTCAGTTAGTGATACATTGATGAAAGGCAGTGCTATCATTACTCTCAGTGCGGCAAAAGCTGTCTTGGAGGTTTGTAAGCATTTTTTTTGGTCTTACCTTGTATTGGCATGTTTCAACCCAGGGAGATAAGGAATGGTGTATACTCTGGGCCCATACAAAGCTTATTAAGCCCCTGTCAAATGGGCTATGCTTTAAATGCCCTTGTTATTGAAAAGTTAAAATGGGTATAAGTGGGAAATATTCTTCCAACAATTAAATTTGATTCTCGCATTAAGATGTTGTTGCAAACTGCTAAAAAATATTTGTCGTGTTTTCAAAGCTGGATGGTATCTGTGGTACCATGGTTCTATTATGTAATAGTGGTTTATCTTTTGTATATAGCTTGGCAGTGTGCATTAGTAGCTTGTCTTCCAGGGGATTTGCGTACTTGCTTCAGTGATTGACATATATATAATTATGTTTTTGTGGGCTTTGTGTTTCAACATATGTTTTTAAAGAGCTGGTCTGCCAGCTCAGTAATTCATGTACAAAAACAGCTGAGCATATCATGTGTATTTGGCAGATTACCCAAATACCCAGAAGCATTTCATGTCAGCTCAGTTTAAACATGTACTTGCAGATTCAAAAAAATAACTTATTTAATCTGTTTTTCTGTGTCCTCCCTCCACCTTTTTTGCCTGAGGGGAAAGTATTCGCTTTTATAAGAAATGAATTGAAGCCACGGTGAGTCACTTTTATCTCTTCCCACTATTGCTTTTATCTTGAGGAAATTATACCGACTTTGAACAATATAACAATGGCATCAGTTACTTTTACATGAAGAAATTCCGTCTTACTAATTAACTACTGTAAGAGTTGCTTTGTGTTTTCATACTGTTACGGAAAACTATTTCCTGGACTCAACAAATGCCTGCATATACATCAATGCGGCTGACGTCATATTGGGTACTGATAACTTACAGTATGTCAACATTTAATCTTCCCTCTATGTAAAGTATGAAATGAGGGCACTTCACCTAAAAGAACTATTGTTTAGGCAGAAATGTTTCCATAGTTGTTAATGGAAAAGCCATTTAGATTCCAGTGTATAAGCTAAAAACTATTTTTTCTTATATTCTGAATTTAGGAGGCTGCTAGTATGGAAACTAAACTAGACGCTCAGATAAAATGTGACCTGTGCCCACCCAAATTTAACACCATATAGCAAGAATGACTTGTTCCTATACATGTGCAATTAGTTTTGTAACGAATACAAATTCGGCCGAATTTTGCATCTTTCGGACATTCGGATTTCAACTAATACGAAATAAATTATAATGAAAATAACAAATTAATTCAGCATGATTTGTTAATTCGTTAAAGATCTAATTGAAACAAAAGGTCCACTCGGAGTAAATCTCACAGTCCAATCAGCTGATTCATTTTGAGCGGGAGGTTGGATTACTGGCAAAGTGCATTCCTGAGAACTGAGTGAAAAGGGTGTTGTATTGTATTTGAGCAGAGGAGAAGAGACATTATCATTGTGTGTGTTAATGGATTCAATAAACAAACGACTTTCTGAACTACGAATCGTTATTACGAATATATATACATACATAAATAACGAATTATCCGAAAACAAAACAATTAAAGAATAAAACAAATCGATTTGTTATAACGAATATCTATACTCTACAGAAAAAACTAATTCTGAAAATGAATTAACGTAACAACGAACCTATATAACAGAACAAAATCATGTATTTTACGAATGAAAACGAAACTAAACTAAATTTTCCATCTTGCACAAGTCTGCTTGTTCTTATGTCTGGTATTGTTAGGGATGGGGTACCCATGTAAACAATACACTGTTTTAACGAAAGTGAGTTTTTTTCTAAGGATTTCATTGTAAAGCAAACTCGGGCAGACATACAAAACAATAATTATGCAGCTGTGTAGTCGTTAAAAATATCATACATGTGTTTTTCATTGCAGCTAATTTGAAGGCCAACTCCAGGGAAAAATGAAGTGTAATAGTGAATTATGCATCAGGTTCCATACTCCGCAGTCTTGGTTTTAAACGCCTCTTCCTAAGCCATTCCACAGTGTAAGGGATCAAAGTCAGAGTTCCTCTATGAACAAATTAACAAGGCATTTTTCCCTGAATGTTATCTTCTTTGGCACTGGCATTGCCCTCATGAGTTCTCCTGCCTTGAATCTTATGAGAGAGAGCCTCACTGTTGGAAATATTGCCACCAAAAAGGACCCCAGGAAGTAAACTGAAGAAGACTGAAGAATCATCATGTGACTTCAGGTAAGTAAAATGATTAATTCAGGTAATAGTAAAATTAATCACATACATTTTTCTTCATGTGTTGTTCTTTAGCCTTCTGAACTCCTGTACACACGTGTGTTTTTATTCAGTGTTCCTTATGCAAATTTGGGCTTTGTCCATATATCAAAGTAACAGGTTTGCAGTAAATCCCCTAACCCCAGCCCCACATGCTCACTATTCTTCCCCCCCCCCTCCCCCCATGCTCTGTGTGGTAGCTGGTGGCAAAGAAAACTTCCAGCACGTCTAGATATGGAGGAGCACATGACTCTCTTTACTTCTTCCACTGATTGGCCCAGCACTGTGAGTGAAAGATCTCTTAGGCCTTTGTAAGCTCCAACTAGTGCAACATGGAGCTTGCACAGAGCTTACTAACCTTGCTTCTGGCAACTGAATAAAGAGTCAGGGAGTAAAAACTAAGACTGTATTTTCTAGGAAATTTACTGTATATAATGGTTAGCAAAGTAACTTTTCAGTCATGATATTTTAAACACCGACAGTCTGTTTGAATAGCAGATCTGTTCAAACTGACCTTACATTTTATATTTTGATGAGAACATCACCTGACATTTATATGGAGTTGTGTACCTAGTATGAAAATACATCCCACTTTCTTGACTCTCTTTCTACTGATCCAATATTATAAATTTGGTAATATGCACTGGCAGATCCTGCTATCCATTTCTACTGTATTTCTACCTACATTTTCTCAAATGTTTAACATCTGCTTTATTTGGTGGCTCATCATTGCCATCCTGGGTCCAGCTAGGATATCTAAATGGGACAAATGTTTAAGAAGGGAATTACCACCAATGGTATGGGATTACCACCTAAAGTAGCTATGCCACTCCAAATTTGCCTCTTTCCCTTCTCCTCCAGCTCTCATCAGGTGCACACCCAGGAACGCATTAGTGATTCACTAAAGGCAAATAGATGGTGCACTTTGCAAGTGCTGCTATGCTCATTTTCTCTAGAACTTAGTGAATGTGGTGACATTTCACTTTGTAAAGGATACCCAATCAGGAAAAATATTTAAAAAAACAGCATTTTTGCTTTCACATGATCAGATGATGCAGATCAGCACACCTTCACTGCATTTACTAAACTATGGGGAAAATTAGTCAAATTGAATTTGGCAAGTGCACAGTCTATTTGCCTTTAGTAAATCAAGCCTGTAAGTTTGCCTGTCCATTTTCTGTTCCAATGCGCTTCACCACACAAAGGGCTTAATCATGGAGACATTGAAGTGGGAGGTGGACAGGCAAGACTATTATGTTGTGAATCCTTTACTTATTATATTAAAGCTGGTTTTGCATTAATGGTGGCATCAGTGTATGGCCTGTTCATTTCAACGTGACCTGGACATGAACCTGATGGAAGCTGGAGGTACAGTGATAGAGGCTTCCTGTTCAGGAGATATAGCAGAAATAGGGGAACTTTTCACAAAGAGGGGTATAATTCACATCTTAGACAGCTGTCACTGTAACATTTGCCCAATTTGAATAACTTACCATCACCTCTTGCTCTGTTGACAGCTCTATTTTTTTTTTTAATTTACCCTGACTTTCTGTCTTGGGGACAAGGGTCACAGGACAAAAAAACACTTTATCTTTCTAGCTGGGACACAGACAACAATAAAAACTTGACAGAGGGCCTAGCCCTTTCCTAACTCTGTTTTTACATACATTTTAAAGCTTAAATCCCTTTATAGTTCTGTTTCCCTCATATGTTATGATCTTAATTGATTTTCACTTGGAAATGCCTTAGCTAGTTCAGCTCTCACACCTGTAAACCCCACAATGGACCCAAGCAATTTTTACACTTCTGTTATGGGCATACTGATTTGGCAATAACTTTGTCACTACTTAGAGTAACAAAGTAATACATATATTGTTTTACAACAAACAGTTCTGAACGATGTAGGATTTTATTCCCAAGTGGGGCTTTAACCCCTTCCCGCCAACATAACACAAATATGCGGCCCCACTGCACTGGGCTTTTTTTTCTGTTGGGCCTTATATAAGCATTTCTCCCTTTGTGCTGGGAGCGTGCCTCCCAGCACAGAGACCGGGTATCACCAAGAGCCCCGGGCCCCGTACTAACAATCAGAACCCGAAACTCTCGATTCCAGGTCACCTGAATGTTGTGGTGGCACTGAATGCCTACCACAGTGATCAGTCACTGTGAAGCCCACCCCTGTGTTTCTCTCTCTGTGAATGGAGAGGAAAGATGCAATGGAGTTTATTTACTAATAGGCTGTGCACTTTGCAAAGTGCAGTTGCACTCTGCAAGTGCAGTTGCTCCAGAGCTTAGTAAATGAGGTAAAGCTTCACTTTGCAAAGAATAGGCAATCACGTGCAAGGAAAATAAGAAATATCAGCATTTTTGCTTGTACATGATTGGATGATGGAAGTCAGGAGAGCTTCTGCTCATTTACTAAGCTCTGGAGCAACTGCTCCTGCAAAGTGCAACTACACTTTGCAAAGTACACAGCCTTTTTGCTCTTAGTAATTCAACCCCAATGTATCTTTCTCTTTCCTCGCAGAGAGGAAAAAAAAGTGTGTGTAAAATTTTTTATTATTATTAAATAATAATAAAAAATATCTAGGTTAGTGACAGGGTTAGTGTTTGGGTCAAGTAAGGGTCAAAACTTAAGGTCAGGGTCAGTATATTTTGGGCAGGATTTTATTTTTTAAATTCGCATCAGTGTCAGTTAGTGTCAGTGTGTTTTAGGTAGGACAAAAAAAAAAAAAAAGCAAAATGTGCACTATTGCTTCTGAGCTGTACTACGGGTATAAACAACAAACAACATACACATATGTGGTATCACTGCGATCGTCAGGAACAGGAGAATGCATTGCATGCATGGGTTGTTCTTTTTTGGTAGGTTATGGTAGTAAGAAGAAATATACAGCTAAATTAGAAAAAAAGTTTTTGTTTTTTTCTACTATTTTTGGCCAGTTTTCCTTTGATAATAAAAAAAAAATCAGGAGATATCTATAACCATTTACCGCCAAATGAAAGCCCAATGTGTCCTGAACAAAACAAGGTATAATCCACCTGGATGCACAAAGTAGTTGTGATGATATGTATGGTTTCACTAACATGTCAAAGTTACAAAATTGTGCTTAGGCATTAAGATTTGTTTTACCCTTAGGCATGACGGGGTTCAACATCTCCCAACTGACAAGCAAGTGTGAGAGGGGAGTGACAGAAGGGTAGAAGAGAAGGACGGGACTTACCATACACTTGCTGTGTACTTCAATTACATTTTTGGATGCATGTAGGATGTCCAGTGTCCTCAACTGGTTGTAATACCTCCAGTGAGCGCGGAGGGGGGGGGGCATATCAGAGAGCTGCTGATGAACAGTCACCAGCTCTGTGCACGGGGAGCTTCAGACCGATGCTGCATCCACCTAGGTAAGTATAATTATTAAATAAAGAAAAAAAAACATACTTCTCCTTTAAACTTTAACAGTGAACATCCTCCCGACCCATACATGAGCATTTAAGACTATTCCAAACATTTAACCCTTGCCCTTTAACACTTATTGTAGCTTATTGCTACCAATCCTTGGTTATGGTGGTTGCTTTTGTTTTCTGTTTTTAAGCTTCTTTTCTTTATTTTCATTTGGTGATTTGGCCAGCAACACACTTCCTGTCTTAGGGTGTCTCCTCTATCTGTGGAGGGTCAACAGAGGCATCATTGTACTGCAGCACTGCCTAGAGAGGGTAGTGTTAGATGGACTAGTAGACTTAGATGGACTTTACATAAGTGACTAACAAATTAAACCCTAACTCCAGCTAACAAGTTTTAGGCAGTTGCAACAGCTGACCATTGTAAGCACCCCTCTCATTGCCACTTTTGCTAGACAGCTTGGTCTGTTAAAGAAAGTTAGTCTCATCCGACCATAACACCTTTTCACCTGTGGCCTCAGAGTCTTCAAGGTGCGTTTAAGTTGGTCAGATGAGACTAAAATTTAATTATTTGGCCTCAACACCAAACTATATGTCTGGCGGAAATCCAATTCAACTCACCATCCAAATAACACCATTCCTATAGTAAAGCATGGAGGTGATAATATCCTGTTATTAGGGTGTTTCTCTGCAGCAAGGACTGGAGCACTTGGCAGGATAGAAAAAATGGATGGGGCAAAAAAACATCATATTATTGAGGAAAATCTACCATTCTCTGCCAGAAACTTGTCAATGGGAAGGTTCACCTACCACCATGACAATGACCCAAAGCACACAGCAAAAATGACCACACAATGGTTGAAGGAGAAAAATGCGAATGTCCTTGAGTCTAGATGTGTAAAGTTAGTAGAGACATATCCGAACAGACTAAAGGCTGTAATTAAAGCAGAGGGTGGTTCAGCAAAATACTGACACAAGAGGGTGATCCTTTTTCCAACTCAGTGATTCTGTTTTTGATTTATTTTTGTTTTTTCTGACATGTTGGTGTTATATCTTTCACTTGGATGTTATAAGTTGCACTAGTTACATAGTTAGTCAGGTTGAAAAAAGACACAAGTCCATTAAGGTCAACCAAAAAAAAAAAAAAAATCATACAATCCCATATACAGAATCCTTCACCCACAGTTGATCCAGAGGAATGTGAAGAACCCCAGCAAAGCATGCTCCAATTTGCTACAGCAGGGGAAAGAACTCCTTCCTGATCTCCCGAGAGGCAATCGGATTTTCCCTGGATCAACTTCACCTATAAATGTCAGTTTCCAGTTATATCATGTACATTTAGGAAATAATCCAGGCCTTTTATAAAAAAAAAAAAATCTACTGAGCTTGACAGAACTACCTCTGGAGGAAGTCTATTCCACATTTTCACAGCTCTTACTGTGAAGAAACCTTTCCGTATTTGGAAATGAAATCTTTTTTCCTCTAGACATAAAAAGAGTGCCCCCTTGTCCTCTAGTAAATGCAGCTGGAAAACAAAAACTATGTCTCTCTTCATTTCAGGCTGCAAAGCAACAAAATGGGATTATTTTAAAGGGGGTAATTATTTTCTATACCCACTGCATATATTCTGAACAAGCAGTAAAAACACTTTAACCACTTACGGACCTCCCGCCGTCGTTATACGGCGGTTGTTTGAAGGAGGATATAGTTGTAACGGCAGCAGCTAGCTGCCATAACCCCGGTATCCCCGTCTTCAGCGGGCGGTCCGCTACAAGGTAAAAGTAGTCTCCGCGTCAGATTCGCCACGAGATCCCTTTTATCGGTGGCGGGAGAGGGGCCTCCCTCCCGCTGCGATCCGGTGCCCTCCGCCGTTTACCGGAGCCGTTGGCAGTGGTGGAGGCGATCGGGACCTGTCGGTAGCTGGGTATGGAGACGAGTGAGGGGAAGATGGCCCCCCACCCGTCTCCACACAATTGCTGGGCAAAAATGACGTCAAAACGTCATTTCCGCCCACAGCTCTTAAAGAGCCATTTTTTTTAAATATTTTTTTTTAAATTACAATTTTTTTTTTTTTTAGTTATTGCATTTTAGTGTAAATATGAGATCTGAGGTCTTTTTGATCCCAGATCTCATATTTAAGAGGTCCTGTCATGATTTTTTCTATTACAAGGGATGTTTACATTCCTTGTAATAGGAATAAAAGTCACAATTTAAAAAAAAAAACAGTGTAAAAATAAATAGTAAAAGGTCAAATAAATTATAAAAAAAAAACTTGAGCTTGCGTGCAGGGGCAGGGGATTGTCTGTTGACAGACTGTTGTCCTAAAATCTTACCGTTAGTACGCTCCTTTTGACAATTGTTGTTCAACTTTCGGCCAACAAATGTTGGATGACAGGCTAGTAAATTCTCGGCGGACAACGGTTTGACGTCAGATTTTCGTATGGTCAGTACACAAATCCGTCACACAAAAGTCGAACGTACAAACACGTATGCTCGGAATCAATGCTCACCAAACATGAAATTAGCAGAAGGGGCCTAAAGGGTGGTGCCCAAGAGCTGAAATTCCTCGTAGTACGTCACTACGTTCGTGTTTGTTGCACGACAATTGTGTACCATTAGTATGCAAGACAAGATCCTGGCACACGCCCTTTTGACAAAAATCAGACGCTCGTTTGGCCAACAATCCAACTGTGTATACGAGGCTTATAGCCGGCCATAGACAGTTCGAATCTCAATTGGTTCAGCAGGGACCGGTCGAGATTTGAACAATGTATGGGCAGGCTGATTGTACCCAAGTTGATTGATTGATTGATTGATTGATTGATTGATTTGTTTGAAACCGGAAGAGGTAGGCCAGCTTTCGTTTCTAAAGTCGAGACTGACATAACTTTTGGGGTATCAGGTCTGCTCAGAAAAACACAGGAGAATATGCACAAGTTACTGTTTATAGCAGCATACATTCTTGATGTCAGTTTGGTTATTAGCGTACAGTTGTACGTTACTACTGTCAAACCATATGCACAAAAAAACTAAAAATAAAGCTTGAATCTTGGTCTGTATATCATGACCATCTCTGCCTATTTTCTTGTCACTCTTTATTTATAAAGATAATACATGACTGTCGTGCGAAGAGCAGGAATTACTCACATGATTTCAATCTTTTTGGATCAGATAAGCAGACTACAAAAGCTGTGTTTTTTTCCATTTTGGTGCCATGTTCCTTTAGCGAAATAGGGATTTAGAAGATGTGATAACTACACATTATAGACATGGCCAATGAAGTTTAGTAGCTGAACTCCAGATAGTTCTAAAAAATTCTATTAATGAATGCAGTATTGCTTTTTTTTTTTTTTTTTTAAGTCATGAAACTTTTTTTGATGGAATAAGTGTAAGTACCTGAAACTATCATAATACTGCTCTCCTGTAATCCATTTTATTGAATCACTTAGATTGTAAGAGGGAAGGTTAGCACTAGGAGCCAATCATAATCTTCAGAAATGCACATGTGCTGATAATACATATGCTGAAATAAGGAAAGAACAGAATCAACAGAGGGATGTTCACTTCATTGTGCTGATTTTCATTCATTATCCAATAAGTATGTTCAGTTTCCTCAGGCAATGTGTTATCATAGTTACTTCTGGTGTTTATACAATGCTGCACAAAAAATGTTTTTTTTTTTCTGTACTTATACTTTAACCACCTTAAGACTGCCCACAGTGCTTTTATTGTGGGTGGGCAGCATGGGCAGGCTCAGGAATGTATAAATACATTGATTTGCACGTTTGTGCCCCCTGGGGCATGCAGCACACCGTTCCCGTACTGCTGTATCCGATTCCCGATATCTGGGTGCTATGAGCAGCTGGGGGTTCACGTGATCTCTGTTAGATCACATTATCACAATGTGTACACAACTGTTATGAATGAATTTCATTCATAACAGCTACTTTTTCTGTAGAAGTACTGCGATTGGCCAACAGCTATCACATGGTATCTGGGCCAATCACAGCACCCTGTAACATGTGATTAGCTGTAGTCAATCACAGGATGTCAACAGAAACTGTTTTAACGAATGGCAACCCGTGTATGACAGTTTAAATGAATCCTGTTACAGTATTCATTGCTGTAACAGCAAAAACAGTGTAAAGAAAATCCATAATTCAAAAGGAAAAAAAAAAATGTTAAAAAAAATTGAATAAAAAAATAGTTTTTGTTTTTTTCACATACTGTCACCAGTCAGTATTGCTGATCACCGCCACACCAGTCATATGATGACATTGTACTGCACTGCTGACAGTATGTAGAAAAAAAAACAATTGTGAAAAAAAACAAAAATTTTATTTAGTTTCTTTATTTTCCAAAAAAATTGTAAAAACTTCAAAAAGCTACTTCAAAAAACTCACCATGCCGCTTACATATTACCTTGGACTGTCATTTGGGGAATATTTTTACTGTCCTGGCATTTTAAGGGAATCAAGAAAAAAGATTTTGCCATTAAGATATAATGTTTTATCAATTTTCAAATATATATACCATGGTTTGTAGACGCTATACTGTAATTTTAACGGAAACCAATTAATAAACATTTATTGGGATTTTTTTTTTTTTTTTACCAAAGACATGTAGCAGAACACATTTTGGCCTAAACTGATAAAGAAATTTGATTTTATTGGATGTGTTTTAAGACAGAAAGTAGAAAATATTTTTTTCAACATTTTAGGTCTTTTTTTATTTTTATATCACTAAGAATAAAAAACCCAGTGGTGATCAAATACCAGTAAAAAAAAAAGCTCTATTTGTGTGAAAAAATTATATGAATTTAATTTTCATACAGCCTTGCATGACCGACCAATCGCCAGTTAAAATAGCATAGTGCTGAATAGCAAAAAGTGGTCTGGTCATGAAGGGGGAAAAACCTTTCCGGAGGTCAAGTGGTTAAAGTTGAACTCCAAGGATGATATATTATATTTATTTTACTTTTTTTAGACGAGCTTGGTATGCATATGTAATATCTGATTGGCATTCTGTAGAAGTCATAAATCACTGTAGTAGCCTGGAGTTCCCAGAGGAAACCCATGCAGGTACAGAGAGAATATGAAAACTCCAGGGAGGTAGTGCCATGGTTTGGATGTAATGAATTTAAAAGCTAGCAAGCAGTATACCGTCATGATAACGATAGATTCTACATATTGTTTTTGGATATACATAGAAGTCATATTTTCACCACTGAAATTTGTCCTGGTGACACCCAGTCCCCTAAATTCTTGATTTTTTTTGCCTTGTGGTTATAGAGACAGGAAGTGAGGGGATATCTGAAGAAATTCAGACAGCCATTGGAACCTAACAGACGATTTTTATTGAATTGTACTTTACTTTAAGTGTGTAGAAATTGCAGAAAGTACTAAGTATTTTTTATTGTTATTTCCAATAACATACATTTACTTATATACAACCGTTCCATCTTATTACAAAACTTAAGATAATACTTAAACTGATGACTCTGTTTGGTTATTTATCCTCTAATGTGGGCAGCACAGTGGTGTATTGGGTAGCACTCTCACCTAGCAGTAAAAAGGGTCTCTGGTTCAAATCCCAACCATGACACTACCTGCCTGGAGTTTGCATGTTCTCCCTGTGCCTGCGTGGGTTTCCTCCAGGTACTCCGGTTTCCTCCCACACTCCAAAGACATGCTGGTAGGTTAATTGGCTTCTGTCCAAAATTGGCCCTAGTATATGAATGTGAGTTGGGGTCCTTAGATTGTGGGCTCCTTGAGGGTACGGTGTGATGTATGTGTGGAGTGCTGCATAAATTGATGGCACTATATGGTTACCTTAAATATATAATAGAGGAGTATCTTAATGAGACACAATGTACAGGTATAGGGACAATTGTAGACATGCACCCACACTCACTCAGGTTGAACTGGATGGACTAGTGTCTTTATTCAACCTTACTAACTATGTAACTATGTAATGTACAAAAAGTATTATTCTTATACCCATTCACAATTATACTAAAAAAAATAAAAAATAATACATAACATTTGGGTGAAGGTAACCAAACTGTTGATTTTCTAATGTTATATGCCTTGAAAAGTGCCATAACTTAATAATCAGTGGTGCACCAAACCTGCATATTAAAACCTCTAGCATATTCAGTGACCTAATTTTAATGTCTTTATTATATAAAATTGTCACTTTATTACATTATGTCAACTTCATTAGATATTTAATTATCATGAGGTTCCTTTGGAATGCTCAGGAAATGGGTTTGTAATTGAATAGCACTAATTAGACAGTTTTATGTCCTTAAAAATTAATATCTCCTATCAGTGCATGACAAAGCTCATTTTTAGCCTCATTTTTGTTTTTAATCAGGATATACTGACACAATACAGAATGTATATTATTATTACAGAACTACTAATACAATTTCTGGGAAAACGAATGTTTTTGAAGGTGTCCCTAGGCCTCTAACAGTCATTTACACATAATGATTTTTTTCCCTTTGTATAGCCAATCTGCCTCCTCAGCAATTCATAGCCAATTATTGGGAACTAGGCTGCTTTGAAATATTCCTTTCTTCTGTTCTATGTAAAGATGAGCTGTCAATAATTGTGCTGTAAAAAAAGGGACTGAACAGAAAAAAAATATTTTTCATGATATCAGGGACTCAACTTCATAGTATCTCCTTTGAAAATGCAATATGTAAATGTTTATATTGAACTTTTTTTTAAACAGCTTATGGATGATACAGTTTTTTTTTTCATTCAACGGAGTGGGTTAATTAAAAAAAAAAAATGACTTGATTCCCCCATCCACTTACTCGATTAGTGATTTGCTTCCTAATGGTGTCTCTAGAGTCCTAGCCATGATATCTTTGACGGAGAGGCACAGGACATGAAGCTAGGCATGAAGGTAGGTGCCTACTAAAGAACAATGATGGGGCATTATTTCCACTGTCACAGGGGCACTATTCTGACCACTGATACAGGGGCATGTATTATTACCCCTGACCACAGCGGCAGCAACATTTCTTTCTCTGACATAGGGGTTATAATTACTAACACTGATGTGGGTATAATTATCGTTGCCATGGAGACGGGGCATTTATGACTCCCGCTGACCACTAGGGATGAGCCGAACACCCCCCCGGTTCGGTTTGCACCAGAACCTGCGAAGGGACCGAAAGTTTGCACGAACTTTAGAACCTCAAAGTCTATGGGACTTGAATGTTTGAAATCAAAAGTGCTAATTTTAAAGGCTAATATGCAAGTTATTGTCCTAAAAAGGGTTTGGGGACCCGGGTCCTGCCCCAGGGGACATGTATCAATGCAAAAAAAGTTTTAAAAGCGGCCGTTTTTTCGAGAGCAGTGATTTTATTGGTGCTAAAAGTAAAAAAAAAGTAAAATATTCATTTCAATATCATACCTGGGGGGTGTCTATAGTATGCCTGTAAAGTGCCGCGTGTTTCCCGTGCTTAGAACAGTCCCTGCACAAAATTACATTTTTAAAGGAATAAAAGTAATTTAAAACTGCTTGCGGCTTTAATGTAATGTCGGGTCCCGGCAATATGGATGAAAATCATTGAGACAAACGGCATGGATACCCCCCCCCCCCGTCCATTACCAGGCCCTTTGGGTCTTGTATGGATATAAAGGGGAACCCCGTACCCACATTAAAAAAAGGAAAGGCGTGGGGCCCCCAGGCCCTATATACTCTGAACAGCAGTATACAGGCGGTCCCCGGGTTAGAAACAAGATAGGGACTGTAGGTTTGTTCTTAAGTTGAATCTGTTTGTAATTTGGAACAGGTACATTTTTAAAGTGTAGCTCCAGCCAAAAAATCTATTTTTAAGCTTTTTGGATAACATAGGGAAGGGTTATCACCCCTGTAACATTTGTTTTGCTGTCTGTGCACCTCTTCAGAAGATTTCACCTCACTTTCTGTCCCAATGACAAATGTTTTTTGAAAATTTGGGGGTTTTAGTGAAACAAGGATTGGTGATAAAGCTTTAGTGAAGAGGAGACACGTTTTTCCCATATTAACTCTTACAGGAGAGAATTTCCCTTCCTAGGGGTAGATTTCATGTCACTTCCTGTTGTCTTCTTCTGTTTGCAAGTAGGAGTAGTTTGTAAGTTGGATGTTTGAAAGTAGGAGCCTGCCCTATATACTCTGCAGAAATTGGGGCCTTAGGTGTTGGTGTTGCCACAACACTGTAAGCCCTCACAGTTACTCTAGGTGGGCGCAGGAACGGGCCCTGCTGTGAAATATTAGATCAAGAATTGTAATTAGGGAAGGTGGTTCACCGCTCAGGTAGACTTGCTCCCAGGTGTGTGTTTAGTAGATCCTTCAGAGGAGGGGAGTCCCAGGTGCTGGCTAAATGCAAATTGAAGTAAGGTTTGAAACAAGAGAATCTGGATGCCGCACACTGGATAAAGTTGAAAATTCTTCTTTATTGTAAAAATAGGATCATTAAAAATACAGGACAATCAGGCAGATGGTACAGACACACCTGACGCGTTTCACACTCTAGTTTGAGTGCTTACTCATAGCTCAAGAGTAAGCACTCAAACTAGAGTGCGAAACGCGTCAGCTGTGTCTGTACCATCTGCCTGATTGTCCTGTATTTTTGATGGTCCTATTTTTACAATAAAGAAGAATTTTTAACTTTATCCAGTGTGCGGCATCCAGATTCTCTTGTTTCAAACCTTGCAAGAATTATAATTACATGCCATTGTTGAACAGTGGTAGAAAAATTGGGCCTTTGATGGTGGTGGTGGTGCTGGTGCCACAACACTGTAAGTCCTCACAGTTACTCTTGGTGGGCGCTGGAACGGGCCCTGCTATGAAATATTATATCAAGAATTGTAATTACATGCACCTGTTGAACAGGGGCAGAAAAATTGGGCCTTTGGTGGTGGCGGTGGTGTTGCCACAACACTGTAAGCCCTCACAGTTACTCTTGGTGGGCGCAGGAACGGGCCCTGCTGTGAAATATTAGATCAAGAATTGTAATTACATGCCATTGTTGAACAGTGGTAGAAAAATTGGGCCTTTGATGGTGGTGGTGGTGCTGGTGCCACAACACTGTAAGTCCTCACAGTTACTCTTGGTGGGCGCTGGAACGGGCCCTGCTATGAAATATTATATCAAGAATTGTAATTACATGCACCTGTTGAACAGGGGCAGAAAAATTGGGCCTTTGGTGGTGGCGGTGGTGTTGCCACAACACTGTAAGCCCTCACAGTTACTCTTGGTGGGCGCAGGAATGGGCCCTGCTGTGAAATATTAGATCAAGAATTGTAATTATATGTCCCTGTTTAACAGGGGCAGAAAAATTGGGCCTTAGGCACTGGTGCCACAACACTGCAACCACTCACAGATACTATAGTTGGAGTGCAGGAATGAGCCCTGCTACAAAGTATTGCATCAAAAATTGTAATTACATGCCCCTGTTAAACAGGGGCAGAAAAATTGGGCCTTGGCCACTGGTGGCGGTGCCCAGAACCAAAAATGTTCTTACAAGCTATCAGCATGAAAATTGAGGAGGAAGAGGATTGTTACTCAGCATAACAGGATAGTCACTCAACATCAGCATGGGCAGTCTTGAAGGGATCTCACATTAAAAAAAAAATCAATCGGTTACATCAGCATCAGGTGCTTGGTAGCTGGTGATCCAAGACTGATTCATTTTTATGAAGCTCAGCCGATCGACCGATTCGGTGTACAGGCGCACCCTATGATCGGTTACAAAGCCTCCAGCAGCACTGAATGTGCATTCCGAAAGAACGCTGGATGCAGGACAGGCCAGTAGCTCAACTGCATACTGTAAATATATCAACGAATCCGCGCTCATAGACTAAATCACACCTGCAGCCCCCCTAGGTAGGAAGGGAACACCCAAGTGATCCCCCAGGAATATAGATCAAAGTATAGGGAGTGGTGCTGTGTTGGGAGTATAAATAAAACTTAGCAGGAAATGCAAGTGTATAAATAGAGGTGTAAAGATACCAAATGTTTCAGTATGATCCAAAAAGATCCTTGTGTTAGTAAAAAACACCTTGATCAGTTAAAAAATAAATATTATATGTGCAAAGAAACGCAGATATCAAGCAGCATCACTAAATACCATAAATCATCTTCACATGAATAAATATAAAGTGATGAAGTGCCAAAAACAATAATTGTCCAAATAGTTGTCCACCAGTAATGTGTAAATGTGCAATAATTTATAAGCAATAAAAATCATTGATAATGTGTCCAAATCGCAGCTGAAAAGCGCAGCTAAAAATCACAAAACCATATATTATTTAGTGCAAGAAAAGTTCATAACAATTGTGCAGGAAAAAGTCTTCTTAAGTGATAAAGTGCCGTGCTGTAGCAACTGGTTGTCCCCCCAATGTGATTGCACTCACCGGAGCGCCCCACCCCTGCAGGGGTACGAGCGTATAATGCTGGTTCTGTCACTCCAATCCTATGGGTGTCCTTTTCCCTCCACGCATCCTATTTCAGATCGTAACTGTATACACAGAGAGGTGGGTACTTCCTGTCCCTTGGTGTTAAAAGTCCCCACTGGATATCCGCATTCCAGTTGACAGGTGTGGAAAGCTTCAATTGAGGGCGTTGTCCCTTCTTTGCTGTGCTCTCACAAGCTAATGCCCCCACATGGACACGTGTCCATGTGGGGGCATTAGCTTGTGAGAGCACAGCAAAGAAGGGACAACGCCCTCAATTGAAGCTTTCCACACCTGTCAACTGGAATGCGGATATCCAGTGGGGACTTTTAACACCAAGGGACAGGAAGTACCCACCTCTCTGTGTATACAGTTACGATCTGAAATAGGATGCGTGGAGGGAAAAGGACACCCATAGGATTGGAGTGACAGAACCAGCATTATACGCTCGTACCCCTGCAGGGGTGGGGCGCTCCGGTGAGTGCAATCACATTGGGGGGACAACCAGTTGCTACAGCACGGCACTTTATCACTTAAGAAGACTTTTTCCTGCACAATTGTTATGAACTTTTCTTGCACTAAATAATATATGGTTTTGTTATTTTTAGCTGCGATTTTCAGCTGCGATTTGGACACATTATCAATGATTTTTATTGCTTATAAATTATTGCACATTTACACATTACTGGTGGACAACTATTTGGACAATTATTGTTTTTGGCACTTCATCACTTTATATTTATTCATGTGAAGATGATTTATGGTATTTAGTGATGCTGCTTGATATCTGCGTTTCTTTGCACATATAATATTTATTTTTTAACTGATCAAGGTGTTTTTTACTAACACAAGGATCTTTTTGGATCATACTGAAACATTTGGTATCTTTACACCTCTATTTATACACTTGCATTTCCTGCTAAGTTTTATTTATACTCCCAACACAGCGCCACTCCCTATACTTTCAACTGCATACTGTGCAAGCTCTGGCCAGTGATCCATCCTCAAGACCCAGTAACCCAGAGGATTTTCGGTGGGAAAGGTGTCCAAGTCTGATCTTGCCCCAAGGTAATTCTGCACCATGTGAATCAGACACTGGCGATGGTTGCTGGAACCGATCAGACCTTGGGGCTGCGAACTAAAAAATTGTCTGAACGCATCGGTCAGACGGCCACCTTCTCCACTGCTCCTTCTGTGACTAACAGAAGCCTCAGCAACACGTTTTCCAGGAGGACCAGGAAATTGTAACCTCCCAGGCTCTGGAAACGCTTTGCACAAACCTTTCTGCAAGGCCACCTGAAGATGTTTCATCCTCTGCTCCCTCTGCACAAACATTTCTGCAAGGCCTCCCGAAGATGTTTCATCCTCTGCTCCCTCTGCGACGGCAAGATAAGGTCCGCAACCTTACCCTTGTAACGTGGATCAAAGAGGGTTGCAAGCCAGTAATGATCCCTCCCCTTGATACCACGAATATGAGGATCCTTCCGCAGGCTTTGCAGGATCAGGGAGGCCATGCAGCGTAGGTTTGCTGAGGCATTCAGTCCAGAGTCCTCTGGGTCACTAAGGACGACATGATCCGCAGCCACCTCCTTCCAGCCACGTACAAATCCATGGGTTTTTTCACACTGTAAATGATCTCTTGAAGACTGCTGCTGATGCTGAGTGCCAGGATCCACCTCCATCCTCGTGGCTTCCTCAAATGGTGACAGAACAGTGCATGCATCCCTGATCATAGCCCACTGGTGTGGGGAAAAAAAAACAAGCTCCCCTGACCCTGTCCTGGTGCCATAGTCACATAAGTACTCATTGATGGCCCTCTGCTGCGTGTGCAGCTGCTGCAGCATGGCCAATGTTGAGTTCCACCTGGTGGGCATGTCACAGATTAGGCGGTTCTTGGGCAGGTTATATTCCTTTTGGAGATCAGCCAGCCGAGCACTGGCATTATATGACCTGCAGAAATGCACACAGACTTTCCTGGCCTGCCTTAGGCCATCCTGTAAACCCGGGTACCTGCCCAAGAACCGCTGCACCACCAAGTTAAGGACATGAGCCAAACAGGGCACATGGGACAGTTGTCACTGTCGGAGGGCAGAGAGGAGGTTGGTGCCATTGTCACAAACCACCAAACCTGGCTTAAGCTGGCATGGCGTCAACCACCTCTGAACCTTCCCCTGCAGAGCTGACAGAATCTCTGCCCCAGTGTGGCTCCTGTCCCCCAAGCACACCAGCTCAAGCACCGCATGGCATCTTTTTGCCTGCTTGCTTGCGTAGCCCCTTGAACACCTATGGAGCACCGCTGGTTCCGGAACAAATCAGCACAGGAAGAGGCCATTGAGGAAGAAGAAGAGGAGGGGGTGGAGGTGAGAGGTGTGGCAGAATCACCACTAGTAGAATTTTGGAGGCGTGGTGGCGGAACAACCTCCAACACTACTGCACCCTGTCCTGCATCCTTACCAGCTGCCAGAAGAGTCACCCAGTGCACGGTGAAAGATAAGTAATGTCCCTGTCCATGCCTGCTGGACCATGAGTCAGGGGTAATATGCACCTTACCACTGACTGCCCTGTCCAGCAAGGCCAAGACATTGCCTTCCACATGCCGGTAGAGAGCCGGAATCGCCTTCCATGAGAAAAAGTGGAGTTTGGGAACCTGCCACTGAGGCATTCCACAAACTCACGGAAGGGGGCAGAGTCTACGAACTGAAAAGGCAGCAGTTGAAGTGCTAGCAATTTAGCCAAGCTAGCATTCAACTGCTGGGCATGTGGATGGCTTGGAGCGAACTTCTTTCGGCGGTGCAGCAGCTGGGGCAGGGAAATTTGCCTGGTACAATCTGACGTCGGTTTACAGATAGCAGATTGCCCACAAGTACTTGGCTGTGACACACCTAATTCTACACCTTCATTGCTCTCAGTGCAGGTTTCAGAGAGGACTGAAGGTATAGTGGGGTTGGAGATCCCAGCTTATGAGGAGCAAGGAGAGGTCCGCTTTGTTCTTTGGTGTGGTTCTTTTAGGTACGCTCGCCAACGAACTGCATGGCAGGTCGACATATGTCTGGTCAAGCATGTGGTGCCCAAGCGGGTAATGTTTTGGCCACGCGAGATACGCTTGAGACATATGTTGCAAATAGCAGTGGTGGGATCTGATGCACTTGTCTCAAAAAAGGCCCACACCAAACAACTTTTAGAATAACGCGCAGAGACAGCAGCGCCCTGCACATGCGGAGCTCTGCGGTGTGATGCAGTCGGTGTGCTGCCCTTAAGCTGGCCCCTGCCTCTTTGGTGATGTGCCTCCTCCTCCTCCTCTCTCCTATCAGGCACCCACGTGGAGTCAGTGACCTTATCATCCCCTCCCTCCTCATCACTGGAGCAAACCTGCCAGTATGCTGCAGCTGGGGGAACATGACTGCTAGATTGCTGTCCTTCTTGGGCATCCCCTCTCTTTGGGCTCAAGTTACTGCCTTCCTCTAGCTGGGTACCATCATCAGAGCCTTCAAAACTATGGGCATCCTCCTGGAGCATGTACCCAACACTGTGGTCAAAGAGTTCGAGGGACTCAGGAGGACATGGTGGAGCTAGGGAAGGAGTGACTGATGCCATTGAGCCGAGGGAAGAGGCCACGTTGGCAGCTGCTTTGCCAGACAAAGTACCCTGAGCCTGGGTGAGAGAGGATGAGGAGGATGAGGACGGCTTGGTCATCCACTCTACCAAGTCTTCCGCATGTTGCGGCTCAACACAGCCAGGTGCCGAAAAAAAGGACAAGCCTGTCCCACGGCCACGTGCTGATGAGGTTGCACCGTCTCCACAACCAGCACTGTTGCCTCTAGACACAAAGCCTGCTTGCCCTCTTTTATTGGCTTGTGACTGTCTGCCTCTCCTTGTTGGCCTTCCAGACATACTAATGGCCTGCAGTGAGATGTAGCTACACAAAGCAGGGATGCATATATATACTGATACTGCAGCTAGCAGAATCAACTGCCTGCCTGTAGTATTATTAGTATGAGAACACCAGCAATTGTCTTCAGGTAGCTTTAGGTGCACACTGTGCAGAGGACACAGTACACTAACTGTTAATACGGCAGCTCCCTGCCTGTGGTACTAATAGGATCATCAGAACACCAGCAATTTTCTTCAGGTAGCTTTAGGTGCACACTGTGCAGAGGACACAGTACACTAACTGTAAATACTGCAGCTGGCTGCCTGTGGTATTAATAGGATCAGAACAACAGCAATTGTCTTCAGGTAGCTTTAGGTGCACACTGTGCAGAGGACACAGTACACTAACTGTAAATACTGCAGCTGCCTGCCTGTGGTACTAATAGGATCAGAAGAACACCACCAATTTTCTTCAGGTAGCTTTAGGTGCACACTGTGCAGAGGACACAGTACACTAACTGTAAATACTGTAGCTGCCTGCCTGTGGTACTAAAAGGATCAGAAGAACACCAGCAAAACCACCCTGGCTTTGGCCAATTATGGCTCTCTGTACAGACGGCGCTGTGATTGGCCAATGCACTATGACCCATGTGGGTCATAGTGTATGCTTGGCCAATCATCAGCCAGCAATGCACTGCAATGCTGCAGTGAATTATGGGCCGTGACGCTCCACTCGAATTTGGCGCGAACGGCCCATAACATTCGCAATTCGACGAACAGTCGAACAGGCGATGTTAGAGTCGAACATGGGTTCGACTCGAACTCGAAGCTCATCCCTACTGACCACTGACACGAGAGCATTTTTTCGCTGATCACTGAAGTTGGGGTATTTTTTACTTGCATCACTGATGCAGGCATAGTTATCACTGCCATTAAAGCATTGGGACTTTTTTGTCATCCTATTGACCACTGACGCAGGAGCATTTATTATTCCTACTGACACAGGGGGGGGGTTTACACCTTCAAACTACTGATGCTGGGCATATTGTTTTACTGCTCACTGAAGCACAAGCATTTTCTGCATGCATTAAAGCAGAAGCATTTTTTACTCCTGTTGACCACAGATACAGGGGCATTTACTCCCACTGACACAGAGGCATGTTTTATTCCCACTGACCTATGACCCTGGGTCATTTTTTACTTACACTGACTAATGACATAGAGGCATTTTTAACTAACACTCACCACTGATGCAGGGGTATTTAATACTGACACTTGGATTCTCCATATATAAACTGTGTTATATATCCCAATAATGAAATCATAGTTATCAGGCCTGGATTTATTATTGGACACAATAGGCTTATAGGCTGTTGAGGCAAGAAGGCAGCTTTTTCCTGTAAAAAAAATATTTTGTGCAATAAGAGGTAAACTTAGCAGGGAAGTATTATTTTGGGTGCTGAAGGTTGTGTGTCTATAGACTCTGGTGATGGAAACTCAGCCCTGCTAGAAAGGACATGATACTCTTTGAACATCTTGCCTTGTCACCACAAAGGGGAACCAATGCAGAGTCCAATCATCTTTGGCAATCAAGGGAACCTAGGAATGAGTCTAGGTCCAAGTGGTTTTCCAGATGACCCAGCTATAACCTTAGTGCTCATGTAGTAAACGAAGGCGATAGTATTGCTGGTCAAAGTTGTGAATGCTCAAGGAAGGATGTAGTTGATAGGATCATGTCAGTACATACAGTGCAAATAGCTTATTGCAATGATTATCAATGCCAATCAAGGGGATGAGGGTGGAGGGAGGCGTGACTGCTAGCTTGGTTTCTTTTTAAATCTGAATATTTCATTAAAAGAATACCTTGTGATCCTGCCACAAAGGGTCCTTGCACATGCACTTCCTATTACAGGGTTACAGCTGTCTCCTGTTTGTGCTCCTCCTTTGGAGACCGCAAGCGGCTGTGCCAACACCTATTGTGCAGGCATGGCCCACCATTGTCATGATTACTGAGATGTCAACCTAAGAGAACAGTTCTAAGGGTGATAAGCTAGTGGAAAACGGAATGTGGCTAAATGGTGGTGTGGAATGTGGCTTTAAAAGCAGTACAGTGTCAAGTTTATATACACAGGGCAAAAAAAAAAATAGTTTCTTCCACGATGTTTAACAAAATAAAAGTACTGCACAATGTTAATATAAAAAATAGTCAACATTTTAGAAGCAGTGACCAAAATAGCAAAATAAACTGTTAATGTATTTTACATATGAAAATATCAGAAATGTTGTTAAAATGCGTGAAACCTGGCAACTAGGAAGGGTGGGTCTCTGGTGAATGAGAGAAATCAAGGGAGATTCATATATCATGCAGGGTGACTTTCTGAATGTTAGGGTGAGTTGACATATCTGCGATCAGAAGAATTAGTGTAGATCATTCTTTGCAACTGACGCTAGACCAGGTACATGTAAGCAGGAAGTTGTTGAAAAATACTGGAGGAGACCAGGAACACGGAGATGAAAAAAAAAAATATTATATGAAAATATGACAATTCTTATGATACCCAATTCTTTAACCAACCAAATGTTATCCAGTTAGGAGCAAATTAATTACATTTGCTCTAACTTAACTCTCAGCCCACAAAGTGAGTAACAATTCTCCCAATAAATGAATACCCGTCCAGTTACAATAGACCCTGGAGGGTGTTGCAGATTCCACAGATTATGCAAGTTCACATCCAACCATCAGATTAATAAAACTACCCCTGGCCCATTATGAGCCCTCAACTTCCATTGACCTTTAACAGATGGTAATACTGGTAAGTAACAACTTTTTTAGTCTTCCTGGCAACTGCAGACTTTAGGTTAAGTCTATACAGCTATGAAAGCAAAAGGCCAAACATCTTTTTACAAATAAAGACATTCGTTTCAGTAAATAACATACCCTTTAATTAAATGATGGAAAAGAATTAAATCAAATGTATGGGACCAGTAATCCTATGGGGTCACAATATAATTTTCTGTGTCCCTGCCATGAGTTAAAGTTAGAAACAGAATATAGCTGGGGCGTGGCTTGACCTCAGAGGAGATGGCTGCTTAACTTCAGAGCTCCCGCTGACAGGGATCTTCTTACAACGGAGGTTTTTGACACACTTACCTTCCAAAAACAATGGGTACAGCTTCTAGAAACTCCTCTGCCTCTCGGTCCCATTTGCCTCGTGAATTACCGGGCAGACAGGATCAAAATATACCTGACATGTTCAGATCCCATACAAGCAACATGGCGCCGGCTCACTCTGCACAAGGCCCACAGAGACAAGCAACAGGCGATAATGGGGCCGCAGCCTCCTCACAGATAATGGATTCTAATGGGGGAATTACCCTCTCCCTTCATCAACAACCCAGCCTAAATGATCTCCGTTCTGTGGCTGCCGACATAAAGGACACCTTGACGGCGGCCATCACAGAGCTACGGATTGACATACAGGCAATCACTGGCAGAGTACAGGCTGTGGAGAAAACAACAGCTTTACACACCACAGCGATCAGAAGAAAACATCTGATTTTGGATACCCACATCAAGCAACTGAGAGATATGAACCGTCATTTGGAAGATTTAGACAACCGTGGCAGGCGCCATAATCTCCGATTGAAAGGATTATCAGAAACCATTGATGCAGATCACCTACAAGAAGTCAACAGCCTGTTTAATACTATACTAGAGAGACCCAAAGACACTCCAATCAACATGGAACGAATACACCGTGTTTTGCGACCAAAGGGGAGGGAGGAAGAGCCACCAAGGGATGTGATATGCCACATAGTGGACTATCGCCTCAAAGAGGAGCTGCTGAGGAAAGTCCGTGTTTTGGCGCCATTACAGCATAACGGAATAGAGCTTAGTTTATTCAAGGATCTCTCCTCCATTACGCTTCAACATAGGAGAGAACTGCGCCTCCTGCTGGAGGTTCTTCGTACGAAGGGTATCACTTATCGCTGGAAGTTCCCCTTCGGTCTTGCAGCTTCCTCTCATGGCCGCTCCGCTCTCCTCAGGGTCCCGAAGGACCTACATCATTTCTGTGAGATGCTGGAAATTCCCCTCACTGAAGTCCCAGAATGGTACGCGGAGTTCCGCTCCCCTATGCTTCACACTCATCTCTCCGGATCCGAACCAATGAAGACACAGGAGATTCGCTACCGCAGACGTCGATCCCCATCAGAAGATAGAACACATCAACCAGGATCACGTCCAGCCGCACTCTATAGCCCGACTAATGGAACACCAAAAGCTTTTCTTTTATAAGTTAAGTTGCTAATTTTGTTTCCTCTGTTATATTCCGTTACCAAAGGTTGCGATGTATTGAGCTCATCTCCATCGCACTTATTCACATATTGCTCACCTAATGTACTAAGACAATCCTGGGAAATTGGAGGTCAATTGGGAGAAGCTGGTTGTCACCCTAATGGCTCTGATCAACTGAACTCATTCACCCGAATACAAAACTCTCCCTAACTGGCGGTGATGACTGTCCCTTAGAGGCGCAATGCCCGCTCTCATGAAATGCTGAGAGTCATATCCTTTTTTGTTTTAATAATGCTCATATACCTGTGTTAAAATGTGACTAGTTTTATAGGAGGACGGAACCCTCGGGACATACGGGCAATTATTGAACCACATGATGTGTAAGTCTATTACTTAATTTGACCTCGTTTTAAACATACAACTAAAAAACAAAGGGAAAGGGGAAAGAGAAGGAAAGGGAAAGAGAGGAAAAAAGGGAAAAAAAAACAACAAGAAAGAAAAGCAGGAAGAGGGAAGGAAAGGGGAAAAAAGGGAAAAGGAAGAAAAAAGAAAGAAGAGAAAGAGGAAAAGAGGGGAAAAAAAGGGGAATAAAAGAAAAAAAAAAGAAGAAGGAAAAACCCTAACAGGAACGAAATGTACAGATTTCATACAGCCCTGCTGTACTCCTCTTGGTAATAAGATTTTCCATATTGCAGAGGTAGCTAGGACATTGAACCAAAAATACTAAACAAGCAATGGGGCAAGATAAGAGGCTGATCTAACAGTTAATATTGCCTGGGCTGTAACATACCCCATTAATGCTTACACTGACATAGGCCCCACGTGCGCTCCAGGCTCATAAACCGCACCCACAATAATCCACAGTAAGACATTATGGATCCAATTAATACACTCAAATGGTCTAATAAACGAAACTACTTTGTGACACCTAGTCCATAAAAACATGGTCTATACCGCAATTTTCCTTTTTTTTTTGTTTTGCTGTTTTGGACAAATAAACAACCAGTGCTGATATATATGGTTAGAGTCGTCCCCAGCTCAGATCAACCCTTAAAAGGGCATATTACACCTGGCATGAACCTGGCCATATTACATTCTAACATTGTTTGTAAGTTACCAACGATTCCAATCACTAATGTAGAGGTCCATAAGCTGATAATTGTATAAGGCTTTAGACTGTACATACTACCCCATATGTCTCCGCAGTTACTACCTTACATGTTACTGAGGTTTAATCCTGTATTTACTTTCCACACTGCTAAGCTCTTTCCGTAACATGCTATACTTCATCACTCGGGGCAGTAGGGTGGCACCTAGCTCAGGATTCACACATTTATGGCTCATATACCTGGTTACCTCCTCAGATGGTCAATCTCTAGATAAGGAAATGTTCTATCTTGTTACCGTTAATAGATCTTTAATTATACGGTTCTTTACACACCTATATGGTTTTTACCCGGTTGTTCTGTACCCATCACTCAAAATGCTTGCCTCCATCTATACATCTCACTTCCCTATAACAGCGGGTAGACACTCACTTTGTACACTTCTCCCTCGTCAGATCTTTGCCAACCCCCATACGCCATCATAGCACAGTGTAGACCGCCACTAGGTCAGTACACA
This sequence comes from Lithobates septentrionalis, assembly GCA_037952835.1. NCBI lineage: Eukaryota > Metazoa > Chordata > Amphibia > Anura > Ranidae > Lithobates > Lithobates septentrionalis. The sequence continues at coordinate 555,445 of JBBDGP010000244.1, forward strand.
CTGACTGGGCGCCGTAATTCACCGAAACTCCCCAATTGTGAGACGGGTGGGCTGGTACCCCCTCTCTTCGGTGACTTAAATAAGAGTATCTCATACCCTTTTATCCTACGGTTACGTTCTTTAACCTCCTCTCCTTTCCCTGAGGCTCTTATACTTCCCCCCTTCCCCCCTTCCCCGATTACAGATCATCAGACCTATCATGGCACAACACAATGCAGCACAACCCACACTAAATTTTAAATTTCACTCACTGAATACCCGTGGGCTTAATACCCCCGAAAAAAGATCCCAACTGATGCTACACCTTCAAAAGGCTAAAGCCCACATAGTTTTTCTACAAGAGACCCATTTTAGATCTGATAATATCCCAAAGTTATACAGCAATTTTTATCCGACTGCATACCATGCCTCCAACAAGGATTCAAAAACCAAAGGCGTATCAATTTTAATATCTAAACACTGTCCCATCCAAATACAAGATGTTGTTCGAGATAAACAGGGTAGATTCTTATTCCTCAAGGGTTCCTTACACAACAAACCTATTAGATTGGCCAATTTATATGCACTCAATATACGTCAAGTACCCTTCTTCCGCAAAACTCTAAACCAGCTCACCTCCTTCCAGACTGGTATATTGATAGTAAGGGGTGACTTCAATGTAGCACTTTCACCATCTCAAGACACCTCAGCAGGATCCTCTTCTCTGACGTACAGAGCCCTCCGAGCAATCAAGACTCAGTTAAGTTACTTGACCCTACACGACACATTCTTCTCCTCACCTCACAATAAATATTCCAGACTGGACTACTTCTTCATCTCGCAAAATGACCTGGCACTCCTTTCTACAGCTACTATTGACCCCATGCTCTTGTCCGACCACAATCCCATTTCCATGACCCTGACTTTCCCGACTACATTGACAAACTCGTCCATCTGGCGCCTTGATAATTCACTGCTAACGGACCCTGAAAATACACAAAAGATCATTGCAAACCTTACACATTATTTTCAGGAGAATGAATCTACAGACATCTCTCTTACCACTATTTGGGCGGCACACAAATGTGTCATTCGAGGTTCACTCATTTCTATGGCCGCGAACAGAAGAAAGGCCATTCATTCTCTTGAAAAAATCCACAAACAAACCATGGCTACTAAATCCCTTGAAAAGGCCAGAGAGGATCTATTATGCCGCGTACACACGGTCGGACTTTCTATCCTACTTGGTCCGGCACACTTTCCGACGGACTTTGTCCGCCAAGTGCGCCGGGCTTTAAAATGGACGGACTTGCCCACACACGCCCGGACTTTGCGGCGGGCTAAGTCCGCCCGTCTTTCCGACGGACTTTCGAGTTACGGCGGACTTTCAGAATGTACGGACTTGCCCACACACGGACAAGTCCGTTCATTTTGAACGTGACTCAGGTGCGACGGGACTAGAAAAGGATGTCAATCTTGCCGCTTTTATCGGCGAGATTGACACCTTGCGAGCCCCGTCGCAGGGCATACCAGGCCCTTAGGTCTGGTATGGATTATAAAGGGAACCCCCCTACGCCGAAAAAACGGCGTGGGGTCCCCCCTAAAATCCATACCAGACCCCGATCCGAGCACGCAGCCTGGCCGGTCAGGAAAGGGGGTGGGGACGTGCGAGCGCCCCCCCCCTCCTGAACTGTACCAGGCTGCATGCCCTCAACATGGGGGGTGGGTGCTTTGGGGGAGGGGGGCGCCCTGCGGGGCCCCCCCACCCCAAAGCACCTTGTCCCCATGTTGATGAGGACAAGGGCCTCTTCCCGACAACCCCGGCCGTTGGTTGTCGGGGTCTGCGGGCGGGGGGCTTATCGGAATCTGGGAGCCCCCTTTAATGGTATGCCCCGCGCTCGCCGCAATAGGAAAATTTGTTTTTCCTATTGCAGCGAGCGCGAGATGCAATACCCTGCCCTCGTGTCGTATCTGGTCCGTCGGACCAGCATACACACGAGCGGGCTTTCCATCGGACCAGCACACAGATGAGCGGACTTTCCGCCCGAAACTGAGTCCGACGGAAAGATTTAAAACATGTTTCAAATCTAAGTCCGCCGGCGCCTACACACGGGCGGATTGTCCGGCACACTCTGGTCCGCCGGACCAAGTATGCCGGAAAGTCCGACCGTGTGTACGCGGCATTAGAAGAGCTAGGGAAGACTCTGAAATGCAAATTCGCGCTAACAAAACAATTATTCTACGAAATCGGGAATAAATCCGGGAAAATGCTGGCTAGAGCCCTTCAACTTAAAAAAGCGTCATCCACCATTCACACCATCAAAGATCCCTCCGGGAACTCAATTGTCACGTCAGACGGAATAGCAGACCAATTTGTAAAATACTTCACCAAACTTTACAATCTACCATCGACAAACACGACTAGCCATACCCTTGACCGAACACAAGCGATTGAAAGCTTTCTAACTAAATATGGCCCCACACCTATTACCCCAGATGATGCGGCTAAGATAAATCACCAGATTACCACTGGAGAAACGATGCTAGCACTGAAACAATTGAAAACAGGCAAGAGCCCAGGCCCTGATGGCCTTTCGTAAGTTACTACAAATCCTTCACTGACATTTTAATCCCTAGATTCATAAAAGCGTTCAACTCTTTACCCTCCTCGCCTCAATCTCCTCGCCTCAATCCAGCAAAGATATTCTAGCTGCCCACATACCTCTTATACCGAAAGCCGGCAAAGACCCCACTTTAGTATCAAATTATAGACCAATATCCCTCCTAAATGTAGACGTGAAACTTTATGCGAAAGTCCTTGTGAATCGTATTCTCCCGTTAATCCCCAGACTGGTATCATTAGATCAAGCAGGTTTTGTCCCTGGACGAGAAGCTAGGGACAACACCATAAAGGCCCTCAACATACATTATTGGTTAACACATTCGTCGAAACAGGGCTTTCTACTATCCCTCGATGCGGAGAAGGCGTTCGACAGAGTGGCATGGGACTACATGATGGCGACACTAAAGGTTATGGGATTCCCAGAAAACCTACTCCAACGAATTTTCGCACTATATTCCAAGCCATCTGCTAGCATTCGAGTCAATGGCCGCCTGTCGGACGCCTTCTCCGTGTCGAATGGCACACGCCAGGGATGCCCCTTGTCACCCCTCATCTTCATTCTTACTATGGAGCTACTCCTTCGTAAAATACAAGCCAACCCTGACATCAAGGGTGTCAACATCAACCACAAACATTATAAAATAGCAGCTTATGCAGACAACGTTTTACTTTTTCTTACAGACCCGCTCATCTCTATACCCAATCTACTAAAAGACCTCAACATGTTCAAAGCACTATCTAACCTCCAAATCAATTTCTCAAAATCTAAGGCATTAAACATTTCCCTACCTACCAACATGGTATCACAATGCCAAACAAACTTCCCCTTCAAATGGGAGCCCCACGCTATCACTTATCTAGGTATTTAGATCCCCAAAAACCTATCCAACTTATACTCCAAAAACTTTTCGCCTATTCTCCAGTCTATTCAACAAGACTTCCAAAAATGGCAGGTAGGTATGTTTTCATGGTTCGGAAGAGCGTCAATCATAAAAATGAATGTCCTACCCAGACTCCTATATCTCTTTCAAACCCTTCCTATCCGTCTCCCCCTAACATTCTTCACAAACTGCAAACGAATCTGCAGAAATTTTATTTGGGCATCCAAAACACCCAGATTAAGCTGGGACAGATTAACTCTTCCTAAATCAAAAGGGGGAATTGGACTCCCGGACGTTTACAAATACCACTGGGCCTGCCTCTTGACCAGAGTAGTCGACTGGCAAATCCATGTAGACACTAAAGATTGGGTTAAACTTGAAGAAACCTTTGCTGGAATTCCAATCTCACATCTACCATGGATATCACAGAAAGCGACCCCCATAGAATGTATGAATCATCCACTAATACACTCCACCCTCCTCCATTTTCGGATGGCGTGTAAAAAACGTAACATAGCACCCTCACCCGCGCCTCTGACACCTATCGATCAAAATTCAGACTTCCTTCCTGGCCTCTTAGAATCCGATGCTGAGACCCAACGACGGCTACCCTCTCTTAGAGCTGAACACTTCTTCCACAACGACGAGTTCACAACATTTGAAGCGCTATCTTTCAGTTTTCCCAACCAAACTATTCCCTTCTTTAAATATTTACAGGTTAGGCACTTCATACAAAGTTCTAAACCTATGCTTAATTGGCATAGGGAACACACTCCCTTTGAAACTATATGCACTGCCACTGAACCCCAAAAACATCTGATATCTACCATGTACTCGCTCTTGTTCTCAGACTGCAGCCCTAAGTCTAACGCAATTAGCCAACGCTGGGAACTTGACCTCTCATTAGACTTATCTAACACTGACTGGGAACGGATCTATGAACACATTCATAAAGGTTCCATCAATGTCTCAGCACAAGAAAATGGATACAAGCTATACTCTAGATGGTACAGAACCCCGATCAGAATACATAAATACCACCCTAACATCTCTCCACTATACTGGAGATGCAATTTGACTCCAGGTTCCCTACTCCACATATGGTGGGAGTGCCCACTCATACAACCCTTTTGGAAGGAAGTACAATGCCTCATCTCCCAAATTACTACTTACACGCCGGACTTTACCCCCGCCCAATATATGCTCCACCACATATCTATACCCTATTCAGCATATAAAAAATCCCTTGCCCTACATCTCATTAACGCCGCCAAACAATGCATACCTATGCTTTGGAGACAGACAAATCCCCCTACCACTTCTTATTGGTTTCGCTGTATAGAAAACATAGCGGAAATGGAGGCCCTCATTCATCAGGCTAGAGAGAACCCAACAAAATTTCAACAAACATGGACATGCTGGTCACACTTTAAAGAATCTACCGATTATCGTAACTCTCTTTAAGGACACACCTTTATTTCATCCGGGTTATTCCACAAACTGCTACCTGCCTTTAAAATGCATCAGAATGATACAGGATCTCGTATACACCTACCCACTTTCACATACCACCCCTACCTGCTATAATCCATGTTTGTCTTGATGATATATAGCCCACAAAAGCTACTATTCCTTTCAATGTATTGTCATTTAATACCACAGAAGTATACCCGGTTATACCTTCTTTTGAACTAAGAGCCCTTGCACACTGGGGCGGGGGGCGGCGGCGGCGGTAAAACACCGCTATTATTAGCGGCGTTTTACCGTCGGTATTCGGCCGCTAGCGGGGCGGTTTTACCCCCTGCTAGCGGCCGAGAAGGGGTTAAATACCACCGCAAAGCGCCTCTGCAGAGGCGCATTGCCGGCGGTATAGCCGCGCCGTCCCATTGATTTCAATGGGCAGGAGCGGTAAAGGAGCGGTATACACTCCGTTCCTTCACCGCTCCGAAGATGCGGCTAGCAGGACTTTTTTTACCGTCCTGCCAGCGCATCGCTCCAGTGTGCAAGCCCTCGGGGCTTTCACACTGGAATGCAAGGAGCGGCACTTTCTGGGCGGTTTGCAGGCGCTATTATTAGCGCAATAGCGCCTGCAAACCGCCCCAGTGTGCAAGGGCTCTAACCGCACAACATTATTTCTGTCCCAATGGCATAACACATAACAATCTATTGTACAGGTAAAATACTCCTTTAGTGATACCACCAGCTGGGATATATAACTCCCCCATCCAGGCACAGTTAGAACCCGACAGGGGTGTTTGGATGTCGTGGGAGCATACCTGAGTATACCTGTACTTAACCCTCCCCCAGTTATACAAGTAAGACGTCGTACCATACTCAAATAACAACCACTGAAGATATCGTCTTACAATACCTAATGACTTTCTTATTTGTTCCCTCCTTTGGTTTGGTTATTCATCTCAGTGGTATAGTTTATTGATTACGGTTTACTTTATGTTGTACTGTATTTATACTGTATACATACAAACCGTGCAATGTTTGTAACATTTCATTGTTGCATTGTACTATCTTTGTTATAATGAAAACTTCAATAAACATTTTGAAACAAAAAAAAAAGAAACAGAATATAAAATTCTAATTTTGTACAGAGTTCTTCCTGGGAACCGTAGGTGTAGTAATACCATGAAAATACAATACATATAACGCCTTAAGAAGTTTGTTAAAATTCTTGCATCCATTTTGTTTTGCATTGAAGAAAGATTTTGATTTTCAGATGCATTGAAAATATGTAGAGTTCCCATGTCTGTGCAGGTTTTTCTTACACCAATGAGACGTTTCAGATAGACAAGGCTTTTCATGCGCTGCTTGTCTAGACCTTCCCACACACATTTCTCCCCTTTGTATGATTAAATGGGATTTTCCAGTGACATGTATATGTGTGTCATTTGCTCATGTTTCACCTGTATGCTTTTTTGAACAGCTTGTATGAAATTAGGCAATGGCTTATGTGAAATGACAGCTACCGGAGCTTTAGTGTAATCTATCAAATCTCACAATATTGTCTACTTTTTTTTTTTGGTGAGCTGTTATTTTACAACAAACGTATAATTAGATATAATTATGGTGCCATTTAGTACAACAATTTGATAGAAAATATGATATCACATGCATTTTATTTTAAAGCATGATCACAGCTGTGCTGTAGTGCCTTGTAAATCAATCTTATAATTTCTGGCAAAGTTTAAAGTAGGACAGCAAAATAACCCCTTTTTCCAAACAAGAGTAAAAAATATAAATATTACAGTTGACATCCCTGCCCTGGCAGGAGACATGGGCTTACCCAAAGAATGGAGTCGTAAGCATCAACTTGGTCTTCACCAGAGCACCCCACACAGAATGATGGGCCAGTGACCCTAGTGGCCCCCAGACTACTTTACTGTGAGATGACACAAGGTTGTGGCCCTCAAAATAGATCAACCAAGGGGTCACAGAAACAAGATGGATATGCAGTAGAGTCAGAACAGTAGTATTGTGAGAGGTAAGGATTTAGGCTGAGGTTGATGTAGGCATCAGGCAAGAGAGTAGTCAGTATCCGGGCACAGGTTAAGGTAGGCAGGAGGATAGAGAGTGTTCAGCGTCAAGGCAAAGGTTAAAACAAGGTTGCAGGCAACAGAGTAGTCGGTGTCCAGGCAGAGGTCAAAGCACATAAAAGGCAAGGCAAGGCAAGAATATCAGCAAGAGAGTAAGCAACAGGAGTAGGAGATACAGGAGAAGTCAGGCAATCCAGGACAATATTGAGCAAGACAGAACAATGATAAGCCACCATACGATGGGCAAAGGAGTTAAAATAATACCCTGTTTCCCCGAAAATAAGACCTAGCGTGATTGTCAGTGATGGCTGCAATATAAGCCCTACCCCCCAAATAAGCCCTACCCTGTTTCCCCGAAAATATGCCCTACCCTGAAAATAAGACCTGCAAGGACTTTAACTAGGGCTTATTTGGGGGGTAGGGCTTATATTGCAGCCATCACCGACAATCACGCTAGGTCTTATTTTCGGGGAAACAGGGTAGAAAAAAGAAGAAAAAACTGCGCTAGAAACCTATACGTGAAGCTGCGGCTATAAGTGAAAACACACCAATAACACAAATAAAATAAAATAAAAAAAGCCGCGCATTAAAACATAATAAATCAAATGAATAAAGTCCTTGTGAGTAAATGTCCAACAGCAAGAAAATGTGAATAAAAAATGTGAATAAAAACATTTCTCAATAGTCCAATAACTGATAGTAGAGGTTCAGGTAACGCAAAATTTCTGTTAGATGAAATGCTTACCAGATAGCGAGCCAAGTGGGACAGGTGGCTATAAACCCAGCCTGGGCCTTTGGGGAACCAATCCCGGTATGTACTGGACGAATCGCTCTTGTAGTCCGAATTGGATCCACGAAAGTTTTACCCAAAAAGAAATTATAATAACATAGCGTAATACTGACACAAATTACGTGATAATAAAGAGAAAGAATTTTAAAAAAATTATTTTGTGTGACACTCCACCAGTGACAAAATCATGTAAGATCATAAACCATCCAGTGCTTATAGGCACAAAATGGGGTTTAAAGTGAGTGACATGCAAACCATGCAATAAAGTGGAAATCTCCTATATGGAGAACCAGTGCAAAAACCTTCCAAAAAAGCCGCTTACCAGATGTTAAAAAACAAAAGAACATGTAATTAACCACCGGATGAGAAATGGAAAAAGGGGTTTCCAAAGCCGCTTACCAGAAGTTAAATAGAAATGAGCATATAACTATCCACCGGATGATAAATGGAAAGGAATATCCAAAGTGCAGCAAACCACATGAAAATCCTGCTTACCAGATAGCAGACTCTATATAGGCAGACTGATACAACCACAGAACCGGCTTCCTGGCATGGAGCTGCATGGATCCATCATAACATCCATATCTCAGACTTCGCAGTATACATATAGTAAAGAATAGTGGCAATAGTGTAATACGTTTAAACTAGTTTATTTTTAAAAAAGTAACATTTACAATATGGCAAAATCCACTCCAGGACACTGCCGGCCGGCATGCAAACAAACTCCCATCCTCAATATGGCAACGTGGTGACGTCAGCATGTCCCTCCCAGATGCGTTTCGTCACAGGCTGACGTTTTCAATGGGGAACGGGCAGCGTGCTGAACCACCACTTGATATACAAACACCAAGCCTCGCTCTGAGTCCCGCTATGAGAATCTCAGAGCACCATCTTGGATGTGGGCACAACCAATATACCTTCTCTAGGAGAAGGGAAAAGGACTCAGGCAACTCCAAAAGGAGTATTTAATACCTCACCGGCCCTTAAACACCTCTCCTATTCTGATAAAATATAAATAAAACAACAAAATATTCAACACGAATGATATATATATGCTGCAAATGTCTAATGGCTTAAAGCAATACTTCCAATCCTTTGATAAATCGAGGCTCGCCTTGAATGCCCATACAAGGGTTTCAAAGCACCATTTTGATTATGGGCATAGCCAATATTCCTATTAAATTAACAATTAAAAAAGAGAACAATCATTAACCCCCTAGAAAATGATTAATATCACTGGCCCAAAAATATTATATTTCGGTAGAAACAAGTAAGGGCAATCAAAGCGATCTTATCAATAAGGAGTTGATCAAATTAAATGGTAAATTGATCATAAAAAGTTAATCATAAAAAATTGTTAATATAGAAATCTGAAAAGAACATATATATATATCCTTATAGTACATGATATTCAAAAAATACTATATATATATTTACAAAAATATATAATATATATAAAATTAAAATAAAATTGAATTAATAATTAAAAAATCCAAGAATACATTTTATAATAAATTAGAAAAAAAAAACAACTTTTTTTATGACAAGATAATCAGGAATTGTCGATGAAAGCATTAACATCTACATCGATATTGAGTCCGTGGGGCGTATAAGTTTTAATCCTATGGATCCAAGACATCTCCAACTTGGAAATTTTGCGCACCATGGAACTTCCACGCCAGTGGGGCTTGTATCTATCAGTCCCTAAAAAGAGGGTATTGGAGGGATCCATATTGTGTACCAAACGATAATGTTTGGAAACCGAATGGTTCTTGAATCCTGTCAAGATATTGGTAATATGCTCATTGAGCCTAACTTGAAGAGGACATTTGGTCCGCCAAATATGTTGCAAGCCACAAGGGCACTGCAATAAATAGACCACCCCAAAGGTAGAACAAGTAATAAATGGGGTAATAGGATGGATCTGACCAGTACTGGTTGAGACAAAAGACTGGGTCCTCCTATTAGGGCAATTATTGAAAGAACAAACCCGACATTTTTTACATTTATAGAAACCAGTTAGCTGATCAAAAAACGTGGTCTTGTTAACTGGGGGGTCTAGAATGTTGGGAGCCAACCTATTTCTGAAAGAAGGGGCCCCTCTAAAAACTATTTGTGGTTTAGATGGTAAAACTTTGTTCAAAACCCTATCATTAGTTACAATGTGCCAATGTTTGGAGACCAACTGCCTCACTTTCTTATGTTGGAGGGAATAAGTAGGTATAAAGGGTACTCCAAAATCTTGGCCTAAACTTATCGCGCAACAAAACTTCCCTGTCCATCTCATGTACTTCCTTTAACACAGGCAACAAATTCTCCTTGGTGTAGCCTTTTTCTAGGAACCTGCCAGTGAGAATGTCGCTCTGCGCCAGGAACGTATCAGGGTCCGAGCAATTCCTACGTATTCTCATATACTGGCTTTTAGGTATTGAATTTAGCCACGGCCTATGATGACAAATTTGCAATGAGATGTAGGAATTGCGGTCGGTATCCCTCTCTGGTCTGTGTGAATGCCATGCACCATGGACACATTCAAATGCACGCTAAAGCACATGCGATGTATTCTATAAATGAATACAAAGCCTGCTCGAATTGGCATTGAGAGTCAGAGAGGCGTGGGCTGATGATGTTACAACCTCTGCCAATCCGAGCAGGCTTTGTATTCATTAATAGAATACATCGCTCACCATGATTGGCAGAGGTTGGAACATCATCAGCCTGCGCCGCTCTGATTCTCAATGCCAATCCGAGCAGGCTTTGTATTCATTAATAGAATACATCGCTCACCGTGATTGGCTCCGTACGGTATGCTGTATGTAGCCAAAGCTACATACGGTATTACCGCACATCCAGAGGGCAGCATTTTATAGCGGCGTATAAGATGACCCCCAATTTTTGGGGGATATTTTTAAGTATAAAAGGTCAGCTTATACGCCAGGAAATACGGTAGGTGTTATGCTTTTTACCATTCCCGTCATACTGCACTTTTCAGATGCAAATGTAACCTCACCACAAATGTAGTAGAAGTTATCTGTGTTGTTTACACAGTTTCGAGGCATCTTGGCTTCTGGGGGAAGACATCACGCAACTGTTCTTTGGAAATGTTCTTTTGTCAAGGCAAGAATATCAGCAACAGAGTAAGCAACAGGAGTAGGAGATACAGGAGAAGTCAGGCAATCCAGGACAATATTGAGAAAGACAGAACAATGATAAGCCACCATACGATGGGCAAAGGAGTTTAAATGCCCTCTCTGGTCTTTGTGAATGCCATGCGCCATAGACACATTCAAATGCACGCTAAAGCACATGCACTAATACGATGCATTCACGTTTGTGGCGCATTCCTATTCACTTGAATGGATTACACTCAGTGTGGCAGGAATGGTAACTTTTGCCATGCGCGTGAAGCAAAGCATTGCAGCCATGACATTTAAACACAATGTCTGCTGCCTTTGCAGCTTAAGGGGGGCAAATGAAGGAGGCTAAAATGCAGCTCAACCGTTTGTTTTAATGCCCCCCAATCACAAATCCAAACAACCCTTACGGATCAACAGGGAGACTCAAAAGCAGAAAGAGTGGTAGCAAGTGATTTCATAGAATAGCATATTAATGCACTTTTAACCACTTCAGCCCCGGAAGATTTGGCTGCTGAAATACCTGGCCATTTTTTGTGATTCGGCACTGCGTCGCTTTAACTGACAATTGCGCAGTCGTGCGACTCTGCACCCAAACAAAATTGATGTCCTTTTTTTCCCACAAATAGAGATTTCTTTTGGTGGTATTTGATCACCTCTGTAGTTTTTATTTTTTGTGCTATAAACAGAAAAATAGCAACAATTTTGAAAAAAACACAATATTTTGTACTTTTTGCTAGAATAAATATCCCCTTTTTTTTAAAAAAAAAGCAATTTTTTTCTCAGGTTAGGCCAATATCTATTCTTCTACATATTTTTGGTAAAAAAAATTGCAATAAGCTTATATTGATAGGTTTGCACAAAAGTTATAGCGTCTACAAAATAGGGGATAGATTTATAGCATTTTTATTATTATTTTTTTTTTACCAGTAATGGCGGCGATTTTTATTGGGACTGCAACATTATGGAGAACACATCGGACACTTTTGACACCATTTTGGGACCATTGACATTTATATAGCGATCAGTGCTATAAAAATGCACTGATTACTGTAAAAATGTCACTGGCAGGGAAGGGGTTAACACTAGGAGGCAATCAAGGGGTTAACTGTGTTCCCTGGGAGGTGATTCTAACTGAAGGGGGAGGGTACTGACTAGAGCAAGTGACGGATCGTGGTTCTTAGCTAATAGAGCTCTTAGAACAGAACAGGGATTTGTGCGTTTACACACACACTTCCGTGTTCTGTCCCTCGTGCTCGCGATCGCTCGTGGCCGGCGGTCATCGCAACCGTCGGCCACGAGCATCCGCGCCTGCTATCCCGATCCCGCGAGCAGACATATAGCTATGACAGTTCACGGGATCAAGCTAGCCTGCCGCAGTAAAATGACGGCCGCTGGTCGGCAAGCGGTTAACCTGTATTTGACCTCTGCATTTGGTGGGCATTTTTCTTAAAAATTGCCTGTAGGGATCAATGCATATATTGCAACAAACTAGATGAATCACAGAATGTGGAGCAACTGACATTCCCTCCAAGTGAAACATTATAAAATTATTCTTCTACACATGTGTGTGCCAGTATGCCCATCTAACAGATTAGATTATGAATCCAAATGATCAGGAGTCATACTTTGCATGACTCCCCATGGCTCTGGCAAATCCCATTCACATATACAGAAGAAATGGAGAGTTGTAGTTTACTTATAGCACTGGTCTACAAGGAGAAAGCCTCGGAAATGAAAGTAGCTAAATTTTATCAGAATTGGGTCACGAATAAAAGAAAATTATGTCCTGGGTATTAATTTGCTTCATTTTCCTAGATACAGTTTTAGGTCAAAATGGCATCAAAATAATTCAAAATTACGAGGGGGATGTGCGATTATGCTCCATAACTTTTCTGCAAAATGTGATATAGCAATGAGAACGGTGCCACACCAATCATCATAATTGTATCTTTTTATCGATACCAAAAGTTAAGTTTGGATCCGCTGACAACGACAGGCCCGGAACAGCTGAAGCCTGCTAATCGTATTTATCAACATCTGAGTCTAGAGAGTAGGATTCTGGTGGATCTGGAATTGGCAAGTCCTCACCATGGGGTAAAGGATGCAGTGCGGATGGAATGTTTGGATATTCCACGGTCCACTTCTTCTTTCTTCAGACCCCATTTGCATTTGGGGGAACCATGCAAAAATGGCAGTCGCTATTATGATTGGTGGGTTTTTCTTCTTGTTTAGCCAATAGCACAGATAAGTGGCACATGTAATGCAACAATAATGAGGCGCCCAACTCTTGTCCTGATCCCCTATTTTGCATCTAAAATATATTGTATTTTCCGGCGTATAAGGAGACCCCCTAATATTCCAGCTACAGCGTTGGTTTTGGGGTATACTCGTCATATAAAATGACCCCCTTCTGACTAGTCTGTCTAATAGCTTCGGTAACATACTGAAACAGCAATAATAAGTCTGTGCAACTTGATCACCAGCTTTGTGAAGCAATGCTGCGATGTTAAAATCCACTGTAGGGGGAGAACCAATGTGTGCAGAGCCAGATGGAGGGTCAGGTGCTTCAAACCAAAGCACCGGTGGTGGATGGCGAGATGGCCATGGAAGGAAGAGGAGCCAAGGGGTAGCTGGAACAACCGCTGACAGGAACAGGCATGATTTTGTCCAAACGAGATGGTTCCGAACAGCGCATTCGGTAACGTACTGTATACAGTATACATACAGTATACCACGCTGAGCCAATCACGACGAGCCAATCACGATTAATTCAAAGCCTGCTCGAATTGGCATTGAGAGTCAGAGAGGTGCGGGCTGATGATGTTACAACCTCTGCCAATCCGAGCAGGCTTTGTATTCATTAATAGAATACATCGCTCACCATGATTGGCAGAGGTTGGAACATCATCAGCCTGCGCCGCTCTGATTCTCAAAGCCAATCCGAGCAGGCTTTGTATTCATTAATAGAATACATCGCTCACCGTGATTGGCTCCTTGCGGTATGCTGTATGTAGCCAAAGCTACATACTGTATTACCGCACATCCAGAGGGCAGCATTTTATAGTGGCGTATAAGATGACCCCCAATTTTTGGGGGATATTTCAAGTATAAAAGGTCAGCTTATACGCCGGAAAATACGGTAGGTTTTATGCTTTTTACCATTGCCGTCATACTGCACTTTTCAGATGCAAATGTAACCTCGCCACAAATGTAGTAGAAGTTATCTGTGTTGTTTACACAGTTTCAAGGCATCTTGGCTTCTGAAGGAAGACATCACGCAACTGTTCTTTGGAAATGTTAGGCAATGACATTTTCACAAGCCACCAGATGTAACTGTATGATGCGTAGATCTGACCAAGACAAATGTACCTTGTAATAAAAGAACAATACATTACAGTTAAGTAATAATCTTTAGTCTCAAAGTGAAGATAAATTAATACACTTCCATGTGATAAAATTTTAATTGTTCTACCGTACTTTGTCCAGAAGTTACGAGGCATCATGATCATCAGGTTACGAGGCATCATGATCATCAGACTCCTCCCTCCCTTGTAGGCAAATAACACTTCTCATTTATCCAGTCTTGCCTGATCATCAGTGAAAAGTATTCAATATATGCATTTTTTAACAAAGGATTTAGCTGAAACATAAAAGAGAATTGATTTCAAATGGCATACTATTACTGATCATTCTATTGTAACTATGGTGTTCATAATGAGCTATTGTTTGGCAAGTGTGTTGAATTTGTATGTTCAATGAAGGTTCTCCGTCCTGATTAAAAAGAATTTGCAATGCTCGTAATTTCATTATAGAAATTTTGTAGCTTGTGTCACATATGATTATTCTGCCTATAAAATATAAATGTATTAAAAGAGATACTTAAGCATGATCACAAGGTTGTTGACTAAAAATAAGCAATGTCTAACCAAAGCGTGTCCAAACCTATAAATGTTAGCAGAAGGTCACTGGCAAGGAGGCAAGAGACAAGTCAGAGATAATTTGTTGGATAAGGTAGCATGTGTGACAGGTGTAAGATTGAAGCCCTAAGGTATAATAATGGGGGTAAAGTCAGGAAGCTGATGACAAAGTGTTATAGAAGCTGTCATAAAATGTAACTTATCATTTTCATCATATAATTCTATTGACTTTACATCACTATTGGAAAGTATATATTCATAGCCTGCAGCAATGCATTGTTAGCTTTGTTTGGTTTGGAATGTAGTCCTTCAGGCCCAATTGATTTGCCATGCTTTCCAGCTGTACTTTGTGAGTGCTTACACGTCGACAAGCAACTGAGGAGTCATGCTACAGCAAGCAGCAAAGCATGATAGATCTGGTTCATTGACTGGACACAGACCATGTAGTCTAGATCAGGCTTAGGCAACCTGCGGTCTGCCTGATCAAACATTGGCTTGAAGAAAAATCTGTGATGTTATTCATATAATTTATAATAGTCCATAAAATTCTTTAGAATCATTAATATTAACTGAAAGCTAACAGAAAATGTTCAGGCTGTCCCAGACAGAATCAGTGTTGCAGCTAATGTTTAAGTCTGTGCAAGTACTCTTTCTTTGCATATGTATATAAGCCAGTAAGATTTATATTCTTTATATACTAATAACAACTGGAGACATTCTTCAGTGAGGCAATGTCCCTTTATCTTCTGCAAAGTCAGGAACACCATAAAATATAGTTATGTTTTTTTTCTAAAAGGGAACTCTAGACTTTCTGTGACAGAGGGATAAAGTGGGTGTCAGGCAGGCGCTGTGATCATAAGACGAGGGGTGGTATAGAGGCACTGTGATTAAATGGGTTCAAGGGATGAACTTTGATTGGGGTTCACTCTCTGTGACCAAGGGATGAGTAGAGATGAGCCAAACACCCCCCCCCCCCGCTTCGGTTCGCACAAGAACCTGCGAACGGACCGAAAATTTGCATGAATGTTAGAACCCTATTGATGTCTATGGGACTAGAACGTTCAAAATCAAAAGTGCTCATTTTAAAGACTAATTTTCATGGTATTGTCCTAAAAAGTGTTTGGGGACCCGGGTCCTGCCCCAGGGGACATGTATCAATGCAAAAAAAACTTTTAAAAACTGCAGTTTTTTCGGGAGCAGTGATTTTAATGATGCTTAAAGTAAAAAAAAAAAAAGTGAAATATTCCTTTAAATATCGTACCTGGGGGGTGTCTATAGTATGCCTGTAAAGTGGTGTGTGTTTCCAGTGCTTAGAACAGTCCCTGCACAAAATGACATTTTTAAAGGAAAAAAAGTAATTTAAAACTGCTTGCGGCTTTAATGTAATGTCAGGTTCTGGCAATATGGATGAAAATCAGTGAGACAAACGGTATGGGTACCCTCCAGTCCATTACCAGGCCCTCTGGGTCCTGTATGGATATTAAGGGGAACCCCGCACCCAAATTAAAAAAAGGAAAGGCGTGGGGCCCCCAGGCCCTATATACTCTGAACAGCAGTATACAGGTGGTGCAAACAAGACAGGGACTGTAGGTTTGTTGTTAAGTAGAATCTGTTTGTAATTTTGAACTGGTACATTTTTAAAGTGTAGCTCCAGCCAAAAAAATCTGTTTTTAAGCTTTTTGGAAAACATAGGGAAGGGTTATCACCCCTGTGACATTTGTTTTGCTGTCTGTGCTCCTCTTCAGAAGATTTCACCTCCCTTTTTGTCCCAATGACAAAAGTTTTTTGAAAATTTGGGATTTTTAGTGAAACAAGGATTGGTGATAAAGCATCAGTGGAAAGGAGAAACGTTTTTTCCCATATTAACTCTTACAGGAGAGAATTTCCCTTCCTATGGGGTAGATTTCATCTCACTTCCTGTTGTCTCCTTCTGTTTGCAAGTAGGAGTCGTTTGTAAGTTGGATGTTTGAAAGTAGGGGCCTGCCCTATATACTCAGCAGAAATTTGGGCCTTAGGTGTTGTTGTGGCCTCAACACTGTAAGCCCTCACAGGGCCCTGCTGTAAAATATTAGATCAAGAATTGTAATTACATGCCCCTGTTGAACAGGGCCAGAAAAATTGGCCTTTAGTGATGGTGGTGGTGGTGCTGGTGCCACAACACTGTAAGTCCTCACAGTTACTCTTGGTGGGCGCTGGAACAGGCCCTGCTGTGAAATATTAGATCAAGAATTGTAATTACATGCCCCTGTTGAACAGGGGCTGAAAAATTGCGCCTTTGGTGGTGGTGTTGGTGCTGGTGGCACAACACTGTAAGTCCTCACAGTTAATCTTGGTGGGCGCAGAAATGGGCCCTGCTGTGAAATATTCAATCAAGGATTGTAATTACATGCCCCTGTTGTAAACAGGGGCTGAAAAATTGGGACTTAGTCACTGGTGCTGGTGCCACAACACTGCAACCCCTTACAGATACTCTAGTTGGAGCGCAAGAACTAGCCCTGCTGCAAAGAATTGCATCAAAAATTGTAATTACATGCCCTTCTTAAACAGGGGCTTGAAAATTGGGCCTTAGGCACTGGTGGCGCTGCCCAGAACCAAAAATGTTCTTACAAGCTATCAGCATGATCATTGAGGAGGAAGAGGATAATTACTCAACATAACAGGATAGTCACTCAGCATCAGCATAGACAGTCTTTGAAGGGATCTGACATTTCAAAAAAAATTATTCTGTTACATCAGCATCAGGTGCTTGGTAGCTGGTGGTGATCCAAGACTGATTAATTTTTATGAAGGTCAGTCGATCGACCGAGTCGGTGGACAGACGCACCGTGTGATCAGTTACAAAGTCTCCAGCAGTACTGAATGTGCGTTCCGAAAGAAAGCTGGATACAAGACAGGCCAGTAGCTCAATTGCATACTGTGCAAGCTCTGGCCAGTGATCCATCCTCAAGACCCAGTAACCCAGAGGATTTTCGGTGGGAAAGGTGTCCAAGTCAGATCTTGCCCCTAGGTATTCCTGCACCATGTAAAACAGACGCTGGCGATGGTTGCTGGAACCGATCATACCTTGGGGCTGCGGACTAAAAAATTGTCTGAACGCATCGGTCAGACGGCCACCTATTCCACCGCTCCTTCTTTGACTGACCGAAGCCTCAGCAACACGTTGTCCAGAAACAGGAGTTTGTAACCTCCCAGTCTCTGGGAACGCGTTGCACAGACCTTTCTGCAAGGCCTCCTGAAGATGTTTCATACTCTGCTCCCTCTGCGATGGCAAGATAAGGTCCGCAACCTTACCCTTGTAACGTGGATCAAGGAGGGTTGCCAGCCAGTATTGGTCCTTCTCCTTGATACCACGAATACGAGGATCCTTACGCAGGCTTTGCAGGATCAGGGAGGCCATGCAGCATAGGTTTGCTGAGGCATTCGGTCTGGAGTCCTCTGGGTCACTAGGGACGACATGGTCCGCAGCCACCTCCTCCCAGCCACGTACAAGTTTATGTGTTTCTTGGGACTGATCCCTTAAAGACTGCTGCTGATGCTGAGTGCCAGGCTCCACCTCCATACTGACACAATCCTCCTCCTCTTCCTCCTCCTCCTCCTCCTTATCCTCCTCTTGTGTGATCGGGGGGGCACGCAGGAACACTGTCTGGATAAAGGGGGCCTTGAGAGCTAAGGAAGTCTTCCTCTTCCTGCCTCTGTTCTGCCTCAAGTGCCCTGTCCATTATTCCACGCAGCGTGTGCTCCAACAGGTGGACAAGGGGGACAGTGTCACTGATGCATGCACTGTCACTGCTCACCATCCTCGTGGCCTCCTCAAATGGTGACAGGACAGTGCATGCATCCCTGATCATGGCCCGCTGGCGTGGGGAAAAAAAACCAAGCTCCCCTGACCCTGTCCTGGTGCCATAGTCACACAGGTACTCATTGATGGCCCTCTGCTGCATGTGCAGCCGCTGCAGCATGGCCAACGTTGATTTCCACCTGGTGGGCATGTCACAGATTAGGCGGTTCTTTGGCAGGTTAAACTCCTTTTGGAGGTCTGCCAGCCGAGCACTGGCATTATATGACCGGCGGAAATGCACACAGACTTTCCTGGCCTGCCTCAGGACATCCTGTAAGCCTGGGTACCTGCCCAAGAACCGCTGCACCACCAAGTTAAGGACATGAGCCAAACAGGGCACATGGGTCAGTTGTCCCTGTTGGAGGGCGGAGAGGAGGTTGGTGCCATTGTCGCAAACCACCATTCCTGCCTTAAGTTGGCGTGGCGTCAACCACCTCTGAACCTGCCCCTGCAGAGCTGACAGAACCTCTGCCCCAGTGTGGCTCCTGTCCCCCAAGCACACCAGCTCAAACACCGCATGGCATCTTTTGGCCTGCGTACTTGCGTAGCCCCTTGAATGCCTACGGAGCACCGCTGGTTCCGAGGACAAATCCGCACAGGAAGAGGCCATGGAGAAAGAAGAAGAGGAGGGGGTGGAGGAGAGAGGTGTGTCACAATCATTAGTAGTGGCATTTTGGAGGCGTGGTGGCGAAACAACCTCCAACACTACTGCACCTTGTCCTGCATCCTTCCCAGCTGCCAGCAGAGTGACCCAATGCGCCGTAAAACTTAGGTGACATCCCTGTCCATGCCTGCTGGACCATGAGTCAGCGGTAATATGCACCTTACTGCTGACCGCCCTGTCCAGCGAGGCCAAGACATTGCCTTTCACATGCCGGCAGAGAGCTGTAACCGCCTTCCATGAGACAAAGTGGCGTTTGGGTACTTGCCACTGAGGAACCGCACATTCCACAAACTCACGGAAGGGGGCAGAGTCTACCAACTGAAAAGGTAGCAGTTGAAGTGCTAGCAATTTTGCCAAGCTACCATTTAACCGCTGGGCATGTGGATGGCTGGGAGCGAACTTCTTTCGGCGGTGCAGCAGCTGGGGCAGGGAAATTTGCCTGGTACAATCTGACGTCGGTGTACCGAAAGCAGATTGCCCACAAATACTTGGCTCTGACACACCTAATTCTACACCTTCATTCCTCTCAGTGCAGGTTTCAGAGAGGACTGAAGGTATAGTGGGGTTGGAGATCTCAGCTGATGAGGAGCAAGGAGAAGTCCTCTTTGTTCTTTGGTGTGGGTCTTTTAGATACGCTTGCCAACGAACTGCTTGGCAGGTCAACATATATCTGGTCAAGCATGTGGTGCCCAAGCGGGAGATGTTTTGGCCACGCGAGATACGCTTGAGACATATGTTGCAAATAGCAGCGGTGCGATCTGATGCACTAGTCTCAAAAATGGCCCACACCAAAGAACTTTTAGAATAACGCGCAGAGACAGCAGCGCCCTGCACATGCGGAGCTTTGTGGTGTGATGCAGTCAGTGTGCTGCCCTTAGGCTGGCCCCTGGAGGGCATCTTGCCTCGTGGTGATGTGCCTCCTCCTCCTCTCTCCTATCAGGCACCCACGTTGAGTCAGTGACCTCATCATCCCCTCCCTCCTCATCACTGGAGCAAACCTGGCAGTATGCTGCAGCAGAGGGAGCATGACTGCCAGATTGCTGTCCTTCTTGGGCACCCCCTCTGTCCGTGTTCACGTTACTGCCTTCATCTAGCTCAGTATCATCATCAGAGCCTTCTAAACACTGGGCATCCTCCTGGAGCATGTACCCAACACTGTGGTCAAACAGTTCGAGGGACTCCTCAGGAGGACATGGTGGGGCTAGGGAAGGAGTAACTGATCCCATTGAGCCGAGGGAAGAGGCCGCGTTGGCAGCTGCTTTGCCAGACAAAGTAACCTAGTACCCTGAGCATTAGTGAGAGAGGATGAGGAGGATGAGGACGGCTTGGTCATCCACTCGACCAAGTTTTCCGCATGTTGCGGCTCAACACGGCCAGCTGCCAAAAAAAGGCCAAGCGTATCCCACGGCCACGTGCTTATGAGGATGCACCGTCTCCATGACCAGCACTGTTGCCTCTAGACACAGAGCCTGCTTGCCCTCTTTTATTGGCTTGTGACTGTCTGCTTCTCCTTGTATATATGTATATATATACTGATACTGCAGCTAGTAACTGCCTGCCTGTAGTATGAGAACACCACCAACCTTCTACAGGTAGCTTTAGCTGAACACTGTGCAGAGGTCGCACTACACTAACGTGTAAATAATTTAGCTGCCTGCGGTAGTGATAGGATCAGGAAAACACCACCAACCTTCTACAGGTAGCTTTAGCTGAACACTGTGCAGAGGTCGCAAAAAACTAACTTGTAGCTTATTTAGCTGCCTGCGGTAGTGATAGGAGCAGGAAAACACCACCAACCTTCTACAGGTAGCTTTAGCTGAACACTGTGCAGAGCTCGCAAAAAACTAACTTGTAGCTTATTTAGCTGCCTGTGGTAGTGATAGGATGAGGAAAACACCACCAACCTTCTACAGGTAACTTTAGCTGAACACTGCGCAGAGGTCGCACTACACTAACTTGTAGTTTTAGCTGAACATTGTGAGGAGGTCGCACTACACTAACTTGTAGTTTTAGCTGAACACTGTGAGGAGGACGCACTACACTAACTTGTAGCTTATTTAGCTGCCTGCGGTAGTGATAGGATCAGGAAAACACCACCAACCTTCTACAGGTAGCTTTAGCTGAACACTGTGCAGAGCTCGCAAAAAACTAATTTGTAGCTTATTTAGCTGCCTACGGTAGTGATAGGATCAGCAAAACACCACCAACCTTCTACAGGTAGCTTTAGCTGAACAGTGTGCAGAGGTCGCACTAAACTAACTTGTAGTTTTAGCTGAACACTGTGAGGAGGACGCACTACACTAACTTGTAGCTTATTTAGCTGCCTACGGTAGTGATGGGATCAGGAAAACACCACCAACCTTCTACAGGTAGCTTTAGCTGAACACTGTGCAGAGCTCGCAAAAAACAAACTTGTAGCTTTTTTACCTGCCTGTGGTAGTGATAGGATCAGGAAAACACCACCAATCTTCTACAGGTAGCTTTAGCTGAACACTGTGCAGAGGTCGCACTACACTAACTTGTAGTTTTAGCTGAACACTGTGAGGAGGACGCACTACATTAACTTGTAGCTTTAGCTGAACACTGTGCAGAGGTCGCACTACACTAACTTGTAGTTTTAGCTGAACACTGTGAGGAGGACGCACTACACTAACTTGTAGCTTTAGCTGAACACTGTGAGGAGGACGCACTACCCTAACTTGTAGCTTTAGCTGAACACTGTGCACTACACTAACTTGTAGCTTTAGCTGAACACTGTTCAGAGGACGCACTACACTAACTTGTAGCTTTAGCTGAACACTGTGCAGAGGTCTTACTAAACTAACTTGTAGCTTTAACTGAACACTGTGAGGAGGACGCACTACACTAACTGTAAATAGTATAGCTGCCTGACTGTGGTACTAATAGGATCAAAAGAACACCAGCAATTTTCTTCAGGTAGCTGTAAATACTGTAACAACACAAGCCTGCCTGTCAGTAGCAAGATAACAGGAACGGATCTAGCTAAACTGAATACAGTGTATATATATATATATATATATATATATATATATATATATATATATATATACACCACCTGGGATGTATATATATACACAATACACTGTAAGTGCAGCTAACTCACTGACTGTCCTGCCTAATCTATCTAACTTAAATCAAATTACACTGTCTCCCTGTCTATCTATCTCTCTCTCAACGCCGGAACACACACTACACAGGGCCGCCGTGCAGGCGGCCTTATATAGTGTGGGGTGTTTACTAAATCCCCTGAGCCATAATTGACCAAAGCCTCCTTGGCTTTGGCCAATTACGGCTCCCTGTTCAGACGGCGCTGTGATTGGCCAAGCATGCGGGTCATAGTGCATGCTTGGCCAATCATCAGCCAGCAATGCACTGCAATGCCACAGTGAATTATGGGCCGTGACCCGCCACACGAATTTGGCGCAAACGGCCCATATCGTTCGCAATTCGGCGAACGGGCAAACAGACGATGTTCGAGTCGAACATGGGTTCGACTCGAACACGAAGCTCATCCCTAGGGATGAGGTAGGTAGCAGCACAGGACTGTGACTGAAAATTGAGGGGGTGGTATGGAGGCAGGTAACCAGGGAGCTTCATTGGGAGAAATGAGGCGCAAGTGTGGAATCTGTTGTCAGCCCCTTTCCTCTCCTATACTCCCATTTGCTCCCTTTCTTATGGGGCCCTTGCTGCACATTTGTCTTGTCTTCTTTCGCCCCCTCATGACTCACTCCTGCTCACCCCCTTCATAATCTTTCATTGCTCTACAGCAGCCTTTTTCAACCTTTTCAACACAGAGGAACTCTTAAAATAACTTTCCTGGTGCCTCCATGGCAGCATACTAGTGATAGATAGAGCTCCGCCTCGACTCCTCCCTCAGGACCAGTGAATAGCATAAATTAAAGGCATAGTCCCTCCCCCAACATTCTCCTTTTTTTCCTCATACCTCTTGTGCTGGTGAAGAGTAGCAGTATGTCCATACCTCTGCCGTCGGCAGCGTCCGCCGGGTTTAGCCTTTCCCGTGCGCAGTCCCTGTTCTTGGGCCGCTCACAGCGCTGATAAGACTGGGAACCCCTCTGTGGATCTGTTGGGGTCTTCTTGCAGAGTTTCCTCACAGGAACGCAGTCTGCCACCATATCCTATGATGAAGGCAAAAGGAGTCGCAAAAGGATCAGCTTCCATTCCTTCAGGCTTGTGATTTTTCTTTTTTTCCATTTCTCATTTAAAAAAAATAAAATAAAAGAAAGAGATAGAAAGATGCATATGGCTTTTCCCTCCCATCTTCCCCTTCTGTGTCCTTCCCCTTCTTCCCTTAGTGAAAACAGATTATGCACTAAAGAGGGTGCAAAAAGTTCCTTTTGTGTAAATTACCTGTCATGTTTGTCATGCTGTGACCTTATGTTTGTCATGCTGTGACCTTTAGGATCAACGTCTGCTGCCCTGCTGCTGTGGGGGCCTTGTGCTTTGTTTACCCTTCGGCGGCGCGGTCCGGCGTCCCCTCCGCCGTACTGCGCATGCGCGAGCCGGGGAGATTACAGCCGTCATTGGACGGATGTTTTCTCTCGGCTTCGCCGTCTCGGCTCTACTGCGCATGCGCGGGCGCATGCGCGGTCTCTCGGCGCTCCAGCGGCCATCTTGGTTTCTGGAAAAAGGGCCAGTTTTGCCCTTTTTCTTTCTAAAAATTAAAAAAAAAAAAAAAAAGAGAAGAGAGAGAGACTGGGGGTTCATGGGACTGCCCCACCCACCCCTAGGGTATTTAAAGTTAGCTTTGAGGGCTATCAGTCAGAGTCTCCTCGGCTGTGCCTTGCTGGGTTTCTCTAAAGCTGTTCTGTGGTAAGTATTTTTAAAAAAATAAAAAATAAAAAAATAAGAGGGGGGAAAGAACAAAATGGGTAATGTGTCGCCGAGAAAAAAAAAAAAAAAAAACTTCTTTTCTTTTTTACCCTTTCTTGCTATTTTCCACAGCTGATCCTTATGCCCAACTCCGCAATGAGCCATTCATCTCGCAACAAAGATCCTCACACTTCCGTTAGGTATGGGACCACCTATACGTGAGTATAAAAAAAAAAAAATGTGCGCTCGCTGGCCTGACATGATTTTTTCTTAAAATCATAGCCCTGCCCATTCCAAGAGGACCGAAAAATCCTCAAGGCACCGCGATGACGACAGCCCAAGTCGCAGATCTCGTTCTTCACGCCACCGGTCCCGCTCGTCAAGACGTGAGTCCCATTCTTCGCGACAAAGGTCAAGATCCAGAAGACGGGACCGGTCCCCCTCTCCTAGATCCTACAAGAAGAAGAAGTGCTGGACCTGTGGGGCTAGTCCGCTGCCGAATAAAGTAGTCTGCAAGGACTGTTTTGCGGACTACGCGTCCAGCCGCGAGTTAGAAAACCAGCAGGTGGTGGACCTGCTCAAAAGGACTATGAAGGACTCCTTCTCTGAGCTTGCGGCCTTGGTTCCTGCCCAGCCAGTCCCGCAGACGTCCCAGGCGCAGGATGTTGAGGTTGTTCTCCCTGGTCCTTCCGCGGCCAGTACGCCTCTACCTCCATCAGGCCGACTGGCCAGAGATTCCCCACCCGAAGACCTCTCGGGCGATTCGTCAGATGAGTCAGATCCTTCCGGCTTCAGCCGGCTTCATTGGTAAAGCCATTCATCCAGGCAGTAAGAGCCGCAATAGCTTGGGAGGATACTGAAGAACCTCCCCAGGAAGCAAAAAGCTACTTCCCATTCCTTAAAAGGAAACAGGCTTTCTTCCCTTTGATGGGAGAAATTACGCAAATCATTCAAAACGAATGGTCAAGAACTGATAAAAAACTGTCATTGGGCCGTTTCAATAAATTGTATCCCCTACCGGAGTCGGGAACACAGTCACTGAACTCCATGCCAGTGGTAGACGCATCAGTGGTGCGACTCGCAAAGAATATTACCCTGCCTATGGAAGATTCCGCTTCTTTCAAGGATCCTCTTGACAGAAGAATCGATCTAGATCTCAAGAGGAGCTATTTAGCTGCAGGAGCGGCATGTAAGCCAGCGATCGCCCTCACCTCCGTATCTAATGCCATTAGAGCTTGGACGGATAACATTGAAACAGCTCTACGCCAGGATGTCCCCAAGGAAGACATAATTAAAGCCTTGGAAGAAATTAGATTGTCAGCAGACTTTGTTGGAGTAGTGGCTATAGACGCGATTAGGTGTTCAGCAAGATCTATGCTGCACTCAGTAATGGCGAAAAGGGCCCTGTGGTTAAAACCCTGGACGGCGGATTTGGCTTCCAAGCAAAATTGGTGCAAAATCCCGTTCGACGGGAAGGCATTATTTGGAGACAAAATGGATAAAGCCATATCTAGGCTGTCAGGAGGAAAGTCAGGTATGCTTCCCCAAGACAGAAGGATGCGAAGATCCAGAGGGGGTTCTTCCAGGTTCTGCCAGTCAAACCCTAGAGATTTCAGACAATCAAGGCAGTTCAGAGACGGCAGAAGACCCTGGAGGGGCACTCAGGCATCCTTCTTGGGCAGAAAGTCGAAGGCCCCTCAGACTCCACATGAGCAGAAGCAGTCCTTTTGACGCCAGATTAGCCCAGACACTCCCGGTGGGAGCCAGACTAAAATTCTTTCTTCCAGTCTGGGCCAGCAAATGCCAGGATCCCTGGGTTCTCTCAACAATCCAATGGGGACACTTTTGGAGTTTCTCTCATCCTCCACCTCAAAATTCGTTCACAAGAACGGAAATTCCATCCTCGCCGCTGAAGGCTCAAGCCCTAAGACAATTCGTATCGTCACTCCAACTTCAGGGAGCAGCTGTGCCGGTTCCTTTGGCAGAGCGTTTCACAGGCTTCTATTCCACTCTATTTCTGGTTCCAAAGAGAACGGGTGAATGGAGGCCTGTGTTCGATCTAAAAAGACTCAACAGGCACATACACCCAGAAAGCTTCAAGATGGAGTCTCTACAAACAATTATTCAGGCAGTACAGCCAACAGATTGGACCCTGCCCTTCGGTCTGTGCACCTCCCCCAGGGTGTTCACCAAAATTCTAATATCCGCTTTGGTTCCCCTGCGGGAGAGGGGTTTGAGGATATACCACTATTTGGACGACATCCTCCTCCTAGCAAGCAGTCCGGGTCAGTTGATGTACCACCGAGACATTCTTCTCCAGTCCCTGAGAGAACTAGGGTGGTTGATAAACTCAGAGAAGAGTCAGCTTGCACCTACACAGCGGATGATCTATCTAGGTGTGATGTTCAACACCCGGGAGGGGACAGTGTCATTACCATCCCTAAAGATGAGGATTATTATCCAGAAGATGGTCAAAACCATCGCGAGCCGGTATCTAACGGCATCGCAATGCCTGAGCCTCATTGGCACAATGTCTGCCTGTATACCAATGATTCCTTGGGCCCATTGGCATTTGAGGTATTTTCAGACGGGTTTCTTGGCGCAGTGGAAGAAACAGCGACTCTCTCAGACAATTCTGCTGACGGGAGCAATGCGCAGGAGCCTTCACTGGTGGACTCTGCCGGAAAACCTCTCCAAACCTCGCTATCTGGGTTCCCTCTTCTGGATCACAGTTACGTCCGACGCAAGTGGACAGGGCTGGGGAGCCCATTGCGGGGAAGCCAGGATACAGGGGAGATGGTCCTGTTCCACCCAGGGAGTAGTATCCAACATACTGGAGATGAGAGCAGCGTTCTTGGCACTAACTTCATTGGCTGCTCAGATCAGGGGCCAGAGAGTACTTTTACGCCTGGACAACAGGGCAGCTGTCGCATACCTGCAGAGGCAGGGGGGCACTCGCAGCACATCACTCCTCAGGGAAGTAGAGCCGATTATGCTCTGGGCAGAGAAGAACGTCCTAGACCTCAGGGCGATGTATCTCCCGGGAAGGTTGAACACGGAAGCAGACACGTTGTCGAGGAAATTCTTGGACAACAACGAGTGGGCTCTTCATCTCCAGGTCTTCCATCAGATTGCCAACCTTTGGGATCCCCCTCAAGTAGACCTATTTGCCACCCCGGGGAATGCCAAACTGACCAGGTTCTTCTCTCGCCTTCCGTATACGCAAGCGGAGGAAGTAGATGCCCTGTCATGCCCCTGGAGGTTCACCACCGCATATGCCTTTCCCCCCCCGGCCATTAATATTCAAGTTCCTCCTGAGACTTCTCAGAGAAACAGTCCAGGTACTGGCAGTACTCCCATATTGGCCGAAGAGACCTTGGTTTCCTCTAGCTATGCGTCTCAGTGTGAGCTCTCCAATCAGGATCCATCCTTTCCCTCAACTTCTGACACAGGGCAGTTTAGTTCATCCAGACCCTCAGAAGCTGAACCTTCGAGTCTGGAGGTTGAGAGGCGAAGGTTCAAGTCCCTAGGGTGCTCCCCAGGGGTCATAACAACCCTCCTAGGAGCCAGGAAACCAGCAACCAATGCTATATATTCTAGAATATGGGACAAGTTCTTGTCATTTGCTGCCTCAAATGAGTTTAATCCAATCTCTCCTTCTACATCAGGTGTTCTCGGCTTCCTCCAATCAGGACTTGATCTGGGTCTTGGCCTAAGTTCTCTCAAAGTACAAGTAGCAGCAATTTCTGCCGCAACAAATAAAAGATGGGCGGAAGAGCCCTTAGTAGTCACTTTCCTCAGAGGAGTGCTGAAGATCCGGCCACCTGCCAGACGGTCTTTTCCCAAGTGGGATTTATCCCTGGTCCTTGAAGTCCTCTCTGACCATCCATTTACCCCAGTGGAACAACTGACAATATGGAACATAACACTGAAAACGGTTTTTCTGTTAGCCATTACATCTGGTAGAAGGATCTCAGAACTCCACTCGTTGGGAATAGGTGATGACCACATCTCTTTTTTTCACGATAGAGTAGAACTTCGTCCCCTTCGGGGGTTCACACCTAAGGTCACTACTCCAAGCCACCTTTTGGAGCCCTGGGCACTACCAGTATTTGCTGAAGCAGATTCAGGATCATGTCACGAGCTGGACATATCCAGAGTGCTCAGAGCCTACCTAGAGGCCACTAGATCCTTCAGGAACTCGGAAAGACTCTTGATTGTTCCATTCGGTAAATACAGGGGCAATGAAGCTTCCATCAGAACTCTGGCATCTTGGGTAGTAAAGTTAATCCAGAAGGCTTACAGGATAAAGAATATGGAACCTCCATCCCGAGTGAGTGCTCATTCTACAAGGGCAGTCTCAACCTCCTGGGCAGCAAGGGCTAACGTGTCATTAGAGATGGTGTGCAGGGCCGCCACCTGGTCTTCTCGCAATACTTTCCTCAGACACTACCGTATCGACCCAGGAGCTCTCACAACGGTTGAGTTCGGGAGAAGGGCAGTTCAGGCTGCAATGTCCCATTCTAATTAAACATTTATTGTTAAGCATTATCCCACCCGTGTCAGCTAGTTATTTATCACTAGTATGCTGCCATGGAGGCACCAGGAAAACTGAAAATTGTATCATACTTACCGTAATTTTCCTTTCCTGGTGCCTATCCATGGCAGCATACGCTCCCACCCTCGGTATTCTATTTTACGGAGAATGTTGGGGGAGGGACTATGCCTTTAATTTATGCTATTCACTGGTCCTGAGGGAGGAGTCGAGGCGGAGCTCTATCTATCACTAGTATGCTGCCATGGATAGGCACCAGGAAAGGAAAATTACGGTAAGTATGATACAATTTTCAGTTTTCTGATCTCAGGGAACCTCTGCTAGCAATGTGATAGTCTGTGGAAAGAATGCTCCTTACATTTGTGGTCATTGGGAAGAATTACCTCCTTACAGATAGATACAAAGATCTATTATGCCAGTGGGAACTTATCTGGAAGACAGAAATTGCTAATTTCTCAAGGAACCCCTCGTAACCTCTGGAGGAACTCTATGGTTCCATGGAACCCTGGTTAAGAAACCATGCTCTACAGGATTGTACCAGGTTCCAGCAAAAAAGCAGCACCCCTATAAAATAGGCCAGCAGCAGTAATTGTATCTATCCAAAGTCCAGCATAATGGGCTCTCTGGCTGTAATAACCCACAAACACCCCTTTTGTGAGCAGAGTTCTGAATTCTGGAGGAATGGAGGTACATCAAGGACCTGGACTTTTGGAGTTCGCCAGTACAGGTTTGCTTTCAAATTGGTTCTACTAGAATCCACTAACATAATAGAAACTGTGTTTTTAATATTAGAAAGTGAAAGCAATATTATGCATAGATCAGGATAAAAATAAATATCTTCTGTAAACCTTATACAGACACAAACCACTCCTGTGGTCTGGTGCTTTCAGAAAGATGCCTTTAAGCTGGTAACAGGTTGGAAACAATTAGACTATTGATTTACAGCTTGTCGACCATATTTTTCTCACAGCTACACTTAGTCACCGTCTATAAAAAGGGCACTGGTATTAAATAAAGAATAGGAGTGGTGTTGTAACGTCACACCAAACCGAAAGGTACCTATGACCTCTGAATTAGTCTTTGTTACAGTTATTTCTATGACAACATGTGACGCAACCATTGGTGTACATCTTGGCTTGAACATACTCTTTTGTTAGTGTGGTTTTACTTTAACATTTTATTATGGTAGTGACATATGGCTATGTGGAACTTTCCCACGTCTCTGCCTAGAGAAATTCTACAAATATCCCTTGGTGTATTTTTTTTGCTATAAGTAAACGGTACACTGGTTCCTTTGCTGTATTAAATGATGAAAGGAAAGTTCAAGTTTTACGTAGATATGCAAGATCATATCACTCTTTTGTACTTTGTAAACATAGCCATTGAGTTGTCTAAATAAAAGCTGTGATTTTTAAACACACCAATGAGTTTATGTTGCAAGAAAAAGAAAGTGGTGTAATTATCACAGATATTAATACACTAAACAAAACAGAAGTTGTAAGAACATAACTTTTAAAGCAGAACTCTCAAAATAGTAAGATAAAAAAATGAATGGCTTATTATTATAAAAAAAAAAAAAAGAAAAAAAAAAGATTTTGCTGTAATATTTAACTTCAATTAAGAGATTTCCCAAGCAGAACTTTTTTTTTTTCCTGCTGCTAGTCCTCAGTCTGATGGCCACCATTATTCAACCCACCTTCTCTGAGCCCAGGTTGTCCTGGACCTGCTCCAGCCTGTGACTAAAAAATAAAACGGCAAAACGGACTGCACTCCTGTGACCCATCCATAGGAGAAGCCCAGCCAAACGAGCTTTGGTTGGACTTCTCCTTTAACTATCAGGATTCTTCTTGTCAGCATATGAACAAATTGGCTTTCTCTCACACCCCCCTCATAGGGACTGCAATAAGCTGATACCAAGGCAAATTCAGGTATTTATATTGTTTGTATTTAAAAAAAAAATACATTTAATTGTAGATGTATACCTCCACCCATTTAATTATTTACCTCAATGTGACTTCCACAGCCAACTTTGTTGTTTACTTACAGTTCTATTTCAACAGTGACACACCAGTGCAGTGAGCCCCCTTAGATTTGAATGGCTAGAATTTAACAGCCTGCATACAGGACACCCCAGAATAGTTCTATAAAGTCTGGGAAATTTTTAAGTGATTGTAAAGGCTGAAGATTTTTTTTTTTTACCTTTATGCATTCTATGAATGAAGGTAAATAACCTTCTGTGTTCAATATCCCCCTGACCCTCCTTACACTTACCCAAGCCTCATCTCGATCCATCGATCTGCATGAGAGCGGCGGCTCTTCCGGGTCTCTCTTTCCCATTGGCTCCCGCTGCTGCCAAGCACAGCCAGTAAGGAGGGAGCTGGGGCTGGGTCGACCCATGCTGTGTATCTTATAGACACACAAAGGCTGCTCGGGAGCGAGCACGCACGCATGCCCCATAGCAAGCAGCTTGCTATGGGGGCATTCAGAAAGGGGGATTGGCCAGGAGCACTGTCAGGGCACCTGAGAAAAGGAGGATTGGGGCTGCTCTGTGCAAAACCACTGCACAGAGCAGGTAAGTATAACATGTTTGTTTTTTGTTTATTAATAAGCCTTTATTATCACTTTAGGTAAGACTCAGTGTGTGGAGATCGTCATCTGCCCCTGGAGACTGCAAGATGAGAGCTGTGTGCTCGATGTCAGACTGTGATTTGCCTGATAATCTTTTCTTTGCTCTCCATGTTTTTAATTTTTCTTCTTTTATTTCTATTTCTTATTTCTATTCCTATCTATGTTATTCTTTTTTTTCTTTATGTAACAACATGTACAGTATCTCAC
The DNA here is from genome assembly GCA_037952835.1 of Lithobates septentrionalis. Lineage (NCBI taxonomy): Eukaryota > Metazoa > Chordata > Amphibia > Anura > Ranidae > Lithobates > Lithobates septentrionalis. The sequence continues at coordinate 587,063 of JBBDGP010000244.1, forward strand.
AAAAGTAAGTACACCCCTCACATTTTTGTAAATATTTCATTATATCTTTTCATGTGACAACACAGAAGAAATTACACTTTGCTACAATGTAAAGTAGTGAGAGTACAGCTTGTATAACAGTGTAAACAGTGTTGGATACTTACCAGTGGTCACATATATTTGAACATTATATATGGTGTCGCTTGATGCTTAGTGGGGAGATTCTTCAGGGAACTCTGCTGATAAGATAATGAGACCCGTTCTTTCCAACAACCCCTGAATGTGTCCCGATGAAGCAAAACAGCTAAACGCGTTCATTATGTGATATGTATTTTTACCTCTTTATCTTTTTTGCTCTATTTTTGCCTTATGAATTGTTTTTTTTTTGTTATAAACAAAAGTTTATTGCAAGAAATATGCAAGAAAGTTGTACAATGTTACATGCAAAGTAAATATAACCGTACTACTCAATAAACTTTAAAGTAAGAATAAAAAATAAGTATCGAACTAATAAAACTAGTTCAACCAGTAGTTTTGGTGTTATTTTTTCCCTATGTACGTTAAGAGACCATATAATGTAAATTTGCATATTAACAGAGCATAATCCAAACAGCAAGTTGCACAGGCATAGCATATATCGGGCTCAATTACGATTCACAGGTTGTGGGGGATTTCAGCCATCTATCCCAGATTTTATTAAAGTTGGCCAGGCACCCCCTGTTCGTATAGACCACTTTTTTATATGGCAGTGTATTATTAATCTCTGCAATCCAGGCTGACAACATAGGAGCCTCCGCCTGGATCCAGTTACGAGCTATTCTTTTCCTTGCTGTAAACAGCGTTTCATGTAAGAAATGGCGTGTAAATTTGTCCACTTCCTCTTCAGGGAATAGACCCAATAAACATTGTTTGGGGTCCAGGGCTACCGGTGAACCCATTTGATCATGCAAGAATTGAATTATTTGAAACCAGTATCCCTGGATCCGAGGGCACTGCCAGATAATGTGATCAAAGGTACCAAGAGCAATCAGACATCTGGTGCACCTGTCACTGCGAGATGGGCAGAATTTGGCCATACGTTGTGGAGTTAGATAGGCTCTATGGGTAATGTAGGTTTGTATAAGCCTGTCAGACAGTTTAGGAGAAACCAGTTTGGGAGTCTCCAATATGTCACCCAGTCCTCATCCTCTATTACACCTATCCCATCTGTCCACTTCTGTTTAACTGAATATGCTAATTTAGTTTTAGAGGGCGTGTTAAGCATATCATAAAAGAGGGATATTAGCTGACGTGGTTCATCATGAAGCATCACCGTAAGTAAGTCTGGGGGGGATAGTGCGGGAGGCATGGTCCTGAACTGAGTGTGGAGGGTATTGCGTACCTGAAAGAAGCGAAATAGCATGTGGTTTGGGAGATTGAATTCCATTTTGAGCTGATCAAAAGTTTTAATCTCTCCATTATCGAGTCCATGTGACATTGTATATATTCCCCGAGATATCCATATTGAGGGGTCAGGTACCTGAAGGAGCTTCGGAAGGTGTTTATTGTACCAAATAGGGGTGTTATCATGAAATACTGGACTGTCCAGTTTGGATGTCACCAGATCCCAAACCCTTTTGTATTGGAATGAGAGTTTGGAGCGATGAGGAGATATCGGCGCGCTGTTCAGTCCTCCCAGTATATCACAAAAGGGGTGTGGGAAGCGTGAGTCTGTGGAATCGGATACCAAGGCCAAATACCTATGCCTATCTGACTTATCTATATGATAGAAATGGGAAAGTTGTGCGGCTAAATAGTAGGTCCCAAGATTCGGGACAGCAAGGCCCCCCAATGTTGTCGGGCATTGTAATGTTTTCCATGAGAGTTTGTGTCTGCCTGGTCCCCATACAAAGGATTGTAGAAGCGTGCCCATGATTTTAAAGTATTTGAAGGGGATGTTTATTGGAAAGTGCCATATCACATACAGGATTTTTGGCAAGAGTATCATTTTAATTAAGCCTATACGGCCCATCACTGCCTTATGAATTGTTATCAATAAAATATATTTTTATATTCTATCTGTCGTCCAAAGTGCCTTTAAAGTCCAACCTTGGGGCAGTCTTTGCCCTTTTCCCTTTTTTTAAGTACAAATTGAAGCAATGTACTTGTTCTTATATATTACAAAAACAATGAAAATGGCATTTATTCAAAATAAATAAAAAAAAAAATTATTTATGTATGGGCTTCAGTAAAATAAAAGAATTATACTCACCTAGGTGTATGCAGATCTAAGACCGAGAACTGAACACACTACTGATCGCTCAGCTTCTTCAGGTTGCAGAGAGCTAGTGACTGTCAGTCCCCGGCTTTCTGCTCTGTCCCCGTGCTCACTGGAGCACTTGACTGTGGAGGGGGCGGGAGCAACTGGCTCAGTCTCCTACCAGCTCACTGAGAGGCTGAGCCAATTGTCAATCCAGGTATCTGGGTGGATCCCAAGCATATGGTCAGGATGTTTTCAGAGCCTGGACCAGCTCTGTGATGTCAGCTGATAGCGGTTTTTAGCTCGCTGTCTGCTGAAAATGGAAAAACAGAAGTGCAGAAAGAACTGCTCCTGTGATCCATAGGAGAAGTACAGCCAAAAAGGCTGACAATGTCCCATTGGACGAAACGCATCAAGCGGGCCTAGGAGACACAAGCACGCTGAGAGCCGTGGCATTTTATGATTTTACACATGTCAATGCCTGTTTTTAATTCTTTGATGAAAGTACAACTTTATTAAATTGAATCCATTTACCATACTGACTTCACTATGTGCTGCCTCATTATTTTATTGGTGACATCATGATTGTGAGCGATACATGAGTGAGCCAGGCATCTGAGGTCCTAATTGTTTTGGTAATCCAGAGAGGTGATTGAAGCAAATCTTTCTTCCAAACAGCCACAGTGCTGATTGTTTATGAAGAGATTGGAGTGTGAGCTGTTGATTATACATGCCTCTTATCCTTTTTCTTCTGGTAAGGCGATTTTGATTGTCACTGTGGTGTGGAGTGCTGTTAACACACACTGAAGCTGGTGATGGGATCCCTCTCTTTTTCCTGTTTCATGTAAAGGACTGTGACATTCATATACTGTATCAATATTTTCTCTGCTTGTATATATTGATTGTTTTAAATCATGTCTAGTCTTTTCAATGTAAAATAAATAAAACTTTTTATTCTAAAGTGTATTGTGCTTATCGCATTGTGCTTACCGAAATAGTCCATTTTCCTTCCTCTCCTAGTGGAGAACAGCCTCAGCAACTGTCTCCACTCCCCTTTCACATATAATATTCGGATGATGGTACCCATTTTTTGTTTATTATTTTAATTTCCCATGTTGGGAACTCAACCCTGAGGCAAATTCCCAGATTTTTGCTGAAAATCATCATTAAAGAAAAACACTTCTTTCCCCTTTTTTTTAAAACTGGCTGTATAACATAACCCTCATTCAATTTCAGAAGAACAAAAACCCTTTCTGTGAAAAATCAATTTGTGATAATGGGGTTTCCTTGCCTATATAAAAGTGAAAGAATTCAAAGAATAAGGACCTGTACATGTCTGCTTCATCACATCATAACATACCAGTGAGCATATTTTCCTTCTCTTTGACTAAAAATAAAACCACAAGCATTTACTCTGTCCCAATTAATTGGTACGAATCAATAAATAAAAATGTAGACTTTCAACAAATTTAAAAAAATATATTTGTCATAAAAAAATTGAAAGAAAAAACACAGTCAAATATTCATGTATATTTATTTAAAAAAAGCCATTATAAATTAGAATTTTCAAAGTTATTGTAAAACACTTTCAACCAGTGTACTTAACTAAAGCTGACGTTTGATCTGCTTATATTTCACCTTGGTCCTCCTTTCCTCCTTCATCAATGTGCACTATTTTTTACACAGACCCTCTGTATATTGCTCAATCTAGCCATCTTCAACTACCAGGCAACTCTACAGGTCAGCTTGTATGTGTTACACATAGTGTGAGGAGTGAGTGGGCTTTGCAGGCAATGCCCAGATTGTACAGCACCTACATGCTGTACAGGTATGAATGAGACTGGTTGGCGTTTAAGAAATCCATACATTTCAATATGGCCAATATATCAATAAATATGTATAGGTAATTAGCCTCGACCCAGGCTGAATTTGAAGATGTACCATTGAACAGTGTTCACTTTCATGCATGGAAGATTAAAAATCATGTATGGAATCTATGACACCATTTCAACATTCCAAAGGTATGTAGTTCACTTCCCTGCCTTGCAGCTACCTTTTAGCACCTTCTTACAACAGTATAACGTTACTATCATGTATTGAATGTGAAAAAATAGTATGGGACAGAACTCTGCAAAAAAAAAAACCCCAAAAAATGCATGACTGTTGGATACCAGATGTTACTCTTGACCATATATCTAGACCCCTTTTACTCTTAATCCCCACAAATTAAGACCACACCATTCTTGGGGTATAAAAAAGGCCGTAGCAGCCTACTTTATTTAAATATAAATACTTTAATCAAAAAAGAACTATGGAAAAATATCCGTCAATAAACAAAAACAATAACAAACAATGAGCGTTGGTCTGGGCAATAACTTCTTAAAATCAGTCTGATGGCCATAACAAAATTGTGGCACTGCAGTCCTTATCAAATATATCAAAAATAGGCCTCAAGCCGACAAGCTGGCTCAGAGACTGCCAATGACTGCAGTGCCCCATATCACTTCCCGGCTAACCTCGGTTAGCCGGGAACCAGCATCTCGACCCATACAACGTTAGATCCCACTCTTACTTTTGCCATCTTCCTTCCCTTGCACAGACCAACGCCCGCCACAGCACCCCAAGAGTAAAACCTTACTCGCGGGTGCCCTTCCAAACCCGAAGAGCTCGCTGAATCCCGTCCTGCAATCCCAAAGTCCATAAATCTATTCCCACCTCATTGAGATGGACGCCGTCAGCCCTCAAATACCTCCAGGTCTCAAATTCTAACTCCATATGCCTTATCGCCAACCCCCCCATTACTGACTACAAATTTGCTCACTTCCCTTTTAATCTTCCTCCTGGCCCTGTTAACACCTGCCACCGACCTGGCCATCCTCCAAGACCTACGAGCCACCATGTCAGACCATACTATAATAGTATTGGGGAATTCTACCATCAATCGCCACACATCACACTTGATGTCCCGCGTGATGTTCACCATAGATCGTAATCCTAGGTCATTTCCCCTACCAAAATGTCAGGTGGCCTGTCTCGCTGTGAATAACGCTGCACTTCCGGCACCAATCTGCCCCATAACATGCCCGGTGTACCCAACCATTTTATGCACACCTCTCGCCTGTTAAACCCCAACTGCCTGCCCTCACAACGAGCGTCCCCCCTTCTTGCCCCCCAACACACATAGGAATGGCCCATAATCCAGACCAGTCTTGGCACCGAACCTGAAATTAGAAGAAGACAAGAAAAACTCACCACTAAAAACGCAGGTCAGCACCACCATTATCTTTAACTGAAACATCTAAAAACCTATTGTTTACATTTTTTTCTTTTTTAATATTTCTACCACCAAATGAGGCCATATATAAGATTGGAACCTGTTAGATTCCCACCTCCCAATACGTTTTACCGACTCAACGTCGAGACCATGCCTGGCTGCCTCTGCAGCAGTCCCAATCCTAAACGAATGGGAAGAAAATTCCTTTTCTTCCACGCCTATCCCCCTTAGACATCTTCAAAAAACTGCCCCGAACTGAAACCTGGATAAACTACCATCCCAATGCACTAATAAGGGGCCCTTGAAGTCTGGACGAACCTCTAAAAATTCCTTGACCGTGTCCGCAGGATACAGAGGGGAACCATGAACAGGATAAACTTGTACCACCTTACCTCTTCCTACCTGATCCGTTTTTGACCTCTTGAGAAACAACTGTAACAATTAATTTTCCAGCTTCACATCCTGGCACCCCAATCCACCTTCCACCTTCTTCGAAGGACTAACTAGTTCCCCTATCCTGAATGCCCCAAAGAACGCTAACACGAAAGCCACCTTGAACAACAAGCACTCATAGTCAGATGAACACACCCCTTTCAAATGGTCAACAATACCCCCCAAAATTTCAAAGGTAACCGGTCTCCTGGAGTCCCGCTTAACCACCGACCTCCTGTAACCCTTTAACGCTTGCCTCACTCGAAAGTCTTTTGTCACATCCGGTTGCCCTTGTAACTTGAACAGGAAGGCCAACCCTGCTAAGTTCGCATTAATCACAGACACAGACATTCCTTCCTCCATTTTTCTAGTAATGAAATATAACAGTAGCAAATTCACTTCCTGGCCGATCGGTTCTTCGCCTATCCCTTCCACAAAAGCCATCCACTCCTTCCATACCTTTTTGTATGCTGACCAGGTGCCCCCACTTACCGACCGCTCGATCCATCCTGCGGCGACGCTAATGCTATGTCCCACATCCATTCGGGACAAGGCACCCCGTGTTGCTCCGCCTCCGGCGCCAACTCTCGGAACCTGTCCCACTGGAAGCGAGACAACGCATCAGCTATCACATTTTCAACACCCGGTAAGTGGACAGCATGAATGAAAACATTCAATTGTAAACATCGTAACACTAAATGCTGTAACAACTTGATCACTGGTGGAGAGGACGCCGTAATCCTATTTATCACTTGTACCACCCCTAAGTTATCACCATGGAGACGCACCTTCCGATCCCTGAAAGATGCTCCCCATAGTTCCACCGCCAGAACCACTGGAAACAGTTCAAGTAGCACTAAATTCTTCGTGAACCCTTCCTCTACCCAAGATTGTGGCCAAGGGCCAGCACTCCACTGACCCTGAAAAAACGCACCAAAACCTGTGGCCCCCACCGCATCAGTAAATAGCTCCAAGTCAAAATTACTGACCGGGCCCGACATCCACATTGCTCTGCCATTGAAAGACTCCAAAAAGGTATGCCATACCCTTAAATCTTCTCTATGCGTTTTTACAAGCCTAACGAAATGCCTTGGTGATTGTATGCCACTTTTGCTAGCCACCAGCCGGCGGCTAAACACTCTCCCCATCGGTAGTATCCGGCACGCAAAATTAGGTTTGCCCAGCACTGATTGTAACACTCGCAATTGAACTTTACGCAATCCGAGCAAACCTGCAACCTCCTTTTTTAAATCCTCCAACTTGTCCTCCGGCAGCCTGCATTCCATTGCATCGGAATCCAGTATTATGCCCAAAAACTTGATGACCGTGCATGGTCCCTCCGTCTTGTCCGCCGCCAATGGAATGCCGAATCTGTCCGTGATATGTGCCAGTGTCGCCATAAGCACAGCGCAGATTCTGGACGAAGCCGGGCCAATACAGAGGAAGTCGTCCAAGTAGTGAATGATTGAATTCACCCCTGATACGTCCCTCACTACCCATTCCACAAACGAGCTAAATTGCTCGAATATCGCGCACGACACTGAGCAGCCCATTGGCAAGCACTTGTCCACGTAGAATTCTCCATTCCAATGGCAACCCAGCAGCCGGAAACTTTCCGGGTGAACAGGCAGCAGGCGGAAAGCCGATTCCACATCTGCCTTTGCCATCAAAGCTCCCTTACCATGATGCCGTACCCATCCCACTGCCGCATCAAATGACGTATAAGTCACCGAGCACGCCTCTTGTTCAATAGCATCATTCACCGATCCCCCTTTCGGGAACGACAAGTGGTGAATGAGCCTAAATTTGTTGGGTTCTTTCTTGGGCACCACCCCCAGTGGAGATACCACCAGATCTGTCAGGGGCGCCTCGGCGAAAGGGCCACCCATTCTACCCATTGCAACCTCCTTTTTTAGTTTCTCTGAAACCCCGTCCGGATGTTGCAATGCAGAACGTAAGTTTTTTGGCACAGGGGGAATAACCGTTAACGTGCATGGGATCCTAAAACCCCACCGAAAAACCTTCCTTCAGCAGGACTGCCGCTCTCCTATCCGGATACCTACCTAGAAACGGCCGCATCCTTTCCACTTTCAACGGAGTCCTCCCTTTTGTTCCCAGCCTCACCTGCTCGACCCTTACCTCGCTTAAAACATCTTGACGCTGGATGCGTTCCCCTGCAGCCTGAGCACTCGTGCTTGTACTTACACGTAGCCCTAAACTTACAGGCCCCGGTGTTGTACTGCCAGCAAATCCCTTTTTTGTTTCCAGCCGAGTGTCCCTGGGCCGAAGGTCCACCAGCTCCTCCCTGAAAAAACTGGTTAGGTGCCCTCGCCGTCGTCATCAAACGCATCCACAGGCTGATGTCTTTGTGTTCCCAGCGAAGCTCCGGACACACCGCTCACCTCTGCCTGAACTGCTCATCATACCTAAGCCACGCTGTGCCACCGTAAACTCTATAAGCTTCCCCTATCGCATCTTGATAGCAAAACAGCGCCGAACAGTGTTCAGGTTGCTTTTCTCCGATCACGCTCGCCATAATTGCAAAGGCCTGCAACCAGTTTGCAAATGTCCTAGGTATTAACCGATACCTCCTCTTCTCCTCATCGTCTTTCTTTGAACTATCAGGTTTAACCCTATCCAGGTTAAACTTCTCTAGGGGCAACAACAAAAATATTTCTACGTACTCACCTTTCCACAACTTTACTCGAACCTCCTGCTTCAGGTGAGCTCCTAGCGGCCCCTCGAAACACACATATACACCTCACAGCGTGCTGCGTCACCCAGCCTAGTTATATCCCTCCTTCCCGCGACTTCCTTAGCCGCCGCCGCATTGTCCGTCCCCTGCTTATCTCCGCTCGCCATTGCCTCCTGCACGTTCGATGGCGCCACAGCTGGCGTCCCAGCCCCAACCACTGCCACGTTTAAATCGGTACTCCCTGCTGTCGGGACCCACACCGCCGCTGGGACCTGAGCCGGCCATTCTGCCGCCTCAAACCTCTGTACTAGCTCCCTGATGCCCGCCAAAAACCCCAACAAACCATAAGCCCCCTCCGCTGGCCCACTGCTTACCGCACTGATGCCTGACACACCCGCGGTAACCCCTGTCCCCACCATAGCATCACTACCCATAATATGCCCTGATATAGTAGACTTACCGGGCTGCATAGGTGACGCCTCATCAGCCGACCTTCCGCCCTCCTCCGCTGCTGTTCTCCTGGAAGGGGGGTTCGCCTCCTTTTCCGATCCCGCCATGCTCCTGGGGGCGGGGCTCCTTGCCGTTCCTCTCCTACTAGGCCTCACTGCCGCTCTCTCCTTCTCGCGCCCATCATTCCTGCCCTCTGTGGCCGCATAATTACTTTTCCCTTCTCCACCAGTCACTCTTTTTGCTGGTGGGCCCGCCGAGAGCCCCGCACCGGGACTGCCCGGCTGCCGCTGAGCTGTGGCCTGATGCTCTGAGGAGAAACGTTCCGGCGACCTGGACCGGCGCGCTCTATTACCGCTCCTCCCGCTCTCCTTAGGCAGCCGCTCCTTCCTGGTCAGCGCTGACCCGATTGTCTCTTGGAGCCATGCAGCGCCCCGCACCTCCGCTTCTTCCCTTAGTTGAGCCATGATCCGCTCGATCTCCGCCATGCTGCCACTCTGGAACTTTCCCCAACTCTCTGCTTGAACCTCCCAGGGCGGGATCTCTATTTATAAATCCCCTCCCTGTGTTACCCTCCCCCTCAGCACCTTGTCTCCACCCCCTCACTCATTAACCCTGTTACCTCCGTCATGTCCGCCCTACACATACCTCATTTTATTAGGCTGCTCCGGGCTTTTCTAATACATCCCAATGAAGTCAGATATTCAGAGCTTTATTTCATCAATAACCATGGTCTGTACCTAGGGACCACCCACTGACGCATTTCACCACATGAGGCTGAATCCCAAAGAATGATCTTTATAAATAAGCCTGGGGTTGTGAAATGCATCAGATGTGGGTTGTCTCTAGACCCGGTGTGGATAAGAGGTTAACATACATGTTGGACTTCGGGGCAAGCACCTATTGGCAAGTACCTGTGGAACTTGGGGCAAGCACTGTGTGCAGAGGTGCATTGGGACCAGAGTGTCCATACATCACTACTGAATCTGCACAGAAGCCAATGGGTTTTGTAGTTGGGTGGAGCCTGATGGGGATTCAGAGATATTAATTCCACTTTAAGGTCCACCCCCCATGTGATTGACAGCAGGGAGTGGGTAAATCCATGGCCAATAGATTGTCTGGTATTGGCTATAAAATCCACTCACTGCCTGCTGTCAATCACAAGGAGAGAACAGATCTGATAAGGAGCTAGTCCAGGAGCTCAGTGTCAGCCCCCCCCCCCCCCCACCCCCCACTATGAACATCACTGGTTGTTAGTAGCCTGTCAACTGGAGATAATTCTATTTGAATTTGGAGAAGGCAGTAATGCTACCAAAACTGATGGCAGGAGTTTTCAAATCTGGCACAGGCCATTTTAAAGGGACCATACTGGTAAAAAGGATTTGTAATGCTTTATTTAATTACCTCTTTGCTCTAAAGAAATGTGTACTTTTTTTTTTAAGAAATATGCATTTTAGCACTATTATGTAATAAGTTCAGAATAAACCAGAGCAAAATGTTAAACACACAAACCTCCCCAGAGTAAAAACAAGTATTGAGAACTAAAATGTAATTTGTCTATTTATAGGGATGAATGACTTCACATGACAGCTAAATCCACGCAATTGGACAAATTACAAACTGCAGCAGTTATCCAATTAGTACAACACTGATCTTCCCATCATTACATCACTATAATTGATGGAAATTATTGTAAAAATATTTTCTTCTTTGTAAATCAAATGTCTGAGCAAGTTTTAATGTTTTGTGTTTTTTTATGCTTTATTGAAAGTTACATAACAATCAAAAAAGTGCTTACATTACAGAAGTCATACAGGTGTACACACAGGTGCGCAATTTCTGCAGTTAGCTACAGTTGGATAGATTCCAACTCTAGAGCCTGAAGCCCGGAGCAGAGACCAGGGCCTCCTAACTCTTTTGTATTGAATTGTATTGTTGCTGTATTGTCTCCCTTTGTATTGTAAAGTGCTGTGCAAACTGTTGGCGCTATATAAACCCTATACAATACTAATAATTTTTTCAGAGACCTGGAGTTGGATAATAAATGAGCTGAGGGGGCAGAGCCATAATCAGAATGGAGCTGAGCCCTGGAGACCACTGCTTTTGCAATTTACATTGTTGTGATACATTTACCATAACTGGTCAGCATATAATTAATTGAATAGAATTGAGTATGTGTACTTGCTGCAATACTAGTTGTGAATGTCAGGAAATTATCTAGTATAAATATTAAACAGAGATGTTCACCAGGGCATCATCCCTCTTTAGACCCCTTTCACACTGGAGGCGTTTTTCAGGTGCTTTAGCGCTAAAAATAGCGCCTGTAAAGTGCCTGAAAAAAGCCTCATCTGCAATCCCATTGTGAAAGCCCGAGGAGATCAGCACCTTCCCCATTTAGGTGCAGTCCATCCCTTCTACAGAGCTGGTAACCGACTGAGAAGTTCCCCAGTTCTCCAGGAACCCAAATCCCTCCTTTTTACACCAGCTCCTCAGCCACTTGTTTACTTCCCTAATCTCCCTCTGCATTCTGGTGTGGTATTTCTGAGAATACTACCTTGGAGGTCCTTTTCCTCAATTTTCCTCAATAAGTCCCTAAAATTGTTTTTTAGGACACTCCATCTTCCTCTGTCATTGGTGTCAACGTGCACCATGAGAGCCGGGTCTTCCCCAGTCCCTCCCAGTAATCTGTCCACCAGATCTGTGATGTGCCGAACCCGAGCGCCCGGTAGACAACATACAGTTCGGTGCTTTAGGTCTTTGTGCCAGATTGCCCTCTCTGTTCTTCTAAGAACTGAGTCCACTACCACCTGAATCTGTCTTTCCTTTCCCTTGGCTTTACTCCCACCCTCACTGGAGGAGTTATTCCCCTGGCAGCTAGGAGAGTCACTCAGCTTCAGCAGTGCTGGTCTCTGACTGGTTTCACCAATGTCACTCAACGGGGCGTACTTATTGGGATGTTCCAGCCCAGGACCGGCCTTCCTGACTCTTTTCCTTCTAACCTTCCTGACTGTCACCCATCTATTCTGCTTTGGTGCCTGCCCCTCTTTATCTCCACCCGCCTCTGTGCTGGCCACTGCCGGCACCTGCCTGGTACGATCCCAAATCTCCTTTAATATGGAGGGACTTCTCAATGTTGACAGTTGCTTCCCTAGATTCAGAACCTGGGCTTTCAGGGAAACAATGTGCTTACATTTTGACAGCAGTATTCGCCCTCGATCAGATGATCAAGGAACGCATACATGCCACAAGATGTACACCGAGTCGCATCTCCACACCCGCCAGGCATCATAACCACTAATTTAATGGGGATTGGGGGTTATACTCTGTCCAAAATAATGAACAACTCGCTTCCTGACACTAATACTCAACAATATATAGGTTCTCAACAAGACAATACACAGGTACTCACAACATATGTGCACTCACAGCCCACGTGCCCTCACAGCACATGTGCACTGTTAACTAGAGTGAGTTAAAGCGAAGTTCCACCCAAAAATATAACTTCCGCTTTAAGGGAAGGTGACCCCCTGACATGTCACATTTGGCATGTCATTTTTTTACGGGGGGGCAGATACCCTCTTTTTAGAGAGGTCCAGTTACCACTTCCTCCGCTGCCCAACCAAAAGGGAGATCACCTCTCCCCCCTCCCTCTCGGCAATCATCTGGAACACGTCACAGATCCCAGATGATTGCCCGGTCAGTCACGGCGCGCCACACGGCTTGCGCATGCGCAGTGCTTGCCCGGCTGTGAAGCCACAGTCGGGCGCCCACAGCGACAATGTCGGCGCCGCAGAGAGGAGGGGGAGATGGGCGGGGCTTCGTTCCCCCACATTGCTGGACCCTGGGACAGGTAAGTGTCCGATTATTAAAAGTCATCAGCTGCAGTATTTGTAGCTGCTGACTTTTATTTTTTTAAGTGGAACTCCGCTTTAATGCAGTAATGATCTCACTAAAGATTGGTGAGATGTTGTATAGTGCATGCAATATGCATGAGTAATTGTAAATAGCAAAAAAGATTGTTATTAGCCATTTAAATCTGTTGTGTGATTTTTGTGAAGATATAAAAACAATTGCAGGTAAAAGCATTGAAAAATCAAGCTTACTTGCAATGTTTTTCCTTTCCATAAAATTATTTTAATACATTCTTTTTTATTCACTTGCATCATGCCTTTGAACTTACTAGAAAACGTGACTACTCCAGGAAGAGTCAATTCCCAAGCACAGCTCCTGTGCATGTCATAACCTTCTAAAAAAATTAAATCATCATTAATGCAAAAAGTGAGCTGGCCTCTGGCAGCAGCACACCAGTATAAAATTGAATGAAAAATATTGGAAACTAAAATGGTTTATCCCAACACATTCTGGAACCAGAAACAATTGATGCCTTTTGGAGATAACTCTTGGCTGAAGACTGCTGTGTGCTGAGGTATGGGGTAACACCACTTTATAAGCCCTGTGTTAGCCTAGAGATAGTAGCATTGTAGCAAGGTGCCTAGGTAGGAGTGCTATACAGCAATGGTGGCAATTCATGAAACCTGGAGAGTAGAAAATGGGCATACAAGTGGAGTTGCTGTTCATGGTGACCAAAGTCAATCCTTGTTTAATATTTCAATAAAAATGTGAATCCTAATTGATTGGTTCTAGCAAAAACTCCAATGCTTTGCTATTTTTATTTTCCTCCATTTTTTCATTAATCAGCTTCAATGAGGTAAAAGTAAAATTTTCAAGCATTTTGGTGTATCATAGTAATACTCTAATCAGATTGACTCCCTGCCAAGGATTACTCTATCACCTGTTCATAATTGTGGCTGTTTTTGTGTTACATTGCCCTTTCACATTCTAACATCTAAAAGCAGGTGCAATTACACCGTATATTCCCTCCAAGACTGAACTGACAAATCACCATCAGAAATTGTTGTGACTTTCTGAATGACATGGTGTAATATCATCTGAATATACACATCGCTTTCAGAGTTTTCAGCTACACAGGAAGTCGAAAAGCTTGTGGTTTTAAGTAAGAAGACAACCCCCCCCCCAATAGAATTTTTTTTTAGAATCTTGTAGTTACTGAAACACTTCCACGCAAAACACAAGAGTGAACTTGCTTATACTCATTTCAAAGATTAAGCATTTCATCACGTATGGGGTAAATAAATTAAAGGATCTGCTGATGGTAAGCGATTCTTTCTCATTGCCTTTTTTGAAAGTGATATTGTTTGAACTGCACTCTAATGGCTTATGTGTGTTTTAACTTTCCTATGTGATTGTGGGGCTAAAAGTTTTCTGCTGTATAAACATTACAACCTATTGAAATGCAGGTAGAAGATGCATCCTACATCTTTAAGAGATTACCTTTTACCCATACCAGCTATTATTCTCGTTGTGTGGACATTTATTAAATATATGTGTTTAAGCCATCTTTATGGAGAAGTCTAAAAAAACAGGAAACAAGACACTGAAACTTATACCAATAACCTACACGGAAACAAAAGGCTGCAGCAGAGTTGTTTAGTTTGTAGCATTAAATAAAGAATCTTGCTTCAAGGCACATTTGTTTTGACTACTTACATACTACAGTGTGTTACATATTATATTTAGTGTTTTGTAAGTTTTCTAGTGATATGAAGTTATTTTTGCCATGGTTGAGATTTTTCACCTTTTTTTTTATGCAGTTGTTTTAGAACTTTTAGTTCTAGTTAAAACCCCTGTCAGTTTTTATTTTTTATTTTTTTCTGTATCCAATTGGAGAGATTTCCTTTTACTTCCTGTCTTGTAGACACAATAGGAAGTGAGAGGAAATCTATTTAAAGTAAGACCAACCCCCTTTTAGACAGTGGTCCCCTATGAAAATTTTCCTCTCTACTTCTCTTCCGGTGACAACCAAAGATAGATACATTACATAGATTTTACATAAATACATAGATTTTAACTATTTCTTTCTAATGGGGCCTACACACGGTCGGACTTTTCGTCTACAAAAGTCCGACGGACGCCGACGGACCAAATCCGGCGGACAATTCGACCGTGTGTGGGCTTCATCGGACCTGCAGCGGACTTTTTCGGTCGAAAATCTGACGGACTTTAGATTTGGAACATGCTTCAAATCATTCCGACGGACTCGAGTCCGGTCGAAAAATCTGCTCGTCTGTATGCTAGTCCGACGGACAAAAACCCACGCTAGGGCAGCTATTGGCTACTGGCTATGAACTTCCTTATTTTAGTCCGGTGTACGTCATCACGTAAGAATTCGACTGACTTTTGTGTGATCGTGTGTAGGCAAGTCTGTTCGTTAGAAAGTCCGCCGCAAGTCCGCCGCAAGTCCGCCAAAAGTCAGTCGAAAGTCTGTCGGACAGGCTGTCGGACTTTTGTAGCTGAAAAGTCCGACCGTGTGTACACCCCATAAGAGGTTTTTGACGTTTATTCACTACAAAACTCCAATTGTAAAAGCCCTGCAACTTTATCTAGTTTTATGACCAGTCTGTGCATTAGAAGCAATACAGTAAGACCCCTTTCACACTGAGGAGTTTTTCAAGCGCTTTGGCGTTAAAAAAAGCGCCTGAAAAGCTCACGAAAAATGCTTCCAATTAAAATCAATGAATGCTTTCACACTGGGGCGGAGCGCTGGCAGTGCGGTGAAAAAAATCCGGCATACAGCATCTTTAGAGCATGTTTGGAGAGCTAAAAAATGCCCCTCTCCGTTGAGGTGAAAGAGAAACGCCGGAAAAGCACCTGAAAAGCGCTTCAAATGCTCCTCAAAATGTTTTTTGGAGATGTTTTTGAGTCACGTGTTCTTTAAAAAGCATACCGCAAATGCCTGAAAAGCGCATAAAAAGCGCTGCAAAAGCGCTGCAAAAGCACTCAGTGTTTTATGGGCAGTTTAGAAGCACCTCAGTGTGAAAGGGGCCTAAGTGCTATTACAGAAGGACAGCCTGTCACTGTCTAAAAATGCAGATAGTGACAGAGGGAGAATCTGCTTCTGCAGCAAATGAGTACCTGAACAGGTGTGAAACTGATTAGAGACAGTTGGATGTTGCCCACAAAGAAAGTAGTCTCCAATCAGACAGTGCTACCGAGACAACAAGGCTGTATGAACGTTCACTCCTTGCATATTCAGACCTGTCAGGCCCTACAGACAGTGAGATACTGTCTTATTTGAGAGACTATGGGGTTGATTTACTAGAGGTAAAGATACTGTGCACTTTGCAAGTGCAGTTGCTCCAGAGATTAGAAAATAGGGTAAAGCTCCACTTTGAAAAGAATACCCAATCACATGCAAGAAAAAAAAAACTGCATTTTGACTTGCACATGATTGGATGATGGAAGTCAGCAGAGCTTCTGCTCATTTACTAAGCTCTGGAGCAACTGCCTGTTGCAAAGTGCACAGTCTATTTGCCTTTAGTAAATCAACCCCTATGCTCGAACAGGCAGAGAGCCTGCATCCCCAAGCTGGGTAACTAATATAGCCAGTAAGCTATTTCGAATAACACCCCTGCAAGGATATTGCCTTTGTTAGAAAACCCGAGACTGAATAAAAGTTGGCACATATACTGGTCTGTCACAAATCTCTATTTGAAATTAAATTTGAAAGTGCAAAGTTGTTACGACTCAACAGGGGTATACATGTGTGAAAAAGGACTGAAAACAAAGAATTTCAAGCATGCTTGAGGATTCTGTACAATGTGTTCAGCTTATGATTTGCCTGGATCATTAACAATCATTAGGGTCAAGATTTGATAATAGAATCTCAGTCATAATAAATACAACCATCTTGATATCTGAGGAATTTTAGGTATAGGTTGGTAAAGCAAGATTACTTTTTGTCAGGTACAGCTAAAAGTTCAGTCTTTGCCCGTTCTCCAAATGACTGCTGAGCACCAAGAGAATTATTTATAAATTGGCTTTGACTCAACTTGAATTCAAGTCAGCTTTTTCCAAGAATGCTCGAAAATTTCAAATTCAAATGGTTCAAATTGTGTGTGAGTCAAAACACTTCTTTTTAATTGCCAACCATACACAATCATTTCTTGTAAAGCAAAGCTTGACCTTTTGTTGAAATGCTGCTCAAGTGTAGATAGGGCCAGTAGTAGTGCATTAATAATTAAAATTGTAACAATATAGTTTAACTCCAATTCAACAAAAATGGGACTTTTAGGGTACCAAAGAATGCTTTTGGTACCTTGAAATTCCTATTTTATTGAACATGGAATTACATTATATAAGAAGGATGTGGGTACCTATATACTGATTATTTAATAACCTGGGTCCATAATGGCTTATGTAACATACTGTATATTTACAATATCGACTGGGGTGATTTCTAATGCATTGGCACCTAATTGCTCATCTCTACCCATATTGAGGACTGTGTTCTATAAAACAAAATGTACAAGAAACAAGAAAAGTAAAATATGTGTCATGGTGAAATATTATGTCATGACCTGAGAAATCTATCATGCAAACTTACAGTAGAAGGTGTTGCTGACACAATGGAAGGTTTTGTGATGGAATATTTATGCATGTTGCCGGTCTACTAATTGCACTGTAGCATGAACAATAACAGTGTAAATATTGTGTGCCCCACTTTTTTTTATTATGCATGTGACCAAGTAAAAGGGCAAAGATGTGCTACACTCAATAAACTGATAACACATGTTAGAGTAATATATGAATACTGTATATACTGTATATATTATATACACAGTATACTGTGTGTATATATATATATATATACAGTGGATATAAAAAGTCTACACACACCTGTTAAAATGTCATGTTTCTGTGATGTAAAAAAATGAGACAAAGATAAATCATTTCAGAACTTTTTCCACCTTTAATGTAAACTGTACAACTCAATTGAAAAACAACTGAAATCTTTTGGGGGGGGGGGGGGGGGCAAAATAAAAAACTAAAATAATGCATAAGTTTTGCATAAGTGTCTCTGATTAACTGCAAATAAAGTTCAGCTGTTCTAGTGGGTCTTTCCTGACATTTTCTCAGTCGCATCCTACAGCAAAAGCCATTGTCCACAGAGAGCTTCCAAAGCATCAGAGGGATCTCATTTTTAAAAGGTATCAGTCAGGAGAAGGGTACAAAAGAATTTCCAAGGCATTAGATATACCATGGAACACAGTGAAGACAGTCATCATCAAGTGAGGAATATATGGCACAACAGTGACATTACCAAGAACTGGATGTCCTCTAAAAAACTCATGAAAAGACAAGAAGAAAACTGGTCAGGGAGGCTGCCAAGAGGCCTACAGTAACATTAAAGGAGCTGCAGGAATATGTGGCAAGTACTGGCTGTGTGGTACATGTGACAACAATCTCCTGTAGTCTTCATATGTCTGGGCTATGGGGTAGCGTGGCAAGACGGAAACCTTTTCTTACAGAGAAAAACATCCAAGCCCGGATAAATTTCACAAAAACACATCTGAAGTCTCCCAAAAGCATGTGGGAAAATGTGGTATGGTTTGATGAAACCAAGGTTGAACTGTTTGGCTATAATTCCAAAAGATATTCTTGGCGCAAAAACAACACTGCACATCACAAAGGAACACCATACCCACCGTAAAGCATGGTGGTGGCAGCATCATGCTTTGGGGCTGTTTTTCTTCAGCTGGAACAGGGGCTTTAGTCGCGGTAGAGGGAATTGTGAACAGTCCCCCAGTCAATATTGGCACAAAACCCTCAGGCTTCTGCTAGAAAGCTGAACATGAAGAGGAACTTTATCTTTCAGCATGACAACGACCCAAAGCATACATCCAAATCAACAAAGGAATGGCTTCACCAGAAGAAGATTCAAGTTTTGGAATGGCCCAGACAGAGCCCAGACCTGAATCTGATTGAAGATCTGTGGGGTGATCTGAAGAGGGCTGTGCACAGGAGATGCCCTCGCAATCTGACAAATTTGGAGTGTTTTTGCAAAGAAGAGTGGGCAAATATTGCCAAGTCAAGATGTGTCATGCCGATAGACTCATACCCAAAAAGACTGGGTGCTGTAATAAAATCAAAAGGGGCTTCAACAAAGTATTCATTTAAGGGTGTGCACACTTATGCAACCATTTTATTTTAGTTTTTTATTTTTACTTCCCTCCACCTAAAATATTTCAGTTTGTTGTTCAACTGAGTTGTACAGTTTATAGGTCACATTAAAGGTGGAAAAAGTTCTGAAATGATTTATCTTTGTCTCATTTTTTTACATCACAGAAACCTGACATTTTTACTGGGGTGTATAGACTTTTTATATCCATTGTATATATATACACACTATATTGTCAAAAGCATTGGGACACCTGCCTTTACACGCAAATGATGAGTCACAGATGAGGTAAACCAGATGGGGAACTAGTCTCCACGGTGCCTTTTGGAAGAACGGAGCCTATAGGGGAATTGAGAAAAAAGCTCCCCATCAGGTCTGCCTTGCTTTTGATTGACAAAACACAGCAGTGGGTGGAATCTACAGAGCCCCCCCCCCCCCCCCATGCTCACTGCCATACACTGTCAATCAAAAGCAAGAGCAAGCATCCTCAGTTCTTTTTAGGCTTCCCCCACCACACTACAAAATGCTCTGTCATGCACGTGTCTGTGTGACGGGCACAGTGGCCAGAGTGGTAACTTACAGTATGGATACTCTGACCTCAATGCCAGCCTCCAAAAGCTTATTTTATCTGTTTCTGGGAGGTACATGAATCGTACACAGGCACTAAGAATTTTGGTGCAGAAGACCGACAGAATTTTAAAGGGTGTCTAAGACACTCTTTATGCATTTCTCCTAATGTGTCTCATGCACTTTCAAAGATTTTAAAGATAGATAGATAGATAGATAGATAGATAGATAGATAGATAGATAGATAGATAGATAGATAGATAGATAGATAGATAGATAGATAGATAGATAGTTTATAATTGGTTCACTTTGAATGTTAATGAGCGACAACCTAAATTATAAGAATTCTATTCCATATATATATATATATATATATATATATATATATATATATTCAAATTTCAGACAGCCAGAGTTACCTGGACTGGCCCATTATCTCAGAAGGAATAACTCATGAGCCCATGCATTACTGGATGTGAGAAACTGGGCCAGGTGCACAATTTTGCCATTAAAGTGCTCTTTTGCTCATTCTGAAGTGCATTACAATGTAGATCCCACTGGTGGCATAGATAGAGGTGGGTGAAATATGTGTGTGCTGGAGCGTAGATAACACTGATAACATGGATACTGCGGAATGAGTGTTGTGGTACACATATAACTTGTGGCATAAATACTGTAAGGTTAGCTATACAGTATGTGATGGAGTAAAGTTGAGCTAGTAGCAGGGGTACTGGAGAATGAAATGTACTGGGGGACAAGTTCTAGTGGTCTATGGTCTAGTGGTCTGTCCCTTTGCGCTTGTGCAGTAAATCAGTAACATTTGAAAATGCAACATATGTACAGTATATATAATTATGTTGTGCAGTTTATTTCAATGCAGACACGGGAGGAAGAACAAGGGTCAAGGTAAATCTCCACATCTCTGAAAACTGATTATAAATAAATAAAATCATGTTTGACGGTAATAGCAAAGAGTTTCAAAGCACATCCGCTTAAAAACAAAAATGCAAAAACTTTATTTTTTAAGATATAGAAATAAAGTCACAGAAAAACGAAGAACAACTTAGAAAATAAGGAACTTTGGGTAACACTTAAAATTCTTCTGGCTTATACCCTAATATATACACACATATGTGCCATGGAGTAATGAGAAAGAGAAAAATAAGAGCTAGAGAACTGATATCAAAAGTGGCATTATTTAAAAATGTCCACAATATTTTCACTACTTAGTATTTGGGGTTTATACTCTTCATGAGGAAGATAAGATGACAGATTTAGGATAAATTACTCTGAAATGTCATCTTATGTAATGTCACACATGTGAAATTCTAACACTTGCCGACAAACACAATGAAATTGAAACCAAGTCATACATCAAAGAGCCAGACAAGTTTATGGTGCACGGATACTGATGACAGTAATGGATGGCCCTAGGCCGCTGAATGACACTTCCTGCAAATTAGTTTATACATTTACTTCCCGACATTTTTTTTTCCATATCATTTCATGCCTAATGTTCAAAAAAAGATCTGGATCTATTCTATTACCAATAAAAATCATTTTACTATATCATTTTACAAGTTTATCCAAGACCCTGCAATTTAATTTGGATGTCTATTGATACTCGTAGTAATGTACATTAGGATGCTATTAGGATCACAGTTGGTGATGCTAGTTGAAAGAAGTGCATCTAAATCTAAACAACAGATAGCTAAAAGTCCCCCCAGTTAAAAGTTCCCCCAATTGCTTTATAGTTTTTTTGCCACCCACATCATTCTTTTAAACTAGCTGAGACCTTGCACAATACAGGACATCTGGCCTGGAAGATACTAGTATGTGGCCTCTTAAGATTTCTTCCTGACCTAGATATACACCTGCACTGCTCAGCAGCTGAGTATAGCCAGCATGACAAACTTGGAGGATGACTCAGGCTGGGTTCACACTGGTACGACAAACACGCCGACATTGGGAGCACATGTCACATGACATGTATAAATCGATGGTTCCCTATGAGAGCCGTCTTAACTGGTCCGACACAAAGGTTCCTGCACTACTTTGGTCCGACTTTGATCCTACTTCAGCCCATTGAATATCATTGAAGTCGGATCAAAGTCGGATCATCGTCTCAACTGATCCGACTTTGGCATGCGACTTGTGCTCTGAGGATCTTGAAGGGGAACCCCACGCCAAATTTAAAAAAAAACGACATAGGGTTCCCCTTCCAAGACTATACCAGACCCTTCGGTCTGTTGTGGATTTTAAGGGGAACCCCCACACCCCCTAAAATCCATACCAGACCCTTATCCGAGCACGCAGCCTGGCAGATCAGGAAAGGGGGTGGGGACGAGCGAGCGACCCCCTCCTCCTGAACCATACCAGGACACATGCCCTCAACATCGGGGGGTGAGTGCTTTGGGGCAGAGGGATCCTGTGCCCCCCTGCTTGAAAGCACCTTGTCCCCATGTTGATGGGGACAAGCGTCTCTTCCCGACAACCCTGGTCGGTGGTTGTCGGGGTGTCACGTACCTAGTGGCTTGAGAATGAATTGCAGAGAGAGGCCTCCCTTACGGCTCCTACTCGCAGCCCCTGGTAAAGTAACAGGAGGCACAGGAGTGAGAAGTGGTATGAGTGCCTGGCAGGATCAACAGCGGAGGGAGTCAGTCCAGAAGTCCGGGAATCCCTTGCAGGAGACAGGAAACAGGAACAGGAGGCAGGCTGAAACTGAGATACTGGACTGGAACTGGAGTGCTGGATTGGAACCGGGAACAGCTGACAGGTTAGCAGGCTGGAACCGGAATACTGGACTGGAACCAGGAACAGGTGACAGGTTGGTAGGCTGGAACTGGAGTGCTGGAATGGAACCGGGAACAGCTGACAGGCTGGCAGGTTAGAACTGGAATACTGACTGGAACCAGGAGCAGCTGACAGGTTGGCAGGCTGAAACTGGAATACTGGACTGGAACCAGGAACAGAAACAGCTGACAGGTTAGCAGACTGGAACTGGAACACACTGAGAGTAGTCAGGCAGGCCGGGTCGGATATCAAGCGGGCAGCAGAGGAACCAGAGGAACAGGCAGGAGAATGGTCAAAAGCAGGCAGGAGGTCAGATGCAGGCGGATAGCTGGGATAGTCACGGATAGCCGGGTATACACACGTTAAGTCTCAGATCAGGTTAAGGCTCACAGAATGCTGGAGAGCAGACAGCGAAGTTTGTATGTGACAGGCAGGTTTAAATAGCCCGTCGGGCATCAACAGGAGCATGCGCGCGTGCACATTCCCGTGTGCGCATGCGCAATGGTGCCCGCGAACGTGCACCAATGCACCTGGAGCGCCTGTTACTGGCAGGATCTTTCTGAAACAGCTGACAGGTTAGCAGGCTGGAACTGGAACACACTGAGAGTAGTCAGGCAGGCCGGGTCGGATATCAAGCGGGCAGCAGAGAAAGCAGAGGAACAAGGCAGGAGAATGGTCAAAAGCAGGCAGGAGGTCAGATGCAGGCGGATAGCTGGGATAGTCACGGATAGCCGGGTATACACAAGTTAGGTCTCAGATCAGGTTAAGGCACACAGAACGCTGGAGAGCAGACAGCGAAGTTTGTATGTGACAGGCAGGTTTAAATAGCCTGCCGGGCGTCAACAGGAGCGTGCGCACATGCACATTCCCGTGTGCGCATGAGCAATGGCGCCTGTGAACGTGCACCAATGCACCTGGAGCGCCTGTTACTGGCAGGATCTTTCTGACATGGGGTCTGCGGGCTGGGGGGCTTATTGGAATCTGGAAGCCCCCTGATCCCATCCCCCAACCCTATGTGAATGAGTATTGTACATTGTACCCCTACCCATTCACCTAAAAAAAGTCTCAAAAATAAAAACAGTACACAGGTTTTTGACAAAGTAATTTATTAAAACAGCTCCGGCGTCTCTTCTCCTTCCCATTTCTTCTCCCTCCGGCGATGTCTTCAGCCTCTGGTTGTTTTCCCTCTGCTGATGTCATCTTCCTCTGGTTCTTCTCCCTTCACGGATGTCTTCTTCTGCTGCAAGTTCTCTTTTCTCAGCTGTCTTCTCTCTCTGTTAGTCCTCCTCTCTTCGCTGTCTTCTTCCTCCAATCTTCTCCCAATGCTCGCTCCTGCTGTAATGCTAGGTCCGGCGTGTTCCATTACTTATATAGTCATGGGGCATGGCCACCCGGTGACATAATCAGGAGGCCCCGCCCCTTGTGAGGTCACCGCCCATGGCATGATGGGGCGGTGACATCACAAGGGGGATGGGCCTCCGGATGATGTCACAGGATGGCCACGCCCCATGGCTATATAAGTAATTGGGGGAAGATCGGAGGAAGGACAGAGGGACAAGACAATGGAGAGAGGAGAAAAGGCAGAGGGAGAAGACAGCAGGGAGAAGAGAACTGTCAGCGGAAGAAGACATCAGCGGAGCGTGAAGAGCCGGATGAAGATGTCATCAGCAGACGGAGAAGAACCGGAGGATGAAGACATCGCTGGAGGGAGAAGAAATTGGAAGGAGAAGAGACGCTGGAGCTGCTTTAATAAATTACTTTGTCAAAAACCTGTGTACTGTCTTTTATTTTTGACACTTTTTCTGGGTGAATGGGTAGGGGTACGTACGTATCCCATACTCATTCACATATGGTGGGGGGCTGGGATTTGGGGGCCCTCTTGTTAAAGGGGACTTCCAGATTCTGATAACCCCCCGCCCACAGACCCCAACAACCACCAGCCAGGGTTGTCGGGAAGAGGCCCTTGTCCCCATCAACAAGGGGACAAGCTGCTTTGGGGTGGGGGGGCGCAGGGCCCCCCCTGCTCCAAAGCACCCACCCCCCCTGTTGGAGGCATATGGGCTGGTATGGTTCGAGGGGGGCACTCGCTTGTCCCTACCCCCTTTCCTGACCTGCCAGGCTGCATGCTTGGATAAGGGTCTGGTATGGATTTTGGGGGGCCCTATGCCTTTTTTTGGCGTGGGATTTCCCCTTAAAATCCATACCAGACCGAAGGGTCTGGTATAGACTTGAAGGGGGAACGCTATGCCTTTTTTTTTCATTTTGGCATGGAGTTTCCCCTCGAGATTTATACCAGACACAAAGAGCCTAGTATTGTCAGGATCAGATCCCGTTCATTAAAGTCAGCAGCAAGTCGGACTTCACAGTCACAGGGCAAAGTTGGATCCACAGTTGTATGACTGTCATGTTGTACCAGTGTGAACCCAGCCTCAGGCTGGCCATGCATAAAAAAAACGCCCCATCCACACATTCGAGGTGGATGGAGGAACACCTGCCCACTATGCCATTTTATTCTGATGATGGGGACTCCTTCGTTGTCGTAATACAGTAGTGCTGCAGCTGATCGAATGAAAATTTTCCAACATTCCCATTGAAGAGAAGTCGATCATTATATTGACTTCTCTTGAGTGGGAATGGCCGTTGATGGATTGAAATTCGGTCAGTCTCTGCTGAACCAAATGAATTTCGATCCATCTATAAACCTACATGTAAATTGTTGAATGTAGGATGTATTACAGCAAACATGTAATTTATAAAATGTCCTAGCTTGCTTCATCCTGTTTGCAAGCAAAGCAGCTAGGGGGTTTTCCTCAACATCTAACCATTTTAAGAGGGACCCAATGCAAAAAAATTGCATGGGGTCCCCCCAAAATCCATACTAGACCCTTATCCTTGATGACCCCGTGCAAAAAAAAAAAAATGCACTTATCTAAAGCATGCAGCCTGACTGGACAGGAAAGAGCGGGTAGCAATCATGTGTCCCCCTCCTCTTGAACCATTCCAGACTATATGTATATATACTGTAGGAGACCCAGGTTGCTGGTTGACAGGGCTCCAAACCATTAGACACTCTAAAACATTAAAAATACAGGTTTTGGCTGGAGCTGCTCTTTAAATAAATGAAAACATAGGTAAACATTGCATACAGTTGCATATACAGTAGATGTGAAAAGCCAAACTGCCTTATCTTGGGTACCCTTTAAAAAGAAGTCTTATGCTGTGTACACACGACTGGTCTTTCCGTCGCACTGAAGTCTGACGGTCTTTCCGACGGAGTTCCCACTGACTTACGCTGAAATGGACTTGCCTACACACGATTACACTAAAGTCCGTTAGTTTAGAACATGATGACATACGACGGGACTAGAAAAAGGAAGTTCAATAGCCAGTAGCCAATAGCTACCCTTGCATCGATCTTGGTCTGTCGGACTAGCATACAGACGAGCGGTTTTCCTGATAGGAACTGAGTCCGTCTGAAAGATTTGAAACTTGTTCTATTTCTAGGTCCGTCTGAATTTTCGGAAAAAAAGGTCTGATGAAGCCCACACACGATTGGAATGTCCGAAGGAATGGTTCCGTCTGACCTTTTCTGCCAGAAAGTCCGGTCGTTACTCTCTTGTATGGAGGATGATCATCTGACTACTGAAGTATCGCATTTAAAAAGCCCAATTGTTTCAATAGCAGAGCAACACATAAAAATCCAGGCAGTTGAAAACTTCACACAGCATAACAAGTCACAAACGGACAATGAAGAGGTTTACCAGTAGTTAAGCAAGCCATAGATTATACAATTGTCTTTCCCTCCACCATGGGTGGAAAGAAAAGAAAATCGCCTGATTCCCCCATCAACACAGTCAGTGTTGATGGGGGAATCCCTCCCGCAGCGCTATTGTGTTCTGCCAGCGGGGAGTCTTCCGGGGAGCTATAGCCACCGGCAGTGATCACATGCAAAAATCTGACAGGTTGGTTGTACTGAAGTCAATCGAAGGCTTAACTTCAGTAGAACCAGCCTGCCCATAGATGCATCAAATCTCGTCTGGTCCCTTGCTGAACTGGCCAATATTTGATACACCTGGTTGTGTTGAAGTCAATCGAAAGATCAACTTCAGTACAACCAGCCTGCCCATAGATGGATCAAATCTTGTCCGATCCCTGCTGAACTGGCCAAGATTTATTCCATCTCTTAAGTTGTGGCAAAAGGAAAAGGGGACCTATTTAAAATCATTTAAATGAATAACAAAAGTCTCATCACCAACATACATAAGTTGATAATTGCTTTATCAGCTAATTTGGTGATGTTAGCACATTGCCTGGCCTGCATATGAACATGCCCACTTGGGTTAAATGAATTTACGAAAGTACAGTATGTGTTCATGGACTGAACAATCATTCTTAGGTTGGTTGTGCCAGTTCCAATCATTTTTCAGTGCAGGATAGCAACTCCTAAAGAGGTTATTAGTACAATACTGTTTTGCCTGTTACCAGTACAGAATACTGTAAAGCTGTTTACAGTTTGTGGCATTACAGATGGAAAGGACTAATTATGTCAGTAACTGAGATAGCTAAATAAGGAGTAAAATCCATGTAAAATGTCTCAAGATTCCCCAGCCAATTATTAATTATAGCCTCACACTCAAGTACATGGGTTCAATTAAAAATGACTTCAGCTTGTGGATGATGGGTGCTTGTTAACGAAATAGCTGAGGAGGCTGTTTAGGAAAAGTGGAAGCTAAAATGGGAACTGAATCATCCAGTTCTAATTTAAGGAAAAGTCTTCAGAGTTCATTTGACATTTAAGCTACTACGCATAGCTTATGTTACTGTGTATAGTGCATAGTGATAGTTTTTTTTTTTTTTTGTGGTCTTTGACATTAAAGTAATTTGGGTTATGCATGCATTGCAACACATTCAGTTTGACAAGTTTGTTAATGTATTAGACAGGATTAGCAACATATTTCATCTTGAATACCTACAAACATTGACGCTTCACAAACATCTGAAGTTTAGTCCACTTGACAGAACTTGGTCTTAGTCAGGGTTGCCAACTGTCAGTAACTTTACTGACAGTTTGTAAATATCAGTGACTTTTATAACTGTCTATAAATATCAGGGGCTGATATTTTGTCATATTGTGTTGAGTTTTGTAAGTGTAAACTAGCCAAATGACAGCTACAGCGTGGTCGTACAGTTCTGGAAGGGTGTCTATTGACATCCTCCCAGAACCACTCTCCCCACGTATCAGCTGCGGCATGCACCCGGTTCGCTCTGTAATTGCTGTGTCCTTCAGACACAGTTAATCACAGATCGGGGTAAAGAGCCAATCACAGCGGCTTTGTACCACGTGATCAGCTGTGTCCAGTCACAGCTGATCACAATGTAAACACACATGCCAGTTTTCAGCATTTCTTTCCTTACGCTGTGACAGCAAGAGGAGCAAAGAGAACCGGTAATAGGCTAGTGTGAAAGGGGACATCTGCACTGATAATCAGGGCACTGATCATGTGTCCTGATTATCAGTGCAGCTCAACAGTGTCCACCAGATCTTCCTATCAGTGCCCATTAGTGATGCCAATCAGTACCCATCCGTGCTGCCAATCAGTGCC
This sequence comes from Lithobates septentrionalis, assembly GCA_037952835.1. Classification (NCBI taxonomy): domain Eukaryota; kingdom Metazoa; phylum Chordata; class Amphibia; order Anura; family Ranidae; genus Lithobates; species Lithobates septentrionalis. Next base: position 615,131 of record JBBDGP010000244.1, read on the forward strand.
TCCTCATCAGTGCTACCTATCAGTGCCCATCAGTGCCACTTATCAGTGCCCATATATGCCACCTATATGTGCCGCCTATCAGTGCCCTTCAGTGCTGTATATTAGTGTCCATCAGTGCTGCCTATCAGTGCCCATCTGTGCAGCCTCATCAGTGCCCATTAGTGCAGCCCATCAGTGCCTCCTCATCAGTGCCCATCAATGCTGCCTATTAGTGCCCATCAGTGCACATCAGTGAAGGAAACGATTTACCTGTTTCTAACAGAAACTAAGAAAAAGGTTGGGGTTTTTTTTCACAATTTTTGGTCTTTTTTGTTTGTTTAGCAAAAAATGAAAAACCCAGTGGTGCTTAACCACTTCAATACCAGGCACTTAGACACCTTCCTGCCCAGGCCAATTTTCAGCTTTCAGCGCTGTCGCAATTTGAATGACAATTGCGCGATCATGCAACACTGTACCCAAACAATTTTTTTATCATTTTGTTCCCACAAATAGAGCTTTCTTTTGGTGGTATTTGATCACCTCTGTGGTTTTTATTTTTTGCGCAAGAAATAAAAAAAGACCGAAAATTTTGAAAAAAAACAAGTTTTTCTTTGTTTCTGTTAAAATTTTTTTGTAAACAAGTAAGTTTTCTTCTTCAATGACAGGCACTGATATGGCTGCACTGATGAGCACTGAGACGGTGGCACTGATGGGCACCGATGAGGTGGCACCAATGAGGTGGCACTGATGAGGTGGCACTGACGGGCATTGATGATGGGCACTGATAGGTGGCACTGATAGGTGGCACTGATATGCGGCACTGATGGGCACTGATAGGTGGCACTGATGGGCACTCATAGGTGGCACTGATGGGCACTCATAGGTGGCATTGATGGGTACTTATGGGTGGTACTGATGGATACTTATGAGTGGCATTGATAGGTGGCACGGATGGGCACTGATGGGCACTGATAGGTGGGCACTGATGGGCACTGATGGGCACTGACAGGTGGCACCGAGGGACACTGATGGGTGGCACTGATGACACTGATTGGTGGCACTGATGACACTAATGGGCGGCATTGCTGGGCATCACTGAAATATAATGGTGCCAGTCATTGCCCATTTGTGGGCACTGATTGGCACAGATTGGGCACATTGGGCACATGTGGATGGCCATGGGGTACATACCTGGCCATCCACATGTTGCCCCCTTCCCTGGTGGTCCTCGCGGCTTCCCTGGTGGTCTAGTGCGGGCATCCGAGGGGGGGCTGTGCTGATAAACAATTAGCGCAGACCCCCCCTGTCAGGAGAGCTGCCGATCGGCTCTCCTCTACTCGCGTCTGTCAGACGCGAGTGAGGAAAAGCCAATCAATGGCTTTTCCTATTGACATCGTGATCAGCCGTGATCGGACATGGCTGATCACGTGGTAAAGAGCCTCCGCCGGAGGCTCTTTACCAAGATCGGTGGAGCGGTGTGTCAGACTGACACACTGCTCCACCGATCGCTGCAAAGCACGCCCCCGCGGGCGTGCGGCGGCATGTTATCCTGCTGGACGTCATATGACGCCCAGTCAGGATAACTGAACCACCGCCCGGCCGTCAATCTTCTATAGGCAGGGCGGGAAGTGGTAAATACCTTTTAAAAAAAGCACTATTTGTGTGAAAAAATGATAAAAATGTCATATGGGTACAGTGCTGCATGACCACGCAATTGTCATTCAAAGTGCGACAGAGCTGAAAGCTGAAAATTGGCCTGGGCAGGAAGGGGGTAAAAGTGCCTTGTAGGCAAGTGGTTAAATATTGTTTTTTTTTTGTTTGTTTTTAATAGGAGTTCTGTTGTTTTTAAGGTTGTCAGTAAAAAATGTGCTCCACCAGTAAATTTTTCATGTTTTGTTAGTAAAAAATGCAATCTGAATTTTAATTGTATAGAGACAAAAATAAAAAAATATATAAAAAATACAAAAAAACAAACAATAGATAGAATTGAATAGGAATATCACATTACAAAATTGTTAAAAGAGTGCATTCGCTTGTGGAAGGAAAATTTGAAAGAGAGTGATACATAACACTACACAATACAGTCACCACAGACAAGAAACCGTGGCGTCGAGTAGTGAAATTCCAGTTTTTTTGTTACCTCACTACCACCTGATTTGGCCAATGGCTTCTAGGCCACTTCTAGGTGGAGCTTTGAGATTTACTATTGTTTTTGCTGTTGTTTTTTACTGTCCTTACTAAATCATCCCTTTTGCAATTCGGGGTTGTCCAGTGTGGGGGTGTAGTTGCCACTCCCCATGGGTTTCCCATCTGGAAAGGGTTTTCACCCTCTTTGTCCTATCCCTACCTGACACAGGGGGGGCGCGATGTTCCCTAGTACATTGCGGCGATCCCTACCCCAATGCTTGGAATGCTGTTCGAGCAGGGGTCCCTGTGTCGGTGGTTACTAGCCCTTGGTTATTCCCCCTTTTCCACTCTGTGTTTTTTGAGTGAGTCAGGGGGATAGCCCCTGTTGGTGTCACAGGCCCTGGTAAAACTCCCCCCCCATAGGCACAATCCATCTTCCACCCCATGTAGGCCGTTCTGCCGACTAGGACTCACTATCCTGTCAAGCGGTTGTTTGGGCATATATTTCCATCCAGGGGGTGGGGGGAGGTTTTCTTCCCCTTATGAGGACACCGCTTTCACGGCGCCGATGGCGACCGGTCAATTCGGTTTTGACCTCATTAGTTTTACCAACTATGGGCACGGCCCCTTTCCATCATGGCGGCAGGCCCATCCAGGCTGCTGTGCATCGCTGTGACGCACGCCGCCGTGCCTGCGGCGGCGCACTGTGTCATGGGGGCGCTCGGCGTCATCACGTTGGACGGCTCTGTCTGTGGCGATTGGAGGTTAGCCGTGTCATTGGCTGACACGGCGGCCCATCCCTTCCCACACCATACAAAAGGATGCCAGAGATGGCAAATGGCGTCACTCCTCCCTCGGGTACCACCGAGGGCCATCAGGGTACACAGACCGCTCCAGGCTAATCGGACCTATACTCTTTGCCAAAAGTAAGTGCTTTTTATCTCACACTTCAATACCAGAACAGGAAAACCAAGGGGGGTTTTACCCCCCCCTTTTCCTATTATGGTCCCTTTACTCATTACTCCTTTTCTCTGCCCTGTTTTACACAGCCATCAAACATTTGATGCTGAAACGCCAATACTTGAATTATAACTTCTTATCCAGCCGTCTTGTAGAGGATATAGGACATTGTTAACCCATGGAGGATCAGGACCCCTTACCCTGACATTGGAAATATAATTAACCCACGAAGTGCATTAGGAGGATGTAAGTGATGTGTCAGCCTCAATTTGTGAGGAAAATACATATATAAATATATAGCTTATAACATTACTGCTTTGATTTTTCTTAGACTGTGATGCATTTCCCCGAATAAGACTTTTCTTTGAAATAAGCATGTTGAAACGCGTTAGAATTTCACTACTCAATGCCACGGTTTCTTGTCTGTGGTGACTGTATCGTGTAGTGTGATGTATCACTCTCTTTCAAATTTGTCCTTCCACAAGCGAATGCACTCTTTTAACAATTTTGTAATGTGATATTCCTATTCAATTCTATCTATTGTTTGTTTTTTTTATTTTTTTTATATATTTTTGTATATTTGTATCTATACAATTAAAATTCAGATTTAAAATAAATATATTTTTATCCAAATTTACCATTCCCATTGCCTTAAAAATCCCTTTAGAGGTTTACGTACTTTTTTCTTTAAACATATACGGGATGATGGCAATGACACATCCATACCACCAAGGTCAATCAGATATATATAATTTCAGGTGAACCTTTTTAAACCAAGCAGCTCCTACAGGGGTACCACTACATATCTATACAAAAATGTTTTGCCTTTCCTTTCTATTTTAAACTAAGTTTGGTTGTTTTACAAAGTGAGGGCTTACATACAGTTTAAATGCTTCTGGACCTCCCCACGTATATTTACTGCGGCAGGGCGGCCCGGCTGCGCAAAATCACGTACTTGATTGGCTCCTGCTATGATTGGACACTTCAGAAGCCAATCAGCGGGGCCGGTGGCCGCTATGGCTGCCTCGACCCGCGATGGCCGCCGCGACCTGCCGATCATTGACAGGAGTGACGGATCAGCCGTCTGCCTGTGTAAACAAGGCAAACAGCACATCTGTCAGCAAGGGAAAGAGAGATCTTGTGATTCAGCTAAGCTGAATCATGGATCTTTCTTTTCCTTCAGTATGACACTGCCCCACACGGTTAGTAAGCACCTCCCTAGGGAACACTTAACCCCTTGATCGCCCCTGGTGTTAACCCCTTCCCTGCCAGTGCCATTTATACAGTCATCAGTGCATTTTTATAGCACTGATCACTGTATTGGTGTCACTGGTCCCCAAAAAGTGTCACTCAGTGTCAGATTTGTCTGCCGCAATGTCGCAGTCCCACTAAAAATCACAGATCACCGCCATTACCAGTAAATAAAAAAAAAAGTCCCAAAATCTATCCCATAGTTTGTAGATGCTATAACTTTTGTGCAAATCAATCTATATATGCTTATTTGGATTTTTTTAACCAAAAATATGTAGAAGAATACATATTGGCCTAAATTTATAAAGAAATTTGTTTTATATATATATATATATATATATATATATATATATATATATATATATATATATATATATATACCCTGTTTCCCCGAAAATAAGACCTAGCGTGATTGTCAGTGATGGCTGCAATATAAGCCCTACCCCCCAAATAAGCCCTACCCTGTTTCCCTGAAAATAAGCCCTACCCTGAAAACAAGACCTACAAGGACTTTAACTAGGGCTTACTTGGGGGGTAGGGCTTATATTGCAGCCATCACCGACAATCACGCTAGGTCTTATTTTCGGGGAAACAGGGTATATACAATATATATATTTTTTTTTTTTTGGATATGTATTATAGCAGAAAGTAAAAAATATTTTTTTGTTTATAGAGCAAAAAATATAAAGAGTCGATCAAATACCACCAAAAGAAAGCTCTATTTTTGGGGAAAAAAGGACATACATTTTATTTGGGTACAGCATCGCACGGCCGCGCAATTGTCAGTTAAATCAATGCAGTGCCGTATCACAAAAAATGGCCTAGTCAGGAAGTGAGTAAAACCTTCCGCAGCTAAAGTGGTTAAATATTTGATTTCATGCCACTTTCTCTTTAAACAAAACCAATTTTCCTTTTTATGATGTACATGCTAACTCAGTGACCTTTGAGAAGCTTGTGCTAGGAAAAGGCAAATCACGCATCCCCTGGCATAACTAGATTCATGCACTGTCAATTTGTGTATGAGAGCCATAATTGAACTGATTGCAGTTGCCATGGACGGAAACAACTAATGATATTATCCTGTTACTCAGACATGGATAAGAGGGCTAAATAACATTTGCTCTGAGCTAGGTTCATTCAGAGGTAAGACAGCAAATGTAATAAGCCTGATGGAGGAGTTGGGAAACTGCATTAGTACATGTGTGCTGTGAGGATGTAATTCATAGACTACTGAAGTGTTTAGTCCTGCGTAGTGCATCTCAAGATAAAAGGATGTGTGTCAATTTACTATGAAAACCACTCAGGGGGTCTAAACTGTGCTGATTTAATTGGATAAGATTTACAGATGTCTGCCTGATTGTGTATTAGGCCATACTGTATATACATTCTGACTAGGAATTTGCCGATGGTTCGGTCCAATCTTTAACCTGTTCATACCCCTGTTCGGAGGGAGCCAAAAATCATACATTTAGCCTAGGGTCACATTGATGTGATTTGGCATGCAATTTGACATGTCAAATCGCATGCCAAATCTGACGGTGCAATGGTGCGACAAAGCATTTGCGGCGCCGCACCCATTCCCAAAAGAAGTTTCTGTACTACTTTTGGCGACTTTGGGTGTGATTTCAATAGACATCTGTGCATGAACCCGCACAGATGTCTCTGAAATCGCCCCCAAAGTCGGACTGACATGCGGGAATGAGTTCAGCTGAACTCGCACAAATTCAATCCCGTAGCAGTGTGAACCTAGGCTGAAGTTGTATTTATATTGCTTCTATATATGATAGTTTCCTGCTGACATTGGTTCCTAAGGAAGTTGTGGGTACTCCTTTTAAGAAAAGGAGCCAAGATAGCATTGACATTACTACCCAAATATGTGGCCATAATTGGTGAATGATGTCACCATTATCCCTGCTTTTTCCCTTATATAGCTGATGACAGCTCAGGGACCTTTCATTCAGCTAGTGTTACCATAAGGGTCACGTGCATTGGAGATGGATTTATAATGAAGGACATGTTTAGTTGCTTTTATTTATTTTTTCATAATAATGGACTTTTTAAACATTTGGGTGTCTTTATTTTTAGGTTACAACTATTTTTTTTGGGGGGGGGATGAGTCAGTCAGTCATTAGTCACCTGGTGGGGAGGGCCGAACACCTTATTATTAAATGGCACTTCAAGATTCCGATAAGCCCACCGCCCGCAGACCCCCAAAACTACCAGGCAAGGGTTGTGGGGAAGAGGCCCTTTTCCTCATCAACATGGGGAAAATGTGCTTTGTCAGGGGCATCTCCCCCATGATGAGGGAATGTGGCCTGGGATAGTTCAAGAGGGAAGAAGGGCTGCATGCTTGTTGCCTCCTTTCCTGACCAGCAAAGCAGCATGCTCAGATTAAGGGTCTGGTGTGGATTTCCTGGGGGTGCTGACGCATTTGTTTTTTTTGTTTTTTTTTGCATAAGGTACCCCAATAATATCCATACCAGACTCAAAAGATCACATTTATTTTTTTCTGTTCATTCTTGCTGTAGGATGTGCTCCAGCAAAAATTACATTTACAAAGAAAAAAAAATGGTACCATTTAAATTGCTGGCAAAATGAGATTCATTGTCAGCCCCCCCATGCTAGTTTTGACATTTTCATATTTGAAAATGTTTTTGGGCATTTTCATTTGACAGATTCAGCTCCCATTGATGTCAGTGGAGTTCAGGGTTAGGCAAGCAAACTTCTTTGAAAAGTGCTCAAAGCTGCTTGAGCCGAACCCAGAGCAGTTCAGCTCATCATTAAGTCAGCCATAGACGGATCAAATCTCAGCTGGTTCCTGCTGAACTATTCAAACCATGTGTGATCAATCAACTTGGGTACAACTGGTCTGCCAGATTCACTTGCATTTACATTTTTACATTTATTGCTAGCGACTGCTATAGCCGTTAGCAACAATCACAGTCTTCTCCCTGCAGGAACGGCTCCCCCCCCCCCCCCACTGGGAGGAGACAATTGCTCGGCAGGAGGGACTCCCCTGTCAGCACTGTGTGTGTTGATGGCGGAGTTGTGCAAATTTCCTCTGATGCCCTGCTGTCTGGTGTCAGTCTTGAGATAGTGCCTACATTTTAAATGAGTTTTGGAGACACTTTACTGTTTAAACTAAGAAGGTTACTCACAAGGCTGGCAACAATGTTGCTAAACTCAGTCTAAACAAGTCCAAGTCCCAAATCCAGTTACTATGTGATGCACAAGCCCCATAAAATAAATAAAAAACTTCTTTTAAGGCCAGTTCACACTATAGAAATGCAATCCGAATGTGTCCAGTGCAACCCACCCCCCTTTTAAATGAGGACATTTTTGATGCGTTTTACAGCGTTCCAGTACAGTCCAGGAAAAAAGCAATATGTTCTACTTTTTCTGGAACTGGAACGCACTGGAACTGGAAGCACTGGTGTGAACTATGCCATTGAAAACCATATAACTTACTTTCCATGCATTTTATTAAAGTGGAAAGAGATGATCAGTTATTAACCATAGCTGGTACATTGTAGACATTTGAGGCTAAATTCAACAAAAGAGCTGCAAGGGTTAGCGAGTGCAGGGGAAGTTGAGAGGAGTCACAAGGTTCTTTGTTGTTCAGAAAACATAAAAATAATTCTTTTTTATGCTTGGTGATCTGTACAGTTTAAAAAGTACTGCCTTCAGTAGTACATTCTAGCAATAGTTTTAATAAAATAGTCACAAGACATAATGAGCTGCTTAGCACAAAAGTACATCATCATTCAGGTTTATCTGGGGCAGCATGATATCTACAAATGTCCCTGACAATTGTCAGTATTTCAAAAAACAAAGTCTGTGTATTACCATATCTAGCACTAGCTCTGTTCATCATATTTTAAATGCAATATATGATATAATGTAAATTCAATATACAGTATGACAAGCTTCTACTGCATGTGCTTTGTAAAATCAGAAGCCCAAACATAGCTGCTATCATTATTTACCAGCTTGTATTACTATCTGTTCAACATAAAACATTCATCCTTACTTCACATTCCTTCCCTCATTCTTTTGTTTGCTGTATAATTCTTAATTTGAAAATTTCCTTTAGGAGCTTTGTCAATGGCCTTTGGTACACATCAGAATTACTGCCCTTTCTATATAAGTCAATGGGAATGCATACCTTAAGACCCGTGTTGAAAGGCTTTCGAACACTTCAGAATTGCTTCCCTCCCTATACAAGTCAGTGGGAATGCATAACTCAGAGCTGCACCATTCTGGCTTAAATGAGAATCACAATTTTTTTAGAATAAAGATCACAATTCTCTCACAATTCTCACGGCGTAACATCATCTTTCACGTTATACAAAAAAATTGGGCTAACTTTACTGTTTAGTTTTTTTTTTAATTCATTGAAGTGTATTTTCTCCCAAATAATTGTGTTTGAAAGACCGCTACGCAAATACAGTGTGACATAAAATATTGCACCAACAGCCATTTTATTCTCTAGGGTCTCTGCTAAAAAAATTATATATATATAATGTTTGGGGGTTCTAATTTTCCAGCAAAAAATACAGATTTTAACTTGTAAGCAAAAGGCTTAGTCTTTAAGTAGATTAAACTGACATTTACAGACTGAAGTTCATCCCTTTGATCTAAAATAACTAAATGATACAATGTTTATAGTTATCTCTCAGCATTCAGCGGCTTATTTTTTTTGAGAGCTCTGAGCAGAGAATTTGTTACATGGAATTGTGGAAATGCCGGATTAAGATTGTGAGGGGGGTTGAATTGATATAACGATTTTTTAACGATTAACCTCCCTGGCGGTATGATTATTTCAGATTTTAGGTGCTGAAAGCGGTACCATTATTTTGTACAGAAATTTGGCGTTTTATATTGTAGGTCTGTAATTCTTAGGAATAGTTCACTTAAATCTATCCAAACCAGAGTCTAGTAGACATCCCGGGTATGATAAAGTTTGAAAAACGAAATAAAAAAATTATAATATAATAAATAACTATAAATAATTATAACAAATAATAATATAATAATAATAAAAATTATTCAATAATGTAATCAAATCAAAAACACTGAAATTTGCTCAGTTGCAGAATTGTCGCTTTCGTTACTTTTAGTGTTTGATGACGGATCTCCCCACAAATCACTATCGATCAATTCTGCGAGTGATTCTAATTTATTATCGCTGTTTTCTAGCTGGTCTAAAGCCACTTTTGATGTAAAGAGACAGTTTTGGTTGCTATGGACAATCTCCAGTTTCCAGGCAGAAAGAACAGTTTTTATATATATAAATTGCATGCAGGACACTGGGCAGACCACTAGGGACAAAGGGGATGTGTAATTATTTGATACAGTACTGTAATCTGTAAGATTACATTATACTGTATCTGTACTGTGTGTTTCACTTTTTGAATTTGCCGCCGAACTCCGTCCCCGTGCGTCGCAACGCTCGCAGGGAACGGAGCTCGGCACTGTGAATCGAGCGAGACACGGCGGTTCGCCGATCACAGCGGAGAGACATCGCAGGATCCAGGGGACAAGTTAAGTAAACTCTTCCTGGATCCTGCGATCCGATCCCGAGTCTGGCTCGGGGTTACCGCTTTTGGTATGAAAAATTCACCCCGAGCCAGACTCGGGAATACCGCCAGGGGGGTTAATCGCACAGCTCTAACTTGTGTCTATGTTAGGACCTGTGTCGATGGGCTTTAGTACACGTCAGCATTGCTTGCCTCCTTATACAAGTTAATAGCAACGCAATGCAATTGCATATTCATTTGTGCCTATATTAAGGCCTGTGTAAATAGGCTTTTGTTCCTTCAAGCTAATTTTGCATTCCCATCAGTGTCCCCCCCCCCCCTGACACCTCCACCGCCCTCCCCATCCATGCGCCCAGCCCCTTTCAGGACGCCAGACACATGAATTACTATGGCGGGGATAGGCGGGGGGTGTGTATTTTGAAGCACGTGATTAGAGCCAGAGTCTCTAATAGGCCTCAAAATAGGGTGGGCTCAGGGCACAGAGCACTGTTGAGTGACAATAGTGAATTAATTTTTGCTATGGTCACACTACAGTTCCTCCCCGCCAATCAGGAGGCAGGTCTGTGAGACCTATTTCCCAATTGGCCAAAGTGCCAGGCAATCCTATTGGATGCCTAGCGCTTTGGCGGAAGAGACACACAAGGGAGGAAGCCTGAGGAGCACACACCGGAGCCACCACTGCCCGCACTGGAGAAGAGGAGGAGGACAGCCCCACCACTGCAGGAGAGGAGGAGGACAGCCCTGCCACTGCAGAAGAGCCCTGCGCGGGTGGACTGGCGGGTGGTCAGTGCCCCGGTTGGTCTGGCGGGTAGTTAGTGCTGCGGGTGGTCCAGCGGGTGCCGCTGGTGGTCAGTACACTCCCCCCAAAGAGAACCCACCAGCCACCACTGATTCCCATACAAGTAATTGGAAACATAGAACTCACAGGTCAAACACAGGTAAGAAGGAGCTAAACTGCAAGTCAAATGCTCCTGCCAACGACCTGTGAATCTCAGAAACGTTTTAAACTATCAAATCTATCAACACAAGCCATCGACACAAGCCCTTAAGCAAGTAGAAAAAGATGTGTAGATATATTATTTTTATTTTAAGCTATACAGATCAAGAGTAGTATTGCTGACATGCAGGTATCTTTGAACTTGTTATTTCCACATTAGACTTTTTAGCTTTAACACCAAAAACTACTATGTTTTCATATTTTTTATAGCTAAATACAAAATCTCTTATGACTGATTCAATGCATAGAAACGTTAAGATATATTGTTTTTTAGTAACACCTTTTTTTGTTTAAAAGACAAGCTAGACCTTGTTTTAATAAAAAAAATCCCACCAAACCCTCTGCTGTTTTCAGTGTAATTTTTTCCTCTAGGGCCCTGTGATTAGTTATTCCTGTGACTTGGTACATAGTTCTAGTATTATTGTTTTGCAAGAAGAAAACACAGCATTTATGCCACCAAGACATTTCCAGTAAACTTGTATTTTTTTAAGAACATTTACTAGTGGATTCCTTTGAGGGAAAAAAGCCAGACCAATGTTCCACACATTAATACTACCCTGCACTAGTTCCAGACTTGCTTCTCATTGGCCGTACTTACAAATCACAGTTCTGTGCCAATGAGCACATCATTTCTGGAACAACACACATTTTCCCCAAAGTTTGCATGTGGTATTTAACATCTCACATACTTGTTACAAGACTAGTAAACAATAAACATTCATTAGCAGTTCTTGCTCCATGGGGAAACAGAGAGAAGTGTTTTGGAATGTCTGACCTTTTAAACGCGTACGGTAACTGTCTAGCGATTGCATATTCTCTCATACTTCCTAAATATCCTCTTCGATTTTAGTTATTATGGTTAATTGATGAAAAAAATGACCTAATTACCTTTGCTAACACAAAACTATGCCAAATGATAGAAAATGTCTAGCTATGCCCTCGCAACTCATTAGCAAACACAGATTTAAAGTGGTAATAAACTCTGTTCTACCACTTGTACCTACAGGTAAGCTTATAATAAGGCTTACCTGTAGGTACTGTGAATATCACCTAAACTTGCACTGTTTAGGAGATATTCAGAGTGCATGCATCCACTGACGTCACGGGCGCATGTACTATTAAGGTCCGGCATATAGTGCCGGATCTTCAGAGTCAGTTCTGTAAACGGCGGCTCCAGCGCGCATGCATGGGAGTGACATCATCGTGCCCCTGGCCACTCATGTAGCCAGAGGTCGCAAACTCAGAAGGAAGACCGGGGGAAGATGGAACCCTCTCAGTGGCGATAGCGCAGCGCTGGAGAGCTTCTGTTTGAGGTAAGTCTATCATAATGTCTCTCTGTCACATGATGACATTGCCTTGAAGGGATTTTTTTTTTTCATCAACTGCAGTTTACTACTGCTTTAACATGCTCAACCCCTATAACTCCCTATAAACCCAACATGCCCACACTATTACCTCCTATACCTAAAGTCCCTAGCCCTTACAGTGGTGAGAACGCTCAAAGAAACAGGGTTGAAAATTTTTCTCAAATGATTTCAATTTACAAATACCATACTGGTGACCCCACAATAGGGATAAAACTTTTTCAAGAAAGAGAGTTTAATGCCGCGTACACACGGGCGGACTTTTCGATGGACTAGGTCTGGTGGACTTTTCGACGGACTTTATGACGGACTTTCAAATGAACTGACTTGCCTACACACGATCAACCAAAGTCCGACGGATTCGTACATGATGACGTACGACCGGACTAAAATAAGGAAGTTCACAGCCAGTAGCCAATAGCTGCCCTAGCGTCGGTTTTTGTCCGTCGGACTAGCATACAGACGAGCGGACTTTTCGACCTGACTCGAGTCCATCAGAAAGATTTGAAACATGTTTTATTTCTAGGTCCGTCAAACTTTTGGGGAAAAAAGTCCGCTGGAGCCCACACACGATCGAATTATCCGACGGAGTCCGGTCCGCCGGACCAAGTCTGCCGTATAGTCCGCTCGTGTGTACGCGGCATACTAAGACACAAGGCCACTCACTAAAATTAGAAGAAAAGAGGTTTAACCTTAAACTGCTTAGAGGGTTCTTTTACTGTGAGAGCGGCAAGGATGTGGAATTCCCTTCCACAGGCGGTGGTTTCAGCGGGGAGCATCGATAGTTTAAAAAAACTATTAGATAAGCACCTGAACGACCGCAACATTCAGGGATATACAATGTAATACTGACATATGATCACACACATAGGTTGGACTTGATGGACCTGTGTCTTTTTTCAACCTCACCTACTATGTAACTATGTAACTTCAAAAAAATTGTAGTAGCGTATCTGGTTTTCATTTGGTAAAGTCCATTTCTTCCAAATTTGAACGTTAACAGCAAGTACTTTCAAACTTCTTTGGTCAAACCTTCTAACGTGCTGAGAATTATTGTACACATTTTCGTATGAATGTCCATTTGAAAGTCTACTAATATATGGCCAGCCTAACTCTTTCCCTACATCTACAGTATAATCCTTTCTACCTTGCATACTACGTCCCCTCTCTTAAAGGAGACATGTTCTCTTCTCCACAGCTCCACCAACTATAGTAAAAGAAAATGTACTGTATGCTTTGCTCTCTGTGTTATCTGGTCTAAGAAAGGGAGGACACACTATCCCTCCTGCCACCATAGGAGAACTGTGCATCTGATTTGAATAAGACTTGGTAAGCTCTATGGGCTTGCCAGGCATGGGGGCAATCACTGTTAACTCTGTACTATTCCTTAAATACAAATGCCTGGCTAGGATCTAGCCCCTGGATAACCGATTTTTACCTGTGATATACATACCCTTTTCAAAATGTGGACCCATCGACAGGTTTATATACACAATCATACTTATTGGATAGAACAGTCCATGAGTTAATGAGATTCGAAGAAAAAAATGTTCTTCTGTCAGCCAGACCATTTTGCCAAGCCTTCATATCTGAACAGCAAGCTTTAAAATACCCTTAAAGCATGTTTATACTTTGTTCAGACACCCCTCAGTATTGATCTTATCCTAGGAGAACAACAGTAATCATTTGAGAAAATGAGGCTGAGGGGTGTCTGTCCAGATGCTCATCTATTATCAAACAGATCAGGCATCTGTTATCCTTACCTTTGGAACTATCATCTTCACACATATGGCAGACAATCTGATACATTTAAATTAAACTCACAGACCCATCAATCAGATTATTAAAATTATAAATAATGTAATTTACATAGTCAAGCCTTGCAACAGTAAAACAATATGCCTCCCCTAGACTCATAAACCAATATTCATTTTCTAATACCTGCCATTAATAGTGTAGAAACCTTAGAACTTTGCAAATAATATGGGGACAGCTACAAGGTTAAGGAAGCCCTATTGCCAGACCATTCATGAAGGAGGAGCTGGACCAGCATAGAGAGTAAAGCTGGCCATAGATGGATTGAAATTATGCTGAACCAGCCAAATTTCAATACATGCATGTATGAGGTTGGACAGAAAACGATCTACTGATCGACTTCTGTACAACCTCCCTGTTGGATTTTCCAAGCTTGATCAGTGCCACAGGCTATAGCTGGCAGCACTGATCAGTGTATTCTGACAGTAAAGAAGTTTCCCTGAGTGTGTGGCTGGGGAATCGAGTCATCTTTTTTCATTCAACTGGCTATGGGCTGCCTAACCGGACACTCTCAGCAGAGGAGAGGGCTATGATAGGGAACTGAAGTAGTCAAAGTGGCTAGCGATTTCAAAGGTGCATTGGAAGAAAAAAAAGATTTATGGACAGGAAAAAAATGCAAGTATTTAAAAGAGAAGTGCGAGTTTACAAAAAAACAAACGTACATACTCACCTAGATGGCTGCAGCTGTCCCCCACTGGCTTTACACTGAGAACTGAGCAATCAAAGACTGCTGATCGCTTAGTTCTTGGTCTTCTGTGAGCAGAGAGCTGGTGACTGTCTGCTCTGCAACTCCAGTGTTTACTGCAGTGCTGAGGTGTGGAGGGGGTGGGAGCAGCTGGCTCATGCTCTCAGCAGTGCGCTGAGAGGCTAAACCAGGTGACGCTCAGGCATCTGGGTAGATCCCAGCATTATTGTTGGGATCCCTGCAGTCTGGACTATCTCTGTTGCATCAGCCAACAGATGGATTTATTCTGGTGTCAGCTGAATCTGGGACAGGACTGCAGAACTAAGTGACCTCCTGTGATCCCAAGGAGAAGTATGGCCAAAAAAGCTTTGGACATACTTCTCTATTAAATACTCGATTTTTCTGTTCTTTCATATTGCATTATTTTTATGAGGTGTGCAGAACTATAGTTATTCTAAAATTATATCTTTACTATCTGCAAATACTTTATGGTTGCAGGAGGCAAAGGTGATATATTCTATAAAATTCTGGTACACACTTCGATAAAGGGGGTTTCTTCGCATTCACCTCCAAACAATTTCCCCAGATCTACCTCTCCTCTGGACCTCATAAGCAAGCTGGGGTTGTCATACTTATTAAACATGGGTCCCCTTTCACTTTCTCTGAACACTATAGCGACCCACATGGCCACTTCATCATCCTCCGAGGTCTGTGGCAAACCCAAGCGGTCACTTTTTGTGCCCTATATGCCCCGAACATTAAACAACATAGATTCTTGACTAAAGTGTTCACCCGCCTCTTTCGATCTGACCATCCCCGGTCATCACCGGCTCGTGCCCTCAGGGACTCAAAGCTCTTTTCGACAACTCTCCAGATGTTATGCTCTCTTTGATGCCTGGAGGGCTCTCCACCCAAGGGATCGGCAGTATACCTTTCACTCAGCCCCCCACCAAACACACTCCCGCATTGATTACTTTTTTATCAACAAACCCACACTTAGAATAACACGCAAAGCACGGATACTCCCTATCTCATGGTCCGACCACGCCCCTATTTTGCTCACGTTAGACCTAGACTCCCCCAACCATAGGCCTTACAACTGGAGACTAAACACACTCCTTCTCCAACACCTCCCATCAAAAACAGAACTAATCTCCACCCTAAAATTCCATTTTGCGGAGAATAACACTACTGACTTATCCCTCCCCACACTTTGGGAAGCCCATAAGGCAGTCCTCCGGGGTAGATGTATGGTGTTATCCTCTGCCATGAAAAAAGATACACTGGCTACAAAGCTGCAGACCGAGAAGGAGCTCCAGGCCCTAGAACATCGGCTACAACTACCCTATCCCTCCTCAGAAAGATCACAAACTTGCGAGCGACCCTAAGCGATTTGGCGTTGGGCCGCGTAGAAAAAGCTCTGCTCAGATTAAAACAAGTGTACTACGACAAAAGTTAACAAGGCCCACTCCCTACTGGCCAAGAAGCTACGTGACAACTCCCACACGATGACACCCCACCAGATTAAGAACAGATAAGGCTGCCTACTATCCCACCCCAAAGATATAGCCCATACCTTTGCAGAATTCTACACAGGCCTCTATAATAATCCTGACATCCCTAGTAACCACCCCGACCTTTCTCATCGCATGCAAAAATATTTTGAGGAGAGCGGCGTTCCCCAACTCCAACCCTCTGACTTATCAACCCTAAATGCAGGGATTACTGAAGAAGAAATAGAATAGACTATTAAATCTCTGACATCCCACAAATCCCCAGGCCGGGATGGACTGCCTTATGAATATTACAAAACTTTTCTTCACCCCGATTCCATTGGACATGTAGCGATCCTTTATCACTTTGATCCTCAAACCAGACAAAGACCCCATCCTGTGTGCCAACTACAGGCCCATCGTTCTGCTGAACTCGGACCTAAAATTTTTTACAAAGTTACTCTTAATCCGCTTGAATGTAGTCCTCCCCTCTCTCAGCTACAAGGATCAAGTGGGCTTTGTCCCACTCAGACAGGTGGGCGACAACACCAGAATAGTGATCGACCTGGTGGGCGTGTGGAACAGGGAGAACTCAGCATCCTTGCTACTTAGCCTGGATGTCGAAAAGGCCTTTGACCGTCTTGGGTGGCCCTTCCTGTTCACCACGATACATCATGTTGGGTTAAGGGGACCTTTCCTGTGAGCGATCCGGCAGCTCTACTCCAACCCTTCCCCCCAAGTTAGAACCCCCTTTCCCCCTTTCTCTCCGTAGCTAACGGTGACCGGCAGGGGTGCCCACTTTCACCCCTGCTATTTGCGCTCTGTGTTGAACCCTTAGCTGCCTCTATCCGAGGTAATCCTGATATTTAAGGTACCTCAGTCAGGGGTAGAGAGTTTAAAATTTCGCTGACGACATCATCCTCACCCTGACTCAACCTAGAATCTCCCTCCCGAACCTCCATGCGGAATTAGACCGCTATGGAGCACTCCCGGGATATAAAATTAATGCATCTAAATCGGAGGCCCTTCCAATTAACATCCCCGAAGTGGAAATTGCTCACCTGAAGGCCAACTTCTCCTACCGTTGGAAACGCACCACCCTAAGATACCTGGGGATACAGATCACCTCAAAATTCACCACCCTATACCAAGAAAATTTCCCCCCCTCTTCCACTCGATCAGAACCCTGCTCCTGCAGTGGAAGAAGCACAACATCCCTCTTCTAGGTCGGATCGCCTCAGTTAAAATGACGATCCTCCCGAAGCTACTGTACCTCTTCCAAACACTGCCCTTACCTGTTCCCTATAAACACTTGAGAAAACTTCAATCCGACCTATTTCAATACATCTGGGACTACAAAAGGCATAGAGTACCCCAATCGGTACTAATGGTGGCGCGCTCGTATGGAGGCCTTGCATTTGCCAACCTCATTAAATATTACCAGGCGACCCAGCTTCATGCAATAGCTTCATGGTTCACCCAAAGATCCTACAACAAGTGGACAGAAATCGAAAAAATTTGGCTTGCCCCGACACATCCGAAAAATTTACTTTAGAGTGCGAATGCGGAGGTAGCCCCCGAACGTTTGCTAGGATCCATGTCCCAACTTCGGCGGCTTTGGCGCAAACTGTTGCATCCACATGGGCTGTCTTCAGGGAGATCGCTTCTAACTTCTTTTGTCTGCAACTCCAAGGTGCCAGATAGCCTCACCCACCAAATGTCATACCAGTGGACATGACGGAATCTATTTCATTTTGGGAACCTAGTGGACCCTAGATCACGCAAATTATTGCCCTTTGCCGAACTTCAGACCAAATTCGATCTACCTCACCAGGTTTTTTAATGGGTACTTGCAAATACGCCACTATGCCCTATCCATAGCTCCTAACTTGCAATTTCCCCCCCAACCGCATTTGAAAACCTAATTCTAGCTCTACCCAGAAGGGCCTAATCTCCTACATTTACAAAATACTAAATACCTACCCCTTAGAAACACAGGGCAAACACACCTATATGACTGGGTGGGAGAAAGCACTCAATGAGGAAATTCCCTTAGAACAGTGGCAGGTGATCTGGTCCCAGGTGGCAAAGAGCTCACTCTGCACACTATATAAAGAGAATGCATACAAAATCCTCCTTTTCTGGTACATGACCCCGGATGTGCTCCATGCCATCTATCCCACTAGTTCCGATCGCTGTTGGCGATGTCAGGGAGATCGAGGTTGCCTCTTCCATATTTACTGGAGCTGCCCACTAATCACCCCCTTCTGGAACACGGTCCAGCAGTTGCTGGCCTGTCTTCTTGAAATACCTGTCCCTATGACCCCCAATTTTTTTCTACTGGGCCTATCACCACAGAAGATTCCCACATCCTACAAAAAACTAGTTTGCCACATCCTCACAGCTGCACGCTGTCTTGTAGCCCTAAATTGGAAAAAACGCTCCTCCCCTACTCTCGAGGCCCTATACGCTAGAATTAAAGATGTGGAGCTAATGGAGAAAATGACCACTAGGATGCAGGACAGGCTGGAAGCCCATGACAAAATCTGGGAGCTGTGGCACCTTCAGGAGGACACACCATGATCAGGTAAAAGAGCTACTACGATGACCCCTTCCTTCTCCTTTCTCTATTCCTTTCCTTTCCCTCTACTTTGAGTATTCTTGTGACTCTCACTACCTTACATAAGTTACTAAATGTTATTAAATGACACCATAACGCATATACAACAACATAAGATATGTGACTACTATTGTCTTTGAGCATATTGCAAGAAGTTTTGAGTAAATGTCTAAAAGAATTGATGCATAATATGATCTGTATCTTTCAATTCACGTTTTTTTTTTTGTACTGCAAAAGCAAATAATAATAATAATAAAATGTTATTTGGAAAAAAATGATGGTACAAGCTACAAAAAGAACGGATTTGGCATGTATAGTTAAAACTGGAAACTACAGCACTGTTATATTTAAATGCAAAACATAGAAATTCAGTGATAAACATCTGTAAATGTAAAAAAAATGTGTGCCTAAAATATTCACATTTTACAAAAGCTTCATTCTCTAATACTGCTATGTTGACTTCAAATTACCTAATCTATCCTCATCACATTAACTATTCATTATTGTCTACTGTTTTCCCAACTTTATAGAGAGAGTGCTAATTAAATGTTTACCATAGGCTCCCTAGTGAAATTTGCAAACACAAATTAACTTCATATTTACTTACCAGAAAGGAACAGTTAGCTGATAAACAAGGTGACAAAAGTAAAAGTCAGACTCTATGTGCAAGGTCGGCCATAGACAGAGCTATTTTCTTTCCTGCAACCTCGGGTTGTACAAAAGAAAATTTCTTGATTTCCCCATGGGGGAATCCCTCCCACTGAGCCAACATGTTCTCCGGGGGGGGGGGGGTCTTGGCGGGGGAAGCCATCCCTGCTGGGAGAACACAGTGATTACTAAGGTTATGATAGCCGATACCAATAATTGCATGCAAAATCCAACAGGCTTGTTGTACCCAAGTTGATCAATCGATCAACTTGGGTACAATCAGCCTGCCCATACATTGTTCAAATAGATTTGAACCATCTATGGCCGGCTTAAGTATGTCACTCAGAGAAGGGTTTCTATGCCTCTTGTATTAGTCTGGTTTGCCTGAAAATAGATTTGAACAGATGATCTATAAGTATTCACGTATGGAAGAAACTAAATATCAAATTGGTTCATATGTTGAATGTATCTGTCTATGTACAGTATGTGGCCATTCCATAACTGCTTCCAAGACCAACCCCTATAATTGGAATTTGATCTAAAGCAAGTGCCAGTGCCAACAAGATCTCATTTGAGTGAAAGGGTACCTACAAGTTTGGAAAATACTAACATCTGCATACATGCAAATCCCTACATAGTTGTTTTGTTTACCGCAGTGTTAATTACTGTTTATGGATAACACATATTTTTCACTTTAGTGTGAATGATGGAGATGGAGCTTTGAGTTCCAATGTGCCTTATCATTTCTTTTTGGTATGGCGCTAAATTCATAGTAGTTGAACTGGCCATACACTAGAAGATTTCTTTTGTTCAGTCTGTGGGCGGAACAAAAGAAATCTAACAGATTCCTTAATCCAGATAAAAGTCATTTGTTGACAAATCCTCCCTACCAGGCAATTGTATTTTACCAGCTGCTAGTGCTTTTTATCACTCAGACTACCTAGACAGTGTCTGCAGGTGAATGACTACAGGCACTGTTTGGCAGACAATTTTCAGACCCAATTTCTCAGGTAAAAATGTATTGAGTAATCAACTTTTGTTGAGCCAGCAGGGCCAACCATTATTAGAATTTAACCACTTCAGCCCCGGAAGGTTTTACCCCCTTCCTGACCAGAGCACTTTTTACAATTCGGCACTGCGTCGCTTTAACTGCTAATTGCGCGGTCATGCAATGCTGTACCCAAACGAAATTTGCGTCCTTTTCTTCCCACAAATAGAGCTTTCTTTTGATGGTATTTGATCACCTCTGCCGTTTTTATTTTTTGCGCTATACACGGAAAAAGACCGAAAATTTTGAAAAAAAATGATATTTTCTACTTTTTGTTCTAA
This sequence comes from Lithobates septentrionalis, assembly GCA_037952835.1. Taxonomy (NCBI): domain Eukaryota; kingdom Metazoa; phylum Chordata; class Amphibia; order Anura; family Ranidae; genus Lithobates; species Lithobates septentrionalis. The sequence continues at coordinate 635,939 of JBBDGP010000244.1, forward strand.
AAAAAATCCAATAAACTCAATTTTAGTCATACATTTAGGCCAAAATGTATTCGGCCACATGTCTTTGGTAAAAAAAATGTCAATAAGTGTATATTTATTGGTTTGCGCAAAAGTTATAGCGTCTACAAACTAGGGTACATTTTCTGGAATTTACACAGCCTTTAATTTATGACTGCCTATGTCGATTCTTGAGGTGCTAAAATGGCAGGGCAGTACAAAACCCCCACAAATGACCCCATTTTGGAAAGTAGACACCCCAAGGAATTTGCTGAGAGGCATGTTGAGCCCATTGAATATTCATTTTTTTTGTCCCAAGTGATTGAATAATGACAAAAAAAAAAAAAAAAAAAAAAAATTACAAAAAGTTGTCACTAAATGATATATTGCTCACACAGGCCATGGGCATATGTGGAATTGCACCCCAAAATACATTTAGCTGCTTCTCCTGAGTACGGGGATACCACATGTGTGGGACTTTTTGGGAGCCTAGCCGCGTACGGGGCCCCGAAAACCAATCACCGCCTTCAGGATTTCTAAGGGCGTACATTTTTGATTTTACTCCTCACTACCTATCACAGTTTTGAAGGCCATAAAATGCCCAGATGACATAAAACCCCCCCAAATGACCCCATTTTGGAAAGTAGACACCCCAAGCTATTTGCTTTGAGGCATGTTGAGTCCATGGAATGTTTTATATTTTGACACAAGTTGCGGGAAAGTGACAAATTTTTTTTTTTTTTTTTTTTTTTTGCACAAAGTTGTCACTAAATGATATATTGCTCACACAGGCCATGGGCATATGTGGAATTGCACCCCAAAATACATTTAGCTGCTTCTCCTGAGTACGGGGATACCACATGTGTGGGACTTTTTAGGAGCCTAGCCGCGTACGGGACCCCGAAAACCAAGCACCGCCTTCAGGATTTCTAAGGGCGTACATTTTTGATTTTACTCCTCACTGCCTATCACAGTTTCGGAGGCCATGGAATGCCCAGGTGGCACAAACCCCCCCCAAATGACCCCATTTTGGAAAGCAGACACCCCAAGCTATTTGCTGAGAGGCATGGTGAGTATTTTGCAGCTCTCATTTGTTTTTGAAAATAAAGAAAGACGAGAAAAAAAATTTTTTTTTTTCTTTTTTCAATTTTCAAAACTTTGTGACAAAAAGTGAGGTCTGCAAAATACTCACTATACCTCTCATCAAATAGCTTGGGGTGTCTACTTTCCAAAATGGGGTCATTTGGGGGGGGGTTTGTGCCACCTGGGCATTCCATGGCCTCCGAAACTGTGATAGGCAGTGAAGAGTGAAATCAAAAATTTACGGCCTTAGAAAGCCTGAAGGCGGTGCTTGGTTTTCGGGGTCCCGTACGCGGCTAGGCTCCCAAAAAGTCCCACACATGTGGTATCCCCGTACTCAGGAGAAGCAACAGAATGTATTTTGGGGTGTAATTTCACATATTCCCATGGCATGTTTGAGCAATATATCATTTAGTGACAACTTTGCGCAAAAAAAAATAAAAAAAATAAAAAATTGTCTCTTTCCCGCAACTTGTGTCACAATATAAATTATTCCATGGACTCAACATGACTCTCAGCAAATAGCTTGGGGTGTCTACTTTCCAAAATGGGGTCATTTGGGGGGGTTTTGAACTGTCCTGGCATTTTATGCACAACATCTAGAAGCTTATGTCACACATCACCCACTCTTCTAACCACTTGAAGACAAAGCCCTTTCTGACACTTATTGTTTACATAAAAAAATAATTTTTTTTTGCAAGAAAATTACTTTGAACCCCCAAACATTATATATTTTTTTTAAAGCAAATGCCCTACAGATTAAAATGGTGGGTGTTTCATTTTTTTTTTTCACACAGTATTTGCGCAGCGATTTTTCAAACGCATTTTTTGGGGAAAAAACACACTTTTTTACATTTTAATGCACTAAAACACACTATATTGCCCAAATGTTTGATGAAATAAAAAAGATGATCTTAGGCCGAGTACATGGATACCAAACATGACATGCTTTAAAATTGCGCACAAACGTGCAGTGGCGACAAACTAAATACATTTTTAAAAGCCTTTAAAAGCCTTTACAGGTTACCACTTTAGATTTACAGAGGAGGTCTACTGCTAAACTTACTGCCCTCGATCTGACCTTCGCGGCGATACCTCACATGCATGGTGCAATTGCTGTTTACATTTGACGCCAGACCAACGCTTGCGTTCACCTTAGCGCGAGAGCAGGGGGGACAGGGGTGCTTTTTTTTTTTTTTTTTTTTTTTTCTTTATTATTATTATTTTTTTATCTTATTTTTAAACTGTTCCTTTCATTTTTTTTTTTTTTTAAATCATTTTTATTGTTATCTCAGGGAATGTAAATATCCCCTATGATAGCAATAGGTAGTGACAGGTACTCTTTTTTGCAAAAATTGGGGTCTATTAGACCCTAGATTTCTCCTCTGCCCTCAAAGCATCTGATCACACCAAGATCGGTGTGATAAAATGCTTTCCCAATTTCCCAATGGCGCTGTTTACATCCGGCGAAATCTACGTCATAAAATGCTCGTAGCTTCCGGTTTCTTAGGTCATAGAGATGTTTGGAGCCACTCTGGTCTCTGATCAGCTCTATGGTCAGCTGGCTGAATCACCGGCTGCATTCTCAGGTTCCCTGTTGAGACAGGAGAGCCAGAGAAAAACACGGAAGATGTTGGGGGGGGGGGGGGGGCATTCCCTCCCACTGCTTGTAAAAGCAGTCTAGAGGCTAATTAGCCACTAGGATTGCTTTTACATGAAAGCCGACCGCTGGCTGAAAAGAATGATACCAAGATGATACCTAAACCTGCAGGCATCATTCTGGTATAACCACTCAAAGTCGTGAATGGCATACCTGAAGACAAAAAAATGGTTAACAATAATACACAGTAAACAGTAAAGTATAAATAATTACATACCTGAAAAGCAAACGTGATAAAACATAACAACAATAAAACATTGCAGAATAGAATACAGTAAAAAAGAGCAGAACAATAGAGAGAGAATAGAGAGAGAGAGAACAATAAAACGACAACTATTTTTATTTTATATTTTTGTTTGTGTTTTTTTTTTTTTTTTTTTTACACTTTTTTTTGTAACTAACTTTTATAACTGTAACCGGTTCCAGGTTCGGGTCTCTCAAAATGCGATGGCATCTCGGGAGACCCTGTGAAAGTGTGCCTAGTCTGTGCAATGCTGTACCCTACGCTAATAGTCAACTAGTGCATGGTAGCGTTCAAAACATTCACCAATGCAAAGACCAGGATTGTCAGGACAGGAGGGACAATAATAGCGGGTGTCACGCCTATATCCGCGCTTTCTGCAGACACAACATCTTTTTTGGGGGGTTCGTTGGGTAGGGGTACTCGGGAGGACATAAAAATGCCTCTCATGCAGCCGACTGCATTTGGTTGGGGATGTGAATGGGGGAAGTACGGGCGCTGCAGAAGCGGTGGGTTCCCAATTAGGATTGGCGAATGCAGCAGGAAGGGCATTATGGGCACGACGGGCCTGTGTTTGTCTTTTTGGTGGCAGCGGGACACTACTTGTGCTTGCCACCTCACCAGCTTGAACTGCACTTATGGGACTCGCCACGTCACCAAGTGTTACTGTAGTGCTGGTTTGACTACGACCGGGGTGTACTAGGCCGCTGGCGCTTGCCAGTTCACCAAAACGCTACAAAAAAAACTGTTAGCGATCGCAGGGATCAGGCCTGACTCTGCGAACGCTGCAGTTATGCGTTTAGTGTTTTGTAAGTGACAGTGATCGATCGATACTGCACTTGGGTGGGCTGGGCCGGGCCGGGCGGAGGGGCAAAACGCAGGTGCTAGCAGGTATCTGGGCTGATCCCGCTAACACTGCGTTTTTGGGAACCCTAAACTGCTGGGGACGCTAGTATAGATCAGATCGGATCAGATATTGATGCGATCAGATACTATACCACTAAGGGAGGTGTACGGTGCGTGCGTGGGTGTTAGCGGTACTGGCGCTAATCTGACGCTGCCTGGGGCTGGTGCTTGCCAGTTCACCAAAATACTACCAAAAAAACTGTTAGCGATCGCAGGGATCAGGCCTGACTCTGCGAACGCTGCAGTTATGCGTTTAGTGTTTTGTAAGTGACAGTGATCGATCGATACTGCACTTGGGTGGGCTGGGCCGGGCGGAGGGGCAAAACGCAGGTGCTAGCAGGTATCTGGGCTGATCCCGCTAACACTGCGTTTTTGGGAACCCTAAACTGCTGGGGACGCTAGTATAGATCTGATCGGATCAGATATTGATCCGTTCAGATACTATACCACTAAGGGAGGTGTACGGTGCGTGCGTGGGTGTTAGCGCTACTGGCGCTAATCTGACGCTGCCTGGGGCTGGTGCTTGCCAGTTCACCAAAACGCTACCAAAAAAACTGTTAGCGATCGCAGGGATCAGGCCTGACTCTGCGAACGCTGCAGTTATGCGTTTAGTGTTTTGTAAGTGACAGTGATCGATCGATACTGCACTTGGGTGGGCTGGGCTGGGCGGAGGGGCAAAACGCAGGTGCTAGCGGGTATCTGGGCTGATCCCGCTAACACTGCGTTTTCGGGAACCCTAAACTGCTGGGGACGCTAGTATAGATCTGATCGGATCAGATATTGATCCGTTGAGATACTATACCACTAAGGGAAGCGCATGCTGCGTGCGTGGGTGTTCGCGGTACTGGCGCTAATCTGACGCTGCCTGGGGCGACGCATATCACCGCCGGGCGATCAGGGGGCTAAACCTTTATTCGGTAATAAACGGCGGGTGCCCTGACACTATAAAAAATAAACAAACTAACCAGCGTCACCCGTAACAGTTATACAGTGATCAGTGGTGAAAGGGTTAACTAGGGGGCAATCAAGGGGTTAAAACATTTATTAGATAGTATATGGGGGTCCCCTGTCGCTATAAAACACTGACGGCGAACCTAAATATTTACGTTCCTAACTAGCGTCACCAGCGACACTAATACAGCGATCAGAAAAATGATCGCTTAGCGACACTGGTGACAGGGGGTGATCAAGGGGTTAAAACTTTATTAGGGGGGGTTAGGGGGGTATCCTAGACCTAAAGGGGGCCTAACACTAACTGCCCTAACACTAACTGTCACAAACTGACACTATGCAGTAATCAGAAAAAAAAAAGAAAAAAAAAAAAAAAAATACTGCTAATGTCAGTTTGTGACAGGGGGGGGGGGTGATTGGGGGGGGATCGGGGGGCGATCGGGGGGGGGATCGGGGGTGTAAATATGCCTGGCATGTTCTACTGTGTGTGTGTGTGTGTTGTGCACTCACTTGTCATCTCTCCTCGGCGCTGGAACGGAAACTGCCAGACCGGGGAGAGATGACATCACATCCTCTGCCTGTGTGAAACGACACACAGGCAGAGGAGGATTCCTATTGGCTGGGAGCGATCGCGAGGGGGGGGCCACGATCGGATGGTCTCCCCCTCGCCTCCCGACGCTCCCAGTCAGATGCCGACCGCCGATGGCACCGGGGGGGGGTCCGATCGGACCCCCCGCCCGCGGGAGGCAGATCACGTATGGGTACGTGATTTTGCCTGCCCGTGCCATTCTGCCGCAGTATATATGCGGTAGGCGGTCGGCAAGTGGTTAAGATGATTCCTCTGACTTGGCCGAAATTCGAAAAGTGTAGGGCAAGCGTTACTCTTCTCACTGCTTCTATGACATCCTGCATAATAGTAAAATCCATATTGGTCTTATTCACAAATTGGCTCTTTTGAGACATGACTATGCACATACTTTATATGTCCAAATTTGTTAAAGACCCCACCATCCTAGGATTTGGTGAAACAGTTGTTCCTTACGACATGTGGGCACCTTTGGGATTTGAATTGTATCCCAAAACACTCTTTTCTATATTTTCCTCTCTTTACCCCTCTAAATGTTGGTACCCATAGACTTGAAATAACATTCACTCAATCCAACCATCTGGAAGACTTTTGATACCACCTACTGGCAACTGCCTGAGGAAACAATCAATAAGCCAGGTTAAAAAAGGTGAAGCAATTACTATTTTTCTGCATTGAAATGAATGGCAGTAGCAGCATCTGCCACTAATGCACTAATCTCTACTCTAGCACAAACAAGGATATTCAGTAAAGCCACTTTTTTTGGTTTGTGAGCCATATTTTTTTTCAGTGTACCTACAACCAATCACTTTACTATCTCATTTTTATCTACCACTTTAGGCCTACCTTAAATACATTTTACATTATTTATTAACATTCCTTCTCCTAATGTCACGATTTATAGTAAAGAATATTTTTAAGTAGGGAAATTATTGAAATATTGAAGTGTTGGTGATTTTCAGAAGTTGAGCATTGCTATCAAAAGTGTTCCTAAGTAAGAAAGAAAAGTATTGATGAGTTGAGTAGGTCTATGACTGAGACAGGCAAAGGCTGTATTTTGTGACCTGTCATATTTCGTAATGTAAATAATTTTAACCTTCAAATGTATACTTTGCATGCTGTTAAATATGAAAGGGACTGAAACGAAGCGTTACTTTCAAATGAAGCTCAGATAATCAACAGCTAGTTGCTTTTGTTTACAGTAAAAAAGTGGTAACTCCATTTGCCACTAAAGCCTCGTACACACAATACGAAAATTAGATGGGAAAATTCGTAAGACGAGCTGTCTGCGGATTTTCTGAACTTTAGTACGGTGCTTTCGACAGCCAATTTCACTTTTTCATCAGACAAAAGCCGGATGTGCAGGCTATAAAATTTTTGTTGGATGTGAACTCAACGTCTGATTTTCGGACGGTCACTACAGAAATCGTCACACAAAAGTCAAAAGTACAAACACACATGCTCGGAATCAAGGAACGACCGGGAAGAGTTCGGTCTTGTAAACTACCATTCGTAATCTAGAATTAACATTCGTAACGCGGCAATTGATGAAATGTCAAAATGCAGCGCACATTCTCATCTTCTTTAATGGGATAATAATGAAGCTGCTTTGCTGGTGATACTGAGGTAGTTATGCCAAACGTATTTTAAAAGGCATTTGCTTTGTAGTGATATAAATAATATTAATATTATGTTTTTTTGATTTTTTGGAGAAGTTACCATAACACCATTATCCCTGAGTTTTTAAGATCAAAGATACAACTATGTTGGTGTCCCTTGTTAATTTTCCATTGTGTTGTTTTTAATGTAACTGCCTACTCCCAAACTGTCATTTGAAGAAAAACACATAGCCAAGTATTATTCTACACAATTTTTTTATTGTGCAGAAAAAAAAACAACAGAAATTAAATTAGAGATGCTATCTCCCATCCAAATAAAAATAACTTAACAAAAACGTGTGAATCAACGCTCACCACACTTCTACTAACATGAAATTAACATAAGGGGCTCAAAGGGTGGTGCTTGAGAAATGAACTTCCTCTTTATATTCTCATAGTACGTCACTACAATCATATTTGTCGAATGAGAATTTGTGGATAGTTAGTATGCTAGATAAAATCCTGCACACTCGCTTTTGACAAAAATCAGACGCTCGGTCGTACAACAAATGAACCGTGTGTACAAGGCTTAAGTCATGTGCAGCAGTGTGGACCCAAATTCCACTAATGTTTCCGAACCCAACAAACAGATAACAAATACAAGCATGACCTTGTTGTACTACAGAGCACTTATTTTCAGCAAAAATAGAAGTTATTCCATCTATTATTGAAAGTATAAAGGTCCAATAATTTGCATTGACGGTAATTTGTCATTGACTTTGTTAACCTTGTCACAGATGAAGGGAAGCTTCCCACCAATGACACTGAAAATAATTTGTACAAAAAAAAACTAGAAAAAAAAGTTTACTGGGAATTTTTTAACAATTCAAAACTGTGATAAACAAACCACAACAGGGAAAAACAGTACTAAATGAGCATCCTTTTTTGTACTACAGTATATGAAGGAAATTGAATATTTATCTATGATATGCAATGTTTTAACATATCTGGATCATTACATAAAAGTAAACTGACTTGGCTTAAAAAGCCCAACAGTGCTGAGGTACAGGGAACTTGTGGTACCTGTAAAGCTAGTCATAAACATTTGCATTTCTTTCAGCCTTCGGGGCGGAATGAGAGAAGTGAGTCAAGTCAGTCATTCTAAAACTCAAACATGGCCTCAACTTTCATTCAAGTTGCAATTAAGCCCTGCCTGTGGTTATTCTATTGTTAAATCAGAGCCTCAGTGGGCTATAGAAGCTTTAACATTTTTAAAATTTCACTGTAAATGAGGCTTAAGCCTTGTAAACAGGGTCAGATTATTGGATGAATTATCGTCAGTTTTTTTGTTTAATGCTAGTCTCAAATCGAAAGTGAAGAGAGTACTCACCATCAGAAAATTTTCTGACGACAGAATTCAACGTCACAAGTGACCTAATGTGTTGAATTGTTTTGTATGTGTTCTTTCATTTCTGAGCATGCCTAGTCTTGCTCTTCAGATTTTTTTTTGACCGTACTAATGAAAAGAAAATTGATCATTGTGGTCACATCAGACAAAAATTTTCAAGCCTGCACATCCAGTTTTTGTCTGCCGAAAATTCGTAATCGGCTGTCAAAAGCAGCATACTAACGATCAGAAAATCGGCAGATCGTTCATCGGACAAAGTTCATCTTCAGATTTTCTGACCGTGTGTGCGGGCCTTAAGACCACCTACACACTATTAGATTTTCTGCAGATTTTTTCCTTCAGATTTACCAAAACCTTATAATATGAGGTCAAACCTTAAGAGTTTTAACTTTTATGCAATCAGGCAGGCCCTTGCACTACATAGGTTTGGTAAATCTGAAGACAAAAATCTGCAGAAAATCTTACAGTGTGTATGGGGTCTAAGAGTTTCAATGTGTATGCAATCAGGCAGGCCCTTGCACTACATGGTTTTGATAATCTGAAGACAAAAATCTGCAGAAAATCTTACAGTGTGTATGGCTCGGTTCACACTGGAAGCTAATGTGTCAGCAGGGGTGAAGCTTGAAGAGTATCTGTGAGTGCCAAGCCAGGGACCCAGCAGGGAAGCGGGGATGACGCTTGAGGAAGATACTGAGTGCTACAGTGAAAGAGCTCAGGGGATCCAGTGGCTGGTGGATCTGAAGTCTAGTGAGAGAGACTGGGAGCTCGTTGAGTGAACAGTAAGTAAGTGTGGGGTAAAGAGAATTGTTCATGTTGCAGATAGTTGAATACCTTTACTGTTAGTAACAGCTATAAGATTGTTGCTATAGAAGACAGTGATCCTGCCTATACAGAAGTGGTGTTCGGCTGGAGGCCTTCACCTGTATAGCTGTCTACCTATAGAAGTCTCGGAATCTACCAATTAATATTGCATCTACCTAAGGGAGTCCTGTCCTAATCCTCTCTCTCAGAGTTCTGTTTAAGAGACAATAAATCTCTTTGCATTCAAAAAGTGTCTGGGGCCCACCTGTTCATCTTGCATTACACCCACCATTCCTTGTAACCCACTCTACACTGAAGGATGTAAGCTGTCCTTAACTCTGGAGGTCACCATTGGGCTTTAGGGGCCCCGAGACTTTGCTACAAATATAAATGTATATTTTTAAATATATATATTATTAATAATATTTTTTAATAAAGTATCGTGGGTGTTTTCAAATATTTACTATCATAAAAAATCCATATTCTGAATATTTCCCCTTGACTTTATATAATGAATGAACAAGAAAAAAAATAAGCTTAAACACATACATATTATGCACAGAAACATGCTTAAAAAAATCAGCTTAACCACTAGCCGCCCAGGCACTGTCATGTGACGGTGGTACGAGGCAGCTCTCGTTCTGGGCGGACGTCATATGACGTGATCGCCTTCCCGAGCCACTAGGGGGCGCTTGTGTGCTGCCGGCGGCATGCACGCGCGCCCGCCGCGTCACTGGGGAACCGATGCGCGTGCCCAGCGGCCACGATGTCCGCCGGGCACCCGCAATTGCCCAGTAACTGAGCAGGACCGTGGATCTGTGTATGTGAACACACAGATCCACGTCCTGTCAGAGGAGAGGAGACCAATGGTGTGTCCCTTGTATATAGGGGCACCGATCAGTCACCTCCCCCAGTCAGTCCCCTCCCCCCACAGTTAGAATCACCTCCTTAGGACACACATTTAACCCCTCGATCACCCCCTAGTGTTAACCCCTTCCCTGCCAGTCACATTTACATAGTAATCAATGCATTTTTATAGCACGGATCGCTGTATAAATGTGAATGGTCCCAAAAATGTGTCAAAAGTGTCCGATATGTCCGCCTCATTATCGCAGTCACAATAAAAATCGCAGATCGCCGCCATGACTAGTAAAAAAAATAAAATAAATAAAAATGCTATAAATCTATCCCCTATTTTATAGACGCTATAACTTTTGCGAAAACCAATCAATATACGCTTATTGCAATTTTTTTTACCAAAAATATGTAGAAGAATACATATCGGCCTAAACTGAGGAAAAAAATTGTTTTAAGAAGAAAAAATGGATATTTATTACAGCAAAAAGTAAAAAACATTGTGTTTTTTCAAACTTGTCCCTCTTCTTTTGTTTATAGCGCAATAAATAAAAACCGCAGAGGTGATCAAATACCACCAAAAGAAAGCTCTATTTGTGGGGAAAAAATGATAAAAATTTCATTAGGGTGCAGTGTAACATGACCGCGCAATTATCATTCGACACCGCTGAAAGCTGAAAAATGGATTCGGCAGGAAGGGGGTGAAAGTGCCCTGTATTGAGGTGGTTAAACACATGTGGTAATGGGTGTCAAAAACAAGCATTATTGAACATGCATATGAGTGAAAGGGCCATTGTCCTAAAATCACCATCAGTAAAGAGGTTGAAGTCATTGAGTGGAAATTGAAATGCTTTACTTTAGGTACAAGAAACTCAAAGGATTGCAGGAGAAAGTTTATCTACCCACTTTACATCTTAGCAATTCATATTTACATAGTACCAGCCATGCTGAGGGCTGATAAAGGCTCCTCAAACAAAAGATAAGCCTGGCATTTCCTATGTAGGATTGCAGGCCAATTAGGCCTGCTATCACTTTGCGCCAACAAAGGCCCAGTGTCATGTTTCATCACTTCTTTTGTCAGCTTGGAACAAGGTGGAGTTCAACTGCTTTCATATTACTAGTGCAGTCAACGGCACATCTAAGCCAGCTCTGAAGATAAAGAAAGTTGATGGTTCTAGAAATTGTCTAGTATACATTACACTAGAAAATATGCATACAGCTACAATAAAATCTTTACAGCCTCTGGTTATCTGGTATATATTATTGATAATACAAATAAGTTATATACTTTAGTATGTTAATTCTTTATCTCAGTTGCTACTACATCTGATCCACCAAATACTTGGGTCATTCAAGGCTATCCTTGATACAGCATGGTATGCTCCCAGTTGTGTTAAATGAAAATGGAAAATCTGTGTGTGAAGGGTACAAACCTTTCTTCATTTCAGCAAGACTCCCTCGGGACTCTTACCCTGGAGTCTCTTCCATGAAGGGCCCCTGCATGCTCTAACTTCTTGCTCTTCCATGAATCTCTGACAGAAATGGCTTCTGTGGTGCCTCTTTCTGTTCTTGCTCTCTCTGGGGTGTTTGATTTAAACTTTTTCTATGGCCTTGAGAACCATAATACTAGGCATTACTTCAAGTTCTGGAGAGCATATTATTTTCTTGCCCTGGTATTTCTTTAAATGCAGGTCAAGGGCATAACTAAAGCCATAGCATACCATGTGACAGCTTAACAGCCCCATCACCTGTAGATGTAGATAATGACCCAGATACAGTAAAATGACATACAGAACCACAGCAACTTTTTTTGGTTTAATAACTTACGGTAGTCAACCATATTCTATATATGAGTTAAAGTATCTCTGATTATGCACTTTTTTCAGATGGTGCTTTGGATATACAGGACAGGCAACACCATTAAATTATTTTTCTGATATTAGTACTAAAATATATAGCACTGCTAACAATTCAGTACAATTTCTTTAAAATTGGCTCTAGTGTGAATGAGTTTGGTAGGAATGTTATGCAGCGTACACACCATCGGGATTTTGGTCGGAAAAAGATATGATGGCTTTTCCGACGGGATTCCGCTCAAGCTTGCCTTGCATACACATGGTCACACAAAAGTTCGCTGAACTTTAGACTTTAGACCGTCAAGAACGCGGAGATGTACAACACTACGACAAGCCGAGTAAATGAAGTTCAATGCTTCCGAGCATGCGTCAAATTATTTCTGAGCATGCGTAGGAATTTTGCACGTTGGAATTGCTACAGACGATCACATTGTCGGATAGGAACTTTTTCCGACCGAAAAATTGAGAACATGCTCTCAATCTTTTGCTGGCTGGAGTTCGGCTAGCAAAAGTCCGATGGAGCATACACACGGTCGCATTTTTCGACCAAAAGCTCTCATCGGTCTTTTGCTGGCCGAATTTCCGATTGTGTGTACACGGCATAAAGTGCTATCTGGGAACATGGACTGATGTGAACAGATCTGTGTACTCTATAAAGTTTTAGAGAGACCGTGTTTTTGAGAGTGTTCTTATTTTTCTTTTTTTACAAAATTAGATGTCATTGTATTTTATTTTCATTTTTTTACAGAGCATGTAAACTGCATGGAACAAAAAGGTCCAGGAAAAAAGAAAGAAGAAAAGGTCCATGAAATACACCCAGCTAATGCCAAAGGGGATTTCCTATGGAGATTACTACTGCGTCAAAATATTACATAGCTTGATTCAAGGAGGAAGATCTGAACAATGGTAAGAGGAAAATGACTGTGTATGTTAACAGTGAATACATCTTAGGTTTTGCAATTTGATTGTTATCAGTTGTACAAAAGGGATTTGATTATTTTAAAATGACATGGATTATTCTTCAGTTTAAAACTCACAAACAGGCAGAAGTCCTTGGTAAATTCATATTACATTCACATTGTAAACCTCTAGGTATTACCACCTATAAAAAGGTAGGTAATGTTATGACTGGGCTATGTGTGTGACAATAAACAAAGTCCACAAGAAGAGAATAAGCTAGCATCTTTTAAAGAAAAGATTAATATAAGGCATTTGTTGTACACTCAGCTATTACAGTATTCACACAAAGAGAAGGTTGACGGAGGGCGAAGAGACTGCAGCCACCCTACAGGAGTAGCCTATGAGTTATAAATGGTATAGGGGCAAGACCTGGTACATTGAACCAGTTGCCTCAAAATTTCTTCAATTTGAGTGGACAAGTCCTCTGTTGATAGACTCATTTTTCTTGAAACAAAATATCTTTAACTATGGTAACCCATGTTTTGTCATCTGGTGGTATAGGAACAATCAGCCAATGTGCTATGAGCTTGCAGACCAGAAACAGTAGTATGTGCATAGGTATTCTATACACTGGGTGAAACCTCTTTGCCATCTATTAATCCATGTAAATACAATTTAGGGGCTAAGGTAAAGGTAGCATAAAAAACGCTATTCACAGTGGTTAACATATTTGTCTAACAAGGAAAAAGCTTTGGCCACCTCTATAAAATGTATATAATATTCCCTGGGGACTGTCCACATCTTCCACAATCCAGTAGAAACCTACCACCGTACTGATGGAGCTTTGTGTGGTGGGTTGCGATAGGTTCCGTGTAGTATAAAACAATTGGAGTTTTTGAGATGGTGGCAAGGACAGCACGATTAGGACCTCTAGAATAGATTAATCATCTACCAGCCTACTCAAATCCATCCTCATTTTGAGCCTACTCAAATCCATTTCAATTTCCACTGTAAAAAAATTCTGTGTTAAAAGCTGAAGTAAGAATAAGATATATAATGAAAATATGGCCCTTTGTTGTGGAGGTCTGAGTCACTAAGCCAAACAAGGGGACGTGCATTCATTTAAAACACAAAGACATACAAATACTGTTCGTTTTCATAGTTTGTGGTTTAGAAAAGAGCTTAAAGGGGATTTAGGAGAAGTAGTTAACGGTAAACGATAAGATCTTAGAATGTACAAAAAGGTAGATTTAATATGTGATAGAAATGTAGTAATACTCTTGAATGAATCATTTAAAAGACACTTCTTGTGTACGCTGTTATATTTTGGACATCTACTTCTGCAAGATCATAAAGAAAACAAAGACGTTTGATAGCCAAGTAAATACAGTACATTAATGAAAGGAATGAATAGACCTACTTTAACTATAATTAATGTTAAACAAAAAATGGGCTCATTTACTGTAGGAGAAAGGTTGAATAAAAGTGACATAATCTGTGTGTATAATAATATCTAAGGTCAGTTACTATAAAGATTTAGCTGTATCGTTCACAAATGGAGTAAATATGGTTTTACTATCTCTACGGAAAGTGTGATTCCTGTGGTTAGATTGTGGAATGCACCTTTTTGTAAGGTGGTGAATGCAAACTCAGTAGCTCAGTTTACTTATAAAATAGAAGATTCTTTGCAAGTAATGGTATATATAGCCATGGTCAGAGAAATCCAGTACTGTATTTGATACTTTTTTTTTAGCAGCATTGGCACCTCATTTTTCAAGACATGTTTTCAAATGATCCACTCACTTTATTAATACTGCTTTGAGTTTCAGAATAGAACAGATCTTTTGAAAGCTGTTAGAACCCTTTCACAATGAGGCACTTTTCAAGCGCTTTGGCACTAAAATAAAAGCACCTGAAAAGCTCACGAAAACCTATTTCCATTAAAATCAATGAATGTTTTCACACTGCGGCGGTGCGCTGGCAGGGAGGTGGAAAAACTCCTGCAAGCAGCATTTTTGGAGCATGTTTGGAGCACTATAAAAAACACCTCAAAAGTGCCCTTCTCTATTGAAATATATGGGACGCGCCTAAAAAGCGCATGAAAAGCACTTCAAAATCCCCTTAAAATGGTTCTTGAAGCAGTTTTTGAGTTACGTGACCTTCAAAAAAAGCACACCGCTGACGCCTGAAAAGTAACTGAAAAGCTCTGCAAAAGCGCCTAAAAAGAGCCGCAAAAGCGCTCGGCGTTTTATGGCCAGTTTTCAAGCGCCTCAGTGTGAAAGGGCTCTTAGTGCAAATAAAAACTTACATACACATCACATACAGTACTCAAACATACACTATATTGCCAAAAGTATTGAGGCGCCTGCCTTTACATGCACATGAACTCTAATGACATCCCAGTCTTAGTCCATAGGGTTCAATATTGAGTTGGCCCACCTTTTGTAGTTATAACAGCTTCAGCTCTTCTGGGAAGGCTGTCCACAAGGTTTAGGAGTGTGTCTATGGGAATGTTTGATCATTCTTCCAGAAGCGCATTTGTGAGGTCAGGCACTAATGTAGACGAGAAGGCCTGGCTCGCAGTCTCCGCTTTAATTCATCCCATGTTCTATTGGGTTGAGGTCAGGACTCAGGCCAGTGCAGGCCAGTCAAGTTCCTCCACCCCAAACTCGCTCATCCATGTCTTTATGGACCTTGTTTGTGCACTGGTGCGCAGTCATCCAGAACAGGAAGGGGTCATCCCCAAACTGTTGCCACAAAGTTGGGAGCATGAAATTGTACAAAATGTCTTGGTATGCTGATGCTTTAAGAGTTCCTTTCACTGGAACTAAGGGGCCAAGCCCAACCCCTGAAAAACAACCCTACACCATAATCCCTCCTCCACCAAATGATTTGCAGGGGTGGACCAATATTTTTGACAATATAGTGTGGATTAGTGAGTTTAACTCAATATTAAACCCTACGGACTAAGACTGGTATGTCATTAAAGTTTATGTGCATGTAAAAGCAGGCATCCCAATACTTTTGGCAATATAGTGTATGGCTGCTGGCTTTTATTCTTACCATGAAATATTGTCCTTTTGTGAGACATATTGGTTACACTTGGAGTTTTGTGTTCCTCAGGAAGGATCAACACTGCTAGACAATAGGCCTGGTTAATGCAAAGGCCCTGTGTATTTTTCATTGAATAAAAACTTACAGCACTTTGAATCTCTGAACTCACCACACTGCAAATGACCAGTGCTGACCATCAATGTAACAATGAATAATTGATCAGTCATAGAAGTCGATGGTTTGAAATGATCCCTTGACCACGAGCAATTATTTAAAATATCAAACAATAGGAACATTTTAACTTAAATATTTTTTTTTTACCAGAAATAATGAAAAAATTGGATATGGACGGAACTTCTTATATAGTGCATGTAACTACTATATGACATTTCTTTTATTGAAACAGTAGTTATATTTAAAGAGGAGATACAATCTCCTAATATAAACCTTAATAAATACATCTTCAGTAAGCTTAGGGAATGGTTTTGCTATATAGGCTATTCGTAAGAAAATCTAATGTTTACTGTTTAAATATGAGGTTGATTACCTTAGACTCCAAGTCTGTCGGTGGCCATCTCATGTTATGCCTCATTCACACGAAGCGGACTCCGTTTCCACGGAGCCCGCCTCGGTTCGCCGGCTCAGCAGGAGATCTCTCCGTTGATCTCCGCTGAGCCGGCGGATGACAGGTCCCTCTCTGCTCACTGAGTGGGGAGGGGCTTGTCAGGCGCCGCTGCTGCCTATGGAGGGATCGGATGAAAACAGACAGCATGTCCGTTTTCATCAGATCTCACCCGATCCGATCCGCCAGCAACGGATCTGGACGTAGGGCCATCCGTCTGCTTTTTGCGGATCGGACCGGGTCGGATGTCAGCGGACATTTCTCCGCTGACATCCGTCGCTCCATAGGTTAACATGGAGCGCCCGTTCAGGTCCGCCTTCAAAACTGACAGGCGGACCTGAACGGTCCGATCGTGTGAAAGGGGCCTAAGGGTACCTGAAGCCGACGACCTTTAACTTCCAGCTACCCAGCATGCACATCTAGTTCTTGAACCTGTGCAGTCATTACTGCATATCATTTCTTAGACTACTGACAGAGGTCATGCATTAACCTGTGCAGTGCCATGCAGCATGCATTATTGTTTGAACACAAACAGAAACTTCTGACACCACTATACTGTCCGTACAGGTCAACAAATGACAACAGGAAACTACATGATAAATGCACATTTTATGCAGGTGAAAAACACAAGGTGCAGGTAGAAAGGTCTATAATGCTGTTAACTTTGCAATGAAGTCTCTGCTGACTTCCATCATCCAATCATGTTTAAGAAAAAATACCATTAGTGATTGTGTATTCTTTACCAAGTGAATTTTCACCACATGTACTATGAAAACGATCTACTCCTTTAATAGATAAACCCCAAAGTGGCAGTTGGACATGTTGCTTGTTTTCTTAAAAGCTGAAAGCAGAAGGTTTTTTATCTTAATGCATTCTATGCATTAGGATAAAAAAAAAAACCTTCTGTGGGCAGTCTCTCCCCTTTAGCCCCTTAATACTTACCTTAGCCCCATCTCTATCCAGCGATGTTGCACGAGAGACCCTGCTGTCCAGGACACTCTCTCCTGATTGGCTAAGACACACAGAGGGCACCATTGGCTCCCACTGCTGTCAATCAAAGTCAGTGAGCCAATCAGGAGAGAGAGGGGATGAGGCAGAGCCGCGGCTCGGTGTCTGAATGGACACACAGAGCAATGGCTCGGCTCTGGTGCCCCCATGGCAAGCTGCTGGCTGTGGGGGCACTCAACAGGAGGGAGGGGCCAGGAGCACTGGCAAAGGATCTGAGAAGAGGAGGGTCAGAGCTGTTCTGTGCCAAACCACTGCACAGGGCAGGTAAGTATAACATTCTTGTTATTTTTCAACAAAAAAAACAAGACTTTAGTATCTACTTGAAGTTTAGGCAAATGTTTTTTACCGGTTTGTTTTGGCTATACATACTGTACACTGTACACTTTAAAATGGATCCTACAAAAAAAAGTAAATATTTGCTATGTTGTACAAAAAAGTTAGAATGCTTTGAATTCCCTCTGCAAAATGGCAGTGAACTTTCTGTCATGTAAATCTATGTTTCTTTAAAGGTAACTTTATTGTACATAAGGTTTGTAAGTACAATAAAATAGAGCAAACACTGCTCATATATAAAAACAATGTATAAACATATTATCCATGCATTACACTGTCATCAGATAATAAAGGAACAGCTATATGACACAGCTGAAGACATTAAAGTAGAGTTTCAGTCATTTGTCTGTTTATTAAAAGTCAGCAGCTACAAAAACTGTACCTGCTGACTTTTAATAAACACACACTCACCTGGTACACAATCCAACGGTGCACCCACCGCAGCCGTGTTCTCCCCGTGTCCTCCCTTGGCGGCACTGGCATCTCTACAATGGGCACCCGGCTGTGACAGCTTGCGGCTTCACAGCCGGGTGCCCACTACGCATGCTGTTCTGCGCTCTGTTACTGTTCCCAAAGTCTTCTAGGACCTATCATTTATCCCAGAAGACTTCGGGAAGGAGAACTTCTGCTTCTGATCGGCTAAGGTGACTGGAACGGAAGTGGGAGCAGGTACCTGTCAAAATCAGGTACCTGCTCCCCTCTCTTCCCAAAAAGCTCAGTTTCACAAACAGGAACTGGGAGGAGGCCTTAAAGCGGAAGTTGCAATTTTGGGTGGAACTCCACTTTAAGTGCAGGTCACTAACAATCCTGAAAAAAAACTGAAAATAAAATATACATGGGATGGTCCTTGAGTTGCAATCTTATAAACAATGAAGACTTGCATAGTAATCTATTAAATCAGCAAGTGGGCTTTAGCTCCAGGCAATACCTTTAAGCTTCATGTACACTTGGTCATCATTTACTACGGCCACGGTTTGGATGCGTTTTGCGTTTTCCCGCAACTGGAAGAGGTTGAGGGAGGTTGAACCTCACCTAACGTCTCCTAAGCTCTGCTGTAAGCCTATGTGTACATTAACACATAGGCTTTTATGGAGTTGAGTTTAGGAGCTTTGGCAAAAAAACGCAAGTTTAGAAGCTGCTAGTCTACATGAAGCCTAAACATTGAGTGGTATAGTAGGGTCTGCATTCACCCAGGAGTCTCGAATCTTATGAAATTTCTTAGGGCAGCCTCTGGCCTCATATGTCAATTTGTATAATGGGCGTGCCTGATTAATTAGTTTGAGCCAAAAAGCCACAGTAGGAGGAGCTTGAGATTTCCAGTGAATAGCTATAGATTTATTGGCATAAAACATAACTAAGCGCAGAAAAAGCTTGGCACAGTTAGGGAGAGAATCAGCATCAATATAACCAAATAGCAATCTTAAGGGATTACAAATATTCTGTCATGGGACTCTAGCTATTTATCTGCTTTGTGCTGGATCTGACTGCTAGTCTTAGGAGATTTGGCGATGTCACTACTGTGCTGCCCAATGTTCTCTTTGCTGGAGAGAAAACTGTATCTGAGGACCTGTACTGCATGCATTTCCCTGCCTCAATTATTTGGTGGATTTCTGCTCTCCACATTTCTTGCTGCTTCTTGGATATTCCTCCTAAAATCACTAAATCTCTAGTCATCAGGGGAGCAGCTCCAACATGAGGAAGCCGTGCTCCTCTCCTGAGATGGCCATACCCTCAGAGAAACAGTCAGTTGCAGGGAAACTTCAGGCAAAACTGGTGACTTTGCCCCTTGCTTGCTTTGTTGACCATATATTCCACAGTTCAGGTTCCCTTTTAACAACATTTGAACCAAGGTATGTTTAAAAATGGCAAAGTGATAAATGGTATTTACCCAGTGCTGTTTATAAATGGCAGTAGATATAACACCATTGGGCAGCCATTTCATCCATTATTCCAGGTAGGCTCAACCATCCTCAGGCACTGTGTATAGAGCCAATCTTAATGTCTCTGTACCTTCAGATCTCTATGATTGCTCATAGCGAGACCAATCACATGATATAAACAGTATGTGTTTACAGCTAAGAACATTCCTCTTCCACTTACAATGGAGATACGGTAGGAAACAGAAACAAATGAATGACTGGCTTTTTTATTAGTTTCTGAGCAGTGTATACAATCACTGCAGCAGCTACAATAATAATGTTGAATGCTTTCATCCCCCTTCTTCTCCTACCCACTCCCACTCTCTCTATGTGACTTGTATATTAACCCTTCGTCTCACTTATTCTGAACATTTGTACATTAACTCCTTCATCTGAATTCTACCACTGTACTGTATGTGACCTGTAGACTAAGGCCCCGTTCACATCTGGGCATTTGCGATCGCCGAGATTTTGCCCACAATCCCAAAACACTTGGCAAAACTGACAAATTACACCATGCTTGTTCAGGGGTCATTCATTTTTAATGGAACCTAAATGCAGATATGATTCTGCTGTGATTGTCTTGCGGTCAAGTTAGGCAAACCGCAAGCTTGTCGCACAAAAAGGAGCTGGAGGTTCTTTTGGGCAACAAGCTTCACGCAATGAGGTTTGCCGTGATTGCAGAGCAATTTCTCATGCGACACTCACCGCAGAATCGCACCCGTGTTTAGGTACCATTGAAAACTAATGGCCCCTGAACAAGCATGGTGTGATTTCTCCATTTTGCAGAGCGTTTTGGGATCACAAGCGGAATCGTGGTGATTCTTCTCACGACTGCAAATGCCCAGGTGTGAACAGGGCCTTACCCTTTGTGTCTGACCTGTATTCACTGTATCTAGTGCATCATTACCTGTGCTGTGGCAGATTAGAGCATCACTTCCAGTATACTGCTGCAATCATCAGTGAACAATAATGAACATTTGGAAACAATAAACATGGGTGGTACATAAACACTGATCCCTTGAAAATAGCATTTGGGAGGAGGCTTATTAAAACCAGCAATGGAATTCTTAAGCTGAACTGGAAAACTCTCAGCTTGGTTGCTTAGTTACATTACCATTAAGGCTTTATTAATCACAAAATCAAACATTTGTATTGTTGCAGCTTTAGGCTTTCTTTCTTCTATTTTCATCTGGTGATCTGGTGATCCAGCCTACAAGTCTGTTGTTTTTTTCAAAAGCACAAGCTCTCCAACAGAAGGTATCTATTTACACGGATGAGACAAACCACTTAACACTAGCATGGGTGATTAAAATGATCACTTTTTATTTATTCAGGCAAAACCTTTATCCCAAAAAGAAAAAAAAAAACATCAAAAGCAATTTCACATGGATATTTTACATTTTGCTTGAAATTATCTATGAAAAAATGTCTGATCCTTTGATATTCTCATTGATAAAGAGGAAGGAAGTACATCTTTGCCATTCTGAAGCTTCCCTCCAACCACTTTGCATATTATTTTATATATATACTGTGATTCTGTACTTGCCAAATATGCTGCAGAGATCTCCCTCCACTGAGTCTGGCTTCAACCATTTTAACTGTGGGCACCTAAAGCTGCTGCCTGTTCACTTCATGGATTTACACAGACACACAGAGGCACATCTCCAGCTCTGCAGCTCTCATTGGCCCTCTTATGACTCACCCCCCCCCCCCCCCCCTCCTGGGGAGAGAGAGAGAGAGCTGTGCATAATGTCATAAGCTTTTTATCAGACAAGAAACAGGAAGTTGGGCTGTATAAGGTATTTACTGGCAGAAAAAAAAGCTTTACTATCCAAAGTTAAAACAACAAGGGCAGAAGATTTAATAGATGGAAAGATGAAAAAATGACTGAAGTTCTGCTTTAATCATCCATGCACAATGTCTACTCTCAAAGACACAAGGAAGAATGTAAAGAGTCATGGAGCTTTTAATGGTGAACAAATTTTTCACTTCCCCTCATTCTCAGAGAGTCATTTTCTAATCTAGTATTAGCACCTGCATATATATATTTAAAGTAGATAAAGATAATGCTTAAAGCAGAACTCCAGGAATTTAGTTACTTCCTAAAATGTGCCAGATTACTATGGGTTAAGTCCAACAAGGTGCAAGCAACCTCATGGACTTATCTCTTTAATTTACATTTTTACTGAGTGCCGGTAGCACAGCTATTGCTGTATTTTTGACGCTTCGACAGTGGACCTTCTGGTCTCCGCTCCTGCAGCTGCAAAGTCACTCTACCCATCTCTCCCCTCCTCCTGGCCAATCATAGAATGCTTTGTATTATGTGAACCTATTCACAAAATACAAAACATTCTGTGAAAGGACTGCAGAGGGGAGCATCTCTCCTGTCAGAGCACTGGGAGTATAGTGATAGCTGTACTCCCAGTGCTCAGTAAAACTGCCAGTTGTAAATAAAGGAGATAAGTCCATGAGGTGGCATGCACCCATATTAAGCTAGCACATTTATGTTTATATTTATGCATCCTTTAGACTATAAATAATAAGAAACCAACATGTAAAGTGCAAATCATAAATAACCTTTATTCTTATAGCTCAAAGCTCTGATCAAATGTGAGTAGTTGATATGAGTAGTTGAACATTGTGCATCTTCTTCTCAGTATACTGCTGAATTCAATAAACTTTCATGTGTTATAGCTGCAAGTTTTGCTTACTGGTTAAGAAACAAAAAGCAGCACAGCTGTAACCTTTGGGGTTAACCACATGAGCCTTAATTAACATTTAACCTTATGATACATCTTCAGGGCCAGTAAACAGTGCTTGTTTTAGCTTCTTAAGTAATTGCATTTTATGTAGAATTGAGTACATTTTATAAATGTAATTTGCTTAAATAAAACAAGGTCATTTTGTTCCAAATCTATAAATACACTTTGCTATGAAAGCATAGCAAAACATAAAATAATATGTAAAAGTTGTCTTTATGTAACATATTTTTAGTTGATAGTAAAAGCATTGGTTACATTTCTTTTAAATCATGTGATGTAAAATATTTTATTATAAATTAAAAATAACTTTAGCTAATGCCTCTACAAGAAGCTACATGTTTTCAGAGAAGGTTTCAATCAGACAAAGCCAGCCTCAAGGCAGGCAGCTACTGCTGATCTGTCTCTTAAAGCAATACCTGAACTGTAACAAATACATAAGCAAAGGGCAAAGGAATTAGAAACAGTATTACCTGTGGTCTCCCTGAAGATGACCTTTTCCCCATTATTGACTTTATTATTGACTTGCCAATCTTCACTCCACATTGTGTATTTCTAGCTAGTGGGAGCAGCCGTAAATGGATTGAAATTCAGCCAGTCCCTGCTGAACTGGCATCATTTTGATCCCTGCATGTTCATAACTGTGGATTGCACAGATCATAGACACCAATTTCAAAGCAACCACCTGTTATAGGCAAAGACAACCCTGATTGATCATAACATTTAGCAATCAGTCAATAGACAAAACTTAATTTAACAATTCATCAAGAATTCATACAGTTGTCAGATAAAAAAACAACCTTCTAAAGTCTTGTTTTTTTCATTAAAAATAACAAACATGTTATACTTACCTCCTCTGTGCAGTGGTTTGGTTTTGCACAGAGCAGCCCGGATCCTCCTCTTCTCGGGTCCCTCTTCAGTGCTCCTGGCCCCTTCCTCCTGATGAGGGCCCCCACAGCAAGCAGCTTGCGATGGGGGCACCCGAGCCGAGCTGCAACTCCGTGTCCATTCAGACACAGAGCCGGGGGCCCGGCCCCACCTCCTTTCTCTCCTCATTGGCTGACTGACTTTGATTGACAGCAGCGGGAGCCAATGGTGCCACACTGCAGCCAATGGCGCTATGCTGCTGTCTCCCAATGAGGAGGGGAGTCCCGGGCAGGCGAGTCTCTCATGCAACATCGCTGGATAGAGATGGACCTCAGGTAAGTATTAGGGAGGCTCAGGGGGGGATGCTGCACACAGAAGGATATGCACATAGAACATAGAATGCATTAAGATAAATAGAACCTTCTGCCTTTACAACCACTTTAATACATAATATACTTTTGGAGCAATGTTCAATGTATGTACTTTTTAATTTATTTATTTATTTCTTTAGAAATCATTTTTGTTTTAGCCATATGACCATAATTATAAATTACTGTTATTACTGTCTGGCACAGTAAGTTAATTTTATGTAGTTTTTTTTACGTTGTTGTAATTGTAGATCTGGATCTGATACAAAGCACATTTTTTTTTATTTCAATAAAAGGCTTTCTCCAGTATCAGCTTATTTAGCCTAAAGCGGTATTAACCACTTCAGCCCCGGAAATATTTACCCCCTTCATGACCGGGCCATTTTTTGCGATACGGCACTGCGTCGATTTAACTGACAATTGCGCGGTCATGCGACGCTGCAGCCAAACAAAATTTAAGTCCTTTTTTTCCCACAAACACAGCTTTCTTTTGATGCTATTTGATCACCTCTGCGGTTTTTATTTTTTGCGCTATAAGCAAAAAAAGACAGAATATTTTGAAAAAAAATCTTTATTTTTTACTTTTTGCTATAATAAATATCCCCAAAATATATATAAAAAAACAAATTTCTTCCTCAGTTTAGACCGATATGTATTCTTCTACATATTTTTGGTAAAAAAAAAATCGCAATAAGCGTATATTGATTGGTTTGCGCAAAAGTTATAGCGTTTACAAAATAGGGGATAGATTTATGGCATTTTTATTATTAATTTTTTTTTTACTAGTAATGGTGGCGATCTGCGATTTTTATTGGGACTGCGACATTGCAGCGGACAGATCGGACACTTTTCACACTATTTTGGGACCATTGACATTTATACAGGGATCAGAGCTATACATAGCCATCAATTACTGTATAAATGTCACTGGCAGGCAAGGGGTTAACACTAGGGGCGATCAAGGGTTAAATGTGTGTCCTAGGGAGTGATTCTAACTGTAGGGGGATGGGACTGCCTGGGTGAGGAGAGCTGATTGTTGTTCCTAAGCAGTAGGAACAACAGATCGCTCTCCTCACCCCTGACAGAATGAAGATCTGTCTGTTTTCATTAACAGATCTCTGTTCTCTCCTTCTCAGGAGCAATCGTGGGTAGCCGACGGGCATCGCGCACGCCAGCCACACTCACGGGCTCCTACGTCACGTGGCGGGCGCGCACGACCTATACTCCTTAAGGCGCCCGCCGTACAGCTACGGCGATTCCCGCAGGAGTGCCATTCTGCCGCCATCAATCGACGGCAGGCGGCCATCAAGTGGTTAAACGCCAAACTGTAATACATTGAAGCTTATCATTCCTTAGATTGGTGGTTGCAATAGTTTTATTTATTTATGCTTTTTTTTTTTCATCGTCTTCTTTCAAACCACTTGTATTAGAGTGCCTCCACTCTGAATGAACAGGAGGCACCTTTGGACAGCAGCATTGTCAGTCTGGGGGGGAGTGTTAGATGTACTAGAAGATTAGACTAACAAATTGTAAGCACCCCTGTCAGTGGTAAATGGTTTATCTCATGTCAAATGGTAGTAACTGATACATTCCGCTGTAGAGCTTGTTATTTTGAAAAACAAAAAACTTACCGGCTGGATCACCAGGTGAAAATAGAGTCTAAAAAAGAAAATGAATGCAGCCATCACATCTAATGCCGCGTACACACAAGCGAAATTTCCATCGGAAAAATCTTGGATGGTTTTTCTGACGGAATTCCGCTCAAGCTTGCCTTGCATACACACGGTCACACAAAAGTTCTCTGAACTTTCGACCGTCAAGAACGCGGTGACGTACAACACTATGACGAGCCGAGAAAATGAAGTTCAATGCTTCCGAGCATGCGTCGAACTGTTTCCGAGCATGCGTAGGAATTTTGCTCGTCGGAATTGGTACAGACGATCGGAATTTCAGATCAGAACTTTTTCCGACCGAAAAATTGAGAACATGCTCTCAATCTTTTGCTGGCTGGAATTCCACCAGCAAAAGTCCGATGGAGCATACACACAGTCGCATTTTCGCACCAAAAGCTCTCATCGGACTTTTGCTGGCGGAATTTCCGCTCGTGTGCACGCGGCATAAGAATTCGTAAGCTGCAAAATAATAAATGTTTTCTTTTGTGTTCAATTGCACTTTAGAAAGGTAAGCAGTGGTGTTGCAAAGTCCTTTTGAATGTTCTGTTTCTTAAAGCCTGGAGCCACTGTTCACAAAAAACCAATGTACTAATGGTTCAGTTCTAGGTGAGTGCTGCAGGTAAAGGGAAAGTAATCAAAGAGAGGGAAAAAATACACGAAGACAGAAAAGAGATACGATGGAGATAAGAAACAGTCTCACATTTTTGTTTATGTTACAAGTCCTACTTCAATCTAAGTGCCCAGAGTCCCAGGTCTTTTAAGATCCTAGCAACACCATAGAAAAAAAAAACAGAAATACATTAATACATTTATACATTTCTCTTTGAGAAAGAAATGTTTTGTACTAATGATCTTTTAGAACAGGCATGTCAAAAACATATGGTTCAGTGAGTAGGATAAGTCTAGAAGGGGCCACTTTCACTCTATGGAGGAAAGCACTTACCTAACTATAAAGATATTTTCTAATTGGAAAGATACTAGAGCACTCTGGAGATTAACACATGCATTCAAGATAATCTGATTAGTCTTTCGTTTCAATTATTGCAGCCTGCAAATATATTAATATAACAGAGGTTCAAGAAAACATTTTTGAAAGTACTCAAGTCCAAGAAGTGTGTTTTTATTAGGTCCCAGTGTATTTAAAAGTGACCCATTTAAAGTGTAAGTTCACCTTCAGCAATATTTTGCAAAATCCCCCTATGCAATTCCATAACTTCTGAATAGTACATACTAGCAATGCTCCTGCTTCAAATGCTGCACCTCCTGCCATTACACATGCAGGGGAGAAGGGGGGCTCTCCACAACAACTGCTGCTCCCTCATTTCCATTCCAGACTGCCATTTTCAGGATGGATTGAACATTTTAATTGTGTGCCTCCTAGCAGCAGCCCTAGGACCTTCAAACTGTGTGCATGCGCAGCGCACTCTCTTTCTCTAGCTGAGCTTGGTAATGGAAGGAGGTATAGCATTTAAAACAGGAGAAGCGCTGGTATCTGCTATTCAGAAGATATAAAAATTCTACAGAGGGATTTTTGGAAAATGTTGCTGAAGGTGTACTTACCCTTTAAACATCTTATTAGCTTTTGGTGCACTGAGCTGTGGTCAGTGGCGTACCAACGTGGGGGGGGGGGGCAGTCCGCCGAGAAGGGATACTGAGAAGGGAACGTCCTGCTGAGGGAAGGGATCCAGCGGTAGGTGCACGGCGCTGTGTCTGGGAGGATCTATATGTAAGTCCCGAGGGCTCCTGTGCCAGCTGCGGGATTAAAGGGATCCGGACACCTGGGATCAGCATCGCTCCAAGAAGTCCAGATTGAGCTCCAAGTAAGGAGGCAGGGTGCAGTCATTTAAGGTCATGCACTGGCTCCCCAATGACAGCCATCCCCTGCTGAGAAAAATTAGCCTAGCACACAGCTGGTGAAAATCATCCCCATGACTGATCCATGATGGGAAACACCTGGATTGGAAAGACTGGGTTGGCCTCTATTAAATAGGTTAGATCCTCTAATTAACAAAGTGGTGCAAAGTGCCATAACCCATAGCAACCAAAATCATCAGTCAGCGTCCAAACTTTAAAAGACTAAAAGACTGATTTCTGATTGATTGCTGGGGGTTATGATACTTTGCTTCTTGCAATCAGACCTGCCCCCCCCCCCCCCACCCCACACACACACACACACTGTGGTTGCTGGGGGTTACTTCTCTAATGTAATGTAATTTTAATGAGCTCTTCATTGGTTGTCATAGGATCTGTGTCAGTATGATCCTTAGAGAGGCCTTATAGAACTCCTCTTAGGAATCCAGATCTAATCACAGAAGAATATCCTATACCGGGGGGGGGGGGGGGGATGCTCTAGGTATGCACCTGGCTGTGGTTGTTCCCCTGAGCATCACCACAGGCAATGCATGGCCCACAACCCTGCTCCTCCTTTGTAAGATGGAGACAGCACAAGACTGCTGGAACTTTAAGACAGGCCCTGTCACAACCCAAGAAAAACCATACCAAGCAAATAATAAAACAGCAGCTGAAGTTCTGAAAAAGATATTGACTTTTCCCACAAAAGTTTAACTTTCCTTCAATTCTTTTCCTCTTCAGTTAAGAATGTTAGAAGTTTTAATGTGATCGACACCCTTTTTGACCAACAGGAATCTTTGGGTGGTGGGAGAGGCTGGGCCAAGCCTAACTTTTATGAGAAAATGTCAAGATTTTCATAGAACTTCTCTTAGCTCAGCATTTACTGATTGTTTCACTGAAGTTAAGCTCTGCTTACCATTTATTTACACTGTTCAATACAGTCAATGAGCTTGACAGGGCTGAAACTAGGGGGCAGGGGGGGCGCTTGCCCCGGGTGACAAATCTAGGGGGGTGCCGCCAGGGGTGCTGCCCCCACCCGCACTGGGAACCACTTCTCTAAGGGTGTCACTGCCGCCCGATCAAGTGTAATGGACAGGCATTTCTCCCTCCTAGTCCTGCCCAGTGCCTAAACAGCCTATGTCTTTTCTGCGTGAGGCATTCCAGAGAAGGGAAGGCTTCAAAGAAGGCCCTGGACTGGGGGGGTGCAGAGGAGGCCCTGGACTGGGGGGGTGCGGAGGACACCCTGGGCTGGGGGGTGTAGAGGAGGCCCTGGGCTGGGGGGTGCAGTGAAGGCCCTGGATTGGGGGGTGTAGAGGAGGCCCTGGACTGGGGGGGCTTAGAGGAGGCCTTGGACTGGAGGGTGCAGTGGAGTCCCTAGGCTGATGGGGGTTGCGGAGGAGGCCCTGACCTGGGGGGTGCAGAGGAGTCCATGGACTTGGGGAATGCAGAGGAAGTCCTGATGGGCTAGGGGGGTGCAGAGGAGGCCCTGACCTGGGGGGGAGCGCAGAGGAGACCCTGGATTTGGGGGATGCAGAGGAGGTTCTGGGCTGGGGGGGTACAGAGGAGGTGCTGGAGTGGGGGGTGCAGGGGAGGCCCTGGACTAGGAGGGGGGGTACACATGAGGCCCTTGACTGGGGGTGCAGAGGAGGCCCGTTGACTAAGAAATGGTGGTTGGTGTGGCAAAGGTCCCTGGATAGGTGGGGTACAAAGGAGATACTGAACTAGGTGAGGGGGTGCCTGGAAGTCCTGGATTGGGGGAGGGGGTGTCTGGAGGCCCTCGACTAGGGCAGCAGGTGTATGGAGGCCCTGGACTAGGAGAAGGGGATCGTGGAGGCCCTCTGGACTAGGAAAGAAGGTGCCTGAAGGACCTTCCAGCTTCAGGGAGAGAGAGCCTGGATTTAAAGCCTGGGGTGAGGAAGAGCCTGCCTGGGCCCTAGAGGGTGAGTTCACAACATAAATGGGGACATTTATCAATTGTCGCAAGTAATGCCAAACAGGAGCAGAGAGACAGGTCCTGTGATAGATTTATTAAAGGAGAAGTACAGCCAAAGCCTGATAGGTTGTACTTCTCCTGTTGATCGCATCAGTGTAGATTGTTTTGCACTCCTGTGACCCATTTTTCAGCTGACAGCGGGCTTAAGGCTGCTCTCGGCTGATGCACAGAATCGGTCCAGGCTGCGGAAAGATCGCAACCATATGGTTGGGATATGCTCACATGCCTGGATCGGCACCCAGTCCAGCCTCTCAGCGAGCCGCTGAGAATCTGAGCCGGCTACTCCCGCCCCTCCACAGCCCAGTGTTTCAGTGAGCACCGGGGGAGGGCAGAGCAGACTGACAGCCACCAGCTCTCTGCTTAGGGAGCACTGAGAACTAAGTGATCGGCTATTTAAATACTCGGTTCTCAGCCTTAGAGCTGGTGGAAGACAAATGCAGCATCTACCTAGGTAAGTATGATCCAAAAATAAAATTTCCATGCTTCTCTTTTAATTACCCAACATCTCCTCTTTCCTGATGTCTGGCCCATTTACATGGAGCATATGCGTCCATGCCCAGTGTAATGGCCGTGTATCGCGTGAGGATATTTGGTATTCTGTGCATCCCTGTGCAGGCAGTCCAGTCAAAGTCAATTGGGACGCAGCAGCTGCATTGACAGTCAAATGTCAAAATTTAACATGCAGACAGGAAGGGATGCATGTATCCAAATGCACAGTGTCTGCATTCCGGTCTGTGCACCCACCTCTATAGGTGAAGCTCTCTGGTGGATGCAGATGCAGTAAAAAAGTGGCTCAGCATACAAGACCTGTCTGCTTAGCCCTTAGGGGAATTTATCAAAACTAGAGCAGACAATTTGGAACAGCTTTGCATGGTAACTAATCAGCTCATAGCTTTCATTTTAAAAGCTGAACGAGCTGAAGATAGAAGCTGATTGGTTGCCATGCGCAGCTGTTCCAAATTCTGACTGCACCCGTTTTGATAAATTCTCCTCACTGTGTTTTACATTTCTTACTCCTGACTACTGCATTCTAAGTACAGCACATTCTTTGTTAAAGTGGTTGTAAAGGTACAACATTCTATGCATGAAGGTAAAAAACCTTCTGTGTGCAGCAGCCCCCCCAGCCCCACCTAATTCTTACCTGACCCCCTTCTGGATCCAGCGATGTCCATGAGAGCCTTGGCACTCCTGACTGGCTGTTGGCAGCAGTGGGAGCTGCTTGCTGTAGGGGCACCCAGAAACAAGCAGGAGCCAGGGGTGCCGGCGAGGGACCCAAGAAGAGGAGGATCCAAGCTTCTCTGTGAAAAACCATTACACAGAGCAGGTAAGTATAACATGTTTATTATTTAGAAAAAAAAACAAGACTTTAATATCACTTTATGGTTAGCTGTGTGTATTAAAGGATGTGCAATAGAACAGTTTTATTTCATTAAAATTAGTATACTGAGGTTTGTACTGTCTGATACATACTCGCTTGTGGCACAGTCATTAAAGTATATGGCCCTTTAAGCCCTTCCCAGTGTTGATGCAATCTGATCACACCCACAGTTTTGAGTTTTGGCATGGTGCCGCTATATTGCCTCTATATTGCCACATACCATTTTTCTTGGTAAAAAAATGCCCAGCCCCAGTTGCCAGATGTGCTAGCTACGCCACTGGAGCTTGAATTACACAAATTCATAATGCATACATTAATGCAGAATAGAAAATAAAGACATTGATAGCAAGTACATTTTTATGGTGAAAGAGAGCGTATTAGCCCCGGTCTGCTATCAATTTTTTTTATTAGTGTACACTGCCTGCTGCACATGTGCAGTGAACTGCACACTGCCATTCATTTACGACATCTTTAGGATGCCAAGGATGGAGCTGGATTCAGGGACAAAGTAACTTTAGCACAAGTGTACATAAGTGACATTATCAGTGACCACCTTAAGGTCAAAGATAGAAGACTCTGGAGAAATCAGTAGCAGCCATGAATCGAAACAAAGTGGGGAAGTGCCAACCTTAAATCACTGGAGGAGGGCATACTAGAGGATAGGTGTGCCATAATGTGTAAGTGCGCTTGAAAATTATTTCAAGAGTTTCCAGACATGCAGTGGATTTAATTCTTAATGAAGTGGAATTGTTATTTTGCAAATATTGTAAATCCTAAATATTACCAATCAAAGCAGTGTGTTAAAAATACAGTAAATGATAGAAAATGCCTACCGATATGTTTGCTACAGGCACTGGTCCTTTAATTTCCTAAAGAGAATGATGGTAGGTGTTAACTGGGAATGTAGTCACAAGATACATTCTACAACCCAGTAGGTTCCAGCATGGGTGGAGGCGCCACCTCATCATATTATTTTCATTGAGACATCTGTCCATCTGTGGCCACCCTTGATCGATAAGTGGGGATCTGTACTGATACACTGAAAAAAGCTTCAAATGGGCTGTGATATGTTATGCACTGTAAACTTTTAAAACTTTTCAAGCCACTACCACCACCCACCAGTCAATTTGTTTCTCAATTAAACCATTTACTGTCTTTACCCCTACTAATTCAGATTCTTTTTCTTTGTTTTCAGCATAAAATGATCCTTTTTATGTCAGACTCCAGTCCTTTGTATTGTAACATGTGCTTATTACAGAGGAAATGGCAATTATCTTTTGAAAGTAAAAGAATTCTAATTGCCCTGTCCAGAAGATTACAGGGATCAGCCCTTTAAATTAGGTCCTTCATATCAGGTCACTCCTATTAACAATAAATCAGCGTAAACTCAGGAGCAAAAGCCCAAATATTTTGTTTTTTTTTTTTGGGGGGGGATCACTTAAAATAATTACCAATGGTGAAAGCAATCTTAAGGATTTACTAACTGGGTATTTAATTCAGGTCAATAAATTAAATAAATGTACTTTTTTAGAATTTTTACTGGTAACAAAATCAAAGTTTTTCATTTAGTAAAGCATTTCTACAAATTAATGAGATTGCTACAATTTTTAGAATTCACACATTAATCTGAGTTGAAAATGTCCAATTTTGTTATGCTGGGAATGTTAGAAATAAAACTGAGAACCAATATATATTCTCCCTGTTCATCAATTTATTAATTTGGTATTACAGTGAAGCTAACAGCATGTGCTACAGAGAGCTCGTTCACAGTTAGCTTTCCTCTTCAACTGGACAGTGTAGAGTCCTTTTAGCCCTTTTATAACAATATTCTGTATACTTATGTACCTATAATAACTTTCATAACTTGTTATCCTCTCAGATACAGCGGGTAAAATAAGTATTAAACACGTCACCATTTTTCTAGGTAGATAGTAAGACTCCTTTCACAGTGGGGCGGTGCAGACGTTTGCGGTAAAGCGCCGTTAGTTTTAGTGGTGCTTTATCGCTGTCATAGCAGCACTTTTTTGGCTGCTAGCGGGGAGCTTTTAACCCACCCCCGCTAGCGGCCGAAGAAAGGGTTAATAGCGCCCTTGTTGTGGCTCTGCCAAAGCGCTTTGCAGCCTCTTCGGCAGCGCTGCCCATTTATTTTAATGGCCAGTGGAGGAGCGCTGTATACACCGCTCCCGCACCTCCCCATAAATGCTGCTTGCAGGACTTTTTTTCCCGTCCTGCAAGTGCACCACATAAGAGGCGCATTTTAGGCGCTTTACAGGCACTATTTTTAGCGCTAAAACGCCTGAAAAGCCCCCCAGTGTGAAAGGAGTCTAAGTAATTTCTAAAGGTGCTATTGACATGAAATTTTTACCACATGTCAGTAACAACCCATGCAATCCATACATACAAAGAAACCAAAACAAATAAATTCAGAAATTCAGTTATGTGTAATAAAATAGAATGACACAGGGAATAAGTATTAAAAATGCTAATGAAATGTATTTAATACTTTGTACAAAATCCTTTGTTGGTAATGACAGCTTCAAGACGCCTCCTGTATGGAGAAACTAGTCGCACGCATTGCTCAGGTGTGATTTTGGCCCATTCTTCCACACAGTCTTCCACCCCTTTTACACTGGGGCGGTTTGCAGGCGCCATTGCGCTAAAAAGAGCGCCTGCAAACCGACCCGAAACAGCCACTGCTGTTTCGATTGCCACTGTGCAATCGAATGCTGCCACTGTGCCATCAAATGCTGCCACTGTGCAATCGAAGGCCACCACTGTGACCCGTCTCGGTGGGGCAGCGGGTGACGTCGGCGAGCGGTGTCCTCCATGCGTCTCCTCCCATCTTCTCCTCCCGTCCTCTCCTCCTGATAGGCGTCCAATCACAGCGCCTGTCGTTTCAGCCAATCAGGTGACAGGTAAAAGACCCGAGCACCTGATTGGCGGAGAGGCGGTTCAGTTTTAGGAAAGTGAATATTCATTCATTGTTCTAACACACCTGGGTGAACCTTTTTTGACACCTATTAGAGCCTATGGCTCTAATCAGGTGCTTCAAAAACACCCCCTGCCGCTGTAATTCAGGCGCCTGGTGCCCGAAAAGGTGCCGGGCACCTGAATAGACCCAAGTAACCCATATGTACAGCAGCAAAATGCTGGGCTTTAATGCCCACACACTGCACATATGCATCGCTGGGTGGGCAACGTTTATGTGATGGGAGCGCGCACCGTGTGTTCTCCCAGCACAAAGACCAAGCTGCCAAAAAAGAATTTTGGTCCCAAGTAAATATTAGTACAGCCAATCACAGTGGTCACATGATCACCAATCCTTCCCACCCCCCCGGGGCAGTAAGAGCAATTAAAGCAGTGGCCACCAGGCGCCTGAATTACAGCGACAGGGGGTGTTTTTGAAGCACCTGATTAGAGCCATAGGCTCTAATAGGTGTCAAAAAAGGTTCACCCAGGTGTGTTAGAACAATGAATGAATATTCACTTTCCTAAAACTGAACCGCCTCTCCGCCAATCAGGTGCTCGGGTCTTTTACCTGTCACCTGATTGGCTGAAACGACAGGCGCTGTGATTGGACGCCTATCAGGAGGAGAGGACGGGAGGAGAAGATGGGAGGAGACGCATGGAGGACACCGCTCGCCGACGTCACCCGCTGCCCCACCGAGACGGGTCACAGTGGTGGCCTTCGATTGCACAGTGGCAGCATTTGATGGCACAGTGGCAGCATTCGATTGGCACAGTGGCAGCATTTGATGGGCACAGTGGCTGCATTTGATGGCATAGTGGCAGCATTTGATGGGCACAGTGGCTGCATTTGATGGGCACTGTGGCAGTGGCAGCATTTGATGGGCACAGTGGCAGCATTTGATGGGCACAGTGGCAGTGGCAGCATTTGATGGGCACAGTGGCAGCATTTGATGGGCACAGTGGCAGTGGCAGCATTTGATGGGCACAGTGGCAGCATTTGATGAGCACAGTGGCAGCATTTGATGGGCCTATAGCTATGTGTGCTCATATATTTTTTCTACTAGTGGTCACATCTGCATTCTTTAATTATGGTGAATCCTTTTTTTTTAACTCAAAAGTGACTCGAGCAGATGCAAAGTATATGTTTCTTATTTCACACATAAACCACAACACAGTTTCACATCAAATTAACATGTTTAAAGCAGGAAACCCAATTCCTCAGCTACGCTTACACCATATTAAGTGTTATGCACCCTATTCTACTTGCGCTGTCCTTCTTAGAACTGCATAGTCCAGAAACAATTGTCATTACTGTTGATATTTTGCTGCTAAATTTTCTCATATATCACAACTACCAAGAAATATACTATTTTTAAACTTCAGAGATATAATACAGTTGGCAAAAAAAGAAAGCAAAGGAAGGTACCTAAATCCCTACAGACATATACAAAGTAGCTGTTCCTCTATTTAGGACTACCAAGATCCTTTAACATACAGTACATTATTATAAAAATCTTTATTGTGTCTTTATTTTATACTTCAAAAATGTAAAAAAAAAAACACTTTTATATTTTAGATATAAAAAGTATTTATATACTCTCCCCTTAATGGC
The DNA here is from genome assembly GCA_037952835.1 of Lithobates septentrionalis. Taxonomy (NCBI): domain Eukaryota; kingdom Metazoa; phylum Chordata; class Amphibia; order Anura; family Ranidae; genus Lithobates; species Lithobates septentrionalis. The sequence goes on from JBBDGP010000244.1 coordinate 671,188, forward strand.
CTACCCTTACACAGGCTATCCCCCCTTCAGTCTATTATGAATGCTGCTGCTAGACTAATACACCTCACTAATCAATCCATGACTGCTACCCTCTCTGCCAATCCCTTCACTGGCTTTCCCTACCCCACCGTACAAAATTCTAAATGGTAACCACAACATACAAAGCCATCCACAACATCGCCCCCAGCTACATGACCAACCTCATCTGCAGATATCGCCCAAATCATCCCCTCTGCTCCTCCCAGGACCTCCTGCTCTCTAGCTCCCTTGTTATCTCCTCTCATGCTCGCCTTCAGGACTTCTCCAGAGCCTCTCCCATCCTCTGGAACTCCCTGCCCCAGTATATCCAATCAGCCCCTAATCTGTCCACCTCTAGGAGATCCCTGAAAACTCACTTATTCAGGGAAGCCTATCCCACACCCACCTAACAACTGTCCCTGAGCCACCCCATCAAATCATTCCCTGCATCTATTACCTTTTGTACCACCACCCCCTCCCTTTAGAATGTAAGCTCTACAAGCAAGGCCCTCCTGTCCCTTCTGTATTGAACTGTACTGTAATTGTGCTGTCCCCCCTCTACATTGTAAAGCGCTGCATAAACTATTGGCGCTATATAAATTGTGTATAATAATAATAATATACAAACTAAAACAAAGATACATACATAAAACAATATTTGTCCACTATTTTTATATTTGAATCACTTATCAAACCTCCCTATTTTGGTATACATTTCAACTATCCTATGAAATGGTTAGTCTCACATTTGTATCTGAGAGGGGTTCATGGCTGGAATGACTTGCTCTGTCCATTTTGCAGGTGATACCTGTTTCCTCAGGAACATAGATATCAGTGCTGTCCGATAGAACTAGCAATTTCCAGAATGTTAATTTTCCTCTGGGAACCATGGGGCATCTACAGTATATGCAGAAAGAGCGGTTCATAGGAACTAGCATTTTCAGGGGAAGTCGGAAATGGAGACCCATGTAATCCTCCAGATACTGGTTTCCCCTTCAACTGCTACAGGCCTATATTCAGTGTAGTTTCATGCTAATAGAAGCTACATGAAAAAAAAATGTGTATAATAAAAGGGAAATTATACAGATTTTCCATATCGGCACTCATTGTCCTACAGTGATATAAGCATCCTGCTTGCATAAGAAGCATTCAAATGTATAAAAAGGCCTACTGTAATGTGGGAATGTTACCTCCCCACCCAAACTTGTCAACACATGACCAAAAAGTCAAATAAGGTAACTTCTTACAATGCCACCATATAAGAGTATTTACACAGCACTGGCATATGATATGTTAGAATAGCAATGTCTGTACGTTGCCTTATTGTTACAGGATGTTGTCTTACTTTACAAATGTACAGAAGATATGGATAAAGGCTTGTAAATAAAATACAGAAAATGTAATTGTTTCTTTAAGGCCACTTTCACACTGAGGCGTTTTAGTGCTAAAAATAGAGCCTGTAAAGCGCCTCTCCTGTCACTCCAGTGTGAGAGCCCGAGTGCTTTCACATTGGGGCGGTGCGCTTGCAGGACGCTAGAAAAAGTCCTGCTCATTGAAATGAATGAGCAGCGCTGCCGAAGAACCTGCAAAGCGCTTTCAGCAGAGGCGCTACACGGGCGGGATTAACCCCTTCTTTGGCCACTAACGGGAGTTAAAAGCGCCCGCTAGTGAAAAGCGCTGCTAAAACGACGGTAAAGTGCCGCTAAAATTAGCGGCGCTTTACCGCCGACGTGCTCACCACCCCAGTGTGAAAGTAACCTAATTAATATAATTTCATGTTTTATGCTTACAAACAAACACATAAACACATACATATTTATCCATTTCAGCTGCCATACCGGTATATACAGTATATCATGTTTATAAACCATAATACAGTATATAAATGTAGATACTTTATGGAAATAAAACATTTTTACATTTCAACTGCAGATTTGACAAAAATGTATTAGTACGTTTGATAACAAAATAACACTAATATTGTTTTTAGGTGAGGCAAAAAGGCTTTATTTTGGCAATATTGTCATGCGAAAATTATTTTATTTTGCAATAAATGGGCAAAAAGAGGTAACCAAACTAAGGAATACTTTTCTTATTTTTAGCAGTAATTTTTTTTTTTTAAGTTTGACCAATGATAGTTTTAAAGCAACTGAATTTATTTGATCATTTATCCAATTCATAATACAATAAAATGATGGTTCTAGTACAAAGTATTACAAAGTTTACAAATGGAATACCTTTTTCGTTTTGAGGGGGTTTTTTTATATAGGAAATTGCAAAATTGAAGAAATAAGTACAGGTGGGTGCTATCTACTTATATCACCTGGGAGATAACAGTTACTTAACCACTTCAGCCCCGGAAGAATTTGCCCCCTTAATGACCAGGCCATTTTTTGCGATACGGCACTGCGTCACTTTAACTGACAATTGTGCGGTCATGCAACATTGTAACCAATAAAAATTGATGTACTTTTTCCCCCCACAAATAGAGCTTTCTTTTGGTGGTATTTGATCACCTCTGTGGTTTTTATTTTTTTAAATAAACAAGAAAAGAACGACAATTTTGAAAAATAAGTAATATTTTATAACTTTTGCTATAATAAATACCCCCCCAAAAAATATAAAAAAACTAATTTCTTCCTCAGTTTAGGTTGATATGTATTCTTCTACATATTTTTGGTAAAAAAAAGAAAACGCAATAAGCGTATATTGATTGGTTTGTGCAAAAGTTATATCGTCTAATATGGGATATATTTATAGCATTTTTATTATTTTTTTTTTTACTAGTAATGGCAGTGATCTGCGATTTTTAGTGGGACTGCGACATTGCGGCAGACAGATTGGACACTTTTGACACTTTTTTAGGACCATTGCCATTTATACAGCGATCGGAGCTAAAAATAGCCACTAATTGCTGTATAAATGTCATTGGCAGGGAAGGGGTTAACATTAGGACGCGATCAGAGGGTTAAATGTGTGTCCTAGGGAGTGATTCTAACTGTGGGGGATGGGACTGCCTGGAGGAGGAGACCGATCGTTGTTCATACTTGGTATGAACAACATATCTGTCTCTTCTCTCCTGACAGAAAGGAGATCTGTCTGTGTACATTGACAGATCTCCGCTGTGTCTCTCTCAGGAGCGATCACGTGTGACCGGCGAACATCACGGCCGCCGGGCACGCGCATTGGCTCCATCGTCGAGGTTTGTCCCCTAGTGGTCTTAAAGCAGCCGACGTACAGCTACAGCGATTTGCCCAGGGGAGCCAACCTGCCGCAGTATAATGCCCCGTACACACGGTCGGACTTTGTTCGGACATTCCGACAACAAAATCCTAGGATTTTTTCCGACGGATGTTGGCTCAAACTTGTCTTGCATACACACGGTCACACAAAGTTGACGGAAAATCCGATCATTCTGAACGCGGTGACGTAAAACACGTACGTCAGGACTAGAAACGGGGCAGTGGCCAATAGCTTTCATCTCTTTATTTATTCTGAGCATGCGTGGCACTTTGTCCGTCGGATTTGTGTACACACGATTGGAATTTCCGACAACGGATTTTGTTGTCGGAAAATTTTATAGCCTGCTCTCAAACTTTGTGTGTTGGAAAATCCGATGGAAAATGTGTGATGGAGCCCACACACGGTCGGAATTTCCGACAACAAGGTCCTATCACACATTTTCCATCGGAAAATCCGACCGTGTGTACGGGGCATAACTGTGGTGGCTGGTCCTCTAGTGGTTAAAGTGTTACTAAGCCCAGTAATATGAAAATAGTTCACCGCCCCCCCCCCCCCCCCCACAGTGCCCACAGCTTATAAATCTTTTTACATTAAAATATTGCCACTATATACCTTTTTGAATGATCTGTATACCACGGTTACATCATAAACTGCACAGTTTCTTCAGTTCAGGAAGGTGGAGATTTTCAGCCTGTATACACGCCCACATGTGTGATGTCAATATCATGTGACCTGGCTATCTCTGAGAACAATAAACTGTTCTCTCCAGCATAAAAGACACAACTGAGCATGTGCAGGTTGAGGTTAGCTACCTTGCCTGTTCTTTCCAAGGTAGACATTGCAGGAGGGGCAGGATCTATGCTTACTGGATAAAACAGCCTTATTACACAAGAAGATTAACCCCTAAAGTACCACCGTGAGTTTACCAAGCATGCTATGCTGCATATACAGACTGATTTTACTGTTTTGGATTTAGTAACACTTTAACCTCCCTGGCGGTATGATTATTTCTGATTTTAGGTGCTGAAAGCGGTACAATTATTTTGCACAGAAATTTGGCGTTTTATATTGTAGGCCTGTAATTCTTAGGAATAATTCACTTAAATCTGTCCAAACCAGAGTCTAGTAGACATCCCGGGTATGATAAAGTTTGAAAAACGAAATAAAAATTTTAATATAATAAATAACTATAAATAATTATAACAAATAATAATATAATAATAATAAAAATGATATAATAATGTAATCAAATCAAAAACACTGAAATTTGCTCAGTTGCAGAATTGTCGCTTTTGTTACTTTTAGTGTTTGATGACGGATCTCCCCACAAATCACTATCGCTCAATTCTGCGAGTGATTCTAATTTATTATCGCTGTTTTCTAGCTGGTCTAAAACCACTTTTGATGTAAAGAGACAGTTTTGGTTGCTATGGACAATCTCCAGTTTCCTGGCAGAAAGAACAGTTTTATATATATAAAACTGCATACAGGACACTGGGCAGACCACTAGGGACAAAGGGGATGTGTAGTTATTTGATACAGTACTGTAATCTGTAAGATTACAGTGTACTGTATCTATACTGTGTGTTTCACTTTTGAATTTACCGCCGAACTCCGTCCCCGTGCGTCGCAACGCTCGCAGGGAACGGAGCTCGGCACTGTGAATCGAGCGAGACACAGCGGCTCGCCGATCACAGCGGGGAGACATCGCAGGATCCAGGGGACAAGGTAAGTAAACTCTTCCTGGATCCTGCGATGCGATCCCGAGTCTGGCTCGGGGTTACCGCTTTTGGTATGAAAAATCCAACCCGAGCCAGACTCGGGAATACCGCCAGGGAGGTTAAGAACTGCATGTCCTACCATTGCATCCTTCAGATAACTACATTGTCATTTCTATTTGAAATCAGTTGGCCAGGTGCCAACGTCATAAACTAAAGGGTTCCCATAGATCTACAATATTTCCCAACCAATATCTGTCAAATTGGGTGGTAGTTATCCAATCTCTACAGGTAGCTTTTAGGTCTGGTTCACATCTATCCAGGTTGCAGTTTGCATATTCCAGATGCATTTTGCGTTTTTTAAGGCTTGATTCACACCTTTCATTCCTTTTTGCATTTTACAGATTTGCACTACAGCCCATTTAACATGGTTTCCTATGGAACACAGTCTGAAGAGCAAATCTGCAAAATGCAAAAAGCACTAAAAATGCATAGGTGTGAATCCAGCCTAAGGCCCCTTTCACACTGGGGCGGTGGGGGCGTCGGCGGTACAACAGCGCTATTTTTAGCGCTGCTGTACCGTCGTTCTTGCAGCGGTATTCGGCCGCTAGTGATGCGGTCTTACCCCCCGCTGGCGGCCGAAAAAGGGTTAAAATCCCTCGTACAGCGCGGCTATAGCCGCGGTATTGCCGTGGTATAGCCGCGCTGTCCCATTGATTTCCATGGGCAGGAGCGGGGAAGGAGCGGTGAATACACCGCTCCTTCCCCGCTCCAAAAAAGCGGTTTGCAGGACTTTTCTCACCGCCCTGCCTGCGCACCGCTTCAGTGTGAAAGCCCTCGGGCTTTCACACTGAACAAACAGCGGAGGCTGTTTAGGAGCGGTTTTCAGGCGGTATTTTTAGCGCAATACCGCCTGAAAACCGCTCCAGTGTGAAAGGGGTCTAATGCTGGCCATACACTATACGAAAAATCGGCCGAAAAATCGTTCGTATGGACACTTCGTTCGTTTTTCGGCAAGTTAGTGGGTACAAATCGATAATCGTTTGTGACGTTTTTGTGGAAAAAAAACGAACGGCATGTTTGGAAAATTTCTGCCGAACGTACGATAAATTGCAAGGTTAATGTGTTTCCCGTCCGAACTGTCTGCACTAGGTATATGTAAAAAAACGAACACAAAATTATTTATTCATGTCCACTAAACAGATTATCGGTCATTATATGATGGCACGATCGTTTGCGGTCACGGTCGAACGTTCGTTTTTCGAAAAGGGGTTCGGCCGATTTTCTGTATAGTGTATGGCCAGCATTAGGCTCGATTCACACCTATGCATGTTGCTTTTGAGCGTTTTTGGAGGGGTTTTTTTCATGCTTGCCACGTTTTTGAGCAGCGTTTTTGCCGCAATTTTGCCGCGATTTTGCCGTGATTTTGCCGCGATTTGCGTTTTGCGTTTTTTTTTTTTTTTTTATATATTTTTTTTACAGTCTTAAAAAAAATTACAAAAAAAAAAAAAATTAAAAAAAAACAAAACAAAAAAAAAACCCGGCAAAAACGCATCAAAAACGCACCAAAAACGCATCAAAAACGCTGCAAGAACGGTGCACTTGCGTTTTTGATGCTTGTCCATTGAAATCCATTACATGCAAAACGCTGCATTTTGCATGAAAAAAAGTCCCCGACCCTTTCCAAAAATGCAGAGAAACAAAAAGGCATTGATGTGAACATGTTCCATAGGAACCCATGTTAAAAAATTCCCGTGCATTTTTGCAAAATGCAAAATGCATCAAAAAACGCGCTAGTGTGAATGGAGCCTGAGGCCTGATTCACACCTATGCATTTTTAGTGCTTTTTGCATTTTGAAGATTTGCTCTACATAACGTGTTCCATAGGAAACCATGTTAAATGTTCTGTAGTGCAAATCTGCAAAATGCAAAAAGCACTAAAAATGCATAGGTGTGAATCCAGCCTAAGGCTCCATTCACACTAGCGCGTTTTTTGATGCATTTTGCATTTTGCAGAAATGCACGGGAATTTTTTAACATGGGTTCCTATGGAACATGTTCACATCAATGCCTTTTTGTTTCTCTGCATTTTTGGAAAGGGTCGGGGACTTTTTTTCATGCAAAATGCAGCGTTTTGCATGTAATGGATTTCAATGGACAAGCATCAAAAACGCAAGTGCACCGTTTTTGCAGCGTTTTTGATGCGTTTTTGGTGCGTTTTTGATGCGTTTTTGCCGGGGTTTTTTTTGTTTTTTTTTCAATTTTTTTTTTTTTAATTTTTTTTAAGACTGTAAAAAAAAATGTAAAAAAAAAAAAAAAAAAACGCAAAACGCAAATCGCGGCAAAATCGCGGCAAAAACGCGGCTCAAAAACGTGGCAAGCATGAAAAAAAAACCTCCAAAAACGCTCAAAAGCAACATGCATAGGTGTGAATCGAGCCAAGGCTCGATTCACACCTATGCATGTTGCTTTTGAGCGTTTTTGGAGGTTTTTTTTTCATGCTTGCCACGTTTTTGAGCCGCGTTTTTGCCGCGTTTTTGCCGCGTTTTTGCCGCGATTTGCGTTTTGCGTTTTTTTTTTGTTTTGTTTTTTTTTACAGTTTTTTTTACAGTCTAAAAAAAAATGTAAAAAAAATTAAAAAAAAAAAAAAACCCGGCAAAAACGCACCAAAAACGCATCAAAAACGCGTTTTTGATGCTTGTCCATTGAAAACCATTACATGCAAAACGCTGCATTTTGCATGAAAAAAAGTCCCCGACCCTTTCCAAAAACGCAAAGAAACAAAAAAGCATTGATGTGAACATGTTCCATAGGAACCCATGTTAAAAAATTCCCGTGCATTTCTGCAAAATGCAAAATGCATCAAAAAACGCGCTAGTGTGAATCGAGCCTAAGGCTCGATTCACACCTATGCATGTTGCTTTTGAGCGTTTTTGGAGGGGTTTTTTTCATGCTTGCCACGTTTTTGAGCAGCGTTTTTGCCGCGATTTTGCCGCGATTTTGCCGTGATTTTGCCGCGATTTGCGTTTTGCGTTGTTTTTTTTTTTTTACAGTTTTTTTTTACAGTCTTAAAAAAATTCAAAAAAAATTAATTAAAAAAAAAACGGCAAAACGCATTAAAAACGCACCAAAAACGCATCAAAAACGCTGCAAAAACGGTGCACTTGCGTTTTTGATGCTTGTCCATTGAATTCTATTACATGCAAAACGCTGCATTTTGCATGAAAAAAAGTCCCTGACCCTTTCCAAAAATGCAGAGAAACAAAAAGGCATTGATGTGAACATGTTCCATAGGAACCCATGTTAAAAAATTCCCGTGCATTTCTGCAAAGTGCAAAATGCATCAAAAAACGCGCTAGTGTGAATGGAGACTAATACACGTTTTTGTTCCATTGAAGTCTATGGCAGCCTTTTTCAACCAGAGTGCCTTGTGGTTTCTCCAGGGGTGCCTTGGCAAAATGCCTAAAAATCACCCAAAAATTGTATACAAGCCAGCGTATGAATGAAGCCTGCCTTTTAGTTACACAAAGCCACTTGTTTGGATTGTGTACCATTCCAACCTTCTAGCTGCCGGCGTCCTAACGATCAATGTCATCATCTGTTGATAAGGAGGATGTCAGTCCTTGTTTGCCCCTCTCCCTCCCCTGCCCCTCTCCATAGGCATTTGGTAGAAGGTAGAAGAGAAACATTGGAATACTAGTCAGCACCACTTTGCAAAAGTGTATTTGCTTTGGTAAAATAAATCACCTCTTACGTTGGGTGCCCTACTTGTGTGGATGTTGCTGCATTTAGTAAAAAAAAAAAACTATAAGAATATTTTTTTACATTTTAGAATGGGGCACCTCAAGTCTGTCCACAATTTTTAAAGGGTGTCTTGACTGTACAAAAGGTTGAGAAACGCTGGTCTATGGAACCAAAAACCAGAAAAAAGCCCCTGGCCCTTTCCATAAAATGCACAGAAGTGAACATGACCCATCGGAAACCATGTTAAATGGACTGTAGGGTGTTTCTGCAAAACTGAAAACGTACTAAAAAATGCAAAGGTGTGAACCAGGCCTTAATAACCCTGCATATATTTTCACATATGGGCTCCTGTAGCCATTAACGACTTTTTTCTGCAAACAAAAAACAAAAAAAAACTTTTGCTACATTACCTGGTGTGGTCAATGCTGGAAAATGTATTTCTTCATCTAGTGTCTGTATACATTATGACTAATATAATAAATAAAAACCTTTATCTTCAATTGTTTCTTGCATCACAACACTGTAGCTAAAGAATTGTTTTTGAACCCAAATCATGAAATATTTTTTTTACTTATAGTATGTACTTATATAATAGCTTTCACTGTTAGGGATAATGATGTAGTAGACAAGAAAGCACAAATGTGTTCGCGACAACAAAACAAGAGGTTCATTTACTAACAATGTGTGAAATGTAAATATGTAGCAACACACAGCTTTATTGATCCTGTCCAATAGACAATCAAAGCACATGGCTGATTGCACTTTTGCACTTTTGAACTGTGTTAGTAAATAAGCTCTTTCTGAAAGAGACAGTTTGGTTTGCTACCAAATAGTTTTACCTATCATTTAGACACGTTATGTTTCCACAACAAAAATGCTTACCCCGGAAGGAAGTGTGTTTTGACCTCAGGTTTTGCACATTTTTGTACTTCAGTGTTGGTGCTTTCACGTGCCTTAAAATGTATAAACATCATTTTACATGTGTTTACCTACATTTACATGTATTTACATTCATCAACATCAGTTAGAATGCATTTCCTACAAAAACAAATAGTTAAAAAATACAAATGCACATATAGTACTTGTTTTTAGGCCTAATTCACACCTATGCAGGTTGCAGTTTGCATATTGCAGGTGCATTTTGCATTTTTCAATAGACGCTTTTGATCCATTCAAGTCTATGGAACCAAAAACCAGAAAAAAGTCCCTGGCCCTTTTTATAAAATGCAGAGATGTGAACTACAGCCATAGGAAACCATGTTAAATGGACTGTAGTGTGTTTCTGAAAAACTGAAAACACACTAAAAAAGGCATAGGTGTGAACCAGGCCTAAAATAAAATGCAGGAAATGCATTGCTGAGCATACCCTGTGCACGGCATAATTTTTAATGTCATACTTATTTCAAGGCAGTGCACACCAATAAAGTACATTGCGCACCATTCTATTGTATGAGGTTTAACCCCTTGCCGACCAGCCGCCATCATTATACGGCAGCAGGTCAGCGCGATCCCGCAAACCGTCGTAGCTATACGTCGGCTCGCGGGATCGGGATAGCAGGTGCGCTGGTGCCGTCGGAGGGGGTGCCGATGCGATGACCGCCAGCCACGAGTGTTCGTTGGCACGAGAGGCAGACCAGGGAAGTGTGTGTGTAAACACACCAATCCCTGTTCTATTCTGTGAGGAGTGACAGATCGTGTGTTCCTAATAGCTAGGAATCACAATCTGTCATTTCCTCTAGGTCAGTCCCCTACAGTCAGAAACACACACTAGGGAACACAGTTAACCCCTTGATCGCCCCCTAGTGTTAACCCCTTCCCTGCCAGTGACATTTTTACAGTAATCAGTGCATTTTTATAGCACTGATCGCTGTATAAATGCCAATGGTCCCAAAAATGTGTCAAAAGTGTCCGATGTGTCCGCCATAATGTCGCAGTCCCGATAAAAATCGCAGATCGCCGCCATTACTAGTAAAAAAAATAATAATAATAAAAATGCTATAAATCTATCCCCTAGTTTGTAGACGCTATAACTTTTGCGCAAACCAATCAATATATGCTTATTGCGATTTTTTTTACCAAAAACATTTAGAAGAATACATATCAGCCTAAACTTTGAAAAAATTAGCTTTTTTTTAAAAAAATGGGGATATTTATTATAGCAAACAGTGCAAAATATTGTGTTTTTTTCAAAATTGTCACTCTTTTTTTGTTTATAGCGCAAAGAATAAAAACCACAGAGGCGATCAAATACCACCAAAAGAAAGCTCTATTTTTTTGGAAAAAAAGGACGTCAATTTTGTTTGGGTACAACGTCGCACGACCGCGCAATTGTCAGTTAAATCGGCGCAGTGCCGAATCGCAAAAAATGGCCTGGTCATTCAGCAGCCAAATCTTCCGGGGCTGAAGTGGTTAAAGTATAACTAAAGGCAAAACTTTTTTTTAGTTTTGAATGGCGTGGAGATGTATTAGAACCCCTATCAGTTTTTATTGCTGTCTGTGTCCCCATTAAAGAGATTCACCCTCTCTATTTGTCCTGTTTACTATTATCATTGAAAGTGAAAGTAAAAGAAAATCACAAATTTTGGGTTGTCCCCAGAAAAGTAATAGAGTGGAAATCTTCCAATGGGGACACTAGTTCTGGTGACCTGGGGGTCCCCAAGGAATTCCCCTAATTTGCAGGGATTTAATTTGCACTTCCTGTTTGGCTATGGGACAGGAAGTGAAAGGAAATCTTCGCAATGGCACACAGATGACCAAAAAAAATCTGACAGGGGTTATAACTCTTATTTTTTTTATTTTTTTTTTAATTATTTTTTTTTTATTTTTTTTATTATTTTTAATTTTTTTATTATTTTTTTTTTTATTTATTTATTTATTTATTTTTTTATTTTTTTTTGGTATAACTCTCCCTCGTGGACCCTTAGCCTAGGTTAACACTGGTGCGGTGCGGGGAACCGTATGTGATTCGGATAGGAATCGCACCACATTTCTGTTCAAGTTACATGCGACTTGTTGCAGTGCGATTTGAGCCGCACTGGAATCGGATCACATGGGTGTTCACAGTAACTTAACATTGACACCCGCAATGGTTTGCATGAACGGAAAGTGATTGTGATGTGGTGTAGGAAGCACACAGGAATTGCTGCAAATCCCGCACCACATCAATGTGAACCTAGGCTTAGAGTTACTACTGCACAGCCCTGGATTATTCACTGAAAAAAGGCACGTGCTTACAGCAGCCTTTTTCAACCAGGGGGCCTTCAGGTTTCTTTAGGAGTGCCTGGGCAAAATGCCTAAAAAATTGGTCAAAAATTGTATACAAGTCAGTGGATGGATCAAGAATGCCTTTTAGCTACACAAAGCCACAGAGTCACAGATTTTCATTGTGCACCATTACAACTGTCTAGCTGCCGGGTCCTAACAACCAAAGATATCATTGATTAATAAGGAGCATTTTTGTTTGCCCCTCCCCTGCCCTTTTCTGTCAACAATGGGATCACATTAGCAGAAACATGGTGAGAAATTAGGGGAGAAGAGAAACATTGGGATACTAGTCAGTACCGCTGTGCTAATATGTATATGTGATTTTTTTTAAGCACATGATTAGAGCCCGAGGCTTTAATTGGTTTAAAAAAAGGGTGGGCTTTGTGTGACAATAGCAAATTAATATTTGCTGTTGTCTTCTTGCTTCTCCTCCTAGCCCATCAAGAAGTGGGAGGAGCAGGATTGACCAAGAGGAGAAGCAATCATATTGGCCGGGCAGAGGGTAGGATGTACAGGAAGATCCGGGACTCGGGAGATGGCTGCCCAGAGCGATCTCTCAGTGCTCTGCATTGGTGCCGATTGAGAGCCCGACCATGTGAGTACCATCTCGGGGGGGGGGGGGGGGTTTGGGATGGTTTGTTTTCCACCCCCCCCCCCCACACCCGGCTGGAGCACCAGCCACCGCTGCAACTCAGTACAACAAAGACTGGCTGAAATGAAAAATCTAATCCAATAAATTAATCTAAAATAAAACCAAAAGGTCAGTGGGCAGGCAGACCGCAGAATACAGCAGAACAGTGTCTCAACAAGCCATGTGAGCCAATAACAGGCTCACCACAAGCTGTCAAAACACACACTTCCTCTTGATCATCCGACAAAATTAAATCAATATAAAAATGTGACAAATACAAGTCATCCTAAAGAAACATAAATGAGTGTTAGTAAACAATGTCTGGGTGTTGGACTTTTAGTAAAAATTCCAAACTGCAAAATGATATGTCCTTTTTGTCAGGGTACACTGACCTATCCAGTCATTAGCACAAAATATTCTAGAGCAGTCTTTTTCAACCAGGGTGCCCAGGCACCCTGGGGTGGTTTGAGGTTTCTTCAGGGGTGCTTTGGCAAAATGCCTAAAAATTGCCCAAAAATTGTATACAATTCACAACCGGGGTGTGGATGAAGGCTGCCTTTTAGTTACACTAAGCCCCCTTTCACACTTGTGTGACTTCAAAGCCGCGTGATTTTGCGGCCGCAATTCGAACAACTGTGGATCCGACTTTGCCTTGCGACTTTAAGTCCGACTTCAATGAACAGGGATCCGACTTTGATCCCTGACAAGTACTGTCTGCTATGAATCTTTAGGGGGAACTCCATGCACAATGTAAAAAAAAAGGCATGGGTTCCCCCTCCAAGAGCATACCAGGCCCTTTTGTCTGCCATGGATTTTAAAGGGAACCCCCACCCCAAAAAAATGGCGTGGGGTCCCCCCTTTAAATCCATACCAGACCCTTATCCGAGCACACAGCCCGGCAGGTCAGAAAAGGGGGTGGGGACGAGTGCCCCCCCTCCTGAACCGTACCAGGCCGCATGACCTCAACATGCGGGGTAGGTGCTTCGGGCAGGGGGGAGCTTTGCACCCCCCACCCCCAAAGCACCTTGTCCCCATCCCCACAAGAGAATCCAACCCCTTGTAGATCTTTAGGAGGTGTTAAAATACTGCCATCGTTGGATATTGGGGGACCAATATTTCAATCTCCTCTTTGCTAAACACCCCAACCATGACCTCCTTTTGGACTAATGTATTCTGTCTTTCCTTATAGATCTTCATAGGGTTACTTTTCAGTTTCTCATAGGTATGGTTATCAGATAGTTGTTTTAAGATCCCATTCCTGTACACTGAAGCATCTTGCACAACAACCAAACCCCTTTATCTGAATTCTTAATTACAAAATCATTACCTCTACTCAATTTCATGAGCAATTCACGCTCCTCAGTCGAAAGGTTGTCGTTAAAGATGGTACCACGTACAGATATTTGGGACACCAGCCTAGTAAGATCTCGCTCAATCATCTTTTGAAACTCGTTCATTACTTTATCCCGCGAGTTGACCGGATAAAAATCGGATCTGGTTTTACAGCTCATAGGTCCAGCAATGGCAGTGCCCTCCTCTCTAACCATACTTGACTCACCCATCAGATCTTCCAAATCTATGATTTCCCACTGGTCTCCAAGATCTTAGGTCCATCCATAGGATGCATGATGATGTCATTGGGCACTGCCATCTGACGCAATGCGTCTCGATTGGACTTCCTCAGAGGTAAACACCTCCGCATTAGCAGATGCCAGGCTGCATTTGCTGACACTTACTTTATAGTTAGAGGCCAGCTCAGTTATTCTTGTGTGTCATGCCGTGTCATGTAGCACACCCCTAGTTACAGTAGGTGATGGAAATAAATGGATAAAGGGTGTGCTACAAATTAGTTAATCATGCCACTATGTTTTATATATTATTTTTGGGGATAATTTAAAAAAAAAAATTGCATAATGCTGTGGGTACCTAAGAAGTCCGTTTTTTCTTTTCTTTTTTTTTTTTTTTAGTCTAAAATGTTTATTATTATTATTATACAGGATTTACATAGTGCCAACAGTTTGCGCAGCATTTACAAAATAAAGGGAGACAGTGCAGCAACAATACAATTCAATATAAGAAGGTTAGGAGGACCCTGCTCCTGATAGCTTACAATCTAATATGCTACAATGCAATTTCACATTAGATTATCATATATTTCCGCAGTTATGTTTGCTGTATCATATGCTTCAAATTCCATTAGTAACGTCATTCTTAGAATTGTGAATTTTTAAATAAACTAGTCAGTATAATTGCGATTTGTAGCTAGATGTTAATAATTATTGTGACTATCACCCATACATTAGGGATTGGCCAATGGCTTAACATACATAAGCTTTGAACTGGCCACTCAGGCGTTAAAGGACATATATGCTAGGTATTTTTAACTGAGGGGTTAACACACATACCCTGTGAACCAACCACTGTGGGGTTGATACATACATGTTGGATACTGGCCACTAAAGGGCTTGCATACACTCAGTAGTGTATTTAGGTTTTGTGCTGCCCTAGGCCTGACTAAACTCGTTCACCCTCTAATTTAAATATGACCCACCCCTTCCTGTCAAGGCCACACCCCTTGCTGTTTAAGACCCGGCCTGAAATTTTCGAGTGGGGACACTAGTTCTGATAGTTCTGAGGGCCTGTGGGGGGGGGGGGCAATGGATTCCCTTAGTTTGCATAGATTTCCTCTCACTTCCTGTTTGGCTATGGGGCAGGAAGTGAAGGGAAATCTCTGTAATGGGACAGTAATGGTAAAAAATAAACTGACAGGGGCTATAACCCTCCCTTATTCTATCCAAAATGAAAAAAAAAAGTGTTGTCTATAGTTCTACTTTAAGCACAAATTTCTGATCATTTTATGGAGAGGACTAAGAAGATATAACCCTGCCATTGGTGCAGCAGAAAACATATAGCACAGTGAGGAAGGTTTAAAAAAAAAAATTAGAAGCGGCCCCCTCCCCCCCCCTCCACAGTTGCGGAATGCTGGCCACCTGCATACCGGAAGAAGTGCGGCCACTGTATGGGCCGCTTTATTTTCCTCTCAGCCCAGTCCGCCCCATAAGACTGGTCGCTACTATAACAGTGTAACGTAAGCCGGCGGTTACTCTTTCCATGCTGCCCCCCTGCAAAGTTCTGCCCTTGTTGTCCTAGGCCACGATACAGCGTTGCATACACTTGCCATGGACTGGCCACTGAGGGGGTCACCCACATAATCTGGGACCAGGCTACTAAAAAAAATGAATGCACACAACAAGGGGACTGGCCACTGAGGTGATAATGCATATATGCTGGGGAAGAGTTAGCACACATCCCACACATCAGTATACTATAGACAAAAATGCATTGTAGGCAATACTATGTTATAGGTTGGCCCTTTATTAAAGTTGGCATTGCGATGTGTGGGTGACTTTTTGCCATCCTGAGCAGCCTTACTATGCTGTTGCCTTAGGCCAGCGGGCTGAGCAGAACAAAAGAAAGAATTCCTCCATCCAAATAAACAAAGTTAGTAGAGGAATCCACTCCACTGGGACATTATATTCTGATAGTGGAACTATCCACTGTCCAAATACCCTGAACAGCAGCTGCAGCCGATCAAGAAAAAGTTTCCAATGATTTTTTAATGATTGACTTTTGTTGAACAGGTAGGCCACACATGGATCAAAATTCGGCCAGTCTCTGCTGAACTGGCCGAATTTCAAACCATCTACGGCTAGTTATAGCTATACAGAAGTCTGATACTATAAATGATACAGATATTTGTCAATGGCACATCGTACATCCCTATAGATAGTTGCATTTACTTTTATCTAGAGGGTAGGTATGAGAAGGGTCTGCAGGCATTCTAAAATACAATGAGCCTAATTTTACAAATAAGAGAATCACAGACACTTTGTTAATTTATTTTTTTCTAATCAGGTTGGAACATTTTTTTTTTTTTTCCCCAAGGAGTTTTCTGTTTCATGTCGGAAAAGAATTAATCTAACTGATTGTTGCGGCCAACGATTTTTCATACATTAACCCAAGGACTCTATGAAAAATACATATAATTATTTAACTATAAGACATATTGCTGACGTTTATAATAGATTTGATAATTGTTCTCTTTCATAACTATAAAACCTTCTTGGAACAAGGTACTTTGATGCTAATAATTATTTTTATTTTTTGTAATAGATTTTTTATTTTATTTTTATTTTTTTTGAGAACAAGGTAGACAAGGCAAACAACACATGCCAAAACAGTGATATCGCCAATCGTAAAGAAGAGAATGTTACACTGGAAACAACATAACAGAGTATTCCTTAATGCAAACATAGATGGACAATGATGATATCTTTATAATTTTCATCATAATCCTCATCGTTATTAAAGAAGGCAGTCAAGGCTTTGCTTCCTGTCACCTCTGCAGAGACAACAATCAGCATACTGTGTCACTGTATGACTCAGGACACTCATAGTAGGAGTGGGGACTGCTCGTTCGGCTGGAATACAATTGATACTTTATTTAAACTTTGGAAAACAATATTTGCGTATGACCAATTACATTAAGGAAATACGTGCATCCTTGAAGAGCTTCCTTGCTGATTTCACAATTGTACATCAATACAAACATTTCAGGCTACATATTCATTCTATTTGAGCATCTGAGTATCATATAGAAGCACATAGGCAGTAAAAGTTAGGCCAATTATATCTAAATTCTCTGTAATCAACTGCAACAAAAATTCAGACAGCAGCAAACAGGGTCACTGGAAGTGTATTTCCTGAATGCTGTGCTGCATTTTTATTAACAATCATGTCTTAAAGGATAAGTTTACCTTTATTAAAAAAGAAATGCAGAAAAAATGTAATTTTTTTTTTTACAGGAGCCTACAGAGCTTTGCACCCACGATCAGTGAATTACGAGTGTAATGTCAGACTCCTACAGACTATACCTACAGCTCTGTGCCTGTACCTACTTATAAGCTTTCAGTTTCAGAGCTGTAGGAAGTGTCAATGGACTAAAGGGGGGGGGTGCAGGGGCTAAATATGGGTGTAACATGTTCAAAAGGTGAATCTTTCCCTACAATTCTTATGCCCTGTACACACGGTCGGACATTGATCGGACATTCCGACAACAAAATCCATGGATTTTTTCCGACGGATGTTGGTTCAAACTTGTCTTGCATACACACGGTCACACAAAGTTGTCGGAAAATCCAATCATTCTGAACGCGGTGACGTAAAACACGTACGTCGGGACTATAAATGGGGCAGTAGCCAATAGCTTTCGTCTCTTAATTTATTCTGAGTAGGTGTGGCAGTTTGTGCATCGGATTTGTGTACACACGATCGGAATTTCCGACAACGGATTTTGTAGTCGGAAAATTTTATAGCCTGCTCTCAAACTTTGTGTGTCGGAAATTCCGATGGAAAATGTGTGATGGAGCCTACACACGGTCGGAATTTCCGACAACAAGGTCCTATCACACATTTTCCCTTGGAAAATCCGACCGTGTGTACAGGGCATTAGACTGCACTTTTCCT
This sequence comes from Lithobates septentrionalis, assembly GCA_037952835.1. Taxonomy (NCBI): domain Eukaryota; kingdom Metazoa; phylum Chordata; class Amphibia; order Anura; family Ranidae; genus Lithobates; species Lithobates septentrionalis. The sequence continues at coordinate 689,332 of JBBDGP010000244.1, forward strand.
ATACTAGGCTTTCTGTATTTCTGTATGTGGCACAAAGGAACTTGTAGTGAATGTGTTTGGAATTGGGGCATGCTGTGTTCCCTGAATGCATTTCAAGGTTTATTTTTTTTATTTTGACTACAGTGAACCTTTGAAATTATTCAGATAATAATTTTTGCTTTAACATCAATATAGATCATTATGCCATTGAAAAACTGCAGCTAACATAGCCTTACACAAGATGCCTGATTATACATGCTGAACCCAACAAACCCTGTGCAAAATATGTTTTTTTGCACAGATCGTTTTAAAGTGTTTCTGTGCATAGTCAGCAAAAAAAATAAAAAAAAAATAAAAAAGATGTCTAAAGTTTTCCACTAAACCAACCGAATAAATTGTGATGTTTGATAAGGATCATTTACTACAAATTTTTATTCCAAACAAGGATAGATGATTTACACTAACTGCTTAATTTAAAAAGAAGGAAAAAAAGGAGGAAGAAAAAACAAGGAACGCCATTGATATCTACAGCATATTGAAATAAAGGTTGCAAAGAATACAGTGTAAATCAAGTTTCTTCCCCTGAACCCCCCTCACCTTATTCCTTATTCCTTTGCCCTTACCAACTTAAATAACTACAGGTCAAAGGTAAGAAAAATCAAATATGATGAATGCTTACTTGTAGTGTTTTTTCTTTCTATGAATTATGTTTTATTCACTTGCAACATGCCTTTGAAAGTGCTAGAAAATTATACTGCTCCAGGAAGAATCAATTCCCTAGGACACATCGAAAGCCCTCTCCCTTTCTGGGAATGTCTGATTACTTTCTGTGCTGGCCCAATTTTTTTCTCCCTTTACCTCCCTACATAACTTTTTTTTTCTGTAGCAGCCTGTTGGCAGGTTCCTAGCCAGGTGTAGTCTTTAGAACTCTTCTAGGTGACCCACCACAATACAGGACTGTACTGGGGCCTAACACTTCAGCCCACAACCGCCTTATAGCCCAGTCTGGCATAACAGCAACTGCACAACAGGGCTCTGACAGTCCAGCCGAACACCTGTAGTCCGTGTCCCATACAACATTTTGCTATGGGGCCCTGCTATTTCTAGTTACGCCCCTGGTGTCACCCCGTGACATCCCCATATCACCTGGTACATGTCACCGTCAGGAGTGCAACTTCTTCCCCTGACCACCACCACACCCGACCCAGTGAAGTTCACACCGCTTACCTTGTATTTATGATCCTGAACACTTACAACCATGTAGCACATCATGCAGGCCACACCTGTGACCTAACTGTGTACTGGCCTACCTTTCACTCAGGTGTCTGGCATCCTCTTGAATAACATCACTCCAACCAAAAGTCAAATTTTTTTACTTGAATAATGAGCATAACTTCCAAACATTCGGCAAGGTGAAGAAGACACTGTAGGTTTATATCCAGAAAACCCATATCGTTGGGTACAGTCTGAAGTCCATTTTCCCTTTAGGTCAGTGTTGGTATCTCAAAACCCAGAGTTGGGGAAGCCCACATGAGGGAACTAACATGGTTCCCTTGGCCCTTCCTGCATTCTTCCTGTCCAAGGTACACAACAACTCTCACTCTCCTAGACTACACCCTCGTTATATCAAGGATCCTGCCAGAGAGGCAGAGACAACAGGTCACTTTCTGCATGGAGGGACCTTAGCTAAGAATTAACTCTCTTCTACAAGCTGAGCAATAGTGAAGGGGAATGCTATAACTTGTCACCATAGTGACAGCTCTGGGTCTAATAGGGCTGCTGACATCAAATCCAAGACAATGGCGCAGCAGTAGCCTTAGAACTTTTGGATTTATAAAAAAGTAGGCATTTACAGGTAATTAACCTGACTAAATTATGCTAAAAACACATAAAATCTTATGGGAGGATTGTTGTTAAAAAGAATGGTGACATGGTCTCTTTGTCAGCAAAGGGGATGGGCAGCTTAACTGTTCCAGTATATTTCCTCTGCTACAGGAAGAGCAAACAAGTACAGCTATCCTTAGTGATAGGAAGTGCATCACCCTGTCCTTTGATTAGTTAGCACATACATGTATATAGTACACTTCTCATTCATTGAAGGGGAAATATACATGGCAATGCTCATCCTAAAGGAGAGTGAACTCACTAGAGAAATTTGGCCACCAAGCTAAAATATTAGGTAATGTGGAGAGCCTAAAATATTGATTGGAAACATGGGTGGGAAAAGCTTGGTTACCAAAATTATCCATTACTAGTAGGGTTACATAAATATTAGTGTTTCTCATTGCACGTACTCACTATGATCCATGACTCAAGTGGGTGTTTTACAAACAAAATCCTGGGGCTTTCCATAGTGTGATGTAATACTATTTGTGTATGGCACAACATTTTTGGGCTAAATATGCCTTTCTGTAAAACCATCCCCACTACTGCATTTTTTGAATGAATGGTAGATCCCTGCGGATCAAACTCTCACTTGGAAGTTATGTTATCTTTGACCCACATATAAAAGCCACATGGACATTTAATCATATGGAAAGTATTGGGACATTCATAAATCAAGTAAATTTAAGAAGGTTGTCAAACCCTTACCAGGGTGCTGTGCATCAGCTTCACAGGAGTCTTTGAGAAATCTTGGAGATATCTTCTTTTTAATGCTACTAGTGTGCTATATCCTGCATTCTTATGTTTTCATAAAATGAGTTTGTGAAAAATGTATGCCAGCATGGGGTCTTAGGCAACCATGCCCAATGTTTAAAGTATATCCAAACCACAACATCTTTTCCACTTTGCCAAGAGTAGAGAAGAGTTAATATCCCTGTCAGGGTTTTTTTGTGTCCCATTCAAAAAGTTTTCCCTCACTTCCCGTCCTGTAAATACAACAGAAAGAGTATATCTCTCTAATGTAATGTAAAAAATCTCTGCCTACAAATTCGTCATCAGAACAAGTGTCCTTTTATTATTCATATTTGTTTCATTTCATGATTATTACTGAAAAAAAATTGATATACAGAAAAGTGAAGTGTTAATAAAAATCCGCTCTGGGTGTGAAATACTCTATGTACACGACATTGTTTATTGTTTTATTTATTATTATGTTTACAACTTACTTATCACACTAAAAAGTTGCAGATATAATGACTTTTAACAGAGGTACCTTTAAGACTCTAAAACTTTAAAAATTTGAAGGGTTCGTCTGGGGTAAAAAGATTGAGAAAGACTGGCCTACTGGAACCTTGGCAAGGGTCTCCTTATACCAGGGCTAGTGATGGATGTAATATTTATTTAACAAATTTAATGCATCAAATCCCATGATTATTCAGTGAATATATATCTTTCTCTTCATCCTCCCTACTTACTCAGTTGCTAAAAATAAAAAGCCAGCAAAAAAAAAAAAAAAAGATAGATTTAATGTTACGGAAAAATTGCTTTCTTCCTATCTACTTAGGCTGCTGTTGGACTCTCTTCTTCAAGGGGAAGTTGTTCAGTGGTAAAACTGTGAATAACGCCAACATTCTTCATAACCTAGCTGGAAATTCTGAAACAGACACGACATTTACATTAAGACTGCCACAGGGGAATGCCGAGCTATTGAAAGGAGTTTCATTACAGCAATAATAAAAATAAAAAAATCCCTGACTTTAATAATGTAGATTTTTGGTTTCAGGGACATTCAGCATTTTTTATGGAAATTCAGCAAGTTCAGAGGTGGCTTGGTGGCTTACTGGCTACAGGGTCTGTATCACAAAGCAAAAAAACCTTTGACAAGGAAAATAAAGCTGATGTTATTTACATAGTTACTGCATCACAGCAAGTTCCAGGTCCAGGTCCATGAGTTTGTAGCCTTGTTATAACATGGAAGATCTAGTATAAAAATAAAAAAGTGCAAAAAGTCATTCACAAATTGTATTAACCAACCAAAAGTATCATACAACTAATATGACCACAGTAACCCTTTGGCTTCGGGTCAGCTAATAAAGGGCTTTACTTAAATTCCTATGTTTTCACTACAGTCACCTGAAATGTATTTGGTTGATATGGACTTTATTGAATAAGCTGTAGCTTTCATTATTTCCATAAGGTCATGTATGGTTGTGTCATGTCATTTCAGGAGTTGATAAGAAAAAAGTTACATTTATAATGAAATGTACTGTATGTGTAATAGCTACTGAATACAGTTGCAAGCCAAAAGAGAAGCATTATCTGTTCAAGAACCTCTTATATGTCCAATAAGATATTCTGTTCAAATTCATGAAACTAGAACAGGGTGATTTTCTATAATAAAGTACCCCCAAAAAATAGTATCTTGCAGATTACCAGACCTTAGATTTTTTTAGTTGCATTTGTTTTCTTCCTTAAGCCTGTTTTCACACTTGTGCGAACACAGACATTGCATGTAATTCGCACCCGCACTGCGGTGCCGATCGCATGCAATGTCTGTGCAATGCGAGTTCAGCCATACAGTTGTATGGCTGAACACACATTGGATTCTCACACTGGCATTGGATCGCATGGGTAGTCTCACCCATGTGATCTGTATCCTGTGTGAGTTCACTGTTCGCACTGCGCTCTGTGAACTGATCTGGGGTGTCATTAACATTGTATTGACACCCACAGCAGTTTGCAGAGGGCAGTGTGAACTGCCTGCGGGAGAGATGCGTTGCGGGAACCGGCGCTGTAATCGCGCTGGTTCCCGCATCGCATATGTGTGAACCTAGGCTAAAAGAAAAGTATGGCCAAAGCTTGTTTGTTTGGTCATATTTCTCTTGTGGGTCACAGGGGTGCACTTACGTTTGCACTCCCAGAATCAACCAACAGTGGGCTAAAGCCAGCTACATATATATATGTATATATATATATATATATATATATATATATATATATATATATATATATATATATCCATCCAGATGCCTGACCAGCAGCTGGCGTGCAGCTGAGAGCCTGAGCCAGCTGCGCCAGCCCCCTCCACAGCCCGGAGCTCCAGTGAAAACTGGAAGGGCAGAGCAGACAATGGTGACTGACAGTTACTATGGTCTGTTCAGTGAAGAACAAGAACTGAGCGATCAACGGTCATGTGATTGCCATATAGGTGAGTATGTATATTTGTTTTTTTTATACCCGCACTTCTCTTTTCAGGGTCTTTCCCTTTTTCTAGTAATCCTGCAAGTAATACACTTTGGGTGTGAATTACTAAATTTGGAGCGTACAAAATCTGGTGCAGATCCACATAGAAAACAATCAGCTTCCAGATTTTATTGTCAAAGCTTAGTTAAACAAGCTGAATTTAGAAGTGGATTGGCTACCAGATTCTGAGTGCTCCAGTTTTCGTACATTTCTCCCTTTCTGTCCTAGAGTGACAATGTTTACTCAATGTACTCTAGAAAGAAAGTTGTCACCCTAGAACCAAAATACAGAACACCTGCCCTTCTCCTCTTCTCAATAACATAGGAGGGAGATGTCCCGTAGTGTAGAGAGAAAGCTGGGAACAATGCTAACTGATTTAACTGACAGTATTTAACAGATGAAAAGTTAAAGTGTTTGTTAACCCGAAAAAGAAAATTGAGATCCTGTTAAAGCAGATTAAACAGCACAGTGCTTGTGCTGTGTAATCTTCCCCGCTCTTAACTGTAAAAAACCTGGCTGATCCTGCCACTTCCTGTATCTGCTGAGCCCTGACCACCGTGGTCAGTGTACGTCCCTCCGTCATCCGCAGCTCTGCTCTGCTCCCTCTCTCCCCCTTACCCCCTCCATTCCTGCCTGTCAGCTCCATGTTCTGTGTGTGTCTCCACCCCCCCCCCCCCCCCCCCGCCAATAGCTGTTTAGTACAAATAAAATATTACAGATTGTCACTCTCCAGCCCCTCTATTTTAGGCAGGCATAGCACACTGTATATGTGTTATATTAAAAAGAGGCATCTAAATAACTTTTTAGAGCTATCTTCAGGTCAGTCGCGTGACTTGCGGCCACTCTACATCTCTGATACAGGGCTTCTGCAGGAGGAGCTGAGCGGCCATGTGACCTCCCCGGCTGACGTCAGAGGGAGATCTCGGCCTCTCCTGCAGAAGCCATGTATCATGTGACCGGCCTGAAGATAGCTCTAAAAGGGTATTTACATGCCTCCTTTAATATAACACATATACAGTGTGCTATGCCCGCCTATAATAGAGGGGCTGGCAGTGATTTAAAATGTTGGCTTAACAAACACTTTAAAGGAAATTTATTGGGGTAATAAAAAGATAAATACATATTCACATTAATACTGTAGCTGTTCCACACTGGCTCCAAGACTGAGAGCTGACAAATCGCATGACCACTGATCAGTCAGCATTCAGTCTGCTGGCAGAAGAAAACAGTGACTGTCAGTCTCTGCACCCTGCTCTGTTCCTCCAGCACTAGCTGGAGGGACAAGTTGGGGAGGGGATGGGCATGGGTGGCTTCAGCTCTCAGCCTCGCTGAGAAAACAGCTGTCAGGCAGCCAGGTAGATCCTGACAATATTGTTGGGATCTTTCCAGAAAGTGACACGACTGCTGATAGCCAGCAATCGCCCACTATCTGTATCTGCTAACTCTGGTTCACAGATCTAGATTAGTTAATATACTCCTGTGGGATGTAGAAAATAAACCCTTGTAGTGCGGCCCCAGAACTGCAAGGGTTAAATATTCATTAAGGGATATAGAAATAAGTTACTTGCTCTGGCAATCCCCTCTTCTGCCTGACATTCCAGGCAGTCCCTTGGGGTCACCATGCCCAATGTAGGGCTATTAAAAAGGTAAAGGTAATTGTTTTCCTCTGCCTGTAGTTGGGCTTTAAAGTAATACTAAACACACACTGTTTAATTTACATTGTCCCTTCTATTTCTGTGTGTTAATGATGGCATTGTAATTATTTAAATTAAAAAAAAATGTAAGTATCTTTTTCCTATGTGATATGGCTGTCACATGACTCATATCTTTCCCAGCCTGTCTGCAGGGAAACATAAGTATGAGGAACTTCTAGTCCCCTGCTGCTGGTCACATGTTCAAAATAAAAAATAATAAAAAAAACAGCCTTTGGAATACAGAGTAAAAAGAAATAATTAATATCAATAAACTGTTTTAACTTGTCATACAAATATATATTTGAAATCAAATCTTTATTATTTTTTGGCAATAACATGGTATGGGTGGATTTCTGCCAGTCACAGGCTGTGTACGGTCCTCCAGCCTGTGTCTTAAAACAAGAGGGAGGTGAAGTCTCCATCAATCTACATGTAATATCCCGCCTCCTTTGTGTTTAGCTGGTTAGTGGGGATGGAGGAGGAGGGAGGGAGCGGCCTGTCATTTATCACTGTGTATATGCCCACATGTGTGACTCCATAGTCACGTGAGAGTGAAAAGATATACCTGTGCTCAAATCCCAATAGCTTGTATGAGTTTTTAAACAGAGTTTTTTATCAGGTGCTAAAGGGGTGTGACCGTATATTAACACTACAAATTCTGGATGGACCTTCTGCACACTGCTATACACTCTTTCCAGCAAACTTTGCAAATGAAAAACAGGGATTTTTAGTTCACATACATATATTGCAATACATGTTCAAACTGGCCAACTGTGTCAAAGCAATGCCTCTTATGGCCAGTCCTACACTGCTTTGCCACTGCAAATGCTACGGTGGACACCATGCCAAACTGGGGTATAGCGTCACAAAGGTGGGGGGAAGCTACTAGGTTCAGGTCTGGTCACTGACCCGCATTACAACAGAGACAAGATATACCTGTGTTCAAATCCCAATAGCCTGTACATGTATTTAAACTAGCAATCCCTCTTATGGCCAGTCCTACACTGCTTTGCCACTGCATATGCTACGGTGGACACCATGACAACCTATAGTCACATGCTCAGAAGTGATAGGATGGAAATTCTCAGTATAGAAACACACTGAAAATCAAGCATGTGGACAGCTGCCAACACTGCTCTGCAAAATCCCGAACTGCAGTGGGGGACATAGACAGAAGGGGGAGATAGAGAACAGCAGGATCAACCAGGTTTTTTTGCAGACTACATAAAACGAATCTCATAGTAATTGAGTGAGTATGAACAGCATGTAATACACCATTTATTGATAGTTTTTTTATGATGCGGGTTTAGTGACACTTTAAGGTGTAAGGTTAGGTTCTGTTCAGGGTGATCTTGCTTGCAAAATTAAAGCTAGTGCTTTACTATGGTGAGCTAATTTCAAGGAAACCACTGTAATCTGATTTAGAATAATTTATTTTTAAGCATAGAGAAGTAGACGATTCACAATTGTTTGATAGTGATAGAGATATAGAAAAAACGGTGTTGGGTCTTGTTAAATTTAAAAGAGCTATAAGGACAGACAGATCTACACTACCCACAATTCTCATTGATAAATCAGCTTGATTACAAGCAGCTCTTCACAATCAAGAAAATTTTTTTTTACAATTAAACCTTCGATTATGAGCATAATTCGTTCCAGAAGAAGGCTTGTAAGCCAAAGCACTCGTATATCAAAGTGAGTTTCCCCACAGCAAATAATGGAAACTCAGATAATCTGTTCCTCAGCCACTGCTTGTCTATGCAGTACCGCATGTGGCCAGAGGTGCGGGGGCTCCGGAGACACTCGGAAACACTCGGAGACGCTCGGAGTAGACACTCGGAGACGCTCAGAAACACTCCGTTTCCGAGTGTCTCCTCCGAGCGTCTCCGAGTGTCTACTTCGATCGGCTCCGGGTGTCTCCGAGCGTCACCAGCGCCCCCCCCCCCCCCCCCCGCATCTCTGGCCAAATGTGGTACTACACACCCCAGAGTCTTGAAGACAACGCTCGCAAAGTGAGTCAGGATTTTTTTTCAAAAAACAGCTCGTATTGCGTTTGTAAACCGTGTTACGTGCAATCCGAGGTTCCACTGGACTCAGAACCTCAAAAATTAGTTTTATACTACTGTAGATAACTATATCCAATACACTGTAGCTAATATACAAATATTGTGATCCTATATGCTAACATTGCTTCCACCGGTTCACTCTGCATTTCACCATGGTGTTATTTATTAACTTGCTGCTTATGAAAGGTGGTGACCTAACCTCCCGGAGCGGCACATTTCTGGAGCATCATTCCTTCACACTCTGGCAACTTAACACCAAATTCACGGCCTTTTAAAATACAGTAAAATAGAACCTTTTGTATTATGAAGAGGAAGCAGACATTTTTATGAGAAAAATGTTTATACTAAAAATAACTGAGAAGTAGGGGAGGTTCTATTTCGATCTGTCAATTCATTCATCTGTTTTCTGCATTTAGACTTCAGCAGGAAAGAAACGAAGCTCATGGTCCACACCCTGTTTATTGCACTATAAACAGCACACATACATAATGTCTGGGAACAGACTTTATTGTGTTCCATGAATGCAGAAATTGTTAAAAAAAAAAAAAGTTGATATCTGTGTTGGCATTTGCTTATGCAGACAATTTGTGGCTCTGTAGGAGCAAAGGGCAGAAAAAGTGCTCATACTAAAAATAATTACAGGAATATAGCTCTAGTGTTGGAGAATTATTTGGCCCACAACCAATACACTATATAATTGCATAACTGCAAAGGTTTTCTATTTCTCTATCAGGATTCCTAACTCTGGCCTCTTCCATTGACATAATAACCCTGGCTCACACTGGTCCGACACAAGTCGGTCCGACTTTGAAAATGCTCCCTGTACTACTTTAATCCAACTTTGATCCTACTTCAGCCCATTGACTATCATTGAAGTCGGATCAAAGTCGGATAGGCGTCTTGCATGATCCGACTTTGGCATGCAACTTGTGCACTGATGATCTTGAGGGGGAACCCCTACCCATTCACCTGGGGAAAAACAGTGTCAATAAAAAAAAAAACCACACTAGACAGGTTTTTAAAGTAATTTATTAGGCAGCTCCGGGGGTCTTCTCCCAACTTCGGGGGGTCTCTTCCGACTTCTCCGCGCTCTCCGGCCTCTTCTCCCGGTCTCCGGTTCTTCTCCCGCTCTCCGGTGTCTTCTGCTGGGCTCCTCCGCTATCTTTTGCTAGTGTTGGCCCGGTCTTCTCCATTGTCTTCTTCCCTCCAGTCTTCTTCCTTCGTTGACACGATGCTCTTGCCCGCTGTAACGCCGTGTGTGCGGTGCGCAATGACTTATATAGGCATGGTCACCGGGTGATGTCACCCGGTGACCCTGCCCCTTATGACGTCATGGCCGCATCATGCCCCGGGCGGTGATGTCATAAGGGGCGGGGACACGGGGTGACATCACCCGGTGACCACGCCCCATGCCTATATAAGTCGTTGCGCACCGCGCACATGGCATTACAGCGGGAGAGAGCGTCGTGTCTACATCGGAAGAAGTCCAGAGGGAAGAAGACGACGGAGAAGGCCGGGCCAACTCTAGTAAAAGAGCTCGAAGAAGATAGCGGAGGAGCCCGGGAGAAGGCACCGGAGAGCGGGAGAAGATTTAGAGAGCAAGAGAAGACACCGGAGAGCGGGAGAAGAGAGCGCAGAAGTCGGAAGAGACCCCCAAATTCGGAAGAAGCTGCCTAATAAATTACTTTAAAAACCTGTCTAGTGTGTTTTTTTATTGACACTTTTTCCCCCCAGGTGAATGGGTAGGGGTACGATGTACCCCATACTCATTCACATAGGGTGAGGGGCCGGGATCTGGAAGCCCCCTTATTAAAGGGGGCTCCCAGATTCCGATAAGCCCCCTGCCTGCAGACCCGACAACCAACGGCCAGGGTTGTCAGGAAGGGGCCCTTTTCCTCTTCAACATGGGGGCAAGGTGCTTTGGGGTGGGGGGGCTGCAGGGCTTCCCCTGCAGCCCCCCCACCCCAAAGCACTTTGGCTGGGTTTCCCCTTAAAATCCATACCAGACCGAAGGGCCCGCTATGCTGATAAAGGGGGAACCCATGCCGTTTTTTTCTTTTTAAAAAATTGGCGTGGAATTCCCCTTTATGCACAAGTTGCATGCCAAAGTCGGATCAGTTAATACGGAATTCGACCTTGATCCGACTTCAGAAAAAAAGTAGTGCAGGAACTACTTTGAAGTCGGCATGACTTAAAGTTGTGCCAATATGAATGGTAGTCATTCAAAATCATGGAGAATGATTTGTCATGCAATTTTGCAGTCCAAAATCGTGGGACAAGTCGTATAAGTATGAAAGGGGGCTAAGACGGCTCCCATAGGGAAACATTGATTTTCACACGTCATGCGACATGAGCTCCGAATGTCGGAGCGTTTGTCGCACCAGTGTAAACCCGGCCTTAGAGGAAGGCAAAAGTGATTAGACAAAACTTCCACCTGAAAGTATTTAGTCAGAAGGTATCTGCTGCTGGCCGCATCCAAAGGTTAACAGATTTAAATCTAAGCCACCTTCCATTAACATACTCTATTCACATGTTCCAACAATATGAGAGAAATATGAGAAAAACATTAGGGCTTACAAGTTAAAAAAAGAGCTCCAAACCTTTGTATTTTCTGAAAACATAGGACCTATTCGATAAAAGATAATAGTCCACATTTTGTACGTTTCAAAAATTTCGAGCTCATGATTATGAAATCTATATTTTCAGTGAAAAGACACTAGATTTTCTTAAGTGACCTCAAAATTTCTTTTTTTAATATAAAAAAAGTGAGACTGTGTGGTTTTAATAAATACCAAATATATCTAGCATATATCTAGCATGTAAGTCGTATAAACTTGTGAAACAGTGGAAAACAATGATAGCTAAACTGTAAATAGGTGGTAAATAGGTAAAATTGGTAAATAGGTAAAACCCTTTGAAGCTCATTAGCTTGCATTTAAACAAAAATGATGGCCCTGAAATTATTATTCTATTGCTGGTTTGTGTGTGGAGGCATAATATTATTGGTTTAGGTAGGCACAAACATTCTAAATGTATGTATTTGTATGTACCGTATGTGCCTGTGTATGTGTGACGCTAGTCTCTATTTTAATGTATTTAGCCGATTGCAGACCGCCCGCCCGCAATGTACTGTGGAGGGGCTGCCCGCACAGGCAAAGCGACATACCGGTATGTCACTGCCTGCTTCTGAGTTTTGGGCGCATGCATGCACCTCCTCTGCCAACACCTGCTGTGATTGTACACAGCGGAAGCCTATTAGCAAGTCCCGGCCAATGATTCACGGCCAGGACCTGCTGATCTGCTGTGTGCAATCACAGCCCTGAGCCCTGTGTTGACAATCAACACAGAGCTCTGTACATTCGGAACGATCTCTGTGTTTCTTATTTCTGCTTATTTCACACATTACACATTGTTAGGCACACATTTAACCCCTTGATCTCCCTAGATGTTAATCCCTTCCCAGACAGTGTCATTAGTACAGTGACAGTGTAAAGTATAATCACTGATCACTGTATTAGTATTACTGGTGATGTCAGTGGCAGTTACCCCCCCCCCCCCCAGCGTCAGTTCGTTTTAGATTGCCCGCCACACTATTGCAGTCCCATTATAAGTCATAGTATAAAAACAAATATATAAAAATACCTGTATATATACCGTAGTTTGTAGGCACTATAACTTTCATGAAAACCATCTAATATACACTTATTGGGATTTTTTTTATCACAAACGTGTATTAGAATATTATATGGGCAACATTTTCTTAAGTTTTTTATTGGATATGTTTGTAGCAGAAAGTAAAAATTATGTTGCAAAAAATAGAAAACCCAGTGGTGATCAAATACCACCAAAAGACATTTGAATACCGCCAAATGAAAGCTCTAATTGTGTGAAAAAAATTATATAAATTTTGTTTAAGTACAGCACTGCATGACTGCACAATTACCTGTTAAAGTAGCGCAGTTCTAAATAGCAAAACTTGGCCTGGTCATGAAGGGGGTAAAATCTTCCAGAGATCAAATGTGCAAGTAAAGACTACACAAAAGTCTGCTTCCTCCTTCTCCTACTTATGTTGTATACTGTTGGTAAAAAAGATATGTGTAGAAACCTTTTTTAAACCCACACATTTGTATGATCATGTCTTGCAGAAGTTCTGACTCCCTTGTGTCATGAGTGGCTGCTACAGGGGAGAGGAGAGAGCACCAACAACGGATGGGCAATGGATGCCGGAGGGTGAAATCACAGCTCTCGGCATTCAGCCCTGTTGTTGAGTGCCCTATGATACAAGGGAGCCTATGTATACTCATTAATTGAGTTTTATTTCTAGCACGAAGTATACGCAGGGAGTCAGATGCTCTTTATGGTGATTTAGACACCCACCAAGCCCTAGGCACCCACTAAGGTTGCCTTGTGGGCAGACCAGTCCTGGGTTGGACAGCTGTACGTATAGCAATTGACCAGTTTCACCTTACTGATCTCAGATCAGATAAAGGAGATTTTATCACTGGTTGTTGTGACTTACTGCACTTTACATATTATTTAGAAAAGGAATAAAATGCCTAGGAGCAGAAAGTGATGATTATCTTAACTCTTTGCATTGCTTTTTTTAAGTAAATTCTGAGTAAATTATTTTGTTCGTATCAATTTTGACTTACTATATCGCAAATAAAAAGGGCATCAAAGAGCGTTTGAAAAGAATGAGTAAACAACCTGCATACTAACTATACAGATGCAACAGGTTACCTAGCGGATACCTTAAATCTGAACTCCAGGAAATTATTTGTAGGTCCAGCCTAGCACAATATAAGTATGCATTACTCATACTTGATGGACCACTGGAGAAGGTGGAAATCACTTGACTGCTGAGAAGTGTAGGCTCATTTATGACCAATTAATAGCCAAAACCTTGCCCCCCAAAAAGACACAGAAGCTTATTAAGTTGGAAATACAGCAAATGTACCAAACAATGCCAGTCACAGTATACCATGAGCACCCATAAATATAAACTCACATAGTCTAAGAGGCCTGTCCTCACCATTAGTGCCAGACAGGCATTAGACTTGACCCCAGAATTTAACTTGAGGGCATAGCCCATAAAGCAACATCAATTGCTGGCAAGGTCAAAACTGCCAATAAAGCTGTGACAAAACCTCACAACGGGCGGGAGGGTGAGCAACTCTTGTGACCGCTAAATCTGCTCAGAGCAGTTGGATGTGCCTCAGCATAGCCTTTTCCTAGATTTCAGGCTTCATCCAGTCACCTCAGGTCTTTATAGTCAATCCTAAGACCCCTTTCACACTGGGGCGGTTTGCAGGTGTTTTTGCGCTAAAAATACCGCCTGCAAACCGCCCCTAAACAGCCTCCGCTGTTTGTTCAGTGTGAAAACCCGAGGGCTTTCACACTGAAGCGTTGCGTTGGCAGGAGAAGAAAAAATCTCCTGCTAGCCGCATCTTTGGAGCGGGGAAGGAGCAGTGTATTCACCGCTCCTAAACCGCTCCTGCCCATTGAAATCAATGGGACAACGCGGCTATACCGCGGCAATACCACGGCTATAGCCGCGATGTACGAGTAGTTTTAAGCCTTTTTCGGCCGCCAGCGGGGGGTTAAAACTGCACTGCTAGCGGCCGAATACCGCGGTAAAACAGCGCTAAAATTGCGCTGTTTTACCGCCAACGCCCCCTACCGCCCCAGTGTGAAAGGGGCCTAAGGGAGCTACTTAACTTCCCTTTTAGGTTCACACCCATAGTAATGCCATGCTGCCAGCAGTCAAGGCTCCCTTTCCCTAAAAGCGGTTCAAGGGGCCTTCATTAGTACTACTCTACTACAGTGTTAGCCACAATCTTCCACCTCCTGCTCAGGTTCTGTACACACACACTGACCACAGGGGGGGGGTAAATAAGTATGATCTTAAAGTGGTTGTAATGGTAAAAGGCTTTTTATCTTACTGCATATAATGAATAAAACCTTTTAAGTGCAGCTCCCCTAAATACTCAAATGAGCCAAATATCGGTCCAACGCTGCGCACTCTGCAGCAGGAGGGGAGGAGCCAGGAGCGCCGGTGGGGGTTCCGAAAAGAGGAGGATTGAGGCTGCTCTATGCAAAACCACTGCACAGAGCAGGTAAGCATGACATGCGTTTTAATTAAAAGAAAATGAACCTTTAATATCACTTTAATTCATTGCATACCTAAATTGGTCCGACATGGACCAATTAACAGTATGTATGCATACCTCATGATATAGTGGGGACTAAGCTGTGAGGTTACTAGCTGTCTACTGCTTACAATTGAAGCGGTTTATCCAGGATTCAAATCTATTTATCTGTGTATGCATACCTCGTACCTGAGGATTTGCTGTGATAGTTGACAATCATAGTTACTGTAGTGACAGCTGCGACCTTTTGGTTCCTGTGTCCAGCAGCTTCCCCACTGCACACTGACCACAGAGGGTTGCTCACTTGGCAACGCCACCATTTATAGAATGCCTTGTATTTTTTTTTTTTTTATATAAATACAAGACGTTCTCTGAGTGGACCAGGTGCAGATTGTGACATCACCTCCCCTCCTCTCCACCTTGTCAAATCAGAGAATACCTCGTATTGACTGAAAAAAAAACACAAGGCAGGCTATGAACAGTGGGGGTGCCGAGCAAGCGCCTCCCTGTGATCAGTGTACAGTGGGGTGCTCGCACAGAACCTTAGTAGGACCCAGGAGATCACAGCTATCTCTGTAGTATCACCAACTACTACAGTGATTTCCAGCTACCCCAATGGTCCATCATGTATGAGTGATGCATATTTACATCATGCCAAGCTGGATCAATGAAAGTATGTAGTACAAAGAATTGGGCGGCCTTTAAAGATATAGGGGTAGATTTACAAAAATGTGGATCACTCAGAATCTAGTGCAGCTGTGCATGGTAGCCAATCAGCTTCTAGCTTCAGCTTGTTCAATTAAGCTTTGGCAATAAAACCTTGGAAGCTGATTGGTTTATATGCAGAGTTGCACCAGATTTTGCACTGCCTAGTTTTAGTAAATAACCCCCACAGACTGCAAGATATAAACTGAGTGTTATCATTTCATCTGTAATGTTTACTGAAAGATATATTAGATATCACTTACTGTATATGTCACAGATACAGGTTATATTATGAAGTAGGACGAACGCATTCATCAGAACCCTTTATTACACAACAAGCACTTAACTGGGGCCTTTCTTGCATACGATTGTTTTCATTGTGCCTGCATTCCTCCTCTCTGGCCCACGCATAGCTTGGATTCCATCTGACTGCTTTGCTTTTTCCTCTTCAGTCAGGCTGAGCGTGCCAAGTAGACTGGAGCAGTCCAGGCAGACCAGACATTAGCTGCAGACCAGCCATACCTCATGATTTAGCTCACTGTCTGACAGAGTTCTAGCAATGCCAAACATAAGCAATGCTCTCTCAGAGGCAATTGTTTCACAATTATTTTCCCCCTTTAAGCTTTGGAAGATGCTATTTTCCGCTTTCCACAAAAAAAAAAAAAAAAAAAAATACAACCTCTTCAACAGAAATGTAATACTATCTAGCGTCTTGTCTTCAATGCAGTGCTCTGTATTATTTATTATTACAATATAAAGAATAGCCAGAAACAGTTTTCCCATATTGATATAGCATTGACATATGCATTCTTTTATGCTATATTATATGCAGATGATTAAAACCCAAATTCATGTAGCATTGACATACTGCTTAGCCTTTGATGCTGTGATGCAAACAGATGATTCAAAAGGGTTCCAAGTGTGGTGAAATGTATCACAGTCAATACAGCTGATACGAAGGAAAGTGGAAGGCTTGTCTGCGGCAACTAATGTAGCTGTCATTTTTTTTTAGTGATTTGTCTAATGTATTTACAAATAACCAAACATTTAGGCTGGGTTCACACCTATGCGACCTGGACGCGGGTTTCCCTGCGTCCAATTCGCATGACAGGAGATTGTGATCGGCTCTCTATGGAGCCGGTTCACATATCTCAGAAAAAAACAAAAAGGGGAATATTTGTCGACTTTAAATGAGACGCAACAGGGAATATTGCGCCCCCATCCCTGGTTGCTTTAGCAAAAAAGAGGGGGGGAGGGTGGGACTTTAGATGAGGTGCGTGGGGTAGAGCCAAACAAAACCATATACATATGTAAAAAATCGTATTCTTTATTAAACCAAAGATAGGGCATGGATCAACCCATATAAACGCATAATAGCACATTGGCATATAAAATACAAAGTATCAACATACATATTGAGGATAGTCACCAACTTGACACAGAAAGTAAATATTATACACCACAGTCCCCCAAATGGAGTAGGCATAACATTATTTCAGGGTGGTAGAGCAATAAAAACCATCTAGAATCATAAATATAAGATGGATGCATCAAAATAAGCTCAACAACGTTTCGTGGACTTCTATCCACTCATCAGGAGCAAGTGCATCCACATACTAAATAGGGGATAAAAAAAAATCCCCATTATAGTTTAATATAACCACAGACTGGGGGGGGTAGAGGGATTAAAGATGATGATGAACAAATAAATGGCCATAACTGAAAGTACTCATATAAGAGCTGATACTAGGCCATGCGATACCACCTGCCGGAGGTCATATCTCCATTGCGGCTGCGGAGCGGCTTGCACAGGAACGCTGTGCATCTTTGGCTCCGTTTCAGGGCCGAATTCAGGCAAAAATTTGGCCCTAGTTTTTCCCTGAAATGGAAAACAGGGACGCACTGTACCCCTGCTGAGAGCTGCATCCGTCGGAGGTGTGAACACAGCCTTAAACTGTAAAAAAACAACACTGCAATACATACGTTGGACTGTTTTACCTGCCAAAAGATGTGTTATTCTGTTCAGTCCTTTCTCTGATTCACACTTCCAAACTACATAGCCAGGATAGTGACGTCACTTTCGCTTATAAAGTTCATAAACAGAGTGGTGTCACCTCTACTGAACAAAGAGAAGCAGCAGTTTTCTCTTTCTGTAAAGATGTTTGCAGCTTAAAGTATTACTAAACCAAGGACCCTGCATTCACTATAGCTGGTCTCCCACAGTACACAGAATATGGAAATGCAATTATGTTAGTAAATATAAACTGCTAAATACCTTTTCTCATCAGTTGTGTATAGCAGTCTTTTGACTTCTATCAGTGCCTGATTAAAGCTTGTAGGAGGAGTTTTCACACTGCACTGACTGTCCTATCAGGATGCAGAATCCCTGATCCTCTGTCTGAACAGTGCTGATTGGCCCTGTGCTGATCACATGCAATCTCCCAAGAAAAAAAAAAACTCTTTAGCAATACTCACCAAACAGAGCATATGCAGCAGATAGATTAGGGACATTGGCGAAGAGGAGGTTAAGAGAAGACAGAATCAGGCAGCCTTTTTACACAATCCGGAGGATTAACCCCTTAGGTTCCACAGTGAGTATAACAAGCATGCTTTACTGCGTATACAGACTGATTTTACTGTTGTGGGTTTAGTAACACCTTATGCCGTGTACACACGAGCGGACTTTACGGCAGACTTTGCTCGGTGGACTTTTCGACGGTCTTTATGACAGACTTTCTGAATGAACGGACTTGCCTACACACAATCCACCAAAGTCCGTCGAATTCGTACGCGATGACGTACGACCGGACTAAAACAAGGAAGTTCATAGCCAGTAGCCAATAGCTGCCCTAGCGTGGCTTTTTGTCCGTCGAACTAGCATACAGACGAGCGGGCTTTTCGACCGGACACGATTTCGACTGATTAATTTAAAACATGTTTCAAATCTAAGTCCGTCCAACTTTTGAGAAAACAAAGTCCGCTGGAGCCCACACACGATCGAATTGTCCGACCAAATCCCGTCCGCCGGGCAAAGTCTGCCGTAAAGTCCGCTCGTGTGTACGCGGCATAAGGTTGGCCATATACCAACAGGTTTCTTTCGTTCAGCCAGTGATAAAAAAAAGAAATCTAACAGATTCCTCCATCCACATTTACACGTGGATGAACGAATCCCTATTGCCAGGCTATTGGATCCTGACAGCTGTGAGCATCAGCTATAAGAATATCCAAACAGTAACAGCTGCTGATTGAATGCAGTCTCTTCTGTAGAGCCGTCAAGGCCGACCAATTCCTTTATATAGTGCTCACCCCCATCCAGACGCAGGCTTTCGAAAACATTGACAGACTGCCTGCTGCGTGGTTAGATGAAACACCTGTCACTCCCTGGTGCCCTAAAGCTCCAGAAAGGATATACTGCAGCTGCACAACCTCATGTGTAAGGGGCCCTAGGCCCCTTTCACATGGGCATTTCGTCTGTCCGTCTTTCATCTGTCTATTGATGGATGAAAAACGAACAGCAATTCATTTCTATGGACAAACGGATGTAAACGGATGATCATCTATTTACATCCGTTTACATCCACGTCCATTTAGTTCTGTTTTTTTTAAACGGAGCAGCAAATGTCCAGATCCATTGAAACGGAACAGAATTTGATGTAAATGGATGTAAATGAATGCCGTCCATTTACATCCATTCTGTTTATGTCCGTTTTTAGAATTGTCACCTCTGGTTTCTTCACAACTAAAAAAAAGGGATGCAAAAACTGATGTAGACAAATGTAAAATGCTGAAAATTGAACTGAACTGAAGACTAGGGCTGATCCTAGGGGCACAGACGCCTGGGTGCAGAAATATTACTGGTGCTCCCACATGGACGTGGTCATCTTACTAACACCTCCCCTTCACACATGTTCATATGGTAACAAGTCCCGCTATAAGACGCTGATCGCTGCCACTAGTAAAAATCAATGCTATAACTTTTGTGCAAATCAATCAACGCTTATTGGGACTTGTTGTCCTCCACTAGTAGTTGGGGGTGGGTGACACATACTCAGCTCTGAGGGGTTCATGCTGGGACTTGCAGTCGTTCACTTTTGGGAGGGTCACATCCCCCAAAAGTGACAGATGTGACCCCCCCCACCCCCAACTAGTGAAGGATTACAAGTCCCAGCATGAACCCCTGAGATCTAAAGATGTGACCCCTTAGATCTCATGGGTTCATGCTGTGACCTGTAGTCTTTCACTAGTTGGGGGGCCGGGGGGGGAAACCTTTTTAGCTCTGAGGGGTTCATGCTGGGATAGTGAGACCTGTAGTCCTTTACCGAATCTTCTTGTCAAATGTGGCGGGCTGCGGAAAGAGGGGCGGGTTACAGTAGAGCTCTAATGCTGATTGGCTGAGAGGCAGTAGGGGGCAGAGCAATTGTCGCAACTGCAGAGGCTCGGATCGGATCGTCTCGGGCAGCTGGCTCTCCAGCATCTCCAGAACTGCACATGAGCAGTTTTGAGCTGAGTCGGTCACAGGGCAGTTGGCAACACTGCTTAGCTTGTGGCACCTGGGCACGGTGCACCCTGTGCACTTGCCCAGGATCGGCCCTGCTGAAGACGGATGAGCAAAATGATGTTAGCTGATGTAATCTGAGTCCGTTTTCATCAGTTTTTTTTTGTTGCCACTTTCCGACCGCAATACGTACAATATATATACATTGCAGTTTGCAAGTGGTTTACTTGGGTTATGGCTGAAGATATCAGTCATAACCCTGGTACCATTTTTTGCAGCCAGCAGCTGGCTTTCTCATGAAAGCATTCTGAGTGGCTCATGAGCTGCTGGAATGTTTTCCAAAGCAGAGATGGGGGATTAAAACCACCCCCGCTCGCCGGTGTTTCTCGGGCTTACCGTTTCCGCCAGTTTGTCCAAGAAACGATCCGACGGTGTGGACTCTAATGCCTTGGAGGACCGGAGCGACATCATGACGTCACTTCCAGTCCAGGCTGGAAGTAAATGCATTTTTTAACAAAAAAAGATCAAACATTTTTTTTTTGATCTTTTGCTTTTAAAAGTTAAGAGCTTTGGGGTCTTTTTGACCCCATATCTCTCCATAAAGAGGGCCTGTCATCCTTATTTCTATTGCAAGGGATGTTTACATTCCTTGTAATAGGAATAAAAGTGATAAAAAAAAGTTAAAGGAAGAGTTTAAAAAGAAAAAAGAAAAAGTAAAATAAATAAAAAAAAAGTAAAGCTCCCCTATCCTTCCATGCTCACGCGCAGAAGCGAACCCATACGTAAGTTGCGCACGCATATGTAAACAATGTTTGCACTACACATGTGAGGCATTGTCGCAAACGTTAGAGCGAGAGCAATAATTCCAACGCTAGACCTCTGTAACGCTAAACAGTAACTTTACACCTGTAAAGGCGTTTAAAACTTTGTCCATGGAGTCATAGTTTGTCGCCGTTCCACGAGCGTGTGCAATTTTAAAGCATGACATGTTAATTATTTATTTACTTGGTGTAACATCATCTTTCACATTTTCCAAAAAAATCGGGGTATATATTGTTTTTTTTTTAAAATTCATTTAAATGTATTTTTTCCCAAAAAGTTGCGTTTAAAAAAACGCTGCACAAATACCGCGTGACAGAAAAAATTGCAACAAATGCAATTTTATTCCCTATGGTCTCTGCAAAAAAAAATGTATAATTTTTGGGGGCTATAAGTAATTTTCTAGCAAAAAATACTTATTTAAACTTGTAAACAAAAAGTGCCAGAAAAAGCCTGTTTGGCATGTGGTTAAGAAAAAGGTGAAATCTGAGTTCTGTTGTAGTCATACATTTCCACCATCAGATGCTGTACAACAAGATAGGGTCTCACCTCTAGTGCTTTGACCTACATGACTGAGTTTAAACGACCTCCCCTTGATTTACTGAAGCCTCTGCAAGACAGAATGACATAATTAATGTCATTGCCCCTGCAGGCACATTTTTCCTCAACCTTGTTATGGGTGGAGTAGAGAAAACGCCTGTAATTTGCAATGCAAAACAGAACGTAAATCTACTGCATTGCTACTTAAAGATGTGGTTAGCAGCTCCAAGTGCTCTGTGGCTTCTTGGAATGTGGAATTATCATGCAGAAATCTCTGTATTGGAAGGCAGTAGTCCCATTGTGGGCAGTGAATCAAATGAGTGAAGTTTAATTCCTGCAGTGCATATTTTGGTTAGGGGAGGATGTGTTCCTGCATTGTTTAGTAATCTCTTTTGGCTGGGTCCTTGTAGCCTTAGGGGCCACATTTGTAAGACACGAATAACTCAAAGCCTACATGCATGCATATGTACCCACAGGGGCAGTACATTTTCAACCTAATTTGTGAATGTGCTGGACATTGATAAATTAGATAACACTACTAAGTAATTGTTTACAG
This sequence comes from Lithobates septentrionalis, assembly GCA_037952835.1. Classification (NCBI taxonomy): domain Eukaryota; kingdom Metazoa; phylum Chordata; class Amphibia; order Anura; family Ranidae; genus Lithobates; species Lithobates septentrionalis. The sequence continues at coordinate 711,462 of JBBDGP010000244.1, forward strand.
CAGAAATGTTAAAAGATAAACTTTAATGTACACACTCGGTAATATTCTTTTTTTTTTTGCTTTCATAAAACTAGTCAGCCAAAGAAGGTTTGAATCTCGGCTGGTTCAGCAGGGACCGGCCAAGATTCGAACCATATAAGGGCACTGGGCAGACTGAATGTACGAATGTCGATTCATTGATCGACTTGGGTACAACCAGCATGTCGGATTTTCAGCATGAGATTATTGAAGCTAGTGTTCTCCTGGCAGGGGCACTGTCCCCCTGCCAAGAGAACACAATAGCTCTGTTGGAGGGATTCCCCCATCAACACAGACTGTGGTTGCAGGAAAGAAAATCCCACCATCTATGGCCTGCCTTAAGCCTAGTACACACGTGCCGAATGTCGAGCAACATCGACCGGTTCAATAAAAAAACGGCCGACATTAGGCCCATGTGTATGGCAGAAGCTGAAGCATGCGGTCGACTGGCTTGTGATAGGCGCTCTCAGCCAATGACTGGAGTGTTCTGGCAGTGGGGGCATCCCCCTGTCAGTACACAATAGCTCAGCGGGGGAGATCGCTGTACTAACACCGCACAGTTAGTACAGTGGTTCCAATCTGAGCTGTCAGGTTTTTTTTCGTAGTATGTTCGCAGTCTCTGACGCTCTCCTGTAGTATGTCCGCAGTCTCGGACCGTCTCCTGTAGTATGTCTGCAGTCCCTGATGCTCTCCTGTAGTATGTTTGCAGTCTCTGACGCTCTCCTGTAATATGTTTGCCGTTTTTGACGCTCTCCTGTAGTATGTCTGCAATCTCTGACGCTCTCCTGTAGTATGTCTGCAATCTCTGACCCTCTTCTGTAGTATATGTATTAATGTGCGGCTTTACTTGCTCAATTATTTGGGATTGCTCAATGATGTGCAGTAACCTGTAGCAATCAATCAGTGAACAGTAGTGATCTGCTGTAATCTCTAGCAACCAATCAGTGTGTGGTAATGATGTGCTGTAACTCCTAGCAACCAATGAGTGAGCACTAATGATGTGCTGTAATCTCTAGCAACCAATCGGCAAGCAGAAATGATGTGTTGTAACCTCTAGCAACAAGTCAGTGAGCAGTAAGGATAGGCTTTAGCCACAAGCACCAAGATGTTGATCTGTGGCTGGCCTAAGTGCAACCTAGGCAGCCCATAGATGTTTTCATTTTCTTTCCTTCCAATATGGTGGAAGGAAAGAAAATCATTTGATTAACCTATCAACACAGTCAGTGTTGATGAGGGAATGTCTCCCGGAAAACACTATTGTGTTCTGCCAGTGGAGGGTGCGGGGAGCCTTCCTGCCCACCAGAACACGATTATTGCTAGAGGCTATAGCCGCCAGCAGCAATCGCATGTTAAAAATCTAACCGGCTGGTTGAACCCAAGTCAATCGATGGATTGACTTGGATATAATCAGCCTGCTCATACAAGGATTGAAATTCGGCCAATCCCTGCTGACCAACCAAATTTTCGATCTGTGTATGACGACTTTAATCTCAATCACCAGCAATGGAAGCTCTGCCTCGGCTGCAGAGAGAGAGTGATTCCATAGGGACTGACAGACAGCCTCTTAACATCCTGCCAATCCTCGCCAGAGGCAGGAATGCTGGTGCAGAGTTGCCTGTCTGACATCAGTCTTAATGATAGGAATTACACATTTTGTATGATGATTAATATGATTGATATGAGGACATCTTCTATAATAGTTCATACCACAAAGATTGTCTAAATAATCCAATTAGAAAAAAAACACAAATATGCTTATTTTGTTCTTTTCATTGTCATCCTGACAATTGTCTTTATTCACATTTTTTTTTAATATATTAAATACATAAAGCCCCAAACCTTCTCATAACAAATATGCTTTTGTTAGATATCTCAATGATTTCCTAAATACAATTCTATTGAATACCCCTTGTGAATGCACGGCCCATCATTCCACATTTCTGGCACTTATGTTAGGATAGTTCCTCCTGTGTGATGACACATTGGTGTTTAAGGATTGCGACAGCTGCAAGACTTTGAAGTTCTCAAAACAAGGGTTTAGGGAGAAGAACTGGTGAACAGCTTGGCTACAAGAATTTTTGTACACCACTTAAGCTAAACCTGTAGATGCCGGTTTGCTGCACATCAGAAACAGTAAAGTCCCTGTACTTACATTGACCTGCACACCATCTCACTTCACCACCATGGAACCCAAGGTTCCTAGATAAGTTTCCACTTTCTAAAGGATGAAACTTGCACAGAGCTCAACAAGCTCTTTCTTGTCCCCATATACCAGTGTTTAGGCCTGGCAGGCCACTCGGGCACCAAGCACTGCATTATGGGGTTCCAAGTAGAATGTCACACCCCACCACCACCATACCCAGATATACAGCATTCTTCAAAGCAGTGGGGAATGGAGAGAAAGAATGTATGGTCATCTTTTGATGCTTGTTTTACACCAAACCTGTTACTTTGCTTATTAAAGTCAAAGAACAGCTTTGCCTTAAAGTGGTTGTACACCTCATACATGAAATATGAACAAAGCATATCCTTCTATAGTGTGTGCTTGTCTCACCTAAAAGCACTAATGCTGCGTACACACGATCGGAAATTCCGCCAGCAAAACTCTGATGAGAGCTTTTTGTCGGAAAATGCGACCATGTGTATGCTCCATCGGTCTTTTGCTGGCGGAATTCCAGCCAGCAGAAGATTGAGAGCACGTTCTCTATTTTTTGGTCTGGAAAAGTTCCTATCCAAAAATGCGATTGTCTGTACAAATTCCAACGCGCAAAATTCCTACGCATGCTCGGAAACAATTCAACGCATGCTTGGAAGCACTAAACTTCATTTTCTCGGCTCGTTGTAGTGTTGTATGTCACTGCGTTCTTGACGGTCAAAAGTTCAGAGAACTTTTGTGTGACCGTGTGTATGCAAGGCAAGCTTGAGCGGAATTCCGACGGAAAATCCGCTCGTGTGTACGGGGCAAAAGTGTAATTTCTGTCTGCTGCTTCATTTCTCTGCTATCAGCAGGAACCACTTCTAACAAGTTTTCCTGACACCACGAGAAAAAAAGGTGACAGGGAAGGGCACAGCCCGTAATTGACAGCCTCAGCTCTGTTTCTGTATGCTGTGTGAAGTAGGGGGAGAGGGGGTGTCCCTTACCTCAAATCAGCTCTCAGAGTTCTTCGTACTAAGCTCTGCAGTGTGAAATTTCAGCTCTCCGTCCCTTTTTTCTGTCAGCTCAGACAAGCTTTATAAATTCTGGATTTTGAAAGGCTTTAGAGAAGAGAAGACTGCAGATAAACAGGCACAACGTATTAGATTCATCTCTGGCCAGTCACTTCACTGGGTACATTGTATGTAAGGGTTTACAACCACTTTAAATCAACCTATCACAAGCCAATGTGGTTCAAACTGAACCCATGATAAAATATTAATTATCAGAAGTTTTGTTTACTGCAAGTCAATCAATAATTAGATACAAAAATATAGGCAGCAAAGGCCGAACAAAGAAGGGGTCAATTTCTTTCCTGCAACACCGGGTTCTCATTGCCCCATTAATACAGGCAATGACAGGGGAATCCCTCCCGCTGAGCCATTGTGTTCTCCTGGCGATGGGGGGGGGGGGGGAAGCCAACCCCACCAGGAAAACACAGTGATTATTGCTAGCAGCAATAACAGCCACTAGAGATAATTGCATGTAAGCCAGCAAGCTGGTTGTACCCAAGTTGATCAATCGAGTAACTTGAGTACATTCAGCCTGCCAACTATTGGTTCGGATCTGTGCCAGTTCCTGCTCAACCAGCCAAGATTCGAACCATCTAAGTCTGGTTTAAAGCTGTATCCAAATCTTGACTTTTTTTGTAAACGTCTGCCACTTCCTATGTTCTGATCTTCCCTATTGGTCCTTTTATGTGATGGGCAAACTCATTGGCCAAAACGTAGGTTCAGAAGATGGAAGAGGGCAAAATTAGATTTTACAAGAATAATCAAGATCTCAGTTGCCTACACATAGGCAACCCAGCCCTGCTGTGGGCAGCCTGTCAAATGCTATGATCCACTGAAATATTCTGTGGCTAAAGGAGACCTAATGCTGTACCAAGCAGTACTTGTGTTTAGGGCCCTATGCACTTAGGGGCAAATGCCCTGAATGCAGAATACTGCATGCATAGAAGCCCGTGTTCAAGTTTTGTATTCTTCTGGCAATTCTTCCTTTTAAGCTCTTTGCATTTAGTCACTAGTGATAAGCTTGGGTTCAGGCCAAACTCAAGTTTGTCCGAACCTGGAATCTAGCTGTCATTGCTGTGTCAGGGAACTAGATCTCTTGCTCCACAGTTGACCGGGTGGGAATGCTTGTGACATTATTGACCCAATATGGGCACATGACCAAATAAGGTCATTGTTGTCACAAGCATCTCCACCCCCTTTGTATACGTACAGCTGTAGACAGGGAAGCTCCTGTCCATATCTCATTGGCCCAGCAATGACAGCTATCTTCCAGATTCAGACAGAGTATGAGAATACCGCATGAATGATTGTCAGTTTTTTTAATTCTTTTTCATGCTAGTCTCATATGGAAAATGAAGAGGTTACTAAACCTACAAAAATTCTCGTATGACAGAATACAACTTCGGTAGTGATGTCATGTGTTATATTATATTGCAATCTATTCTTTCCTTTCTGGGCATGTGTGGTCCTGCTCTTCCGATTTATTTTGGACTCATACTGTACTGATTAAATGAAAACCGTACAATCTGGTATCGTACGCGACTAACGATCAGATTATCGTATGACCGCTTCGAAAGCAATAATTTTTGTTTGATTTTCTGATTGTGCGTATGGGGCTTAAAATGCTATTAAAGGCAAAAAAAAAAAAGAAATATGTCATACTTACCTGCTCTGTGCAGTGATTTTGCACAGAGTAGTCCCGATCCTCCTCTCCTCGGGTCCCCACGCTAGCGCTCCTTGCTCCTCCCTCATGTGGAGTGCCCTCGTAGCAAGCAGCTTGCAATGGTGGCACCCAAGCAGGCACACTCTGGAGCCACAGCCCTGCGTATCCATTTAGACATGGAGCCACGGCTTGGCCCCACCCCCTCTTTCTCTCATCATTGGCTTACTGGCTGTGATTGAGTGTCTCAGCCAATGAGGAGGGAGAGTCCTCGGAGAGCTGATGCTCTTGTGCACATCGCCAGATCAAGAGAGAGCTCAGGTAAGCATTAGGGGGGGCTGCTGTACAGAGAAGGTTTTTTGTTTTTTTTACTTTCATGCATCCTAAAAAGCCTTCAGCCTTTATAACCATTTTAAGTGCTGCTCCACCCAAAAGGGGAAGCTCCGCTTGTTTGCTTCCTCCGCCCTCCGCTGTCACATTTGGTACCTTAGGAGGAAGAGCGGATACCTGTTTTTGACAGGTACACGTCCCCACTTCCGGAATTCTTCGCTGCGCGAGGTCCCCCAGTAGTTTGGCCCCCCTCCTCCTTCCCCCACCGCTGGGTCATTCACAAAGCGCAGTACGCTTCGCGCATGCGCAGTAGGGAACTGGCTGTGAAGCCACAAGGCTTCACTGCCGGTTTTCCTTAGAAGGAATGGCAGCAGCACCCGAAAGTCAATTTAAAAATTGGCTGGGGTGCCAACATCGCAGGATCCCTGGACAAGTAAGTGTCCTAATATTAAAAGTCAGCAGCTACAGCAGTGGCGACTGCTCCATTTTTTTGGAGGACGCTGTAAACAAGCTTGCCCCCCCCTCCCGCTCGCGCAGGTTGGTTAGTGGCAGGGAAGTGCTTGCTGTAGCTCCAGAGCAAAGTCAACTTCTGAGTCCCCAGCGTCAGGCATTTGTTTTTTACTCCCTGGCCGCCTACTGTGGAGAGGGAGTGTGCTCCATGCCCCATTCAGCCTCTCCTCCCAAGGCCACCATGCTCCTGTGAGCTGTTTGGGCTGTGCAGAGTTTGCCAAGTAGCGGGAAGCGGAGCTCCCTGTCATATTGATCCTTCGGGCACACAGTGCGGGCTGTCTCGTCTCTACTGGCACTGCTGCTGCGTGCTGCTAATTAGTCGCTGATCCCCGCTGGAGCTCCCCGGTCAAGCGCCCATACTGACTCATGGCCAATCTCCGTCCAACTCCTGGCCAATCGGGTTTTAGGACTGCTTCCTGATTGGCTGGGAGGAGATGCAGGAAGACATTAGCGAATAATAATTCGCTATTGTCACACAAGTAGGTGGGCTCGGGGCGCAGTGCTATGCGCCCTGAGCCCACCTTTTTTAATGCCAATTAGAGCCTCTGGCTCTAATCACGTGCTTCAAAGAAAAAAAAAAAACATTGAAATTATTATTATTACACAGGATTTACATAGCGCCAACAGTTTACGCAGCGCTTTACAATATAAAAGGGAGAGAATACAGTTATAATACAATAAAATACAATAAGATTAAAAGGGCCCTGTTCAGGAGAGCTTACAATCTAATAATCCATGCATACAGCGCCCTGCATAGATATTAGGGGCCAGGCGCATGGATTAGGGGGGCCTAATGAGCGGGCCCCCCCACTGAGCTACAGTATTTGTAGCTGCTAACTTTTCATTTATTTTTTAGGGGGGGGGGGGGGCTCCTCTTTAAGTCACATAACATCTTATGGCCACAAAGGAAGTTGATGTCAATCGCTGGACAAGGAGAGAATACACATATATATAACAGCTTCCCTAATTGGGGTCTGAATGGGGAAGCATCTCCAATCACAACCACCAGCCCAACCTATATCATTATTACTGATCCAGGGGGAAATGATCTCCTGCAACCAAGCCACTCTTCCTCTGCTCACCCACATGATGAAATAATAATAATAGCTTATAAAATAAAGTGCCCTATAAAACAATGTGCAGTCTTCCAGGAAGCTATTGTCAGTACATAGCTATGTGAGCTGCCTTCCCTTGTGTTAAATACAGCTATGCCCCGATATAGAAGTATCAGATCATTCCTGCAAGAGTTCATCACAACTCCAAATACTGTGTACACAGAGAGGGGACGCCACACCCCCCCCTGTCACTAAGCCCTGCCCCTCCCAGCCTATCAGGAGACAGTATGCAAATGTGATCACACTCTGCAGGGTGCAACCTAAACAGAGCTCTCACATAGCAGAGCAGCGTGTAGTAGTGGCTTGTGATTTCTCTGTTCCCTTCCTATGAACACTGATCCAATGCAGGCTTCCTAACAGCAACCACCGGAGAGTGTGCAACCATGAAGTACAAGGTGAGAGCAACTTTTCCCCTGACTTCTACTATTGCCTGACACTTTTCAAGGGTTGGGATGAGCTTCTGTGTGACAGCAGTGCTGGGATCTGGGATGACAGGGTGGCATATGTGTCTGTAAAGCTTTGCTGCCCAGGATCAGGCTGATTTCTAGTGCTTGGTAGGAATAGATTGTGTTGGCAGACTTCTAGTAATCCTGATGGAGTCTGGCTCCATGCTTCTTCTTCATAATAGGAGGCTGGAATGTTCCCAAAGTGGGATCGCTGTCTGACTTTGTAATGAGGCCCTATGGCAAAGGTTAACCCCTCAGTGTGAAGGCGTGCGAGCTGCTGACACTCACTGGGGGGGGGGGGATCGCTCCCATCCAAGTCCCAGCGATCAGGGAGGGGGGAATCTGGCAGGTTCTCTCTACTAAGCCATTACAGCTAATGGTGGTCATATACACTGCTATAAACCGGCCGATCGCATAAATTGATCGCGTGCCACACGTAATTCAATCAATGTTTCATACATGTGTATCCTGAATTATGATTCATTGTGTACATAAATCGATCAAGTCTACTGGACGGCAGCACTGGTCTCCTATTGTGATCCCGAGCGATTGGAAGTTGTGAATCACAAAAAAAAAAGTCATCAATCAACCTCGTACAATCTTCTTCTTTTTTTTTTTTCCACCAAAACCAAATTTTAATTTTTCTGGCATTAGTTGCTCATCCTTGTCTTTTTTTATTTCTTTGTGCTGGTTGATCGATGTCCACCCCGATCGTTTTGTCAAATCAGACATCAGTCGTTCAGTTTTGTCGCACAATGTATGGCCATCCTAGGACTTGTCTCTCAATCTCTGCCAGAAACTTGTGTTGGAAGATCCCTCAAATAAGTTGGCCATACACCAGTAGAATTTTGTTCAAAATGTTTTCATTTTCAGGACGTTTCCTTTAAGTTCCTAATGATTGAGGTCATATTGATGTCCGCTTTGGACCGCAGTGACAGAAAAAGTCCAAGAAGCGGAATGGAATTTTTTTTTTCTTAAAAATCCTCTGAATGTGGTTTTCGTTTGGAAAAATGGTACAAATTGTCATGAAACCTGTTTAATACGTCTGGGAATGCCGTTCAAATAGCAGGTCTGGACAAAATTTGAAGGGCTTTAAACAAAATTAGTTTGCTCAGTGAAGGCAAGAAAGAATGATTTTTTGTACAAAAATATTGAAAAAAAGTCTAAACGTGTGCGGTCAGCGTAAAGCGGAACTTTACCCAAAAGGGCAAGTTCTGGTTTTCCTCCTCCTCTTCCCCTTCCTCTATCACTTTTGGCTACAGTTATTTTTTGGGAGGGAGTGGGTTCCTGATTTTGACAGGTACCCACTCCCACTCGGACCACCCTTCCTTATTGCCCGCAGTCTTCTGGGAGGCATCACTGGTACCAGAAAGCTGTGGGACCATTCACATAGCGCGGCTCGTGCATGCGCAGTGGGAAGCCGGCTGTGGGGGCACAAGAAAGTCACAACTGACTTCCCTTAGTAAACATGCTGGGGATCCGATGACTGGTGAAGAACCAGCCTGGGTGAGGACGGTGCTGGATCCTTGGACAGCTAAGTGTCCTTTTAATAAAGGTCATCAGCTACAGTATTTGTAGCCGCTAACTTGTCATTTTTTTCCTACATCCTGAAGATCTGTTTTCTTTACCTATATATCTGTTAGTAATGAAAAAGTATTAGACTTGGCTGATGTAATCATAACAGGTTTGTTCAAAAAGGTAATAAAAAAATGACAATCTTGCGGTGATTTTTACAGATCTTGCATTGTTTAGTCTATGGCACATTGTTTGTAAATATTACATTATCATTACTCCTGGATCCCTGTCTTTGGATGTCAGCAGAGTAAAGTGTAATTCAGCTTTGTATGGATGAGGGGTGGTGGGCTTACCACTGAGTTGTGTTTGTTCTTTTTTATGTTGTTCCTTAAAACAAAAACTTCTAAAACACTACCTATAAAGAATAACTGATCTACTAAAATAACAAGTGACAAAGTACTCCAGCATAGATAACTCTAATGTCTACTATGAGCTGTTGCACCTTGTACAATCTTGTTGCTCTTTGCACTACAATATGAAACAATCCCATAATGACTGAGTGCTCAGGATACAATGTATATGATGATTCTGCATTGGATAAATAGGAGAATATTGAGCGTAATGATTATCCTTCTCAGTATTGTAGTTTATCTTTTTAAAATTCTGTTGAACCTGATTGGGTACATGTAGTGAGCATAGATAAGTGACATATCTGTAGACAAACTGTGGCTTCCACAAAGCAAAAAGTAGCTTTCTGAGTGGTCAGCGCCATCTTGCATATAAGCTAGTATAGATTATACGCTAAGCACGCCCCCCATCATCACAGGAACAAGCGTGAAGCTGCTGTATTGCTCGTCCACAAATCCACACATGCGCATTGCGCTCTCCCACCCCCTGGCACAGCAGTGCTGAACTCAATGCTACTGTGACAAGCATACTGAGCATGTGTAGATTTGTGGACAAGGGAGAGCGCTGTACATGTGCAGATTTGTGGATGAGGGAGAGAACACAGTGCAGGTATGGATTTTTTGTTGAGGGAGAACGTACTGCACATTTGCAGGTTTGTGGAATAGGGAGCGTGCGCTAAACATGTGCAGATTTATGGATGCGTTAGAGCGCACTGAATATGTGTGGATTTGTGGACAAAGAAGATCACGCTAAGCATGTGTAGATTTGTGGACAGGGAAGAAAGCACTGAGCATGTGTAGATTTGTGGCCAGGGAAGAAAGCACTGAGCATGTGTAGATTTGTGGACACGGAAGAAAGCACTGAGCATGTGTAGATTTGTGGACAAGGAAGAGAGCACTGAGCATGTGTAGATTTGTGGACAAGGAAGAGAGCACTGAGCATGTGTAGATTTGTGGACAAGGAAGAGAGCACTGAGCATGTGTAGATTTGTGGACAAGGAAGAGAGCACTGAGCATGTGTAGATTTGTGGACAAGGAAGAGAGCACTAAGCATGTGTAGATTTGTGGACAAGGAAGAGAGCACTTGAGCATGTGTAAATTTGTGGATAAGGAAGAGCGCACAGAGCATGTGTAGATTTGTGGATACAGAAGAGATCACTTAAGCATGTGTAAATTTGTGGACAAGGAAGAGCGCATTGTGCATGTGTAGATTTGTGGACAAGGAAGAGCGCATTGTGCTTGTGTAGATTTGTGGACAAGGAAGAGCGCATTGTGCTTGTGTAGATTTGTGGACAAGGAAGAGCGCATTGTGCTTGTGTAGATTTGTGGACAAGGAAGAGCGCATTGTGCTTGTGTAGATTTGTGAACAAGGAAGAGCGCATTGTGCATGTGTAGATTTGTGGACAAGGAAGAGCGCATTGTGCATGTGTAGATTTGTGGGCAAGGAAGAGCGCATTGTGCATGTGTAGATTTGTGGACAAGGAAGAGCGCATTGTGCATGTGTATATTTGTGGACAAGGAACAGAGCATTGTGCATGTGTAGATTTGTAGACGAGGGAGAACACAGTGAGCTTGTGTCTATTTGTGAATGAGGGAGAACACCCTAAGCATTTGTGGACAAGGGAGAGTGCACTTTATAGGTACGGATTTGAGGACAAGCGAGAGTGCACTGTGTGGATCTGTGGACAAGCAACGCAGCAGCTCCACTCTTCCCCCCTGTGATGCTGGGGGAGAATTCGATGTACCATCCACACTGACCTATTTGCATCAAAATGCTACTTTTTTGGTCCGAACATTATAGAAGCCGTATTTGGAATACAGATATGTCATTTAAATAAAGTTCAATTACCCTACATTGCACCATGATTTGTAAACCACCAAGGCTCCTTGACTGCTTTGCAAAGTTTATTATAAAGGTAAACCAACCCTTTAATATTGTAAAGCGCTGTGCAAACTGTTGATGCTATATAAATCTTGTATAATAATATTAAACTAGCCCTTTTGACTCCAAATTCTTCCACTGTCATCTTGGCTATTTTGGGCTATAATGGGAGAGTATACTATATGTGTGTGAATTGCCTTGATGAACCTCGGGACTGTAAAAGGTCAGCATTGACAAGTAGCAGCAAGCTGAAGAGGTGCGGAGTTCTTGTTCCAGCCTGTATACATCCTCCAGTCTCATCTACATGACATTGCTTCTACTGTAAGGCTCAGAAGAGGCTCTTTGTCCTTGGCTCTACTCCTGTTATCTCTGCTGGAAGAAAAGGCAGTTTGAACAAGAGTCAGCACAACAATGCACTACTTTCTTGAGGGTTTATTCAAAAGACCTAAAGGCAGTCGTGATCAGGCTGATTCTTCCATTGTTAAACATACCCATTGCATGTATTTTGTAGAAAGACTACCAAGAGATGAATACCCTTCATAAGCACATTAATACATTGATTCAAGCTGACACTTTCCCACAGAATCACACAGCTCATTTTGTGCCCGCAAATTGCATTCCAAAAATATGTTGGAATAGCGTTCTCTTCTTCATTATTGTCATATACTCTTCTGGTAAGAGGAGGGCATTTGCATTAGAATTATATTTGGACCCGTATACCTTGAAATGACAGCTGTATATTAACAGAAGGTTATCATTTTGTACACACCTATATCATTGTGTGAGGCTGTCATTTTGCTTTGATATACTGAAGGGTGTAATTTTTGTAAAAAATAGTAGCTTGTAATTTCAATTTACCCTTGTTATGAGCATATGTCAGTTCTGGAATGCCTAAGTCCCCCTTACTTAGAGTAGCACTAGCACATGGGAATTGTTACGTAACACTGCTTAAAATCAGACCAGATTGTCTTGGACAGATAATGGTTTTGACTAGGTTAAACACATATGGCTAGACTAATAGACTCCCCCTCTGCATATCTGGCTAAGATCAATATAGGGCTTAAAGTGTTACTAAACCCACCACAGTAAAAATCAGTCTGTATACGCAGTAAAGAATGCTTGTTATACTCCTTGTGGAACCTAAGGGGTTAATCCTCTGCGCTGTGTAAAAAGGCTGTTTGATCCTGTCTTCTCTGATCATCTCCTTATTTCACAGTCCCCAAACTATCTCCAGATAGAACAGAGCCTTGGGGACAAACTGCACATGCTCAGTTTCATGTGTATTGCTAGAAAGTTTTTTTTTTTTTATGGGGAGTGTGCATGTGATCAGCACAGGGCGAATCAGCACTGTCCAGACAGTGGGCCAGGGGTCCTGCATCCTCATAGGACAGTCAGAGTAGAATGAAAACTCCTCCTACAAGCTTAAACCAGACACTGATAGATGTCATAAGACTGCTCTAACTACTGATGAGAAAAATTATTTAGCAGTTTATATTTACTAAAACTATTGCATTTCCATGTTCTGTGTACTGTGGGAGACCAGATATAGTGAATGCAGGGTCCTGGGTTTAGTAACACTTTAATCATTTGGTGGGATGGCCATTGATCTACTTATCACCATCTAGACACACACATCATTATGTTTCTGGGGTGCAATAAATTGATGTACAATGTGATTGTTGTATGCCTTCGACTTGTTGCTGTTCTTTATACATTCTCATTTACTTTTAGCTAATATGACCTGGTGTCTGGAAAACTACATTATCTCCAACAGAAGCCGTCAGTGTAAATAAATAAATTGTTACATTTGTTCCTACATTTTAGTATAAGGGTCGGTTCACACTGGGGCGACTTGGGATCCGACTTGTACGCCCTCAAGTCGCCCCAAGTCGCCCCAGAAAGAGATTCACATTAAGTGAATGGGAGCGTCTTAATAGACACTACTGAAGTCGCTCCGACTTCAGAGCGTACTCCCTGTACTACTTGGATCCGACTTGGTAGGCGACCTGTACCATAGAAATCAATGGAAGTCGCCTCCAAGTCGGATCTCTCTCTCAAAGTCAAGCGACTTTGCAGGGAAAACCCCTCCCTCCCAGAGAGCTGATTGTCCTGTGATTGGCCACAGCCGAAGTCGTTTGTCCTGGAGGCGACTTGAAGTCGCGTTGTAATTTGCTAAAGTCGCGCTGAAGTCGCGTTGAAGCCGCGCTGAAGTCGCCGTGCAAAGTCGCGTTGAAGTCGTGTTGCCCCTGTGTGAATCAAGCCTAAGGCTCCTTTCACAGGGGTAGCGTCCGATCAGTAGGGGATCTGTTCACAGAGTCAGAGCAAAATGGAATGGATGTCACTTTTGTACGTTCAGTTTCTTCCAACTTCTTGTGAAGCAGTAAAAACTGGAGTTTAATGGACCTGTGTTAGGTCTATGAAGAGGCTGATGTGAATGAACATTAATCTGAGTTAATTTGATGTAAACAGATGCCTGTCTGTTTATATCTGCCTGCCCATAAACTAACATTGAGCTTCCATTCAGATTTGCCTGAAAAAATGTCTGCATTAAAAGGGGCCTACTTCATTCTGTAATAAACACTGTATTTGCTCATTGGATACTTTGCTTTTTTTGCAGTCCTACGCAATGACTTGCCTTACGGAACCCTTCTACAAGACAAGTCTATGAGTTGGCCATCATTCAATCATTGCAGTAGCTAATCTACAGTGCCTCTAGTGGCCAATATATAAATCTGTATATTTAATATAACAACACAAATATGGAAGAGCAAGAATGTAAAATGTGCATGTTGTATCAAAAGTTTCTATTTGATTTAAAGTATATTATAAAAAAAGTTTAATAGGCTTTTAAGTAAATACATTTTGTGTCCTTAGGCCATCCATAGATAGCTCAAATCTCAGCTGGTTCAGCAGGAACTAGCCGAGATTCGAACCATGTATGGGCATGCTGAATGTACCAAGCTGATTGATCAATCAATTTGGGTACAAACAGCCTGTCGGATTTTGCATTCGATTATCGCTAGCGGCTGGTATATCCCTAAACCCCCCCCCCCCAGGGAGAACATAGTGGTTTGGCGGGGGGGGGGGGGGTTTCACGGTCAGCACTGTCTGGGTTGATGGAGGAATCAGCCCGTGGTTGCAGGAAAGAAATTTGCTCTGTATATGGTTTGCCTTAGCTGCTTTAATTTCTTTATAGGCTGCTTTACAATGTTAGCAATTTATCACCGGTTGTATTTGGGTTTTGCCACTTCTGTTTAACGTTTATTGGTCTTTTAAAGAGATACAGTAATCATGACTCCTAGGACTAGCTATAGACATAGTAGTCAGATAATAAGACCAAAGGTGCCATCATTATCTCCCCCTGTGGTCATTCTGAAATGTCTCTAAAGTGTCCATAAAAATACAGTCATTGTTTATTTCAGCCACAGGGTGTCTGCAATGCTTATAATGTATCCGTATACATACAATCATTCCCCTTTTCTGCCACATCATTTCTGCAATGGCCATAATGTGTCCATAGACATGCTATCGTACCCTATTCAGTTGTTATCGGCCATATTGAGCAATGATCATCTCGAGTCTGGGGGTAGCCTAAAAGCAGCAGCTTGGTTTGGTATGTAAATTACAAATTGTTGCAGTCACTAAAGAGGCAAAGATTGACCTGCTAGAATGTCACTAATGCTGATTGCAAAAGTGAATACATGACTTGACATGACTTACTGGAGTAGTTAAGAAGGTTTCTACAGAATGGACCTCATTATGAAGGTAAACATTATTGGAAAATAAGCCTCCAGATAAAATACAGCATTATTGTAGTGCAGTTTTTTCAACCAGGGTGCCTTCTAGATTTTTTAGGGGTGCCTTGGCAGAATGACTAAAAATTGGGTCAAATTGCCAAAAAAAAAAAGTTGTCAACGTGGACCAAGCCTGCCTATTTTATTACACAAAGCCACAAGTTTTTGTTGTGCAGCATTATGGCCTTGGTCACTATGTAGGTCAGTTGTAGGCATTATAACAACCAAATGATGTCATAGGTTTAAAAGGCGGACATCAGGTGTCTGAGGACATCTTTGTTTGCCCCCCCCCATCAGTACTGGGTTCACATTAGCTGAATGATGGAGAAAAATTGAGGGAGAAGAGAAATGCTGGGATATAGTCAGTGCCAATGTGTTTTTGCATTGTAAGCATAAATTCCCTCTAATGTTGACTGTCCTATGTCTGTTGATGCCTCTGCATTATATGAAATTATTAGTTTAGTTTTTTACATTTTAGAATGGGGTGCCTCCAGATTGTGCATAATTTTAAAGGTAGCCTTGATTGGAAAAAAAGTTGAGAAACACTGTTGTAGTTCACCAATTCAACTCAATCCCTTTTGTGAGTAATCTGAAAACCCCAGTTTATTATGCAGGAAATGAATTCCCAAACACACCCACTACAGGGTGCATATGACAGGACAAATGTAAAAAAATATTGATACCAAAAGAAGTTTTTTCACGGGCATCAAACACCTGCGTTGGCAGTTTAAATGTGGCTCGTGCTGCAGGTTGCAGAGAGAAAGTTACACAGCTGAAGCTTTAGGATGTTCGTTCACTGTAATCTTTTAGGCTCGGTACACACTGCCATGACCTGAAAGTCGTGCCATTTTCAGTGCCACTTTGCCAGGTGACTTTCGGCGTGACTTTGACGCGACTTTGGCGTAACTTCAAGGAATGCCTGTGTAATCTTCCTGTAATATCGGATCCAAATCACATCAATTAAGATGAGGGTCCAACTTGGAGGCAACTTCCATAAAAGTCTATGGGCACAAATCGGATAGAAGTTGCCTTGAAGTGGTACAGAAACCTTTTCTAAAGTCGGAGCAACTTCAGTAGTGCTAATTAAGACAGCTCTCATTGCCTAAAATGGGATTTCACATGTCATGTGACTTGGGGTCTCACAAGTCGGATCCAAAGTTGTGGCAGTGTGAACCGAGCTCTGGATTTGGGCAGCAGTGGATTGCCAGGATTAGTGAAGTGCAATAGAAGCGCTTTCATTGGTTTCATTTATAGTCTGGAATTTCCCTCAAAATGCCTGGGTTTTCTGCTGCCTAATTAGTAATAATGTATCTTGCTTTTTATCGCTAGAACACTTGGCATTAACCCTACTTCTTTTAAAGGTTTAGAAAAATACTTTTGAAGTTTTAGCAGCAATAACATACCGTATTCCGAGCTCCTGTGCCAGTAAGAACATGGGAACTATTGTTGGAAAGATTCACAAGAATACCATTAGATGGACGCTGATTACCCAGGCAACACAAGACAGAGTGTATTTTACTTTGTAGAGAGAGGGGGAAAATAACAGTGTGTGCTTTGTAGACTTGGATATGCTTATACTTCACATTCCTGATTCCTATGGTTATTAAATGTCTGCTAAATTGGTAGATAGTGCTTTGGAAAGTTAAAGAAAATGCTTTGGACAAACTAAGTTCAAATGAAAATGGTTACGTAGCTTTCGCCCTCTGGCATTGCTGCTACTAAACACATTTAATGTGTGTGCTTGGAGGATCTGATGTTGGGTGGAACATTTTAAGCAAACAATTTAATTCTTCTAAGATTACTGACAAAGACTAGATTCCATGATGACAGTAGGTATAAGAAGGGGACCTCCTTTTTTGTTTATAGAATACATGGTTTAAAAAACCTCCTTAAGACTAAGCTAATCACCTTTTTTTTTTTTTTCAAAATCAAATCTGTCATCAAGTTATTATCAGATTTTAATCACCATTTGTGCTCTTGCCAATATACGAATTGAAATATAATACACATATACATTGGTGTAGCAATTAGTCCTGCCTTGGTTCATTGAATCAGTAGGCTTGGATTTCTGGGTGCTGAAAAGCTTGTGTTCAGACACAATTTTGTAGGTTTTGCATAATACCAGTTTTTCTATAGGAGAAATATAAATTAATCCTGGTGGCAAGGTGTTTGAAGTTCTTACTCTGTAGATCTCTGTACTGCTTAGGTTTTCTTCCTTAAATTGATATTAAACCCTCCTAGAAAAAAATAAATGTAGCTGCATACCTTAAAACACATTTTGTTCCTGTTTCCAGTTTTGTGCAGCCTTTACAGCATTACCAGCCCATGAAAGTTTCCTCTGTTGAGTTTCTCACTAAAGTGTGTCTCCTGGTGACATCCTAACATCTGCAGTTCCGCCATCTTGTGCCTTGCGCAGTAGGGATCACTGCCTTTCAGTGCTCTAGTACTGTGTCCGACCGGGGCATTAGGGGCTGCTGGTTCTGTTTGGCTGACACACAGTACAGCATTGGTTTATGTCATTTTGAGCTCTGGTGCTGTGCCAAACCATCAACCTCCATGACTAAGCCCCATGAGCAGGGTGAAATGCGTTCAGGGGCATGGTCTGGACGCAGTCTGGGCTGAGGCTGCTCTCTTCATTCCCCCAGGGTTTTGTGAGATGTGCAGTATTCGGGACCATTCCTTTTTCTACATGTACAGTGGTGGTTTATGTCTTTTTGAGATCTGGTGCTATGCCAAACTGGCGCACATACAGTACTGTGCTTTGAATTTAAGCACAATACTGTTCTTGTGCCGCCCACACAACACCAGTGGCCCATACTATATACACTCCCTAGTATACACGACTTGTGTGAAGCTTAATGTAAAGGGCAGTTTTAGTTTCAGGGTTTAACACTACTTGAAGTACCTATACATATGAAGATTATCTGCAAAGAAGCTCATTTAAAGCTCTGTCAAAAAGTAGCATATCCATTTCTGTCCTATATTTACCTAATTGGATACTGTTTGGGAAGATGCAAACTATAACTCCCATTGCCCCTGACATGCCCACCAGTTACCTACTATATCTAAACCCCCAACATTGCATACACCTTTTCTGCACCTATTCTACCCAAATGTCCAGAGCCCCATCCACTTTGCACAGTATGACCCCCTTAAAGGGGAAATAATTTATCCACATACTTGTTCAAGATGATAGAGCTGCAGAAGAAGTTTGGATATAGCTTGGATGGCCGTATGGGACCACAGGAGTAAGGGCCCAGTTGTAACCTTCAACCCTGCCACCCCTGTTCCTACATGACTGCTTCACCAAAGAACATAAATGTCTACAAACTGTACATAAGAACAACGTTTTTAAAGTAATAAAAGTTCAACTCTAACCACGTTTTTCAATTTTCCGAAGAGTGGGAAAGAATCTGAACTTCTTTCAGGTTTATATTGTTTGTGTCCCTTTTGGAGAGAGTTTCGCTCACTTCCTGTCCCAAAGGTACCACATGAAGTAAGGGAAAAAACAAAGATTAGTTGAAACCACTGACAACCTTATAACCGCAGGGGATTTTCCTTTACCACCTGTTGCGGTGACAAATATTAAAAAAAAAAAAATTGTTCAGGTGGCAACTGTCATTGGGGAGGGTGGTAAAGGAAAATCTCACCAACAGGGACAGAGGCTGCAGTTTAACTCTTCCCGACTGCAACTCCAAGTGATTGGAGTTTACAGTATGTTAGTCGTATGTAAATAAATATATTTACTGAAATCATTTTTTTAGGCGGTCACCCAGTGAAATAAAACTTGCATCTTTCCTAAAAGCCACAGTCTGTTCTCCTACATCAATATTCTAAAGATAGTTGCTACTCCACAACAGACAAATTTTCCCTATAAAAGTAAAGTCTCTGGTAATGATTCATGTTTTACAAGCTGTTACAAAAATATACCTAAAAGGCAAAACTTTCTCCTTTGTCAAATTCTTAGGTGCGTCATTGTGTGTCCAGGAAATGGGTGGAATAATAGGGAATTCTGCTGTCTGGAGGTACACTTTTATTTATGAAGCTAAAATTATAAGAGAAAAAAAATGAACTACCTGTTTCCTGCCACGAGATGACAAATACTTCTGCACATAGATCCGGCAAGAGGGCGAATTAATAGACGGCGATGAATAAAGAAGTACTTTTTTTTTTTTGTGGTTGGCCCATTATTTTCTCCTTCAGCCCTGGAGATGACATGCCATGCTGAATGCTTAGGTTTGCGCTGTTGATAAATACAAAGAATAAAATGAAGAAAGGAGTTGTTTGTGAGATAAATAAATGGGCTGGTTACGCACATGAATACAATAATCAAATCAGCAGCCTTTTAGGAAAAGTATCTTATTCACTGAAGGCCTGGCAGCTCACTGGAAACAGGCCTGTGCATTCCAAACACACAATGGGTGCTGAAGGATGCAATAGTTGCTTGGGAATTTAGCTTGATTGTATGTGACTGCTGGTAGCTATTGGTAGCTGGATGCTTCATCAGCTATTCAGAATGCCAATGGACAAAGGTTCAAAGGCCTGGTCTAGAGCCAGATTATTAAATCACTGTCTAGATCAAAATAACAATAAATATGCTAATAGGTAATTTAGTTGTTTACAATAGTATATGATCAGGTGTCTTGATGAAGGGTTTGTCTTCTGTTAATATTTAGCATTTTTAGTAAGTGTACCATGTCTATGATTAAATCCTAACTACAGTCAAGATCCATTTCATTTTAATGCTTCACAGCACTTTATATCTTTCTAACTGTTATAAAAATCATTCTGGACAAAAAGTTGCTAAAAACCCTCTTTTCCACCTACTAGGATAGTACCATGGAAGCTTTACTTCTGGTCAATTGCTGACATCAGCCAGGCTGCTATAATGCACACCGTTTCCTGCGTTGTGTCTCCGCCTTCTCTGTGTGCTTTGCCATTCACAAAGCACATGATGTTTATGATGCCGTGATCATCCGAGGGAGCATAGACACAAAAACTGGACTGGTGTCTGTTATCTGACCTCAACAATTATCCAGAAAAACAGCTATTGCAGTACTATCCATGGAGACCAAGAGAAGGGTTTTCCTCATATTTCCAGTCAGGTGGATTTTCATAATGGTGAGGAAGGTATAAAGGGCTGTGAGACACTACAAATGTTTTAAAATGAAACTTGCTCAGAGTTGGGGCCCATTGCATATTCGCATTCTTGTAGGATTATGAGCACCCATCTTTTCCAGGAGGTAACGGTGAGGCACAGTGGCACCACCCTCACCTCCTGGAAGCATCAGAAGCCGAGTCGGTGGTAAGCTATTTTTTCTTTTTTTTGCAAGCTTTATTGTTAAAACACCTTTTGGAGGTGATTTGACTTTGGGGGGTGTGAGACTTCCAATAGAGTGGACCTTCCATTTTCATGGAAGGTCTACTTTAAAGTGTTTCTAAAGCTAGAACGTTTTTTGCTTTAAGTAGAGTAAGGAGCAAAGAAAAAACGTAGGGTATTTTTGCTGCCTGTGTCCCCTGTTGGGAGAGTTGCCCCCTCTTCCCTGGTGAACTTTGCGATGGGAAATCCAAAATCTTATAGTTGTCACCAGATCATACGGTGAGGGGAAATTTTCCAATGGTGACATCTGTCCCGTTAACAAGTGACTAAAAGGAGATTCCCCTTACTGTGTAGAAATGTGCTTGAGTTGCCAGGACAGGAAGCAAAGGGAAATCTCCCCAACAAAATACAGACAGCAAATAATGGCTTGGGTTTAACCATCCTTTACTTTTACTAAAGCAATATAAAAATGTTTTGCCTTTAGATATGCTTTCATAATATTACTTTTGAAAGGACAGGGTATGATCACAATATATATGTGTTACTGTAATAAGTAGCTGTAGAGGAGTCATGCATTGATGTTTTATCCTAGAGGAACAGGTGGAGATTCTAAACACATGGCAGCCTTTAATCTTATTAATAACTGCTTTGCTTATTAATTAGTGTCTCTGAGTTCTAGTAGCCTCTGGCATCAACAACCTATGCTTTTTCTTTCCTAAGTACATAATAATACACCTTGAGAGTGTCTGCACAAGTGAGCGTGATTTCTCACACGCCTACCACTGTACCACTGTGTGTGTTCATATGTGTGTGTGCCTTTACTTTGGCGTGGCTTCACTTGCTCACTATGAGATCATTTCACTTCACAATCAGTTGGTATTTTCTGTTTTCCTTGACTTCTCCTTTCTCGAACTCTGACAACTATCACTGCAGGAAAAAAAAAACATGAATGCATACCTGCATATTTTTATTAACCTGTCATACCTTGCCCTGAATGCTGCAAAGATGCTAATAACAGGGTTAGTGGCACAGCACATCTGCACATACACATTTGTGCCCTTCTAATATACCTTTTCTTTGTACTTGGGAGGCTGTTAAAGTAAGTGGGAGGAATTTACTGCACTTTTCAAAGACAAGTTGAACCAAGACCCTTAGTTGAATGTAATTTTTTTGCAAACTAATTGGATGTATAATAGAGGGAAACTCTATTCATTAGGTTCACATATACTGTCCTGGCCCTCTCACTTGTATAAATTGTCTGGTAAAATTATATTTACAACAAGTATATTTATACAAACATTTACAGTGTACCAATGTTAGATTTTATTGTTGCCTTATTGACATCTTTCTTCATCACTAAGCATGACATCACCATCCATTCCCGAGGGATGTAGAGTGGGTCAAATCTCATGGGAAGACATCCTAAGAGCATCTTCTCAGGAGATTTAGGCTCGTCTCTTTTCCCCAGTATCTTGGTAGAGCAGTGTGACATTACCCTCACCTGGGGGCTTTTTTCTTTACAGGTAGCTTTTGGACCTAATATCACCTCCCTGTCACTTTGAGAAAGTGGACTCGTGTTTCCAAAATTTGATGGTCAAATGTTTCAGAAACACATTTGACCAAATTTGTCAAAGCTATGTTTTTCTACTAAGATCTCAGTGAAAAGTTGAGATCTGCCTATTTTGGTGTGCTGGCCATTATTAGTCTTTGGTCCTCAACAGTGTCTCGAAGGGCATGCACCCACCCTCTGCAGGGTGTGAAGTTGTAGGATAGATGCCAGGTACATGAATTTGACCCAGGCTCGGACATTTGCTGTGCAGAGGCCTGACACTTTTCTAAAGAGTGTCTACAACTCTCGTTATAAATTTTATGGAGAATGTCAGAATGGCAGTCAAACAACTAACATTTTCATATACAGTGTATCTAAAGCAACCTCTGTATTTTCCCCATGCTAAGTTTCTTTTGAGCTGAAAGGACTGACAACAGAACTGACTCATAGCTGGAGTAAGTTTATCAGACAAAAAGGTTGCAAAAATGGGATGGGATTTTCTAGAAGCACTAAATGCATTCATCAGAATATTTATATAAACTTGTGTGAAAAAATGAAGTTGTGGTCAATAGGGTGAAATGGAGAAGTGAGATTCAAATACACCCAGTTTAAGGACTGTAGGGAAGTAGCCAGCCAGCTCTTTGTCAAAAATATTCCTGTGGTCTTTTTTCTTGTCCAGCAGAGTCCAGTTGTGTTAGTGGTGTATATTCTGAAAAATAAAAGCAGGAAAACAATATTTCCAAATTGTAACGTATTTGTTTTAATCCTAATGATATCCTTTCACAGGCTACTTGTTCATGCCAGCAAGGCTGGTAGTCACTGATAACATTGTATAATAGTATAACTTTACCAAGACAAATTAGGAGTAAGCTGCAGTTCCTTTGCAGGTGTAAAGTCGGATGCATTTAGGAACAATTAGACCAAGGAACCGGAAAAGGAGGAGGGGGGAATCTGTTCCAGGAAGCTTAACCCATTAGATGTGGCTAATCATTAACTCCAGTCAAATTTCACTAACAAATTAAAGAGTACATTTGTGTGAAAGACCTTTTAATTCCATTTTTTTTATTATTATTTGATATACTTTTATTTGAAAGGAACTAGTTTTTAGCCCATATGTGCTAAAGATGCTCACCCAGAGATACACTCTTGATGGCAGCTTCCATAAATCGTCTATACACGTGCATCAAGGAAGCCATTTTGATTATCTAAATCTGCAATAAACCGTTTGATCATCTAGATACATGAAAATAGAATGAGAGGAATAGTTCTCACATAATACCTAGTGTTTTCCCTTTAATTGTGAAATTAGAGAATTCCCAGTTCTCCACTGTGCTAATTAATCTGAAATTATGTTGGGTTAATGAAGAAAAGCGCTTCTGTTACTAAATATTGTGTACTGACCTCTTTTACAAAAGTAACCACATTTCTTAGGAGCAAACGCTATACTAATTCTTAGTATTTTTCAGAACTTTAAACTTATATTTTCAAGAGGTCTCTAAATAAAATAATTGTCAGGTCTCTAAATAAAATAAAACAACACTTATATGCAAAGAAGAAGGATTATACTCATCTTTTCTGTGGTTTGTAGGTCTAACCTTCCCTCTGGTCCAGCACTGCAACCTCCTTCGGTGTCTTTGGCATTGAAAACTTACAGGATTGTTGGATGCCTGTGCCCCCTGCTGCATGCCTTGGTTTCATCCTCCATTCTCCATCACTACAGGATTCAGTAGTGATGTAGGGATCAAAGTGAATGGTAGCAGAAACAGACATCCCCTAAGAGTCGAATGACAAAAACACTAAAATAGGCTGCCACAGTGGAAGAGAGGGGAGGTAGGAGACATAGTCCACCAAAGAAGGGACTACTGTCGGTTTACCTTATTTATAGACTTGACAGGGTTTCAAAATAGCAATTCTATGCAACAAGTAAAAGAATTTAGTGGACTTATTCAGCAAATACAACGGCTGTACTGAAGTCAGCAATTTCACCAATTTACTTTAAAGAGGTTGTAAACCTCCGAAAAAAAATTAAAAAAAAAGAATAACGTGCAAGACAAAGGCATAATGAGCTAGTACGCATCGCATACTAGCTCATTATGAAATACTTACCTTAGAACGATGCCCTGCAGTGCCGCCCGCACTCCCAAGGCCGACATCTTTTCCGGAGTTACTTTCCAGGTCGCGGGCTCCGACGCTGTGGTTGGCTGCAGCCGCGATGATGTCACTCTCGCGCATGCGCACGGGTGCCGCCGGTCACGGCACGGGTCTTGAAGAAGGGGCACAAGCGGGCCATTTCTTTAGTGCGCATGCAGCGATGACATTGGCGGTGGCAGCGTATATAGTAAATATCTTCTAAACGGTGCAAGGTGCAACGGTGACTTACCTGTAGGTACAATTAGAGAGGAAGACTTTGCGTCCTCTTTAATGGGAGTTTTATGAAATCCATTACAGCCAGAATCCTGCAATCTCCTGTAATTACTGTCATTTTTTATATAAGGTTTTCTGTATGTGACTAATGGCAAGGAACATGTGGTGGATTTGTTTGGAAATTTCTCTTCTTCATAGTAAGAATAGGTTCTCAGATCACCAGGTTAGTGATCAAAGGGGTTTTGTTGGACTAGTGCACTACAGCAATAACTGGATGAAAAACTGAAGCAATGAGCGGGTAGGCTATGCTGCTTGCATGCTTCTCTTATGAGTTATGGATGTTGAACTATATGAGAATCTTGTGACTTCATATAGCTGACCTAACATAGAAGCTAACAGTGTTCTTTGCGTGAAAACTAGGCAGGCAGCTTCCTTGGTGACATGACAAATAAGGGGAAAGGCCTGCTCTGTGACAATGTAGATCAAATCAACAAAGCCATAACTTTCTTTATCTGCATGGTACGTGAGCTTATGCAGCTTTACCTATTTACTTTGAATACACAGTTACTTTGTTTAGAAAGGATTTGGATATATAACCTTGTAGCTTCCTTTTATTCCTAAGTGAATTATTAACAGAATTTAATTGTATGTCCATAGAAATTCCTGATCATCTGTGCACCACACAGTAATTATAAAGCTTTTTTTGTTGAAAATTTGAAGACTGTCATTCACATGAATCTATATACCCTGAAATAAAAAAAAAAGCATTTAATTATATAATTAAAAAAATGGGGCAGTGCTATTCAGCTCCAAATGTTGTAGGTCCAGTTTTGAAATGGCCTTTGCAATGTGCCGAATAATGGCCAGCCTGTCCAGTGAATTAACTTATGAATTTATTAACTCCTAGGGAAAGTAAATAAGGTGTAGTGCTTACCTTTCCCTCTTTCTATCTGTGTGACTAGTCCTCTAAAGCCTCCTCTTTAAGATGCTTTGTCTGACTTCTGACATAATGACTTCATCAAGTACAGTGCAGGGCCAAAAAGCAATTAGGGACTGGCCACAACCTGGAGATGGGGAGAGCATTGGAACCTGCTGGAGCAAGGCGAGTATAGTATCCTATTCCTTATCCCCTAGAGTTAATGAGCACTTGACCCTTGGGGTAGTTTCACAGGGTTGGGCTTTAGACCTTTAGAGCATAGTTTAAAATGAACCTTCAGTTTCCCTATACAGGGTAGAGCAGCATGTTTCCTTTAATGGTGGCCCCGCTAGCAGTACAGAATCCTATCACTCCACGCAGCTGCCAACAGTGAAGCAGAATGCCCAGGTTTGAGGGAGCATGTGTTTTTACACTTTGTCCTCCAACATGACTCTGCAGGTGCTTGCTTGGGCACTCAGGTACCCACCTTTGTGACGTGGTGCAGGGATGAAGTATTCTGCCCATCTGACTGACAATGACATGCTCCTTGGGGGCTAATGGAGCAGTAGTGAAGCGTGGGGAAGAAATCTATGGTGGTGGTCAGAATAAACCACCTTGGCACCAGCCTGTATACACCCCATCATTACCAGGCCATTTTTCAGTTTTCTGCGCTGTGGTAGTTGACTGACATTTACTTGGTAACATAGCACAATGCCTAAATAAATGTTATACTATTTATTAAAACTGATAGAACTTACCACAATTTTCAGAATTGAAAAAACATGCTGGTATTGAGGCAGTTAAAGAGTTTGTTAACCCCAGCATTTCATATTCTGAAATGTGCCTGCTGTAACATGTACTTGTATGAAAAAGTATCCTGTTCTGTTTGTATTGCTTTCTTTGTGTGAAAACCCTGGTTTTCCTGCCAGTCCCTCTGTTTTCCTGTTAGTAACTGACCACACTAAGCAGGAGAGCAAAGCGTGGTCAGTTCTCTAGCTGTGCTGGGAGCTCAGCCTGCTCTCCCCCAATAATCAGGCTTGTCCTGACACCCCCCACCCTGCATAGCCTTTCACTGAAAAGTTCAGCGTGCTGCTGCTTCTCCTCCCCCCAGCTCCTATGCAGCTGAGAACAGAGGGAATGTGATTACTTATAAAAAAATAAATAAAAAAAAACAGGGGTAAAAGGTTATTTATATATTTTTTTATATCTATACACTTTCCCCTTTCGCACTTGTGCGACTTTTCCTGCGACTTTGGACATCAGTCACATGACAAGTCATACCCCACGACTCCCAATGTTAACCATCCATATCTGTGCGACTTCAAAGTAGTCCCTTTGGGACTACTTTGGTCCATAGACCTTAACTTTGCACAGGCATTCTCTGAAATCGCCCTCAAAGCTCGCAACTTTCAAGTCGCGGCAGTGTGAAAGGAGTCTAAGGTAAACGTGTTGACTGTCTTGCATGGGCAAAGCACAGCTTTACTTTAACAATATTTGTGATGATCATTCCTAGAACTGAAAACCTCATCACGCTCCGCACTTTTTATCTTGTAGTTCCACAACAGATCTGCTTTCTTTTCGGAACTGGTTTCAAAATCAGGAATATTCTAGAATTGTTATAGTGGACTATAAATGATTTACTGCAAAACACATCAGAAATACACTATCTACCAATGTTGAAGTTATGTCACATATGCTAATCCAGACGTGCAAAAACAAATAGCTGACATTCAGGTCAGTCTGCTTTGCTTGCAGGAGTTTTAGCTAACGGCAACAATCTGCTTGTGGGAATATTTACTGTGAGACAGCATTCTATGCTGATTTCCACCGTGTATTGTGAATTAGGTGGTTACTAGTTCAGTGATAAGAACCTACTGACTATTTTCACATGGGAATATGATAAGTACTAATACAGTTTCTTACTATCAGGCTAGCTCCCAAATACTTGAAACAGTTGAATTTGGCGCCAGAGTATCTCTTCTGTGGCAATATGATAAATGTGGACCTAATATGGAGCCCATTGTGAGTTTATTTGCGCAAAATAAAATTTTAAAGATACGCTGCAGTCTGTCACCAGCATTAACACAATCTGAGTCCTGACCAGTTGATTCTGTCAGTAGATATGTTCATATTCTAGTTTCTTTTTACAGAGTGACAATGAAAGCACTACTGCACCGTGGTCAACCCGTGGACCAGGTTTCCTAAAGGAAGTCATTTTAGGTAGACATTAAATAATTGACAAACAATGCAAAGTTTAACTTCAACAACTTTTGAAACAGTTACAGTAAAGTAGGGCCTCTTTCACATGGGCCTAGCTACGGACTCGCATTCTATAGTAGATCACTTGGCCAGCAGCGGCTGGCCTGTGATTATCAAGTTTTTAGGAGGAGATATGCTGCCTTTAGATCTACTGGATCCATTTACCTCTATGGGGCACAATAGCCAGTTGTTTTTTTTTGCTGCAACATGAAGTACAACTTTGTGGCTGCGACACAGTGTATGAAGCTGTCTTGTACCCATTGCCTGGTTTTAACAGGTGGCTAAGGTCAGTTAAAAATGTGCCTCAAGTGCCTGATTGTGAGACCCTTGTAAAAGGATATATAGTAAAACCTTGAATTGCGAGCATAAATAATTCCGGAAACATGCTTGTAATCCAAATCACTCTAATATCAAAGCGAATTTCCCCAGAAATAATAGAAACTCAGATGATTTGTTTCACAACCATTTATTCATAAATCCTTCAGTTTATAGTCTATATAAAAAGATTATAGCAATGTGACCAGGTTGTGTAATGATAAAATGTCTATCCACAAACGGAAGCCTCCACAAGGGGATTAGAAGCAAAATCCAGCAGGAGCTACAGAGTATAAAAGAGAGGAGAGGCGCCTCTAAGTGTAGCAATATGGTTACATTTAATGAAGGTAAAACATTTAGCAACTCTGATGGTTGATGGTTAAAAGAGGCACATC
This sequence comes from Lithobates septentrionalis, assembly GCA_037952835.1. Taxonomy (NCBI): domain Eukaryota; kingdom Metazoa; phylum Chordata; class Amphibia; order Anura; family Ranidae; genus Lithobates; species Lithobates septentrionalis. Next base: position 739,464 of record JBBDGP010000244.1, read on the forward strand.
TAAGTATGCAGGCATCCGGGGTAAAGCTGTCCACATAGACCATCCTCTGCACCACCGGCTCTCACCGCTGTCAGTCTGCAATCATGACCAGGAAGACTACCCTGCAGTAGAGCGATCTTAAAGCGAGGTTTGAAGTTCTCATGGAGCGCAGCGTGGAAGGGATGATGTCGATGGCGGTGCGGAGGATGATCTATGTGGACTATCAGCTTTACCCCGGATGCCTGCATACTGTGCCTGTTTTAATCATCAACCTATGAGTTGTTAAATGTTGTACCTTCATTAAATGTAATCATATTGGTACACTTAGAGTCACCTCTCTTTCATACTCAGTTGTGACATAGCGCTACTCTTATATCAAGACATTGCATGTTTATCAAGTCAAGATTTATAAAAAAAATTTGATTGTCTTGCAAATCGCTCTCAAACCAAGTTACTCTCAATCCAAGGTTCTACTGCATTGCTTTTTTTTTTTTAGATGTAATCATTTTATAATACATTTTGCTTTTTTTTTTTTTTTTTAGAACCTTATGGCAAGAGCTTTGTATGATAACGTGCCAGAATGCGCAGAAGAATTATCATTCCGGAAAGGCGATATCTTAACAGTAATTGAGCAGAACACTGGAGGTCTGGAGGGATGGTGGCTTTGTTCATTACATGGACGCCAAGGCATTGCACCAGGAAACAGACTGAAGCTTCTCATAGGCCCAGTGACTGAGACTCCTAGACATGACATCCCCAAACAAGAAGCATCACTGCAGCCTGGATATCAACATCAGCTTTACCAGAGTCCAAAGTCTTCATTTCCAGATCCTGTTTATCAGGTGCCCCCATCTCACCACGGTCCAGTCATGTTTAAAGCCTATCGGGGTCATGACTTAGGAGATGTGAAACAAGGAGCACCGTTAATGGAAAATGTAGATGGCTCTCCAGGCAACAAAGTAAGTAAATATCCATACTATGTACTTGCAGCACACAAAGGATTTGTACTTTGATGGTATGAATTAAGGGGCTAATTATGTTCTTGATAAAACCCCTTAAAAATAGGCAGTATAATGAGATCACTGTTTCTCAGGGCCAGTAATTTCACTGTACTGATTGCAATACTTAGCATGTTTATGAGTAGTCATGGGCAATTACATTCTGTGACTGACTTGAACTTCCTCAATTCAGGTATAAAGTGAATACAAAAACATACGTGTATGCTGCAGGAACACAAAACTTTGACCTTTGTTTGTTAAACCCTGTCTAAAGATTGAGAACATATTTTTATCCACATCAATAAAAATTGACTTTAATTGTTATGATGAGGCATGCCTACTAAAAGCCAGTGGCTGATTGGATGACTGTCACCCGATCTGGCTGATAACTATGAAATCAGGAAGCAATTACCGTATATACTCGAGTATAAGTCGTTCCGAGTATAAGTCGAGGCCCTAATTTACCACAAAAAAATGGGAAAAACTTATTGACCCGAGTATAAGACGAGGGTGAGAAATGCACAGCTACTGTAGGTGGAAAAGAGGGTCAACAATGCCCATTTGCAGCATCACTGTGCCCATTTGCAGCCATAGGTCCCCTGAACTTCAAACTTGTTAGTTAAGGGTTCCTAGATGCCCCCTAGCTGTGAGGTTTCTAGCACCAAGTGGCCCCGAGATACAGGGCCCCAAAAATCAGTTCAGAAAATGTCAAGCACTTTTCTGCAGCAGAGAATGACATTTTCCGAACCAGTTTTGGGGCCCCGTATCTCAGGGCCACTTAGTGCTAGGAACCCCAGCTTTGGATATGTTATGGTACCAGTTCCACTGGGTTAGCACACCAAATTTGGGGTTCCTAGATCCAAGTAGCCCTGAGCTATGGGGCCCCAAACTCGGTTCAGAAAATGTCAAGCACTTTTCTGCAGCAGAGAATGAACCGATTTTGGGGCCCCGTATCTCGGGGCCACTTAGTGCTAGGAACTTCAACTTTGGATATGTTGTGGTACCAGTTCCACTGGGTTTGCACACCAAATTTGGGGTTCCTAGCACCAAGTGGCCCTGGGATACGGGGCCCCAAATTCGGTTCGGAAAATGAAATTTTTTGCTGCAGAAAAGTGCTTGACTCGAGTATAAGTCGAGGGGGGCACTTTCAGCACAAAAAAAATGTGCTGAAAAATTCGACTTATACTCGAGTATATACGGTATATGTCTTTTGGATAAAAAATAAACTTGTGCAGGCAGTCTTAGGGCCAAGTGATGGAAGTGGGAAGAATTAATTCACGGTTTCCTGAAGATTAGGATAGTGCCTAGGATTGGGGGGATTGCTAGGATTGCATGCTCACCCAGTGTAGCTGTTTACGGTTTTGCCACAATTATTCATTAGGCCAGTTTTGCAGCAATGACCATTTCTGATTATCATCTGGCACATCTGTGAGTATCTTTTGTGGTACCTTGCTTTATACTGTACACTGTTTTGTTAGATGACATTTTTCATGGTGTATGTTTTAGGTACAGGATGTTCTGTTTGCAAATTAGTGTTTTGCAGGAATACCTTCCTTGTGTTCACAAAAGGATTGAAATAGATATTTGCACCCTGCTTAGAATGATTCCTTCTCAATTCCAGCATCAATTATTTCTTGGCTTTAAAATCCAATAAAGTCGGAGTACTTTTGGCTCCATATAACCTTTAGTCAGCTCTTTGTTGGAACTATGAAATTACATTTAAGTAATGTCATCTGTTGATTCATAATGAAAAACAAAACTTTTGGCTTTATAATAGTTTATGTTTTATGCTGTTAAAGCTTGGATGGGTATATATAGATTTCAAATTAAAACAGATTTCATAGGGGTTACATTATGATTCCATGTTAAGCTACAGTGTATACTTTGTTGCCAGTAAGTCATAATCTCCACTAGTGGACTTATCATTAAAATATACACTTCATCAATTATTAGGGCACATGTCCACTTAACAACATTACTTTGTGTTAAATTGACCCCTGATCACCACAGGGTCGTTTTTACAAAAAAAGCCCTCCTTTAAAAGAAGTGTTGATTTACTTACCTTTCTGGTGGCCAATGTAAGGAAAAGCCACTGCCTTTCCACTCTCCAGCCAGTGCAAGCAATCAACCATCAGTTAAAGCGGGGGTCCACCTATCTATCGTTTTTTTTTTTTTTGGAGTTCATTTACAAACTTTTCTTCTCATGATTATCTACTCACATGTTCTGTGTAATAAGTCCGCCTGTGTCCGATTTCATTGTAAAGAATAACTTATAAACTTCACTGAAGGCGGCTACCATCTTCATTGTGGGCATTTGAAGCCCACAAGCATGTATTTCCTGGATGCGGTGAATGCTGTGCTCCCAGCATTCACCGAGATGTTGTGATGACGCTGTTGCACAATGCATGCTGGGAAGCCTGAGACTAGCTCCCAGGGAACTGTGGGAGGTCTGGGAGAGGCTAGAAACATGCCTACTCCCATGGGAGGAAAACCAGGAAGTGCTAAGAAGATTAGAAAAAAAAAGGTAATTACGGCGATTTAAATTTTTTTACACAGCATGTCAGCATCTAGGCAAGGAAGAGAATGCATAGAGATAATGTTCAAAATTTGGGTGGAACCCCGCTTTAAGTTAAATGCTTGCTCCCCGCAATGGCTGCTGTGGTTCCTTTCTCCAGTTCATACATCACTATGGGAGATACAAGCAGCAGCTGGCGGGGGGAGCAAGCATTCAAATCATCCAGCAGGAGGAGCAAGCATTCAAATCATCCAGCAGGGGGAGCAAGCATTCAACTCATCCAGCAGGGGGAGCAAGCATTCAACTCATCTGATGGACAAATGCTTACAGCGGCTGGGAAGCAGAGAAGTGGTATCATGGCGGGGGGAGCAAGCATTCAAATCATCCAGCAGGAGGAGCAAGCATTCAAATCATCCAGCAGGGGGAGCAAGCATTCAACTCATCCAGCAGGGGGAGCAAGCATTCAACTCATCTGATGGACAAATGCTTACAGCGGCTGGGAAGCAGAGAAGTGGTATCATTTCTTTACATGGGCCACTGGAAAGGCAGGTGAATAAACATTTCTTTTACAGGTGGGGTCTTTTATTAAAGTGGCTCTGTGGTGACCAGGTCACTTTAAAGTAAAAGTACCTCCTGCCAGGGATAAGGAAAAAATCACTGCTCCCAAGCAGCCTTTTTTAACAAGAAAAAAATACTGTAGTTCCTTGAGACAATAGTAGGTTTCCTTGCTTTGTTTTACATATCCTGTGCTGTCTTTCTTCATAGTATAGAGAAGGGGTTGGACATAGACACAATATTATCCAGGGTATCAGGTTCCAGATTGCTCATTAGCTGCTTTCCCATTCCAACCAAGGTATAGTGATAGTTGACTGTATTTAGTAAACTCTACAGTTCCTCGTTTTAAAACGAGGTCTTGTTTTTCAATTAGACCATGCTTCTTTAAGCATTAGACTTTACAGAGTTGTTGTCAATATGTTTTCAGCATTCCTGACTCCGCCAAGCAGACAAAGGCAGGACAGTGGAGGATATGCTTGGCTGCTTTTGCAGTTTAGCCTTTGAACACCAGCTTATATTGGCAGCGAGGTCAGACATTTTCCTCTCTAGACTTAACGCTGCTGCTTGCAGACCTTTGTAATATTTCTTGTGGGACTTGTACTCCAGACTACATTTTTTTGTAATGCATATTTGGAAAACCAAGGCTCACATATGGATTTTCTGTTTAATAACACTTGCGGAAGCTCCTCCTGTTTTTTGATCAAAGCCAGGTGCTGGATTATTTTTCAAGTAGTATACATTACCAGTAGAAAGTTCAGCTCTAGAGCTAGTGCCTTTGTTTACTGGTCCTTTTGAGTTTGGAGCACCTTGTGTGTTTCTTTTAGTTAACTGTATCAAATACAGCTGGGACCTCCATAGCACACAATAGGCTGTTCATAAAAAGTCAGATGCAAAAGAGGGCATCTCCTGAGCATTCAGGATCGTGGATAAATTGCAGGTGCCATGGCTGTTGTCCTTTATTTTGGACTTAAAAATTACATCATTTTTCTGGGTGGAAGGGGGTGTTGAGATCAAAGAGCAAGGAGTTAATAACTTTGCACAAAATAATGTTACATTTTAGCATGTATTTAGTTATTTGTTCTATAGTAATCGAAAACTACTCCTAAGTATGTGTGATATAAGTGAAGTAATTGGAACACACCTGTAAGGATTTATCACATAAACTTCAGAAATAAATGAGCGTATATTTCATTGAGTTATCTGAAACTAAGCAAAATGGAGCAATTACATGGTGCTAATTCCTGATAAATCGCTGCATACTGAGGAAGGGATTAAATTTTGCATTACAGAGACCTTGAGACTTGTTCGGTGAACTTGTTAAGTTTGGAGAAAGTTGACATATTATACTCATCCATCTGTTACATTGGAATGCAATAAAGAACTGATGAAAACCACCAACAAGCCACAGCGTGACCTTTAGCCAACCCTGTACAAGCGTGCGCATTACTGTTGAAAAACGGCATTTCCAAAGCACCTCCGAATACCTTTGATGAACTATTAAAAGCATAAAGAGGCAGTCAGTTGAGGTTTAAGGATTATATTTCATGATAATTCAGCCAACAAACGCGTGGAAACATGGTTAGGATGGCCATACATGGCCTGGTAAAGGAAAGAATGCAGCTATTTAAAGCTGAACTACAGGCAAATTTAAAAAGATACGTATAGATGTAGCACTATAGTCGTTAATAGATCAGTTAATGTATTTTTAAATGTAAGCAGTGTGAGTACCTCAGTTTGACCGGATATCAGTTTCTTGCAATCCTCTGTAAAGCAGCCTTCAGAGTGGAAGAGGGAGTAGCTATTCAGTTATGCTGTAGTGCTCATGTGCTAAGCATGTCAATAAGAGGAGAGAGCACAGTGACAGAGAGATGAGCACATCAGTCTTCTGCTTCTCCTTCACAGTCCAGTCACAGGCTGGGGGAGGGACAAGACTTGTAAGGCCCCTTTCACACTAGCCGGATCCATTTGTCCTCTGATCCCCTGCTGAGCTGAGCTGAGCGGAGTGGGTGGATGACAGGTCCGCTCCGCTTATGCAGAATGGAACAGCCTGCTCTGCTCTATGGGCAGTCAGATCTAAACAGACCAGCTGTCCGTTTTACACCTGACTGCCCTCTGATCCAATTCCAATCCCCGTTTGCCAGTTCCATTTGTTTTTAGCAGATCGGATTGGAGGTGGGCAGGTGCAAATGGACAAAAAGTCAGTTTATATCCACTGCTCCATAGAGGAGAATTGAGGGTCTGCTTGAAAAACGGACAGGCAGAGCCAGTCGGACCTCTCATGTGAAAGGGGCCTAAGTGCAGCAAAGAAAAATGACGTCCCCTACACTGTTATGCCCCGTACACACGGTCGGATTTTCCGACGGAAAATGTGTGATAGGACCTTGTTGTCGGAAATTCCGACCGTGTGTAGGCTCCATCACACATTTTCCATCTGATTTTCCGACACACAAAGTTTGAGAGCAGGATATAAAATTTTCCGACAACAAAATCCGTTATCGGAAATTCTGATTGTGCGTACACAAATCCGACGGACAAATTGCCACGCATGCTCAGAATAAATAAAGAGATGAAAGCTATTGGCCACTGCCACGTTTATAGTCCCGACGTACGTGTTTTACGTCACCGCGTTTAGAACGATCGGATTTTCCGACAACTTTGTGTGACCGTGTGTATGCAAGACAAGTTTGAGCCAACATCCATCGGAAAAAATCCTAGGATTTTGTTGTCGGAATGTCCGAACAAAGTCCGACCGTGTGTGCGGGGCATTAGTCAGGGATGTACTTGTGTGCTGATAGACCGAAATATAAGTGCTTTATCAGGTATTTCAGTTGTTTATGTAGCTGCTTGCTTGGAGTTCATCTATTGCCGCGTACACATGATCGAACTTTACGGCAGACTTTGCCCGGCGGACTTTTCGACGTACTTTACAACGGACTTTCTGAATGAACGGACTTGCCTACACACAATCCACCAAAGTCTGTCGAATTCGTACGTGATGATGTACGACCGGACTAAAACAAGGACGTTCATAGCCAGTAGCCAATAGCTGCCCTAGCGTGGCTTTTTGTCCGTCAAACTAGCATACAGACGAGCGGACTTTTCGACCGGACTCGATTTCAACGGATTGATTTAAAACATGTTTCGAATCTAAGTCCGTCCAACTTTTGAGAAAACAAAGTCCGCTGGAGCCCACACACGATCGAATTGTCTGACGAAATCCAGTCCGCCGGGCAAAGTCTGCCGTAAAGTCCGCTCGTGTGTACGCGGCATAAGTATCATTTGCAACAAAATGTAAAGTTGCTAGCATTTCTGGTTAGCAGAAGTTATTCTTATCACAGAAAGATGTTTTTTTTTTTAGCCTGATGGTAAATCTGAGAAGCATAGCCACTTTCGTTTTTTTATCAATGAAAAGGAAATAAATTGTTTATCAAGTACTATGTTCTGATGCTGAAGCTGTATTAGGAAAATGATCACACACAGCGCATTAATCATTCAAGGTTAACCAGGTATTTTGTCAATGACCATTCTTGGTGACGCATACACACTTGTATGGCCCCCCTTGAAGAAGTTTTCCTTGTGGCTTACATATGTCTCTACTTTTTTTAAAAATTTGTATATATTACTTTGAAAGAACCAAGTGGTTCTCTTTTTTGTATCATGCGCACATTTTTTTCTAGATTATTGGCCAACACAGAATGGCAGATTGGTGGCCAGTCATTCTGAATAAGCAGCCAGTAATTTTTATCAGTGGCCAAGCATTGCATACTACTGTAACTTACAAGTAACCACAAACACTAATGCGGACAAGCCCCAAAGCATTTACATTGCAGAAGATGTCAAGGTCAAAACTGTAAAATGCAACCAAACATTTAACAACATTTGGTACATAAATTCCAGCTATTCGATGGCAGTTACTTTGTGGTTGAATACACGAATATTTTAATATTGCAAGGGTCATTTACAGAGGTGACTTCATAAAAAGATATCGGTCACAATAATATAAGCACCAAGGTGTTCTTATTATCACAATATGATGGAATAGTCCAAAGTTCCCCGAGATAACAGCAATGACTATGCTGTTTTCTGCCTTCTTCTCCAATCAGAGCCTTTGCAAGAGGTCAGTGCTCTGATGTAATTGTGTAACCAGTGAGAGAGTTTTGAAATGTATGTTCTATGTAAATTAGTCATTCTGTTATTGCCCGCAGTTCTTAGCTAATGATCTGGCAAAAAAGACAGACCTTAAATGTGTTGCACAGTGCTTTACATGTGTACTATTTACTTAACCAGTGGTGCAAAAATAGGAGTGACAACTGGGTTTATTAGAGACCCACGTACCACCTATCCAACTAACCATTTTAGGCTGTATACACATATTTTCCATAATGCAGGCAGGCTGAGCGATTGGGGAAAAAATTCAGGCCTCACATCAGAAAGCATTAAGAATCACAAGATATAGGCTACTCATAGGCACAAGATGTCGGGCCAAAAAAAAAGATTTTACATATCATGGAAAACAAATCTGGTACAACAAAAAGTGAGCACTTCAGTCCAGGAAGGTAAAGCCTTGTATAGAAAAAGATGGGCTTGAGGGTACTTATTCAAAGACACTTTGGTTTGGTTGCTGTAATGCATTTTGGGGTTTTAGTATTCTCCCTTCAGGACATAAACCGATCATATAATAAAAAATATCGGGGCCATAAAAAAGGAAAATCAACAAAGAATAAAAGGGTGAAGAATTAAAATCTATATTTAAAAAAGAGCATTTAGATCACTAACAAAACACTGCTGCAGGACCTAAGACATCTGTGGGCAGTGGCATCACTAGGGGGTGGCTTTTGGGGCTATAGCCCCGAATCTGGGGCCCATAGCCCGAGTCTCTGCAGGGGTCCCCAAGGGGAGGGGAGGCTCTCTGGGGACCCTGATTAAAAGGGGAGGCTCTCTGGAGATACATATATACATACACACACGTATATCATATATATGTGTATGCCCGCCCAAGCGTATGACTTTCTTTACTATGCTGCTATGGGCTCTAGCCCCAGATCTTTTGTAGACCCAGCAACACCCCTGTCTGTGGGTATAGTAGACAACAATGTCCAGCAGTTACTCAATGCTGGGATATGTTTAGATTGGGATTAGCAAAGCCCAGTGAGCAGAGACAACCTCATTTACCCCCTTGGCATGCACTTGTTCAGTTTGATGCTTAAAGTGGTTGTAAACCTGAGACATGAAATATGAACAAAGCATATCCCTCTATAGTGTGTCTCAACCCAGAGCACTAAGTCTCAATTCTGTCTGCCGCCTCATTTCTCTGCTATCAGCATGAATCACTTCTGACAAGTTTTCCTGACAACAAGAGAAAAATGGTGACAGGGGAGGGAGCTCCAGCTGATTGACAGCCTCAGGTCTGTTCCAGTGTGCTGTGTGGACGGAGGTGTGTCTTTTCCTTCCAATAAGCTCTGAAGAGCTCTCCTGACTGATGTAACTTCAGCTCTCCGCCCCCTGCTTTTTAGAGCTGAGAGATCTTATGTAAATTCTGCACTTTGAATGGATGTAGGGGACATACAGCTGTAGATAAACAGGTACAACTTCTGCAGGAGAATTTGTTTCTTCTCTGTGTATCACCTAAGTCCAGTCACGTCACTGGGTATATGTAAGGGTTTGCAACCACTTTAAGATAGGTTCTAGTATAAAATCCCTGCAGTTTTCCTCGTCCAGGGAACATCAGGTGGCACATACAGCCAGCCATAGAAGTAAATGGCTATATGTGGCCTTATTTGGGTATATGTTGATGTTTTTGTACATCGGCGTGTGCATTTGCATATGACATGTTCCTTAAACCCGCTAATTCTGCGTTCAGGGAATACATCATACACACATGTGCATGTTTATGCTGTTGCATAATAATTATACAGGAATACAGCCACATACAGCTATTCATTTCTTTGACTATGCGTCACCTGTGGCTCCCCGGGCAGGAAAAAATATGCCAGTATTTTACACTAGAACATATTTGGAGCCTAAAACTGTGTGCATGAAGCCCCAAATTAAGTTGCAGGACCCCTGATCCTAAACAAACAATGAGAACTCCTTATTCGTACCTTTTTTGGAATAAAATCCCCTTTTTGTAGAAATGAAAACATGATTTAGTAATGTGGTGCATTAATATGAAATGACTTACAGAAGCCATCTATATTTATGTAAGCACTTGCTCTATTGGCCTCCCTGGGGCTGGTTTTATTCATAAGCATGTTGCTATGTGAGCAAATAGACTGAATCATTACTACAGCCAGAGACGTGTTGCTTTTTTTAGTATCCGAGTTTCAGAGATCAGAGTTAACACGATTCACATTTTTGACCACACAAGAGTAATATTCAGGTTGAGAGCAAACACAGCTAGCTGGATGCAGAATTCAGGAGTAAACACCATATGCCTCTGACCATTTGGGTGTAAAGAAAAGTCTACCAAGTAGCCACGGCAATGTAAACACTTTTAGCGGCTCAGTATAATTATCTGAAACCCCATATGCAATATTTACACTGAGCTATATTAATGAATCTAAATATGAGCTTGCATGATACTTATTTATAGCCAGTGTTGCAGTTTGCGGAATTCACGCCACGGAAGCCAGTTTTAACATTTTGTGAAGTAGTCTTTTGATCAATGCAAACAAAAAGTTAAAGAGCCAGTTCACACAAAAATGAAATGTTGGTCCCTGCCATAATTTACAACCCTGTTTCTGTCCAAATGGGAGTTTTGGTTGTTTCATAGTTGGGTTAAAAAAAAGAAACAAGTCCATGTAGTTCAACCAACTAAAAACAAAAATTAAACAGAAAACCTCAATATACAAAATCTTCTACCCACAGTTGATACAGAGGAAGGCAAAAAAAAAAACCTATGCAGCTGCAGCCTCTGATCAGTGTATTATGACTTATTATTACTTACTATTTACTAAAACTGGTGCAGCTGTGCATGGTAGCCAATCAGCTTCTAACTTCAGCTTGTTCAAATAAAGTGATTGTAAAGGTTTTTTTTTTTTTTAAAATAACAAACATATCATACTTACCTCTACTGTGCAGCTCTTTTTGCACAGAGTGGCCCCGAACCTGCTTTTCTGGGGTCCCCCGGCGGCTCTTGCTGCTCCTCCCCACATCCGATAACCCCCTCGGAGAAGCGCTTCCCCGAGGGGGTTACCTTGTGGGCGCGCTCCCGAGTCCAGCATTCAGCGTCCATAGAGGCCGAATGCAAGACTGGGCCCCACCCCCCGGCGCTGGCGTCATTGGATTTGATTGACAGCAGCGGGAGCCAATGACTGCGCTGCTATCCAATCTAGAGCCGAGAACCCCGGGCAGAGAGACAGCGCATCCCCGCCGGTCAAGCTCGAGGGCGCAGGTAAGTAAAACGGGGGGGGGGGGGGGGCTGGGGGGCCGGTCACTGACAGGTGTTTTTTCACTTTAATGCAAAGGATGCATTAAGGTGAAAAAACAAAGGTTTAAAACCACTTTAGGCTTTGGCAATAAAACTTGGAAGCTGATTGTTTTCTATGCAGAGCTGCACCAGATTTTGCACTGCCCAGTTTTAGTAAATAACCCCCAATGCTTTAGCTTGGAGGATTCCACCACGCTCGTGCAGAGAGAGGAATCTGTTCATTTAACAACCCACCTTTGATATCTTTCTTCCAGAATTGTGTGTTCCAGCATCTCTTGTTGTATCCCTCATAAAAATCCTACAGGTAGAGTTGGACCTTCATAATAGACACAACAGGTGTCTATCATTGATGTACTACTGCTAAAAAGAGCTCAGCTGTCATTGACATGAGTGATCATCAGAACTTTTAGGACATGGCTTTTGGAACTATAAAGCCTTTTCTGATGACTGCTGTTGTATAACTAATGGGTTAAAGGAATGGCATTCATTGAATAGATGGGCCCTGAATGTTCTGTTCTGTCCTAAGTGTTTGTACAGCAAGAGCACCTGCTGTTTGTGCAGGCCCTTCTGTTTCATTGGTGATTCACCTGGGGCAGCTGAAAAGCTTTATTGAAAACCTTCTGAAATGTTATTTAAGTCCTTGTCTTATTTTATGGCGTGGGTTTTGTAGAATAAAAAAATGGGAGCCTGGTACGTATTATGTTACCTTTGAGCCAGGTGTCATTGATATGTGTTAGAAAAGGGTTAGTCTGTATTCTTAATATACTAAATGCATCTGGCTTAAAGTGATTGTAAACGATCACCTTGTAAAACAACCCATTCAATTTAAAATAGCAATTTTTGTATAGATGTAAAAAAAAAACATAAATACCTTTTTTTTTACCCTTTTTATAAGTGATCATATTCCCTCTGTTCTCAGCTGCATAAGAGCTGGGGGGAGGAGAAACAGCTTCCCAGTGAATGGCTGTGCAGCGGGGGCGTGTCAGGATAAATCTGATCATTGGAGGAGATTACATTAGTGAACTGACCATGGTGTGTTCTCCTGCTTAGTGTGGTCAGCTTTTAATAGGAAAGCAAGGGGCGTAGCAGAAACAGGGATTTCACATAAAGGAAGCAATACAAAGAGAACAGGATACTTTCTCATACAAGTACACGGTGCAGCAGGCTCATAACAGGAATATGAAGTGTTGGGGTAACAAAACGCTTTACATATCTGATGTCAGCAGGGCAGTCTTGCAACTCCAGCAACAGACACCCCTGAAAGTGTAGTTATGTATGCACTAAAAATCATTAAAGGTGGTTTATTTAAATACTGCCAGGGTAAAAGACCAAAAAGAACCACAGACTTGATGGCAAACATGGCTGTGTTGCATGTCAGAGGTGTATCTATCACAATAGCGGCGGAACAGAATTCCAGATATTTTGGCAGGAAAACCGTTTGCACATTCGTCCACCCCAAACTGATATAGTGCTTTGTCGGCTGTTTATAGCTCTACATGACCGCAGAAAAAATTTCCCCACAATTTACAGACCTTTCATTATAGGCCGGCCATACATGGAGCAATTTTCTTTCCTGCAACCACGGGTTGCAGGAAAGAAATTTGCATGATTTCCCCATCAACACAGACAGTGTTGATGCGGGAATCCTTCCTGCCAGGCCATTGTCTTCTTGCTAGCGGCTATAGAAGCCACTAGCAATAATGGCAGGTAAAACCCGGCATGCTGGTTTTACCCAAGCCAAGTGCCAAATTTGAACCGCGTATGGCCTGCCTTAGTTAACAAGTTACCATTACCCTTAATTTGGAAATATCTGCTTTAAAGCGGTAGTAAACCACAGTTTTTTGTTTTTTTTTAAACCCTGCAAGGCAATGCCAAAATGTGCTATATAAATCCTGTATAATAATAGTATGCATCGCATACTAGCACAATATGTGAAACTTACCCTAAAATGGAGCCCTCACTGGCTGCATCAAATGTAAATATCTCCTAAATGGTGAATGTTTAGGAGATATTTGCTGTACTTATCGGTAAGCCTTACTATAGACTTACCTATAGGTAAAAGTCATGCATGGGAGTTTACTCCCACTTTAAGCTCCCATTCACATCAGCGAGATTTGAAATGCGATTTGATAGGTCAAATTGCATGTCAAATCAGAGCCTATTGCCGACAATAGGAGCGTCCCAATCGGTGCAATGCCGACTTTGTGGCGCCGCACCGATTTCCAACAGCAGTTCCTGCACTACTTTAGGTGACTCCTGAGGCGATTTCAATAGACATCTGTGCATGAACCTGCACAGATGTCTTTCAAGTCGCCCCCCAAGTCGGACTGAAATGCGGCTTTGAAATCGTGCGAGTTCAAATGAGCTCGCACAATTTCAAAAACCGTGTTCAGTGTGAACGACTGCTAATTGTCTTTAAAGAAAACTAGTCACCTGAATCTCCACACCTGAAGTGTTATACTAGGGCAGCTTTATCTATCAGGGATTGTTTGTTTTTGATTATTTACTTGTATTCTCTCCTTGTCAGAGCAGAAATTTCAAGTAAGGCTTATCTCATGCCTGAAATAGCATAATCAGAAGAATACAACATTATGGCCACTAAATGGAGTTGACAATCAAAAGAAAATAAACATATTAGACACAATACAGGGATTATTCATGATGCTTGTAGGAATGTTCAGACATCCACACAACAATTTTTCTATACATAGACCTCTCAGTGCAATAGAAGCTTTATTTCTTCTGCTTTATATCAGCAATCATGTATAAGAAGAGTCGCACAGTATGGTACCTAATCATGTACTGAGACATTTCATATATACCACGGTTTTGCAGCTAATTTTTGGACCTGATCAAGTTGAACTTGCTTGACAATGTGTATGTACAGTGTGTATATACTAATAATATTCTAGGATTGCCGTGTCAGGGCCGTAAATATCGGTGACCAGTACTGGTGACATTACTAGCCACAACACCTGCCCCTGTCTATAAAGAGTGACAGCAGAGGTCAGATCACTTCCCTCTGATCTCAGGCTAGTTTACAGACTGTCACCTTGCCTTTCAGATAGCTGGAGCATGTCCAGTAGCGGAAAGAAATGATTTGCTTCACTATTATTTTCTCACACAAGATCCCTCATTGTTTCCCTCACAGCTTCTCCCTGAGAAAATCAGTCTTAATGGGAAGACCAGGAACTAAAATGTGAGCGACAGGAAGTAGTGTAACCTCTGTGTACGCCGGTACAGAGGAAATTACACAGTACAGACGTATTTCTTCAGTGTGGGTAGATACTGTAATAGGCTGCTTTTATCTAGGCCTCTGTATTCTTTCAAAGTTTATAACATTGTCCTTTTTGTTTCTCACATTTTCACTATGGGTGCATTGTTTAAGGCCTCCTTCAAAGCAAGGGCACCACGATATGGTACATTTACATTCAATCATTCTACAGTTAGTAAATGTATTCAAATGTTGCCACATACGGAGAGGAATCAATTTACCACAAAAGATTGCAAGATTTTTTATTTTTAACTGCTGCATTTTATTTATTTATTCTTTTATAAAATAAAAAAATTATATCTGCGCTTAGTGATTGAGTGATTTAAGTGATATAAAATTTCCAATTGATGGCTTGTAGTTGAACACTATAATCCATTGGGCACAAAATAGTAATATGAATGATAAAGTGCAGCGCTAAGTTTAGGCACAAAATGACCCTGTGCATGAAAAACGTATGTAAAAATAAGTACAACACAATATTATAAGTGTGCAATATAACCTAAAACATGAATAGCATAAATTCAAATAAAGTGCAACTGTGCAGTGCAATATAATAAATTGTGCTGTATACAACCAAATAGTTTTTATTATACAGTCCTATGCGATAGTGTATGGTGAAACCAAAGTCGCATACAAAACACACAAAAGTGCGAAAAAGACAATAAAAATGAAATAACAAAAGTTCATATATTGCTGGAATCCAATATAGTGACTTCAAGGTGCAACATATAACGTAGATAGGGTGCTCAATTGCGTGTTTCCCGTCACCTCATTAAGATAAGCCTGCCACCTCCCTTACTCAGGGGGAGTTAAACAACGCTTTTAGTAGAATCAAAGATTCACTGATGGAAGGAAGGATCCATAGACATTAAATGGAGTCCGAGTGGTGTGGGCAGCAGGAGATGATAATATAAAAAAGAAGAAAGGCTCCAATAGTATAGGAAGTCTTCCCAAAGCGTTTTATTAAAAGAAGGGAGTTGCAATACAAAAACTCCAAAGCAAATATAAAAAATTGCAGCAGTAATCCTTGCAAGGAAAAAAGACATACAAGTCCGTTTAAAATCAGATTGCGCATGCGCAGAACGTGTGTGCTTAGAGTCTCGACGATCGTTTCGTCAGATGTGACGTCGTCTTTTATGCACATTTTGTTATATTTTTCTTTCACCAAAAATGGTATAAATTCTACAGTAAACATGGGGAATTAGAAAAATGTTTGGACCAACTGAGCATATGAGCACCTCATCCTGATTAAACGTAGAAAGAAAAGTAAATGGAATTTTTAAGGGTGCCGAAACCCCCCTCAAAGTCTCATCTTTAAAATCAAAAATTGCATTACAGTAAATCGTTAAAAAATCTTGGGGGAAGATGATCCCCTTAAAAGTACATGGTGATAGCAGCTCAGCTTTCCTGACATACCCTTATATACCAATCACATTGATACAGATATCAATACACCAAATATAATATATTGATCAAAGGGGAGGGTGGTAAAAAAAAAAAAAAAAAGTTTCGCAGTTGTAGCTTCTTCGGAGCTTCAGGAAATATTGTTGAGCGAAGTGACCCTACACATAAAACAAGTGTAAGGGAAGCACAGCATACCCAGTGCATGAAAGGAGCCACAGGGTAAATTCTGCATTATTATATATCATTGAGGTGTGAAGTATAGTCTTATGCTTTAGGACTTCATCAGACAGGCGCTGGCATCCTTCCTGCGCGTTGAGACACTTTTTTTCCACATTTGCATCCACCGTAGAGCTTCAAGCAGGCAGCTCATAGAAGTGAATGCAGACACAGTTGTTGCATGGACACAGCTGCATGTCAAAATTTGACATCCGTGCAGGAGCAAGTACACGGATACAGACGCACACGGGTTGTCTGCATTTGAATCCGTGCACCCGCTCCTGCACGCATGTCAGATTTTGACATATGGCTGTGTCCATGCAGCCACTGCGTCCGCATCCAATTCTAAAAGGCTGCCTGTAGGCTGCTCCAAAGTGGATGTAGACGCAGAAAAAAAGCGGTTCAGCATGCAGGATGGATGCCAGTCTAAATGGGCCCTTTAAGAAACTCTCAGGCACAATACCTAATATATATCGTGAATATTTAGCTGATAAATAAAACAGTAGATGGCTGTTTAAACTGTATCTAAACCCTAAAAAAAAAAAAAATCTAATGTATTGTTGCTTATCAGTCATTAGATAAGGTGGCTGCATTTGTTTTCTTTTTTTTTTAAGGCTTTTTTTCCCTTTATTTGTAAGAATAAATGATGCGAGTGCCAGAAGTGTGCAAAAAGTCCAGATTTATTAATCTTGATGAAAAGATCACAAAGTAAAACTAATGTGGTTCGGGGATTTAAAGCTCCCTGTTTGAGGGTTTAAATGCTGGTGGTAAAAGGAGAAAGTACTGGAAATGAATGTAAGAATTCAAGTATGACGGTGAGATTATTGAAAGAATGATCATCCGTTGTTTTGGGGTTTTTTTTGGCATGCTGGTCTCCATATCGAAAATGAATCAGTTACTAAAGTACAAAAATTCTCGTACGACAGAATAGAAATTCGGAAGTGATGTAATGTATTTGTATTGTATTTTCAGGCGAAAACTGTACTGATTAAACAAAAATTTGTACGTTCTGGTATTGTACAAGAAAAATTTTCGTGTTTGTCCTTTCGAAAAATTTTTAGCGAAAGCTGTGTACTAACGATCAGATTATCGTACAATCGCTTCGAAAGTGGTACCTTTTATATTTTGATTGCCCGTATGGGTCTTAACAGTCTGTCCTTGGGTGGTTTTGCTCACTCTTCCCTGTATCTATGGCTGGACCAGGCTGTATCCCAACTAGGCTGGACTTCAAACACTCAATTTGTAAACATTGCATTCCACACCAATAATGGGTGCACGGCCAATAATGATGCATGGTCAACATATGAAGAAAAGGTCAGCACGCTACATTGGAAAATATCTCATGGATCTCATCTCATGGATGCAAAAGTACAAAAACAGATATTGTTCCATGAAGTTTTGGGGACACAGACCCAGCATTTTTTTTTTATTATGCTACCCTGTTTCCCCGAAAATAAGACCTAGCGTGATTGTGATGGCTGCAATATAAACCCTACCCCCCAAATAACCCCCAGTTAAAGTACTTGTAGGTCTTATTTTCAGGGTAGGGCTTATTTTCGGGGGAAACAGGGTAGGGCTTATTTGGGGGGTAAGGCTTATATTGCAGCCATCACTGACAATCACGCGAGGTCTTATTTTCGGGGAAACAGGGTATGTGAATAGCAAATAGTAGGTGAGATCCCAGTTTGGCTGCAATGTGGAAATAAGCCTTAACATGATACAATACTGCTTCAGTGCAATATCTTTTTTTTTTTACATAAATGTCATCCAACTTATATATACAATAACTATGTAAGTATTCCATCCTGAATTGGAAGGACTCTTCTGTATGCTCTTGTCACGTAGCCTAAGACATAAGCATTTCTCACAGAGATGTGATTACAGGCCTGCTTATTCGGTGTTTGGGTTAGGGCCTTACCACTATCTGCAGGCTCTCCAGCTGTTTCTTTTGTTGCACAAGCTAGCGATTAAAAGCTTGGAATGTGCTGTTTGTTCCACAAAATGACTGCAGGAATTTAGTGGAAACCTAAATAAGTGAAATGGCAGGGAGTTCATTAGCATAGAAGCCAGGAAGTACATTCCGAAGGAGGCAGCACATATAGCCAAAGAAATATTTCCTTTTACTGGAATGTCCCTGTTTTTTTTCACTGGATAAGACGTTTATAATAAAAATATTCCCCATTCTTGAAATAGTATTGTCATCCCACAACTATAAATAAAGGTGCATTGTTATAATGCTTGCCATTTTTTATTCCATTTTCTATGATGTGCAGAAAAAATAGGTTGGCATTGTATATATAACACTGCTTTGACATGATATTGCAGAAATAAATAAATGTATGTAGATAATTATTATCAGAGAATATACAGTAATTGTCTCTTTTTTATTCGTTTGCTACTGGGATTCATTTTTGATTCATGTCTGAAAGAACTGTTTCCCAAAACAACCATTTACCACCACTGAAAAAAAATACCATTGACATGTGTCTAGTAGTTACTAGAGGATTGCAGGCAGGACTACTTTTATACTTTTTGATAAATGAGGACTGTCTCCTGTTGTGTGTGTATACAGATACTCCTCGTTTAACAACTCCTCCGACTTACGACCGGCTCTGCCCACTCTAACGTTGCATATAGTACAGTACAGAATTCTAGTTTTTGTTCTGTACTTATGCAAACTAAAACAATGTTATTGAGCTGGAGTTTTGTGTTTAGACCTTTTTATCACAATACAGTACAGTAATTAAGAATGCTTAAAATATTGATTACTTGTGATTCCTCGTTTAACGACCTGGCCTTTGGAGCGGAACCTGGTCGTTAAGTGAGGAGTATCTGTATATACATTTTATACGGCTTACTTACTGTATTTATGACATACTATATTAATACTATGTACAAGCTGTCATTTAATGCTCATGTAGTATTTCTGTTTTTTTTTCCATTATAGGCAGTAAACCCAATCAGGCATTGTCAAGGATATAACCATGAATCAGATTCAATATGGCAAGCCAGTGTCTATGATATCCCACCGGCTCGCCCTCAGGGGGTAGGTACATAAGGACATACTGAAAATTCAAAATATTTAATATCAACATTTTTTTAATTATTACATTTATTTCTTGTATTTGCAGAGGTTACAGTTTTGTGTTTCTTACATCAGTTATTGAATTAGTTGTACTGGTATTCGTTAGAATTGCTGGAAACCAAGCAGTTATTATTTATTTATCAGCATTATTTTTGCCCCGCCATAGTGGACATGTACAAATGAAAATTTGCTATAGTTGTATTTACTGCTTTACACATTAAAGTTGGCCCTACATGGGCTAAACTGGACATTTTATCTTTACAGTGAAGACTTTTCCTAACTTAAAATTACAAAAGGCACCCATGAATGTGAGATAATGATCAGGTGACAATTATCATGTCTGTGGGCAGCATCAAATACCAGTAATGAGCCACTGACTGACTAACAGTAATGCCCCGTACACACAATCAAATTTTCCTAAAACAAATGTTAGATGTGAGCTTGTTGGCGGAACGTCCGACCGTGTGTATGCTCCATTGAACATTTGTTGTCGGACTTCGCGCCAACAAATGTTGGCTAGCAGGTTCTCAAATTTTCCGCCAACAAATTTTTTTTTGTCGGACTTTCCGATCGTGTGTACACAAGTCCGTCGCACAAAAGTCCACGCATGCTCAGAATCAAGTACGAGCCGGAAGCGCTCGGTCTTGTAAAACTAGCGTTCACAATGAAGATATCACGTACGTCTTGTACGTCACTACGTTCGTAATTGTTGGTCAAAATTTGTGTGACCGTGTGTATGCAAGACAAGTTGGAGCCAACAACCTTCGAACAAAAATCTGCGGTTTTGTTGTCGGAAAGTCCAATCGTGTGTACAGGGCATTAGTTGGGTTGAAATATTTCTGTAGGACCCTGTTGTTTAGGCCTGCCCTTCTCTTTTCTCCATAGCTCACAACCTGGCAATGTGAGGTCGTAAATGAATGAAAAAATTGTTTCATGAGAAATATATTTTGCTAGTCAGATCATGCTCACGTGCCCAAGCACCACTTGTGGCCAAAGTAGTTCATTAATCTTGCAAATTGAGGATTCAGCATTTTCTGAGTGACTTGATTGCTAAAGTACAACAATTCTTTGGCTATCCTAGGAAAGTTGCTACACATATGTCTGTATCTAGATAGTTGTGTAATTTTGATCTGTATCCAGATCTGTAGCTTTCATTTACAAATGTTGTAACTCTAAAAGCTAAAAAACTCAAATAAGTTTATCCCACTTCTGTTCCAGGTATATGATGTTCCACCACCTTCTAAAAATAGCATGGGCTTAAGTCCAGCCAGAGAGCAAGGAATTTACGATGTTCCTCCTCCACAAGCGGTAAGGATTTCATTTCTCTTTTCATTATTCATTATTTCAATCTTGGTTACCTATGTATGCAGCTGCATTTATTATTCATGGCAAGAATGCGGTAATTTTATCCAAAAATATAGTGATATTTGATAATACTGACATGTGACCTACTGATTAAGTAAAGCGTGTATTTATTTACTGGTCCAATTTAAAGTAGTACTGCTGGATAGATTAATGATGAATAATCCAGCCTTCTTACTGGGCTGGTTCTTCCCTGAAAGAAAGGATCAGCTAGTTTGAATTCCAAACTTTCTCTTTGGTAAAGATCACATTGCCAATAACTAGGCTTTTTGTTATAAAAACACCACTGGAGGAACCCTGGAGCAACAGTTTCTTCTAGAAAGGTAAGTATCTTAGACTATCTGTTAGTCCCTAATTTATCCACCCCAGAAAGACTGTTACATATCAAAATAGGACCAATTTCAGCAATTCCACTAAGACCAGGCAGCAGTGTTTAATTTTGGCAGCAAATTTCCATTTAGTTTTAGTCTTAAGCCTCGTACACACGGTACAAAAGGGCGTGTGCCAGGATCTTGTCTTGCATACTAACGGTACACAATTGTCGTGCCACAAACGCGAACGTAGTGACGTACTACAAGGAATTTCAGCTCTTGAGCACCACCCTTTGGGCCCCTTCTGCTAATTTCCTGTTTGGGGAGCATTGATTCCGAGCATGCATGTTTGTAATTTCAACTTTTGTGTCACGGATTTGTGTACTGACCATACGAAAATCTGACGTCAAATCGTTGTCCAACGAAAATTTACTAGCCTGTCATCCAACATTTGTTGGCGGAAAATTGGACAACAGTTGTCAAAAGGAGCGTACTGACGGTAAGATTTTAGGACAACAGTCTGTCAACAGACAATCCCCTGCCAAAAATCGTACCGTGTGTGAGAGGCTTAAGTTTTTTGACTAAAATGGCATTTTAGTTTTAGTCCCATTTTAGTTTTCTGACTAAAGTGCCATTTTAGTTTTAGTCGTATTTTAGTCATCTCAATTGTTTTAGTAGTATTTTAGTAAAAAAAGTTAAAACTTGTTAAAAAGTTAACACTGCCAGGTAGACTGAAACAGAAAATGTTTCATTATGCTTTTGTAATTTTTTTTAAACAGACAAACAAATAAGTACATTATGTTGTTTGAAGTTTATTGTCTTGGCATAAAATATGTCATATACATCAAAATGGCAACGGAAACAGTCCGCCACAGTGACAGTTTAGAATTAGTAACTTTTTTATTTTTAAATATTAGACTTGCTATAAAACCTGAATTTGTTTTTGAATTAAGACAGTTGGTTTGCTAAATAAGTAATTCTGTTATATTTTCTGTTTTATAGATCTATAACACCTTGCCCCCAACTAAGGATAAAATGTATGATTTCCCTGCTTCAATGAAGCAAAAGCCTGAAGCAACATATGACACCTTGCCTCCAAGTTCAAAAACCTGTCAAGAACAATGCATGAAAATGAACGGACATTTACATTCTGAGACACCTCCAAGGAAATCCAGCTTATACGATTTTCCTCGTAATCAGCAAAATCCGTGCACATCTGAAGATTATGATTTCCCTCGAGGAGTCCATTTCTCTGGAGAGACTGGAAGTTTTCCTGATGACCAGGAAGGGATCTATGACTTCCCACCACAGGTTCAGCAGGACTGTAAAGGGATTCAGGATGCAACTGACGGTGTAAATAGACTTTCATTCTCTAGCACTGGAAGCACTAGGAGCAACATGTCTACGTCTTCCACAACTTCCAAGGAATCTTCTGTGACATCCTCGCCTTCTCAGGACAAAAAACTCTTGATGGATCCTGACTCTGCTATTGAACTGCTGTTGAAACTTCAACAAATGGTGGAGTCTTCTGTCTCTAAACTTTTGACATTTGTCAATGTTGAGTGGCGATCTTACAGTTACATGGAAAGGCATATTAATGAAATACATTCTGCAGTAGACAAAGTAAAGCAGTCCCTATTTGAGTTTCTCCACTTTTCAAAAGGGGCTACAATAAATGCATCTTGTGTGTCGGAGCCTGGGCTTTACAATAAAATGAAAAGAGAGTTACAGAGACTAGATGACTCTCATCAAATCTTAACACAAACCAGTCAAGAACTCAATAATTGCAACTGGTCGCTCAATGTTCTTTCTTTCAATAAAACTGCCAACAAATGTGACAACCTTGAAAGGTTTATCATGGTTGCTAGGACGATTGTGGATGATGCAAAGCAGCTAACAACAACAGTTAGTATTAATGCTGTGCATTTATTTAAGCATGCTCCTGCCAATGCGCAAAAAAGAAGACCTTCGGACGTAATCAGCAGTGTTTCTGAAATTTTGTACAGTGACTCAAAACCACATATACAAGATGACAACAAAAAGTCCTTTCCACATATGGGGAAAGAACATAACCCTAATTTCATAAGTCGGGATGGCATAATGAGAAGCTGGATGGATGACTATGATTATGTCCACTTACAGGTAATATTTGCATATTTAACTAGATTTTAAGTGTTATATTCTATTTTAGTTTAACACGAGCAGTACATTTTTGGAGAGCCAGCAAGTCATTTTAAAGTGGTGTTCCGGCCGAAATTATACTTTTTAAATAAAAATACCCCTATAATACACAAGCTTAATGTATTCTAGTAAAGTTAGTTTGTAAACTAAGGTCTGTTTTGTTAGTTTATAGCAGTAGTTTGTTATTTTATAAACTTACAGCAGGCCGTGGCCATCTTAAGTGTGGGCATCTGAAGCCAGGCTGTATTTCTTCCTGGATTTCTTGCAGACCTCGCACATGCTCAGAGCAGCACAAGCAGTGTAATAGGTTTCAGGTCAGGTTTCCATAGCAACGGCAGTTTCAGAGGAAGTTGCTGCCCCTTCCCAGAAGGCATTGCAAACAGGAAATGATGCGATGGGCCGCGGCCAGGGAGGAGGAAGTGAAAAATGAATACAGCAGATATACAGAAGGTGCTGAGAATTTTTTTTTTAAAATATCCAATTTGTTTACAGTGCACAGTTTAGTGAGGGATGCTAAAGAGTTGTAAAAGTGGGTGGAACTCCACTTTAACCCATCAATGTGTTATCCAATGACTGGTTATGTAAAAGTCTAATGCACTCGTACACACGAGCGGACTTTACGGCAGACTTTGCCCGGCGGATGGGATTTCGTCGGACAATTCGATCGTGTGTGGGCTCCAGCGGACTTTGTTTGCTCAAAAGTTGGACAGACTTAGTTTTGAAACATGTTTTAAATCTACCCGTCGAACTCGAGTCCGGTCGAAAAGTCCGCTCGTCTGTATGCTAGTTCGAAGGACAAAAAGCCACGCTAGGGCAGCTATTGGCTACTGGCTATGAACTTCCTTGTTTTAGTCCGGTCGTACGTCATCACGTACGAATTCGACGGACTTTGGTGGATTGTGTGTAGGCAAGTCCGTTCATTCGGAAAGTCTGTCATAAAGTCCGGCGTAAAGTCCGCCGAGCAAAGTCTACCGTAAAGTCCGCTCGTGTGTACGCGGCATTAGAAGACATACACAGTCACAGCATTTCTATTGACTGAGGGAATGCAGAGCATTCTCTCACACTTCGTAAAAAGATTATCTGAGGACCTCATTCAGACCATCTGGACACCTGTTGCGCACCAGTGGCATAAATAGTTTACGTGTCCCTATTTAAGAGAAAACTCATTAAATTCATTCTGCTGTAAAACCAATGCTTGAAATGTAGTTTTTATGAACCCTATACTTCCCTGCTGTTCATAATAGTTTGTACAAGTACTTTTAACATATAAAGTGCAGGACTCCAAGTGCATTTTTAGCATCACAAATGAGAAATAGTGTCCCGTTAGAACTGGTTAACTGTAGGCCATAAGGTTATCAACTTGCTGTTGCAAGCCCAGTCTCTTTTCTGCTAACTGACAGGGTCCAAAGTATATAATGTTGGCCATAATGCAAATGTTATTTTGTAGATTTAACTATCCCGCAACTCCTTTTTCATTGCTGACATAACCTAGTATCATCCCATTGGTATTAAAGTGCTGTACCCCTATTTTATCCACTTAGATAGCCCACAATGTTCCAGCCCATCCTATCTGCTCTGCAGCAGAGATTATTTGTTGTGATCCAGATATCTCAAAATAAAATACAATTGTATTGATTAAATGACCTGTCCTACATCCTCCTGTATGACTAACATAGCAGCAGAGGTTCAGTTGTATGGTTAGACAATATTCATAACGATTACACTGCAATGGAGTCAATGGTATCTATAGTATACAACAGATTATATTATTTGTTTTTCTGGATTTACAATCCAACAAATGTGTAGTTTCAAGAAGAATCATCCCGAAGTCATAAAAACTATAATATCTATTAAAGCTGATTTCCAGCTTGCTTTTTTACCTAAAATGAAAACAGATGTTATATTTACCTCCTCTCCTGAGTGTACCCTCATTGCAAGTTGCTTGCTATGGGGGCACATGTCCGGGCTCGCTCCTGAGCCAGGCTGCGTGTGTCCATAGACATGCGCAGCGCGGCTCAGCCATGCCCCCAGTTATCTTTTCACTTGGTTTGATTGAGAGCAGCAGGAGCCAATGGATCCCACTGCTATTAATCTGTCTTCTGAGAGCAGGATGAGAGACCAGATCTGCTGCAGATGGGTACAGTGCTGGATCGATGTAGGACTCAAGTAAGTATTTATGGAGGGGGGACAAACAGATCATGGAGGTTTTTGTTTTTTTTTTTTTTACCTTAATGCAGGTAATGCATTAAGGCAGTGGTCATCAACCCTGTCCTCAGGGCCCGCTAACAGGCCAGGTTTGCAAGATAACTGAAATACATCACAGGTGATATCATTTGCTGCTCAGTGATTGCAGTATTCTAGTCTGCATCTCCCCAAGGTAATACATAAAACCTGGCCTGTTAGTGGGCCCTGAGAACAGGGTTGATGACCACTGCATTTAGGTAAAAACCTTTAGAACCACTTTAAATAGTTTGTTTAGACCAAGATAGTCCAAATGAACTTTAACCTTCACTACTAGATGTGCCTGCTGTGTGCGCTCAACTACTTTCAACATATAGCACTGTGTTGCGGCAGCAGGACTAGAACTTCCCGTCCTGCTCCCAGAACCAAATTGTGTCAGGGTGAACCTGGATGAATGCTGCTTAGCCATTTGCATGAAGCTTTGTGTTCTAAGAATGAATGGCTGAGTCAGAGATCATGATGTCATCTACCCGCCATTATTCATAGAATACAAATCTCCCTGTGAATAGCTGTGCAGTGTTGCCTGACTCAATTTTGTTCTAGGACAGGATGGGAAGTTCCCATCCCGCTACTGGAACACAGCACTGTATACTGTATGTAGCTGAGGCTACATACATAGAACGCACACAGTGGGCACGTCCAGTACTGAAGAAATTTGTTCATTTGGACCAGCTTCCAAATGAATTATTTAAACTTCACTACAAGCTGAAGATTGGCTTTAAACATGTCACTTTTTATGCACTTGCATGTCGTGTTGCCAAAAACTTGTTTTTTATGATGCTGTTTTTTCAGTTTCAGAAATGCTAAAATGAAAGTTATGTCTGCATGCATAATAAAACTTCAGACTTCTCATATGCCTGTATTTGTACAAGAGTTTACTACAAAAGAAAAGATGGTAGATTAGCTATTTTATTTTTTGGTATAGCTAAATCTAAATTCCATATCTGATACTTATTAATATCAAACATATTAAATTGTAATCATGTAAAAGTAATCCAGGATAGAACCTGATTGATGTGCGCACTGCGGTTCCTGCCTACAAGTTAATTAAGCTATAGGCCTCCAGGCTGAAGGCCCCTTTCGAGCACAGTCCCTGGGATTCATAAAGACTGGCGCAGGTAGATCTTACGAAAGTGTCCCTCATGCATTTTAAAAGTGGTGAAGAATGGGCTAAATTTATATACCCGTCTAGAACTTGAATGTGGCATATGCTGCACCACTTTTAGAAGGCACAAGAAACACTTTCCCAAAATGTGTCTGAACTAGTTTTTCTCTCTCTACGCCAGGAGCGGCTAGTCCATTAGGGGCGCCACCCTCATACGTTTGTATGAATTTTTCTTTTTTTGCAAGCCACACTATTAGAGCCTCCGGCTCTAATTTGCTTGAAAGGGGCTGGGCTTGGGGCGCAAAGCACTGCGCTCTGAGCCACCCACTTGTGACAATAGTGAATCAATATTCACTATTCTCTTCTGGCTTCTCCTCCTGGCCAGTCAGGACAGGAGGCGGATTGGGTTGGCCGGGAGGAGAAGCCGTGGAGGGGTGAGTGTGAGTGCAGGGGGGGGGGGGGGGGACTGTCACCATGGAGAGGCTGAGTTCTTGCGGATCTGGAGGGGTTTGTCGCAACCCACCCCCCAAAAAAAAGCTTTGCACCAGCCGCCACTGCTCTATGCCAAAGGTGAGTTGGTCTTAATTAGCTCCACTTTTACACTTGGCGCATTCAATGTGACATGCTGAAGGGCGCATTTTAGAAATATCTGATTTTGGTGCATAAGTCTCTTTTAATATCAAAAGTGTTGCAAATGCTTCATGAATTTGGTGCAATACATTAACAAGAGGGATTAACACCAGAAAAATGGCGCAGCAGCTTTACTGAATTCCCCCAAATGTGTGTTTTGCATGCTCACTTTCAGTATTTCCCATGAAAATTCACAGATATGTTAATTTAACAGGGGTAAGCTTGTTGCCTCTGAGATTTTGACACCCTATTCTTCAGCCTTTCAATATATTGAGGCCTTGGAGTCATCAGACTACGGGCCAGTGCAATAGTAGCAGCAGAGTCCTAAATCCTATTTGTGGATTTTCTTCACAGCTTTGCTAATAGTTAAAGAGGAACTGCAGTCTGCTCACATAATTTGTAATAACAACATCTTTGCCATTCTGAAGCTTTCCTCCAACCACTTTGCATATTTTATATATACTGTGATTCTGTACTTGCCAAATATGCTGCAGAAATCTCCCTTCACTAAGTCTGGCTGCAGCCATTTTAACTATGGGCAGCTGAAGCTGCTGCCTGTTCACTTCCTGGATTTACACAGACACACGGAAGCACACCTCAAGCTCTGCAGCCTTCATTGGCCCTCTTATGACTCATCCCCCCTCCCTTCCTGGCAAACTCTCACAAGAGTGAGAGAGAGAGTTGTGGATGATGTCATAAGCCTAGGCTTTTTACCAGACAAGAAACAGGAAGTGGGCTGTATAAGGTATTTACTGGCAGAAAAAAAAAGTTTTACTATCCAAAGTTAAAAAAAACAAGGGCCAAAGATTTAATAGATGGAAACATGAAAAACTGACTGAATGTCCACTTTAAATAGCACAGTCAGCAAGGACATTCCAGCTAGAGGCACCGATTGGTGGTTTCTTTGGCATTCCGCATGGCTCCGAGATAGAATGCATATCGAAAACATTGTCTTACTATTTTCTTATAATTTACAGTGTTCAAAGTACTCATAGATCAGCCTTTCTCAACCTTTTCAAACCAGAGGAACCCTTAAAATAACTTTACGGGCTCAGGGAACCCCTGATAAAAATGACTATATCTACAGCTCATGATACATTAGAGTGATGTCCAATGGAAAAAAAGCTGATTACACTTGTAGACATTTGGAAGAATTACCCCCTAAAAATATCAATGGTGTAAGTGGGAACGTATCTGAGAGGCAGAATTGGTTATTGCACAAGGAACCCCTAGCAACCTCTGGAGGAACCCTAGGCTTCTGGATTAAAGTGGAACTGTGGCTTCCCATTAAAAAGAAATATGTGCTGCAGCACTTAACCACTTGCCGACCGTATAACTTAGGTATATGGCGGCAAAGTGGCAACGATGTGCCTAGTACATGATCCAACACTTCCGGGTCTGGGGCGCCCATGACTCAATGTCCACCGCCACCCGACGATTGTTAAGTACACAGGCAGAACGGCGATCTGCCTATGTAAACAAGGCAGGTTGCCGTTCTGTCAGTAGGGAAGGCATTAATCCTGTGTTCCCGCAAAGCAGTGACATGGATCTATGCATTCCCTTAGTAAAAGCACCCCCCACAGTACACAAGCACTAGCTAGGAACACATTTAACCCTTTGATTGCCCCTGATGTTAACCCCTTCCTAGCCAGTGTCATTAGTACAGTGACAATGCATATTTTTTAGCACTGATCACTGTATTAGTGTCACTGGTCCCCAAAATCTATCAGTTAGTGTCCAAATTGACGTTGCAATATCGCAGTCCAGCTATAAGTCACCGATCACCGCCATTACTAGTAAAGAAAATAAAATAAATATCCCGTAATCTGTAGACACTACCTTTTGGGCAAACTGAACAATATACGCTTATTGGGCTTAATGTAGCAGAATACATTTTGGCCTAATCTGATGAAGAAATTTGATTTTTTTTTTTTAATTGGATCTGTTTTATAGCAGAACGTTTTTTTTTTGTTTTTCAAAATTGTCAGTCTTTTTTTGTTTATAGCGCAAAACCCCAGAGGTGATCAAATACCACCAAAAGAAAGCTCTATTTGTGGGGAAAAAGGACATAAATTGTATTTGGGTACAGCATTGCACGACCGTGCAATTGTCAGTAAAAGTAACGCAGTGATGTATCGTAAAAAAATGGCCTGATCATGAAGGGGATAAATCTTCCAGAGGGCAAGTGGTTAATTATAAGTGCATCTGCACATACAGTTTTCTTTTAGTCCCCCTGCAAAGTTCTACCAATACCTAAGGATCCTGCCTGTGAATTCACCTAAAGCAGCTTCCTGTGATGGTGTGGCAACGATCCTACAATGCTTTTCAATTCAGAGCAGAGTTGCCACTCTCGTGTAGGTTGTTCCTGCTTGCACTGCCGTGTAATGAAAAAATGTAGGGGATGTTGCCATCATCATTACTCAAAATACTGCTGATTCATAGTCTGTAGCTTGTCACTCAGCACCTGAGCCAGTCCTGCCTACTGCTTTCTAGATTGGCAGCACTGTCTCTGATGCTGAAACCCTCCCAATGTGAGCTGCGCTGTCTGGAAGGGGGAGCGTATAAGCGTTTGAGACACAAATGACGGAGGAGTAGGCTCAGCCAGGGAGGGTAGAGGATGATTTGAATTTACTCTGAGGCTTGTGCATTGCATAGTAATTGGTTACTGCTTACACGCTCATACAGGAACCTTAGTTGTACTTTAGGCACCACCTTTAACTACTTTTTACATCATGACTTTACCCTAACAAAATGTTTGGCAGATTCTATATATAGAAATGACCTCACTGTGATTTATGTTCTGACCCGCTGTTTCCACTACATAATCACTAAAATGTTTTAACCGAGACGTGCTTTATTTTTCAGGGAAAAGAAGAATTTGAACGTCACCAGAGAGAGCTTTTAGAGAAGGAAAATATTATCAAGCACGGAAAACCACAACTAGAACAACATCAGGTAAGCAGTTTCCCCTTTCTTTTCATTTACCGTTATTTTTAGAGATGACAGAGGAGATCATGTTTTTCATTATCTCTGTTGCAGCTGAGTCAGTTCCAGCAGCTGGAGCAAGAGATTACCAGACCAATGGAAAATGATATCTCAAAGTGGAAGTCACCTCATAGTGTCCCTGTTGAAAGCAGTGCCCTGACACCTCAAGATAAGCAGCTGCTGTCCTTTTACTCTGACCAATGTGAGAGACTTTTCATCTCCCTCCTCAACTCCATTGACGCCTTCTTCAACTGCATGAGCACCTCACAGCCTCCCAGGATTTTTGTTGCTCACAGCAAGTTTGTCATCCTGAGCGCCCACAAACTGGTATTTATTGGCGACACTCTGGCAAGGCAAGTGTCCACAAAGGAAATCTGCAACAGACTGATGAATTCCAGCAACCAGTTGTGTGAACTGCTGAAAAGTATTGTGATGGCTACCAAGATGGCCGCTTTGAACTATCCAAGTTCTGCTTCATTGCAGGAAATGGTGAACCGCGTGACAGAACTTTCCAACCAGGCACAGCTTTTTAAACTTTCTTTAGCTCAGATGTCATCCTTATGAGACTCTCTGTACCTATTATAGCTGTATATATTTATAGTGTCTATGACTAGAGATTCAGAGTTTTTTTTTTCTGTAAATATTAACGTTATATTTTTGTAGATTTTTGTATTGTGTAAAAAGAGAACAAATGTGGTATTTTGGCTTGGCCATAACATTTAGAACAAATATAATGCTCATTGATATACAATGATATATTACATGCTAATGTTCCCCCAAAACAAGCACCTTACGTGATGTAAAAAAGACATTGAAAAAACCTGTACATCCGTATACTTTACTTCTGTGAATGTACTGAAATAGCAAACTACTTTATAAGGCACCAACACCATTTGTCCATCTAGATGTTAGTTGACTATGTGACCTTTGCAAAAAAAAAAAAAAATACTGACTTTCCTATAGTTGCTATTTTTCTGTTCTATGAATAATTTCACACCAAGGTCCATTTTTTCCAGCTAAGCCAAAAGTGGTGATCAGATGGCCTTTTTTGCTGAAATATGACGATGTAGATAAGATAGTGTGCAGTATCTTTTAGCAAAGATGTCACCTCTTATCAAGATAAAAGGGAATACAGATGAATTGTAACTGGTTGGTATTGGTTACGGAACTTTCCACATTGCTATTAACTTTATTAAAGCCCAACTTTACTCAAACCTTCTTTTGGAGCATATGTGAAAGGGATAAAATATGTTTTTTTTTGCCTTTGGAGTTCCAGTCAGGCAGATTTCTCCTCACTTCTTGTCACCATGTCATCAGGACAGGAAGTCAAATAAAATCTCTTCAACAGAGACAAACAGCAGTGAAAACACCTTTCAGTAGAGTGGAGCAGGCTTAGAACTTGTGTCAGGTCCTTATTCTGTTCAGTGTACTCTTTTAAGAGTTTGACCCTGATTCCCTGTCCCAGTGACACCACATCAGGACAGTAGACAGAGATCTCACCAGCACACCATTAAAGTGGGGTTCCACTCAAAT
Source organism: Lithobates septentrionalis (assembly GCA_037952835.1). Classification (NCBI taxonomy): domain Eukaryota; kingdom Metazoa; phylum Chordata; class Amphibia; order Anura; family Ranidae; genus Lithobates; species Lithobates septentrionalis. The sequence continues at coordinate 771,267 of JBBDGP010000244.1, forward strand.
TTTTAACTTAATCTTACCCCCTTCAGTTAATTGCATAGATGTTCAAATGCCGCACGAAATTTTTTTTTATCGCTGTAATTACCTTTATATTGTACTTTATTGTGGCACTTCCTGTCTCTCCTCCCATGGGAGTAGGCGTGTTTATTGCCTTTCCCCGGCGCCGCACTGTCTCCTGGGAGCTTAGTGTCAGGCTTCCCAAGATTCAGTGCGGAAACAATGATCATGCGTGTGAACAAGCTGTGAATGAACAGCATTCACCACATCCAGGAAATCAATGCTTGTGGGCTTCACATGCCCACAAGCAAGATGGAAACGGCCAGCATCACATTTTTAAAGTTATTCTTCAGTACGAAAACAGACAGAGGCGGAAATATTACACCCAAACTATGAGTATTATTTTGGGATTAGCAAAGTGTCTCAATGACCTAAAAAAAAAAAAAAAGATTGGTCACCGGACTCCCGCTTTAAGGAAGAATATCAACAAGATGTTTATTCCACACCATAGAGAAAGTGATGTTTCTGGGCAACTAAGGACCCCTTCCTCAGCCAAACAATGCATCCGGTCATGGTCTGTCTGGGGAAGGGGTCATCATTGGGCCCAAAAAGGTGATGGTGAATAAATTCATTTTAAATGATGTGTCGGTGAGATTTCTGTATTTGAACTTTTTGGGACACCCCCATCAGTCTCTTTACTGCAACACCCATGATATCTTAGATTTATGACTGTAAGGAATGACCTGGAATTCAAAAACCTACAAAATCTTGTTGACACAGACCTCAACAAAACACGACAGAGTAAACTTCTACCCTTCCCCACTCTATGCAAAACTAAAAAAAATATATATATATATATATATAGGCTGGGGTTTAGCTTTAAAGGTCACAATGCCTGACTCATTTTGAAAGTGAAGACAGTGTCATAACTTATATTAATGTTTATTAGATCACGTTTGTACCACAGTTATGTCTGTGAGGTAAATATTTAAACATTTTTATGTAAAAAAAATAAAATGCAAAAGATCATTTTGCCGAAAGAAACTCATCACAGTTTACTGGTTTTATTACTTTACTATTAAAACTACTCTCCTATTTCCTGTAAAATTATAAGAGGCTGAAAGCTGCTGTGGCTGGATGGTGCAGCAAGTGTTACTAACATTTAGGGCAGTATGTGCCCAGGGACGAATGTTCAGAATTCAAGCAGTCTTCGTTCTGGACATTGGTTACTGGGCACATACTGGCCTTAACATTTGTAGCATTTATAAAAGCATATGTCATTTTACTTCCTAAAAATTACTGATGCCCCTTTAGAACTCACAATCTGCCCATACCCACCATTCAGTGTGGTACACTGTGCACGCCACTATTGCTGACTGTATTTTTAATTTTTTTATATATGTGAAGGTGACAGGAGTGTGGAACAGCTCTCCCATATTGCAGGCTGATGGGCAGTTCAAATTATGAACTTGCACACAGGCCATTGCATTCCGAAAATGCTCCTGGCCCTGTCAAGTCACACATACAGCCCTAAGGTAAACATGAAATGCAAAGCCTCAAGGTACATCAAAAATGCTTTTTAAATCTTTGGTATGAAGAAATGGCTTCAATTGCTTTTTTCTGGAATACCAATTAACTTTTGGGTAAATGATAGCAGGCTTAATCCAGGGCTTGACAAATTTGCTTTGAATCTGCGAGCCAGCTAAAAAAGTTAGGAGCCAGTTTTTTTTTTTGAATAACAGGGCTTTATTTTCGACGACGGAGATGGCAGATCTCGAATTTGCACATGGAGGGGACTGGAGCCGGGTATGCTGCTGAGTGGGATGGCTTTCTCGCTGGAGTGTGGGAATTTGACACTTGAGGTTGTTGGGGCTGAAGTGTTTGATCTGTTTGTTGTGTGGCATGCTGTGTGAGCTGGACTGTGCTAGCCTCCCTGCTTGTCTCCAACGCCATGTGTGGGGACTGCTTGGGATCAGATTGGGTGGTGCCAAGAGAGAGGGGAGTGTGGGGGAGCCTTTCTGCACCAGGTGGGTAAAGGGTGCATGGGGGTGCCGATGTGTGGAGAGGAAGAGAGAAACTTTGGCTCTGCTGCGGGAAAGCAACAGAGCTAGGGGTTTTTTGTTTTGGATGCTGAGCTGGATCGGCTGTCAACGCCCAGAGCTGCATGTCCGGGGCGTCAAGCAATGGGAGTTGCTCGCTCCTGGTGCCATGGATGGGCTAGCAGAAGCCCAACTGCTAGGACACGGTTTCTGGTCGCCATGGATTTGTTGAGCGCTGACTTAATCACCCACTGATTGTTTTCAGCAACCCATACATGAATCCGTGTTTTTAGTTTAACAAGTGGGTTGAGCAAAAAAAACTGACCTGATTTCCCCATCCACACATTTAAGGTGGATGGGGGAGTCCTCCCTGCTGATCTATTGTGTTGTGACAGTGGGAAGACTTCCCCACCGTCAGAATAGCCATCAGCACTGATCAAGTGGCAAAAATCCAACCGGGCGGTTGTACAGAAGGCGATCGGTAGATCGCCTTCTATACACCCACCCTTCCCATACATGGATCAAAATTTGGCCAGTTCCTGCTGAACCAGCCAAATTTTGATCTAAGTATGCCTGGCTTTAGTATCACTTCCCAAAGTCACCAATTTGCTTGGAAAGGGAGGATTGGTAGTCTAATATAAAAATTTGTTGGATCTTTCACCAAACACTCCTGTCCTGAATGTAGCACCCTCTACCAATAAGTAGGTGCTAGTAAGGGTTATTTTACTAGGGTTTTTCAGCACAGGCAAATTTAGGCAGGCCTATGCTGCATGCTAGGCCTGTCTGTTTTGATCTGATGGCTGAGAGTGGTCAGAGTAGCAGTGGGTGTGACCACCTGTGCTCTAGCTCTGGGGCGCCTCCCCTGCTTCCAGAGAGAAGATTCTTGAAGAGGGGCTGGGCCTGGAACTGGAGTGGCAGGCAGCTCATGTGGGAGCCCTGACCAATCCCCAATCGGTATGGGGGCGGGCCTCCTATATAAGCTGAGGTGATATGCGACTGGGGGGAGAAGTCGGCTGAGTGAAGTGAGGAATGGAATGCTAGGCAGCCGCAGGAGGACACCCCCATCTGGGGGGGGTGTACCGATCGCAGGAGGAGGCCCGGGGAGGGCTGTGAGGGTCATTGGCAATGTCTTTGTCACCACACAGTCGGTGGCAGAGAACTGCTGGAGCAGAGGGGTAAGTGAAGCTGTCGGAACACATGGCCTGGTCAAGTTCCTCATCAAGGACTCAGGGCTGTGGAAGGTCGGTGAGTGTTACCACAGTGGAGGGCTGGATGTGCCAGGAAGTCTGTGAGGGAACTCTGCTTCTACATGGTCATTAGCAGAGTCTTCATCATACACACGGTAAATGATGGGGAGTCCTAGATCAGAGAAGAGACTGTGGGGATCTGTGTCAAATCGATGTGGCCTGAGGGCACAGGATTTGCAAGTTGGGCTGGCTGGGAACAGCAGTCCACTGTCTAAAGTCATGCTTTTAAACTACTAGGCCTCCGGGAGAGGTACTGCAGACCTCAGGCCTAGTAGCAGCGAGCAACCAGAGCCTGATAAGGGACTTATTCAGAGTGGGTCCCTATTACTCAAAAAGAAGAAGATGTGACATACTTAAACTCATTAACATTAAGTTTGTGCAGGAAGGAACAAGTCTATGCAGGAGGAAACAAGTTTGTGCAGGAGGAGGAGTTCTAAGACCATTATTTTTACATGGTCAAAAGTGGTGTCTTCACCCCTCACACGGTGATGGATGGGGAATTCTTAGAGAAACAGTCTGCGGAGATTAAGCAGAGGAGGAGCAACAGTCTGCATGGAGATGCAGGAGGAAATTCATACTCAGTTTAAATGCATCTAATATTCTGGCTCTAATTTTGTGCTGGTGTGCTTAAATATTAAATATGATGGCAATGATAGATTCTATGGGCATCCCATATCCCTTTCCCCTATGCAACTTATACCCCCCAATAAAACAACAAAACCAAAACCACCTGAAAGTGGTGGATTGTTCATTACTAGCTGCAACTAGAGTTGCCACCTCATCCCTTTAAACCCGTACACATCTGAATTACACAGGTTGTGAGGCTAGTTTAATGCAGATAAGGCACCAAGTGAGTATAATTACCACCTTAATCAGCCACAGAACCTGTGTAATTAATATGTGTTTGGGTTTAAAGGGATAAGGTGGCAACCCTAGCTGCAACGCCATGGCTACATGTACATATTGAGGTATCTTGACCTAATCGTGAGCAGGGATTTACCTATTTCCAGGGCTTTTTTTCAGCGGGAACGCGGGGAACGCAGTTCCGGCACCTTCACCACTGACAGCAAGTGGTGCTGGGGTGTGCTGCAGGGTCTATTGATATTCACTGCTAGGGGATCTATTCTAGCTGGAGGGTATCTATTTTTGCATGGGGGTCTATTGTTTCTGAGGAAGTCTATTGTTGCTGGTGGAAGACCTAATATTTCTGGGGGGTCCGTTGTTGCTGGGAGAGATCTACTGTTGAGGGAGGGGTCTATTGTTGCTGGCTGCCGGAGAATCTATTGATGCTGGCTGTGGGGAGATGTACTGCTGCTGCTGGGAGTCTATTGTTGCTGGGGGGGGTTTTTTTGGGGTGGTCTATTGTTGCTGGCGGGGGCTCTGTTGTTGCCGGTGGAGGCTCTATTGTTACTGGCTGCAAGGGTTCTATTTTACTGCTTTGCTTGTTATAATTACCAAATTCATTACGGATTACTTAGCACAACAAATTCATACTTAGTTCCGTTTTGTGTAAAAGGGCAGTACTGGGTACTGGGTAGGGGATGTAACCAAGGAACGGTGCTCGGAGGTGGGTAGGGGTGGAGAAAAGGGGTGGCTCAGAAAGGGGGAGTTCCTGCACCTATTCTCTGAGAAAAGAAGCTCTGCACTATTTCATAATTTCAAAAACAGAAAAAGAATCAAGAATGGCAATTAACACAATACCTTTTTAAAATGAACCATTTAATTCCTGAAACATGTAAACATAGTGGCATCACCTGCTCCATCACCTATTTCAAAAGCACTTTTTCCAAAATGTACTACCTAAGTGGACTGTATGTGATATGCAATAGCTCAATTTTGGTAAGTATCTAAACCCTCATCTCCATCTCTAACCACTCCTCAGAGTTGTAGTTCTGAAGCAACGACACATGACTGGCACAGGAAAGGCAGATGTGTCAATGACATTCCTAAACTTCTCTATGCTGTCCAAGAGGCAAGATGACTGAGCCCAGCAGCAAATAATTGGATCTTCTGGGCTAGACTAAAGCAGAGTTTGTGTTCACTGGTTATGGACCAGTAATTTCTTTATAGGCTAAATATTTCATACCATTTATGGTGAGGCAATCTATAAACAGAATTTGAAGAGGTTCAAACTAGAAATGATTATTTCCTGAGTATTCTTCACCCAATACATAGACAAATACAATGAGGAAGGTCTTTGCTGATGCCATGGGTCTCCTCCTCAGTGCCCCTATAAAGCAACATTTGTATGTAGCCACCCCTACAGTGCGGCAAGTCCTATTACCTGCAATATTTGGACCTCAGATACAGCAGAGCAGAAGAAGGCCTCCATGCTCCTCCTTGGCTCTGTCACACAACACAGGAGGAAGCCTGGAGCTTTACCATACTGCATGACAGGCTCCGTTCAAAGACCTTAGTGGTCTGCATGGGAGATGTGTTTATTAAGTAACGAGGAGGGGAAATTTCTGATGGGAGGAGACTTGTGTTGGGTTATGCCAGGGGAGGAGGTTAGTGTTGGAGTGAGAATTTTACTTCTAAGGAGAATTTTGGGGTGGGAGATTGGTGTTGGGGGGTTATTTGCACTGGCAGGATGGCGGGGGGGGGGGTATTGCAGGGGATAAATTAGTGTTTTGATGGTGTATATGTGTGCCTGAAGAAGATAGGGGAAAGATTTGTGGTGGTGGATTTGTGCTTGGGGGGATATCTGTACTGAGGGGGGGATATTTGTTTAGGGGGGGGGGGTAGATTTTTGCTGAAGGAGGGGGTGTGTGAAGGGGGAGAGATTTGTGCTGTGTGGATTTGTTCTTGTAAGGGGGGGTAGATATTTGCTGGAGATGTGACCCAAAGGTAACCCATGTCTTTCACAAGCATTCTGATAGTGAGCACATTTCACTACCATGCTTTATATCAAAGTATTCCCTTAGGCCAAGCAGCCCTTGCCACCCCACTGAAATCGGTCTGCAGTGAAACGCTTTTCTGATGCATTTGACAGGCTGTGAGTAGGCATTTTCGCAGCATCACTGCCTGTTTAACCCCATAAATACCACACCACTGCGCCACAACCGTATGCACTGCATAAGTTTGTGACGCCACCCCATTCACTTGAATGAGTTGTATTAGTTGGTGGTACTGCCTACTAAACGTGACAGAGGGGGATCACTTTTGCCTCGGCATGTGTATTAACCCCATCCGGCTGCCTTTGGTTCTTAAGGCGGGTGTTTGATAAGGTTTAGGTATAGGCTTAAATTCTACTCTGCATAATAAACTTCCTCATGTTTTAAGTGTGATGAAAAAGGAACATATTGGCACAAAGTAGGTCAGAAAAAGATTTTATTACATTATGAACAAAGAGACGTCTAGCCTTCATTTAAAAATAACATATCAGTGAACAATAAGTACTGCTTGCATTTGCAATTGCCAGAAATGGGTTTTAAACATTCCCCAACATTTTAAATACTTAAATTGACTTTCACATCCCTTTGTAAAGGATAGATGTTTATTCTTCGTCAATGTGGTTCCTATTGTGAGTGTGCCCCCTAAGTCAAAGGAATGACCACATCACATATGACCTTCGACCTCCAGGAAGGGTCAGGGAAAAGCCCATGAACTCCTTTTTTACTTAGAGACATCAAACCTTCAGCCATAAAAGTCTTTTAGGATGTCTTTCAGTGGCAATTACATCTAAGTATCTTCCTAAAGTCCTGAATGATTAACTTACTCTTCTTTGTTGACTTTGCAAAAGCTTAGTGGGAGGTTTGTGAATTATTCAAGGTTAACTGTGAATACCTTCTTGATGATTTATGTGTCGTTCTTCATGTGTTAAATAATTTTATGGAGCTCTTTTTTGGGGGGTGGGGGGCTATATATTTATACAGAAAAAAAAAGCTGTCAATTTATCTGTAGAATGGTAAAAATGCTTTAGTCAAGGATGCTTGAGGTACCTGCTCTTAACCAGAGCCATTTATGATGTGGTTGGAGCTTTTACAGAAAACACTTTAGAGTGAAAACCCCAGGCATGGTCTTATTGGTGCAAATGGGCAGGGCAGATGAACCAAAGTACAAAGAGTAAGGCAGGCTGGTAATCTATGTCAGGCCAAAGGTCAGGTATAAGAAAGTCAAACCGTTAAGAGCAATCTACCAGGACAGGGACAGAAGAGAGGTGAAGAACAAAGCAGAGGTCAGGGCAGATGAAAAATTAGATCAGACAGGAAAGCTATGGTGGCAACAATGGTAGCAAGAGTAGGTCACCAACAAAGCAACAGACTCAACTGCGTATTAGTGCATACTAGGAGGACTGGTCCCCCTGAAGTGATGCTAAACCCTCAGTTTTTTAAGTGCTTTTAGCAGCTATTTAAAGCGGTAGTTAACTCTCTATTTGAACTTGTACCTACAGGTAAGCTTATAATCAGACTTACATGTAGGCACAATGAATATCTCCTACCGTTTAGGAGAACTTCACATTGGTAACAACCATTGACATCACCCGCACATGAACAGTGACACTCTTTATTCAGGGCAAACAGGGTGCCGTGGAATGCCGAGCAATGTGCTGCTCCCGTGCGCATATGCAGGAATGACGTCATTGCAGGCTTGTCATTTAAGCCCCCAGAGCCCACTTAGCAAGACCGGATGAAAATGGAAGCCCCGGTAGCAGTGACAGCGGGTCGCTGGAGGCCTTCGTTTGAAAGGTAAGTTTGTCAAAATGGGCTAGTATATTATTATTATTATTATAATTATTATTATACAGGATTTATATAGCGCCAACAGTTTGCGCAGCACTTAACAAAATGAAGGCAAACATTACAGTTACATTAAAATTTGGTACAAGAGGAATCAGAGGGCATGGTCCATACTAGCACATTATGGCATAAACCTGCAGGGGGCCCAGATTTATTTATTTTGGTCAGTTTACTACTGCTTTAATTATTGTGTATGCAGCTTCTTTAATCCTTGCCTATGTTCTATTTTTAAGGATAAGTTTACCTATGGGAACATCTTACATGTTCCACCCGTTTTTAGGGTGGAACATATGATATGTTCCTGCTCCTGGAACTGCTCCCCAATCCCCCCTCCCTGTGACAGCGGGCCGAGGATCATCTCCCAGCACCCGCTGTCACAATTTGAAAAGAGTTCTGTGAATAAATGAACTACAAGTACCAACACCCTTTTCAGCTGACAGCTTGTAGTTCTCAATGAACTACCAGGGCACTGTTGAGCGCTCTAGGTACTTCATTAATTCGTCCTGTCATTGTATAACTGCTTACACGTGTGAGATACGAGCAGGCAGCTTACACTGACAGCCTGCATTACACCTGCAATCTGATAATCGCAGGTGCAATGCTTTCCAGACTCCTCCAAAAAACATTTATAAATGCACATTTTTTTTTACCTGCAAAAAAATGTACATTTACTATTATTATAATTTTTTTTTTTTTTTTAAAGGTGAACTTATACTTTAAGCTGGTACCATGACCTCTGCTTCAGGTTTCCTGTTTCAATGTGGATCCTTTATCTTGTAGCATCCTATGGAGTCACCATTGTATGCAGGAGCTGAAATTTTGTCTTCCTACACTGTGTGCATCAATAGATAAATACACAGCCCAGTAGCCTAGGATGGCCAGGCACTCCCCTTCTCCCCTCTCCCTCTCTCACCTCCCTTCTCCAAGCTAACAGACTGACTACAGACCGAAAGATCAGGGAAGCAGCAGTGGAAGAGCAGGAGCAAGCAGCACTGAAAGAAGTTTTAAATTGCAAGTGCTGCTGTAAGAATTTTAACAAATAGTTTACTAGGGAATGTTATTGTGCTCAATGCAATAAGCTAAAAAAGGCTGATGGTTTAACACTACTTTAAACTCTAGGCAAGTTTCCATGAACTGCATTCTTTATATAAGAACAAACAATGTCTTAGGCCCCAATTATCGCGTGGCGAAACACGCAAGCACTGCAAAAAAACACACATGTAAAATCTCGCATTGGCTCAGGGCCAAAATTTGGTCCCTAAGCTTCTTTACCATGACAAATGTGCATAGGGCAGCCCATTCAAGTGAACACGGAATTGCATAAAAATCGCCCACACAAAATCGCGAGGGGGAACGCGAGTTCCCGCTACATGCACTGTGAACAGGGCTTAAGAGTATACAACAGTCTGTAATTTGGGTCAAATGGAACAAAACATCAAACACATCTGTGCCACCAACAAAGAGAATATTTGGGAATACAATTTAAAATTCTAACTACATCTTAAAAATGATATGGAAGATTGATATATCAGAGTTGATAATAAATGAGTGATTCTACCAGGAGAAAAACCTATAGAAGACAAATGCTAAATACTGAAAATAACATCTATGGTTACTTTAGCCTACCTGCTAAAGTTGCTACCTGCATGGAGTTTTCATGTTCTCCCTGTGCCTGCGTGGGTTTCCTCTGAGTACTCCGGTTTCCTCCCACACTCCAAAGACATGCTGGTAGGTTAATTGGCTCCTGTCTAAATTGGCCTTAGTGTGTGTATCTATGAATAAGAGGGACCCTAGAGTGTAAGCTCCTTATGAGCAGCGACTGATGTGAATATACAATATATATGTAGCACCTTGGAGTTTAGGCAGGGTTGCTCCTCACAAATTTACTTGCTAGGAATAATTATCCTGGTTGATTGTTAGAGATCCATTGATTTCTCCTGAAGTTTGGCCTGGTTGCACTTTTCTCTTCTACCACTAGGTGGCCATGTACTTGGTGGTACTAGATATGAGATGGGCAATGCAAGGTCAGATTATGGGTATATGGGGCACCTCAGCCAATAGGCAGGGGTTTTCTTGAATCCCTTGGCCTGCTGGGAGAACCTATATATTTGGGTGGAGTCAGGTGATCTGTGTTCTGTGCCACCTGGATGGCTGCCTGGGTGGACGTGTCTTGTATTGCCCGGGCTGCTAGGCCGGAGATTGGGCCCATCCCAGGCACATCTGGCTGCTAGGCTGTCTGAGGGCCTATCCAGAAGCAAGAGAGCAGGGTTGGGACTGCTGCTTGCAGTCCAACCAAAAGTGACAGTTCTGCCAACCAGAGAACCTGTCTTGGTCGGAAGTAGAGGGGAAGCTGTCGCCAGTAAGGGAATATTCGCCTTATTACCAGGGACCACCGTGAGTAACTGAAGCAAGTATCGGAGCAGCATTGGGGATGGTGAGGAATTGGGAAACTTCAGTGGTAATCAAGCCAGAGACCCAGCTAGTGAAGGTGACGCTTGCAGAGCAGCCTTGTGTTTCAAGCCAGGGACCGAGCAGGCCAGTGGGGTGAAGCTTGAGAGGTATCTTGAGTGCCAAGCTAGAGACGCAGCAGAGAGGCGGGGGTGACGCTTGAGGAGGATACCACCATGAAGATTGGAGGAGCTCAAGAGATTCAGTGGCAGTAAATCAGCTGGTCTAGTGAAAGACCAGGAGCTCAGTCGGCTGAAGAACTACAAGGAGAGGTTGTAGTGAAGGAGAAAGGAACTGTTACGTTTGTGTTAGGAACTGTTAAAGACTGTTGCCATAGGAGACAGCATTAGTGCACATGCATGTGCCGTCTTGCTGGATGCCTTTCCCTGCATGGCTGTCCTCCTATTGAAGTCTCGGTCTGCCAATTAATCTTGCAACTACCTAAGGGTGTCCCGGCCCTAACCCTTTCTCCCCCAAAAAGTTAGTTAAAAGAAATAAACTTTCTTTTGCATTCAAGAAGTGTCTGGCGCCCAATAACTTTAACTACTCTGCACCCACCATGCCTCAAAACCCACTACATACAGAAGGATGTCAGCTATCCCTGGCTCTGGAGGTTCTCACTAGATCAAAGGAGGCCTGGGACCTTGCTATATATATATATATATATATATATATTCACTTGTAGAGGAGAACCGCACTCTGCTTACAATTTAGTGCCAGCAATCAGGTCTTCCTACCGACCTTGTATATAGAAAAAGAGTCCAAGAGGTTGCTGCACTTAAAAAACTTCTTTGCTTTATTTCACAATATCTTCAGGAGAGATTTACAAAGCAAGTATAATCCTTTCAAGCAAAATCACAGGCAAGAAATGCCTACACAGTTTCAGACATGAGTAGATGTGCTTCAATGGATCTTAGGAAGGGCGTAAGCTGACTAGCCCGAGACGTAATCCATCCATCCATCCATCCATATCTGAATCTACTCATGTCTGAAACTGTGTAGGCATTTCTTGCCTGTGATTTTGCTTGAAAGGATTATACTTGCTTTGTAAATCTCTCCTGAAGATATTGTGAAATAAAGCAAAGAAGTTTTTAAGCGCAGCAACCTCTTGGACTCTTTTTCTATGAATATATATATATATACACTACCGTTCAAAAGTTTGGGGTCACCCAAACAATTTTGTGTTTTCCATGAAAAGTCACACTTATTCACCACCATACGTTGTGAAATGAATAGAAAATAGAGTCAAGACATTGACAAGGTTAGAAATAATGATTTGTATTTGAAATAACATTGTTTTTACATCAAACTTTGCTTTCATCAAAGAATCCTCCTTTTGCAGCAATTACAGCATTGCACACCTTTGGCATTCTAGCTGTTAATTTATTGAGGTAAGCTGGAGAAATTGCACCCCACGCTTCTAGAAGCAGCTCCCACAAGTTGGATTGGTTGGATGGGCACTTCTGGCGTACCATACGGTCAAGCTGCTCCCACAACAGCTCAATGGGGTTCAGATCTGGTGACTGTGCTGGCCACTCCATTACCGATAGAATACCAGCTGCCTGCTTCTGCTGTAAATAGTTCTTGCACAATTTGGAGGTGTGTTTAGGGTCATTGTCCTGTTGTAGGATGAAATTGGCTCCAATCAAGCGCTGTCCACTGGGTATGGTATGGCATTGCAAAATGGAGTGATAGCCTTCCTTATTCAGAATCCCTTTTACCCTGTACAAAGCTCCCACCTTACCAGCACCAAAGCAACCCCAGACCATCACATTACCTCCACCATGCTTAACAGATGGCGTCAGGCATTCTTCCAGCATCTTTTCATTTGTTCTGCGTCTCACAAACGTTCTTCTTTGTGATCCAAACCCCTCAAACTTGGATTCATCCGTCCACAACACTTTTTTCCAGTCTTCCTCTGTCCAATGTCTGTGTTCTTTTGCCCATCTTAATCTTTTTCTTTTATTGGCCAGTCTCAGATATGGCTTTTTCTTTGCCACTCTGCCCTGAAGCCCAAAATCCCGCAGCCGCCTCTTCACTGTAGATGTTGACACTGGTGTTTTGCGGGTACTATTTAATGAAGATGCCAGTTGGGGACCTGTGAGGCGTCTGTTTCTCAAACTAGAGACTCTAATGTGCTTATCTTCTTGCTTAGTTGTGCAACGCGGCCTCCCACTTCTTTTTCTACTCTGGTTAGAGCCTGTTTGTGCTGTCCTCTGAAGGGAGTAGTACACACCGTTGTAGGAAATCTTCAATTTCTTTGCAATTTCTCGCATGGAATAGCCTTCATTTCTAAGAACAAGAATAGACTGTCGAGTTTCAGATGAAAGTTCTCTTTTTCTGGCCATTTTGAGCGTTTAATTGACCCCACAAATGTGATGCTCCAGAAACTCAATCTGCTCACAGGAAGGTCAGTTTTGTAGCTTCTGTAAGGAGCTAGACTGTTTTTAGATGTGTGAACATGATTGCACAAGGGTTTGCTAATCATCAATTAGCCTTCTGAGCCAATGAGCAAACACATTGTACCATTAGAACACTGGAGTGATAGTTGCTGGAAATGGGCCTCTATACACCTATGTAGATATTGCACCAAAAACTAGACATTTGCAGTTAGAATAGTCATTTACCACATTAGCAATGTATAGAGTATATTTGTTTAAAGTTAGGACTAGTTTAAAGTTAGCTTCATTTAAAAGTACAGTGCTTTTCCTTCAAAAATAAGGACATTTCAATGTGACCCCAAACTTTTGAACGGTAGTGTATATATATATATATATATATATATATATATATATACAGTTGTGCTCATAAGTTTACATACCCTGGCAGAATTTATGATTTCTTGGCCATTTTTCAGAGAATATGAATGATAACACAAAAACTTTACTTTCACTCATGGTCAGTGTTTGGGTGAAGCCATTTATAATCAATCAACTGTGTTTACTTTTTTAAATAAAAGTAATCATCCTCACCTGTGATCTGTTTGCTTGTAATAAGTGTGTGTGTGTGTGTATAAAAAGTCAATGCGTTTCTGGACTCCTGACAGACCTTTGCATCTTTCATCCAGTGCTGCACGGATGTTTCTGGATTCTGAGTCATGTAGAAAGCAAAAGAATTCTCAAAGGATCTGCGGGAAAAGTTAGTTGAACTGTATTAAACAGGAAAGGGATATAAAAAAATATCCAAGGAATTGAGAATGCCAATCAGCAGTGTTCAAACTCTAATAATGAAGTGCAAAATTAGGGATTCTGTTGAAACCAAACCACGGTCAGGTAGACCAACTAAAATTTCAGCCACAACTGCCAGGAAAATTTGTTCGGGATGCAAAAACAAAAATAACTTCAGGTAAAATACAGGACTCAGAAAACACGTGGTGTGGCTATTTCACGATGCACAATAAGGAGGCACTTGAAAGAAAAGCTTTACCATCTGAGAAGATAAAGAGCCTCATTCACAAATACCACAAAAGACTTCACCTGTTATTGATGTTAAAGGGGGCAATATGTGGTATTAAGAACTGGGGTATGTAAACTTTTGATCAGGGTCATTTGGGTATTTTCTGTTGCCATTATGATCTAAAAAGAGTAAACACAGTTGATTGATAATAAATGGCTTCAGCCAACACTAACCATGAGTGAAAGAAAAGTTTTTGTGTTATCATTCATACCCTCTGCCTGTCCATACTTGTGCATTACCACCAGAAAACTTCTGAAGCCCTCAAACCAGGACACTATTATAGCTAGATACTTCTAGGCTTGGCCGGGCACACTGAGGTGAATTTATCACAACTGGGGCAGACAGAAACTAATGCAGCTGTGCAAAGCAACCAATCAGATTGGGTCTGCAGCATGTCCAGTTTAACCGCTTCAGCCCCGGAAGATTTAACCCCCTTCTTGACCAGAGCCTTTTTGCGATTTAGCACTGCATCGCTTTAACTGACAATTGCGTGGTCGTGCGATGTTGCACCCAAACAAAATTGATGTCCTTTTTTTCCCACAAATAGAGCTTTCTTTTGGTGGTATTTGATCACCTCTGCAGTTTTAATTTTTTGCGCTATAAACAAACAAAAAAAAAACGCAATATTTTTTACTTTTTGCTATAATAAATATCCCCCAAAAACTATTTTTTTCCTCAGTTTAGGCCGATATGTATTCTACATGTTTTTGGTAAAAAAAATCGCAATAAGCATATATTGATTGGTTTGCGCAAAAGATATAGCGTCTACAAAATAGGGGATAGTTTTATGGCATTTCTATTATTATTTTTTTTTACTAGTAGTGGAGGTGATCTGTGATTTTTATCGGGACTGCGACATTATGGCGGACATGTCGGACAATTTTGACACATTTTTGGGACCATTGGCATTTTTACAGCGATCAGTGCTATAAAAATGCATTGATTAATGTAAAAATGTCACTGGCAGTGAAGGGGTTAACCACTAGGGGCTATCAAGGGGTTAATATGTTCCCTAGTGTGTGTTCTAACTGAAGGGGGGATGGGGACTGTGTAGAGGAGATAACAGATCGCTGTTCATACTCTGTATGAACAGACGATCTGTCTGTTCTTCCCTCAGAGAACCGGGATCTGTGTGTGTAAACCGAGCGATCGTAGGTGCCCGGCGGTGATCGCGACCGCTGGGCAATCACATCGGCACTCGTGTGCCCCTAGTGGCCAAATATAAAAGTGACGTAACATGAAGGCGATTCGCGCAGCCGAGCCATGTTGCTGCAGTACAACTGCTGCTGCTGGTTGGCAAGCCGTTAAGGCATTACAAACCATCCAACCTGCACTTTGTTTTTTTCACCTGCATAAGATGCACTTTGATCATGTAGTTCTTTGGTGTAATTTGTTGCACTGTACACACAGCCTGTAATATAGAGTGAATCTTCACATTCTTTTGTCAGCAGATTCTGTTTGAGTTCAAACATGAGGCATGCAGCACAGTACTGCACAGGTTAATGCATGACCTCTGTCTGTAGTCTAAGAACTGACAATCCCTATGAAGAAATTACATATCCCACAATCCCTGGGTCTATCAGCCTAGTGCTCTGAAGAAGAGAGCTAAACAGTAATTAGATCAAACACAGAAACAGACGGGGCAATTAAAGTGGTTCTAAAGGCAGAAGGTTTTTTTTACCTTAATGCATGCTATGCATTAACCACTTGATGACCGCCGCACGACGATGTACGTCGGCAGAGTGGCACGGGCAGGCGAAAGGGCTTACATGTACGTCCTTGACTTCCCGCGGGTGGGGGGTCCGATCGGACCTCCCCCGGTGCCAGCGGCGGTCGGATTCAGGTCAGGGGCGATCAAAGGTGAGGGGGAGGCCACTCATTCGTGGCTCCCCCCTCGCGATCGCTCCTGGCCAATGACAAACTTCCTCGGCTTCTGTAATGTAAACAGAAGCGGAGGAAGTGATGTCACCTCTCCTCGGCTCGGCAGTTTCCGTTCCGGCGCCGAGGAGAGAAGACTGTAATGTGAGTGCACCAAACACACACACACACACACAGTAGAACATGCCAGGCACACATTAGACCCCCCGATCCCCCCCCCCCCCCCCGTCACACTGACACCAAGCAGTTTTTTTTTTTATTACTGCATGGTGTCAGTTTGTGACAGTTAGTGTGTTAGGGCAGTTAGGGTTAGCCCCCTTTAGGTCTAGGGTACCCCCCTAACCCCCCCTAATAATGTTTTAACCCCTTGATAACCCCCTGTCGCCAGTGTCACTAAGCGATCATTTTTCTGATCGCTGTATTAGTGTCACTGGTGACGCTAGTTAGGGACGTAAATATTTACGTTCGCCGTCAGCGTTTTATAGTGACAGGGACCCCCATATACTATCTAATAAATGTTTTAACCCCTTGATTGCCCCCTAGTTAACCCTTTCACCACTGATCACCGTATAACCGTTACGGGTGATGCTGGTTAGTTCGTTTATTTTTTATAGTGTCAGGGCACCCGCCGTTTATTACCGAATAAAGGTTTAGCCCCCTGATTGCCCGGCGGTGATATGCGTCGCCCCAGGCAGCGTCAGATTAGCGCCAGTACCGCTAACACCCACGCACGCAGCATACGCCTCCCTTAGTGGTATAGTATCTGAACGGATCAATATCTGATCCGATCAGAACTATACTAGCGTCCCCAGCAGTTTAGGGTTCCCAAAAACGCAGCATTAGCGGGATCAGCCCAGATACCTGCTAGCACCTGCGTTTTGCCCCTCTGCCCGGCCCAGCCCAGCCCACCCAAGTGCAGTATCGATCGATCACTGTCACTTACAAAACACTAAACACATAACTGCAGCGTTCGCAGAGTCAGGCCTGATCCCTGCGATCGCTAACAGTTTTTTTGGTAGCATTTTGGTGAACTGGCAAGCACCAGCCCCAGGCAGCGTCAGGTTAGCGCCAGTACCGCTAACACCCACGCACGCACCGTACACCTCCCTTAGTGGTATAGTATCTGATCGGATCAATATCTGATCCGATCAGATCTATACTAGCGTCCCCAGCAGTTTAGGGTTCCCAAAAACGCAGTGTTAGTGGGATCAGCCCAGATACCTGCTAGCACCTGCGTTTTGCCCCTCCGCCCGGCCCAGCCCAGCCCACCCAAGTGCAGTATCGATTGATCACTGTCACTTACAAAACACTAAACACATAACTGCAGCGTTCGCAGAGTCAGGCCTGATCCCTGCGATTGCTAACAGTTTTTTTGGTAGCGTTTTAGTGAACTGGCAAGCACCAGCCCCAGGCAGCGTCAGGTTAGCGCCAGTACCGCTAACACCCACGCACGCAGCATACGCCTCCCTTAGTGGTATAGTATCTGAACGGATCAATATCTGATCCGTTTAGATCTATACCAGCATCCCCAGCAGTTTAGGGTTCCCAAAAACGCAGTGTTAGCGGGATCAGCCCAGATACCTGCTAGCACCTGCGTTTTGCCCCTCTGCCCGGCCCAGCCCAGCCCACCCAAGTGCAGTATCGATCGATCACTGTCACTTACAAAACACTAAACGCATAACTGCAGTGTTCGCAGAGTCAGGCCTGATCCCTGCTATCGCTAACAGTTTTTTTGGTAGCGTTTTGGTGAACTGGCAAGCACCAGCGGCCTAGTACACCCCGGTCGTAGTCAAACCAGCACTGCAGTAACACTTGGTGACGTGGCGAGTCCCATATGTGCAGTTCAAGCTGGTGAGGTGGCAAGCACAAGTAGTGTCCCGCTGCCACCAAGAAGAAGACAAACACAGGCCCGTCGTGCCCATAATGCCCTTCCTGCTGCATTTGCCAATCCTAATTGAGAACCCACCACTTCTGCAGCACCCGTAATTCCCCCATTCACATTCCCAACCAAATGCAGTCGGCTGCATGAGAGGCATTTTCTTTATGTCCTCCCGAGTACCCCTACCCAACGAACCCCCCCAAAAAAGATGTTGTGTCTGCAACACCCGCTATTATTGTCCCTCCTGTCCTGACAATCCTGGTCTTTGCATTGGTGAATGTTTTGAACGCTACCATACACTAGTTGAGTATTAGCGTAGGGTACAGCATTGCACAGACTAGGCACACTTTCACAGGGTCTCCCAAGATGCCATCGCATTTTGAGAGACCCGAACCTGGAACTGGTTACAGTTATAAAAGTTAGTTACAAAAAAAAGTGTAAAAAAAAAAAATATATAAAATAAAAAAAAATAGTTGTCGTTTTATTGTTCTCTCTCTCTCTATTTTCTCTCTATTGTTCTGCTCTTTTTTACTGTATTCTATTCTGCAATGTTTTATTGTTATTATGTTTTATCATGTTTGCTTTTCAGGTATGCAATTTTTTATACTTTACCGTTTACTGTGCTTTATTGTTAACCTTTTTTTGTCTTCAGGTACGCCATTCATGACTTTGAGTGGTTATACCAAAATGATGCCTGCAGGTTTAGGTATCATCTTGGTATCATTCTCTTCAGCCAGCGGTCGGCTTTCATGTAAAAGCAATCCTAGTGACTAACTAGCCTCTAGACTGCTTTTACAAGCAGTGGGAGGGAATGCCCCCCCCCCACCGTCTTCCGTGTTTTTCTCTGGCTCTCCTGTCTCAACAGGGAACCTGAGAATGCAGCCGGTGATTCAGCCAGCTGACCATAGAGCTGATCAGAGACCAGAGTTGCTCCAAACATCTCTATGGCCTAAGAAACCGGAAGCTACAAGCATTTCATGACTTAGATTTCGCCGGATGTAAAAAGCGCCATTGGGAAATTGGGAAAGCATTTTATCACACCGATCTTGGTGTGGTCAGATGCTTTGAGGGCAGAGGAGAGATCTAGGGTCTAATAGACCCCAATTTTTTCAAAAAAAGAGTACCTGTCACTACCTATTGCTATCATAGGGGATATTTACATTCCCTGAGATAACAATAAAAATGATTAAAAAAAAATGAAAGGAACAGTTTAAAAATAAGATAAAAAAGCAAAAAAATAATAAAGAAAAAAAAAAAAGCACCCCTGTCCCCCCCTGCTCTCGCGCAAAGGCGAACGCAAGCGTCGGTCTGGCGTCAATTGTAAACAGCAATTGCACCATGCATGTGAGGTGTCACCGCGAACGTCAGATTGAGTGCAGTAATTTTAGCAGTAGACCTCCTCTGTAAATCTAAAGTGGTAACCTGTAAAGGCTTTTAAAGGCTTTTAAAAATGTATTTAGTTTGTCGCCACTGCACGTTTGTGCGCAATTTTAAAGCATGTCATGTTTGGTATCCATGTACTCGGACTAAGATCATCTTTTTTATTTCATCAAACATTTGGGCAATATAGTGTGTTTTAGTGCATTAAAATTTAAAAAAGTGTATTTTTTCCCCCAAAAATGCGTTTGAAAAATCGCTGCGCAAATACTGTGTGAAAAAAAAAAATGAAACACCCACCATTTTAATCTGTAGGGCATTTGCTTTAAAAAAATATATAATGTTTGGGGCTCAAAGTAATTTTCTTCCAAAAAAAAATAATTTTTTCATGTAAACAAAAAGTGTCAGAAAGGGCTTTGTCTTCAAGTGGTTAGAAGAGTCAGTGATGTGTGACATAAGCTTCTAAATGTTGTGCATAAAATGCCAGGACAGTTCAAAACCCCCCCAAATGACCCCATTTTGGAAAGTAGACACCCCAAGCTATTTGCTGAGAGGCATGTCGAGTCCATGGAATATTTTATATTGTGAGACAAGTTGAGGGAAAGTGACAAATGCTGTTTTTTTTTTGCACAAAGTTGTCACTAAATGATATATTGCTAGCTAGCCTAGCCGCGCACGGGACCCCGAAAACCAAGCACCGCCTTCAGGCTTTCTAAGGGCGTAAATTTTTGATTTCACTCTTCACTGCCTATCACAGTTTCGGAGGCCATGGAATGCCCAGGTGGCACAAACCCCCCCAAATGACCCCATTTTGGAAAGTAGACACCCCAAGCTATTTGCTGAGGGGTATAGTGAGTATTTTTCAGACCTCACTTTTTGTCACAAAGTTTTGAAAATTGAAAAAAGAAAAAAAAATGTTTTTTCTTGTCTTTCTTCATTTTCAAAAACAAATGAGAGCTGCAAAATACTCACCATGCCTCTCAGCAAATAGCTTGGGGTGTCTACTTTCCAAAATGGGGTCATTTGGGGGGGGGGGGTTGTGCCATCTGGGCATTTTATGGCCTTCAAAACTGTGATAGGTAGTGAGGAGTGAAATCAAAAATGTACGCCCTTAGAAATCCTGAAGGCAGTGATTGGTTTTCGGGGCTAGACCCATAAGTCCTACCAATGACAACAAAGATGGGGCATTGTTTACTCCAACTGATGCTGGGACATTTTCTACTCCCGATGACCACAGTGTGGCCCCCCTAAAGTCTTAAAGCGGGGGTCCACCCACACCGCCAAAAAAAAAAATATTAAAAGCCAGCAGCTACAAATACTGCAGCTGTTGCCTTTTAATACATGGCCACTTACCTGTCCCAGGGTCCAGCGATGTCGGCAGGCGACGCCGAGAACCCGCTCGGTTCTCGGCAGCTGCCGCCGCCATCCTAGGTGAGGGAATCAGGAAGTGAAGCGTTGCGGCTTCACTTCCCGATTCCCTACTGCGCATGCGCGAGTCGCGCTGCGCATCGTAAGTGGTCCCCGCTCTCTCCTGGGAGCTGTGTGTTTCCCAGGAGACAGCACGAAGGGACGGGAAGAGGCATAGACTCCCATGGGAGTCTATGCCGGAAGTGGGTGCAAATACCTGTCTTAGACAGGTATCTGCACCCCCCTCCCCCCTGAAAGGTGCCAAATGTGACACCGGAGGAGGGGAGGGTTCCGAAAAGCTGAAGTTCCATTTTTGTGTGGAACTCCGCTTTAAGGACAGTAAACAGCCCCTTTGTTAAGAAAGTTTGGAGACCCCTGCTTTAGAGAATTTGGACAAGCTAGATGAATGAATACAAGGACAACAGTCACCCCTGACACTACTAGCTGCAGCTGCAACATGTGAGCCCATCATTACAAGCAGGGCTGCCAACAAGGGGGTAGTGCTAGCCCTACAGTACCGGGGTCTGGCCCTGCCAGTTTAGCAGTGGGGCCCAGAGACAGAGGGGACTCCCCACTTCTGGTCTCCTGGCACTGCAGCTATTTGAAAAAAAAAAACTCCACAGGCCCTATTGGTTCAGGTGGGATCTGAATGCAGAAAGGGGACTATTTAATCACTTTTGGGTGCAGGCAGAGTAATCCTTCATGCCACAGTTCCCGACAATTAAATTAAAGACTCGGCCTGCCCTGGCTGATTGATATAGAAGAGGCTGGAACTTTAATTTAGCTATCATGAACCGCGGGGCGGGAGATCACTTGCCTGCAACCAAAGGTAATTAAATAGTCCCCATTTTGGCCTCAGGCCCCCGCTGAATAAATGGGGCCAGGGCAGAAAGGTGGCTATCATTCATATCATTGTTGTCAGGCAGTAGGATGAAGGATGGGCCTACTGCCGTTTACTTTTGGCAATCTGAGACAATAGCCGGAAGAGTTTTTTGTCTGCATGGCTCCCCCTTGTGGGACTCCTTTGACTGGGGTGGTCGTGACTGCAGGGCGGGGATCTTCCATAAGAAAGGTGCGACCTATAGAACTATAGAAAGGCTAGCTGTGTGCATGAATCTGCAATCTTATTATTGATAATTCAAGTGACTTGGTCACTACAGGATGGACAGTTACATAGGATGCTTTATACTTCTGCAGTGGCAGTGTGTCTGTTTAAAGAAGAACTCCAGAAAAAAAAAAAAATTAAAATTTGCTGGCACAGAAGGAGGTAAAGCAGAATTAAAACCCTCTTATCCTTTAGGCAGATTTTACATTTGCAGCAACCATTGCTGCCCCTCTGAAAAGTGGATCTCTTTTTAGAATGTTTGAACAAATGGGCTAAAGGGGTAGAAAAGGGACTATTTATTTGCTTTGGGTGCAGGCAGAGTAATCTCCTTCACCGCAGTTCCTGATATTTTAAACTTCCGGTCTACTGTATATCAATCTTCCAGGGCAGGCCAGGACTTTGATTTAATTATTGGGCACTGTGGTGTAGGAGATTACCTTGCCTGCAACCAATATGATTAGATAGTCCTTTTTCTGCCCCCTGACCCCCACTGAATAAATAGGGCCTGGGGAAGTTTTTCTTAATTGCTGCAGACTCCTAAAGAAGTGCCCTCTGAGGAGTGGTCTACGGTGGATTGCTTTTCAGAGGGTGAGGAAGCATTATATTGTTTCCTCACTGCCTGATTTAACCCCTAAAACATGCAATACCAAGCTGCAACTGCATGTATTGTATACAGTTGCAGGGCAGCCCCATTCAGTGGAATGGGTCAGGTTTGGTGGCCGAATGCGTAAGAGGGGTAATTTTTGTCATGCTACAAAGCAAAGCTTGGCAACTGTAGCATGTGTACACCCCCATCCCTTGTCTTTGCAGCTTTTGCCTTTGCATTACTCCCTCCTAACCCTTGCACTCTGTATGTTACATACTCCTGACCCCTGCATTCTATGAATTACCTACTCATGACTAGGGATGAGCCGAACACCCCCCGGTTCGGTTTGCACCAGAACCTGCGAACGGACCGAAAATTCGCACGAACGTTAGAACCCCATTGACGTCTATGGGACTCGAACGTTCGAAATCAGAAGTGCTCATTGTAAAGGCTAATTTGCATGGTATTGTCCTAAAAAGAGTTTGGGGACCCGGGTCCTGCCCCAGGGGACATGTATCAATGCAAAACAAACTTTTAAAAACGGCCGTTTTTTCGGGAGCAGTGATTTTAATGATGCTTAAAGTAAAAAAAAAGTGAAATATTCCTTTAAATATCGTACCTGGGGGGTGTCTATAGTATGCCTGTAAAGTGTCACATGTTTCCCATGCTTAGAACAGTCCCTGCACAAAATGTCATTTTTAAAGGAAAAAAGTCATTTAAAACTGCTTGCGGCTTTAATGTAATGTCGGGTCCTGGCAATATGGATGAAAATCAGTGAGACAAACGGCATGGGTACCCCCCAGTCCATTACCAAGCCCTTTGGGTCTTGTATGGATATTAAGGGGAACCCCGCACCCAAATTAAAAACGGAAACAGCAGTATACAGGCTCTGTACTCTGAACAGCAGTATACAGGCAGTGCAAACGAGACAGGGACTGTAGGTTTGTTGTTAAGTAGAATCTGTTTGTAATTTTGAACTGGTACATTTTTAACGTGTTTTGCTCCAGCCAAAAAATCTATTTTAAGCTTTTTGGAAAACATAGGGAAGGGTTATCACCCCTGTGACATTTGTTTTGCTGTCTGTGCTCCTCTTCAGAAGATTTCACCTCACTTTTTTTCCCAATGACAAATGTTTTTTGAAAATTTGGGTTTTTTTGTGAAACAAGGATTGGTGATAAAGCATCATTGGAAAGGAGAAATGTTTTTCCCATATTAACTCTTACAGGAGAGAATTTCCCTTCCTAGGGGTAGATTTCATCTCACTTCCTGTTGTCTCCTTCCGTTTGCAAGTAGGAGTCGTTTGTAAGTTGGATGTTTGAAAGTAGGGGCCTGCCCTATATACTCAGCAGAAATTTGGGCCTTAGGTGTTGTTGTGGCCACAACAAAGAAAGCCCTCACAGGTCCCTGCTGTGAAATATTAGATCAAGAATTGTAATTACATGCCCCTGTTGAACAGGGGTAGAAAAATTGGGCCTTTGGTGGTGCTGGTTCCACAACACTGTAAGTCCTCATTCGCTCTTGGTGGACACAGAAACGGGCCCTGCTGTGAAATATTAGATCAAGAATTGTAATTACATGCCCCTGTTGAATAGGGGCTGAAAAATTGGGCCTTAGGCACTGGTGCTGGTGCCACAACACTGCAACCCCTCACAGATACTCTAGTTGGAACGCAGGAACGAGCCCTGCTGCAAAGTATTGCATCAAAAATTGTTATTACACGCCCCTGTTAAACAGGGGCTGAAAAATTGGGCCTTAGGCACTGGTGGCCAGGCGCCCAGAACCAAAAATGTTCTTACAAGCTATCAGCGTGATCATTGAGGAGGAAGAGGATAATTACTCAGGATAGTCACTCAGCATCAGCATAGGCAGTATTTGAAGGGATCTGAGATTTCAAAAAAAATTATTCGGTTACATCAGCATCAGGTGCTTGGTAGCTGGTGGTGATCCAAGACTGATTCATTTTTATGAAGGTCAGTCGATCGACCGAGTCGGTGGACAGACGCACCCTGTGATCGGTTACAAAGCCTCCAGCAGCACTGAATGTGCGTTCCGAAAGAACGCTGGATGCAGGACAGGCCAGTAGCTCAATTGCATACTGTGCAAGCTCTGGCCAGTGATCCATCCTCAAGACCCAGTAACTCAGAGGATTTTCGGGGGGGAAAGGTGTCCAAGTCAGATCTTGCCCCTAGGTATTCCTGCACCATGTAAAACAGACGCTGGCAATGGTTGCTGGAACCGATCATACCTTGGGGCTGCGGACTAAAAAATTGTCTGAACGCATCGGTCAGACGGCCACCTTCTCCACCGCTCCTTCTTTGACTGACCGAAGCCTCAGAACACGTTGTCCAGAAACAGGAGTTTGTAACCTCCCAGTCTCTGGGAACGCATTCTGAAAGGCCTCCCGAAGATGTTTTATCCTCTGCGACAGCAAGATAAGGTCCGCAACCTTACCCTTGTAACGTGGATCAAGGAGGGTTTCCAGCCAGTATTGTTCCTTCTCCTTGATACCACGAATACGAGGATCCTTACGCAGGCTTTGCAGGATCAGGGAGGCCATGCGGTGTAGGTTTGCTGAGGCATTCGGTCCGGAGTCCTCTGGGTCACGAAGGACGACATTGTCCGCAGCCACCTCCTCCCAGTAGGGATGAGCCGAACACCCCCCTGTTCGGTTCGCACCAGAACATGCGAACAGGAAAAAAGTTCGTTTGAACACGCGAACACCGTTAAAGTCTATGGAACACGAACATGAATAATCAAAAGTGCTAATTTTAAAGGCTTATATGCAAGTTATTGTCATAAAAAGTGTTTGGGGACCCGGGTCCTGCCCCAGGGGACATGGATCAATGCAAAAAAAAGTTTTAAAAACTGATGTTTTTTCAGGAGCAGTGATTTTAATAATGCTTAAAGTCAAACAATAAAAGTGTAATATCCCTTTAAATTTCGTACCTGGGGGGTGTCCATAGTATGCCTGTAAAGGGGCGCATGTTTCCCGTGTTTAGAACAGTCTGACAGCAAAATGACATTTCGAAGGAAAAAACACATTTAAAACTACCCGCGGCTATTGCATTGCCAACAATACACATAGAAGTTCATTGATAAAAACGGCATGGGAATTCCCCACAGGGCAACCCCGAACCAAAATTTAAAAAAAAAATGACGTGAGTCCCCCTAAATTCCATACAAGGCCCTTCAGGTCTGGTATGGATATTAAGGGGAACCCCGGCCAAAATTAAAAAAAAAAATGATGTGGGGTTCCCCCTAAATTCCATACCAGACCCTTCAGGTCTGGTATGGATTTTAAGGGGAACCCCGCGTCAAAAAAACAAAAAAAAAACACGTGGGGTCCCCCCAAAAATCCATACCAGACCCTTATCCGAGCACGCAACCTGGCAGGCCGCAGGAAAAGAGGGGGGATGAGAGTGCGCCCCCCCCTCCTGAACCGTACCAGGCCACATGCCCTCAACATTGGGAGGGTGCTTTGGGGTAGCCCCCCAAAACACCTTGTCCCCATGTTGATGAGGACAAGGGCCTCATCCCCACAACCCTGGCCGGTGGTTGTGGGGGTCTGCGGCCGGGGGGCTTATCGGAATCTGGAAGCCCCCTTTAACAACGGGACCCCCAGATCCCGCCCCCCCCCTGTGTGAAATGGTAAGGGGGTACTTACCCCTACCATTTCACTAAAAAACTGTCAAAAATGTTAAAAATGACAAGAGACAGTTTTTTGACAATTCCTTTATTTAAATGCTTCTTCTTTCTTCCTTCATCTTCTGGTTCTTCTGGTTCTTCCTCCGGCGTTCTCGTCCAGCATCTCCTCCGCGGCGTCTTCTATCTTCTTCTCCTCAGGCCGCTCCGCACCCACGACTTGACTTGACTTCCCTGTGACGTCACGGGGAATGCCACAGGGAAGTCCCGTCATGTCCCGTGCGTCAGAGGGGGGCGGGGTCACCGGGTGGCCCCGCCCCCCATTATTTAAGAACCGTCAGACGCAGAGACGCCGTCACACAGCGGGAGCCTCCCTCCATGCCAGCATGGGTGCGGAGCGGCCCGGAGAAGAAAATGAAGAAGAGAAGAAGAGAAGAAGAAAGAAGAGAAGAAGATGAAGAGAAGAGCGGGAGCCTCCCTCCATGCCATGGGTGCGGAGCGGACCGAGGAGAAGAAGATAGAAGACGCCGCGGAGGAGATGCTGGACAAGAACGCCGGAGGAAGAACCAGAAGATGTAGGAAAAAAGAAGAAGCATTTAAATAAAGGAATTGTCAAAAACTGTCTCTTGTCATTTTTAACATTTTTGACAGTTTTTTTAGTGAAATGGTAGGGGTAAGTACCCCCTTACCATTTCACACAGGGGGGGGGCCGGGATCTGCGGGGTCCCCTTGTTAAAGGGGGCTTCCATATTCCGATAAGCCCCCCGGCCGCACTCTCGCCCCCCCTCTTTTCCTGCGGCCTGCCAGGTTGCGTGCTCGGATAAGGGTCTGGTATGGATTTTTGGGGGGACCCCACGCCGTTTTTTTGGGTTTTTTTGGCGCGGGGTTCCCCTTAAAATCCATACCAGACCTGAAGGGTCTGGTATGGAATTTAGGGGGAACCCCACGTAATTTTTTTAAAATTTTGGCCGGGGTTCCCCTTAATATCCATACCAGACCTGAAGGGCTTTGTATGGAATTTAGGGGGACTCCCACGTCATTTTTTTTTTTGAATTTTGGTTCTGGGTTGCCCTGTGGGGAATTCCCATGCCGTTTTTATCAATGAACTTCTATGTGTATTGTCGGCAATGCAATAGCCGCGGGTAGTTTTAAATGTGTTTTTTCCTTCAAAATGTCATTTTGCTGTCAGACTGTTCTAAACACGGGAAACATGCGCCCCTTTACAGGCATACTATAGACACCCCCCAGGTACGAAATTTAAAGGGATATTACACTTTTATTGTTTGACTTTAAGCATTATTAAAATCACTGCTCCTGAAAAAACGGCAGTTTTTAAAACTTTTTTTTGCATTGATCCATGCCCCCTGGGGCAGGACCCGGGTCCCAAAACACTTTTTATGACAATAACTTACATATAAGCCTTTAAAATTAGCACTTTTGATTTCTCCCATAGACTTTTAAAGGGTGTTCCGCGGCATTCGAATTTGCCGCGAACACCCCAAATTGTTCGCTATTCGGCGAACTTGCGAACAGCCAATGTTCGAGTCGAACATGAGTTTGACTCGAACTCGAAGCTCATCCCTACCTCCCAGCCACGTACAAGTCCATGTGTTTCTTGGGACTGATCCCTTAAAGACTGCTGCTGATGCTGAGTGCTAGGCTCCACCTCCATACTGACACAATCTTCCTCCTCCTCCTCCTCCCCCTCCTCGTCCTCTTCCTGTGTGATCGGCAGGCACGCAGGAACACTGTCTGGATAAAGGGGGCCTTGAGAGCTAAGGAAGTCCTCCTCTTCCTGCCTCTGTTCTGCCTCAAGTGCCCTGTCCATTATTCCACGCAGCGTGTGCTCCAACAGGTGGACAAGGGGGACAGTGTCACTGATGCATGCACTGTCACTGCTCACCATCCTCGTGGCCTCCTCAAATGGTGACAGGACAGTGCATGCATCCCTGATCATGGCCCTCTGCTGCGTGTGCAGCCGCTGCAACATGGCCAACGTTGAGTTCCACCTGGTGGGCATGTCACAGATTAGGCGGTTCTTGGGCAGGTTAAACTCCTTTTGGAGGTCCGCTAGCCGAGCACTGGCATTATATGACCGGCGGAAATGCACACAGACTTTCCTGGCCTGCCTCAGGACATCCTGTAAGCCCGGGTACCTGCCCAAGAACCGCTGCGCCACCAAGTTAAGGACGTGAGCCAAACAGGACACATGGGTCATTTGTCCCTGTCGGAGGGCAGAGAGGAGGTTGGTGCCATTGTCGCAAACCACCATTCCTGCCTTAAGTTGCCATTGTCGCAAACCACTTCTGAACCTGCCCCTGCAGAGCTGACAGAACCTCTGCCCCAGTGTGGCTCCTGTCCCCCAAGCACACCAGCTCAAGCGCCGCATGGCATCTTTTGGCCTGCGTACTTGCGTAGCCCCTTGAACGCCTACAGAGCACCGCTGGTTCCGAGGACAAAGCACAGGAAGAGGCCATGGAGGAAGAAGAAGAGGAGGGGGTGGAGGAGAGAGGTGTGTCACAATCATTAGTAGAGGCATTTTGGAGGCGTGGTGGCGGAACAACCTCCAACACTACTGCACCTTGTCCTGCATCCTTCCCAGATGCCAGCAGAGTCACCCAATGCGCGGTAAAACTTAGGTAATGTCCCTGTCCATGCCTGCTGGACCATGAGTCAGCAGTAATATGCACCTTACCGCTGACCGTCCTGTCCAGCGAGGCATGGACATTGCCTTCCACATGCCGGTAGAGAGCCGGAATCACCTTCTGTGAAAAAAGTGGCGTTTGGGTACCTGCCACTGAGGAACCGCACATTCCACAAACTTACGGAAGGGGGCAGAGTCTACCAACTGAAAAGGCAGCAGTTGAAGTGCTAGCAATTTTGCCAAGCTAGCATTCAACCGCTGGGCATGTGGATGGCTGGGAGCGAACTTCTTTCGGCGGTGCAGCAGCTGGGGCAGGGAAATTTGCCTGGTACAATCTGACGTCGGTGTACCGAAAGCAGATTGCCCACAAGTACTTGGCTGTGACACACCTAATTCTACACCTTCATTCCTCTCAGTGCAGGTCTCAGAGAGGACTGAAGGTATAGTGGGGTTGGAGATCTCAGCTGATGAGGAGCAAGGAGAGGTCCTCTTTGTTCTTTGGTGTGGGTCTTTTAGATACGCTTGCCAACGAACTGCATGGCAGGTCAACATATGTCTGGTCAAGCATGTGGTGCCCAAGCGGGAGATGTTTTGGCCACGAGAGATAAGCTTAAGACATATGTTGCAAATAGCAGCGGTGCAATCTGATGCACTCGTTTTAAAAAAGGCCCACACCAAAGAACTTTTTGAATAATGCGCAGAGACTGCAGCGCCCTGCACATGCGGAGCTTTGGGGTGTGATGCAGTCAGTGTGCTGCCCTTAGGCTGGCCCCTGGAGGGCATCCTGCCTCGTTGGTGATGTGCCTCCTCCTCCTCCTCTCCTATCAGGCACCCACGTTGAGTCAGTGACCTCATCATCCCCTCCCTCCTCATCACTGGAGCCTGGCAGTATGCTGCAGCAGGGGGAGCATGACTGCCAGATTGCTGTCCTTCTTGGGCACCCCCTCTGTCCGTGCTCACGTTACTGCCTTCATCTAGCTCAGTATCATCATCAGAGCCTTCCAAACGCTGGGCATCCTCCTGGAGCATTTACCCAACACTGTGGTCAAACAGTTCGAGGGACTCCTCAGGAGGACATGGTGGGGCTAGGGAAGGAGTCACTGATGCCATTGAGCCTAGGGAAGAGGCCACGTTGGCAGCTGCTTTGCCAGACAAAGTACCCTGAGCATGGGTGAGAGAGGATGAGGAGGATGAGGACGGCTTGGTCATCCACTCGACCAAGTCTTCCGCATGTTGCGGCTCAACACGGCCAGCTGCCGAAAAAAAGGCCAAGCGTCTCCCACGGCCACGTGCTGATGAGGATGCACCGTCTCCACGTCAACGACCAGCACTGTTGCCTCTAGACACAGCCTGCTTGCCCTCTTTTATTGGCTTGTGACTGTCTGCCTCTCCTTGTTGGCCTTCCTATATATATATATGTGTGTACTGATACTGCAGCTAGCAAAATCAACTGCCTGCCTGTAGTATGAGAACACCACCAACCTTCTACAGGTAGCTTTAGATTAACACTGTGCAGAGCTCGCAAAAAAATAACTTGTAGCTTATTTAGCTGCCTGCGGTAGTGATAGGATCAGGAAAACACCACCAACCTTCTACAGGTAGCTTTAGGTGAACACTGTGCAGAGCTCGCAAAAAAAGAACTTGTAGCTTATTTAGCTGCCTGCGGTAGTGATAGGATCAGGAAAACACCACCAACCTTCTACAGGTAGCTTTAGGTGAACACTGTGCAGAGCTCGCAAAAAAATAACTTGTAGCTTATTTAGCTGCCTGCGGTAGTGATAGGATCAGGAAAACACCACCAACCTTCTACAGGTAGCTTTAGCTGAACACTGTGCAGAGCTCGCAAAAAACTAACTTGTAGTTTTAGCTGAACACTGTGAGGAGGA
Organism: Lithobates septentrionalis; assembly: GCA_037952835.1. NCBI lineage: Eukaryota > Metazoa > Chordata > Amphibia > Anura > Ranidae > Lithobates > Lithobates septentrionalis. The sequence goes on from JBBDGP010000244.1 coordinate 801,594, forward strand.
CGCACTACACTACCTTGTAGCTTTAGCTGAACATTGTGCAGAGGTCGCACTACACTAACTTGTAGCTTTAGCTGAACACTGTGCGGAGGTCGCACTACACTAACTTGTAGTTTTAGCTGAACACTGTGAGGAGGACGCACTACACCAACTTGTAGCTTTAGCTGAACACTGTGAGGAGGACGCACTACCCTAACTTGTAGCTTTAGCTGAACACTGTGCAGAGGTCACACTAAACTAACTTGTAGCTTTAGCTGAACACTGTGAGGAGGACGCACTACACAAACTTGTAGCTTTAGCTGAACACTGTGCGGAGGTCGCACTACACTAACTTGTAGTTTTAGCTGAATACTGTGAGGAGGACGCACTACACCAACTTGTAGCTTTAGCTGAACACTGTGAGGAGGACACACTACCCTAACTTGTAGCTTTAGCTGAACACTGTGCAGAGGTCACACTAAACTAACTTGTAGCTTTAGCTGAACACTGTGCAGAGGTCGCACTACACTAACTTGTAGTTTTAGCTGAACACTGTGAGGAGGACGCACTACACCCACTTGTAGCTTTAGCTGAACACTGTGAGGAGGATGCACTACACCAACTTGTAGCTTTAGCTGAACACTGTGAGGAGGACGCACTACCCTAACTTGTAGCTTTAGCTGAACACTGTGATGAGGTCACACTAAATTAACTTATGGCTTTAGCTGAACACTGTGAGGAGGACGCACTACCCTAACTTGTAGCTTTAGCTGAACACTGTGCAGAGGTCTCACTACACTAACTTGTAGTTTTAGCTGAACACTGTGCAGAGGTCACACTAAATTAACTTATAGCTTTAGCTGAACACTGTGAGGAGGACGCACTACCCTAACTTGTAGCTTTAGCTGAACACTGTGCAGAGGTCTCACTACACTCACTAACTTGTAGTTTTAGCTGAACACTGTGAGGAGGACGCACTACACTAACTTGTAGATTTAGCTGAACACTGTGAGGAGGACGCACTACCCTAACTTGTAGCTTTAGCTGAACACTGTGCAGAGGTCACACTAAACTAACTCATGACCCTTGCACTTTCGAGGTGGCACTTCAATCTTTCGAACGGATCCCTTCCATTTTTTTTTTCCGGACTGGATTGGATCAGAGGTACCGGGGTGTAAACAGTCACAAGTCCGTTTATATCTAACTACCCATAGAGGAGAATGGAGGTCTGATCGGGTCCACCTGAAAAACGGACAGGCAGATAAAGTGAAAGGGGCCTTAGTTATACCTTAGGATTTCAAGCATCCCTTTCCCTATGTGCTGTACTGAAGAGAGCTGCAGGAACTTCACTTAGTGAATGAACTTCAGGAAATTCATTATTAACCCTTTATTTGAACCGTGCCATCTCAAGCAGCAGAGCATGGAGGGGATAAGTGACATTCCCTTGGCTGTTTTTCATGTCAGTAGATAAATAGTTCCTTTATATTTATATTTATATTGTCAGGCACATGAGATCCAAGAGTGGAACAAATGTATAGGAAAGAGTGATAGATGGGTATGAACAAGAAGAATAATGCATTCATAACATTGACAGGAGTTATGTCCATGTTAAAGTGGCATTAAAGTGGTTTTAAAGGTTCAAGGTTTTTTACCTACATGCATTCTATGCCTCCCTCCCCCCACCCCACCCCCCCAGTGCCCCCCAAATACTCACCTGAGCTCCCTCTCAATCTAGAAATGTGCACAACAGCTGAGCTTCTCCTGGGTCTCTCATTCCTCATTGGCTGAGACAGCATTGGGAGCCATTGGCTCCTGCTACTGTCAATTACAGCCAGTGAGCCAATGAGGAGAGAGCGGGGGCAGGGCCAAGCCACGGCTCTGTATGTCTTATAGACGCATAGAGCAGGGCTCCGGACCGAGCATGCACCAGTGCCCCCATAGCAAGGGCTTGCTATTGGGAGCACTGGCTGAAGAGGAGAAGCCAGGAGTGCCAGTGGGGGACCAGAAAAGAGGAGGATCGGGCTTTTTTTGTTTTTGCAAAACCTTTGTCCCAAAAGGAAAAAAGAAAACAGTTTGCTGTAACTGCTTATGATGTGTAAGCTGGAGTTTGGCTTCAATTTGTTAGTATATTTAAATCTGCTAGTACATCTAACACTTCCCTCCCCCCTGACTGACAATGCTGCTGTCTGCTGTGCCCCCTGTTCTCATTCATCCAGAGTTACGACAGTCTAATGCGGGAGGTGTATTACTGGCCAGATCACCAGGTATAAACAGAGGGAAAAAAGCCTAATGCCGCGTACACACGAGCGGACATTACGGCGGACTTTGCCCGGCGGACTTTTCGTCGGACTTTGTTTGCTCCTTGCGCCGGACTTAAAAACGGACGGACTTGGCCACACACGGTCACTGCAAAAGTCCGCTGGTTTTGAACGCGGTGACGTATAGCACGTACGACGGGACTAGAAAAAGGAAGTCCAAGCCCCACTCCGGCACCCTTTGGGCTCCTTCTGCTAATCTCGTGTTTATCTCGTGTTAGTAGAAGTTTGGTTAGAGACGATTCGCGCTTTTCACACTTCAGCTTATTTCGTTCGTTTTCTGCGGTTCAGTTTGTGCTTGTGAGGTTTGTATCTGCTTTTCAGTGCGTGTTGGTCAGTTCGTAACCTGCCTTGCAGGCCGTTCTGCTCCGCTCGTTCCTGATTTTCAGGTCGTTCTTCATAGGCCTTGCTGTTCTTCAGTGCGTTTGTTATAAGTTTGTTAGTTTGAGCAGCCGACCGTTTTGAAGCCATGTCGAGTGGACGTACTCGTTCTCGAGTTCGTGCTGTGTGGGGACTTGGTGTTGGGGTTAATACTTTGACCCGAGTCCAGTCCATGAACAGGGTGAGGAGGAGTTCATGGACCAAGAATTGGTTGCGCCAGCGTGACCAGTTCTGTCATATGCCTTTGCTCCGTGAGCTCCGTGAGAATAATCCTGAGGATTTCAGGAATTTTCTCAGGATGACGGACCCCATCTTTGAGCGTCTTTTGGCTATGCTGACCCCCTATATCAGCAGGCAGGATACCTGCATGAGGCAAGCCATTAGTGCGGAGCAGAGGCTAGTTGCCACGTTACGTTACTTGGCGACAGGGAGAAGTCTTCAGGACTTAAAGTTCTCGACAGGCATCTCCCCCCAGGCTCTGGGGATCATAATCCCAGAGACCTGTTCTGCTATTATTCAGGTCCTGCAGAAGGAATATATGAAGGTAAGTTTTATCCTTTAACATTACATGATATGTATTAACTGTTTTTTGATGTATTGTAGAACTGTCCTCTTTACCTAATTGCCATGCTTTCAATCTGCTGTGAATGTCCCCTTTATCTTTGTGCATGCCTATTTTAATCAGTTATTGCCCTATACATGCATAATTTCTTTCATTATTTCAATCTGCTGTGAATGTCCCCTTTATCTTTGTGCATGCCTATTTTAATCAGTTATTGCCCTATACATGCATAATTTCTTTCATTAACCTCCCCACCATGCAATGCTGGGTCCATTTTTATCTCTAGCCTATAGTCCATTGAACAATGTATATTGTCTGCTCCATTGTCTTGTTTGTCCCTCCCCCACCCCACAAATATTTCAGCCAGTCAGGTGTGTTTGTTAACCTAATTAGAACCCCTCCCCCACCCCACAAATGTTTCAGCCAGTCAGGTGTGTTTGTTAACCTAATTAGAACCCCTCCCCCACCCCACAAATGTTTCAGCCAGTCAGGTGTGTTTGTTAACCTAATTAGAACCCCTCCCCCACCCCACAAATGTTTCAGCCAGTCAGGTGTGTTTGTTAACCTAATTAGAACCCCTCCCCCACCCCACAAATGTTTCAGCCAGTCAGGTGTGTTTGTTAACCTAATTATAACCCCTCCCCCACCCCACAAATGTTTCAGCCAGTCAGGTGTGTTTGTTAACCTAATTAGAACCCCTCCCCCACCCCACAAATGTTTCAGCCAGTCAGGTGTGTTTGTTAACCTAATTAGAACCCCTCCCCCACCCCACAAATGTTTCAGCCAGTCAGGTGTGTTTGTTAACCTAATTAGAGCCCCTCCCCCCACATTCAAATGTATCAATGGGCCATCATAGGGGGTGAGTAATCTTATAAGTGTGCCTTATGTTTTTATAAATTTCAATTACAAACACACATATTCATAATATTTGACTGCTGTTGTTTACTAATGTTTTGGTGTAATCTGATATACAATTTTTGTTATTAAAGTCCTTATCTTATTTTTTTTTGCACTCCACAGTTTCCTACAAGTCCACAGGAATGGCAGACTGTGGCCTCCCAGTTCGCTGACCGTTGGGACTTTCCCAACTGTGTAGGGGCGATTGACGGGAAGCACGTCCGGATTGTGCCACCACCGCATTCGGGGTCATATTTCTTTAACTACAAGGGGTTCCATAGTGTAGTTTTGATGGCGGTGGTCTCGGCACATTTGGAGTTTATGTTTGTGGATGTGGGGAAGAACGGCCGAATGTCTGATGGAGGAGTCTTTGCACAGACCGAGCTGTGCTATCGTCTCCAGACCGGTGGCCTGGAATTGCCACCTGATGACGATAATGTGGATGGACTCCCCTCAGTTTTTATTGCTGATGAAGCATTTGCTCTCTGTGAGAACTTGATGAGGCCGTTCCCCCAAAGGACACTCACCCCTGAGAGGAGGGTATTTAATTACCGGCTGGCCAGAGCAAGAAGGGTTGTGGAGAATGCCTTTGGTATTCTGGCCAGCCGGTTCCGTATCTTCCTTACGGCTATTAATTTGGCGGACTATAAAATCAACCACGTCATCCTTGCTTGCTGCATCTTGCATAACTTTTTAAGGAGACATTCAGTGACATATCTATCCTCTGTTGGGCCTGAGCCCAGACTGGAAGAGGCTAGTAGCACTTTGACAGGCCTAGAAATTGGCCGTATTGGCTTGGCCCCCCGACCCGCACGTCAAGTGCGTGACCGTTATGTGAATTATTTTAATGGTCGGGGGGCCATTGCTATTCAGCAACATCTATAATTTTTTTACAAAAATAAAAAATAAAATTTGTTTATCTAAATATCTTGTTTTTATTGTTGTTTACCTTTAAGTTATGTCTGTCTCCTAGTGCACTTGTAGTAGTGTCAAGTGCATTTAGCTTTAGTTAATCAGGCCCACAAAAACAAACCCCAAATGTTGACTTCAAGAAACAGCCACACACATTGTATAGGGTAAAAAATTTTACTTGGTGCACATTGAAAGGTGCATTTTTTATCATATTTTTTTTTTTTTTTTTTTTTTATTTTGTCAAAAAATATTTTACGTTGTGTAAAAAAATTATCTTTTACTAAATTATTCAAGCCATTTTTTCAAAAATATATAGACCTTTATCTCAAAACATTTACATACACAACAGTGTTTTTATAAACAAAACTTACAATACATTAACTTACAAAGTTCAATATTTCGAGAACGGTGCATGTAATGTCACCCTTGCAGAAATTGGTCATTTATAAGATGCTCAAAATTGAGCTTTACTAAAGGGTCAAGTCAACATGTGCTATCTCCTATCATGGGAGAGCAATGTACATGTTTTGTGTGTGCAATCCCATTTTTGGTTGCTCTCACCACCCAAGAATTTTCAGGATGAAGGGTTTGCAAACACAAAACAAGTACATTGCTAACCCATGATGGAAGATAGCACATGATGACACACCGTGTGCATCACACAATGTAAATTTGGGTATACCCCAAAACTTGCAAAATTTTTTTGAAAAACAAAATAACTTCCCAAGGAAATGAAGAACATGATTGATGTTTTTAGGCCAAACATGATTATATTCTGCCCAAAACATCAATCATGTTCTTCATTTCCTGTTGCATGGAGTCCAGGCGAAGTTTCATGCTGTGAATTTGTTCACGCATTTGATCTATGTGGCCATTCCACAGCATTATCTGGCCTATTAGTCTTTGCGCACTGTCTGTGGTGAAGTGCTCTGCCGCTTGGCCTTCCACAACCAGAAACTCACCTAAAACGAGTGAATAAAAACAAGGTTTACAATATGCACGCCAAAATACAGTAACTCAAGCTGGGGTGTCAGTCACTCACTTGGTGGGCTTGAAACCTCGCACACTTCCTCCACCTCTCCTTCCTCAAGGTCGTCGGGTGGGCGTGGTCTTGGGCTGGGGCTTGGGGTATCTTGGGCCTCAGGCTGGTGACTTGGGGGGGTCCTGAGATCCTTGGACTGTTGTCTGAGTCTTTTCTCCCCTATGAGATTATAAAAAAAGGTCAAGTTAAAACACACTGATCTTTTATTTTTTAATAAAGAAAGTAAAATGTTGGTTATGATTTTTTTGCCAATTTTGCATCATAATAAATGTTGAAGACAGGATGAACATTACCTCTGAACAACAATTAGAAAGAATGCATATTTTTGGGAAAGTTTCACAGATGCTGACACCTCAATGATCTCCTATGTGTATTACCCCTCAAAAATTTAGTTATGGTCACATAGTACACTAGAAAATGCATTTCCTTAGCAAAATGCGGGGGAATGCCCCATCATATTCCTCTATTATAAATCAGTACATGGTGTGTCTGTCCCCTCCCCCGGGCTCTGTAATCAGAGCTGAGATGCTCCGGCCACCTCCCCCCCTGTGTATAACAGAAGCTTTGGTAACCATGGCAACAAAACAAACACAGTACACTCTGATTAATGTCTAAAATTACACGAAATGACCTCTAAACAAAAAGCTTTTTCTCCAAAAATTTAAAAAATATCAAACTGAAAAGATATAGCCAGATAGATGAATATTTAGTGAACATTGTAAAGTTTGTTTGGTGTCTCTAGGTGAAAGTATGAAGGAGCTGAAACTTTTGGGAGCGGAAGAAGAATTTGAGGATTTCAAGCATGCTCCCATTGAATTCAATGTTTAAAAAAGAGAAAAAAAACTGATTATTTAATAAAGTATACATGGTATTAAAAAAGTTGAAAATGACCACACATCAGCTCAAAGAGACGAACATTTTAATAGTTGAATGGTTTTAATAGGTGAAAGTATGCAGAAGTTACGCAGAGCCAAAAAACGTACGGAATAATATTCCAATTAAATATTTCAAAAAATAAAATCGAAGAACAATAGTGGGCCTGCTAAATCATTCCCACTAACTATAGTGCTCGTGAGTCCAGATGTGGAAACAGCTGCTGTGTCCTGTCCCTACATTACACTGAATCATTTTTGATGAAGCATTATATTTTCAAACACATCTACACCACATCAACTCATTGTGTGAATTCGCAAAATTATCAAGCCATAAATGTATGTCCAACCCTGTCCCATCGTATTTGGCGAAAAAATAACGTCACTTTATAAAGTATCCGATCTATTCCAAAGAACGGTATTTACGAACGATGCAGAAAAACCGCCAAAAATAAGGATCAGCATGCAAGTTCTGTATCTCAATAGTAAAACACAAGTACTTACTTTTTTTCAGCAGCTTCTTTATTCGCCAATATTGTTCTGGCTCCCGACTTTTGATGTCAGACCACCGCTTCCGCAATTGTTCTTTCGAACGTTTTGTACCAAATTTATCTTCCAGAGCGGTGACAACTGACGACATTATTTTGTCCTTCCTCATATTGGGTCGTGTGTACGGTCCTTTTTTGCCATCGTAGTCCTCCCTTCTTAATATGGACACCATCTCCACCATCTCTTCAAAAGCCATGTTGGTGGCCTTATATCTCCTCCGGGATGTGGATGGTTGGGGCTCCGGGCTTTCCTCCGCGCTACTTCCACTTAATCGCTCCGCCATCTTTTGCTATCTACTCCCACTGCGCAACGAAGAGTGAAGGGGCGGGGCCAAATCGTACTCACGAACGTCAGGGGCGGGCGACGCAGGTGGAGCATGACACATGCGCAGTGTATATAAAGCTAGTACGATGGCCAACGTATGTCCGTGCGGAAGTAGCGAGCGGCACAAACGAAGGTAAGATTAAAGAGTGTGTGTGTGTGTGTGTGTGTGTGTGTGTGTTTGTGTGTGTCCCCGTGTGTGTCCCCTAGATTACAACACAAACTAATCCTGAGATTTGGGACTGACATTTAAGTTTTGATCTTGTGTCTTGTCTTGCAGAAATAATGAATCCCTTTAAAGAGGAAGAGTTTTTGATCCATTTCATTGATCTATATGAGCAGAAGAAAAACCTCTGGGAGGTCAAACACCCCCAATATTATAATCGTGATGTTAGGAAGGCAACACTGGGCACACTTTTAGAGTTTGTGAAGACTCGACTCCCCCAGGCCGACCTCAAGTTTGTGGACAAGAAAATAGGTATCTTGCGTAATATGTACAAGCGGGAGCACAGAAAAATCCAGGAGTCGCTGAGATCCGGGGCAGCAGCTGACCAAGTTTATGTACCCAAGTTGTGGTATTACCACAAACTGCGATTCCTGGATGAGCAGACCGAAGCCAGGCAATCCCTTTCCACCCTTCCCCCCACCCTTCCCCCCACCCTTCCCCCCACCCTTCCCTCCAGCCTTCCCTCCAGCCTTCCCTCCAGCCTTCCATCCACCTCCACCCCAGCTGAGGAGTCCCAGGATGAACTGGGCCTTTTCAACATAGATGAAGTGGATGCGCCCAGCTTCAGCCAGGTATACTTATTTTTGAAGATTTTGGGATTGTGTAAATGTTATTAATGATGTTAAGGTGTTCATTTTGAAAGTGCTTCATCAAAAATCACTTCTGCACAAAGAGTAATATGTAGACATATCACTAGACAGTAGTGGCCAAATATATACGTAACTTCAGATCTTGTTGATCATCTGAAATAATGGTGTGGTCAAATAGATAGCCTTTACTATTTTGTGTAATTATCTTTGAAAGTTATGAGCTGAAAATTGTGTGTGATTGCATAACAGAAAATTACAACTATGTCCCTTTTTTTTACACAGGATGACCTCAGCCAGGAGGAGGCCTTGCCCAGTGAGAGAGAGGAGGAGGCCTTGCCCAGTGGGAGAGAGGAGGAGGCTGTGGCTGGGCCAAGTAGAAGCCGCACGGAGTGCCAGGTGCCTCCCCTCCGCATTCTACACAAAAGGCCCAGGAGGATGACTGCAACAGAGCAGGAATCCCTAGAGCTCATACGGGAAGCAAGCCTGATCCTCAGTAAACCACCCAATGCTGAGGAGGCGTATGGCACCTATATAGCCTGCAGATTACAGGAGTTGGAAAAGGGCCAACGCCTCCTCTGTGAGGGTCTATTTTTCCAGGCATACCAGAAGGGCTTGAGAGGGGAGCTTACTGCTAACACATATCTGGCAGATGAAACCACTCCTACTCCTCCTCCTCCTCCTCCTCCTGCCCCAAGTACACCACCAGAGGCACAACCTCCGAGGAAGGCTGCAGAGAAGCGTGGAGGGAAGGCTGCAGAGAAGCGTGGAGGGAAGGCTACACGGAAGAGTCGAAAGTGATTGCCTGGCTTCTGTCTGTTCTGACTGTGCTCCCTGTGCTCCCTATAGTCGCAAGATACCTATTTTCTTGTCCTCAAACTTGATGTGTGTCCTGGGGGACGAAAGGCTTCCCAGATTCTAAAAGTGTGTCCAGTGTTGCCTTCCTAATTTTTTTGTTTATCAAATAAATACTTTTTGGTTTACCTTACATTCTTGCCTATGTCTTTTGATTCAAAAACGCCATTTTGTTTGGGAGTCGGCAGGTACAGGTCGAAAAGACTATGGGGTTGATTTGAGAAAAGCAAATAGTCTGTGCACTTTGCAGAGGGCAGTTGCCCTCTGCAAGTGCAATTGCTCCAGAGCATCAGAAATTATTTAAAAGCTTGACTTTGCAAAGAGTACCCAATCCTGTGCAAGTAAAAGAAAAAAAAAAACATTTTTGCTTGCACATGATTGGATGATGGAAGTCAGCAGAGCTGCTTCACATTTAATAAAGCTTGGGAGCAACTGCTCTTGCAGAGGGCAAATGCAATTTCCAAAATGCACAGGCTTTTTAGCTTTATGAAATCAACCCCTATGTGTGTTTTTGTCAAATAAAAAGAATTTATTTTGATTTTACATGATTTTAGGAATAAATCAGCAGAGCTTCCCCGAATTTAAGCTCTTCCCCTCAGTTTTTCAGCGACTGCACTTCCAACAAGTGCACTTGGTGTGCAATTTCTCAAGTGAACGTTTCACTTGATATTCTTAAATGATTTAAGCCTTTTGTCAAAAACAAGCTCGGGGGAAGCTCTGCTGATTTTTGCCGAAAATCATGTCAAATAAAAATTAATTGTTTTGGTTTGGGCTTCCTTGCATGTGCCCCTCGGATCCACAGCGAACACACTTCAAAATGCTCTTTATGTGGAATTATATGTATAATTAGCAATTGTTGGAGTGAAAAATGATTTTGCCTTTGTTAAATACACCCCCCTATGTCTACTGAACAAGGGACAACAACCTCATTAAGGTTCTTTAAAACAACACAAAATATGAATGTTAATTGTGGTAACTTGAAAATACACACCAAAAATGTGGTTAACATTTAACACACATTGTAAAATAGCTAAAGTGCGGAAATAAAAAAAAAAAAAAAAAAATATCTATTTTAAAATTTAAAAGTTATGGAGATCTGGCTGTTACAAAATATTATATTAGTCATGGCAGGAGGATAAATCATGAAGAAAGAAGTTTGTGAGAACTCTGTGTGAATATAAAGCAGAAAAACAACTTCATTCCTCTCGCATTATCAATCCTAAAAAAAGGCTGTATTAAAAGACGACAGAAGAGGAATGTGCTAGCTTCAAGACGAAGGCTAGTTTTACCAGACCGAGCGCTTCCGTCTTGTAATTGCTTCAGAGCATGCGTCAGTTTGAGTTCGTCGGACTAGCACACAGACGATCGGTTTGTCCGCTAGAAAGAAGAGTCCGGCGGATAAATTTAAAGCAAGTTTCAAATCTAATTCCGTCAAACTTTTGAGAAAACAAAGTCCGCTGGAGCCCACACACATCGAATTGTCCGACGAAATCCAGTCCGCCGGGCAAAGTCCGCCGTAAAGTCCGCTCGTGTGTACGCGGCATTAGAAAAAAAAACTGATACAACCACCACATCTAATGATTGGTATACTGCAATGAATTACATTTTTGGTTTTGAGTTTAATACCACTTTAACGAGCTAAACATTATAGGGGCAGTTACATTTATGTTTTCAAGCTGAAACCACATCTATAACAAGTACCTTCAATTATAGATTAATACATGGTGCCATCTGGTGGCTGAGCTTTGGAACTACCTTTATAACAGCATGGGTTATTAACGAAGCACAAAAATCTGATCATACAAGAGAATATTATTTCCACATATTCGATCATGGAACTGACCCCAAACATATTGTACATATTGGTTGTGGAAATAAGTATTGCAAAAGGGCATGAAGTATATAGTTTGTGATTGATATATTTTAATACTCCAGGAGCCAACATCTTCTGGAATAGAATATTCAGACATGCTAGTAGAAATACAGAAAATATAGGTTAACTTGTTAAAAAAAGTATATATATATATATATATATATATATATATATATATATATATATATATATATATATATATATATAAATGTCTTTATGGACCTTGCTTTGTGCACTGGTCCAAATCATTTGGTGGAGGGGGGATTATGGTGTGGGGTTGTTTTTCAGGGGTTGGGCTTGGCACCTTAGCTCCAGTGAAGGGAACTCTTAAGGCATCAGCATACCAAGACATTTTGGAAAATTTGATGCTCCCAACATTGTAGGAACAGTTTGGGGATGGCCCCTTCCTGTTCCAACATGACTGAACACCAGTGCACAAAGCAAGGTCCATATAGACATGGATGAGTGAGTTTGAGGTGGAGGAACTTGACTGGCCTGCACAGAGTCCTGACCTTATCCCGACAGAACACCTTTGGGATAAATTAGAGTGGACACTGCGTGCCAGGCCTTCTCGTCCACATCAGTGCCTGACCTCACAAATGCGCTTCTGGGAGAACGGTCAAACATTCCCATAGACACACTTCTAGACCTTGCGGACAGCCTTCCCAGAAGAGTTGAAGCTGTTATAGCTGCAAAGGGGGGGGGGGGGGGGGGGGGCAACTCAATATTAAACCCTATGGACTAAGACTGGGATGCCATTAGAGTTTATGTGAGTGTAAAGGCAGGTGTCCCAATACTTTTGACAATATAGTGTATATATAGTACTATGCGAAAGTTTTAGGCAGGAATGAAGAAATTAATATTTGGTGTGATTACTTGGGATGAGCCCATGGTTTGAGTCGAACATTGGGTGTTCGTTTGTTCTAAAACGAACTTACCATATGGGACGTTCGTGGGAAATTCGAGCACCGTTGAACGCCCCATAATGCACTGTGAGAGCACAGTGCATTGCTGTATGATGATTGGCCAAAATATGCACCTGACCTGCATGCTTTGGCCAATCACAGCGCGCTCCGCTGAGAGAGCCATAATTGGCCAAAGACAGCGTGCCTTTGGCCAATCATGGCTCGGGGAGTTAAGTCCACTCCCCACACTATGTAAGGCTGCTGCTTACACGGCGGCCTTAAGTGTAATGAATGAAGCGTGATTAGGCAGCTTAGTTAGTGGCGTGCAGGCAGTGTATTTGATATATATATACAGTCTAGTGTATATATATATATATATATATATATATATATATATATATACACATATATACTCTGCAGCGTAGATTAGATATTCAGTGTACAATCTATATTCAGTCAGTACAGGCATTGTATTTGATATACTCTGCATTTAGTGTAGATTAGATATTCAGTGTAGAATCTAAAATCAGGCAGTGTAGTATATATAATATAGTGTATTGAAGTGGTTAAGAGGAACCCTGCGCCAATTTTTTTGGTCCCCCAATAGATACCAGACCCTTATGTGAGCAGGCAACCTGGCAGGCCACAGGAAAAGGAAGGGGACAAGAGCGCGCCCCCTCCTGATCCTCTTCTTTGGATATCTTTTTATATCCCTTTCCTGTTTCCTGACGGAATTCCGCTCAAGCTTGCCTTGCATACACACAGTCACACAAAAGTTTGCGGAACTTTCGAACGTCAAGAACGCGGTGACGTACAACACTACGACAAGCCAAGAAAATGAAGTTCAATGCTTCCGAGCATGCGTCAAATTGTTTCCGAGCATGTGTGATTTTTTGCACGTCCGAATTGCATACAGACTAACGCATTTTCGGATAGGAACTTTTCCCGACCGAAAAATAGAGAACCTGCTCTCAATCTTTTGCTGGCTGGAATTCTGCCAGCAAAAGACCGATGGAGCATACACACGGTCGCATTTTCCGGCAAAAAGCTCTCATCAGAGTTTTGCTGGCAGCATTTCTGGTCGTGTGTACACGGCATTCTTTTGCTTTCCCCATGACTCAGAATCCAGAAACATCAGTGCAGCACTGGATGAAAGATGCAAGGGTCTGTCAGGAGTCCAGAAACTAATTGACCTTTTATTCACACACACACCAATTACAAGCAAACAGATCACAGGTGGGGATGGTTACCTTTAATAGCCATTAAAAACCCTTTGGGTCAACTTATGTGCATGTTATCAGGCCAAAATCACCAGGGTATGTAAACTTTTGATCAGGGTCATTTGGGTAATTTCTGTTGTTATGATGATATAAAAAGAGTAAACACAGTTGATTGATAATAAATGGCTTTAGCCAAACACTAATCAAGAGTGAAAGAAAGGTTTTTGTATTATCATTCATATTCTCTGAAAAATGGCCAAGAAATCTTAAATTCTGCCAGGGTATGTAAACTTATGAGCACAACTGTATATAAAGTCCCACAGTTAACAGTGCATGTCAGAGCACAAACCAAGCCATGAAGTCTAAGGAATGGTCTGTAGACCTCGGAGACAGGATTGTATTGAGGCACAGATCTGGGGAAGGGTACAGAAATATTTCTTCAGCATTGAAGGTCCCAATGAGCACAGTGGCCTCCATTATCCCTAAATGGAATAAGTTTGGAACCGCGAGGACTCTTCCTAGAATGGGCCACCCGGCCAAACTGAGCGATCGGGGGAGAAGGGCCTTAGTCAGGGAGGTGACCAAGAACCCGATGGACAGAGCTCCAGCGTTTCTCTGTGGAGAGAGGAGAACCTTCCAGAAGAACAACCATCTCTGCAGCATTCCGCCAATCAGGCCTGTATGGTAGTGTGGCCAGACAGAAGCCACTCCTCAGTAAAAGGCAGATGACAGCATGCCCGGAGTTTGCCAAAAGTCACCTGAAGGACTCTCAGACCATTGAAAATAATATTCTCTGGTCTGATAAAACAAAGATTGAACTCTTTGGCCTGAATGGCAAGCATCATGGATGGAAGAAACCAGGCACCAATCACCACGTGGCCAATATCTCTACAGTGAAGCATGGGGGTGGCAGCATCATGCTGTGGGGATGTTTTTCAGCGGCAGGGACTGGGAGACTAGTCAGCATTGAGGGAAAGATGAATGCAGCAATGTACAGAGGCATCCTTGATGAAACCTACTCCAGAGCGCTCTGGACCTCAGATTGGGGCGAAGATTCCTCTTCCAATCGGACAACAAAGTGCACAATAACAAAGGAGTGCCTACGGGACAACTCTGTGAATGTCCTTGAGTGGCCCAGCCAGAGCCCAAACTTGAACAAAAAAGGGTAAAGAAATAGGCGCCTTCTATGAACTGTAGAAACTTTATGGTACAATAAATTAAAACACTCACATTGAGGTTAAAAACGATCAGCATGAGTAAAGTTCTGCAGCGGTGCGTCTCCTTACTCACTGGATCAACAGGCTATATCACTCAGGAACCCATAGGAAGCCACGCGCTGGCTCTGTACACTCTGTGGCTCAGATGGTAATACAGAGAAGAGGTCTGAGTCGCTCGTGGACCGCAGCCGCGTCTGACGTCACCGGAAGTGTTGTAACGCCGTTTCCGTCGGTGGGAAGGACAGGCGCGCTCCTTTGTCAAGCTGAATATGCAGGTATTAAACATGCTATATGTAGAGTCCACCATCTAGTGGTGATAGGGGGAAATGACAGGTGATGATGAAACACTGGTGGAGAATAATATGGTCATGCAGGTGGGGGCCATCTACTGGACATACTGAGAATAACAAATAATAAAAACAACAATGATAACCAATGTAATGTATTACATATAAGAATGGGAATGACCACGTGACAAAAAAAAAGAGAGGAATAGAGCAATAAAAGGTGGTTAAAATAAACTAAAATAAAAACAATGATAAAATTTGTGTGATAAAACTTAATATATTGGAAAAAAAGTATAGACTTGATGTAAGTATTAGACATTCAGCACATCATGGGGGATCATAAGATGATACTAATGTGGTGGTGATTTAAGAAATAGGGATGAGGGGGCCAAATGGTGGACAGGTTCCATGTATAGGCGATAACAACATGATGATCTAAAGTCATGTGTATTGGAAAAATAAGAAAATGTAGGGATCAGTATATATGAATCTAATAGGTGCACTAGGCATGGGATCAGTAAATAATGAACTGTGTGTGGTATACAAATATATTGGTAAGCGTATGTGTGATGGCCTGAAAATAATCATAGATCTAGACTGCCAAAGAGAAAAATCATGTCTGGCGGATATAAGATACCCTAAATGGTGAAGGGGGCCACAAATCCATGGTGCCAGCAGCCGCAAGACTGGCTCGGCAGCACAGAGACAGGCCCCCTGAAAACCATCAGGTGGAGAAAGGGGAGGGGGTTTGGGGGGGTTAAGGGGAGGAAAAGGAAAAGGGGAAAGAAAATTACAATTAGTGTCAAAAAGTGTATCCCGGACAATATACTTACAGGTACCGAATCAAAACACCCACCACCCTGGTAGCGAAGGTCACCCAACCACCAAAAAAATGTATATATATGATATCAAGGTGATCTGGAAGAAAAATGGAGGATAATGGTTAGAATGGGGGGGGGGACCTGAGGTAGTGTAATAGCGATTATGCATCATAACATGGTAGAGACCTCTAGTTCCTCGTTACTCCAGGTGAGAGGGTATCTAAAGAAAAAATCCAGAAAGTCTCCCTCTCACAGAGTCTGTGAAACCTCTCTGCTTCAGGGAAACTTTTTGGTATCTGTTCAACAACCCAGACTTCTAGGCCCTGAGTATATTTTTGGTGGCACTGTGCGAAGTGGCGATGGATAATGCTCTGATCTGTTCCCTCTTCCACAAAGCGACGGCGTTCACCAAACAACTGTCTGAGGTGGTCTATAGTACGTCCTATATACAGCAATTTACATGGGCAAGTAATGCAGTACACCACAAAATCAGAGGATTAGTTGTAAAATGCTCAGATTTTGTGCGTTTTGCCTTTTGATGAGAATTCCTTTTTTCTGTGGGTGTTTTGCATAGTGCCTTTTTGCACTTTTTGCACTGATGAGGGGGACAAGTCATAGTTGTGTAAGATGAGAGGTCTGTTTAGGCTGTAATTTGCTGGGAGCAACTTTATTTTTAAGGTTGGGAGCTCTATGATATGTGACACGAGGTTTGGTGGAAAGAATGGCTTTGAGGTGTGGATCCTCTGTTAGGATATTCCAGGATTTTTCAAGGATATGCTCCATGTTCTGATATTTTTGATGGAATTTAGTTATGAATCGTGTTGAATTATCAAAGGCTTCTTTTGTCTTCAGGCTTGCCGTTAATATAAAACGTGTGTGCTTCCTGTATAAGGGTATTGGGATAACCTTTGTCAAGTAATTTTTTGGTCAGAAGAGTGCTCTGTTCAATATAATTGTAGTGTTAGTACAGTTTTGTCGCAACCGACAAAATTGGCCCTTGGGAATGTTTTTGGTCCAGGCAGGATAATGACAACTTTTATAGTGAAGTAACGAATTGCCTGCCTCGGGCTTAGTATAATTTTTGGCTTGAATTACTCCTTTATTGTGGCTGACGTCAAGATCAAGGAAGGCTAGTTTATTTTGATCTTGGACAAAGGTGAATGAAAGTCCAAACGGATTGTCATTGCAGTATTGTACAGGATCTTTAATAAGGTCCGAGGGGCCAGCCCAAATGATTATGATTACATCGATATAGCGTCCAAAAAAAAGTTTTTGGCAAAGGGATTATTGTTCCAGATGTACTTGGATTCCCATAGAACCATAGCCAGGTTGGCATATGAGGGGGCAAAATGTGCTCCCATCGCAGCCCCTTGGGTTTGGAGAAATAAATCTCTATTGAAATTGAAGTAATTGTGTGTGAGACAAAAATCAGTGACACTGAGGATGAAAGTGACTTGTCTAGGGTTGGAAAGGGGGTCAGCAGACAGAAAATGATTGAGCGCAGAAAGGCCAAATTGGTGGGGTGTGGAAGTGTAAAGAGAATTACCGTCCAATAAAACCCAGGAATAACTAGATTCCCATGAGTATGGCTCAAGTAGTTCTAGTCCGGTGGTAATGCTATCCATAGCTGCAATGATGGATCTACCTAGGGGTCTTTCTGAATTTTTATGGATCTTGAGTATATGATATAGGTACGGGGGTACGGTAAAAATCTCGATATAGAAAAGAAGCTTCTGTTTTGTCAAGGATGCCACTAGAAAGGGCGTCCTTAACTAATGACTCTGTCTTCATTTTGAATGCAGGAAGCTGGTCTTTGGAGAGTTTGGTATATGTAGAGGAATCAGATAACAACCTGTGTGCTTCTCTAATTCAGTCTGATTTGTTGAGAATGACTATACCACCACCTTTGTCAGCTGTTTTATTTGACTATGTTGGGATTGTCCATTAGATTTTTAAGGGCAATATTCTCTTCTCTGGATAGATGACCTAGGTATTTATGTTTGGACGAGGGTGGCTGTTGACAGAGCCTGAGGAAATCTGAGTACACTACTCTGTAGAAAGTGTCTATTAAGGGACCTTTCAACCAATAGGGATAGAATATGGACTTGGGTTTGAGCATGGAATGAGTAATGGGGGGGGAGTAGCTAGATGTTGGATGAATAAAGATAGATCATTATTGGAATGGAAATTTTCTTGATAAAGTAGTTCAGTGGTATCTATAATATCTATGTCAAAATCGAATTCTGTAGGGCTCAGTTTCTTCTTCACCCCTGGATATCATCATGCATCTTGCACGGTTTGTGCTCTCCCCTGATCCACACCCATTATAATATCACAGACTCAGGTTCTCTGGCATCATTGAACTACAGTTTGTGGCAGAACCACCCCCAGAGCCCAGACTTGAACCTGATTAAACATCTCTCCCCATCCAACCTGAAGGAGCTGCAGAGGTCCTTCAACGAAGAATGTGAGAAACTGCCCAAAAATAGGTGTGCCAAGCTTGTAGCATCATACTCAAAAAGACTTGAGGCTGTATTTGGTGCCAAAGGTGCTTCAACAAACTATTGAGCAAAGGCTGTGAATACTTATGTACATGTGATTTTTTTCAGTTAGTTTTTTTATTTAGAAGAAAATAATGAATTTATTCCATTTTAGAATAAGGCTGCAACATAATAACATGAGGAAAAAGTGAAGCTCTGTGAATACTTTCCGGATGCACTGTGTACATTTTTGTAAATATTTTATTATATCTTTCCATGTGACAAGATTGAAGAAATGACACTTTGCTACAATGTAAAGTAGTGAATGTACAGCTTGTATAATAGTGTAAATTTGCTGTCCCCTAAAAAAAAACTCAACACACAGCCATTAATGTCTAAACCGCTGGCAAAAAAAAGTGAGTATACCCCTAAGTGAAAATGTCCAAATTGGGCCCAATTAGCCATCCCCCCCCCAGGTGTCATGTGACTCGTTAGTGTTACAAGGTCTCAGGTGTGAATGGGGAGCAGGTGTGTTAAATTTTGTGTTATCGCTCTCACTCTCTCATACTAGTCCCTGGAAGTTCAACGTGGCACCCCATGACAACGAACACTCTGAGGATCTGAAAAAAAGAATTGTTGCTCTACATAAAGATGTCCTAGGCTATAAGAAGATTGCTAAGACCCTGAAACTGAGCTGCAGCATGGTGGCCAAGACCATACAGCGGTTTAAAAGGACAGGTTCTACTCAGAACAAGCCTCGCCATGGTCGACCAAAGAAGTTGAGTGCACATGCTCAGCGTCATATCCAGAGCTTGTCTTAGGGTAATAGACGTATAAGTGCTGCTAGCATTGCTGCAGAGGTTGAAGGGATGGGGGGTCAGCCTGTCTGTGCTCAGACCATACACCGCACACTGCATCAAATTGGTCTGCATGGCTGTCATCCCAGAAGGAAGACTCTTCTAAAGATGATGCACAAGAAAGCCCGCAAACAGTTTGCTGAAGACAAGCAGACTAAGGACATGGATTACTGTAACCATGTCCTTAGTCTGATGAGACCAAGATAACTTATTTGGTTCAGATGGTGTCAAGCATGTGTGGCGGCAACTAGGTGAGGAGTACAAAGACAAGTGTGTCTTGCCTACAGTCAAGCATAGTGGTGGGAATGCCAGGATTTGGGGCTGCATGAATGCTGCCGGCACTGGGGAGCTACAGTTCATTGAGGGAACCATGCCAACATGTACTGTGACATACTGAAGCAGAGCATGATCCCCTCCCTTCGGAGACTGGGCCTCAGGGCAGTATTCCAATATGATAACGGCTCCAAATACACCTCCAAGACGACCACTGGCTTGCTAAAGAAGCTAAGGGTAAAGGTGATGGACTGGCCAAGCATGTCTCCAGACCTAAACCCTATTGAGCATCTGTGGAGCATCCTCAAACGGAAGGCGGAGGAGCGCAAGGTCTATAACATCCACCAGCTCCGTGATGTGATGCCGTGATGGAAGAGGACTCCAATGGCAACCTTTGAAGCTCTGGGGAATGCCATGCCCAAGAGGGTTAAGGCAGTGCTGGAAAATAATAGTGGCCATATAACATATTGATACTTTGGGCCCAATTTGGACATTTTCATTTAGGGGTGTACTCACTTTTGTTGCCAGCGGTTTAAACATTAATGGCTGTGTGTTGAGTTATTTTCAGGGGACAGCAAATTTACACTGTTACATTGTAGCAAAGTGTAATTTCTTCAGTGTTGTCACATGAAAAGATATAATAAAATATTTACAAAAATGTGAGGGGTGTACTCACTTTTGCGAGATACTGTATATATATGCCCACCTTTAAATATGTTTCATTTTCATTACTATAGAATACTGTGTGACTGTCAGAAACCATGAATCAGACTGAGACAGAAGTACAGTTAAATCTCACTTGTTTAATAATAATAAAAAAGGTAAGCAGAGTAAACGCAGTCGAAACATAGCCAGAGTTCAGGAACGGATAGTCAGACAAGCCAAAATGTCAGGAAGCCAGAGATGAGCATAGTAGAACAGCAAGCAGGATCTGGAGAAGGAATGTCAGCCAAGCAAGTCCTTAACCACTTGAGCCCCGGACCATTATGCTGCCTAAGGACCAGAGGTCTTTTTCCAATTTGGCACTGCGTCGCTTTAACTGCTAATTGCGCGGTCATGCAATGCTGTACCCAAACGAAATTTGCGTCCTTTTCTTCCCACAAATAGAGCTTTCTTTTGATGGTATTTGATCACCTCTGCGGTTTTTATTTTTTGCGCTATAAATGGAAAAAGACCGAAAATTTTGAAAAAAAATGATATTTTCTACTTTTTATTATAAAAAAAATCCAATAAACTCAATTTTAGTCATACATTTAGGCCAAAATGTATTCGGCCACATGTTTTTGGTAAAAAAAATGTCAATAAGCGTATATTTATTGGTTTGCGCAAAAGTTATAGCGTCTACAAACTAGGGTACATTTTCTGTAATTTACACAGCTTTTAGTTTATGACTGCCTATGTCATTTCTTGAGGTGCTAAAATGGCAGGGCAGTACAAAACCCCCCCAAATGACCCCATTTTGGAAAGTAGACACCCCAAGGAAATTGCTGAGAGGCATGTTGAACCCATTGAATATTTATTTTTTTTGTCCCAAGTGATTGAATAATGACAAAAAAAAAAAAAATATTTACAAAAAGTTGTCACTAAATGATATATTGCTCACACAGGCCATGGGCCTATGTGGAATTGCACCCCAAAATACATTCTGCTGCTTCTCCTGAATATGGGGATACCACATGTGTGGGACTTTTTGGGAGCCTAGCCGCGTACGGGGCCCCGAAATCCAATCACCGCCTTCAGGATTTCTAAGGGCGTAAATTTATGATTTCACTCTTTACTGCCTATCACAGTTTCGGAGGCCATGGAATGCCCAGGTGGCACAAAACCCCCCCAAATGACCCCATTTTGGAAAGTAGACACCCCAAGCTATTTCCAGAGAGGCATATTGAGTCCATGGAATATTTTATATTTTGACACAAGTTGCGGGAAAGTGACACATTTTTATTTTTTTTTTTTGCACAAAGTTGTCACTAAATGATATATTGCTCACACAGGCCATGGGCATATGTGGAATTGCACCCCAAAATACATTTAGCTACTTCTCCTGAGTACGGGGATACCACATGTGTGGGACTTTTTGGGAGCCTAGCCGTGTACGGGACCCCGAAAACCAATCACCGCCTTCAGGATTTCTAAGGGTGAAAATTTTTGATTTCACTCTTCACTGCCTATCACAGTTTCGGAGGCCATGGAATGCCCAGGTGGCACAAACCCCCCCCCCAAATGACCCCATTTTGGAAAGTAGACACCCCAAGCTATTTGCTGAGAGGCATGGTGAGTATTTTGCAGCTCTCATTTGTTTTTGAAAATGAAGAAAGACAAGAAAAAACTTTTTTTTTTTCTTTTTTCAATTTTCAAAACTTTGTGACAAAAAGTGAGGTCTGCAAAATACTCACTATACCTCTCATCAAATAGCTTGGGGTGTCTACTTTCCAAAATGGGGTCATTTGGGGGGGGTTTGTGCCACCTGGGCATTCCATGGTCTCCGAAACTGTGATAAGCAGTCAAGAGAGAAATCAAAAATTCACGCCCTTAGAAAGCCTGAAGGCGGTGCTTGGTTTTCGGGGTTCCGTACGCGGCTAGGCTCCCAAAAAGTCTCACACATGTGGTATCCCCGTACTCAGGAGAAGCAGCAGAATGTATTTTGGGGTGTAATTTCACATATTCCCATGGCATGTTTGAGCAATATATCATTTAGTGACAATTTTGTGCAAAAAAAAAAAAAATTGTCTCTTTCCCGCAACTTGTGTCGCAATATAAAATATTCCATGGACTCGACATGCCTCTCAGCAAATAGCTTGGGGTGTCTACTTTCCAAAATGGGGTCATTTGGGGGGGTTTTGAACTGTCCTGGCATTTTATGCACAACATTTAGAAGCTTATGTCACACATCACCCACTCTTCTAACCACTTGAAGACAAAGCCCTTTCTGACACTTATTGTTTACATGAAAAAGTTTTTTTTTTTTGCAAGAAAATTACTTTGAACCCCCAAACATTATATATTTTTTTAAAGCAAATGCCCTACAGATTAAAATGGTGGGTGTTTCATTTTTTTTTTTCACACAGTATTTGCGCAGCGATTTTTCAAACGCATTTTTTGGGGAAAAAACACACTTTTTTAAATTTTAATGCACTAAAACACACTATATTGCCCAAATGTTTGATGAAATAAAAAAGATGATCTTAGGCCGAGTACATGGATACCAAACATGACATGCTTTACAATTGCGCACAAACGTGCAGTGGCAACAAAATAAATACATTTTTAAAAGCCTTTAAAAGCCTTTACAGGTTACCACTTTAGATTTACAGAGGAGGTCTACTGCAAAAATTACTGCCCTCGATCTAACCTTCGCGGTGATACCTCACATGCATGGTGCAATTGCTGTTTACGTTTGACGACAGACCGCCGCTTGCGTTCGCCTTAGTGTGAGAGCAGGGGGTGACAGGGGTGCTTTTTTTTTTTTTTTTTTTTTTTTTTAATTTATTATTTTTTTGCTTTTTTATCTTATTTTTAAACTGTTCCTTTCATTTTTATTTTTTTTTAATCATTTTTATTGTTATCTCGGGGAATGTAAATATCCCCTATGATAGCAATAGGTAGTGACAGGTACTCTTTTTTGAAAAAATTGGGGTCTATTAGACCCTAGATCTCTCCTCTGCCCTCAAAGCATCTGACCACACCAAGATCGGTGTGATAAAATGCTTCCCCAATTTCCCAATGGCGCTATTTACATCCAGCGAAATCTAAGTCATAAAATGCTCGTAGCTTCCGGTTTCTTAGGCCATAGAGATGTTTGGAGCCACTCTGGTCTCTGATCAGCTCTATGGTCAGCTGGCTGAATCACCGGCTGCATTTTCAGGTTCCCTGTTGAGACAGGAGAGCCAGAGAAAAACACGGAAGACGGTGGGGGGGGGGCATTCCCTCCCACGGCTTGTAAAAGCAGTCTAGAGGCTAATTAGCCGCTAGGATTGCTTTTACATGAAAGCCGACCGCTGGCTGAAAAGAATGATACCAAGATGATACCTAAACCTGCAGGCATCATTCTGGTATAACCACTCAAAGTTGTGAATGGCGTACCTGAAGACAAAAAAATGGTTAACAATAAAGCACAGTAAACGGTAAAGTATAAAAAATTGCATACCTGAAAAGCAAACATGATAAAACATAATAACAATAAAACATTGCAGAATAGAATACAGTAAAAAAGAGCAGAACAATAGAGAGAATAGAGAGAGAGAGAACAATAAAACGACAACTATTTTTTTTTATTTTATATATATTTTTTTTTTTTTTTTACACTTTTTTTGTAACTAACTTTTATAACTGTAACCGGTTCCAGGTTCGGGTCTCTCAAAATGCGATGGCATCTTGGGAGACCCTGTGAAAGTGTGCCTAGTCTGTGCAATGCTGTACCCTACGCTAATACTCAACTAGTGCATGGTAGCGTTCAAAACATTCACCAATGCAAAGACCAGGATTGTCAGGACAGGAGGGACAATAATAGCGGGTGTCACGCCTATATCCGCGCTAGCTGCAGACACAATATCTTTTTTGGGGGCGTTCGCTGGGTAGGGGTACTCGGGAGGACATAAAGAAAATGCCTCTCATGCAGCCGACTGCATTTGGTTGGGGATGTGAATGGGGGAAGTACGGGCGCTGCAGAAGCGGTGGGTTCCCAATTAGGATTGGCGAATGCAGTAGGAAGGGCACTATGGGCACGACGGGCCTGTGTTTGTCTTTTTGGTGGCAGCGGGACACTACTTGTGCTTGCCACCTCACCAGCTTGAACTGCACTTATGGGACTCGCCACGTCACCAAGTGTTACTGCAGTGCTGGTTTGACTATGACCGGGGTGTACTAGGCCGCTGGCGCTTGCCAGTTCACCAAAACGCTACCAAAAAATCTGTTGGCGATCGCAGGGATCAGGCCTGACTCTGCGAACGCTGCAGTTATGCGTTTTAGTCTTTTGTAAGTGACAGTGATCGATCGATACTGCACTTGGGTGGGCTGGGCTGGGCCGGGCAAAACGCAGGTGCTAGCAGGTATCTGGGCTGATCCCGCTAACACTGCGTTTGTGAGAACCCTAAACTGCTGGGGATGCTAGTATAGATCTGATCGGATCAGATATTGATCCGTTCAGATACTATACCACTAAGGGTGGTGTACAGTGCGTGCGTGGGTGTTAGCGGTACTGGCGCTAACCTGACGCTGCCTGGGGCTGGTGCTTGCCAGTTCACCAAAATACTACCAAAAAAACTGTTAGCGATCGCAGGGATCAGGCCTGACTCTGCGAACGCTGCAGTTATGCATTTAGTGTTTTGTAAGTGTCAGTGATCGATCGATACTGCACTTGGGTGGGCTGGGCCGGGCGGAGGGGCAAAACGCAGGTGCTAGCAGGTATCTGGGCTGATTCCGCTAACACTGCGTTTTTGGGAACCCTAAACTGCTGGGGACGCTAGTATAGATCTGATCGGATCAGATATTGATCCGTTCAGATACTATACCACTAAGGGTGGTGTACAGTGCGTGCGTGGGTGTTAGCGGTACTGGCGCTAACCTGACGCTGCCTGGGGCTGGTGCTTGCCAGTTCACCAAAATACTACCAAAAAAACTGTTAGCGATCGCAGGGATCAGGCCTGACTCTGCGAACGCTGCAGTTATGCGTTTAGTCTTTTGTAAGTGACAGTGATCGATCGATACTGCACTTGGGTGGGCTGGGCTGGGCCGGGCGGAGGGGCAAAACGCAGGTGCTAGCAGGTATCTGGGCTGATTCCGCTAACACTGCGTTTTTGGGAACCCTAAACTGCTGGGGACCCTAGTATAGATCTGATCGGATCAGATATTGATGCGTTCAGATACTATACCACTAAGGGAGGTGTATGCTGCGTGCGTGGGTGTTAGCGGTACTGGCGCTAATCTGACGCTGCCTGGGGCGACGCATATCACCGCCGGGCGATCAGGGGGCTAAACCTTTATTCGGTAATAAACGGCGGGTGCCCTGACACTATAAAAAATAAACAAACTAACCAGCGTCAACCGTAACGGTTATACGGTGATCAGTGGTGAAAGGGTTAACTAGGGGGCAATCAAGGGGTTAAAACATTTATTCGGTAGTATATGGGGGTCCCTGACGCTATAAAACGCTGACGGCGAACCTAAATATTTATGTCCCTAACTAGCGTCACCAGCGACACTAATACAGCGATCAGAAAAATGATCGCTTAGTGACACTGGTGACAGGGGGTGATCAAGGGGTTAAAACTTTATTAGGGGGGGTTAGGGGGGTACCCTAGACCTAAAGGGGGGTAACAGTAACTGTCCCAACACTGTAACTGTCACAAACTGACACTATGCAGTAATCAGAAAAAAAAAAAAAAAAAACTGCTGCTGTCAGTTTGTGACAGGGGGGGGGGGGGGGTGATTGGGGGGGGATCGGGGGGCGATCGGGGGGGGGATCGGGGTGTTTTGTGTGCCTGGCATGTTCTACTGTGTGTGTGTGTGTTGGTGCACTCACATTGATGTCTTCTCTCCTCGGGCCGGAACGGAAATTACCGAGCCGAGGAGAGATGACATCATTTCCTTTGCTGCTGTTTAGCATACAGCAGCAAAGGAATTATTCGATTGGCCGGCGGCGATCGCGAGGGGGGGGGCCACGAACGGATGGTCTCCCCCTCACCACCGATCGCCGCTGGACAAAAGATGACCGCCTCGGGCACCGGGGGGGGGTCCGATCGGACCCCCCACCCGCGGAAGGCAAATCACGTACCATGTACGTGATTTTGCCTGTCCGTGCCACTTTGCCGACGTACATCGGCGTGAGGCGGTCGTCAAGTGGTTAACAGGAACACAGGAGAGCGTCGCTAGAGATGTGACCAAGGCGAAAGCAGAGATCATCTGGGCTGGACAGCTTAAGTAGGCAGGACTGACCAGCAGGATATCATCAACAGGTGAGTCACTGTGGAGAGATAGGAGCTGGCAATTAACCGACAGCTGAGCGGCCAGCTCAGAGAAGGAAGTGCTGAGCCCATCCCTGACAGTGACATTTATGGGTGTTATTCGAAACATAAAACTCATAACTGAAGTAAGCATACATGACTTATTAAAACTTATTACTGTGGAAGGGGAAGATTATCTATGTGTCATCTCAAGTTTTGGACTAATATGGTGGTTAATGTGTGAAAAAATTGCTCCTTCGAAATATGGTAATTTTTGTATTTGTTGGTTTATGTGACCTTTAATGAGAAACTAAAATCATTCCTATCTACCCAAAATGCCCAGAGTTAGCAACCTAGAGAAACAAGAAGGAAGTTTATAATGTTTTTAGTGCTTCATAAATTAAGGATGTGGGTAGAATCTTGTGGCTAGGATCATACTGTATATCTGGTCACACTACTGCAGCAAACTAAGCTTACAATAGTTTTATAGTGCCTGACCATTGTGTTTTACCTCTTTTAAAGGGTACATAGTTTATATTCTTTCAGTATGCTTGTTTAGTAACATAGTGCATTAACTGTTCACTTCATTAATACATCATAAATATATTTCTTTAAATACAAGTAGTGTTAGTACCTGGATTTAACCTGGTGTCAACCTCTTGTAGTCTCTGTATTGCAAGTTCCGACTGGGAGAGGAAAAAAAGCCGTACAGGAGCCTGTCAGTTGTGCTGTATTGCTCATGTGCTAACAAGTGTAGGGATCTACTTCCCTCTACTGTCTGAATTTGTAAATGTCTGCAAATGCCTGTAAATTTATTATGTATGCACTTCCTGCCCCTGGCTGTTGGTTTAGAAGCCCAGATGGAAGAAGTAGAGAGAGAGAAAAACTCATGTCCGCGCTACTAATTCCTGGACCAGAAGATACTATTATAAACTACTAGGGAAGGACTAAAGCACAGAGTCGATAGGCTGGTTCAACGCCCGGTTTACTGCGCCGTTCGTGTACCCATCGCTGTTTTCCCCCCTCCTGTCCTTCCTCTTGTTGTGATGCTCATCATTGACCTGAGAGGAATTTCACCCTTTGACCACCAGAGGGAGCCCTTGGTCCTTTCATGGGTTAAGCATTGGGACCAAGCAGCGACAGACTGAGCAGTGGATGCGGCGTGGTTTGCGCATGTGCAGCGCGGTCTTTTCGTCCGCATCCGGCATCTCACTGGCCAGATGGGGGTATTTAAGGCTGCTTGTTTCAGCTATCACAGGCTGCTGGAACTACAGGGACACATGCTACTGCAGAACACCAGGTACTTGTCTATACTAATAGCTATATGAACTGTTGTACTGCGGCAGAATGGCACGACTGGGCAAAACAACGTTATGTAACGTCGCTTCACCCTGTGGCCACTAGGGGGCGCACGTGCCCCCCCCCCACTCGCCCCCTGAGCCGATGCGAGTGATCGAGACCGCCGGGCTCCTGCGATCGCCACTGAGACACGGAGAACCCAGAACTATGTGTGTAAACACACAGTTTTTGGTTCTCTGAGGGGAGAAGTGACAGATTGTCTGTTCATACAGAGTATGAACAGCGATCTGTTATCTTCCCTTCACAGTCCCCATCCCCCTTCAATTAGAACACACACTAGGACACACTTAACACCTTCACTGCCCCCTAGTGTTAACCCCTTCACTGCCAGTGACATTTTTACAGTAATCAATGCATTTTTAATCGCACTGATCTCTGTATTAATGCCAATGGTCCCAAAAATGTGTCAAAATTGTCCACCATAATGTCGCAGTCATGATAAAAATCACAGATCGCCGCCATTACTAGTAAAAAAAAAAAAATTAATAATAAAAATGCTATGAATCTATCCCCTATTTTGTAGACGCTATAACTTTTGTGCAAACCAATCAATATACGCAATATACGCAATATACGCCCGGTGGCTCACCCGCTCGGCGCTCGTACAGTCACACTAACTGTGCGAGCGGACTTAGCTGGGTGGCTCGGCGGGGGGGGGGGGGGGGGGTGGATGGGAAGCTGCCAGCTGGGTGGCTCAGCGGGGGGGGAGGGATGGACGGGAAGCTGCCAGCTGGGTGGCCCGGCAGGGGGGAGGGCTGTACGGGAAGCTGCCAGCTGGGAGGCTCGGTGGGTGGACTGCCTGACACAGGAAGTGACAATCCCTATTCCCCACCTTAGCAGGAAAGTGACTATCTGCAACTTGTGGCAGGTGATGTGGCAAGTGGACAATCCGCAATGTGTGGCAGGTGACGTGACAAGTGGACAATCCGCAACTTGTGGCAGGTGACGTGGTAAGTGGACAATCCACAACTTGTGGCAAGTGACAATCCGCAATAGGTGGCAGGTGGACAATTTGCAACTTGTGGCAAGTGACAATCCGCAACTTGTGGCAGGTGACGTGGCAAGTGGACAATCCGCAACTTGTGGCAGGTGACGTGGCAAGTGAACAATCTGCAATGTTTGACAGGTGACATGGCAAGTGACAATCCACAACTTGTGGCAGTTGACGTGTCAAGTGGACAATCAGCAATGTGTGGAAGGTGATAGTGAACAATTTGCAACGTGTGGCAGGTGATGTGGCAAGTGACAATCCGCAACTTGTGGCAGGTGACATGGCAAGTGACAATCCGCAACTTGTGGCAGGTGATGTGGCAAGTGAACAATCCGCAATGTGTGACAGGTGACGTGGCAAGTGACAATCCACAACTTGTGGCAGGTGACGTGGCAAGTGGACAATCAGCAATGTGTGGCAGGTGATAGTGGACAATTTGCAATGTGTGGCAGGTGATGTGGCAAGTGACAATCCGCAAGGTGTGGCAGGTGACGTGGCAAGTGACAATCCGCAACTTGTGGCAGGTGACGTGGCAAGTGGACATTCCGCAACTTGTGGCAGGTGACGTGGGAAGTGATAATCTACAACATGTGACAAGTGACAATCTGCATCTGGTGGTAGGCGATGTGGCAAGTGACACACTCGGGGCTCCCACTGATTCTGCATTATGGTAAGCTGAACTATTTCATTTTCTATAACAATGTAATAATAGAAATAATGTGTTTCAATCATCCTGACACTATAATAACCATGGTACCGTGATGATTGAAGCGCCAACATCAGCCATTTCCCTGATAAATTGCCCCCCAAAAAAATTATTTTCTGGCAGTGCCCCTCCCGAGACTAGACTCTGGACCCGCCTCTGGGTAAAGGCGGGCCCATTCAACATTTTGCTATGGGGCCCTGTGATTTCTAGTTACGCCCCTGGAGGAGAGAGAATAAAGTGACAAAGAGACAAGCTCATGAGTTTTGCACTTTTGCTTTTACTGTCAAGTCACAGACTGGTGGGGGAACAAGACCTGTAAGTGCCACTTAACTGCAGCAGAGAAAAATCGGGCCTTCTGTCCTGCCAGACCGGGATGTACTGTGTAGGGATGGGCGAATGGTTCGGCCCGAGCATAAGTTCGGGCCGAACTTTGGTTGTTCGGATGTTCTGTGAACACCAAACAATATGCGGTGTTTGGGGCAAATTCAAAAGCCGCCGAAACACCGTTAAAGTCTATGGGATCCTGACATGGGTCCCCGGTTTGGGGACCCGGGTCCTGCCCCAGGGGACATGTATCAATGCAAAATTTTTTTTTAAAAACAGCTATTTTTTTGGGAGCAGTGATTTTTTAAATGCTTAAAGTGAAACAATAAAAATGAAATATTCCTTTAAATATTGTGCCTGGGGGGGTGTCTATAGTATGCCTGTAAAGTGGCGCATATTCATACCAGGCCCAAAGGGCCTGGTAATGGACTGAGGGGGGATCCCATGCTCTAAGCACGGGAAAAATGCGCCACTTTACAGGCATACTATAGACACCCCCCAGGCACAATATTTAAAGGAATATTTCATTTTTATTGTTTCACTTTAAACATTAAAAATATCACTGCTCCTGAAAAAACTGACGTTTAAAAAAAAAGAAAATTTGCATTGATACATGTCCCCTGGGGCAGGACCCAGGTCCCTAAACACTTTTTATGACAATAACTTGTATATAAGCCTTTAAAATTAGCACTTTTGATTATTCATGTTTGTGTCCTATAGACTTTAACGGTGTTCGTGTGTTCTGCCGAATTTTTTGCCTGTTCACATGTTCTGCTGTGAACCGAACAGGAGGGTGTTCGGCTCATCCCTAGTACTGTGTGCCAGAGATGTGTAAATCTCAGGACTGGATAGACAGTTATACAAATCTTTGCATGTATAACATCTCTCTTTTATCCATTATATGTAATTAATCTGTGTGCCCGTAGTTCAGCCTTATTTCTTTAGTCTTGTAATGGGGCGAATGGAAAATGACAGTACTGAACAACAGCATTTTGCATAACATTTTCTGAGCAGGGTTATCTGCATGATAGCAGTATTTGTGTTGCAATAGTGTCTGGCGGGTTGTTAGGGATTAGGGATCAGTAGCTTACTGTTACTTTTTATAGTATAGTTTTTAGATGTAATTTGTTGATTTTTTTTATGTGTAATCAATAATTTTTTGGGATATAAGAATTGTATGATCTAAAAAGGATTCAACCAAAATAACCACACCAATGTAACACCAATCAAAAAATGATGTACTAGGGGGCGTGGCCAGTGCGCAGACAAGATGGACACATAGACCACAGGCGGCTCTTGCTGGACAAACAGCACCGCATCTCTTTGCTTTCCCAGGCAGGGCCGGTCCCAGACGGGGTGCACGGGGTGCAGTGCACCCCAGCGCCAGAGAGGTGGGGGCGCTGTAGCGCCAGAGTGCTCCCTTCCCTCCTCCTCCTCCTCCTCTTGTTTGTGTCCTGCGGCGCCTCTCCGCTGGTGTTCTAAGAAAAAAGGCGCTGCTCTATTCAGTGCTCAAGCCCCTCCCTCCTTCAGCCAGCCAAAGATGAGAAGGGAGGCAGAGCGGCTGGTCTCTGTGTGGAGAGAGACCAGCCGTGCAGTGAGTGATGTCGCGCGCGGGGGGGGGGGGGGAGCGGAGCGGTCCTGTCCGTGCTGACACATTCTCCTCCTCCTCCTCCTCTCTGTGTCTCTCAATCCTGCTGTGTACTCTTCTGTTCTCCACCCGGGCGGCGCGGCTGCACACTCTCCTCTCCAGCTGCCGCCCTGGTGTTTTTATGTACTGTACCCTAATGGAGGGGGGGGGTCTGTGGTAATGGAGGGGGGGTCCTGCCCTGGGGGGTCATTACTAATAGAGGGGGGCTCTGCCTGGGGGGTCTGTAGTAATGGAGGGGGGGGCTCTGTCCTGGGGGGGGGTCTGTACTAATGGAGGGGGGTCCTGCCCTGGGGGGTCTGTAGTAATGGATGGGGCTCTGTCCTGGGGGGTCTGTAGTAATGGAGGGGGCTCTGTCCTGGGGGGTCGGTAGTAATGGAGGGGGGGGCTCTGTCCTGGGGGGTCTGTACTAATGGAGGGGGGTCCTGCCCTGGGGGGTCTGTAGTAATGGAGGGGGGCTCTATCCTGGGGGGTCTGTAGTAATGGAGGGGGCTCTGTAGTAATGGAGGGGGGCTCTGTCCTGGGGGGGTCTGTACTAATGGAGGGGGGTCCTGCCCTGGGGGGTCTGTAGTAATGGAGGGGGGCTCTATCCTGGGGGGTCTGTAGTAATGGAGGGGGCTCTGTCCTGGGGGGTCTGTAGTAATAGAGGGGGGCTCTATCCTGGGGGGTCTGTAGTAATGGAGGGGGGCTCTATCCTGGGGGGTCTGTAGTAATGGAGATGGCTCTGTCCTGGGGGGGTCTGTACTAATGGAGGGGGGTCCTGTCCTGGGGGGTCTGTAGTAATGGAGGAGGGTCTGTAGTAATGGAGGGGGGTCTGTCCTGGGGGGTCTGTAGTAATGGAGGGGGGCTCTGTCCTGGGGGTCTA
Source organism: Lithobates septentrionalis (assembly GCA_037952835.1). NCBI lineage: Eukaryota > Metazoa > Chordata > Amphibia > Anura > Ranidae > Lithobates > Lithobates septentrionalis. Next base: position 833,853 of record JBBDGP010000244.1, read on the forward strand.
GTAATGGAGGGGGGCTCTGTAGTAATGGAGGGGGGTCTGTCCTGGGGGGTCTGTAGTAATGGAGGAGGGGTCTGTCCTGGGGGGTCTGTAGTAATGGAGGGGGCTCTGTCCTGGGGGGTCTGTAGTAATGGAGGGTGGTCTGTCCTGGGGGGTCTGTAGTAATGGAGGGGGGCTCTGTCCTGGCGGGGTCTGTACTAATGGAGGGGGGGTCCTGCCCTGGGGGGTCTGTAGTAATGGAGGGGGGCTCTGTCCTGGGGGGTCTGTAGTAATGGAGGGGGGTCTGTCCTGGGGGGTCTGTAGTAATGGAGGGGGGTCTGTCCTGGGGGGTCTGTAGTAATGGAGGGGGGTCTGTCCTGGGGGGTCTGTAGTAATGGAGGGGGCTCTGTCCTGGGGGGTCTGTAGTAATGGAGGGGGCTCTGTCCTGGGGGGTCTGTAGTAATGGAGGGGGGCTCTGTCCTGGGGGGTCTGTAGTAATGGAGGGGGGCTCTGTCCTGGGGGGTCTGTACTAATGGAGGGGGCTCTGTCCTGGGGGGTCTGTACTAATGGAGGGGGGCTCTGTCCTGGGGGTGTCTGTACTATTGGAGGGGGGGTCTGTCCTGGGGGGTCTGTACTAATGGAGGGGGGTCTGTCCTGGGGGGTCTGTACTAATGGAGGGGGCTCTGTCCTGGGGGGTCTGTACTAATGGAGGGGGGGCTCTGTCCTGGGGGCGTCTGTACTATTGGAGGGGGGTCTGTCCTGGGGGGTCTGTAGTAATGGAGGGGGGCTCTGTCCTGGGGGGTCTGTACTAATGGAGGGGGGTCTGTCCTGGGGGGTCTGTCCTAATGGAGGGGGGTCTGTCTTGGGGGGGTCTATACTAATGGAGGGGGGTCTGTCCTGGGGGTCGTTACTAATGGAGGGGGGTCTGTCCTGGGGGGTCTGTACTAATGGAGGGTGGGGTCTGTCCTGGGGGGGGGGTCTGTACTAATGGAGGGGGGTTTTCCTGGGGGGTCTGCTCTGAGTAAGGTCTGTACTGAGGGAGGGGTTTATACTTAGTGCGGGTTCTGCACTGATGGAGGGGGTCTATAGTTAGTGGAGGGGGGTCTGTACTGAGGGGCGACTATAGTTGGTGGAAGGGGGGGTGACCCCAACCCTAGTGATGCCAATGCAGCTGCGGGCTCTTCTTTCCCCCTTCCCTCTCCCCCCTCCCTCTCCCTCTTGCGCACGCTGCTGTACTAGTGAGCAGCGCTTGCCAGCACAGCTGCCCACTATGTATCTTCCCCTGCCTTCATATACCCAGGGAAGAAACAGAATAGAAAAAGGAGCAGAGAAGAGGATTGTGGGACATGTAGTCCCGAGGACTGGCAGCCCCACTGTAACACGGAAACTGCAGCTCACACAGCAGGCTCAGCTAAATGGGGGAGAGAGAGAGAGAGAAAGAGAGCCAGGAGCCGGGAAAGCTTTTAGGGAAGTACACCCAGGACTCCAGAGGGAGAGGACAGTGCTGAGGGAACACCATCAGAGAGAGAACCCTGCTGACCTGCGCCACCAGAGGGAAAGCCACACAGCCTAGCGCCATCCCTGGCAGAGAAAGGAATGGAGTCACTGCCGGAATATAGATCTGGGCTCTACCCAGCGGAGTCGCCACGGGCAATTCAGAGTGAGCTGACTCCTGATCAGAGGAACCATCGCTGTATCGCTGGGTCAGGTGAGAGGGCCGATCGGCCATTATCTACTAACGTTCATAGGAAATGCAGTCTCTGATCATCTCCTGTATTATGTCTGCAGTCTCTGATCATCTCCTGTACTATGTCTGCAGTCTCTGATCATCTCCTGTACTATGTCTGCAGTCTCTGACCATCTCCTGTACTATGTCTGCAGTCTCTGATCATCTCCTGTGTTATGTCTGCAGTCTCTGACCATCTCCTGTATTATGTCTGCATTCTCTGATCATCTCCTGTATTATGTCTGCAGTCTCTGATCATCTCCTGTATTATGTCTGCAGTCTCTGATCATCTCCTGTATTATGTCTGCAGTCTCTGATCATCTCCTGTACTATGTCTGCAGTCTCTGATCATCTCCTGTACTATGTCTGCAGTCTCTGACCATCTCCTGTACTATGTCTGCAGTCTCTGATCATCTCCTGTATTATGTCTGCAGTCTCTGATCATCTCCTGTACTATGTCTGCAGTCTCTGATCATCTCCTGTACTATGTCTGCAGTCTCTGATCATCTCCTGTATTATGTCTGCAGTCTCTGATCATCTCCTGTACTATGTCTGCAGTCTCTGATCATCTCCTCTATTATGTCTGCAGTCTCTGATCATCTCCTGTATTATGTCTGCAGTCTCTGATCATCTCCTGTACTATGTCTGCAGTCTCTGATCATCTCCTGTACTATGTCTGCAGTCTCTGATCATCTCCTGTACTATGTCTGCAGTCTCTGATCATCTCCTGTATTATGTCTGCAGTCTCTGATCATCTCCTGTACTATGTCTGCAGTCTCTGATCATCTCCTGTACTATGTCTGCAGTCTCTGATCATCTCCTGTACTATGTCTGCAGTCTCTGATCATCTCCTGTATTATGTCTGCAGTCTCTGATCATCTCCTGTACTATGTCTGCAGTCTCTGATCATCTCCTCTATTATGTCTGCAGTCTCTGATCATCTCCTGTATTATGTCTGCAGTCTCTGATCATCTCCTGTACTATGTCTGCAGTCTCTGATCATCTCCTGTACTATGTCTGCAGTCTCTGATCATCTCCTGTACCATGTCTGCAGTCTCTGATCATCTCCTGTACTATGTCTGCAGTCTCTGATCATCTCCTGTACTATGTCTGCAGTCTCTGATCATCTCCTGTATTATGTCTGCAGTCTCTGATCATCTCCTGTACTGTGTCTGCAGTCTCTGATCATCTCCTGTACTGTGTCTGCAGTCTCCGACCATCTCCTGTACTGTGTCTGCAGTCTCTGACCATCTCCTGTACTGTGTCTGCAGTCTCTGATCATCTCCTGTACTATGTCTGCAGTCTCTGATCATCTCCTGTACTATGTCTGCAGTCTCTGATCATCTCCTGTACTATGTCTGCAGTCTCTGATCATCTCCTGTACTATGTCTGCAGTCTCTGATCATCTCCTGTACTATGTCTGCAGTCTCTGATCATCTCCTGTATTATGTCTGCAGTCTCTGACCATCTCCTGTACTATGTCTGAAGTCTCTGACTATCTCCTGTACTATGTCTGGGGGCTCTTTCTAACAGACTCTCTAACAGAAGCCCTCTCTGTGTGCATCAGAGAGACTCCCCTCCAGGTCTCATTAGTGTACCCTCTTCCTGTATTTTCTTTATTAAAAGATCACAGGAGGATCCCAGGGTAACAAAGACTTCTTAGGGGAGCATCTCTGTGTTTGGGTCGTTGCCATAGAAACATTTGTAAAGGGGAGGAGTTGGTAAGATGACCACGCCCATGTGGGGGCGCCAGAAATATTTCTGCACCCAGGCGCCGGTGACCCTAGGATCGGCCCTGTTCCCAGGACCCACCCGACATACCCGAAACTCGTCCGAAGATCCTCTCCTCTTATGACAGCATGTCGCTAAAGAGAAAAGAAGAGCACCATCCCCGCAAGCTGACAGCCTTCATGTTTCGGCCAGCCAAGCGGCGCAGCCAAAATGGCGCAGAGGCCGTCACGGTTGCAGAGACACCAGCGGCTCTCTCTCCTCTGATGATAGACTCAAGGGTTCCCTCTCATCACGGACCAACAGCACCTCCACAGTCTAGTTCTGGACTCCCAGCATCGCCTCCAGGGACACCTGTCAATGGACTACCCAGCTAAAGCAAGGATGAGGCTGGACTCCCCAGCCTCAGATAGCTATGTGGTGAGCCAGGAGTCCCTCTCACAGAGCCTCCCAAGAGATCAATCAAACCCCATAAACTCCTATCCCACTATAGGGCAGCCTGTAATAGACACAACATTAAAGGAGATGCTCATGTCCCTGAGAAGCTCACTTCAGGCAGACATGCTCTCCTTAATGCATAAGTTTGGGCACAATATCAATGTATCAGAAGACAGAGAATCACATGTTGAAGGAAATTTAGGAGACAAACCCACCTGGTCAATGATCTCATTGACGCCCATGATGACCAGGTAGAGGACCAGAAATGGATCACAGACAAACTTGGAGATATAGAAGATAGATCTTGCAACAACGTTAAGATCAGCGGCATTCCAGAATCCGTACAGACTCCTGAACTACCCACTTATGTTAGATCCATGATCAAACCTTTACTCCCGGAAAGGAAGAATATAGAATTGGTCATTGATCAAATTCATAGACTCCCTAAACCGCCATTCCTGCCCAATTCAGCACCAAGGGATGTAATTTTTCGCATTTATTTTTTTCACATGAAAGAACAACTTATGGAAAAAGCGAAATCTATGGGGAATTTGCCTGATCCATATTCTACCATGCAATTCTTTGCAGACCTATCCCAACATACACTGCAACGACACAGACAGCTCAACGCGATTACGAAAGCCCTGCGTAATCACCACATCCAGTATCAATGGATCGCACTGGCGAAAATTTTGATTACACATAATAGTACTAAACATGTGGTATCTGCACTCCAAGATGGCCTAAACCTCCTGCAGAGATAGAATATTATTCCAGATGCATCTACACCTACCCCAATGGAGCAGAGTATGGGAGAGAATCATCAACTTCACCCATTGCCCCAGCGCAATAACAAGCTTCGGCCTCGTTAACAAGCTGTTGCGGGAAAGGGCACCTCATGTCAACCTCGCTGGCGAGTGGCCTCTATCGGCCGTTAGAACTCTTTACCTCACTGTTCTTTTTCCTGGGCACAAGTTGTGCCAAGTTTCTAGGAAACATTCCAGGACTCCTGTCCTTTCTTTGTTTGTTTGTTTTCTTGTTATTTTTTCTTTTTTTTCTAAGCTGCTGTATACTTACTTGATTGCCTGAATCACCGACAACAACCCTCCCGCTATTTCTACCAACGCTTCCTGCTACGTCATCTATAGCATCCAACAAGTAGAAGCCTTGACCTCATCTCACCATAAGTGAAATTTACATTCCTCAAATTTTTCCAAAGATCCTGCCAGCTGTTAACACAATACTATGAAAATCAACATAATATCCATTAAAGCCAAGGGTCTCAACAACCCAGAGAAAAGAGCATCTTTGTGGGACATGGCCAAACAAAGTCACTGTGACATCCTATGTGCACAAGAGACACACTTCCAAGCAGCTAACCCACCCACCTGCATCAACAAGAACTTGCGCCAATGCGCCAGCAAAAAAAAGGGCGTTTTGATTGTAACAACTCTCTCTCTCTCTTTTTAAGTTCAACAATGCATAAATGACCCTGAAGGTCATTACCTTATCCTAATCTGCAACATCAGTAATGCCCCATACACCATTGTAACACTCTATGCACCGAATGTTCATCAATCATGCTTTCTGCGTAAACTGCAAAAAAAAGTTAGTGCACTACAGCAAGGATCAATAATATGGTGTGGGGGTTTCAACATTACCCCTGACCCTCTACTGGATTCCACCTCTTATCTCAAAAGAGGTAGCGAGATTATACGTTCCTCTTCCCTTGCCATAATTCATATTTGCGGATTGATCTGTTTCTTTTAGACCAATGGACACTACAAGAAGTATCTTCTTTCACCATTCTCCCCACTACATAGTTACATAGTTAGTCAGATTGAAAAAAGACACAAGTCCATCTAGTTCAACTATAAAAAAATTAAAATAAATAAAATAAAAAATTTCATACAATCCCACATACCCAATCCTATACCCACAGTTGATCCAGAGGAAGGTGAAAAAACCCCCAGAAAAGCAGGATCCATTTTGCTACAGCAGGGGAAAAATTTCCTTCCTGATCCCAGAGAGGCAATTGGATTTTCCCAGGATCAACTTTACCTACATACTGTATGTTAGTGCCCAGTTATATTATGTACATTTAGGAAAGAATCCAGGCCTTTCTTAAAGCAATCTACTGAGCTGGCCAGAACCACCTCTGCATGTTGTGGCTCAATAACATGGCCAGCAGCAGAAAAAAAAAGGACAAGCGTGCCCCACAGCCACCTGCAGAGGATTCACCATGTCCATGACCACCACTGTTGACTGTAGACACAGAAGCTGCTTGCCCTCTTTTAGTGGCCTGTGAGTGTCTGCCTCTCTTCGGTGGCCTTCTGGACATGATATATTTTTTGTTTTGCGACACCACACTGTATTAGATACTGTGTACACCACCAGAAGTGTAGAAAAAAACAGTATTACGGCTGCACTGTATTGTGTACTGTGTACACCACCAGAAGTGTATTAGAAACTGTATACACTGTATTAGATACTGTGTACACTGCATGCACTGTATTAGAAACTGTACACACTGTATTAGATACTGTGTACACTGCCTGCATTGTAATAGAAACTGTACTATGGCTGCACTGTATTGTGTACTGTGTACACCACCAGAAGTGTAGTAGAAACTGTACACACTGTATTAGATACTGTGTACACTGCCTGCACTGTATTAAAAACTGTACTATGGCTGCACTGTATTGTGTACACCACCAGAAGTGTACTAGAAACTGTACACACTGTATTAGATACTGTGTACACTGCCTGCAATGTATTAGAAACTGTACTACAGCTGCACTGTATTGTGTACTCTGTACACTACCAGAAGTGTAGTAGAAACTGTACTACGGCTGCATTGTATTGTGTACTGTGTACACCACCAAACGTGTAGTAGAAACTGTACACACTGTATTAGATACTGTGTACACCGCCTGCACTGTATTAGAAACTGTACAATGGCTGCACTGTATTTTATACTGTCTTCACCAATAGAAGTGTAGTAGAAACTGTACACACTGTATTAGATACTGTGTACACCGCCTGAAGTGTATTAGAAACAGTACACCACTGAATGCACTGTAGATATAGGCTACACTGGATGCAGAGTGTATATATATATATATATATATATATATATATATATATATATATATTATATATATATATATTATATTTATGGTCGAAGCCCTTCAACCGGGATGGATGTGAACCACATAAACACGCCACAAGACATACATCATGAAATGGACCTGAAGTGTGCCCTGGTCTGCTGGTCGTTTACCAAAAAAGGGGGCAAAAACAATCAGGTAGGGCTGAAAGCTCTTTATTGGTTTAGTGTTATTTACTGTTGTGTGTCTTGAAAAGATGGATGTCGACCCTGGGGCCAGATTGCTGGGCTTTGGATACTGCGCTTAGGCCGCAGAAACCGTAATAGGCCAAGTAGATGGTGCTTGAATGACTGTAATGGAAATTTGTACGTTCTGTATATAATTGTATTGTATTTTGTATGTATTGCACTCTGCCCTCACTGTGCACACGGCACTAATAATGTTTTCAGTAAATGTTTACATTCTTTCGAGTCCTGATTAGAATTAGCCTGCCTATGTAACGCCCCTTGTTACCATAAACCTACAATTGTAATATTAATGTGATACCTACGTAATCATGTGCATAAAAACCTTCAATTGCGTCATAATAAAGCAGAACAGTAATTTGGAAAGATGCTGAGCGTATCTTTTGTGTCTGTTCCCTACTGCAGTAGATATTATTAATTTGGAACCACTAATCAATATGAGGATAGGAGTTGCCTATCATCAATTCAACCGAGTCAATGACCAAGCGGGGAAGAAAGCCAAACGGAGAACAAGAGGATGGGCAACATGTCTCTGAAGATGGTACTCATGATTGGCAAGCGTTTGGAGTTGGCTATGGGCTGCTGCTTCTGAATGCCGTGCACAAATGGCTCGGATCGCATGGGTTGCGAACGAGGATAGCTTTGTGAGATCCTGTAAGGCCAGGGAGTGTTGGATGCTGGCTAAGTATAGTCTGATGGTGTTGTGTGATAGAGCCAATTGAGTGTGGCAATATGAAATGAAAGCTAGTATGTGCTTATGTGCTTGCCGCGGGGCAGGATGTCAGAAACTTGCAGAAGGTGTTCCAAGCTGTGTGGTAGGCCTTGAGTGTGTTGCGGGATAAGGAATGATTGATGAACTGGGTCGCACTGTGAAGGTGCTGCTTTAATCCAATGTCAGCTGAGACCAAGGTGGGATAAAAGATGACGTTGGGTCGGCTCCGGGTTTCTGCTGGAAAAATTAAATGACGTTAAAATGGGACAGTGCATCTGCTGCGACCTTACACTTGCCCGAAATGTATGTGCAGTGCACATTGAACTGATGCTGCAGGGATAATTGTACCAGCCTGTGTAGGAAGGACATAATAGGGAGCAACTTGGACCTGCCCTTGTTAACGATATCGGCCGTGGCCTGGTTGTCAGTGGCGGAGGCCACCATTTGTCAGTCTAGGTATGGCCCCAGACCTGAGAGGCTGCCACGATCGGGTATAGCTTGAAATGAGCAAGATAGGATAAACCCGGGGATTAGGAGTATCTCTGGAGGCCACGGTCCTGCAAACCAATGATGGCCAAAAATTGCAGCGAAGCCTGTGAAGGCTGCGGCATACATTACTACCTGTGGCGATAAAGGTGATACTGATGGTATGAACATGGATATGCCATTCCAACTAGTAAGGAACTCATCCCACATAGACAAATCCGCTACTGCTGCTGTGTCTAGTCTAAGGATTTGATCGGGGTCCTGTGTCTGAGAGAGGAAGACCAAGAGGCGCAAAATAAAAGATCATCCCTGGGGAATAATTCTCATTGCGAAATTGAGCATCCCTAAGAGGAATTTAAGCTATTTCTTAGTACACCCCTGTGCACGGGTAAAGTCATGAAGAACCGACCTGATATGGGTCGGTTTGTAGGGGGGCAGGCTGGCCTGTATGGAGTGAGTGTCAAGGTTGACCCAGAGGAAGGTGATAGAGTGTGCTGGGCCTTCCACTTTGTGTTCTGCTATGGGCACATTGAGATAACCAAACATCACTCTTAACCTATCTAGGTCTACCGGGGGCTGTTCGATTAGCAGGAAGTCATCCAGATATTAAATGACCATCTGGCAATGGGCTTGGTGTGACAGGATCCAAGTGAGGGACTGTGCGAAGGTGTCAAAGAGCCACGGGCTGCTTTTAGAGCCGAAGGTCAGTTTAGTGGCAAAGTAATATGACTCTTTCCATTTAATGCCGTGCCAGCACCAGAGGGACGGTTGGATGGGTAGAAGCGCTTGTGCCTATTTTAATAATGGCCTGGAGCATATTTCAGGGAAAATTCCTCTGAATGAATTAAAGAATTTAAACTCAGGGTAAGGGAAGAATGAGGTGCAGATAGGCCGTACACCAAACAAATTTTATGTGAAGCTAAAAAATGGCCGAGGACACGGACTTAAGAGACGCCTGCCAGGTGCTGGACCCATCTGTCGCTGGTGGTGGGAAGAGGAGGTTGAAGAGCTTGACTTTCCTGGCTGTAGCGGGGAAGGGCACGCCCCTGCGACTTAGTTCCGCTGTAGATCTAGAGAATGGGTAGTGCTGCGCTAATCCTAAGTAATTATCAAAATGGTGTATAGTCAGTAGTATACATACAGAGCTTTAATGCGTTGCTATTTGTTACAGTCGGATGGATGTACGATGGTATTAATTAAAGATGTGGCTCAGAATATTTGTTTACAATAAGAGTACCCCCTGAGATCTGAGCAGGGGTCTATATCCAACATAAGGGGGCGGTGGTAATGTTTGAATGGAATCAATAGGATTGAGTGGGATCAGGTGATATACAATGTAAAAAACAGTACTAGTAAGAAATAATAAATAACATAAGTGACTTTCAATAATAGATAGGTGCGTTACGTAAAAACAGTACTTTTAAAAGATGATATTAAACTTAGGTGACTGTCAATCATATATAAAAAAATGTATTACCATTGAAAATAAATAAATTCACAGTGGGGGGTAACCAGTGCTAATTGTGCTAGTATAAGGTGCAGCGTGACAAGCCTATTTAAGGCAGTGAGGTGGTGGTGGACTGCTAGTTCATAATGTGCATATGTGCAAAAAATTCAATATATAAAATGAATAATTTAAGGATGAATAATAAAGAATCTCAAATCCTTGTAAAATGTTTGACAGATAGAAAGTCTTATAAAACCAAAAAAAACACAAATGTCCATAGAAATTTCCACAAAAGTGATGACAACGTCTTGGCATGCACACGTTGCAGTTAAAGTGCTCAAGTGCAACACATCCAGTGCTTCTTCGTGTGACACCACTAAGGTTAGGTAGTGGCCCCTTACCTTTAGGTAATAGGGCAACAGCGTGTAGTACAATTGACTCTTTAGGGTCCTCCTATTAGCTCCAGCGCGTCCCTCACCAGCCTACGTCCTGGGATGGAGTTCCCTCAGGTATAGTGCCAGAGCGGGGGGTATGGAAGATGATAGGCAGAAAAGGAAAAGGCCAATAGTGTAATCCCGTTTTAGGTGTAATAAAACCTCTTTTATTAAGATTATGTAGGTACTCACATTTAAAATTGGACAACAGCAGATGTAATCCAACGAGCAGCGAACTCGTATGCCTCTATGGTGAATGCAGCCTGTCTCGTCCCTACGCGTGACGTCACACCACACGTGACTTCAAGTCACGTGTGGTGTGACGTCACGCGTAGGGACGAGACAGGCTGCATTCACCATAGAGGCATACGAGTTCGCTGCTCGTTGGATTACATCTGCTGTTGTCCAATTTTAAATGTGAGTACCTACATAATCTTAATAAAAGAGGTTTTATTACACCTAAAACGGGATTACACTATTGGCCTTTTCCTTTTCTGCCTATCATCTTCCATACCCCCCGCTCTGGCACTATACCTGAGGGAACTCCATCCCAGGACGTAGGCTGGTGAGGGACGCGCTGGAGCTAATAGGAGGACCCTAAAGAGTCAATTGTACTACACGCTGTTGCCCTATTACCTAAAGGTAAGGGGCCACTACCTAACCTTAGTGGTGTCACACGAAGAAGCACTGGATGTGTTGCACTTGAGCACTTTAACTGCAACGTGTGCATGCCAAGACGTTGTCATCACTTTTGTGGAAATTTCTATGGACATTTGTGTTTTTTTTGGTTTTATAAGACTTTCTATCTGTCAAACATTTTACAAGGATTTGAGATTCTTTATTATTCATCCTTAAATTATTCATTTTATATATTGAATTTTTTGCACATATGCACATTATGAACTAGCAGTCCACCACCACCTCACTGCCTTAAATAGGCTTGTCACGCTGCACCTTATACTAGCACAATTAGCACTGGTTACCCCCCACTGTGAATTTATTTATTTTCAATGGTAATACATTTTTTTATATATGATTGACAGTCACCTAAGTTTAATATCATCTTTTAAAAGTACTGTTTTTACGTAACGCACCTATCTATTATTGAAAGTCACTTATGTTATTTATTATTTCTTACTAGTACTGTTTTTTACATTGTATATCACCTGATCCCACTCAATCCTATTGATTCCATTCAAACATTACCACCGCCCCCTTATGTTGGATATAGACCCCTGCTCAGATCTCAGGGGGTACTCTTATTGTAAACAAATATTCTGAGCCACATCTTTAATTAATACCATCGTACATCCATCCGACTGTAACAAATAGCAACGCATTAAAGCTCTGTATGTATACTACTGACTATACACCATTTTGATAATTACTTAGGATTAGCGCAGCACTACCCATTCTCTAGATCTATTTCACGAGGTCAGGTGCCTACCTTTTAACAGTGCATGCAGCTTTTCTATTTCTAGCCTATTCCATATATGATAGCGCGGGAATAATCCATCTCCTCTATCTTAGTTCCGCTGTAACTAAGGGATGATCCATCCCTTGAGGGACTGCACGCTGCCGCTCTCTGAAACTGGAGAGGGTGACAGAGGGGCAGATGTGAGGTCTTCGCTGCTGGCCTGTGACATGGCTCTGGCTAACTTGTGCCCTAGCTGCAAAGTCCTGGTTTTTGAGGTTAAAAGCTCAGTCGACCGGAACCTGGGAGAATAACGTCCAACTTGGAGCAGGATGGAACTACCTGAACTCAACTCACTTAGATGAGAAATGACTGGCTTAATTACATGCCATTAGGAGGTGAATGAGTGTCCGGGTCGTGCGACTTTGAAACCATGAATGGAATTTGAAGGGAAACGGCTTTGAGAACAGTTGGTTTGAATCTATGTGGGACGATGTGGCGACTGGATTCGAGCTGGACCCTAGGGTGAGCCGCACTGAGGGGTGACCATCAATGACGGGACAAATCATACAGTGATCTGAATTTAAAAGTGAACCGTTGCGTTGCTGAGGCGACCAACATCGAAGAACTGTATAGCCTATGACGGGATAAAAGAAACGAAAAATGCACGAATGACCCGACACAAAGCGACTGCCGCACCTAAGGAGAACATAACAGACAATATACAAAATAAGACCACTAAATGATTGAAGTTATGGTGACACAAATCGGGGTGCCATAACTGTGACTTGACAGCGAACCAAACTGTGGAATATGGGATGAGATGAGGGCGAAATGAAATGAGCGAAATGAGGGCGAAATGAAATGAGCGAAATGAAGCCGACACAAATCAGAGTGCTGCTAATGCGACTGGACTAGGATCAGCATGTGGGGTATATGAAATGAAATGACTGAAATGATTGCCATGACAGAGGCACGAATCGGTGTATGCGATAGCGACTGACAGCGAACCTGTCTGTGTAACAGGAAATAACAATGGCCAACATGAGTCAACGTGAATTAGTGCATCGCAGACACGACTGAATTCAAATCGGAGTGAAGGGTATGCGAAATGTAATGAATTAAATGTTTTCCATGACAGTGGCACGAATTGGTGTGCCGCAATTTGCGACTGATAACGAACCGGACTGTGGAGCATGGAATGGAATAAGATGGAATGACTAGAACAAGCAGTCATGAATCGATGCGTCGCAGATGTGATTGGTTCGAATCAGAGTGAAGGGTGTGCGAAATGTAACAAATTAAATGATTTGCCGTGACAGAGGCACAAATCGGTGTGCCGCAATTTGTGACTGATAATGAACCAGACTGTGGAGCATGGAATGCATGAGACGGAATGACTAGAACGGGTCGACACGAATCAGTGTGTCGCAGATGCGACTGGGTTCATATCGGAGTGACGGATGGAAAGTAATGGCCTGGAGCTAAGTGCAGCTAGGGGTAGGGCCAGCATGACTTGGGTTGGGACAGTGAGGCGGAGGCATGGGTTTAGGAGGTAGGACAGTGGGGGGAGTTTAGGTAACTTTGGGGGGTGGAGTTTAGGAGCGGTACTCAGTGAGGGAGAGAAGATTGTAGGGACAGGTGATTTCTGGCTAGCGGTCCCCAGTTAGGCAGAGCTGTACAATGGGAGACTTGGAGAAGCTATTTGAGAGATTGCGGGAGGAGACGGGCGGCGAGAGGCACTGACTGGCTGCAGGCTGCGGTTTCCAGTTTGCTGCAGGCCCCCAGCCAGGCACCCTCCAGTGCGCGCGCCAGCCCCTCTCCCCTGGAGCGGCCATGTGCTAGGAGGTCTAGGCCTCCTGAGCGTTTTAGCCTGCCGCTGGATGGTGCCCGGGACCGGATTGGAGGCACTGTGCAGGATCCGGCGCCGCCTGCCAGGAAGAAGTCTGCGGTGGATGGTGGGACGGCCGGGATAAATCCCTCTCACGGCGGACTCGGGGGGGGGGGCCTGTCGGCTGGTCCTGCTCCCACCCCCCTGCGGTGGATACCAGAAGGACGGCGGCCGCCTCTCAGGGCTCCCCGCCTGAGCGGAGGGCAGCTCAGCGTGGGAGAGATGCCTCGACGGGTGCTGGCTTGTTGCCAGGAACGGCCGGGGCCTGTAATCCGGAAGGGGGAGGGACGAGGAGACTGGTAGATGTAACACCGCGTCTTTGTGGGGACCAGGGCGGGGTACGGTCCAGATCGGCGGCCAGGCGGGCTTCTCCTGCCCGGCCTGAAGCTCAGCGTGGCAGTCGTGTGGAGTGAGAGGCACGGATTGGTGCGGCGCGTGGTGAGGACTTCACTACAAGGCGCTCAGGAGCGGCGAGGAATCAGACGATGCGGCCTACTGACACCGCTCAAGGAGGGGCCGGGAGTTCCCAAGACAGTCTGTCGGAGGGAGAGTTGGAGGAACGGGATGCGAGCATGATCCAAGAGGCGGCGAGTGGAATGGGCGACACGGCTGGATGTCCGGTGCGGCAGAGACAGCCAGGTGAGAACCTTTCTGTATTTTTCCTCTCCTGTCCTTAGCAAGGGGGCTTCTGGGTGCAGGGGTACTGGGGTAGCAATGGGTCAAGGGGTTGGCTCTGGTGGGTTAGGTCAAGGTAGTGGGTCGCTGTCCGTTGGAGGAACGGGGGAGCGAGATGTGGGAGTGATGCAAACCTTGTTGGCGGGCTTGCGTGAGGTGTTGGCGCGCTGTGAGGCTGGTACACGGCCGGTAGCGGGCACTTCCCCGGTGGCGGTGTGGGCTGCAGCCCACGTTTCCACTGGTCATGGATCTGGGCAGGCCGGGCCGGCCCCTGTGGTGTCGGCTGGAAGTACAGGGCTGGTAGGGGGTCCAAGTTCGGGTGATGTAGGGGTGGCTAATACGATGGCCCCGCCGGCATTGCCGGCAGTGGTGGCCGGTACAACGGCGGCGGCCAGTGATGCCGCGGCGGTTGGTAAAGGGACAGTGGGTGTGGATGGGGTGCATTTAGCGGATGCCGCCAAATGCAAAGTTTACGTCTGTTTTGAGGGGCCTTTGGGTGCTCATTTGAAGACGGAGGTGAAAGAGCGCATTTGGAAAGGTGAGTATGTTGAAATCTTCTCTTTGCTTCCCTTGGAGAAGTTTAACTTGGACAAAGTTAAACCTGACGAGAGCAAGAAAGAGGAGGAGGAGAAGCGGCGCTACAGATTGATCCCACGCACGTTTGCAAACTGGTTGCAAGCGTTTGCGATTTTGGCGAGCGTGATGGGGTAAAAGCGCCGGAGAATTGCTCGTCGCTTTTCTGCTACCTTGATTCGATTGAGGAAGCGCAAAGGGTGTATGGGGGGACTGCTTGGCTGCGCTATGACGAGCAGTTCCGGCAGAGGAAGGCGGTCCGCCCTTCTTTACGGTGGGACCATAAGGACATTAGCCTATGGATTAAGCTAATGTCCTCTCCTAGTTCGGTGCCTCCCTTTCAGGGTGGGGCCGGGGGTTCGGGCTCAGCCGGACAACCGGCTGGTAGTCGCATGGGTTTCTGCTGGCAATTTAATGCAGGCACATGTAAATTCGGAGCAAAGTGTTGTTTCCGACATGAGTGTTCCACATGTGGGGGTTCACATTCACAGTCCCGGTGCTTTAAACAGGGACGGGGAAAGGGTGGGGAGGTTGGAAAAAGGGAGGACGCCGGTGATGGTAAAAAGGATGGTCCCCTTTCTAAGGCGGTATCCTGATCGGACCGCGGCTGAGCTTTTGGAGTTAGGGTTTACGGAGGGTTTTAAATTGAATAGTCGACTACAGGTGATTCCGCCGATGGCGGACAATTTAAAGTCAGGTAAAGAGCACCCTGGGGTTATTATGGAAAAATTCTTAAAAGAAGTTTCGTTGGGACGTATGGCCGGCCCGTTTGAGTTGCCGCCGGTACCCAATTTGGTCATATCCCCTTTGGGTGTTGTTCCTAAGAAAGAGCCGAACAAGTTTCGGCTCATTCATCATTTGTCCCACCCGCGTGGGGGATCAGTTAATGATTCTATTGACCGGGGCCTCTATACTGTGTCTTTTGATACGGCGGTCGCCTGGGTCCAGCATTTGGGAAAAGGCGCCTTATTAGCAAAAACAGATATTGAGGCTGCTTTTCACTTCTTGCCAGTTCATCCTGATTGCTGCCGTCTGTTGGGATGTCGGTGGCAGGGTAAATATTTTGTTGATCGATGTTTGCCCATGGGGTGTGCTATCTCCTGTTCCTTGTTCGAGCAGTTTAGTTCTTTTTTTGGAATGGGCGTTGCGGGACGTGTCCGGCTTGTCATCCATCATCCATTATTTGGATGATTTTTTGTGTATAGGGCCTGCGGGGAGTATGGTATGTGCCTCTCTGTTGGCCACAATTCAACATCTGTTTGAAAACTTTGGGGTGCCGTTGGCCGCTGATAAGACGGAGGGACCGGATACTGAGTTGTGTTTTTTGGGTATCATTATTGATACCGTGGCTATGGAGTGCCGTTTGCCTTTGGACAAACTGGAGGGTTTGCGGCAGGAGGTGGCTGGGGCTTTACGGGTACGGAAGATTCAGCTTCGAGCTTTGCAATCGCTGCTTGGCAAGTTGAATTTTGTCTGCCGCATCATGCCCATAGGGCGTGGGGATGGTGGCTTGGAATTTCATGATGTGTGGGTGGAAGGGAATGCTCTGAGGGTGTTCCTAAGAAGATCTAAGATGGATCAGTTGGAAAAAGGGGCTTGGGTGGAGTTAAGGTCGGTCCCAGGTTCTCCGATATGTCCGGTGGCGGCTGTGGGAGAATTTTGCAAAATTAGGCCTGCAGGCGTGGGAGCTTTCTTCCGTCATGAGGATGGGACGGCTGTGTCCCGTTTTCAATTTCAAGCGGTGTTTAGAAAATGTTTGGAGGCTGCGGGTTTGAAGGCGGCAGATTATTCTTCCCACTCGTTCTGCATTGGTGCGGCCACCGAAGCGGTTCGGTGGGAGTTGGATGATAAGGTGGTTCAGCGTATTGGAAGTTGGGAATCGTCAAGGTTTAGAATATACGTTCGCCCAACTTTGTCGTGAGCATTTATTTAAAAAAATAAAAAAATCACAATAAAAGAAGAAATCTTTAAATCTCATGTTGGGGGGGGGGGGGGGGCAGGGGATTACGGTTGTGGCTCCTCTCTCTCTCCTTATTTCTTATGTTACATGTTAGGTTTTCAAGTGTGTTAAATTTTTTTTTTTTTTGGGAGACAGGGTGATGTGTTTTAATTTTTCCCTATCCCTTTTTCCGGTTTCTTTCTTTCAGATTCAGCAACCTGCTTGGTGTGGATACTTGGACACTCATATGCGTATTGGGGTGCCAGGAGGGCAGGTGTTAGGAAGGATGGCAGGTTGTTGGGTTTGTCTGGGGAGGACGCGATAGTGCGATGGATTGGATTCCCGGGCATGCTGTGGTCCAGGGTGGTACCGGAAATGCAACGGTTCACTAGATTGGATCGCCCCCCTGATGTGGTTCTGCTACATGTGGGGGGGAATGACCTGGGCTTACGGTGTGCGAGGGAATTAATCAGGGACATCAAATTTGATTTGCTGTGGCTCCAATCATTCTTCCCTGATACTATTTGTATATGGTCGGATATTGTGGCCAGAGCAGCGTGGCGTTTGGCTCGCTCTGTGGCAGGTTTGATAAAAGTTAACAAAGCGGTCGCAAAATTTTTTGTAAGGAACGGGGGTTTGGCGGTTCGTCACTGGGAATTGGAGGAGGAAACGTGGTGTTTTTTACGCTCGGATGGTGTGCACCTGAATGCTATAGGTATTGACCTGTGGCAGCTGGGTTTGCAGGATGGTGTGCAGCGGGCGTTTTGGTTGTGGAGGGCGACATGCACGTAAGGTGTCACGTGTGTTTGCTGTGGCGGTAGGTCTATGGGGTCTTTGAAGGTGGTGATAAAAAATAATGGCGGTTTGGGAGGGGGTTGGGCCCATACAGAGGTATGGGGGCGACCTTTCCCTCACAATAGTGTTTAATAGGTTGTATCTGGAAGGAAGTAGCTGGTTGTCCCTGAGCTCGCGTAATACACGGCGTGGGGCCTTTCATGGGTGTACCGATACAACTAGTTGGTGGAATTTATAATTGACCTTCAAAGACCTCTAGATCAAAAAGTTTATAAGGATGTGTATTTGGTTAATGTTATTAAAAATGTATTATATGCATTAAGTTATATGTTTGAAAAAGTGTTGGTAATTTTTATTTTGTTGTAATAAAAGGCTGCTGTGGCCATTCGACTCCAAAAAGTATTGTGTCGTCTGGTCATTTGCTCCAAAAAGTATTGTGTCATCTGGTCATTTGCTAAGTAAAATGGTAGTAGGTAGTGTAATGTTAATTAGGGGAGCCTCACAATATGGCATATCCCTTAGTCATGATTGCCACGACAGAAGCACGAAACGGTGTGCCGCAGTTGTGACTGACGACAAGCCGGACTGTGGCGCATGGAACTGTACGAGACGCAATGACTAGAACGAGCAGTCACAAATCGGTACGTCACAGATGCGACTGGATTTGAATCGGAGTGACGGGTATATGAGACGAATGGAATGATTGACATGACAGAAACACGAATCGGTTTGCCGCAATTGCGACTGACAATGAACCGGACTGTGGAGCATTGAATGGAATGAGATGACATGAGTAAACGAGCCATCGAGAATTGGTGTGTCGCAGATGCGACTGGATTTGAATGGAGGTGAAGGGTATGCGAAATGTAATAAATTAAATGATTTGCCATGACAGAGGCACGAATTGGTGTGCCGCAATTTGCGACTGATAATGAACCGGACTGTGGAGCATGGAATGCACAAGACGGAATGATTAGAACGAGACAAATCGGTGTGTCACAGATGCGACTGGATTCGAATCGGAGTGACGGGTATATGAGACAAATGGAATAACAAATAGTCAGCCTAGTGCGCAAAAACCACACTCTCTAACAGACACGGGAAGCTGCCAACATAAAGGAGTATACTCACAAAACTCAAGGCAAATCTAAAATGAATAAATATGTGGCGCTACCTCATCTGAAATATGATAACAGATAAAAAAGATGTGTACTAAAAATGATCCAATATAAAATAAACTGAACGATCTTCAAAATAACACGTTTCTATATGTTATTTTGAAGATCGTTCAGTTTATTTTATTTTGGATCATTTTTAGTACACATCTTTTTTATCTGTTATCATATTTCAGATGAGGTAGCGCCACATATTTATTCATTTTAGAGACAAATGGAATGATTTCCATGACAGAAACACGAATTGGTGTGCCGCAATTGCGACTGACAACGAACAATGACTAGAACGAGCCAACACAAATCGGTGTGTCGCAGATGCGACTGGATTCGAATCGGGGTGAAGGGTATGCAAAATGTCAGAAATGAAATGATTTGCCATAATGGAGGCACGCATGGGTGTGCCGAAATTTGCGACTAATAATGAACCGAACTGTGGAGCATGGAATGCATGAGACGGGATGACTAGAATGAGTCGACACGAATCGGTGTGTCGCAGATGCGACTGGATTCGAATCGGAGTGAAGGGTATGCGAAAAACCAATGGATGCCATGACAGAGATCCGAATTGGTGTGCTGCAATTGCGACTGACAGAAAACTGGATTTGCAGAGCATGGCATAAGATAACATGACAAAACTAGCTGGGACGAATCGGTGAGTCGCTTATGCGACTGGATACGGACCAGAGTGTAGGGTAATGCGAACTAAAATAACTGAAATGATAGACAGTGTTTTTTAAGTGAAATGGGCCGACTATGTGGTGTGAAACAACAAAGAATGTATAAATGAAACCAATGAAAAACGGCTTGGGGTTTGTGCTCACAAACTGAGCCACGTGTTTGTGGTTTTGCACAAGACTAAAAAGGCTGCATACGGAGACTTAACGAATGACATGTAAGTTCCGTTGCGGGGTTTCGGTGATACAAGGTACCTGGCAAACAACCATGCGTGAAATGAAAAAATGATATACGAATCCTACCTGCGACTGTTTGAGAAAGACTCGATCTACGAAAAACCATGAACGGAGAACCGAAAGCCTCTGAAAGTTCGGACACGCAGCTCACGAACACCGAGTGAGTTGGAAGAGTAGGCCTAGTGACGTAACGAATCGCGCCCTGGAACCGACAAAGACCACAGATGAGTGGGCTGCTTAAATACCCCCCGGACTCCTCCCATAAATTCAGGCCACCATACTGGCCTTCTTTTATATATATATATATATATATATATATATATATATATATATATATATATATACACAAGACTGTATATATATATATATATTAATACACCACCTGAAGTGTATTAGAAACAGTACACCACAGAATGCACTGTAGATATAGGCTACACTGAATGCAGAAGAGTATATATATACAAGTCTGTATATATATATATATATATAGTAGTGAGTGTACCGCTTGTATAACAGTGTAAATTTGCTGTATCCTCAAAATAACTCAGCAGACAGCCATTAATGTCTAATCTGCTGGCAACAAAAGTGAGTACACCCCTAAGTCAAAATGTACAAATTGGGCCCAAGGTGTCAATATTTTGTGTGGCCACCATTATTTTCCAGCACTGCCTTAACCCTCATGGGCATGGAGTTCACCAGAGCTTTACAGGTTGCCACTGGAGTCCTCTTCTACTTCTCCATGATGACATCACAGAGCTGGTGGATGTTAGAGACCTTGCGCTCCTCCACCTTCTGTTTGAGGATGCCCCACAGATGCTCAATAGGGTTTAGATCTGGAGACATGCTTGGCCAGTCCATCACCTTTACCCTCAGCTTTATAAGCAAGGCAGTGGTCATTTTGGAGGTGTGTTTGGGGTCGTTATGTTGGAATAATGCTCTGCGGCCCAGTCTCCGAAGGGAGGGGATCATGCTCTGCTTCAGTATGTCACAGTACATGTGGGCATTCATGGTTCTCTCAATGAACTGTAGCTCCCCAGTGCCAGCAGCACTCATTCAGCCCCAGACCATGATGCTCCCACCACCATGCTTGACTGTAGGCAAAACACACTTGTCTTTGTATGCCTCACCTGGTTGCTGCCACACACGCTTGACACCGTCTGAACCAAATAAGTTTGTTTTGGTCTCATCAGTCCACAGGACATGCTTGTCTTCAGCAAACTGTTTGCGGGCTTTCTTGTGCATCATCTTTAGAAGAGGCTTCCTTCTGGGATGACAGCCATGCAGACCAATTTGCAGTGTGCAGCATATTACTGAAAGGCTGACCTCCCCATCCCTTCAACCTCTGCAACAATGCTGGAAGCACTCATACATCTATTGCCCAAAGACAACCTCTGGATATAACGCTAAGCATGCACACTAAACTTCTTTGGTCGACCATGGCGAGGCCTGTTCTGGGTGGAACCTGTCCTGTTAAACTGCTGCATGGTCTTGGTCACCATGCTGCAGCTCAGTTTCAGGGTCTTGGCAATCTTCTTATAGCCTAGGCCATCTTTATGTAGAGCAACAATTCTTTTTTTCAGATCCTCAGAGAGTTCTTTGCCATGAGGTGCCATCTTGAACTTCCAGTGACCAGTATGAGAGAGAGTGAGAGCGAGAACACCAAATTTGACACTCCTGCTCCCCATTCACACCTGAGACCTTGAGCGCACTGTGATTAGCCAAAGCATGCAGGTCAGGTGCATGCTTTGGCCAATCATCATACAGCATTGAACTGCACTCTTGCAGTGCATTATAGGGCATTCCGCGGCACTCAAATTTTCCACGAATGCCCCATAATGTTCGCTGTACAGTGAACGAGCGAACACAACCGATGTTCGAGTCAAACTTATGTTCGACCAGAACATCAAGCTCATCCCTACTCCTGAACATTTAGAAGATCTCAATGTTCCATTCACTTCTGCAGAAGTTAGTTGACTCTCTCCCAAATAATAAAGCTCCGGGCCCCTATGGCTTTGTAGGAGAGTATTACAGGCAATTTAAACATGTTCTGTTTGACCACATTACCCTTCTCTTCAATGTTGCCTCTTCCTCAGCCTCCTTTTATCAAGAAATGCTAAATGCTTTGATCATCACTCTACCGAAACCAGGAAAGAAGACCACTTCACCCTAAAAGTTCCATCCTATCTCCCCGCTTAACCATGACACAAAACTATATGTCAAGGTAACTGCAAATAGATTGATTGACTTACTACCACTGCTGATTCACTCCGACTAAAATGATTTTACTAAAGGTCGCCAAACCTCCAACGCTACTTGCCGGATGATCAATATTATCCATCACGCAGAAAACCACGGAATACCTTCTTTGCCTGGATGCAGAAAAGGCATTCGACAGGGTCCACTGGCGTCTATGACCTTGGAAAAATTTGGATTTCAAGGCCATATCCTTTCAGCAATAATGGCCTTATACTCATGTCCATCAGCTCAAGTATATTGTTCCTCCATTCTGTCTGCATCCTTTAACATAACTAATGGCACGAGACATGACTGCCCCCTATCACCTCTAATTTTTAACTTGATGATAGAGCCCCTGGCTGAAAAAATTAGGTCCCAGCACAACATTTCAGGATTCCAATTTGGCTCCACAGAACACAAAATCAACCTTTTTGCAGATGATGTAATTCTCATGCTGACCAAACCTGCCTCTTCCCTGGCTTCGGTACAAAAAATACTAGATTAACTTAGCTCTGTCTCCTATTATAAGGTAAATGCATCCAAATCACTTATCCTAACTCTAGGAATGACAACAGGACAACAAATTTCCTTAAAGAATACCACCCCTTACGGATAGACCACAGATTCCCTTACCTACTTAGGGGTCACCTTAACTAAATCTACATCTGCTCTTTACCAAGCCAATATATTCCCTTTTTGAACATTATCCTAAAGGAATTAGATGGTAACTTCAAACTAATGCAGCGTACACATGATCAGACGTTCCAACAACAAAATCCTAGGATTTTTTCTGACGGATGTTGGCTCAAACTTGTCTTGCATACACACGGTCACACAAATCTTTTCGGAAATTACAAACGTCAAAAACGTGGTGACGTATAACACGTACGACAAGCCAAGAAAAATGAAGTTCAATAGCCAGTGCGGCTCTTCTGCTTGATTCCGAGCATGCGTGGAACTTTGTGCATCGGAATTGTGTACACACGATCGGAATTTACGACAACTGATTTTGTTGTCGGAAAATTTGAGACCCAGATCTCAAATTTTGTGATGGAAATTCCGATGGAAAATGTCCGATGGAGCCTACACACGGTCGGAATTTCCAACAACAAGCTCCCATCGAACATTTTCCGTCGGAAAATCCGAACGTGTGTACGGGGCATAACACTTTCATGATCTGGCAGACTAGCAGCATTTAAAATGCTTAAATTTCCTCAACTATTGTATCACTTTAGAGCACTCCCGATCCCAATTCCCCCGTCCTTTTTTACACAAATGCAATCTATTCTAGGACGCTTTGTATGGCAATATGAAAAATCTAGAAGTTCTCACACCATCCTAATAAAACACAGATTAGTGGGGGAACCAGTTATATTCATTTTAGAGATTACTATACCGCTACAATTCTGGCGCAACTTAAAGCCTGGTTTGACCCTGACTCTAACTGCCCATGGAGTACCATTGAAGCCCTCCAGATTCCTGGACATAACCTAAAAAACTGTCTTCTTAGTGCACCTAAAGTGAAGAAAAGTAATAAAGTACGTGGTCGACCCCGCCCCCTAAAACGTCACAGTCCCAGCATGCCCAGGGACTGTGACATCAAAAGGGGGCAGGGTCTCCGCCTATATAAGTCACAACGCAGCCCTCGGAGACCAGTCCAGCCGGAGAGAGCGTCGTGTCAACATCTGGGGGAAGAGAAGAGAAGAAGAAGCCCAGCAGCTCAGAAGTCCGGACCTCTGCTGGCAAGAGAGCTACCTGAACACAGCAGAGGAGCCGGCCGAAGAACTGGAACACCAGGAGAAGAGAGCGGAGAAGAACCAACCGGACGCCGGGAGAAGATGAAGCGGAGGGACCCCCGAAGCTGGAAGAAGACCCCCCGAAGCCGGAGGAAGATCCCCACCCCCGGAGCTGTTTAATAAAATATTTTAAAAACCTGTGTAGTGTGTTTTATTACTTACAATTTTTCCCTAGGTGAAGGGGTAGGGGGACCATGTACCCCATATTCATTCACATAGGGTGAGGTGCCGGGATCTGGGGGCCCCCTTATTAAAGGGGGCTCCCAGATTCCGATAAGCCCCCCGCCCGCAGACCCCGACAACCAACGGCCAGGGTTGTCGGGAAGAGGCCCTTGTCCTCATCAACATGGGGACAAGGTGCTTTGAGGTGGGGGGGCCCGCAGGGCGCCCCCCTCCCCTAAAGCACCCACCCCCCCATGTTGAGGGCATGCGGCCTGGTACGGTTCAGGAGGGGGGGGGCGCTCGCTCGTCCCCACCCCCTTTCCTGACCGGCCAGGCTGCGTGCTCGGATCGGGTCTGGTATGGATTTTAGGGGGGACCCCACGCCGTTTTTTCGGCGTAGGAGCTTCCCTTTATAACCCATACCAGACCTAAGGGCCTGGCATGCCCCGCAACAGGGCTCGCAATGTGTCAATCTCGCCGATAAAAGCGGCAAGATTGACATCCTTTGCTAGTCCCGTCGCACCTGAGTCACGTTCAAAATGAACGGACTTGGCCGTGTGTGGGCAAGTCCGTTCATTCTGAAAGTCCGCCGGAACTCCGGCGAAAGTCCGTCGGAAAGACGGGCGGACTTAGCCCGCCGGAAAGTCCCGGCGTGTATAGGCAAGTCCGTCCGTTTTAAAGTCCGGCGCACCTGGCGGACAAAGTCCGTCAGAAAGTGTGCCGGACCAAGTATGCCGGAAAGTCCGACCGTGTGTACGCGGCATTACATTGGTGACCTTTTGACCTGTGCAAAAATCGCGGCAAAATCACACGACTTTCTGCCTGAAAATGGTACGCTCACGTGTGAATGCAGCCTAAACCTTTATACTGACACTTGTTGTTTACAAGTTATCAGTATTTTTTTGCTAGAAAATTACTTAGAACCCCCAAACATTGTATATATTTTTTTTAGCAGAGAGCGTACAGAATAAAATGGTGGTTATTGCAATATTTTAATGTCACACTGTATTTGTGCAGCGGTCTTTCAAACGCTATTTTGGGGGGGAAAAAAAAAACTTTAATAAATTAATAAAAAACGAAACAGTAAAGTTAGCCCAATTTTTTTGTATAATGTGAAAGATGATGTTACGCCACAAGAATCGTGATCTTTATTCTAAGCAAAAAAATTTCATTCTCATTTTGGCCAGAATCTTGCAGATCTACAATGAACGTATGTGTGCTACCGCTGAAGGCCATCTGTCCTCTTCCATAACTGGGCACCTTGGATCACCTGGTTCCAAAGGTCTTACGATGTAGGCGGCTCTTGAAAATTCTTCTCTTTCTTCCTTTTTTATATCATCTGACTCTAACCTATAGAGGTTTAATACACTTTGCAATCACGTTTGATGTTTTTCATTCCTCATGCATATACTGTATTTTAACTGCAATGTCGATGTTTGACAACCACTATATGTATATTTTTTCTATAATGTACTGTATTAAAATGGCTCTCATAGTAAACATTTCCTTCTCGCTGTCAGATTAACAGACTTCATGGCAGACAGTATTGTCCCTATTGTAATTACTGTAATTAAGCCATTACAATAATTTCATCTTCCATAGTCTAGAATGAGCAGTCTTCACAAAAGGGAAAATAAAAATTAATGCAAAAGAAAGTGAAAGTGTATAATGGCTCATATCAACCACCCCCTTTTCAGCTGGAGTTTTTAAATGTTAAAGGTAAGAGGTGTAGCTATGGGCAAAAGTAAAAATGTAAAGAAATATAAATATAAACTGTACACATATTAGGCAGATGTGAAAAACTGCTGTAAATTAAGAATGCCTCTCAGAAATATAATTGTTAATATTTTATTTTTATCTATTTACAAAATGGAAAGTAAATGAACTGAAGAGAAATCCAAATCAATTCAATATTTGGTGTGACCATCCACTGCGTTCAAAACAGCATCAATTCTTCTTGGGAACACTTGCACATAGTTTTTGAAGGAACTTGGCAGGTAGGTTGTTCTAAACATCTCGGTGAACTAACCACAGATCTTCTGTGGATGTAGGCTGTCTCAAATCTTTCTGTCTCTTCATGTAATCCCAGACAGACGTGATAATGTTGAGATCAGGGCTCTGTGGGGGCCAAACCATCACTTCCAGGACTCCTTGCTCTTCTTTATGCTAAAAGGGTAGATCTTAATGACATTGGCTGCATGTTTGAGGTTGTTTGAGGTTGTGGTCCCGCTGCAGAATAAATTTGGAGCCAATCACATGCCTCCCTGATGCAGTGCCGGGACAAGGTAATTTAGCGTCCAGGGCAAAGACAACAAACTGCGCCCCCCCCCCCCCCCACACACACACACACACACACACACACACACACGATGTACAGTATGTCACAAAAGTGAGTGCACCCCTCACAGTTTTGTAGATATTTTATTATATCTTTTTATGTGACAACACTGAAGAAATGACACTTTGCTACAATGTAAAGTAGTGAGTGTACAGCTTGTATAACAGTGTGAATATAAATTTGTTGTCCCCTCAAAATAACTCAACACACAGCCATTAATGTCTAAAACGCTGGCAACAAAAGTGAGTACAACTTGGACCCAAAGTGTCAATATTTTGTGTGGCCACCATTATTTTCCAGCACTGCCTTAACCCTCCTGGGTATGGAGTTCACAAGAGCATCACAGGTTGCCACTGGAGTCCTCTTCCACTCCTCCATGATGACATCACAGAGCTGGTGAATGTTAGAGACCTTGCGCTCCTCCACCTTCCGTTTGAGGATGCCCCACAGATGCTCAATAGGGTTTAGGTCTGGGGACATGCTTGGCCAGTCCATCACCTTTACCCTCAGCTTCTTTAGCAAGGCAGTGGTCGTTCTGGAGGTGTGTTTGGGGTCGTTATCATGTTGGAATACTGCCCTGCGGCCCAGTCACCGAAGGGAGGGGATCATGCTCTGCTTCAGTATGTCAAAGTACATGTTGGCATTCATGGTTTCCCCAATGAACTGTAGCTCCCCAGTGCCGACAGCACTCATGAAGCCCCAGACCATGACACTCCCACCACCATGCTTGACTGTAGGCAAGACACACTTGTCTTTGTACTCCTCACCTGGTTGCTGCCACACATGCTTGATACCATCTGAATCAAATAAGTTTATCTTGGTCTCATCAGACCACAGGACATGGTTCCAGTAATACATCTCCTTAGTCTGTTTGTCTTCAGCAAACTGTTTGCAGGCTTTCTTGTGCATCATCTTTAGAAGAGGCTTCCTTCTGGGACGACAGTCATGCAGACCAATTTGATGCAGTGTGCGGCTTATGGTCCCCCTCCTCCCAATACAAATCTCTCTCTGCTGAAATCCCAGCACAAATCTTTTCTCCATCCTCTGTCTAAGCTCAAATCCTCTCTCTTCCCAAATGTTTGCTGCTAGCACAACTATCCCTCCCCAAAAAAGCACCCTGTTAGCACACATGTATTGGATGTGCCGCTCCTTCCAACAGGTACCCCCATTCTTCTAGTGCCGCTTTGATGGCCAAGAGCTCCCGATATCCCACATCGTAGTTCCTCTCAGAAGATGACAATTTGCGGGAGAGGAATGCAATTGGGTATAGGAGAGCTTTGGACCCTTGTCGTTGTGACAGCACTGCTCCAACTGCTATCTCAGATGGATTAACCTCAAGAACGAATGGCAGGGCCGGGTCAGGATGTTTCAGGATGGATGCAGACGTAAATAGCTTTGTCAAGGTTTCAAAGGCTGACTGTGCTCCAGAGGACCAGTGGAACCATATGCCTTGCCTGGTCAATTCGGTGATGGGGGCAATGATGGCATTAAACCCCCTCATGAACTTCCTGAAAAAGTTGCCAAATCCAATGAAACGTTGGATACCTTTCTTATCCGTGGGTACTGGCCAGTCCAAAATGGCGGTAACCTTTTGTGGATCCATTTTAATGCCTTCAACTGAGATGATTAAGCCAAAGAATTGGATGCTCTGTAGCTCAAATTCACACTTTTCTGGCTTGGCGTAGAGGCCATGCTGCCAGATCCAGGTTAGCACACACTTGACATGCCTGCAGTGGTCATCCAATGAGGATGACAAGATTAGGATATCATCCAGGTATACTATGATGAATAGGTCTAGCTAATCCCGGAAGATGTCGTTGACAAAATTTTGGAAGGTATCCGGGGAATTACAAAGACCAAAGGGCATGACCAGGTATTCAAAATGCCCAAACCAGGTGCGAAATTCTGTCTTCCACTCATCCCCTTCCCCTATTCGAACTAAGTTATAGGCACCCCAGAGATCCAGCTTGGTGAAGATAATCGCAGCTCATAGCCTTTGAAATAACTCGGGTACAAGAGGCAGCGGATATCGATTTTTGTTTAACTCCCGATAGTCTACACAGGGGCGTAATGTGTGATCCTTTTTTTCAACGAAGAAAATAGCTGCCCCTGCCAGAGAGGTGGATGGGCGAATAAATCCCTTCTTCAAATTATCGTCGGCTACCAAGGAAGGCCTGTGATTGGCCGATACGCGTCTAGAAGGGAGGAGCTGATAGTCACGTCCAGCCAGGCACTGTGTATGTGGACACGGTGGTGCTACTCTGGAGGTTTTTATGTGATTTTAAAAGTTTTTATCTTGTAAGTGCAACTTGTCTGTTTGGGGGCTTTGAATAAATTTGTATACGGAGAACACTATGGTCTCTATACTTATTATTTACATGTCCTGAACTGATGGAATCTTGAGTCAAGCTGGGAGATGATCCGCTTCTTTGGATATTAATGAGCTGAGTTACCATTAAGAAAAGAGTCATCTAGATTATCCACCATTGATTGGGAAGAGGAAGTGAGAGCAAAGAGCTTGTGGGGAGATCCTCATATGAGTTTTGACTCATCTGGGAGGTGAGCGCGCATTTTTACTGGTGGTGGTGTGCACTCCTTTTGAGGACGATCAATCACTGTGGTGGAATTGTGTGGATACACTGATCACAAGAAGAGTTTTTCATGTCTTATTTCTACATGTTTTTATATTATGGACTATTCATTTATATGTAGGATTTATTTATTTTAGAGATTTGCACTTTATATTAATAATTTTACACATAGTGCTACATTTATTTATTTACCACCCCAGAGATCCAGCTTGGTGAAGATAATCGCAGCTCATAGCCTTTGAAATAACTCGGGTACCAGAGGCAGCGGATATCGATTTTTGTTTAACTCCCGATAGTCTACACAGGGGCGTAATGTGTGATCCTTTTTTTCAACTAAGAAAATATCTGCCCCTGCCAGAGAGGTGGATGGGTGAATAAATCCCTTCTTCAAATTATCGTCTATATATTCCATCAGTATGCCCAGTCCAGCTCGGTTAAGGGGAAGATCCTCCCAAACGGGACTTCAGTCCCTGGCAGAAGCTCGATCGGACAGTCATAGAACCTGTGTGGAGGAAGAGTCTCTGCCGCCTTATTACTGAACACATCTAAGAAATCGTGATACTCCACTGGAACTACATGGCACATTTTAGTATCAAGGTCCAGACAGAGCAGGGGCGAAGGGCCGCCTGAGACCTCTTATAGGTAATGTTGCTGACAAGAGGGAGAAGGAAATGTGATTTCTCCAGTGACCCAGTTGATGTGAGGATTGTGGGCCTGTAGCCATGGCATGCCTAAGATGATAGGAAATAGAGGTGATGAAATGGCATCCAGGCAAAGTACCTCTTGATTAGGGATGAGCTTTGAGTTCGAGTCGAACCCATGTACGACTCAAACATCGCCTGTTCGACCATTCATCGAATTGCGAACGATATGGGCCGTTCGTGCCAAATTCGAGTGGCATCGCATAATTCACTGAGGCATCGCAGTGCATTGCTGGCTGATGATTGGCCAAGCATGCACTATGACCCGCATGCTTGGCCAATCACAACGCCGTGTGTACAGAGAGCTGTAATTGGCCAAAGCCAATGTGGCTTTGTCCAATTATGGCTCAAACGGTTTAGTACACGCCCCACACTATATAAGGCCACCTGTGTGGCGGCCTTGTGTAGTGTGTTGCGGTGGCGGAGAGAGATAGATAGACAGAGAGACAGTGTCATTTGATTTAAGTTAGATAGAGTAGGCAGGTCGAGTCAGTTAGCTGCACTTACAATGTATTGTGTATATATATGTATCCCAGGTGTTCTATCTATATATATATATATATAGATATATATATATATATATATATCTATATATATATATATATATATATATATATATACACTGTATTCAGTTTAGCTAGATCCGTTCCTGTTATTCTCTTCCTAATATACTGACAGGTAGACAGGTGTTTTTACAGTATTTACAGTTTGTGTACTGTGTACCCTGCACAGTTGCACCTACAGTATAGCTACCTGAAGACAAGTGCTTGTGTTCTTCTTCTGATCCTATTATTAGCACAGGCATGCTCTTGAATTATTTACAGTTAGTGTACTGTGTACCCTGCACATTTGCACCTATACCCTGTTTCCCCGAAAATAAGACCTAGCGTGATTGTCGGTGATGGCTGCAATATAAGCCATACCCCCCAAATAAGCCCTAGTTAAAGTCCTTGTAGGTCTTATTTTCTGGGTAGGGCTTATTTTCGGGGAAACAGGGTAGGGCTTATTTGGGGGGGGGGGGTAGGGCTTATATTGCAGCCATCACCGACAATCATGCTAGGTCTTATTTTCGGGGAAACAGGGTAGCTACCTGAAGACAAGTGCTTGTGTTCTTCTTCTGATCCTATTAATAGCACAGGCAGGCTCTTGAATATTTACAGTTAGTGTACTGTGTACCCTGCACAGTTGTACCTATAGCTACCTAAAGACAAGTGCTTGTGTGCTTCTTCTGATCCTATTAATAGCACAGGCAGGCTCTTGAAGTATTTACAGTTAGTGTACTGTGTACCCTGCACAGTTGCACCTACAGTATAGCTACCTGAAGGCAAGTGCTTGTGTTCTTCTTCTGATCCTAGTAATAGCACAGGCAGGCTCTTGAAGTATTTACAGTTAGTGTACTGTGTACCCTGCAGTTGCACCTATAGCTACCTGAAGACAAGTGCTTGTGTTCTTCTTCTGATCCTATTATTAGCACAGGCAGGCTCTTGAAGTATTTACAGTTAGTGTACTGTGTACCCTGCACAGTTGCACCTACAGTATAGCTACCTGAAGACACGTGCTTGTGTTCTTCTTCTGATCCTATTAATAGCACAGGCAGGCTCTTGAAGTATTTGCAGTTAGTGTACTGTGTACCCTGCAGTTGCACCTATAGCTACCTGAAGACAGGTGCTTGTGTGCATCTTCTGATCATATTAATAGCACAGGCAGGCTCTTGAAGTATTTACAGTTAGTGTACTGTGTACCCTGCACAGTTGCACCTATAGCTACCTGAAGACAAGTGCTTGTATGCTTCTTCTGATCCTATTAATAGCACAGGCAGGCTCTTGAAATATTTACAGTTAGTGTACTGTGTACCCTGCACAGTTGCACATACAGTATAGCTACCTGAAGACAAGTGCTTGTGTTCTTCTTCTGATCCTATTATTAGCACAGGCAGGCTCTTTAAATATTTACAGTTAGTGTACTGTGTACCCTGCACAGTTGCACCTACAGTATAGCTACCTGAAGACAAGTGCTTGTGTTCTTCTTCTAATCCTATTAATAGCACAGGCAGGCTCTTGAAGTATTTACAGTTAGTGTACTGTTTACCCTGCAGCTGCACCTATAGCTACCTGAAGACAAGTGCTTGTGTGCTTCTTCTGATCCTATTAATAGCACAGGCAGGCTATTGAAGTATTTACAGATAGTGTACTGTGTACCCTGCACAGTTGCACCTACAGTATAGCTACCTGAAGACAAGTGCTTGTGTTCTTCTTCTGATCCTATTATTAGCACAGGCAGGCTCTTGAAGTATTTACAGTTAGTGTACTGTGTACCCTGCACAGTTGCACCTACAGTATAGCTACCTGAAGACAAGTGCTTGTGTTCTTCTTCTGATCCTATTATTAGCACAGGCAGGCTCTTTAAATATTTACAGTTAGTGTACTGTGTACCCTGCACAGTTGCACCTACAGTATAGCTACCTGAAGACAAGTGCTTGTGTTCTTCTTCTAATCCTATTAATAGCACAGGCAGGCTCTTGAAGTATTTACAGTTAGTGTACTGTGTACCCTGCAGTTGCACCTATAGCTACCTGAAGACAAGTGCTTGTGTGCTTCTTCTGATCCTATTAATAGCACAGGCAGGCTCTTGAAGTATTTACAGTTAGTGTACTGTGTACCCTGCACAGTTGCACCTACAGTATAGCTACCTGAAGACAAGTGCTTGTGTTCTTCTTCTGATCCTATTATTAGCACAGGCAGGCTCTTGAAGTATTTACAGTTAGTGTACTGTGTACCCTGCACAGTTGCACCTATAGCTACCTGAAGACACATGCTTGTGTGCTTCTTCTGATCCTATTAATAGCACAGGCAGGCTCTTGAAGTATTTACAGTTAGTGTACAGTGTACCCTGCAGTTGCACCTATAGCTACCTGAAGACAAGTGCTTGTGTGCTTCTTCTGATCCTATTAATAGCACAGGCAAGCTCTTGAAGTATTTACAGTTAGTGTACTGTGTACCCTGCACAGTTGCACCTATAGCTACCTGAAGACAAGTGCTTGTGGGCTTCTTCTGATCCTATTAATAGCACAGGCAGGCTCTTGAAGTATTTACAGTTAGTGTACTGTGTACACTGCACAGTTGCACCTACAGTATAGCTACCTGAAGACAAATGCTTGTGTTCTTCTCCTGATCCTATTATTAGCACAGGCAGGCTCTTGAAGTATTTACAGTTAGTGTACTGTGTACCCTGCACAGTTGCACCTACAGTATAGCTACCTGAAGAGAAGTGCTTGTGTTCTTCTTCTGATCCTATTAATAGCACAGGCAGGCTCTTGAAGTATTTACAGTTAGTGTACTGTGTACCCTGCACAGTTGCACCTATAGCTACCTGAAGACAAGTGCTTGTGTGCTTCTTCTGATCCTATTAATAGCACAGGCAGGCTCTTGAAGTATTTACATCCTCCTCATCCTCTCTCACCCAGGCTCAGGGTACGTTGTCTGGCAAAGCAGCTGCCAACTTGAAGTATTTACATCCTCCTCATCCTCTCTCACCCAGGCTCAGGGTACGTTGTCTGGCAAAGCAGCTGCCAACGCAGCCCCTTCGCTTGGCTCAATGGCATCAGTCACTTCTTCCCTAGCCCCACCATGTCCTCCTGAGGAGTCCCCTGAACTGTTTGACCACAGTGTTGGGTACATGCTCCAGGAGGATGCCCAGCGTTTTGAAGGCTCCGATGATGGTACTCAGCTAGAGGAAGGCAGTAATGTGAGCCCAGACAGAGGGGGTGCCCAAGAAGGACAGCAATCTGGCAGTCATGTTCCCCCAGCTGCAGCATACTGCCAAGTTTGCTCCAGTGATGAGGAGGGAGGGGATGATGAGGTCACTGACTCCACATGGGTGCCTGATAGGAGAGAGGAGGAGGCACATCACCAATGAGGCAGGATACCCTCCAGGGGCCAGCTTAAGGGCAGCACAGCGACTGCATCACATCGCAGAGCTCTGCATGTGCAGGGCGCTGCTGTCTTTGCACGTTATTCCAAAAGTTCTTTGGTGTGGGCCTTTTTTGAGACGAGTGCATCAGATCCCACCACTGCTATTTGCAACATATGTCTCAAGCGTATCTCGCGTGGCCAAAACATCACCCGCTTGGGCACCACATGCTTGACCAGACATATGTTGACCTGCCATGCAGTTCGTTGGCAAGCGTACCTAAAAGACCCATACCAAAGAACAAAGAGGACCTCTACTTGCTCCTCATCAGCTGCGGTCTCCAACCCCTCTATACCTTCAGTCCTCTCTGAGACCTGCACTGAGAGGAATGAAGGTGTAGAATTAGGTGTGTTACAGCCAAGTACTTGCGAGCAATCTGCTATCGGTACACTGACGTCAGATTGTACGAGGTAAATTTCCCTGCCCCAGCTGCTGCACCACCGAAAGAAGTTCGCTCCCAGCCATCCACATGCTCAGCAGTTGAATGCTAGCTTGGCTAAATTGCTGTCACTTCAATTGCTGCCTTTTCAGTTGGTAATCACTGCCCCCTTCCATGAGTTTGTGGAATGTGCGGTTCCCCAGTGGCAGGTTCCCAAACGCCACTTTTTCTCACGGAAGGCAATTCTGGCTCTCTACCGGCATGTGGAAGGCAATGTGGTGGACTCGCTGGACAGGGTGGTCAGTGGTAAGGTGCATATTACCGCTGACTCATGGTCCAGCAGGCATGGACAGGGACGTTACCTATCTTTCACGGCGCATTGGGTGACTCTTCTGGCAGCTGGGAAGGATGCAGGACAAGGTGCAGTAGTGTTGGAGGTTGTTCCACCACGACGCCTCCAAAATGCTACTACTGGTGATTCTGACACACCTCTCTCCTCCACCCCCTCCTCTTCTTCTTCCTCCATGACCTCTTCCTGTGCTTTGTCCTCGGAACCAGCGGTGCTCCGTAGGCGTTCAAGGGGCTACGGAAGTAGGCAGGCCAAAAGATGCCATGCGGCGCTTGAGCTGGTGTGCTTGGGGGACAGGAGCCACACTGGGGCAGAGATTCTGTCAGCTCTGCAGGGGCAGGCTCAGAGGTGGTTGACAGTAACAAAATAATGGCCACCGCCCACACCCATAACTGGCCTTCACAGTAAGGAGCACATGGAGGGCATATACATACAAGAAAAAAACAATTCTATAGCTCAACTCACCAACCAGTCTGCTGACCAACCAAATTAACCTGTCCAACCGTATGTTAAAAGCAGGGGTTTAGTTAGCACACATTTGCAAAAGCATGTGAAAGCTGCAAGGCCTTGTCAAGGCACCCTGTATTACTTGCAGTCCTAACACTACAAAATTTATAAGTGTCTCCACAGTGGAAGCACATGCATTGAATGGATAGGTGTGAGACAGGTGAGCCAGGAGGCCGCCCTAGCCCCCTTAAATGGACAGGAGCACACTGGACACCCAGCAAGAGCACAATGGCAGCAAAGGTGTCCAGTGTGTCCCCGACCCACATATACTAACAGTAACAAAATAATGGCCACCGCCCACACCCATAACTGGCCTTCACAGTAAGGAACACATGGAGGGCATACCAGAGGTGGTTGACGCCACGCCAGCTTCAGCCAGGAATGGTGGTTTGCGACAATGGCACCAACCTCCTCTCCGCCCTCCGACAGGGACAACTGACCCATGTGCCCTGTTTGGCTCACGTCCTTAACTTGGTGGTGCAGCGGTTCTTGGGCAGGTACCCGGGCTTACAGGATGTCCTGAGGCAGGCCAGGAAAGTCTGTGTGCATTTCCACCAGCCATATAATGCCAGTGCTCAGCTGGCTGACCTCCAAAAGGAATTTTGGAGAACCGCCTAATCTGTGACATGACCACCAGGTGGAACTCAACGTTGGCCATGCTGCAGCGGCTGCACATAGAGCAGAGGGCCATCAATGAGTACCTGTGCAACTATGGCACCAGAACAGGGTCAGGGGAGCTTGTTTTTTTTCCCCACGACAGTGGGCCATGATCATGGATGCATGCACTGTCCTGTCACCATTTGAGGAGGCCACGAGGATAGTGAGCAGTGACAGTGCATGCATCAGTGACACTGTCCCCCTCGTCCACCTGTTGGAGCACACACTGCGTGGAATAATGGACAGGGCTGATGAGGCAGAACAGAGGCAGAAAGAGGAGGACTTCCCTACCTCTCAAGGCCCCCTTTATCCAGACAGTGTTCCTGCGTGGCAGCCGATCACACAGGAAGAGGACGAGGAGGAGGAGGATTGTGTCAGCATGGAGGTGGAGCCTGGCACTCAGCATCAGTCTTCAAGGGATCATTTACAGTCCCAAGAAACCCATGGACTTGTACGTGGCTGGGAGGAGGTGGCTGCGGATCATGTCGTCCTTAGTGACCCAGAGGACTCCGGACCGAATGCCTCAGCAAACCTATGCTGCATGGTCTCCCTGATCCTGCAAAGCCTGCGGAAGGATCCTCGTATTCGTGGTATCAAGGAGATAGATCGTTACTGGCTGGCAACCCTCCTTAACCACTAAGCCACCGCCCACTGTCATATGACGGCTGGACGGGACTTCTGTTGTTCTGGGCGGGCATCATATGACGTCCTCGCCCTCCCGAGCCACTAGGGGGCGTGCGCGCGCCGCCGGCGGCGCGCGCGCGTGCCCGCTGCGTCGTTCGGGACCCGGTGCGCGTGCCCGGCGGCCGCGATGTCCGCCGGGCACCCGCGATTGCCGGGTAACAGAGCAGGAGCGTGGATCTGTGCATGTAAACACAGATCCACGTCCTGTCAGAGAGGAGAGGAGACCGATGGTGTGTCCCTTGTACATAGGGACACCGATCGGTCACCTCCCCCAGTCAGTCCCCTCCCCCCACAGTTAGAATCACCTCCTTAGGTCATACATTAACCCCTCGAGCGCCCCCTAGTGTTAACCCCTTCCCTGCCAGTCACATTTACACAGTAATCAATGCATTTTTATAGCATTGATCGCTGTATAAATGTGAATGGTCCCAAAAATGTGTCAAAAGTGTCCGATGTGTCCGCCGCAATATCGCAGTCACAATAAAAATCGCAGATCACTGCCATTACTAGTAAAAAATAAATAAATAATAAAAATGCTATAAATCTATCCCCTATTTTGTAGACGCTATAACTTTTGCGCAAACCAATTAATATACGCTTATCGCAATTTTTTTTACCAAAAATATGTAGAAGAATACATATCTGCCTAAACTGAGTAAAAAATTTGTTAAAAAAAAATAAAAAATTGGATATTTATTATAGCAAAAAGTAAAAAAAATTGTGTTTTTTCAAAATTGTCCCTATTCTTTTGTTTATAGCGCAAAAAGTAAAAACCGCAGAGGTGATCAAATACCACCAAAAGAAAGCTCTATTTGTGGGGAAAAAATGATAAAAATTTCATTAGGGTGCAGTGTAACATGACCGCGCAATTGTCATTCAAAGTGCGGCAGCGCTGAAAACTGAAAAATGGCTTGGGCAGGAAGGGGGTGAAAGTGCCCAGTATTGAGGTGGTTAATCCACGTTACAAGGGTAAGGTTGCAGACCTTATCTTGCCGTCGCTGAGGATGAAACATCTTCAGGAGGCCTTGCAGAAAGGTCTGTGCAACGCGTTCCCAGAGACAGGGAGGTTACAAACTCCTGTTCCTGGACAACGTGTTGCTGAGGCTTCGGTCAGTCAAAGAAGGAGCAGTAGAGAAGGTGGCCGTCTGACCGATGCGTTCAGACAATTTTTTAGTCCGCAGCCCCAAGGTATGATCGGTTCCAGCAACCATCGCCAGCGTCTGTTTTACATGGTGCAGGAATACCTAGGGGCAAGATCTAACTTGGACACCTTTCCCACCGAAAATCCTCTGGGTTTCTTGGTCTTGAGGATGGATCACTGGCCAGAGCTTGCACAGTATGCAATTGAGCTACTGGCCTGTCCTGCATCCAGCGTTCTTTCGGAACGCACATTCAGTGCTGCTGGAGGCTTTGTAACCGATCACAGGGTGCGCCTGTCCACCGACTCGGTCGATCGACTGACCTTCATAAAAATGAATCAGTCTTGGATCACCACCAGCTACCAAGCACCTGATGCTGATGTAACCGAATAATTTTTTTTGAAATGTCAGATCCCTTCAAGACTGCCTATGCTAATGCTGAGTGACTATCCTGTTATGCTGAGCGATTATCCTCTTTCTCCTCAATGATCATGCTGATAGCTTGTAAGAATATTTTTAGTTCTGGGCGCCGCCACCAGTGGCTAAGGCCCAATTTTTAAGCACCTGTTTAACAGGGGCGTGTAATTAAAATTTTTGATGCAATATTTTGCAAGGAGGGTTCGTTACTGCGCTCAACTAGAGTATTTGTGAGGGGTTGCAGTGTTGTAGCACCAGCACCAGTGCCCAGGGCCCAATTTTTCATCCCCTGTTTAACAGGGGCGTGCAATTACAATTTTTAATGCAATACTTTGCAGCAGGGCTCGTTCCTGCGCTCCAACTAGAGTATCTGTGAGGGGTTGCAGTGTTGTAGCACCAGCACCAGTGCCTAAGGCCCAATTTTTCAGCCCCTGTTTAACAAGGGCGTGTAATTACAATTTTTGATGCAATACTTTGCAGAAGGGCTGGTTCCTGCGCTCCAACTAGAGTATCTGTGAGGGGTTGCAGTGTTGTGGCACCAGTGCCTAAGGCCCAATTTTTCTGCCCCTGTTCAACAGGGGCATGTAGTTACAATTCTTGATCTAATATTTCACAGCAGGGCCCGTTTCTGCACCCACCAAGAGTAACTGTGAGGACTTACAGTGTTGTGGCACCAGCACCACCACCACCAAAGGCCCAATTTTTATGCCCCTGTTCAACAGGTGCATGTAATTGCAATTCTTGATCTAATATTTCACAGCAGGGCCCGTTTCTGCGCCCACCAAGAGTAACTGTGAGGACTTACAGTGTTGTGGCACCAGCACCACCACCACCAAAGGCCCAATTTTTATGACCCTGTTCAACAGGGGCATGTAATTACAATTCTTGATCTAATATTTCCCAGCAGGGCCTGTTCCTGCGCCCACCAAGAGTAACTGTGAGGGCTTACAGTGTTGTGGCAACACCAACACCTAAGGTCCCAATTTCTGCAGAGTATATAGGGCAGGCCCCTACTTTCAAACGACTCCTACTTGCAAATGGAAGAAGACAACAGGAAGTGGGATGAAATCTACTCCTAGGAAGGGAAATTCTCTCCTGTAAGAGTTAATATGGGAAAAACATGTCTCCTCTTCACTGATGCTTTATCACCAATCCTTGTTTCACTAAAAACCCCAAATTTTCAAAAAACATTTGTCATTGGGACAGAAAGTGAGGTGAAATCTTCTGAAGAGGTGCACAGACAGCAAAACAAATGTTACAGGGGTGATAACCCTTCCCTATGTTTTCCAAAAAGCTTAAAAATAGATTTTTTGGCTGGAGCTACACTTTAAAAATGTACCAGTTCAAAATTACAAACAGATTCTACTTAACCACTTCAGCCCCGGAAGGATTTACCCCCTTCCTGACCAGAGCACTTTTTACAATTTGGCACTGCGTCGCTTTAACTGCTAATTGCGCGGTCATGCAATGCTGTACCCAAACGAAATTTGCGTCCTTTTCTTCCCACAAATAGAGCTTTCTTTTGATGGTATTTGATCACCTCTGCCGTTTTTATTTTTTGCGCTATACACGGAAAAAGACCGAAAATTTTGAAAAAAAATGATATTTTCTACTTTTTGTTCTAAAAAAATCCAATAAACTCAATTTTAGTCATACATTTAGGCCAAAATGTATTCGGCCACATGTCTTTGGTAAAAAAAATGTCAATAAGTGTATATTTATTGGTTTGCGCAAAAGTTATAGCGCCTACAAACTAGGGTACATTTTCTGGAATTTACACAGCCTTTAATTTATGACTGCCTATGTCGTTTCTTGAGGTGCTAAAATGGCAGGGCAGTACAAAACCCCCACAAATGACCCCATTTTGGAAAGTAGACACCCCAAGGAAATTGCTGAGAGGCATGTTGAGCCCATTGAATATTCATTTTTTTGTCCCAAGTGATTGAATAATGACTAAAAAAAAAATTACAAAAAGTTGTCACTAAATGATATATTGCTCACACAGGCCATGGGCATATGTGGAATTGCACCCCAAAATACATTTAGCTGCTTCTCCTGAGTATGGGGATACCACATGTGTGGGACTTTTTGGGAGCCTAGCCGCATACGGGGCCACGAAAACCAATCACTGCCTTCGGGATTTCTAAGTGCGTACATTTTTGATTTTACTCCTCACTACCTATCACAGTTTTGAAGGCCATAAAATGCCCAGATGGCATAAACCCCCCCCAAATGACCCCATTTTGGAAAGTAGACACCCCAAGCTATTTGCTGAGAGGCATGGTGAGTATTTTGCAGCTCTCATTTGTTTTTGAAAATAAAGAAAGACGAGAAAAAAAAATGTTTTTTTTTCTTTTTTCAATTTTCAAAACTTTGTGACAAAAAGTGAGGTCTGCAAAATACTCACTATACCTCTCAGCAAATAGCTTGGGGTGTCTACTTTCCAAAATGGGGTCATTTGGGGGGTTTTTTTTTGCCACCTGGGCATTCCATGGCCTCCGAAACTGTGATAGGCAGTGAAGAGTGAAATCAAAAATTTACGGCCTTAGAAAGCCTGAAGGCGGTGCTTGGATTTCGGGGTCCCGTACGCGGCTAGGCTCCCAAAAAGTCCCACACATGTGGTATCCCCGTACTCAGGAGAAGCAACAGAATGTATTTTGGGGTGTAATTTCACATATTCCCATGGCATGTTTGAGCAATATATCATTTAGTGACAACTTTGCGCAAAAAAAAATAAAAAAAATAAAAAATTGTCTCTTTCCCGCAACTTGTGTCACAATATAAAATATTCCATGGACTCGACATGCCTCTCAGCAAATAGCTTGGGGTGTCTACTTTCCAAAATGGGGTCATTTGGGGGGGTTTTGAACTGTCCTGGCATTTTATGCACAACATTTAGAAGCTTATGTCACACATCACCCACTCTTCTAACCACTTGAAGACAAAGCCCTTTCTGACACTTTTTGATTACATAAAAAAATAATTTTTTTTGCAAGAAAATTACTTTGAACCCCCAAACATTATATATTTTTTTTAAAGCAAATGCCCTACAGATTAAAATGGTAGGTGTTTCATTTTTTTTTTTCACACAGTATTTGCGCAGCGATTTTTCAAACGCATTTTTTGGGGAAAAAACACACTTTTTTAAATTTTAATGCACTAAAACACACTATATTGCCCAAATGTTTGATGGAATAAAAAAGATGATCTTAGGCCGAGTACATGGATACCAAACATGACATGCTTTAAAATTGCGCACAAACGTGCAGTGGCGACAAACTAAATACATTTTTAAAAGCCTTTAAAAGGCTTTACAGGTTACCACTTTAGATTTACAGAGGAGGTCTACTGCTAAAATTACTGCCCTCGATCTGACGTTCGCGGTGATACCTCACATGCATGGTGCAATTGCGGTTTACATTTGACGCCAGACCGACGCTTGCGTTCGCCTTAGCGCGAGAGCAGGGGGGACAGGGGTGCTTTTTTTTTTTTTTTCTTTATTATTATTTTTTTTTTATCTTATTTGTAAACTGTTCCTTTCATTTTTTTTTTTTTTTTAATCATTTTTATTGTTATCTCAGGGAATGTAAATATCCCTTATCATAGCAATAGGTAGTGACAGGTACTCTTTTTTGAAAAAATTGGGGTCTATTAGACCCTAGATTTCTCCTCTGCCCTCAAAGCATCTGACCACACCAAGATCGGTGTGATAAAATGCTTTCCCAATTTCCCAATGGCGCTGTTTACATCCGGCGAAATCTAAGTCATAAAATGCTCGTAGCTTCCAGTTTCTTAGGCCATAGTGATGTTTGGAGCCACTCTGGTCTCTGATCAGCTCTATGGTCAGCTGGCTGAATCACCGGCTGCATTTTCAGGTTCCCTGTTGA
This sequence comes from Lithobates septentrionalis, assembly GCA_037952835.1. Classification (NCBI taxonomy): domain Eukaryota; kingdom Metazoa; phylum Chordata; class Amphibia; order Anura; family Ranidae; genus Lithobates; species Lithobates septentrionalis. Next base: position 875,339 of record JBBDGP010000244.1, read on the forward strand.
GACAGGAGTACCCCTACCCAACGAACCCCCCCAAAAAAGATGTCGTGTCTGCAGCAAGCGCGGATATAGGCGTGACACCCGCTATTATTGTCCCTCCTGTCCTGACAATTCTGGTCTTTGCATTGGTGAATGTTTTGAACGCTACCATTCACTAGTTGAGTATTAGCGTAGGGTACAGCATTCCACAGACTAGGCACACTTTCACAGGGTCTCCCAAGATGCCATCGCATTTTGAGAGACCCGAACCTGGAACCGTTTACAGTTATAAAAGTTACAGTTACAAAAAAAAGTGTAAAAAAAAAAAAACCACATACAAAAATATCAAATAAAAAAAAATAGTTGTCGTTTTATTGTTCTCTCTCTCTCTATTCTCTCTATTGTTCTGCTCTTTTTTACTGTATTCTATTCTGCAATGTTTTATTGTTATTATGTTTTATCATGTTTGCTTTTCAGGTATGCAATTTTTTATACTTTACCGTTTACTGTGCTTTATTGTTAACCATTTTTTTGTCTTCAGGTACGCCATTCACGACTTTGAGTGGTTATACCAGAACGATGCCTGCAGGTTTAGGTATCATCTTGGTATCATTCTTTTCAGCCAGCGGTCGGCTTTCATGTAAAAGCAATCCTAGCAGATAATTAGCCTCTAGACTGCTTTTACAAGCCGTGGGAGGGAATGCCCCCCCCCCCAACGTCTTCCGTGTTTTTCTCTGGCTCTCCTGTCTCAACAGGGAACCTGAAAATGCAGCCGGTGATTCAGCCAGCTGACCATAGAGCTGATCAGAGACCAGAGTGGCTCCAAACATCACTATGGCCTAAGAAACCGGAAGCTACGAGCATTTTATGACTTAGATTTCGCCGGATGTAAACAGAATTGTCAGGACAGGAGGGACAATAATAGCGGGTGTCACGCCTATATCCGCGCTTGCTGCAGACACGACATCTTTTTTGGGGGGGGTTCGTTGGGTAGGGGTACTCGGGAGGACATAAAGAAAATGCCTCTCATGCAGCCGACTGCATTTGGTTGGGGATGTGAATGGGGGAAGTACGGGCGCTGCAGAAGCGGTGGGTTCCCAATTAGGATTGGCGAATGCAGCAGGAAGGGCATTATGGGCACGATGGGCCTGTGTTTGTCTTTTTGGTGGCAGCGGGACACTACTTGTGCTTGCCACCTCACCAGCTTGAACTGCACTTATGGGACTCGCCACGTCACCAAGTGTTACTGCAGTGCTAGTTTGACTACGACCGGGGTGTACTAGGCCGCTGGCCAGTTCACCAAAACGCTACCAAAAAAACTGTTAGCGATCGCAGGGATCAGGCCTCACTCTGCGAACGCTGCAGTTATGCGTTTAGTATTTTGTAAGTGACAGTGATCGATCGATACTGCACTTGGGTGGGCTGGGCTGGGCCGGGCGGAGGGGCAAAACGCAGGTGCTAGCAGGTATCTGGGCTGATCCCGCTAACACTGCGTTTTTGGGAACCCTAAACTGCTGGGGACGCTAGTATAGATCTGATCGGATCAGATATTGATCAGATACTATACCACTAAGGGAGGTGTACGGTGCGTGCGTGGGTGTTAGTGCTACTGGCGCTAACCTGACACTGCTTGGGGCTGGTGCTTGCCAGTTCACCAAAACGCTACCAAGAAAACTGTTAGCGATCGCAGGGATCAGGCCTGACTCTGTGAACGCTGCAGTTATGCGTTTAGTGTTTTGTAAGTGACAGTGATCGATCGATACTGCACTTGGGTGGGCTGGGCCGGGCGGAGGGGCAAAACGCAGGTGCTAGCAGGTATCTGGGCTGATCCCGCTAACACTGCGTTTTTGGGAACCCTAAACTGCTGGGGACGCTAGTATATATCTGATCGGATCAGATATTGATCCGTTCAGATACTATACCACTAAGGGAGGCGTATGCTGCGTGCGTGGGTGTTACTGGCGCTAATCTGACGCTGCCTGGGGCGACGCATTTCACCGCCGGGCGATCAGGGGGCTAAACCTTTATTCGGTAATAAACGGCGGGTGCCCTGACACTATAAAAAATAAACGAACTAACCAGCATCACCCATAATGGTTATACGGTGATCAGTGATGAAAGGGTTAACTAGGGGGCAATCAAGGGGTTAAAACATTTATTAGATAGTATATGGGGGTCCCTGACGCTATAAAACGCTGACGGCGAACCTAAATATTTACGTCCCTAACTAGCGTCACCAGCGACACTAATACAGCGATCAGAAAAATGATCGCTTAGTGACACTGGTGACGGGGGGGTGATCAAGGTGTTAAAACTTTATTAGGGGGGGTAGGGGGGTATCCTAGACCTAAAGGGGGGTAATACTCACTGCCCTAACACAGTAACTGTCACAAACTGACACCTAGCAGTAATCAGGAAAAAAAAAAAAAAAAAACCTGCTTGGTGTCAGTTTGTGACAGGGGGGGGGGTGATTGGGGGGGGATCGGGGGGCGATCGGGGGGGGGGGGGATCGGGGTGTTTTGTATGCCTGGCATGTTCTACTGTGTGTGTGTGTGTTGGTGCACTCACATTCCAGTCTTCTCTCCTCGGCCCGGAACGGAAAATACCGAGCCGAGGAGAGATGACATCATTTCCTCTGCCTCTGTGTACAATACAGAGGCAGGGAAATGATCCCATTGGCTGGGAGCGATCGCGAGGGGGGGGGCCACGAATGGATGGCCTCCCCCTCACCACCGATCACCGGGGGAGATTTGCCGACCGCCGCAGGCACCGGGGGGGGGGGGTCCTATCGGACCCCCCACCCGCGGGCAGGCAGGGACGTACAGGTAAGCCCTTTTGCCTGCCCGTGCCGCTCTGCCGACGTACATCGGCGTGCGGCGGTCGGCAACTGGTTAAAAACAAACCTACAGTCCCTGTCTTGTTTGCACCGCCTGTATACTGCTGTTCAGAGTATATAGGGCCTGGGGGCCCCACACCTTGCCTTTTTTTAATTTGGGTGCGGGGTTCCCCTTAATATCCATACAAGACCCAAAGGGCCTGGTAATGGACTGGGGGGAGTACCCATGCCATTTGTCTCACTGATTTTCATCCATATTGCGGGGACCCGACATTACATTAAAGCCGCAAGCAGTTTTAAATGACTTTTATTCCTTTAAAAATATCATTTTGGGCAGGGACTGTTCTAAGCATGGGAAACACGCGCCACTTTACAGGCATACTATAGACACCCCCCAGGTACGATATTTAAAGGAATATTTCACTTTTTTTTTTCACTTTAACCACTTCAATACAGGGCACTTAGACACCTTCCTGCCCAGACCAATTTTCAGCTTTCAGCGCTGTCGCAGTTTGAATGACAATTGCGCGGTCATGCTAAACTGTGCCCAAACTAAATTTTTATCATTTTGTTCCCACAAATAGACCTTTCTTTTGGTGGTATTTAATCACCTCTGCGGTTTTTATTTTTTGCTAAACAAATAAAAAAAGACCGAAAATTTAGAAAAAAATAAAAGTTTTGCTTTTGTTTCTGTTAAAAAAAATTGTAAATAAGTAAGTTTTCTCTTTCACTGATGGGCACTGATAAGGCGGCACTGACAGGCACTGATACGGTGGCACCGATGAGGTGTCACCAATGAGCGGGCACTGACGATGGGCACTGATATGCGGCACTGGTAGGCGACACTGATGGGTGGCACTCATATGCAACACTGATGGGCATTGATAGGCGGCACTGATGGGCACTGATGGGTGGCACTGGGTGGCACTGGTTGGCACTGATGGGCACTGATGGGCGACACTGATGGGCAATGAAAGGCGGCACTGCTGGGCACTGATAGGCACTGATAGGGTGGCACTGATAGGCGGCACTGATAGGCGGCACTGATGGGCACTGATAGGCGGCACTGCTGGGCACTGATGGGCACTGATAGGCGGCACTGCTGGGCACTGCTGAGCACTGATAGGCACTGATAGGGTGGCACTGATAGGCGGCACTGATAGGCAGCACTGCTGGGCACTGATAGGCAGCACTGATGGGCACTGATACGTGGCACTGATGGGCACTGATACGCGGCACTAAAAGGAGGCACTGATGGGCATCCCTGGTGGCACTGGCAGTGGTAGGCATTGCAGTGGGCACTGACTGGCAGCTGCCTGGGCACAGATTGGCGAATGCCTGGGCACACAGTGGCATTTCCCTGGTGGTCTAGGGGCATACCTGGTGGTCCAGTGTGGATCGCTTCCCTGGTGGTCCTGGGCGGCTTCCCTGGTGGTCCTGGGCAGGATCCGAGGGGGGGCTGTGCTGATAAACAATCAGCACAGACCCCCCCCCTGTCAGGAGAGCAGCCGATCGGCTCTCCTCTACTCGCGTCTGTCAGACGTGAGTGAGGAAAAGCCGATCACCAGCTCTTCCTATTTACATCGTGATCAGCCGTTATTGGACACGGCTGATCACGTGGTAAAGAGTCTCCGTCGGAGACTCTTTACCTAGATCGGTGTTGCAGGGTGTCAGACTGACACCCCGCAACAACGATCGCCGCGATGCGCGCCCCCGGGGGCGTGCAGCGGCTCGATATTCCCGATCACGTCCGATCAGGAATATCAAACCACTTTGCCGCCGTCATTCTGTAATAGGGCGGGCGGCAAGTGGTTAAGCATCATTAAAATCACTGCTCCCGAAAAAAACGGCCGTTTTAAAACTTTTTTTTGCATTAATACGTGTCCCCTAGGGCAGGACCCGGGTCCCCAAACCCTTTTTAGGACAATACTATGCAAATTAGGCTTTAAAATTAGCACTTTTGATTTTGAACGTTCGAGTCCCATAGACTTCAATGGGGTTCTAAAGTTTGCGCGAATTTTCGGTCCGTTCGCAGGTTCTGGTGCGAACCAAACCGGGGGGTGTTCGGCTCATACTATCAAAGGAAAGGACCAGGGGGAAGCACAAGGGAGTGATCTCCCTAGGTCCAAAAAGTGGTTACCATGGATATGGTGGGCAATAAAGGGAGGGAAAAGGATGTATGTAAAAATATATAAAGGTTTATTGGATAAATCTAAAATTAACAAGTGCTATACCATAGACAATAGAACACATGTATGGAGCTGATCCACCTGACACAATTTAATGGGCCCGTCCAGTGCAATCAGCACGGGGCGCGCCCATCAACCTACAACACACAAACATACAACATATACACATATAGACATATGAAATAAAACATAAAGTGCAGGCGCCTTTATACCCACAGATGCATGAGGTCCCTGTGGCCAATCGCCAGATCAAAAAGGAAAATAATGTTTGTTTGGAATATGATAATAGAGGTACCTAATGCATGTGTGGTCCCCCGGGGAGATGGGGAAAGTGGAATGGATATATACAATTGGTTGCCTAACTCAAAACTTCGCTAGATATCATCTACGTTGGCTGTATGGATACTGCAGCTAGATTGGTGGGTCAGGGGGACTCATACATTGTGTTGCATGCGCATGCTTAAATCATGAATTTTGCTGAGAGTCCATTCCTGTAGTTAGTGGGGATGAATATATAGCTGAGAGTCTCTGTAGAGTTTAGGGAATATAGAAACCGCACAGTGTAATGAATACTGTTTGTACCAGGAACAGATCACATGACCTCTCAGGATGGCCCGATATCTCTCGGGACTGCCAGTGTATGAGGGTATGCTGGAAGTCTATACAGAGCTGAATGTCACTGTGCACTTCTGTCCACATTGGTCAGGGCCATATCACTTCAGTTATTAAGGGTTCAGAGTCACCACTGCATATAGGAGCTAAAGGGGTTACATTACCACCTCTCTGTCGTACGAGCATTAGCTGTGTCTAATGTCCTGCAGCTGCTCCACCGCTCCGTGGCCTCTGCGCTGCCAGTGCCGACCGTGATATGCTGTATTCACCAGGCGTTCGGGTACGTAGTAATCCTTTCACTCGCTGGAGCACACTACAACTGTGTTTGTGTGGTGGGTTCTCTCCCCGTATGTGTGGCGGTCAAACTTTTCAAGTTTCCACTGAAAGGGAATCCCGTCTCCTGATCACTGCGGGAGATAGCTTCGGCGTCTGCACATCTTGGTTACGTCACCCAAGATGTGCAGACGCCGAAGCTATCTCCCGCAGTGATCAGGAGACGGGATTCCCTTTCAGTGGAAACTTGAAAAGTTTGACCGCCACACATACGGGGAGAGAACCCACCACACAAGCACAGTTGTAGTGTGCTCCAGCGAGTGAAAGGATTACTACGTACCCGAACGCCTGGTGAATACAGCATATCACGGTCGGCACTGGCAGCGCAGAGGCCACGGAGCGGTGGAGCAGCTGCAGGACATTAGACACAGCTAATGCTCGTACGACAGAGAGGTGGTAATGTAACCCCTTTAGCTCCTATATGCAGTGGTGACTCTGAACCCTTAATAACTGAAGTGATATGGCCCTGACCAATGTGGACAGAAGTGCACAGTGACATTCAGCTCTGTATAGACTTCCAGCATACCCTCATACACTGGCAGTCCCGAGAGATATCGGGCCATCCTGAGAGGTCATGTGATCTGTTCCTGGTACAAACAGTATTCATTACACTGTGCGGTTTCTATATTCCCTAAACTCTACAGAGACTCTCAGCTATATATTCATCCCCACTAACTACAGGAATGGACTCTCAGCAAAATTCATGATTTAAGCATGTGCATGCAACACAATGTATGAGTCCCCCTGACCCACCAATCTAGCTGCAGTATCCATACAGCCAACGTAGATGATATCTAGCGAGGTTTTGAGGTAGGCAACCAATTGTATATATCCATTCCACTTTCCCCATCTCCCCGGGGGACCACACATGCATTAGGTCCCTCTATTATCATATTCCAAACAAACATTATTTTCCTTTTTGATCTGGCGATTGGCCACAGGGACCTCATGCATCTGTGGGTATAAAGGCGCCTGCACTTTATGTTTTATTTCATATGTCTATATGTGTATATGTTGTATGTTTGTGTGTTGTAGGTTGATGGGCGCGCCCCGTGCTGATTGCACTGGACGGGCCCATTAAATTGTGTCAGGTGGATCAGCTCCATACATGTGTTCTATTGTCTATGGTATAGCACTTGTTAATTTTAGATTTATCCAATAAACCTTTATATATTTTTACATACATCCTTTTCCCTCCCTTTATTGCCCACCATATCCATGGTAACCACTTTTTGGACCTAGGGAGATCACTCCCTTGTGCTTCCCCCTGGTCCTTTCCTTTGATAGTATGTTTGTTTTGGGTTACGGATACGGCCTCCAACTCTGAGGAGAGGCATTGGGTGGAAAATTGTGACTTTGTGACTTATTTAAAGGCAGGTACTTATAGGGTGGTCCCCTCTCCTTCCTTCTAGCCAGTGGTGTTCGGCTCATCCCTGCTCTTGATGATGGTTGGAGATGATGGCTGGCAGAGGGACTGTTTCCTGTGTAGCTGGACCAGACTTAATGGTGGTCCCATCTGCCAGATGAGTACAAATAGTCCTTTGGTCTTTGTTTGGAGTGGGATCAGATGTTTAGCTGCGAAGGACTAATCCACAAAGCAGCTACAGGCTTCGGAATCAATAATGGCAGACACCCGGGTGTTCCTTCCTGGAACATTCTGACAACAAAATCCATGGATTTTTTCAGACGGATTTTGGCTCAAACTTGTCTTGCATACACACGGTCACACAAATCTTGTCGGAAATTCCGAACGTCAAGAACACGGTGATGTACAACACGCACGACGAGCCGAGAAAAAGGAAGTTCAATAGCCAGTGCGGCTCTTTGTGCGTCGTAATTGTGTTCACACGATCGGAATTTAGGACAACGGATTTTGTTGTCGGAAAATTTGAGACCCAGATCTCAAATTTTGTGTGACGGAAATTCCGATGGAAAATGTCCGATGGAGCCTATACACGGTTGGAATTTCTGACAACAAGCTCCCATCGAACATTTTTAGAAAATCCAACCGTGTGTACGGGGCATAAGAGGATGGGGAGAGCAAGATGAGAAGGTTGGTTGGATAAAGCAGAGGTATGAGAGGATGAAACTGATAGACACTTACGTAACTTGGCTGGGCAAGATCTGTCCGGGTTCTCCACAATACATGCACAGATTGAGCTGTCGATGGCGTTGGTCATTGAGAGCTGGGTGAAGCAAGCCCAGCTGTATGGGCTCAGATGTGTCAGGAACAGGAATGGCCGGAGTTGGAGGAGCCAGACTGGAAAAACTTGGCACTTTAGGTAACATCCAGGTTGGACGATATTGTCCTGAAGATCGCTCAGATCGATGTTCTCTTAAGCGTCGATCGATCTGTATAGAGAGATTGATAAGAGCGTCCAGAGTCTGGTGTACGCCTACCTGTGCTAGTTCATCCTTTAGGGGATCTAACAGGTCCATGTGGAATTAGTAGTGGAGGGCTGCGTCATTCCAATTTGTGTCAGAACTCCAACACCTGAATTCGGCTACATAGTCTTCAGCCGCTCGGCAGCTTTGCTGGAGAGAATGTAGTGCTGTTTCAGTGGTAGCAGTTAACTGAGGGTCCTTATACAATTGTGACATGGCATCAAAGAAGGTGGTAAGGTTTGTTAATGATTCAGCTTTTTGTTCCAGGAGACGGTGTGCCAAGGCTTGGGGCTCACCCTGAAGCAGCGAAATGACAAACCCCACCTTGGTTACTTTCAGGGAGAAGGTACGGGGCTGTAAGCCAAAGAAGAGTTCGCAAGCATTGCGGAACGCTCTGTACTTGCTGGGTTCTCCAGTGAATCTTTGGGTGTGGGTACCCTTGGTTCCAGTGGGAGCATGACCACGGCAGGTGAGGAACATGTACTGGCAGCAGTTGCCCCTTAAGGACTAGAAAGGGTTGACAGGGCTTGGACCCGACCTTCAAACTGGGTGTAACCTTCTTGTAGACTTTTGACAGCTTGCGTTAGACCTTTCAGGTGTCGACAGAGTTCTTCCATAGGGGAGGTTCCTTGCTCGGTCTCAGACATGGCTATCTGCTACTGTCCTTATCCTTATGGATGAGCCCGGTAATGCAGAGGAAGGCCTCCCTTACGTATCTGACTCGTGGCCCCTGATAGAGCCGACAAGGGACCTGAGAGGACAGAATGGTATGAGTGCCTGGCATGTAGGTAGTCAGGAGAGTTGCTCCGAAGTTCCTGATGCCACAGCAATGAGGACTGGTGGGTGAGATGTCAGCATAGAAAGCCGTAGAGGAGCTGGGTCAGCACAGCAGGCAGTAGAGGAGCTGGGTCAGCACAGCAGGCAATGCACAGTGGATCAGTCCTGAGGGATTTGGAGCACAGATAGGCACAGGCGCATATAGGTTAAAGAAACTGCACAGGTGCAGCGGCAGAGGCAGGTCAGAGTACAAGCTTGGTTGGCAACAGGCGGACAGCGTGGTAACAAAAGGAGCAGGTAGGATCAAAGTCAGGGACAAGCCGGGGTCATGTACAGGCAGCAGGCAGGAATAGTCAAAGGCAAGCCGGGTCAGAACACAGGAACAGGATCTCAAAGCAGGTTACAGGTAGCAGGGGGTCACAGGAAGCTGCAGATCAGACAGCACTGACTCTGTTTACAAGCCCAGTTTAAATAGGACATCTAGCGCCAAAACTCGTGCACCGGCACTCGCAGACATGCACCAGCAGCAAGGTTCCTTCTGTAAGGCATTTCCTGACAATTGGTGATGTAGCTCAGGGCAGAGTTCTGGGTGGCTTTGTATGTTGTTGTAAGCATTTTTTATTTTTTTCACGAGGCAATTGGAAGCCAGTGGAGGGATTGACAAAGAGGGGTGGCAGACACTGAGTGGTTGGTAAGGTAGATGAGTCTGGCAGCAGCATTCATGATAGATTGAGGGGATAGCCTATGAAGAGTTAGGCCTATGAGAAGAGCGTTGCAATAGTTAAGGTGAGAGATAGCAGGGGAGTCAATGAGTGATTTGGTGGTTTCATTAAAAAGGGGTACATTTTAGAGATGTTAAGGAGTTGACATTTACAAGCTTTTAACGGGTGATGGATTTAAGGCCCAAAGGACAGGTCAGAGTTTAGGATTACACGTAGTACACTGGGGTGAGGGGAGGGACTGATAGTTCTATTACTGATGCTCAGCATAGTTACATAGTTTATAAGGTTGAAAAAGCACAGGTTCATCCAGTTTCACCTATGTATGTATTTTGTATTTGTATTGTATTTGTATTTTGTTTATGTGTTTTTTTTTTTTCTAACAATTCCCATAGCCTTGTAAATTTTGCTTCCTAAGGAAGACATTTAAGCATTAAGTGAAAGGTGAACTTACCCTTTAAAGTTAAGTGTGTTGTGACCATGTGTCCTCTTCGGGGCCTTAGAGTAATCAGTTTATTACAGTTACTGGAGGCACGTTTGATATTCTTGTAGAAATTTAATCATAATTATTTGAACTGATTGAACAGTCCACTACAGAGGTTTATGTTATAAAATTGCTGACACTTTCACTAAAGCAGACCACACACTGTTTGAAAATTTGGCCAGTTCATCAGGAGGAATTTCGGTTAGTGGGCGGTTCATCGGCCCCCCTCCTGCCCAACCTTCTTATGGTTGAAAAATGAAGGCAGGTGGAAAATTGTTGAGGAATGACAGCTGCATCCAATTAGATGCAGCCACTATTCAGGTATTCTAACAACTGCTGATAGTCTGTCAGAATACAATAGCATAGCAGGGAGATTTGTCTATTGATGCTGTTTTTAAAAAGTGTGAGGGAAGAGGCCAAAAAGCGTGCGCCGCCTAGGGCCCACAGGAAAATAAATCCAAGACTTTAACTAGCCTATCCTTCATTATGGACCAGTTCATTAGTATTGTAGTAGAACATACAGTATAAGGTTTTCTCAGTGTTAATGAATGCAGTGTTTGGGTTATTATAAATGGTATGTTTAGACCTATAACCATACTTATAAGGGTTATGAGAGGAGCATTCCCTTGCAAATACTATCTGGCTGTGGACTTTCTATTCTTCTGGGTGTTGATGTTTATGTTACAGTCGTTTCCCTCATAAACAAGCTTTCAGGCTGTGACCTGAGGGAAATAAATACGTAAGTGAGGTTAGTCAGTGTGTTTTTCAAAGCATGACGTTTTTTGCTTTATCTCTATAATTAGCTGATCCACCCTTTTAATTTATTCTAATTCTTAGTGTTTAATGCTGTTTTGAAAGGCCTTACTGGGATATTGTGTTCTGTAACCATTGCTGAATTATAAGGGTGCCCATAGATTTTATATGCCAGCAGCCTCGCTATGGCGGTAGTTCCGCCACTGCCAGCAGACACAATTCCCTCAGAGATCACTGTTAGGGCATGTTTACATTGGTCTCTGAAAAGCCATCTTCATGGATCACTTTGTACAGAGCGGCATAGGAGCAGCTAACTTGCATTCAGGAGCCAATACTACCGCCTCCTGAGATCCTGTTTTGTTTTGTTTTTTGCAACCAAACTGCAAAGTTTTCACTGAGAATACCATGCTGCAATCTAGTGTTTGGCTCACAGTTGCGGTGAAGCCTCATTCACTTCATAGGGTCATATTCAGCAGTGGTACAGCCAGCCAAACATGACAGGGAGGATCATTTTTGCTGAGCTGCGAAGCAAAGCATCACGACTGTTGCATGCGTACAACCCCTTTGCAGCTGCAGCTTAACACTCATGAATAAAGCCATCTATTTAACCCAATCAATTGATTGTTCACCCCGAATGTAGTTGACCAGTAGACTTGCATAGGATACTTACAGTACCTACCAGCACTAGATGATAGCCAGCTACACATAGAGGATCCAGCCTCATAGTGATCATTCTCATGAAAGGCTGTTGTACAAAAATACACCATCACTTCTGAATGTGATGTTTGTGCAAGGACAATGGAACACAAATGTGCCTGCTTGCCTTAAAGTGGTTGTAAAGTTTCAATGAAAAACATATTATATTTACCTGCTTTGTGTAATGGTATTGCATAGAGCGACCCAGAATCTCCTCTTTTGGGGTCTCCTGCTGGCACTCTTGGCTCCTCCTCTTCTGCGTGTGCCACCATAGGAAGCTGCTTCCTATGGTGGTACATGTGCGGACTCGCTCCCGAACTGGGCCACGTGCGTCCATAGACACACACACAGCGTGGCTTGGCCCCACCTCCTGCTCCCTCTTCACAGGATTTGACTGACAGCAGAAGGAGCCATTCCCTCCTGCTGCTCTCAGCCAAGCCTGTGAGAGAGGGGAGAGAAGACCTGCAGACGAGGTAAGGTAATATATCACATTTTTCTGTTTGGGTTTAATACCATTTGAATTCTGTATTGAATTCCACAGTCTCTTTGGCTGTATACTTTTTTCATTACTGTTACTATCTAGCCAGTACAAGGAAAAATTAACCATAATAGTATTAATAATCCTCTTAAAAAAGGATGCTGTATTGGTGATGATGTTGGAGTATTATTTTCTGCTATTCATGTACTGTCCTTGATAGAAGGGGGCTTTTTGATGTACTGACATTTGATGGGTCATTCTGGAGTGCAAGGATACAAAGTACTGTAGACTTCCACCTTCATCCTCCCTAATGAGCTGGAGGTTTTTCTTGTATAAGAACTATGAAGACTCCAGCTACAGAAAGTTCTACAATCCATTGAACTGTTCAAAGCAAAAATTGGCCCAATTCCTTGACCTTTGTAGTTTGTGGTGTTTCAGTTATTTTGTCTTCCTTTGTATTACAGTTACTGCACTTTTCACTTCCCTGAATATTCAATAATCTGGTTCAGCTATCTTGTCTCTTTATCTTTACACTGCAGAGTTTACATGTGAATATGACCAAATATGAAACTGCTATGTGCAATATCTTTCGCAATATCAAAAATTCTGAAACTTGTATTTATTTGACTGTAATACATTGAAAGGAGTGAGTTGTTATTTTGAGCAATGTACCTATTATAGGTCCAGGACTTCCTGCAGCTTCTCAGAGCCTTGGAAGGTTTAACAGCACTTCCAGGCTGGGTCACTCTCCAGCAGGCAAATGACCCTGCTACTCTTTGCTCAGCACCCTATATACCCCTCTCAGCCCTCTGCTGGTTACTCTCCCAACCAGGGATTGGCTGAGGCTTGTACACAGCCTCCACCCTCCCTGCCCACTATGTTGCAGTGCCTTTTGGACAGACAGGGGGAGACAGGCAAGCTTGCAGCTGCAGAGTCCAGAGTAGACAAAAATAATCAATCAGCTTCACTGGTCCCAAAAAGGGACTATATTTACCTATGCACAACCTATACTAGCACCTAACTAGGAGAGTGCTACATTGGGTAAATGTTGTCTTTGATAGTGACATCTGGAAATTAAACCAATTTATGCTTCTTTGGAACTTGGTATCTAAAGTTTCCATATGACCCCAGGAAACCTCAAAACCTACGCTTTGCCTATCAGTTAAAATGAAAGTTAACAAGGACAGGCATTAAAGTAGTACTGGCCAAAGGTCTTATGGCACAAGGTTAAAATGCACTTTAACGGGGCTGAATTGAGATCTCAAAAAATCTAAAGCCTCATACACATTGGGCATTTAGCTCCATTGATTTAGGTGTAGGTTGAAGGTACAGGTGCATCGTTCAGAACCACTGCCGGCAGCCTGTCAAACTCTATGAAAGGCTAACAGCTCCTGCAGCTAGACAGGGCTGAACAGTGCACCTAATGATTTTTACCTTTAGGGCAGTATGCACCCAGGGACGAATGCTCAGACCATGGACTGCTTGCAATCCAGGCATTCATACTGTACCTGGGTGCATACTACCCTAAAGGTTGGTACTCGGTGCACTGTGCAACCATAGCAGCTCTCAGTTTGTCATAGAATTTGACAGGCTGCTGGCTGCAGGGCTGGATGGTGCACATGTAACTGCACCGGGCTAAACACATGTGCATGAGGCCTAAAAGAATAAAATAATTCTCACTTGTACATCATTTTCCTTTCCTGGTGCATGTTATGGAGCGTTATGCATACCATGGGTTGACGCTTTGGACCCCACAGAACCAATTATCTATAAAACTTCCCCCAGCTAAAAACACAATTTTTTTAACTATGACAAGCATTAGACAGACTGTGGATATGCATAGAGGAGGGTCCCAAAGACCGCACACCTAGCAAAGCCATTAATATACAGGTGAAGGCAGCCTCAGCCCGCTTCCTCCAAAGCTACCCCCCAAATCGCTTCACCCTACCCACAGGACTTAATCATGGTTAATCACCATCTGAGTGGGGTGAAAGGCATTAATGGTGTGGCTTTGGATGAAGTTGACTGAGGCTGCTTTCACTTGTATACAGTGCCTTTCAAAAGTATTCACCCCCCTTGGCTTTTTACCTATTTTGTTACATTACAGCCTTTAGTTCAATGTTTTTTTAATCTGAATTATATGTGATGGATCAGAACACAATAGTCTAAGTTTGTGAAGTAAAATTAGAAAAATATATACATAAAACTATTTTTCAGAAATAAAAAACTGATAATTGGCATGTGCGTATGTATTCACCCCCCTTTGTTTTGAAGCCCATAAAAAGGTCTGGTGCAACCAATTACCTTCAGAAGTCACATAATTAGTGAAATGACCTCCATCTGTGTGCAATCTAAGTGTCACATGATCTGTCATTACATATACACACCTTTCAGAAAGGCCCCAGAGGCTGCAACACCTAAGCAAGAGGCACCACTAACCAAACACTGCCATGAAGACCAAGGAGCTCTCCAAACAAGTAAGGGACAATGTTGAGAAGTACAGGGTTAGGTTATAAAAAAATATCCAAATCTTCGATGATCCCTAGGAGCACCATCAAATCTATCATAACCAAATGGAAAGAACATGGCACAACAGTAAACCTGCCAAGAGACGGCCGCACACGGACAAAACTCACTGACCGGGCAAGGAGGGCATTAATCAGAGAGGCAGCACAGAGACCTAAGGTAACCCTGGAGGAGCTGCAGAGTTCCACAGCAGGGACTGGAGTATCTGTACATAGGATGACAATAAGCGGTATGTTCAATAGAGTTCGGCTTTATGGCAGAGTGGCCAGAAGAAAGCCATTACTTTCAGCAAAAAAACAAAATGGCACGTTTTGAGTTTGCGAAAACGCATGTGGGAGATTCACAAAATGTATGGGGGAAGGTGCTCTGGTCTGATGAGACTAAAATTTAACTTTTTGGCCATCAAAGAAAACGCTATGTCGGGCACAAACCCAAAACATCACATCACCCAAAGAACACCATCCCCACAGTGAAACATGGTGGTGGCAGCATCATGCTGTGGGGATGTTTTTCTTCAGTCGGGACTGGGAAACTGGTCAAAGTTGAGGGAAAGATGGATGGTGCTAAATACAGGGATATTCTTGAGAACCTGTACCACTCTGTGTACGATTTGAGGCTAGGACGGAGGTTCACCTTCCAGCAGGACAATGACCCCAAACACACTGTTAAAGCAACACTTGAGTGGTTTAAGGGGAAACATGTAAATGTGTTGGAATGGCCTAATCAAAGCCCAGACCTCAATCCAATAGAAAATCTGTGGTCAGACTTAAAGATTGCTGTTCACAAGCGCAAACTATGCAACTTGAAGGAGCTGGAGCAGTTTTGCAAGGAGGAATGGGCAAAAATCCAGTGGTAAGATGTGGCAAGCTCATAGAGACTTATCCAAAGAGACTTGGAGCTGTAATAGCCGCAAAAGGTGGCTCTACTAAGTATTGACTTTAGGGGGGTGAATAGTTATGCACATTGACTTTTTCTGTTATTTTGTCCTATTTGTTGTGTGCTTCACAATAAAAAAAAAAAACAACTTCAAAGTTGTGAACATGTTCTGTAAATTAAATGATGCAAATCCTCAAACAATCCATGTTAATTCCAGGCTGTGAGGCAGCAAAACACGAAAAATGCCAAGGTGGGTGAATTCTTTTGCAAGGCACAGTACTAAAGTCTTTGCTAGGTGTGCGGTGTTAGGGACCTTTCTCTATGCATATCCACAGTATGTGAGGAGTTAGACAGACTCCTGCAAAGGCAGCACCCATTGCAGGAAACAGCGGATGGATTTATAGGAGCCTAAGCAGAAACCCTAAGTTTTATGAGGTTATTAACCACTTCAATACCAGGCACTTAGACACCTTCCCGCCCAGCCCAATTTTCAGCTTTCAGCGCTGTCGCAATTTGAATGACAATTGCGCGGTCATGCTACACTGTACCCAAACAAATTTTTTATCATTTTGTTCCCACAAATAGAGCTTTCTTTTGGTGGTATTTGATCACCTCTGCGGTTTTTATTTTTTGCGCAACAAATAAAAAAAGACCGAAAATTTTGAAAAAAAACAAGTTTTTCTTTGTTTCTGTTAAAACTTTTTGTAAATAAGTACGTTTTTTTCTTCAATGACGGGCACTGATATGGCTGCACTGACGGGCACTGATATGGCGGCACTGATGGGCACCGATGAGGTGGCACCGATGAGGTGGCACTGATGAGGTGGCACTGACGGGCACTGATGATGGGCACTGATAGGCGGCACTGATGGGCACTGATAGGTGGCACTGATGGGCACTGATAGGTGGCACTGGTATGCGGCACTGATGGGCACTCATAGGTGGCACGGATGGGCACTAATAGGCGGCACTGATGGGCACTCATAGGTGGCATTGATGGCACTTGTAGGTGGCATTGATGGTTACTTATGGGTGGCACTGATAGTTGGCACAGATGGGCACGGATGGGCACTGATAGATGGGCACTGATGGGCATGGATGGGCACTGACAGGTGGCATGAATGGACACTGATGGGTGGCACTGGTGGCATTACTTGTTTGCAGTGATGCCCCTAAGGGTGGCATTGCTGGGCATCACTGCAACATAATTGTGCCAATCAGTGCCCATTTGTGGGCACTGATTGGCACAGATTTGGCATACTGGGCACATGTGGATGGCCATGGGGTACATACCTGGCCATCCACATGTTGCCCCTTCCCTGGTGGTCCTAGTGGTGATCCCTGGTGGTCCAGTGTGGTGATCTGCGGGGGGGCTGCGCTGATAAACAATCAGCGCAGACCCCCCCTGCCAGGAGAGCCGCCGATCGGCTCTCCTCTACTTGCGTCTGTCAGACGCGAGTGAGGAAGAGCCGATCAACGGCTCTTCCTATTGACAGCGTGATCAGCCGTGATTGGACACGGCTGATCACGTGGTAAAGAGCCTCCGCCGGAGGCTTTTTACCAAGATCAGTGTAGCGGTGTGTCAGACTGACACACCGCTCCACCGATCGCCGCGATGCGCGCCCCCGGGGGCGCGCTGCGGCATGTTATCCTGAAGGACGTCATATGACGCCCAGTCAGGATAACACAACCACTTCCCGGACGTCAATCCGCCATAGGGCGGGCGGGAAGTGGTTAAGCATTATAATTAACAAAAGGATGGTTTAAAATTGCATGCTGCCATTAGATGTACCAGGACAAGACAAGACATTTTTCATTTTTCTGGCAAATCATGGAAATATAAAATGAGATTTAATGTGTATGCAGGGCCAAAATAACATGGGCATAATGTTTCATACCAGGTACCATCAACAGGCCTCCTGTCCTTGAGTCTGTATTAGTAACCACTCCCTGAGGGAGCATATTACATGTACCATTTAACACCACAAGTACATTACCACACCTGACACTTCACCCCACATTCTACCTGGCCAAGCCAGGTAGTGGTTTTAGAAAAAGGCCATCAGTAACAAGAAGAGTAGAGTCCGTAAAGTTTTTAAAACTTTAGTTCTATGACTTCAGAGCATAAAACTTTTTACCAATTCTGGTAGCGATTGTCGACACTTTCTCAGGTTGGGCACTCTATGTCCTGTCCCCAGGTATAGTCCATTCTAGGGTACCAGGGCCACCCGGGTATCCCCCAGCTGGGGAATTCCACTTGCTGGAAATACTACATCTCTGCAGAAAGGGCCTTATCAAGTCCCATGGGGGCCAGATTCAGAGTGAGTATTGTGCTGAATGGTCTCTAGAGCTCAATCTAGAGTATATCATCTATATTCGCTGCCAATATGTCATTTTCTGTAGCACTACTCCCGCAGAGGCTGCTGGTAACTGGCTCTCCTTCTCCTGCCCAGCCGAGCAACATGCATTCTCCGCTGGCATCCAAACACAAAGCCATTGGCTTTGTTTTTATATTTTCTTAGGGGTAACAACTTGGATTGGTGAAGGGATTTATGAGATGCCAAACTTATATAAAAAAACAACAGGGGACAACTTCCTTCCTCTGTACAAAAGATCCTGGACTGATTCCTTTCCGTTTTTTACACACAGTCCTTAGTGGATGTAGTAGCAAAAGCCCATTACAGACTAGGAACTCTTGGCCCTTCTTTGAAATAGCACAACAACTTGAGGCAAACTGCACGCATGAGTGTATCCTATCCTATCCTTGCGTAGATCTGCTTCCAGCTACACTGCTTGCAGGCACTACTAGCACTCTTGGCTGGTCTGAAGATCTCCCAGGGCAAGGTAATAAAAGGGCTAAAGTAGAACTATAGGCAAAACTTTTTTTAATTTTGGATTGAGCAAGTGAGGATCAAAACCCCTGTCAGATTTTTTTCCACCATCATTTCCCTTCACTGTCTCATAGCCAAACAGGCAGTGAGGGGAAATCCCTCCAAATTAGAGTATTTCCTTGGGGACCCCCAGGTCACCAGAACTAGTGTTCCCATTGGAAGATTTCCCCTCTATTACTTTTCTGGGGACAACCCAAAATTTGAGATGATATTTTACTCTCACTTTCAATGGTAAACAGGACAAATAGAGAGGATGAATTCTACTCAATGGAGACACACACAGCAATAAAAACTGACAGGAGTTTTAATCCACCTCCACTGTATCCAAAACTAAAAAAAAGTTCAGTTATACTTTAAGCACAGTGCTGTCCTTTTTAAAAATCTTGCTACATATGGCAGTCTCTCTCCTTGAATGTCTCTGGGTGTGCTGATGTACTCATACTGTCCTGCTTGCTCCTGCTGCTTTTCAGGAAAGACTTCATGTCAAACCGCTCTGCTGAATGTATCCCCCTGAGCCAGCCCAAGCCCAGCCTGGAGCTGCAGTCTCCCCTAGACCTAGGAGACCTCCTAGGCCACCGACAGTCTCCTCCGCACTCCATCTCCCCTGCTGGCATGACTCATCATTGCTTGGGGATTGGCCAAGTTCCCCTAAGTATGCAGATCAAACCTCCTGGCCTCTGCCCTCTAACTTCTAGAAGTTTCTCCAAACCCCCCAGAACCAGGGTGAGGCACCAGAGACCCTGAATCTGTGAGTCATCCAGCCTGATCTGAAATAAACCGTTACCCAGATTCCAGCCTCACACTTACCATGAGTCAAATAAATTTGCCTGTACTGAAACACTAGCACAATAGAGTATGCTACATTTGTAATTAGTTTTTTATTACCTTTTGATATAATCGTTTTAGTGATCTCTTTATAGATATATTTTTTACTGTAGATTATTCGATGTGAGTGTGTCTTCATATTACTTGTTTTGTATTTATTTTAAGACCTATATGAGGAGGGTTCTTTAGGAGCACAGCTGCAAATTTTAATTTTGATTGACATCCTTGTGAGCTGTGGGACCAGGGCAGGACTTAGGGTGGTGAGGGCCCCTGGGCTTGAGTCACTTTCGGGCCCTACCTTCTATACATTACTTTAAACCTTTAGTTTTCTTTTAAGCCCGCCACTCTGATACTGTTTGTCCGCCGTTACATCACTGTCTAATGCAGACAGGTTTTCTCAACAGCAGTAAATGAGGCACTACGTAACTGCCAATAACCAATCAGCAAACCTCAAGATAAGAGTTTAAGGAATTTTAAGGAAAGAAACTATTTAAGGAAAAAAACTTACACTTAAATGCTCATCAATGCAGCCTTGCACAGCGTCCATCTGCATGCTTGTCCAGTGTCATTTGCAGCCTTGTCAGTGTCATTTGCAGACTTGCCCAGTGACATTGCAGCCTTGCAGCCTTATCAGTGTCATGTGCAGCCTTGCAGCCTTGTCAGTGTCATTTGCAGCCTTGCAGCCTCCATCTGCAGCCTTATCAGTGTCCATCTGCAGCCTTGTCCGTGTCATTTGCAGCCTTGCAGCCTTATCAGTGTCATTTGCAGCCTTGCAGCCTTGTCAGTGTCAATTGCAGCCTTGCAGCCTCCATCTTCAGCCTTGCAGCCTCCATCTGCAGCCTTGTCCGTGTCATTTGCAGCCTTGCCCAGGCTGCAGTTAAACTGCAGTGACTTGTCAGTGTCACTGCAGTTTAAATATGGCGCCGCCGAGATACACATAACACAGGTCCAATGGCGGGACTGGGCGTGACTGTGAGCGGAGCCGAGCGCCGCCGCTATACATACATAGTATACTCGGCTAGCTCCGCTCACAGTCATGCCCAGTCCCTGTGTTATGTCCATCATAGGGTGGGACTAGGCGTGACTGTGAATGGAACTAGCCGAGTATAGCCGAGTACACTCGGCTGGGGCCCACGGGGCCCCCTATTGGGCGGGGCCCATGGGCTTGAGCCCAGTCAAGCCCAATGGTAAGTCCGGCCCTGTGTGGGACATCTTATAATTGTCAGCTTCAGAGTCTAATTTCTTTCTTCTTAGACTCTCTGCCCAAATTACTTCTCTCTGCCACCTAACCTACTATTTAAATCTTGGGGGGGGGAGGGGGGGTGCCACCCAGTCAGTGGCCAAACTAGTAAGAATTAACACCCCCTTATACATGTTAGGGAGATAGAGGTACTGGGTTGCTGCCCTTAGCTGAAATTAACCTAAGGGGTTGAAAGCTGGAGTTTCAACCAATGTTATGCTGCCATCATGAACAGACTGCCAGTGACTCACATACAGCCACTCTTGTGTACATAGTTGTGTAGTGTAGAAAGAGGCTTGTTAGAAGCCTGAATTTGAGTCAGAGGGTTTTTTTTAGTTCAAGTTGGAGGGCTCTACAGATAAGGCTTCTGGTAGCTCCCCCTGGTTCTAGAAGCTTGGAGAAGTTTTTAGAAGCTAATGGGCAGAGGTCCTGAAGCCTGAATTTGAGTCAGAGGGTTTTTTTTAGTTCAAGTTGGAGGGCTCTACAGATAAGGCTTCTGGTAGCTCCCCCTGGTTCTAGAAGCTTGGAGAAGTTTTTAGAAGCTAATGGGCAGAGGTCAGAAGGTGCTGATCTGAATATTTATGGGAATATGGCCAATCCCCAGGCAGGAGGCCTAGCAGGGTGGCTGAATCAGCCCATAAATATTGTGGAGCCTAGTCAGTAGGGGAGTTGGGTGGAATATGGAGTGCTGAAGTGCTGCTGTGTGTAGTCTGGGAGGGGGCCCCATGGAAGGGGGGTCTGCCTTCAGGCTTGAGGTTGGAAGAAGGAATCTGGAAGAGGAATCACCATTGCCCTGCAGTCCACTGGAGAAGGACAGCCTGCAAAGCCAGGAAAGAAACTAGCCTAGCAAAAGACCTGAAAGCAGTTTTACCTACAGCTATAGATCAAGGACAATGTGAGTACCTCTACACCCCCAGTGCCTACAAGGAAGAGGGCTGCTAGTTGCCATACCCAACCAGTTCTCCCTAGGACAGTGCTGAAACACAAATCTGTTCTAGAATGCATTGATCTGGGATACTATTTGAGACAGCCAGGTGGATGGGCACTTTCTAGCTTGGGTCTGAAGAGATTAAAGCGGAGTTCCACCAAATTTTTTTTTTCAAGTCAGCAGCTACTAATACTGCAGCTGCTGACTTTTAAAATATGGACACTTACTTGTCCAGGGCGCCCGCAATGTCGGCACCGAAGCTGATCTGTCCCTTGGCTCTTGGGTGGAGGCGCCACCATCTTCGGTAAGGGAATCAGGAAGTGAAGCCTTGCGGCTTCACAGCCTGGTTCCCTACTGCGCATGCCCAAGTCCCACTGGTCCCTGCTGTCTTCTGGGACCTGTGTGTCTCCCAGAAGACAGCGGGGGGGGCCAGAGGAGGCGCCAGACATGGTGTAGATATCCGCGGATACTGCGGCTATCTATGCCCGGAAGTGGGAGCAAATACCTGGATTAGACAGGTATCTGCTCCACCCCCCCCCCCCGTGCCAAATGTGAGGGGGGGGGGAGAATTCCAAAAAGTGGAAGTTCCATTTTTGGGTGGAACTCTGCTTTAATTTAAAGGTGACCAAGTACTCCTTACAGAGAAACAGAGACCACTCTGGATGGAGCAAAAAGTCCCGGTTCCATCTTTGTGTTTTTTGTACAGAAATAGAAAGATTTGTCCTCCAAGTTGTTCTACCAAGTCAAGTTGGGCATCCCATATACCCCTAGAGCCTATCCAAGTTGTTTACCCTAAATAAAATAACAAAAACAAGCCCATGGACTGGTTACTGACTTTGGATGCAAGTTGGAAAATGCATGTTGCTTGGCTGTGCAGGAATAGGGGGAACCAAAAACTCGGCGGCTCCTTAGGGGGTAGGGCTACAGTAGCAACATTTCAGACATCCCTGCCTTTTCAATCTATATACAGTATATATATATACATTAAAATTAAAGCTCCAGTTTCATTAACATTTTATATAACTTGCTACACAAGATATTTTACAAGTCAAAGTTTATAAGACTGGTTTCACATGGACATTCCATTTTTTGTTCAGTCCATTCACATTATAAATGGATCAATTTTTACATCCGTTTTCATATCCGCTGACATCCATTTTTTTTTGCAAAAAAAAAAAAAAAGTGACTGAAGTGAACTTTAAACACTATATATAGCTGGTTGCTAAGGAGGGGGCCGGGAAGCCAACCGCCGCGTCCTTAACAATCGATGAGTCATCAGCTGACGCCCCCCCGCCCCAAAGCATCTTGCTCCCATGTTGATGGGGACAAATGCCTCTTCCCAACAACCAAGGCCGGTCATTGTCGGAGTCTGCGGGCGGGGGGCTCATCGGAATCTGGGGGCCCCCTTGGGAATGAGTATCGGGTACATACTACCCCTACCCATTCACCAAAAAGGTAGTGAAATGTAAAAAAAAACAAGAGGCGGTTTTGGACAATTCGCCGCCGTCTCTTCCCACCACCGTCTCTTCCCACTGCCGCCTCCTGCCGTCTCTCCTGGTGCCTTCTCTCCCACCGCCCTCTTGTCCTCCCGCTGCCTTCTTCTCCTCCCACCGCCGTCTTCTCCTCCCACTGCCGTCTTCCCCGATGCCTTCTCGGTGGGGGGCCCGGGACCTGGGGGCCCCCTTATTCCGATAAGCCCCCTGCCCGCAGACCCTGAAACCACTGGCCAGGGTTGTTGGGAAGAGGCCCTTGTGCCCATCAACATGGGGGCTAGGTGCTTTGGCCTTGTATAGTTTCCTGACCTGCCGGCTGCATGCTCGGATAAGGGCTAAGGGATAAGGGATAATGGGTTCGGAGGGGGTCCCCTCCGAACCCATACTAGACCTGAAGGGCGTGGTCTGGGCCTTGGGGGAGAAACCCCACGCCGTTTTTTTTGCAGTTTTTGTTTTGCTGGCATTTTTTTTACATTTAGCATTTTTTTACATTTGGGTTCCCCGCTGACAGCTAAATGATGACTCATTGGTTGTAAGGACGCGGCAGTTGGCTTCCCGGACCCCTCATTAGCAACTAGCTATATACAGTGTGTTTAATGAGGAAAAATAAAGGGTTTAAAAATGGATGCCAGCGGATTGAATGTAAGCGGATCGTTCACTAACATCCGTTTTTCGTCCATTAGGTTTTTTTACGGATGAAAAAATTGGGTTTTCTTCCGTCATAAAAAGC
This sequence comes from Lithobates septentrionalis, assembly GCA_037952835.1. Classification (NCBI taxonomy): domain Eukaryota; kingdom Metazoa; phylum Chordata; class Amphibia; order Anura; family Ranidae; genus Lithobates; species Lithobates septentrionalis. The sequence goes on from JBBDGP010000244.1 coordinate 899,086, forward strand.
AGAGCTTAGCAGAGACGGATGTCAGCAGGTGATCATCCGCTAACGTCCGCTACCCCATAGAGATACATGTATGTCTGTTTTTCATCCGTCAATGAATGGATGAAAAATGGACATACTGAAAGGCCGTGTTAAAGGGGCCTAAAGCAGTTTTACTTACCTGATCCATCCTCCACTCCCACAGGCTCCTCCTCTCTGCTAGACCGGTCCGTGCAGCCTCTTCTCCCTTACACTCCGGCGATCAGATACCTGTGATATCATCAAGACCAATATAGAGCACTGCATTAGATGTGAGGACGTATAGGGACAGTCCACTGACAGAGTATAGGAGAGCACTGTGTAGCGCACCCCCTAAGGAGCCGCAAGTAGAAAGGGATCCCCCACCCCGCACAGCCAGGCGGACTGTGTCTTCACAGCACTCTTGAGTCTGAAAAACAGTCCAGTGCTTTGTTTTTATATTTTATTGAGGGGAATAAACTTGGAAAGGGATATCATGGGATGCCCACTTGATCAAAGTAGTTGAACTCTGCAGGGACAAAACTATATACAATCCGTACATACACTTCTCCTTCTACCTCCAGCACAATCTTGCTTGTAGAACTACATCTGCCAGGACCAGCTGGCACTGTATGGATGGTCTGACAAGTGCAATCAGACCATTAGTGATTGCCCTTTGCAGGCAGGGACCTTGGACCCTTTTGGTAGTGTAGCAAAAGAAAGTGATAGTGCCCAGCTGTCCTCTTCTTGTGGCTACTGATCTCAGCACCACCTCCTCAGGCACTGCCAGCCCGTCTGGCTGCAGCTGCCCCATTCACTAGCCCTTCTGACTAAGACTCCTCAGTCCTCCCAGACTGACTCTGCATCCATCCCAGACTGCTTGCACCCAGTCCTCTCAGGCATGCCTCTCAGTCCTCTGACTGTAACACTCACCAGCCCTCCTGGCTGTCTTCCTCCCTGGAGATTTGTCTGGTAGTGTTCTCCTGCTGTCCTCCACTTTGCTCCTGTGCCTCTGGTCAGGACACCTCTGTGTATCATGAAGACACCCAAGACCAGGCCAGAGGTCACCCCCAGCCCCCAGACTAGGGGGCACCTGCAAGTGCCATTGAAAGCCTAACACTCCATCTCCAGCTTTCATCCAAACTCCATGGCCTCAGTTGGGATGACCCAGAGTATTTGAGGGGCTCCCCCCCTGCCAACCCATCTGTTGGGGATTGGTCAGGGCCCTCAGAATATTCCAGGCAGCTACTCCTCACCTCCACTCCCATTCTTCTAAAATCTTCTACCAGTTTCTAGAAGTAAGGGGAGGTCTCAGAGATGCTGCGTGTGAGTCATCCAGCCCTCCCGGAGTTGCTCACCCGGTCCAGATAAAATAAAACAACACAGCCTTGGCCCCTAGCCAAGCCTGACAATTTACCTACACTAACAAAACCTATTCTACTTCTAGCACACTAGAGGGTGCTTCAGTTGTTTACCAGAGGAGTAGCGTGTATGCAGATGCAGGTCTTCTTCCGTACTTATAGAGACCCCGCTTGCTAAAGTGATTGGTGAAGGGAGAGGTTCCTGCTAATAGGATCAGAAGAGGGGCAACTGCAGAAATGAAACAGTCCGGTAAACGGAATAGTAATGTGGAGCTCTTCCTAGCAGCATTTCAGTACTGTCCCGCACTGCACACTACCACCCCTTTAGTGGAAGCTTTCCTTCAGTAATACAGGTTCTAACCTGGTAACACTTTGTAAACATAACCTGTTGCATTTCCTTATATCAGTGCCTTCAAGAACTGTCATTATTTATTACCGTTAACCCATTTACAATACACAAGATAATTAATAACAATCAAGAACTGTGTGTGGTCTCTCCCTGACTGGGTACTTTGGGCCTAGGGCCCACCTACAAGAGGATCAGGTAAGTAAAAGTGCCTTTACCATCCCCCAGACTAAATGAGCATTTAACCCTACTTGCAACCATTTTAATAGTATTCAGTTTGTAGCTAGAATTTACAATGTATACAAATCCTCACCCCCCCCCCCCCCCCTTCTCTTTATTTGTCTTACTGTCTATCTGAAAATTCTACCCAGAACTTAAAGTGATGTTAAAGCTTCAAATTGTTTTTTTATTAACATATTAAACATGTTATATTTCCCTGCTCTGTGGTATTTCACAGAGCAGCCCCAATCCTCTTCTTCTAGAGTCCCCTGCTGTTGCTCCTATCTCCTCCTCTTTGGTGAGTGCCCCCATAGAAAGCCACCCTGTCTGTGTCTATGAACTAAGACAGGGCAGCTCAGACCTGCTCCGCTCTCCCTTATTAAAGGATTTGACTGACAGCAGCAGGAGCCAATGGCGCCCACTGATATCAAGGTAAAAAAAACCTTAAGGCTTTAGAACCACTTTAAAGTATAACTAAAGGTAAAACTTTTTTTTTTCTCTTAGTTTTGGATAAAGTGGAGATGGGTTAGAACATTTGTCAGACATGAATGAATTTCTGGACAGCCGCACTCATAGATAGCCTTGTTTATTTAGAAGGTGCACATCAAATACAAAAATCACAACAGACAGGGAAGAGCTGACGTTTCGCACTAGTGTTAGTGCTTACTTAAATGAGTAAGCACTAACGCTTACCTAACGCTTGCAGGTTCCCGGTCTATGCTCCTCACACTAGGGGCCCCATCTCACTTAATACGGGACCTATATAAGGAGTTTTTCTTTCCCTGAGTATACTGGTGCACTGGAAATAATAATTATCAATCATTCCGGGTGTCCCTTGGCTCTAGTGGGGGGTTGCCGGGTACCTACCGGAGGGTAGAACGCAGAAAGCATCCCACATATAGTGTGGTAAGCTTTCCCAGGGCACAACTCCCCTCTCGAGCATGTACATCTGTACCCCCGTCAACCGAACAATATGTTGGTATATTCCGCTTCCTACAAGGCTGCTATGTCTCCCCATGTGGGGCTGCCTCACAGCCATTGTCCTGTGAGGGGAGCTGTGGAATTTTGTTATCTGAGTTTCTCCTTCTTACCCCCCCTGCACAGGAGTAATATGTATTCCCCCCCACCACCCCCAGGAAATCCGATAGAAGCAGGGCAGGCCCAATGTCTCCCTATAATGCCACCCTCACCAACCCTTCCCTCCTGCTATAGACATAATAGCCTGATATACTGCAGAAAATTAGGAACATAGTTTATACTTTATGTACAAGCACTGGAGCAGTCATTGCGGTTTCACTTCAGCCGCTATTATTAGTGCTGGCATAATGTCAGTGCAAAAACTAAGGCTCAAAGGCCTTCAGGATCTTGCCTGTGATATAAGGGTGAGGTATGCCAGTTCATTCCACATCACTGGTCTTTCATTGTCACATGGTACAGAGTTAGTCACACGGATGGCTGTAGCTGTAGCCGCCAAGGGTGTAGGTCTTTTGGGGGTGTCATCCAAGGTATCTACACAGTGGGGGAATAGGGCATGAGCTCAGAGAAGATCCCGGTCCAATAGAGCCAGAAGAAGGCGGGGGGAACATTGGGAAACCCAGCTTCTCCAGTGCAGCTGTGCGGGAGTCAGCTCAGAGACAGTAAAGGCTGAATAGTGTGTGCAATTTAAGACTCACGTGGTCCCTCCTGGGACTGCTGTTGAGAACGGCGGTTGTTCCCTTGGGGTCTTGGCCTGAAGTTACCTTCCTGCCTGTGATCCTGGTCGTCCCACCGGCCTTGGGAGAAAGGAGAGCCAGTTTGGCACGTCAATAGGAGTAGCTCCTAAAAAAGAAAACAGGGCAGGGAGGGATTCCGGTGTTCGTAGAATGAACGAACATAGCTCCTTCCGAAATGTGACCGGGACGGGGTATTCCCACCTGTAGGTAAGCCCATTCTCCTGGCTAGGTCAAGCAACGGTCGGAGCTTGGCTCTACGTAAGAGCGCTGCTCTGAATAAGTACGGTAGTCTTAAGTCTTAATTGGGGCTCCATCAAAATCTAGCTCACCTGCCTCCCAGGCCCCTTGAACAATGGTCTCCCTATGGGTGTAATGGTGCAACCTGCAGATCAGGCCCCTGGGTCTGGCAGGATCTCTCAAGCGGGGTCCCAATGCTCTGTGGATTCTGTCTAGTTCTACCCTCTCCGGTAGATTCACTCCTGTTATGCCCTTAAAAATGGAAATTACTGTGGCGGGTAAATTCTCTGTCTCCGTGACCTCTGGAAGGCCCAAATTATTTTGGTGGCTCCGGTACTCCATATTTTCGAGGTGTAGCTGCAAATGTACCGCCGTCTCTGTATGCTCGTCCTGCACTGCTTCCAGTGCGGACACTCGTTGGTCTAGTGTAGAAAGCGAGGATTCACCCGCGGTAAATCGGGAGGAAAGCACCTGTACCTCCATCCTCACAACTCTGTGCTCCTGTCTATGAGCAGCCTCAACCCGGCCAATGAGGGCTTCAATGTCCGATTTAGTTGGCAGGGCCTGAAGGAGTGATCTCAGGCCGCCCTCGTCCCGGTATGTCGCAGGTGGGTAGGGTGAAGATCTTCTCGACTCTGGCATAAAAGCGGTCGGTATTTCAGAGTATACCTCCGGGCTCGCGGATGCTGCGGGTGAAGCCTGTGAGGTGTAGGAGGACTGGAGCTTCGAAGGGGCCGCACATGTCTCCGTCATTTTGGGCTCTGGATGTTGCAGCTGGAATAAGCGTTGTATCTTACCCGAAGAGGAGGTGGAAGGAGAAGCTTTCCATGCTTTAGTAGTCTTCTTAGCCGATTTCTTTTTAGTAGAGTTCATTTTGTGCTGTATTAAGCATAAAAGGCCGGGGTAGGTAGGAGACAGTCAGGAGCTCCATGAAAACACGTCTCTACTCGGCCATGTCCAGACCACACCCCCCGTTAGGGAGATTTAACCTCTCTATATGTCCTGTTTACCATTACCTTTGAAAGTGAGAGTAAAGAAAAATCCTGAATTTTGGGTTGTCCCCAGAAAAGTAGTACGGGGGGAATCTTCAAATGGGAACACTAGTTCTGGTGACCCAGGGGGACCCAATGGAATCCCTTAACTTGCAGGGATTGCTCACTTCCTGTTTTTGGCTATGGGATGGGAACTGAAGGTAAATATTTAGGTTTAGATTTCATCTCCAAATGCGGAAAGGTTTCTTCACAGTAAGAGCTGTGAAAATGTGGAGTAGACTCCCTCCAAAGGTGGTTCTGGCCAGCTCAGTAGATTGCTTTAAAAAAGGCCTGGATTCTTTCCTAAATGTACGTAATATAACTGGGTACTAACATTTATAAGTAACGTTGATCCAGGGAAAATCCGATTGCCTCTCAGGGGATCGGGAAGGAGTTTTTTTCCCCTGCTGTAGCAAATTGGAGTATGCTTTGCTGGGGTTTTTCGCCTTCCTCTGGATCAACTGTGGGTATAAGATTGTGTATATGGGATTGTGTTTTTTTTTTTGTTTTTTTTTGGTTGAACTAGATGGTCTTTTTTCAACCTGACTATGTAACTATGTAAACCTCCCCAATGGGACACAGATGGCAAAAAATCTGAAAAGGGTTATAACATTTCCTTACTCTATCCAAAATGAAAAAAAAAACTTGTATCATTTTCACCATGCCATGAGGCAAAGCATTGCAGCCGCAGCAATATTTGAAAAGCCAGCAGCTGCCATTGAACAATTTAGTTGGGCAGATGGTGAAAATGAAAAGCATCTGCCTGTTTTTTTCTGTCCTCCTGGCTGCACATTAGAATGAAGCCTTTACATTGTTTATATTTCCCAGATAATTTATCCTACAGTAACAAGGAATATATGAGGAAGATCTCCTGGCCGTAGTCCTAGACTATGTTAAGAACAGGGCGGGTAGTTGAACTTCTGATTTAATTAGGGTCAGGTACACCCAACCCAAGTGAATTTACTGGGTGTGATTATTTAGTATTGGGCAATAACTTGATACAGGTACAACATCTGCTTTCCAGAATGACTGAAACATATGTTTATGTTCCCTTGAGCAGATTACACAATGATTATCTTACAATTTTTCACTTTGAGTGATGGCCCCTTTCACACGATCGGTCCGCTCGGATCTGCCTGTCCGATTTTCAGGCGGATCAAGCAGGTCACCCATTGACTTCTATGGGCAGGTGGATGTCAGCGGAGATGTGTCTGCTGACACCCGCCTGCCATCCAATCCAACAAAATCCACTTAAAACAGACGGATGGCGATACATTCGCCATCCTTCCAGCCGATAGGGTTGGATCGAATTAAAACGGACAGGCTGTCTGTTTTTATCCAGGTCTGACAGGTCTGTCCCTGCACAGTGAGCGGAGACGGACCTGTCATCTGCCTGCTCAGCGGGGATCAATGGAGCGATTCCCGCTGACTAGAGGAGTCAGTCCAATGGACCCGCTCCGTGTGAACCCAGCCTAGCCTTTTTCACAAGGAATCTATCATTACTTTGACTTTTTTACAGCTTCTGTATCTGGCATCCTCACCTCTGTTTCTCTCAATTCCAGTTTTAGGAAAGAAACCTGGAAGATGCGAAGTTGAGTTGAACATTTGTATACAGTGTTCTCCTGTGTTCAGAAATTATGTTTCTGTACCTCTGCAGGCCTGGATCTATGGGTTGTTGGGATGGTCACGCTAAGATTTTCAGACGAACGAACGTCCGTTTTTTGTGGCATGCTAGTCTCATGTCGAAAGTGAAGAGGTTACTCACAATACGAAAATTTTCGTACGTCAGAATACAGCGTCAGAAGTGATGTAATGTGTTAAATAGTTTTGTATGTATTCTTTTGTTTCTGAGCATGTGTAGTCTTGCTCTTACGATTTTTTTCGTACGAAAACCGTACTAATGAAACGAAAATCGGACATTGAGTTCACATCGGAAAATTTTATAGTCTGCACATCCAGCTTTTGTCTGACAAAAAAGCGAAATCGGCTATCGAAAAGCACCGTACTAACCATCCGAAAATCGTCAGACAGCTCATCGTACGAATTTTTCTATCCGATTTTCGTATCGTGTGTACAGACCTTAAGTCTCCACTAATCTGTAAGCCAGTATGATGAGGACAATTGATATAAGGAGACATTTTGTTGGAAACATTTGGTGTAAAGGGGCACTCTGATGAGAGCAGTTAATGTAGGGAGGACAACTGCTGTAAGAGGGCACGCTGATGGGGACACTGATGTGCTTGCTCCTGCATCCACCTGTCTGTTCTGGGGTTCAGTAAAAAACAGTAAGGGGGCACAATGTCAACACTGTGTACGAGACAGTCTGTCACACAATGTGACAGAGATGCAGGAAACCAGTAATCCTCGTTCACTTGGCACTCTTCTGTAGCCCCGAGTCACAATCCGGAAGTAACATGTAGCACAGAGATGACTAAACAGAAACTGTGTCCCTTATATTGGGTGTCCCTAATAGGGATGAGCTCGATGTTCGGGTCGAACACAAGTTCGACTCGAACATCAGGTGTTTGCCCGTTTGTGGAACAGTGAACATTATGGGGCGTTGGGAAATTTGAGCGCCGCGGAACGCCCCAAAATGCACTGCGAGATCGCAGTGCATTGCTGTATAATGATTGGCCAAAGCATGTACCTGACCTGCATGCTTTGGCCAATCACAGCGCTCTCTGCTGAGAGAGCCATAATTGGCCAAAGGCAGGGTGCCTCTGGCCAATCATGGCTTAGGGGGAATAAGTCCACGCCCCACACTATATAAGGCTGCTTACATAGCGGCCATGTGTAGTGTTGTTGGTGTGGACAGAGAGATAGCTTTAGTTAGATTAAGCAGGCAAGTTTTTCAGTTAGTGGCAGTGTATTTGATATATATATATATATATATATATATATATATATACAGTCAGTCTAGACTATATATTCAGTGTTTACTCAATATTCAGTCAGTGTAATAATATATATATATATTACAGTCTTGGATAGATAGATAGATAGATAGATAGATAGATAGATAGATAGATAGATAGATAGATAGATAGATAGATAGATAGATAGATAGATAGATAGATAGATATAGATATACTCTGCATTCAGTGTAGCCTATAGCTACAGTGCAATCCGTGGTGTACTGTTTCTAATACACTTCAGGCGGTGTATTAATATATATATACATACAGTCTAGTACAGGGGTATGCAACCTTTTGAGCACAGTGTGCCGAAAAATGTTTTCAAAGAAAATGAGCATGCCGATTTTATAACAAAAATATGTGAACTTCACACTCTTAATCAAGAAAAGGATTTTTTATAAAGTAAATGCTATAAACTACTTTAGTAATGAGAAATTAACGTCCTGCACTCTCACGCCTCAGATTAGCCAAATTCATGCACCTTCACACCTCAGATCACTGTCCCCCCTGCAAATCTGTTTTACCACTGTACCCCCCTGCTCATCTGCCCCACCGCTGTAACTCCCTGCTCAGCTGTCCCACCAATGTACCTCCTTTCTCCTCTTCCCCAACACTGAACCCCTCCTGCTCATCTTTCCCACCACTGTAACTCCCTTCTCATCTGGCCCAACACTGACCCCCCCCCTGCTCATCTGTTCCACCACTGCAACCCCCTTCTCATCTGGCCCAACACTGAACCCTCCCCTGCTCATCTGTCCTACCACTGTAACCCTCTGCTCACCTGTCCCATCATTGTACCCCCTGCTTTTCTGTCCCACCGCTGAACCCCCTTCTCATCCCTCCCACCAATGTTCCTCCTGCACATCTGTCTCACCTCTGTACCCCCCTGCTCTTCTGCCCCACTGCTCTACCCCCCTGCTTTTCTGTCCCACCACTGAACCCCCTTCTCATCTGCCCCAACATTAAACCTCCCTGCTCATCTGGCCCAACACTGAACCCCCCTGCTCATCTGGCCCAACACTGAACCCCCCTGCTCATCTGGCCCAATACTGAACCCCCCTGCTCATCTGGCCCAACACCGAACCCCCCTGCTCATCTGGCCCAACACCATACCCCCCTGCTCTTCTGTCCTACTGCTGAACCCCCTTCTCATCTCTTCCACCACTGTACCTCCCTGAACATCTGCCCCACCGCTGTACCCTCCTGCTCATCTGGCCCACCTCTGAACACCTCCTGCTCATTTTCCCCACCGCTGTACCCTCTTCTCATCTATGATATGCGTGATATTCAGAGTGGTGAAAGGAAGCAGAGTTGAGACACATCTACCTGTCCTGACACACTCATCCTGCTGATCCACCTCTCGCATCCAGCCCACGTGCTTGTATGTGACATCACATACAAGCATCTGGAATGGATGCGCAATGATGAGCTCAGGTCAGGGGCATTTTCTGAAAGCAGTGGGCCTTTGTGCAGGATCATAAGTTGCCCCCCACAGCTGAGAAAAAGTGCGGCGCTCTGCGCCACAGGAAAAGTTGGGCGTTATTTTCATTGCGCTGAATACTGGCTCTGGCTTAAAGGGACACAGAGTGCAGGGGTTCAGTAGTAAGTGACACAAAGGTTCAGGGATAATTTCAACAAAGTTCCTAAAAGCTCAACAGTAATTCCACAAACTGTCACCTGATTGTGGTTTTCTCAATTACAGTAAAATCCCTTCTTTCCGAGATTGATAGTGGCAACCAAGTGAGTCATCTTCCTCCAGATGGTGGGCGAGGCTAGCAGGACTGTGATTGGCTTTAGCTGTGGCTAATGACAGTCCTCATTCTCCTGGAAACAGGGACCCCCCCCCCCAGCAGAACTGCATCCAATCTCTTCCCCATCACTAAAGCTGAGGATCGCAGCTACATCAAAGTTAGAGAACCAAGCACTGTTTCCCTGTTTCTTTTACAATGTCTTTAAGGCAGGGCAAAAGGGGCAGCTGCCCTGGGACCTATCATTGTCGTGGGGCCCAAAGCAGCTGCCTCATATTTGGCAACTATCCTAGTTTAAATTCCCTTGTCCCTTGAGGTTTAGTCCTGTGCTGTGTCCTGATATCTCAGTGTGAAGTTATGTTACTAATGCTGCCCAGCTCTGCCCTATTGTTGTGTACAGATGACTCACCTGCAGACCCTGTGTTTACATGTAAATACCGACATTGATATGTAAATAGCAATGACATTCATATGTAAATAGTGGCGGACCGGCAGCATTCATATGTAAATAGAGGCGGTATTCATATGTATATCATGCCCCCCCTGAGGTCATATTCACCATCCCCTATACTGAATGCTGCCCACCGGGGAGGTAAAGGGGCATGCTTGAAAGTCCTGCCTACAACTCACGTCATTTAGCCTATCATCAGCCTGTTTTGCAAAGGTAAGTCAATTAGTGGGGGGGAGGGTAGTGTGGGGTGTGCAGAGGTAGGCAGAGAAGGAATTACAGTTTTGGTGCACACGTGAGCAAGGAGGGGATGTATGTAAGGAAGCTGGGTGCAAAGATGAGAAGAGGAGGCAGGTAGAGTTAAAGGGGAGGGGGGTTAGAATGGAGAGGATGGGGAGAATTGGGGTGCAGAGGTTAGCATGGGTTTAAGGATGCAAAGGTGTACCAGCAGGGTGGATAAAGATGTAGGTCACATGTAGGGCAGCCCATTCATTTCAATGTGCTACAAATGCGGAAGAAACTCCCAAACCCTTTTCCAAAATCACACGTTGCCAAGGCACATCTCAGCAGATGCGTGAGGGTGTCATTAACAATTAATGGCACTGCTGTGTATCTGCTAAAGGGCAGCACGTTTCTGTGTTGTCAGGAAAGCAATTTTGCCTGCGTTCCTGACACACACATATGTGAATGCAGGCTAAATGTCTCAGTTACATTGGTGGTCAGTGTAAATCTTCTAATTACATTGGTGCTTGGTGTAGAATTTTTCATTCACACTAGTGGCCAGTGTGAATGCCCCCCTTACATTGGTGATCAGTGTAAATCCCTCCTTACAATGGTGGTTACTGTGAATGCTTCTATTACATTAGTGGTCAGTGTAAACCCCTATTACATTGGTGGCCAGTGTTGAAACTCCTCTTTATATTGGTAGTCAGTATAAAAAAAATCAGCATTGTTATTGATCACACCCTCCCTTCCCCCCAGTGCTGCCACTGAGCCCAGGGGTCCTAGGATCCCTAGGAGTTTTCTGTCTATTAATGGGCCCCAACACCTCCCCAGTCCATGGTGTGTAGGCAGTAGGGATGAGCTTCGTGTTCGAGTCGAACCCATGTTCGACTCGAACATCGGCTGTTCGACCGTCCGTCGAATTGCGAACGATATGGGCCGTTCGCGCCAAATTCGTGTGGCGCGTCACGGCCCATAATTCACTGCGGCATCGCAGTGCATTGCTGGCTGATGATTGGCCAAGCATGCACTATGACCCGCATGCTTGGCCAATCACAGCGCCGTCAGTAGAGAGAGCTGTAATTGGCCAAAGCCAGGGTGGCTTTGGCCAATTATGGCTCAGGGGATTTAGTACACACCCCACACTATATAAGGCCGCCTGCACGGCGGCCCTGTGTAGTGTGTGTTCCGGTGTGCTGAGAGATAGAGAGAGAGAGAGACAGTGTCATTTGATTTGAGTTAGATAGATTAGGCAGAACAGTCAGTCAGTTAGCTGCACTTACAGTGTATTGTGTATATATATGCATCCCAGGTGTTGCATATATATATATACACTGTATTCAGTTTAGCTAGATCCGTTCCTGTTATCTTCTATCTAGACTATTTAGTGCAGTGTGTCCTGCTCACAGTGTTCAGCTAGATCCGTTCCTGCTATTTACATTCAGTGCAGTGCGTCCTGCTCACAGTGTTCAGCTAGATCCGTTCCTGCTATTTACATTCAGTGCAGTGCGTCCTGCTCACAGTGTTCAGCTAGATCCGTTCCTGCTATTTACATTCAGTGCAGTGCGTCCTGCTCACAGTGTTCAGCTAGATCCGTTCCTGGTATTTACATTTAGTGCAGTGCGTCCTGCTCACAGTGTTCAGCTAGATCCGTTCCTGCTATTTACATTCAGTGCAGTGCGTCCTGCTCACAGTGTTCAGCTAGATCCGTTCCTGCTATTTACATTCAGTGCAGTGCGTCCTGCTCACAGTGTTCAGCTAGATCCGTTCCTGCTATTTACATTCAGTGCAGTGCGTCCTGCTCACAGTGTTCAGCTAGATCCGTTCCTGCTATTTACATTCAGTGCAGTGCGTCCTGCTCACAGTGTTCAGCTAGATCCGTTCCTGCTATTTACATTCAGTGCAGTGCGTCCTGCTCACAGTGTTCAGCTAGATCCGTTCCTGCTATTTACATTCAGTGCAGTGCGTCCTGCTCACAGTGTTCAGCTAGATCCGTTCCTGCTATTTACATTCAGTGCAGTGCGTCCTGCTCACAGTGTTCAGCTAGATCCGTTCCTGCTATTTACATTCAGTGCAGTGCGTCCTGCTCACAGTGTTCAGCTAGATCCGTTCCTGCTATTTACATTCAGTGCAGTGCGTCCTGCTCACAGTGTTCAGCTAGATCCGTTCCTGCTATTTACATTCAGTGCAGTGCGTCCTGCTCACAGTGTTCAGCTAGATCCGTTCCTGGTATTTACATTTAGTGCAGTGCGTCCTGCTCACAGTGTTCAGCTAGATCCGTTCCTGCTATTTACATTCAGTGCAGTGCGTCCTGCTCACAGTGTTCAGCTAGATCCGTTCCTGCTATATACATTTAGTGCAGTACGTCCTGCTCACAGTGTTCAGCTAGATCCGTTCCTGCTATTTACATTCAGTGCAGTGCGTCCTGCTCACAGTGTTCAGCTAGATCCGTTCCTGCTATTTACATTCAGTGCAGTGCGTCCTGCTCACAGTGTTCAGCTAGATCCGTTCCTGGTATTTACATTTAGTGCAGTGCGTCCTGCTCACAGTGTTCAGCTAGATCCGTTCCTGCTATTTACATTCAGTGCAGTGCGTCCTGCTCACAGTGTTCAGCTAGATCCGTTCCTGCTATATACATTTAGTGCAGTACGTCCTGCTCACAGTGTTCAGCTAGATCCGTTCCTGCTATTTACATTCAGTGCAGTGCGTCCTGCTCACAGTGTTCAGCTAGATCCGTTCCTGCTATTTACATTCAGTGCAGTGCGTCCTGCTCACAGTGTTCAGCTAGATCCGTTCCTGCTATTTACATTCAGTGCAGTGCGTCCTGCTCACAGTGTTCAGCTAGATCCGTTCCTGGTATTTACATTCAGTGCAGTGCGTCCTGCTCACAGTGTTCAGCTAGATCCGTTCCTGGTATTTACATTCAGTGCAGTGCGTCCTGCTCACAGTGTTCAGCTAGATCCGTTCCTGTTATCTTCCTACTGACAGGCAGGCTTGTCTGGTTACAGTATATAAAGCTACCTGAAGAAAATTACAGGTGTTCTATCCCAGCTTAGTGCAGCTACTGGCCATTAGTATGTCTGGAAGGCCAAGAAGGAGAGGCAGACAGTCACAAGCCAATAAGAGAGGGCAAGCAGGCTCTGTGTCTAGTGCTGGTCGTGGAGACGGTGCATCCTCATCAGCACGTGGCCATGGGACACGCTTGGCCTTTTTTTCGGCAGCTGGCCGTGTTGAGCCGCAACATGCGGAAGACTTGGTCGAGTGGATGACCAAGCCGTCCTCATCCTCCTCATCCTCTCTCACCCATGCCCAGGGTGCTTTGTCTGGCAAAGCAGCGGCCTCTTCCCTCAGCTCAATGTCATCAGTGACTCCTTCCCTAGCTCCACCATGTCCTCATGAGGATTCCCTCGAACTGTTTGACCACAGTGTTGGGTACATGCTCCAGGAGGATGCCCAGCGTTTGGAAGGCTCTGATGATGATACTGAGCTCAATGAAGGCAGTAACATGAGCACGGACAGAGGGGGTGCCCAAGAAGGACAGCAATCTGGCAGTCATGCTCCCCCTGCTGCAGCATACTGCCAGGTTTGCTCCAGTGATGAGGAGGGAGGGGATGATGAGGTCACTGACTCAACGTGGGTGCCTGATAGGAGAGAGGAGGAGGAGGAGGAGGAGGAGGTGGCACATCACCAACTAGGCAGGATGCCCTCCAGGGGCCAGCCTAAGGGCAGCACATTGACTGCATCACACCCCAAAGCTCCACATGTGCAGGGCGCTGCAGTCTCTGCGCGTTATTCAAAAAGTTCTTTGGTGTGGGCCTTTTTTGAGACGAGTGCATCAGATCGCACCGCTGCTATTTGCAACATATGTCTCAAGCGTATCTCGCGTGGCCAAAACATCTCCCGCTTGGGTACCACATGCTTGACCAGACATATGTTGACCTGCCATGCAGTTCGTTGGCAAGCGTATCTGAAAGACCCACACCAAAGAACAAAGAGGATCTCTCCTTGCTCCTCATCAGCTGAGATTTCCAACCCCACTAGACCTTCAGTCCTCTCTGAGACCTGCAGTGAGAGGAATGAAGGTGTAGAATTAGGTGTGTCACAGCCAAGTACTTGTGGGCAATCTGCTTTGGGTACACCGACGTCAGATTGTACCAGGCAAATTTCCCTGCCCCAGCTGCTGCACCGCCGAAAGAAGTTTGCTCCCAGCCATCCACATGCCCAGCGGTTGAATGCTAGCTTGGCAAAATTGCTAGCACTTCAACTGCTGCCTTTTCAGTTGGTAGACTCTGCCCCCTTCCGTGAGTTTGTGGAATGTGCGGTTCCTCAGTGGCAGGTACCCAAACGCCACTTTTTCTCACGGAAGGCGATTCCGGCTCTCTACCGGCATGTGGAAGGCAATGTCCATGCCTCGCTGGACAGGGCGGTCAGCGGTAAGGTGCATATTACCGCTGACTCATGGTCCAGCAGGCATGGACAGGGACGTTACTTAAGTTTCACGGCGCATTGGGTGACTCTGCTGGCAGCTGGGAAGGATGCAGGACAAGGTGCAGTAGTGTTGGAGGTTGTTCCGCCACCACGCCTCCAAAATGCTGATTGTGACACACCTCTCTCCTCCACCCCCTCCTCTTCTTCTTCCTCCATGGCCTCTTCCTCGGAACCAGCGGTGCTCCGTAGGCGTTCAAGGGGCTACGCAAGTACGCAGGCCAAAAGATGCCATGCGGTGCTTGAGCTGGTGTGCTTGGGGGACAGGAGCCACACTGGGGCAGAGGTTTTGTCAGCTCTGCAGGGGCAGGTTCAGAGGTGGTTGACGCCACGCCAACTTAAGGCAGGAATGGTGGTTTGCGACAATGGCACCAACCTCCTCTCTGCCCTCCGACAGGGACAACTGACCCATGTGCCCTGTTTGGCTCACGTCCTTAACTTGGTGGTGCAGCGGTTCTTGGGCAGGTACCCGGGCTTACAGGATGTCCTGAGGCAGGCCAGGAAAGTCTCTGTGCATTTCCGCCGGTCATATAATGCCAGTGCTCGGCTGACGGACCTCCAAAAGGAGTTTAACCTGCCCAAGAACCGCCTAATCTGTGACATGCCCACCAGGTGGAACTCGACGTTGGCCATGCTGCAGCGGCTGCACACGCAGCAGAGGGCCATCAATGAGTACCTGTGCGACTATGGCACCAGGACAGGGTCAGGGGAGCTTGGTTTTTTTTCCCCACGCCAGTGGGCCATGATCAGGGATGCATGCACTGTCCTGTCACCATTCGAGGAGGCCACGAGGATGGTGAGCACTGACAGTGCATGCATCAGTGACACTGTCCCCCTTGTCCACCTGTTGGAGCACACGCTGCGTGGAATAATGGACAGGGCACTTGAGGCAGAACAGAGGCAGGAAGAGGAGGACTTCCTTAGCTCTCAAGGCCCCCTTTATCCAGACAGTGTTCCTGCGTGCCCGCCGATCACACAGGAAGAGGACGAGGAGGAGGAGGAGGAGGAGGAGGAAGATTGTGTCAGTATGGAGGTGGAGCCTGGCACTCAGCATCAGCAGTCTTTAAGGGATCAGTCCCAAGGAACACATGGACTTGTACGTGGCTGGGAGGAGGTGGCTGCGGACGTTGTTGTCCTTAGTGACCCAGAGGACTCCGGACCGAATGCCTCAGCAAACCTACGCTGCATGGCCTCCCTGATCCTGCAAAGCCTGCGTAAGGATCCTCGTATTCGTGGTATCAAGGAGAAGGACCAATACTGGCTGGCAACCCTCCTTGATCCACGTTACAAGGGTAAGGTTGCGGACCTTATCTTGCCATCGCAGAGGGAGCAGAGGATGAAACATCTTCGGGAGGCCTTGCAGAAAGGTCTGTGCAACGCGTTCCCAGAGACTGGGAGGTTACAAACTCCTGTTTCTGGACAACGTGTTGCTGAGGCTTCGGTCAGTCAAAGAAGGAGCGGTGGAGAAGGTGGCCGTCTGACCGATGCGTTCAGACAATTTTTTGGTCCGCAGCCCCAAGGTATGATCGGTTCCAGCAACCATCGCCAGCGTCTGTTTTACATGGTGCAGGAATACCTAGGGGCAAGATCAGACTTGGACACCTTTCCCACCGAAAATCCTCTGGGTTACTGGGTCTTGAGGATGGATCACTGGCCAGAGCTTGCACAGTATGCAATTGAGCTACTGGCCTGTCCTGCATCCAGCGTTCTTTCGGAACGTACATTCAGTGCTGCTGGAGGCGTGGTAACCGATCACAGGGTGCGTCTGTCCACTGACTCGGTCGATCGGCTGACCTTCATAAAAATGAATCAGTCTTGGATCACCACCAGCTACCAAGCACCTGATGCTGATGTAACTGAATAATTTTTTTCAGATCCCTTCAAAGACTGCCTATGCTGATGCTGAGTGATTATCCCTGAGTAATTATCCTCTTCCTCCTCAATCATCACGCTGATAGCTTGTAAGAACATTTTTGGTTCTGGGCGCCACCACCAGTGCCTAAGGCACAATTTTTCAGCCCCTGTATAACAGGGGCCTTTTTATTACAATTTTTGATGTAATACTTTGCAGCACGGCTCGTTCCTGCATTCCAACTAGAGTGTCTGTGAGGGGTTGCAGTGTTGTGGCACCAGCACCAGTGCCTAAGGCCCAATTTTTCTGCCCCTGTCTAACAGGGGCGTGAAATTACAATTTTTGATGCAATACTTTGCAGCAGGGCTCGTTCCTGCATTCCAACTAGAGTGTCTGTGAGGGGTTGCAGTGTTGTGGCACCAGCACCAGTGCCTAAGGCCCAATTTTTCTGCCCCTGTCTAACAGGGGCGTGTAATTACAATTTTTGATGCAATACTTTGCAGCAGGGCTCGTTCCTGCGTTCCAACTAGAGTGTCTGTGAGGGGTTGCAGTGTTGTGGCACCAGCACCAGTGCCTAAGGCCCAATTTTTCTGCCCCTGTCTAACAGGGGCGTGTAATTACAATTTTTGATGCAATACTTTGCAGCAGGCCTCGTTCCTGCGTTCCAACTAGAGTGTCTGTGAGGGGTTGCAGTGTTGTGGCACCAGCACCAGTGCCTAAGGCCTAATTTTTCAGCTCCTGTTCAACAGGGGCATGTAATTACAATTCTTGATCTAATATTTCACAGCAGGGCCCTGTGAGGGCTTACAGTGTTTTGGCCACAGCAACACCTAAGGCCCAAATTTCTGCTGAGTATATAGGGCAGGACCCTACTTTCAAACATCTAACTTACAAACGACTCCTACTTGCAAACGGAAGGAGACAACAGGAAGTGAGATGAAATCTACCCATAGGAAGGGAAATTCTCTCATGTAAGAGTTAATATGGGAAAACAATTTCTCCTTTCCACTGATGCTTTCCAATCCTTGTTCCACAAAAAAACCCAAATTTTCAAAAAACATTTTTCATTGGGACAAAAAAGTGAGGTGAAATCTTCTGAAGAGGAGGAAAGACGCAAAACAAATGTCACAGGGGTGATAACCCTTCCCTATGTTTTCCAAAAAGCTTAGAAAAGATTTTTTGGCTGGAGCTAAACACATTAAAAATGTTCAAAATTACAAACAGATTCTACTTAACAACAAACCTACAGTCCCTGTCTTGTTTGCACCGCCTGTATACTGCTGTTCAGAGTATATAGGGACCTTTCCTTATTTTAATTTGGGTGCGGGGTTCCCCTTAATATCCATACAAGACCCAAAGGGCCTGGTAATGGACTGGGGGGTACCCATGCCGTTTGTCTCACTGATTTTCATCCATATTGCCAGGACCCGACATGACATTAAACCCGCAAGCAGTTTTAAATGAGATTTTTTCCTTTAAAAATGACATTTGGTGCAGGGACTGTTCTAAACATGGGAAACACGCGTCACTTTACAGGCATACTATAGACACCCCCCAGGTACGATATTTAAAGGAATATTTCACTTTTTTTTTTTTACTTTAAGCATCATTAAAATCACTGCTCCCGAAAAAACGGCCGTTTTTAAAAGTTTTTTTTGCATTGATACATGTCCCCTGGGGTAGGACCCGGGTCCCCAAACCCTTTTTAGGACAATACCATGCAAATTAGCCTTTAAAATGAGCACTTTTGATTTCGAACGTTCGAGTCCCATAGACGTCAATGGGGTTCTAACGTTCGTGCGAACTTGCGGTCCGTTCGCGGGTTCTGGTGCGAACCGAACCGGGGGGTGTTCGGCTCATCCCTAGTAGGCAGTGAGGAGATGATGATCTGTAACCTCTAGCAACCAATTTGTAAGCAGTATTCATGTCCAGTAATCTCTAGCAACCAATCAACAAGCAGAAATTATGTGCTGTAAACTCTAGCAACCAGTCAGTGAGTGGTAATGATACCTTTGGCAACCAATCACAATCGCTGTCTGATCTGATTCAGTAAACTGATTTTGAGTCTAGCTGCTTTTTATTGTATGTTTCAAAGCAGGTGGAGAGCGAAACTGCATGGAGGGTAACATTTTTTCTGCCCGGGGTCCAATCAATATTAAAGACGACCCTGGCCCCGCCCACCACTTTTTTTCAGCTGTGGGGGCCCAACTTATGATCTTGCACACAGGCCCACTGCTTTCAGAAAATGCCCCTGACCTGAGCTCATCATTGCACATCCATTCCAGATGCTTGTATGTGACGTCACATACAAGCACGTGGGCTGGATGAGGTAGATCAGCAGGATGAGTGTGCCAGGACAGGTAGATGTGTCTCATCTCTGCTTCCTTTCACCACTCTGCATATCACGCATATCATAGATAAGAAGAGGGTACAGCGGTGGAGCAGATGAGCAAGAGGGTACAGCGGTGGGGAAAATGAGCAGGAGGGGTTCAGAGGTGGGCCAGATGAGCAAGAGGGTACAGCGGTGGGGCAGATGTTCAGGGAGGCACAGTGGTGGAAGAGATGAGAAGGGAGTTCAGCAGTGGGACAGAAGTACAGGGTGGTACAGTGTTGGGCCAGATGATCAGGGGGGTACAGTGCTGTGCCAGATGAGCAGGGGGGGTTCAGTGTTGAGCCAGATGAGCAGAGGGGGTTCAGTGTTGGGCCAGATGAGCAGGTGGGTTTAGTGTTGGGGCAGATGAGAAGGGGCTTCAGTAGTGGGACAGAAAAGCAGGGGGGTAAAGCAGTGGAGCAGATGTGAAAGTAGGTGTATTGGTTTGACAGATGAACCATTGATGGGCAGGTGAGCAGGGGGGTTTACAGTGGTGGAGCAGAAGAGCAGGGGGTTACAGCGGTGGGGCAGATGAGCAGATGGGTTCAGTGTTAGGACAGATATGAAGGTGATTCAGTAGTGAGACAGAAGAGCATGGGGATACGGTGGTGGAGCAGATGTGCAGGGAGGTACAGTGGTGGGGCAGATGAAAAAAGGGGGTACATTGATGGGGCAGATGAGCAGGGGGGTTACAGTGGTGGAACAGAAAAGCAAGTGGGTACAGTGGTGGGGGCAGATGTGCAGGAGCTACAGTGGTGGGAGGGATGAGAAGGGAGTTCAGAGGTGGGACAGAAAAGAGGGGGAGTACAGTGATGGGGCAGATGAGCTGGGGGTTACAGTGGTGGGACAGATAAGCAGGGGGGTTCAGTGTTGGGCCAGATGAGAAGGGGGTTAAAGTGGTGGGAAAGATGTGCAGGGGGGGTTCAGTGTTGGGGCAGAGGAGAAAGGAGGTACATTGATCGGACAGATGAGCAGGGGGTTACAGCGGTGGGGCAGAGGAGCATGGGGTACAGAGGTGGGGCAGATGTGCAGAGGGGTAAAGAGGAAAAAGGAGGTACATCGTGGAACACATAAGCTGGGGGCTACAGTGGTGGAGCAGAATATGAGAAAGGGGGTTACAGTGGTGGGGAAGATGAGCAGATAAGTTCAGTGTTAGGACAGATGAGAAGATGGTTTAGAGGTGAGACAGATGAGCATGGGGGTACGGCGGTGCAGCAGATGTGTAGAGAGGTACAGTGGTGGAAGAGATGAGAAGGGAGTTCAGCAGTGAGACAGAAGAGCAGGGGGGTACAGTGTTGGGCCAGATGAGCAGAGGGGTTCAGTGTTGGGCCAGATGAGCTGGGGGGTTTAGTGTTGGGGCAGATGAGAAGGGGGTTCAGTGGTGGGACAGAAAAGCAGGGGGATAGAGCAGTGGGGCAGATGTGAAAGAAGGTGTATTTTTTTTTTTTTTTATTTCCACTCAGCAAGATTGTTTGTCTGGGACTCGTTTTTCAGTTATCAGTACTTCCAACTTCATCCCATTCCTGCTTCTCATCATCGTGGTAATGCTGATTGTACTTTTTTTTTTTTTTTTTTTTTAATTTGATCTTACAGAGTTTGTTTACATTGTATTTAAACGTTTTATCTTTATATATTTCTCCCCTTCCCCCCCCTATCCCCCCTTACCTCCCCCCCAAGACCGTAGATCCCCTCCTGCTCCCCCCCTCTCTCCCCATCCTCATCCATTCCCTCTGTTTCAGCTTCCGAGGTCATTGAATTATTGCTCACTGGGTCTCTTTATCCTCCTATCTCGGCTGTCCATATTTCTGCCGCTCTCAGGGACACTTTAAACTCTTCCCACCTTTTCCATTTTTCCTCAAAGGCACCCATTTTCGTCCCCTCACTGTATCTTAAGTATTCTAGGTTGTGTATTTCATTGACTTTCTCTAACCAATCCTTCATAGCAGGTCTCTCTATTCTTCTCCAGTATTTAGGTATCAAACTTTTGGCCGCATCCAAAAGATGCGGCAGTAAGGTTCTCAAATAGGCTTTATTGGGCATTTCGCTTAGGTGAAATAGGCAAACCCATGGGTCGTCTAGAATGTTAATCCCTGTTATGTCTTTAATAAATCCCCTCACCTCTCTCCAAAATATTTTTATTGTCGGGCATTGCCACCAGATGTGGGTCATTGTTCCCACCTCCCCACATCCCCTCCAACAATGTTGTGGGGGTCCGTTCTGGAATTTGTTTAGACGTTCTGGGGTCAGGTACATCCTGGTAAGGCATCTATAGTTCAGCTCCAAAATTTTGCTATTAACTGACGTAGCTGTTGCTCTATTTAGGATCAGTGACCCCTCTGGGGGAGTAAGCTCCCTCCCCAACTCCTTCTCCCACTTCTTTATAAAAGAGGGGGTTTCCGTGTTCCCTAGCCCTATCAGTAGTCTATATGTCTGGGAAAACCCCCCCTTCCTGTCCTTATCCAGGCACATTTTCTCTAGTGGGCGTAGGTTTCCCATTGATCTAATTGGTTTTGGGAGGGATCTGATAAACTGATTCAGTTGGTTGTACCGCCAGGGATTTATTACCAACAAGCCTCTTTTTTCCTTTAATTCTTGGTATGTGCATATTTTATTTTGTTGCATAACATCTTTTAACTGTATGTTTTCGTCTAGTAGCCAACTCCCAAACCACTCCCCCCTCCCTGGTGCGAAGTATGCTGAATCCTTAAGTGACATTAAAGGGGAGTTGTATCCCCAGTGCTCCTTCTTGTGAACCTTGTCCCATATCTTTAGTGCGTGTTTAGTGATCTCGTGTCAGAACTAAATTCTCTTAAATGTGGGGGCATCCAAATTATTTTATTCAACCTTGCATTACTAATCTCCCTCTCCATTTTCACCCAGTGTTTATCTGCTTTATTTTTTACCCAATCTATTACTCTGGCTAAGGCTATAGCTTCATAGTACTTACACACATCTGGTGCTCCCCATCCCCCGTGGCCCTTCACTTTTGTCAATTGTGTAAATTTTAAACGTGGTGCTTTCCCTCTCCAGATAAACCTTAAAAAAATTGATTGCAGTTTTCTTAAATATGTCGGCGGAAGTGCCACTGGCAGCATTTGCATTACATAGGTAATTTTTGGTAACACAACCATTTTATATATGTTTATTCTCCCACCCCAGGATAATTGTCCTATGTGGATTCTACTGAGTTCTTGCTTAATCTTATTAAGGAGTGGCATGAAGTTGGCGTGAAAAAGCGTCTCATATGAGGTTGTGATCTTAATCCCTAAATAGTTTAACTCCTTTTGCCCCCATAAAAAGGGGAAGTGCTTCTGATATGAACGATCTCCGGGTTTACTGGTGTTAAAGGTTAGTGTTTCCGATTTATTTGGATTTATTTTAAAATTAGAAAGCTTACCATATTCTAACAAGATTGACATTATATTCGGAAGGGATATCCTTGGACGTGATATATATAAGAGGATATCATCCGCGAATGCGGCTAGTTTATATTGTTCTTTACCTATTGTTACCCCGCTAATGTCCGGACACCGCCTGATCGTCTCTAGTAGGGGCTCTAAGGCTAATACGAACAAGACGGGGGAAAGCGGACACCCCTGTCTTGTCCCATTATACATTTCAAACGGCTCTGAGAGGACTCCGTTTGTTCTTACTCTAGCCGTGGGTCCCGAATACAGTGCCCCTATTCTTCTCCGTATCTTGGTCCCGAAACCCATCTCCTCTAGTGTGCCCATCATGAAGTCCCAGTCTACCCTATCAAACGCTTTTTCAGCGTCTATTGACAAGAGTAGACTTGGGACTCCATTTTTCTTCATCTGCTGCACTGCTAGGAGGGTCTTGATGCTATTATCTCTGCCTTGTCGGCCTGGCACGAACCCAACCTGATCTGGGTGTACTATCCTTTCTATTACGGGTTTTAGTCGGTCCGCGATTACCTTAGCATAAATTTTCGTATCGACGTTTAGGAGGGAAATCGGCCTGTAGCTTGAGCATACTGTGTTGTCTTTACCTTCCTTTGGGATAACTGCTATTATGGCTTCTAAGGCTTCCTTTCTCAGTTCCCCTTTTTCCCCGGCGTCGTTCATATAGGAGCACATTCTTGGTATTAGGAGATCCTGGTATTTTTTATAGTAAAGCGCCGTCAGTCCATCCGGGCCTGGGCTTTTTCCCATTTGTAACCCTTTGAGCGCTTTCTTCACTTCAAGTTCCGTGTATGGGGCTTCCAAGTTGGTTTGTTCATTTTCTGAGAGTTTGGCCAGGCCACTATCTTCTAGGTATTTTTTAATTTTCCCTTGCTTTTCTACCCTCTCTTCCATGCTAATTTTTTTATTTATAGCGTACAATCCCCCATAGAACTCCTGAAAGGTCCTAGCAATGTCTTTGTCTTTATAAGCCGTCTCGCCTGATTTGGTTCTTATTTTATCGATATAGTTCTTATTCCTCTTTTTACTTAGGACCCTCGCCAGGAGCCTCCCAGGTCTATTGCCTCCTATATATCTTTCTTTCTTTACCCGGTTATATATCTTTCGGTTATCTGTTTCTATGAGCTCTCGCATAGCCTCTCTTTTTTTATGCAATTCTACCAGTATCTCCACTTCTCCCATTTGCTTATGTCGTTGTTCCAACTCATGAATACTTTTCTGTATGATTAGCCTTTCCTTGGCCTCCTTTTTCTTCCTTTCTGAGCCCGCCTTTATTAAAATGCCTCTGATATAGGCTTTATGGGCCTCCCAAACTACGGCTTCTGAAGTTTCCTCAACCGAATTTGTTTTGAAGTAGAGTTCTAGTCCTTCTTTAATACGCTGGTCTATATCTCTATCATGTAATAAATCCTCGTTTAATCTCCAGCTGCTGGGAGGCTGGCCGCCTTTAGTTGCTTTCCACAGAAGGCTCACTGGCGCGTGGTCGGAAAATGTAATTGACCCTATTCTTGTGGCTTCGACCTCGTCCACATGCCTATGTTCCACCAAAAAAAAATCTAGCCTAGAGTACGTCGAGTGTACGTGGGAATAGTAAGAGTAATCTCTTTTATTTGGGTGCTGTAACCTCCAAATATCTACCAGTTGATGCTGATACAGCTTCCTTTTAAGTTTGTTCATCCATGTCCCTCCCATCCCACGGACACACGACGTACTATCTTTCCCTGGGTCTAGGCATATATTAAAATCTCCTGCAATGATGGTCCTCCCCCTTTTAAATCCTTCTAGTTTTGACAGGATGCCCAATAGGTACCCCCCGGGATTGGTGTTTGGGCAGTAGATGTTTGCCAGCGTACATTCCACCTCATTCAGCTTGCCCCTGAGGAATAGGAACCGTCCCTCAGGGTCAATCATTCTTTCATCTACACCAAACCTAATATTTTTGGCAAAGCCTATCGCTATACCCTTTGAGCCCTTGACTGGGGTGTCCCCGTATTCCCAATTTGGGAAGTCCCTCGAGCATATTCTTTGATTTCTACCCACGAGGAAGTGCGTCTCCTGCAAGAAGACTACCTCCGCTTTGAGGAACCCCAACTCCCCTACTATGTTTGCACACTTCACGGGAGAGTTGATGCCCCTCACGTTATATGAAATTAAATTTATCCCGGCCATCCTATTGACGCACCCCCCCCCCGTTGACTGGACCTCCCTTTTGGGTCTGGAGGTCGGGGAGCAGTGCTATGCCCACCGGTCTTGCCCTCACCTCCCACCCCCCCCCATCCCTCCCCCCTCCCTCCCCCCGTCATCCCCCCCCTCCCCCCCCCCTGGGGTAACGGACCTTCGCCTGGCCCTTTTAACCGTGGCCCCACTCACTCCTCCTGGCCCCCCGGTTCTCCCCCTAGAGGTTGAGCTCGGGGGTGCCATCCTTGGATCTGCCTGCTTTCCCCTGAGTACCCGACTCCCGCCCTCCTCCCCCCTCCCCCTCGTCACCTTCCCTGGAACCCCCACCCGACAACCCTCCTCCCGCCATTCTCGCTCCCCCCTTTTTTCTTTCTTTTCTTTTTTTTTTTCCTTCCCCCCCCCCCCCCTTCTTTTTCTTCTTCTTTTTCTTTTTCTTCTTCTTTTCTTCTCCCCTTTTCCTCTTCTTTCTTCTTCCTCCCTTCCTCCCCCCTCTTTTCTTTATTCGTCCCATCTTTCTCTCCATTCTGTCTTTTTCCTTTTTATTTGTGAGCATATTACAATCCTGTGTCTCCCAGCTGCGATCGCCTCACATTAATAACTGGTTTCCAGACAGGTATCCCTTCCCTACTCTCCTGTGTTTCGGATTTTTCCCACCACCCAGGAATTTCCACCAGTGGCACTTCCAAGCGTTGGCAGAATTTTTGTGTCTCTTCTGGGAACCTAAGTGTCGCCGAGCGGCCCTCCTTATGTCCAGTCAGACATGCCGGGAAGCCCCATGAATATTGAACGTCATTTGCTTTGAGGTGGGCTAGGAGTGGCTTGAGGGTTCTTCTCCTGGCTAGTGTCTCTGCGGATAAGTCCGGGAAGATCTGTAGGCTTTCCTCTCCGTATTTCACTTGTTGGTTTGCTCTTATACTTGCTTTGATATTTTCTTTGTCTTGGAAATTATGAAATCGGACGATTACATCTCGCGGAGCATCTCCCCTGATCTCTGCTGGCTTCCTTATCCTATGAGCCCGATCTAGCTTAATCTTAGATCTATTTTCGGTTGGATCCAGGCGATCTCCAAAAATTTGATCTATTATTTCTTGGAGGTTTTCTTTCCCCCCTTCCTTTTCAGGCAGGCCTCTTATCCTCAAGTTCTTCCTCCTATTACGATTCTCCTGGTCTTCCAATCTGTACCGGAGGTTCCTTTGTTCTCTTTGAATTTCTTCTATTTGCTGTTTGAGGGCTTTTATCTCCGTTCCCTGAGTATCTGTTGTTGTTTCCAGCTCTTCCACTCTTTTTAGTGTATGGCCCATATCCTGTCGGATTGCTCCGATTTCACTTTTGATAATTGCTTCTAGCCTTGCAAACATTTCTGCCATCTCCCTTTTTGTTGCCACTTGGTTCTCTTCCTGGGGGGCCTCTATGGTCTCTGCCCTTGTCTCCATACTTAGAGTATTGGCATCCATCTCCGCTAACTGTCTTCGTGTACTGACTTTGGGTAAGGGTTCAGGGGTTTTACATTTGGAGCCGCCAGCCTTCCCTGGGCTCCCTTTACTCCCATCTTGGACCATATATTTCCTTATAGTACCCGGGCTCGCACTTGTTCTGTTACTACTGTTACTACTAGCCGTATTGGTCGTTGCCGCTTTCCCACCCCTTCCCTTCATTATGTTACTAGCCCTACGGCTCCTGTGGGGTAAATATCCGTGTTCTTTCGGAGTGGTCCCTGTGTAATGGTACAGTCTTTATTACACCCCTCTCCAGTGCAGTCACCGAAGGGTTGTTTTCTTCTGTCGTCCCTTCCCCTTTGGGTCGGGTATATTTCCCGTGTGGCCCTGGTCTTTGTCTTTCTGGGGGTGGCTCTGACTTCCCGTGGTGGGGCGACCCCCTTGCTGTAATTTTAAGTCCCCTGGGAGTGAGTGTTAGTCCCCGGAAAGGGTGAATGGGGGGGGGGAGCGACCAGGGGGGAAAGGGGGGGTAGGCCCTCCAACTAGATGACCCTCCAGTAGGCAGTTTCTGCGGGTCTACCAGTCCTGCCGGTCAACAGAATCCCGGCACGTCCTGTTCATCAATTATCATCAAAAAGTACGTTTTATGTATGGGCTGACCGCACTAACATACACAAAGATTGCGATATGTGTCCACTTTTAAACTGCCAAAGGCAGGTTAGCTTTTAGTTGCGGCTTGTGAAAGCCCATTCTATCAAAGATATACGTGGCTGTAATACTGAGTACATATATTTTTTAGCTGAGAAAGATCAATTGAGAGTCATGGGAAAAAAAAATCCTAGCCTTCAGCAGAAAAAATAATATACATTAGCATATTCACAAAGTTAAAATATTCTTTTTCATGGTTATAGTCTGTGGTTCCAAGTCTCCTGCAGAGTAGAGGGATCTCACAAGTTGTTTTCAAGAGGAGAAGAGAAAAAAGGAAGGCACTTACCCCCTCAGTCAGATCAGACAGCTTTTAAACGGTCTTACCCAGCTTTTTTTTTTTTTCCTTTTCCCTTGTGTCAGCAGCTTCTACTAGCGGTGCAGCCCTTCAATTCGATTCTCTCCCCGCTTCGCTGCTGTCTGCTTCCTTTCCTCCCAGCGTGACAGCATTAGCCCTGAGGGTTTGTGTGTCTGGGGGGGTTCGTGCCCGATATCCTGCGGGGGGGTTTAGCGGGGGGTTAGCGGCGGCACGGCGAGGGTCCTCGAGCTCCGGATCTCCCTGGTTCCAGCGCTGGGGAGGTGGTTGAATCTATCGAGGGGACCGCGTTGGCCGCGTTGTTCTCAGCCGCACGCCGGAGCTAGGGGAGGAGACGTCCGGCATCCCGGGATCAGCAGCTGGTCCAATTAGCCACCCACATCCGGCTCCTCCCTCTCCCCGGGATGATACTTGAAATTATACGTATGAAAGAAGGTGTATTGGTGGGAGAGATGAGCAGGGGGTTACAGTGGTGGGGCAGGAGAGCAGGGGGATATGGAGCAGATGTGCAGGGAGGTACAGTGGTGGGGCAGATGAGGAAAGGGGGTAGATTGATGGGGCAGATGAGCAGGGGGTTACAGTGGTGGGACAGAAGAGCAAGGGGGTACAGTGATGGGGCAGATGTGCAGGAGGTACAGTGGTGGGAGGGATGAGAAGGGGGTTCAGTGGTGGGACAGAAAAACAGGGGGGGGGGTAGAGCAGTGGGGCAGATGTGAAAGTAGGTGTATTGGTATGACAGATGAGCAGGGGGTTACAGTGGTGGGGCAGAAGAGCAGAGGGTTACAGTGGTGAGGCAGATGAGCAGATGGGTTTAGTGTTAGGACAGATATGAAGGTGATTCAGTAGTGAGACAGAAGAGCATGGGGATACGGTGGTGGAGCAGATGTGCAGGGAGGTACAGTGGTGGGGCAGATATGAAAAGAGGTACATTGATGGGGCAGATGAGCAGGGGGGTTACAGTGGTGGGACAGAAGAGCAAGGGGGTACAGTGGTAGGGCAGATGTGCAGGAGGTACAGTGGTGGGAGGGATGAGAAGGGGTTCAGCAGTGGGACAGAAAAGCAGGGGGTACAGTGATGGGGCAGATGAGCAGGGGGTTACAGTGGTGGGACAGATGAGCAGAGGGGGTTCAGTGTTGGGCCAGATGAGAAGGGGGTTAAAGTGGTGGGAAAGATGAGCAGGGGGGGGTTCAGTGTTGGGGCAGAGGAGAAAGGAGGTACATTGGTAGGGCAGATGAGCAGGGGTTTACAGCGGTGGGGCAGAGGATCAGGGGGGTACAGAGGTGGGGCAGATGTGCAGAGGGGTGCAGAGGAGAAAGGAGGTACATCGTGGAACACATGAGCAGGGGGCTACAGTGGTTGGGCAGAAGAGCAGAGGTTACAGTGGTGGACAGATGTGCAGGAGGTACAGGGGTGGGGCAGATGAGAAAGAGGGTTACAGTGGTGGGGCAGATGAGCAGATAAGTTCAGTGTCAGGACAGGTGAGATTATGGCTCAGCGGTGAGACAGAAGAGCATGGGGGGTACGGCGGTGGAGCAGATGTGTAGGGAGGTACAGTGGTGGAAGAGATGAAAGGGGGGTTCAGCAGTGGAACAGAAGAGCAGGGGGGTACAGTGTTGGGCCAGATGAGCAGGGGGGTTCAGTGTTGGGCCAGATGAGCATGGGGGTTTAGTGTTGGACAGATGAGAAGGGGGTTAGAGCAGTGGGGCAGATGAGAAAGGAGGTGCATTAGTGGGATAGATGAGCAGGGGGTTACAGTGGTGGGGTAGGAGAGCAGAGGGAACAGAGGTGGGGCAGAAGAGCATTGGGATATGGCGGTGGAGCAGATGTGCAGGGAGGTACAGTGGTGGGGCAGATGAGAAAAGGGGGTACATTGATGGGGCAGACGAGCAGGGGGGTTACAGTGGTGGGACAGAAGAGCAAGGGGGTACAGTGGTGGGGCAGATGTGCAGGAGGTACAGTGGTGGGAGGAATGAGAAGGGGATTCAGCGGTGGGACAGAAAACCAGGGGGGTACAGTGATGGGGCAGGGTGAACAGGGGGTTACAGTGGTGGGGCAGATGAGCAGGGGGTTACAATGGTGGGGCAGATGAGCAGGGGGGTACAGTGGTGGGGCAGATGTGCAGGGTGGTACATTGGTGGGGTAGATGTGCAGGGTAGTACAGTGGTGGGGCAGATGTGCAGGGTGTTACAGTGGTGGAGCAGATGTGCAGTGGGTTACAGTAGTGGGGCAGATGAGCAGGAGGGTACAGTGGTGAAACAGATTTGCAGGGGGGACAGTGATCTGAGGTGTGAAGGTGCATGAATTGGGGCTGATCTGAGTTGAATATATATGCACTCTGCATTCAGTGTAGCCTATATATACAGTGTATTCAGTGGTGTATTTATACTATACTTTATACTTTCAAATACACTTCAGGCGGTGTAGTGTGGTGTTGCAATACAAAAAATACATAATGTCCGGAAGGCCACCAAGGAGAGGCAGAGGCTCACAGGCCACTAAAAGAGGGCAAGCAGCCTCTGTGTCTACAGTCAACAGTGGTGGTCATGGACATGGTGCATCCTCTGCAGGTGGCCATGGGGCACGCTTGTCCTCTTTTGTTGCTGCTGGCCGTGTTATTGAGCCACAACATGCAGAAGAGTTGCTGGCTGGAGTGGATAACAAAGCCGTCCTCATCCTCCTCATCCTCTGTCACCCAGGCTCAGAGTAGTTTGCCTTCCAATGCAGCTTCCAAAGCAGCCTATTCCTCTGACTCCTTGTCCACAGTCACTCCTTCCGTAGCCCCACCATTATGCATGAAGGAGTCACCAGAATTATTCAACCACAGTGTTGGTTAAATGCTGCTGGAGTATGCACAGCGATTTGAAGGCTCCGATGTTGGTTCTCAGGTTGAGGAAGGGAGTAACGTGAGCCTAGAGAGAGGGGGTGCCACAGAAGGACAAGAAACTGGCAGTCATGTTCCCCCAGCTGCAGCATACTGCCAAGTTTGCTCCAGTGACGGGGAGGGAGGGGATGAGGTCACTCAATGTACTTGGGTGCCTGGGAGAAGAGAGGAGGAAAGTGAAGAGGAGGAGGAGAAGTAGGAGGAGGAGGCACAACTCCAATGGGGCAAGATGTCCTCTATGGGGCAGCCACCCTATTGCATCACACTGCAGAGCTCCACAGGTGCAGAGAGCTGCTGTCTCCCCCACTGAATTTTAAAAGTTCCTTGGTGTGGGCCATGTGCAGCAGATTGCACCATTGCTGTTTGCAACCTATGTCTGAAGCGGATCAAGCGTGGCCAGAACAGCGGCCGCTTGGGCACCACATGCTTGACCAGACATATAAGGACCTGCCATGCAGTCTGTTGGCAACAGCACTTGAAAGACCCACATCATAGAAAAAGGCGGACTTCTCCTTGCTCCTCATCTGGGATCTCCAACCCTACTATACCTCCAGTCCTCTCAAAAACCTGCACTGAGAGGAATGAAGGTATAGCAATAGGTGTCCCAAATACTTGTAGCCATACTCTGCTAGCAGTACACCACCAAAAGATTTTAGCAGGGAAATTTCCCTACCCTAGTTGCTGAACCGTAAAACGAAATTTGGTCCCAGCCATCCACATGCTCAGCGTCTAAATCCTAGCTTGGTCAAATTGCTAGCACTGCAACTGCTGCCTTTTCAGCTGGTAGACTCTGCCCCCTTTTGTGAATTTGTGGAATCTGCTGTACCTCAGTGGCAGGTTCCAAAACGCTTTTTCTTTTCACAGAAGGCCATTCCGGCTCTCTACCGGCATGTGGAAGGCAATGTTTTGGCCTCGTTGACAGGGCGGTCAGCAGTAAGGTTCATATTACCGCTGACTCATGGTCCAGCAGTCATGGGCAGGAACGTTAACTTTCCTTCACGGTGCACTGGGTAACTCTGCTGGCAGCTGGGAAGGATGCAAGACAGGGTTCAGTGTTGGAGCTTGTTCCGCCACCACGCCTCCAAAATGCTAGTGATGATTCTGCCATAGCTCTCCCCTCCACCCTCTCCTCTTCTTCTTCCTCTATGGCCTCTTCTGTAGATTTGTCCTCTGAACCAACAGTGCTCCGTAAGTGTTCAAGGGCTACGAAAGCAGTCAGGCTAAAAGATGCCATGCGGTGCTTGAGTTGGTCTGCCTAGGGGACAGGAGCCACACTGGGGCAGAGATTCTGTCAGCTCTGCAGGGGCAGGCTCAGAGGTGGTTGACGCCACACCAGCTTTAGCCAGGAATGGTTGTATGCGACAATGGCACCAACCATCTCTCCTCCCTCTGACAGGGACACTTGACCATTGTTCCATGTTTGGCACACGTCCTGAATTTGGTGGTGCAGCAGTTCTTGACCAGGTACCCAGGCTTACAAGATCTCCTGAGGTAGGCCAGAAAGGTCTGCGTTCATACAATGCCAGTCCTCGGCTGGCTGACATTCAAAGAGAATGCAATCTGCCCACCAACCGCCTCATTTGTGACATGCTCACCAGGTGGAACCCAACGGTGGCAATGCTGCAGCAGCTGCACACACAGCAGAGGGCTATCAATGAGTACCTGTGCGAGTATGGCACCAGGACAGGGTCAGGGGAGCTTGGCTTCTTTTCGCCATGCCAGTGGCTACTGATCAAGGATGCATGCACTGTCCTGTCACCATTTGAGGAAGCCACAAGGATGGTGAGCAGCAACAATGCATGCATCAGTGACACTGTACCTCTAGTCTTCCTGCTGGAGCATGCGCTTTGTGGAATCATGGAAAGGGCACTTGAGGCAGAACAGCGGGAGAAAGAGGAGTATTCCTTTCCTCTCAAGGCCCCCTTTATCCAGATAGCATTCCTGCGGGCTGGCCAAATACACAGGCAGAAGAGGAGGAGGATTGTGTCAGTATGGATGTAGAGGATAACACTCAGCAGCAGTCTTCAAGGGATGGTTTTCAGTCCCCAGAAACCCAAGGAGTTGTACATGGCTGGGAGGAGGTAGTTACGGATAATATGATCCTTAGTGACCCAGAGGATTCAGAATCGAATGCCTCTGCAAACTTACGCTGCATGGCCTCCCTGATTCTTCAAAGCCTGCGAAAGGACCCTAGGATTCGTGGTATCAAGGAGAGGGATCATTACTGTCTGGCAACCCTTCTTGATCCATGTTACAAGGGTAAAATTACAGAACTCATCCTGCCTTCGCAGAGGGAGCAGAGGATGAAACATCTTCAGGAGGCCTTGAAGAAAGGTTTGTGTAACGCATTTCCAGACCCTGGGAGGTTACCATTTCCTGGTGCTGGATAACGTGTTGCTGAGGCTTCGTTCAGTCAGAGGAAAAGCGGTGGAGGAGGTGGCCGGCTGACCGATGCCTTTAAACAATTTTTCAGCGCCAAGGTCTGTTCGGTTCAAGCAACCATCGCCAGCGTCTGCATTATATGTAGGTGCAGGAATATCTAGGGGCAAGAGCAGACTTGGAGACCTTTCCAACAGAGCATCCACTGGGTTACTGGGTCTTGAGGATGGACCACTGGCCAGAACTTGCTCAATATGCAATCGAGCTACTGGCCTGTCCTGCATGCTTTCTGAACACACATTCAGTCCTGGGTTTGTAATGGATCAAAGAGTGCACCTGTCCATAGACTCAGTTGATAGGCTCACATTCATAAAAATGAATCAATCTTGGATCCACAACTATCAAGCACCTGATGCTGATGTAACTGATTGAATTTGCTATGGATCTGGGATCCCTTGAAGACTGCCTATGCTGACTATTCTATTCCTCCTCAATCTTAATGATGCTAGCTTCCAACAATATTTTTGGTTTAGGGCACCACCACCACCACCCAAGGCCCAACTTTTCTGCCCCTGTTTAACAGGGGCATGTAATTACAATTTTTGATATAATATTTCACAGCAGGGCCCTTTCCTGCACCCAACAAGAGCAACTGTGAGGGGTTACAGTGTTGTGACACCACAACCCAAGGCCCAAATTTTCTGCCCCTGTTTAACAGGAACATGTAATTACAATTTATTATATAATATTTCAAGGCAGGGCCCGTTCCTGTGTCCAACGGCCCTGTGAGGGCTTACAGTGTTCTGGCACCACCAAAACAAAAGGCCCAATTTTTCTGCCCCTTTTTAACACAGGCATGTATTTACAATTTTTGAAATAATAGTTAAGCAGGGCCTGTTCCTGTGCCCAACAAGAGTATCTGTGAGGGGTTACAGTGTTCTGGTACCACCAACACCTAAGGCCCAACTTTCTGCAGAGTATATCATTTATATATTTTAAAAATTTGGTGCGGGGTTCCCCTTAAAATCCATACCAGGCCTAAAGGGCCTGGTATGGATTTTGGGGGGGAAATCCAGGCAATTTTTTTTTGGTATTTTTGGCGCAGGGTTCCCCTTAATATTCATACTAGACCCAAAGGGCCTGATAGAGAACTGGGGGAGGGAACCCACACCGTTTTTTTCAATGATTTTTATCTATATAGCCGAAGCCAACAATACATTACAGCCGCAAGCTTTAATGTCAGCCGCGAGTTTTAAATGACATTTTTTCCTTTAGAAATTTAATTTTGCTGTGGTATTGTTATAAACATGGGAAGGATGCGCTACTTCACAGGCAGACTAAGGAGACCCCCTAGGCACGATATTTAAAGGAATATTTCATTTTTATTGTTTCACTTTAAGCATTATTCAAATCACTGCTCCCAAAAAAACTGCCGTTTTTAAAACTTTTTTTTGCATTGATACATGTCCCCTGGGGCAGGACCCAGGTCCTCAAACACTTTTTATGGCAATAACATGCATATAAGCCTTTAAAATGAGCACTTTTGATTTTTCATGTTGGTGTCCCATAGACTTTAACGGTGTTCGCACAAATATTTTGCCCGTTCACAAGTTCTTGTGCGAACCGACTGGGGGGGCTTTCGGGTCATCCCTAGTCCCTAACAGAGTTTCTTCCTATATCAGGAGTCTGCATCAGAGACTACCCTTCACATGACAGTTCCTATCAGAGTTTACACTTACATCAACTGTTCCCATTAGAGTGTCTTCCTACATCAAGTGTCTCCATCAAAGTGTCTCCTTACATTAACTGCCCCCCTACATCAAATGTCCCCAACAGAGTGATCCCTTCCATCAAATGTCTACATCAAAATCCCCCCTTATATCAATAGTTTCCATCAGACTGGCTTAGAGATTAGTGGATGCGTTCTCAGAGACCTAGGGAAGGAGATTGCAACTAATCTAGATGGGGCGCAGTCCACCCCAACACCTTATGTCTGAGTCTGATGTGTAATAAATCTTGAAGGTCTTTTCTATACATCATCCAAAAACAAATGTGAAAGAGACTGGAGTGAAGAGGAACATAAGTGCCCATCCTTATCCTTAACTTTAACTTTTAAATTGTTCATAAAGTAAAGCCTCCAACTATGCCCCCTCTTTACAATCTGCCATCAGAATGTGCTCTCTCTTTAGCTTAAAAGCATATGCCTCTTGGTCCCCAGATTGTGCTAGTTCTCCAAACACTGTACTTCTCTAAACTATTCCTACCCTTCATGTAATGTACCCCAATTATGCCCCTCTTTGCCTAAACATTGTGTCCTAGTTACCCCTAGAATGTGTCCTCTGTGCTGCCAAAGCCATTACTCCTTCTACACTCTGTCCTCAGAATATGAACCACGTTTGTGCTTTCTCTGCTCCACAATATTCTGGAACCTAATATCACTTAAAGCAGAACCTGACCCTGCACTTGATGAGCTCATCCCCCCCTAACACATTTGACACATGATTTTTTTTTTTTTTTTGGGGGGGGGGAGGGCGGGTAACTAGTTTTGATAGGTACCCATTCCCACTTAAATTGCCTAGGTGAACAGAGCAGAAGTTCAGCTCCCCTCTCTTTGCCCGGAGCCCTCTGGCACACATCACAGGTCACGGAAGGCTACGGGACCTTTCACAAAGCACAACCCGGCTGGTGAATGTGCAGTGAGAAGCCAGTTTTGAAGCTACAAGGAGTCACAGCCTGCTTTCCACACTAAACACACCGGAGACCCGAAGACCGACGAAGAACCAGCCCAGGTGAGGATGGCACTAGATCCTGGCTATAGACAGGTAAGTGTCCTTTTATTAAAAGTCAGCAGCAACAGTATTTGTAGCTGCTGACTTTACATTTTTTCTTTCTAGAGTATAGCTCCTCTTTAAGTGTATAGGAAGAGGTTCACTTCTTATGTTATCTTGACAAATGTGACCTTCTCTGGGAGATGAGTTGTGTTGTTCCAGTGGTGAGCTTTTATTTTCCATTCCATTCTAGTTTACTATTCAAATTCTCTTGTAACTGGGATAGGAAGTGATTTTTATTTCTGTTACCAGTCATGCTGGGGATAGGGGTGGGTACATACCTCTACGCTATGTCTGAGTGACCAGTCTCCAGCTTTCAAAATATTAAACTTTTGGCAGGGGACTTATGAAAATACAGCAGGATCAGAAATCTACCTGCGGCTACATTTAAATCACATTGGGTTTTGGTTGTTGAGCAGATTAAGCTACCGTGATCCACAAAATTAATTATGAAGATATTCTGTGCTTCAGAAATGTAATGTTATAAAATTGTAAAATTCTCAGCCAATTTATTGGTTCAACATTGCTATAGTGGCATTTCTCTTTATGATCACAATTGCCTAAAGCTACCAGTCCCCAATGTGGAGGAAAAACACAGACAAAACAGGAATATAGACTTGAATGCTAATGTTTTGGAACTGCTGGGAACTTTTACTACAGTTTGCTGGAACTATTATCCCATTAGTGCTTTTTATTCAGCTTAAACTTTTAGGGTTACTGATTTAACTCACCTGAAAATTATTATGGTGCAGTTTTAAAAAGGAAATATAGCTCTAGATTCAAATTTTAAACACAGGTAAAAGTCACCTTCTACAGTCTAACAAACAGCAAGTCTTGTTTGACCTTAAAATATTAATTCTCTGCAAAGGCTGAGTTTGTGGATCTTAGCTTTCCCTGCTTGCTCTTTTCTGAATTAACGTCTTGGTTAGATATTTGAAATTCGGACGAATTTTGCATCTTTCGGACATTCGGATGCATCCGAATGTCCGAATAAACAAAATAACGAATTTCAACTAATACGAAAGAAGTTATAGCGGATATAACGAATTAATTCGACATGATTCGGTAATTCGTTAAAGATCTAATGAAACAAAAAGTCAACTCAAAGTAAATCTTACAGTCCAATCAGCTGATTAATTTTGTGCTGGAGGTTGGATTACTGGCAAAGTGCATTCCTGAGAACTGAGTGAGAAGGGTGTTGTATTGTATTTGAGCAGTGGAGAAAAGATATTGTCATTGTGTGTGTTAATTGTTTATCGAATCTAACGACTTTCCAATCTACGAATCATCATTGTGAATATATATACAGTGGCTTGCGAAAGTATTCGGCCCCCTTGAACTTTTCAACCTTTTGCCACATTTCAGGCTTCAAACATAAAGATATAAAATTTTTATTTTTTGTGAAGAATCACCAACAAGTGGGACACAATTGTGAAGTGGAACGAAATCTTTTGGATTTTTGAAACTTTTTTAACTAATAAAAAAATGAAAAGTGGGGCGTGCAAAATTATTCGGCCCCCTTGCGTTAATACTTTGTAGAGCCACCTTTTGCTGCGATTACAGCTGCAAGTCGCTTGGGGTATGTCTCTATCAGTTTTGCACATCGAGAGACTGAAATTCTTGCCCATTCTTCCTTGCAAAACAGCTCGAGCTCAGTGAGGTTGGTATGGAGAGCGTTTGTGAACAGCAGTTTTCAGCTCTTTCCACAGATTCTCGATTGGATTCAGGTCTGGACTTTGACTTGGCCATTCTAACACCTGGATACGTTTATTTGTGAACCATTCCTTTGTAGATTTTGCTGTATGTTTGGGATCATTGTCTTGTTGGAAGATAAATCTCTGTCCCAGTTTCAGGTCTTTTGCAGACTCCAACAGGTTTTCATCCAGAATGGTCCTGTATTTGGCTGCATCCATCTTCCCCTCAATTTTAACCATCTTCCCTGTCCCTGCTGAAGAAAAGCAGGCCCAAACCATGATGCTGCCACCACCATGTTTGACAGTGGGGAGGGTGTGTTGAGTGTGATGAGCTGTGTTGCTTTTACGCCAAACATATCGTTTTGCATTGTGGCCAAAAAGTTTGATTTTGGTTTCATCGGACCAGAGCACCTTCTTCCACATGTTTGGTGTGTCTCCCAGGTGGCTTGTGGCAAACTTTAGACGAGACTTTTTATGGATATCTTTGAGAAATGGCTTTCTTTTTGCCACTCTTCCATAAAGGCCAGATTTGTGCAGTGTACGACTGATTGTTGTCCTATGGACAGACTCTCCCACCTCAGCTGTAGTTCTCTGCAGTTCATCCAGAGTGATCATGGGCCTCTTGGCTGCATCTCTGATCAGTCTTCTCCTTGTCTGAGCTGAAAGTTTAGAGGGACAGACAGGTCTTGGTAGATTTGCAGTGGTCTGATACTCCTTCCATTTCAAAATGATCGCTTGCACAGTGCTCCTTGGGATGTTTAAAGCTTGGGAAATCTTTTTGTATCCAAATCCGGCTTTAAACTTCTCCACAAAAGTATTACGGACCTGCCTGGTGTGTTCCTTGGTCTTCATGATGCTCTCTGCGCTTTCAACAGAACCCTGAGACTATCACAGAGCAGGTGCATTTATACAGAGACTTGATTACACACAGGTGGATTCTATTTATCACCATCAGTCATTTAGGACAACATTGGATCATTCAGAGATCCTCTGGAGTGAGTTTTCTGCACTGAAAGTAAAGGGGCCGAATAATTTTGCATGCACCACTTTTCAGTTTTTTAATTGCTAAAAAAGTTTAAAATATCCAATAGATTTCTTTCCACTTCACAATTGTGTCCCACTTGTTGGTGATTCTTCACAAAAAATTAAAATTTTATATCTTTATGTTTGAAGCCTGAAATGTGGCAAAAGGTTGAAAAGTTCAAGGGGGCCGAATACTTTCGCAAGCCACTGTACATACAGTGGGGCAAAAAAGTAATTAGTCAGCCACCAATTGTGCAAGTTCTCCCACTTAAAAAGATGAGAGGCCTGTAATTGTCATCATAGGTATACCTCAACTATGAGAGACAAAATGTGGAAACAAATCCAGACAATCACATTGTCTGATTTTTGATAGAATTTATTTGCAAATTATGGTGGAAAATAAATATTTGGTCAATATCAAAAGTTCATCTCAATACTTTGCTATATATCCTTTGTTGGCAATGACGGGTCAAACGTTTTCTGTAAGTCTTCACAAGGTTGTCACACACTGTTGCTGGTATGTTGGCCCATTCCTCCATGCAGATCTCCTCTAGAGCAGTGATATTTTGGGGCTGTCGCTGGGCAACACGGACTTTCAACTCCCTCCAAAGGTTTTCTATGGGGTTGAGATCTGGAGACTGGCTAGGCCACGCCAGGAACTTGAAATGCTTCTTATGAAGCCATTCCTTCGTTGCCCGGGTGGTGTGTTTGGGATCATTGTCATGCTGAAAGACCCAGCCACGTTTCATCTTCAATGCCCTTGCTGATGGGAGGTGGTTTGCACTCAAAATCTCACGATACATGGCCCCATTCATTCTTTCATGTACACGGATCAGTCGACCTGTTCCCTTTGCAGAGAAACAGCCCCAAAGCATGATGTTGCAACCAAAGAACACCATACCTACTGTGAAGCATGGGGGTGGCAACTCAGCATTCTCTCTCCTCCAAACACAACGAGTTGTGTTTCTACCAAACAGTTCTACTTTGGTTTCATCTGATCATATGACATTCTCCCAATCCTCTTCTGGATCATCCAAATGCTCTCTAGCAAACCTCAGACGGGCCCGGACATGTACTGGCTTAAGCAGGGGGCACTGCAGGATCTGAGTCCCTGGCGGCGTAGTGTGTTACTGATGGTAGCCTTTGTTACGTTGGTCCCAGCTCTCTGCAGGCCATTCACTAGGTCCCCCCGTGTGGTTCTGGGATTTTTGCTCACCGTTCTTGTGATCATTTTGAACCCACGGGGTGAGATCTTGCGTGGAGCCCCAGATCGAGGGAGATTATCAGTGGTCTTGTATGTCTTCCACTTTCTAATTATTGCTCCCACAGTTGATTTCTTCACACCAAGCTCCTTGCCTATTGCAGATTCAGTCTTACCAGCCTGGTGCAGGTCTACAATTTTGTTTCTGGTGTCCTTCGACAGCTCCTTGGTCTTCACCATAGTGGAGTTTGTAGTCTGACTGTTTGAGGTTGTGGACAGGTGTCTTTTATACTGATAACAAGTTCAAACAGGTGCCATTAATACGGGTAATGAGTGGAGGACAGAATAATAAGAAATAAAAAGTGCACTTACCATATAAAAATGCACAAATGAATATAAATGAATATACAGTAAATAATTAAACGTGTAAACCAGAATGTAGTGAGAACAAACTAATGACTCAATACATTGCATAAGTGTATACGTGCAAAACGTAAAAACTTGGTAGGATAACAAGGAGAAACCTGTGAGAAGTGTACATATGAGATGCAGAAAAATAAATTCAAAGTGTATGAAAATAAAAAGCTAAAAAATTACAAATCCCAGTCCATGAACTAAATCATGAAAAGTTCATCAGTGAAAGCACTTCCATCAACTATGCAGCTTTGCAACAACCAAAATCCCTATAGATGGATCGGCAAAGGAGAGGGATGTGCAAGGTGGTGCAACTCCACTGGCGGTGACTCCAATGAATAGGAATAAGAAAGGTGGACCCTTACCCTCCGTGTTGGACCCCCTCGCTGGCAGGGTCTATCGAGCATGCAGATTTTGCCCTCTGCAGGGACCGTGTGTTGAGATGATCTCCGCAGCAGCTGTCAGGAATGCTGTCTTCGGTCCGGGCTGGTCCAAGTGATA
Organism: Lithobates septentrionalis; assembly: GCA_037952835.1. Taxonomy (NCBI): domain Eukaryota; kingdom Metazoa; phylum Chordata; class Amphibia; order Anura; family Ranidae; genus Lithobates; species Lithobates septentrionalis. Next base: position 939,005 of record JBBDGP010000244.1, read on the forward strand.
CGCCTGGAGGGGGGGGGAAGAAAGCTCTCTTGCTCCCAGTGTGGCCAAGGAAAAAGCAAAAGAGCGGGGCTTTAATAGTGTAAAAAGTTTATTGATAAAAATACAAACCAAAGAGAGTGCACACTCCGTAAGGTATAAGAACCATTAAAAACAAGCCGGCATAAAAAACGTGCAGTAACCCGTGCAGAACATGGGGCAATCGTGACGGCTTACAATGTAGCCAATGAGTGGAGGACAGAGGAGCCTCTTAAAGAAGAAGATACAGGTCTGTGAGAGCCAGAAATCTTGCTTGTTTGTAGGTGACCAAATACTTATTTTCCACCATAATTTGCAAATAAATTATTTTAAAAATCAGACAATGTGATTGTCTGGATTTGTTTCCACATTTTTTTCTCTCATAGTTGAGGTATACCTTTGATGACAATTACAGGCCTCTCTCATCTTTTTAAGTGGGAGAACTTGCACAATTAGTGGCTGACTAAATACTTTTTTGCCCCACTGTACATAAATATAAAATTTCAACTAATACGAAAGAAATTAAAGCGGATATAATGAATGAATTCGACATGATTCAAGATTCAGTATAACGAATATCGACACTACAGAAATAACGAATTATCTGAAAACGAATTAACGTAACATAACGAATATAAGTGGATGAAAACAAAACTAAATGAAATTTTCCTTTGTGCACAAGTCTAATATTCATCATACAAGGACTTTAAGGCTGGGTTCACACTTATGCGAATTTGTTGCAGGTTTCACCGCATCCAATTTGCATAGCAGGAGACTGTGATTAGCTCTCACATCTCCGCAGCAGCTCCAGTGTGAATTCCACAGGAGCCCTGTGCGTCTTTTGGTCTGTTTCAGGTCCAAATTCAGCCCAAAATGCGGGCTGAAATCGGACTTAAAACGGCAAATGGAGATGCACCAGACTCCTGCTGTAAGCCGATGCATTCTATAGTGTGAACCCAGCCTAAGACTGCATTTGCACAGGCCTTCAGCTATGGTGCAAATTCCTGCTGCTGGGTTTGACAGCTGTGAGTGGATAACTTTGGTTACCTAGCCTGTACACTGCAATGACAGGCTGTCGGCGGGCTCAGCTTTTCGTGGCTGTTCACACAGCCAGGGATCACCTGCTTTGATGGTGGCTGGGTGCTGGGATTCACAAATGACTTATTACCTGTGCAAATGCAGCCTAAACATTTTAAGGTTTTAAACTTCCATACAGGTGCTTCAGCAGCAACTCAAGAAAAGGTGAACAAACTTAAGGTTTACTGGTACATTTTGACCTAACTTGACCCTTTGAAGATCGGTATTCAAAATAGATTACGAATTTACTTCTAATGAGTGGCATTCATGTTCCTTAACAGTGGATACTAAAACAACATGGTTTAAAACTATAGGAAGTTCTTGGTAAATAAATGTGCTAAGGTGCTGTCAGAACTGAATTTGCTATAATTCTACTCTTTGCTATAGTAAAAAGTTACACACACGAGTGATAAGTTAGCATGTGTAAAGTTTGTGACATTTGTACAACAGTGGAGGAAGTGTGACTGTTGAGGTCTTGGCAAGGGAGGACTGGGCAACTGGACATTTGTCTCAGGCCAGTACAAAGAAAAAAAAATTGTATACTGGGCTGCTACCTAAAGCATAGATATTCCCTCATTCACACTGTGATCATAATGGCAGGAGCAGTCAATTACAGCTGCTGGGCACCCCAATTAGACCTGCAATTACAACTCCTGGCAGATGGAAGAGTCCTTTTAGATGTTGACCCATGACTAAATGCAGACATCCACAAACAAAACTATACTAGAAAGCTATGACTACAGGGTCTAAACCCTGCATGTAGCTACATACTGTATAATTGGTAGCATCCACTCCCTTTTTGTGCATGAATAAAATGTAACTTTTTTTTAACTACTACTTCACAATCCTGTGGTCAGGCAAAGGCACCCAATCAGAGCTTCTGCCTCCAACAGGTTTGGTCCTTTTACCAAGCTTAACAGAGAAAAAAAAAAAAAAAGGAAAGAAAGCACCAGCCAAGCCCCCATCCCAATCAGATTTGGACAGACATACCCTTTAAAATGCATGTAAAGCAAAGCTTTCGCATTTTATTCAAAACTGAAAGAAAATCTAAAGGGTTACAACCTTTATTGAGTTTTTATTTCTGTTTGTGTCCTTGCTGGAGAGATGCAGTCTCACTATTGTTCCTAAAGGCAGGAAGGCAGAGGAGAAATCACCGCTCTAGATGAGCAGAGGAGTTCCCATGGCAGGTAACCCCACAGGTGCTGATCTGGCTTGCCACCGCAACAAACAAGGAAACTTGGAATAGGCAGCTGCACATCGCAACGGGATACCAATAAAAACGTCTTTATTGTAATGTAGACAGATGCAGTCACACTAACGGAAGGTTAACATGTTTCACACACCTTGTGCTTAGTCATATGAATCAGATGTGTGAAACATGTTAACCTTCCATTCATTCCTGTGACTGCATCTGTCTACATTACAATAAAGAAGTTTTATTGGCATCCGGTTGCAATGTGCAGCTGCACATTCCAAGTTCACTATTGGTCCTGGTGTCCATTGTTTGTTACAGAAAGTGATGGTAATCCAAATGTTTTGAGTTATTACACAAATAGGAAGTGAGGGAGAATCTTCCAATAGGGAATCCAATTTTGGTGACAACTGTAGAAGAGTAGACATCTCCTCACATTTAAAATATCTCCTTTTAGTTCCTGATTTTTCTATGGTAAAGAAAGATTAAGGCTTTAAACACACTTTAATGCCTTACAGGGTCTGCAGTGGGCGCATCACATGAATTTAGTTTATACATACACAGGTTAAAGTGAACAAAACATGTCCCTTTATAGTGCGTACATGTCTCACGTCAAGGCACTAAGTGTAATTTCTGTCCACTGCCTTATTCCTCTACTATAAGCATGAGTCACTTCTGATAGTTTTACCTGACACCAAGACGAAAAAGGTGACGGGAGGAAGCGCCAGCTGATTGACAGCCTCAGCTCTGTTCCTTTGAGCTGTATGAAGGGAGGGGGGGTGTCCCTTCCCTCCAGACAGCTCTGAGCTCCCCACAGATGTAACTTCACCACTCTGCCCCCCAATTTTCAGAGCTGATAGATCCTCTGTAAATTCTGCACTTTGAATGGATGTAGGGGAAAGACAGCTGTAGATAAACTGGTACAACATTTGTAGAAGGATTTGTTTCATCTCTGTCTATCACCTGAGGATAGTCACTTCGCTGGCTATACGTGAGGGTTTACAAACACTTTAATTACTAAATAAACACAACAACGTGAAAAAAGGAAGCAAAACTTCAGTCTGTATCGTCTTTTATTATGATTCATAACACTGAAGAGGCAAATGCTAAGTCAAGGCAATCCCCAGCTAATCTTAACGAAATGCCCAACATAATGATTCTAACAGAGACAAACCTTAAGTTAACACAGATGCCATGTGGTGTAAACATATGACGACACAGCAGGTAGACAATTGTGCATAATGCTGCTGGTGCAATGCAATTACACAGGACAATGTCTGCTAGGGATAATTGCACAAGTGCAATTTTCCCTTAACAGGCACAAAAAAAAAAAAAAAAATCTTTCCACGTAACCTAGGCAACAATTCTACTTCAATGGTGAAAAAAAGACACTGAAAATATGTGTATGTGCAATCACCCTTAAATTAATTCCTTGAACTTTGATAAATACAGTATAAAGTGCGTTTGGTGAGGCACCACCAAATACAGTATAAAGACACTAGATTATACAACAAATATATGGTAGCTATGGGTCAACGTTATTTAATGGCAAAATAAAGACTGTAATCCCAAGGCAACTCTGTCGTAAAATAAAGCAGGTTTTGACAGCCTCAACTTAAACTTATTGCAAGTGGCTAGAAAACCCCCATATGCTATTAAAAATGCAGTTATTTTATTTGCAAATCTTATTACTGAAGTACATAATGCCTCAAACCGTAAAAGTTAATTAAATCTGCTCATGATGAACAGCATTACTATTTAACAAACAAGATGAAAACAATATACTCACATTAGAAAGCACTCTACTGTATCTATTCAATGGTTGCCAAACTACAACACTCAGCATGCTCTGGCATTCAAAGATATAAAGATGTCGCTGCAGTACCAATGCAAAAACAATGCAGCCTTTCACACTAAGGATACTTACTACATATAAAACAATCAACGCAAATTAAAAATATTGCAGTAAATATCAGTTGCCCGAGATATTTTCAGCTTTATGCTGAACACCACTGGCACCAAAAAAAAAAAAAAAAAGTCACATATTTCTTACGATCACACTAAAAAAACAGCAAAAGGCAAAAATATTCATACAAATTTTAAAGCAAAAACACACTTAACAACCCCAAAGAATGGTAGTACACTATCAGGCTTACTTAATAAGGCAAAAAGCAAGGTACAAAGGGCATGTATTCTTCACGATCAATCAGAATCCATCTTTCACTGGTAAGACTATAGTAAACAGAGTTCTGATTGTTTGCTATTGTGTTATATCATTGCTCTTTGTACTGTCTTATTCATGAATATGTACATGGTACAGGGAATACCATTTATTTCACTGCTTAGTGCAGTGAGGTTACAAAATGGCTTTTGAACCGTGGTGAAACCAGAGAGGTCACAACTGTGCCCCGCTTTTGGGGGCTGAATGGCTTTTGGAGGACTGGTATACCCCCCTTTCCAACAAAGACGTTTGGAAACCATTCTTAGGCTTTTCATGTCAACAGTTTCTAACTTTAGGTTGCCATTTACCCATGGTGGTAGGATCTTGTCAAATGCGGTGGCATCACACTGCCAAAGTCCTGACAGTTTTCTGCAGTGGGCCATTGGAAAATTGAGGTATGCTATACAAAGGTTTTTAAAAAGTCAGCTTTTTGTCAATGGGATCGACTTCGTCTCAGTGCATGCATCTTAGAAATCTGAATAATTCATACACCTCTCTACAGGTATAGAAACCTATGCAAGTTGATATTTTTGGTTATCTACTTTACATAACATGACCTGATCACACATAATAAATGTCAGTATATAATATAGTCTATAGTGGTCCCCACCAGTTACTCCTAATACTACTAATAATGATAATAATAATAACAATATGTCTTCGTGTTACAACAAAGTTATACTCTCTTTAAAAAATAAAAAAAAGCATTCATCCTATTTGTCAATGTACTGTATTCAAGTTGAATACATTGTAAAGAACTTCTATTACCATATCTAAACTATTAGCAAAATACAGTTACTGTCAGAAATATATATACATTATATAAGGGTGTGTGGAGGAAAAAGGGTAACAACCCTTTAATGCTGTACCGCCCTAAATAGTGGCAAGTCACCCACAAAAAAACCCATAGAATCAATATTATAAAAATGAACAGGGCATTTAAGGGTGACCCAACAGTATTAAAATAAGGGCATTTTTTTGTGTGCATATCGTCAGCTCCCTTCTCTTGTGGGATAGATGGACTGTAATTTCTTGATGTAGAAAATATGCATTTTAAGTAATTTTGTTTATATCACCCTATTTGCAGTTACATGATGTTTAGATGATAGTTACATGATATTACACTTATATGTAATAGATGAAACTCACCAGTAAATGGCATTTTATTCTATGAAGAAATCTGATATCCTGAAGAGGCGGAATAAGACTGCTAAACCCGTCGACAGATATTTTCTAGTAGATTCTTGCTATTATACCTTCCGATTTTTATTTTTATTTGTAATGTTGATGTCTTTGTTAACCACTTGCCGACAATATACTATATATATATATATATATATATATATATATATATATATATATATATATATATATATATATATATATATATATATATATATATATATATATATATATAGCAGCAAAGCAGGTCTCCTGCGCTGGATCACGTACCTAGTACGTGATCTAGCACTTCCGGGTTTGGGGCGCAATCAGTGGGTACCGCAGACTTGATGTCCACCGGCACCCGCCGATTATTCGTTACACAGACAGTATGTAAACAAGGTAGATTGCCGTTCTGTCAGTGGGGAAGACATTTGTGTTCCTTATAAGCAGGAACATGGATCTCTGCCTTCCCCTAGTTATTACAAGCACCTCCCACAGTTTAGTAAAGCACAGGCTAGAAACGCATTTAGCCCTTTGATCACCCCTGATGTTAACCCCTTCCCAGCCAGTGTCAATAGTGCAGTGGCAGTGCATATTTTTTAGCACTGATCACTGTATTAGTGTCACTGGTCCCCAAATAGTGTCAAAAGTGTCAGTTAGTGTCAGTTAGTGTCCTGACTGTCCGCGCCAAGTCGCTAATCGCCGCCAGTACTATTAAAAAAAAAAGAAAGAAAAAAATCCATAACTATATGCCATATTATGTAGACGCTATAACCTTTGCGCAAACCAACTAATATACGCCTATTTTTTACCAAAAAATATGTAGCAGAATACATATTAGCCTAAATTTATAAAGAAATTTATGATTTTTTTTATTGGATAGGTTTTATAGTAGAAAGTAAAAAATATATATATTTTTTTTCCCAAATTGTCGGTCTGTTTTTGTTTATAGCGTAAAAAAACTGTATTTTTTTATATTTAAAGTATTCATTATGGTCTCTAGTATAATACTGTTGGGTCACCCTTAAAGGCCCTATTAATTTTTATATATTGTTTCTACATTTATTATCACTTACAGTATTCCAGGTTACAGATAACATAAAAAATAGGTTACCTAATAAGCCAGAGCGTGAACAATCTCTTACACTTTTTACACCTATATTTTGATTTATTGTTAGAGATACAAGATAGCAGGTTCATTTACCTTATAACTGCCTGGTATGTAAAAAGATGTAGAGATATGAATATTTACAAAGTTACTTGTAATGGAAAGGAACTGTAAATTTAGTCACGACTAAGCAGAAGGCATGCACACATACTAAATTGAATATTAGGATGAATATGCCAACATTGGATATGGCTTTTCTGCAGCTGTAGTTCTATGAAAAACCGTAATATTGTGTAATGTAAACAAAAGCAACAGTTACTATTTCATTGTCACCAGTAGATAAATCCATAGTAAAAAAAAAATGGTGAAAGAAGTGAAGTACCGCACATAGCTACCATATGCTCTCAATGCAGTCATTCTATACAAAGGTTAAAGAACAGGCGATTGGTTAACATGTACTTGTTAAAATTGCAGGTGTGCTAATTATAATGTAACATCCAGTGTGCGATCCACGCAGAAAAAAAAGCTAAAGTCCCAGATCAGGTTTTTCCTTGAGGCCAAACCATAGTCGTGCTCTCTTAGAAGCAGTATCATATGGAATGCCAGAGCACCTAATAGAGGAGTACATTGTGTTTCCAGAGAGAAAAGCAGCATCTAATGCTCTAAAGTTATAAATGTGTTAACCATGACTAAAGGCGCCCGCACAGTGCTTTCTTCTTGCATACACAACTGATATAAGACATTACAGGAGTGAAGTGAGAAGTCCTGCACACTAAAAGCTTTTGTCATTACATTTTGATGGACATCAAGGCAGCAGAATGAGCTCATAGGTAATTTCTACAATATAATTTAACAAGGTGCTCTTTTATAAACGACAGCTGAAATTCAGCATATATTACTAGTGGTAACTGCCAATTCCATGTTCTTACTAAGAAGCAAAACTGCTTCAGATTAAATAATCCTGGGTAGTTAATACAAAGCAGAAAATGAAGCAGCCACATTTACACTTTACAGCTTGTTGGACAATCAGTGCAGTGGCGAAATATGTCCATGTCTAGGTTCATACACTTAGAGCTTCACATCCTTTGGAAGTATTTGAGGACAGGTAATGAAACTTCAGAACCGATTTCATCCATAGTGCCATACTTTTATGAAGCCATTATTCCCATAAAGTCATATAGTGTTGACTTCTACAGTGCAGATGCTGAAAGCATGATGTCAGGATTGCCACTGATAAAGTCCCAGCAGCGTTGCCATGCTTAGGTGGCCTCTTCAGCTGGAGCTCTCCTCTGTCGTGCAGATTTTGCTCTGGTCTTCTGTGGAGTCAGTGGGGTTTCGGACTCTGTAGCTGACTCGGATGATTCGTTTTCTCCTTGAAGTGAGGCGCCATCACAGACAAGTTCTCGGAGGAACTTGAACTTAGACAAGAAGAGATGCCAGACCACATACCAGCCTAAGAAGGAAAGTATAAAAGGCATTATGGAACAGCTCTGTAGCTCAAATCCAGGCAGATACAAAAAAACATTTACCAGCCTAAGAAGGAAAGTATAAAAACATTATGGACAAAGCTGTGTAGCTCAAATCCAGGCAGATACAAAAAAAACATTTAATACAGTCAGTCACATATTACTTTTATAATTGTAGCGCCCTGCTCCTTTTGACCAGGCGCTTGCAAGTAAATTTAGTTTTTGGCTGAGCTGTAACCAGCTCAGATTGAATGTATATAGTTGACTGGATCTGTTCTGGAATTGACTTGGTTGTGCAGTTCCCACTGTTGCCAGTAGGTGTCACTGGTACCATGGGACAGTGTGTGAATAACAACTTAGTGAAACTTCAATGAATATTCTTCTTTCAGAAACAGCCCAGTGGGAGGTTCTTGCTGCTGTGCATTCTGGGGGAGAGTATTTATAAGGCAGATGCCATGTGCTAGAGATCAGTTCTTACCTCATGGCCCTCCAGGATGTAGGGCTGTGTCACTGCAGCTGTGCAAGTAGGCCCAGAAGCCTATCTGGGGCCTACTACCTCAGGAGGTGGTCCTTAGGCTGTCTTGCCTGCTAGGAAGAAGCCGAGCCAAGCTGAGGAGATCCAGTGGAGGACCCTTGCTGGAGAGAGCCAGGATGAAGGCTGGTCTCTCAGAAGGGCCTGATGACTTACTTGGAGGACGCACCTATCTCTAACCTATCCTCACAGTACTGCCGGGTCGGCTTAAAGGTTCTGGTACTGCGAAGAAGCTGTTCTACATTTAAACTACCCTTACAGTATCGCCGGGTTGGCTTAAAGGTTCTGGTACTGGAAGCTGTTCTACAATTCAATCAAGGTAACTAACTGTCTGGCTGCTAAGTTTGTGAGAGAGACTTATCCAAGCATATACTGGCTGCTAAGTCTGTGAGAGAGGCTTATCCAGACATCTTGCAGGTTGCTAGATCTGTGGCAGAAATCTACCCAGCCATACAAGATTTACAGAGAGAAAACTGTGTTTGTCCTTTATTCTGAAGAGTCTGTAAGTGATCTGCTACAAAAAGGTATCTGCAACTCCCCTTCAACCTCTTTACTGCTACTTCTTTCAAGTTGTCTTGTAATAAAGCATTGGAAAAAGAACTAAGTGACTGGTGCATACATTGGTGGGCGCAAGGCCCAATATAGACTCTAAGTTCCTGATGTGGTGAAACTACAGGTAAGGGGTGACGGCAACAACACAATTTAAATCAGCAGCTCCTTCGGGGGTCATTGCTACATAATCTTTATATAAACCTTTTTAAATCCCCTATATATCAAAACTGAGACTGGGAGAGGATCAGTACTCAGACTCAACCAGGCACATATGCTGACAAAACACGCTGACAGGAAGAGATAGATGACCTCAGTCTGTTGTTCATTCACTGTCCAATGACATGCTGGGTGGTCCAGTCTGGCTGGGCTGTGCTCAGGGCTGCGGTTAGAAATCCCTATACAGCCTACCTGACACCCCCACCCCGAATTACAAATATTTTAAAAAAAAAAAATTATATTATTTTTCCAATTTTTAAAAACATTTCTTCACAATTTTAAAAATAACGTTCTAGAATTTATTTTTTAATTGACGATTTACATATTATTATTTTTTTTTTTTACAATGCTGCTGAAGGGGGGTGCTTGAATGAAATATTAGGGGTCTAAACAGGCCCCTGACATCTCACCTTTGAGACATAGAAAGGAATTGAGGACAGATTCTTCAGTTCCTTTCTCTGTAGCCTCAGCTGCACTGAAGAAGAATGAACAGGAGACAGAGGCTCCTGTTCATTCATAAACTGAAGCATAGTAAACAGTTTACTATGCTCAGTTATCAATGGACACAGGAGTGATCGGTACCGTTCACTCACTGTGTCCAAATCAGAAAAGGAATGGGCCGGTATATGACATATTTACCGACCCATTCCCCCACTCTCCATTCACCTGTGTACCCAAAGCAGCCGGGGGGAGAGGAAAGCCGGCAGCGCTGAGGGGGGGGGGGACTGGGCACACAGGGGGGAGTCAGATGTGGGCAGCACGCAGAGGTGGATCGGTGCAGTGGAACGGGAGGACAATTACAAAATGCTGCACTGTGTTTGTGTCTCTCCCTCCAGCAGAGCTGGCAGGAGGGAAAGGGGGAAAAAACAACTTTAAGCTGCTGGAGGGAGAGACGCAGACACAGTGCAGCGTTCTGTAATGGTCCTCCTGTCCGCCGCACAAATACCCCTCCCCCCAGTGTACACGGGTCCCCTGCAGGAGGCCCAGTGGTACCCCCCTATCAGCGGCTCTGGCTGTGCAGAGTTTGAGGCTGTGTAAAACTCTGGACTAAAACGGCTAAATAGCTTTCATATGTATCCTATTTGTTTATTTAGTGGTTTGCTGTAGCTCAGCTTTAAAGGATTACACTAGTTTAATTTAAAATTGGGCTCTGAAACAAACTAGCATTTTTACCTACTTGTAATGGACAAACAGTTAATTTTTAATCCAATGTCTGACATTATGAAAATGTTTGTGCCACTGTCACCATATCATGCTGCTGACTGAACAAGAAGCGGGAACTAAACCCCAAAAAATACTCACCATCACCTTCCAGCGAATCGGTAATTACATCCCTCTCTGGCTGGTGTCAACTTACCCCAAGCTTCTTCTGAGTGCAGGGTTTTTCTTCCTCTTGCTTGGCCAATGGTGGAATAACGTAATTCCGTGCATGCACACTGAATACAGTCATTCCGGGCACAACTGGATTGTGCCAGGAATGCACACTGAGCTGCGCATGCACAACTTAGCGTGCATTCAATAGAGGACTGCTAGCAGGCAGGTAAGTATTTGTTACTGTATATTTTTTTCTGCAATAAAGAGAGTTGCCTGTTTGCAGTTATTTATAAGTTAGGTTTAGTTATGCTTTAAAGGGCCTTTTTACAGGCATACTTCCTGTTCCAGGTGATTTTCCCCTATGACTGCATATATGTTAAACTTGTGTCACTTTCCTTCCCCTGTGTAAGCTTCCAGACAAGTAGGAGTAGGCGATCAGGCTGACCACAGTTTCAAACATGGCCCACTACCCTTAACTGATAGTAGTGAAGGACAATGCAGGGGTTGTGTCAACAAAAGTCTTGGCCATTGGAGAACAGGCAGGCCGTGCTCCCAACACAGCCAGAAAACTGACCACAGTGGGAGGGATATGCTTCTATGCTAAGCGTGGTCAGTTTGAAATAGGAAAGCAGGAGGACTAGCAGTATTTCACACAAAGGAAGCAATACAAAGAGAACAGGATACCTTTTAACAAAAGTACATGGTACAACAGACTCATATCAGGGATATGAAATGTTGAGGTAACATACATTTGCTTTTTACCATTCCAGACTCTGCTGTTCTTCCCTGGGAGTTTTGAGAGTTCTCTCTCACCTTTATGTATTACAGCACATACATTTTATGTCTCAACAGAGTTGAGAAGTTGAAAAAAAAACGCTAGGTGATTCTCTAGCATCCACCATGCACAGGGCCGCATGCTCACCCCTAAGCATAAATTCGTTCTGCAAGTTAAAATTCTCCCCAAGCAAAAATTCCCCATCTTTACAATCCAAATCCCCCTCCCAGCACATATCTTTGCTCCCCAATTCCACCTTCCAGCTCAAATCCCCCCACAAAATCACCCCTCCTAGCAAACATCCTCTTTCCTTCCAAATAACCCCCTCCCCCCAGCATAAATCCCCATCCTCCTCCTAGCACAAATCCTCTTCCCCAAACCCCCCACCCAGCACAAATCCCCTCAAATCCATCCTCTTAGCACAACCCCCTCCAAAATACTCTTCCAGCACAAATCCCTTCCACCCCCCCAATTCTCCCCTCCTAGCACAAATCCTCCCCAAACACATACACCCCCCCCCCACATACACCCCCCCCCAATTCTTCCTTCTAGCACAAGCCCCCCCCTTCCTCCCCCTAGCACAAACCCCCCCCCCCCATTACCTCCCAGCACAAAGAACCCCCCTCCAATCTTGCAGGAGTAGTAGGGAGGCACAGACTCTCTGTGCCCCCTCATGAATATTGTACCAACGCCCGCTGCACTCCAGACAGGAGGAGTGTCAGCAAGGAGAGAGCTGGGGTAACAGCGCTCCTCCATACAGCAGATAACACAGGACCCTCTTAGATCGGACGGTGCACGGCTTGATTACTTGTCCCCTACCTCCTCCAAGGACTGCTCATCTCCTGGAAATGTGGGTAGGGAACGGGTAGTCAAGCCATGTACTGTGCGCTCTACGACGATCCAGTGTAATCCGCTGTATGGAGGATCTCTCCACTGACAGGAGAGGGGGGGGGGAGCACAGAAAGCCCACACCTCCTCCCAGCTCTCTTCTTGCTGACGATTCTCCTGTCCAGACTTGCAGCGAGTGTGGGTGCAATGTTCATGGGGGGGCCAGCCTGGGGGGGGTGCACAACTGAAATCTGGGGGGGGCGCACTCCCCACATGGATACACTGATGGGCGCCCCTCTAGGAAGGGTGCCTGTAGGCACATGCCTACATTGCCTAATGGGAAATCCGGCCCTGACCAGGCACTAACTGAAATATCAGTTTTGTGAGGTCTGGCTCTTTAGTTATTGCACAGATATTAAAATATCTACAGTATATCTCCAGGGTTTGTGAAAATAAGGCACGAATGTCAAATAAACACTCCAATGGATCTCTCATTACACAAGCTAAGTGGGCCACTTCATCCACAGGTCCGTGCATGGTTTGATGAGACAAAATTTCTACAAGAGAAGTTTAAATAATCAGACAGAGCAATTCCCTAAGCACAGGATAATGGCAGCTCTCCTGCCATGACATTAAGGTTGATAGTCCCCCTTTCTTATTACAAGCTATGAAATTGCTGAACATATAGATTTATTGATAAAAAACAAAAAAGCACAGACCCAAATAAGCTGTCAGATGGAAAACATCACATACAGTACATTGTACACTAAAATAATAATATAATCTCCTGCAATAATACTCACCACACAGCATAAACAGCAGGACACAGACTAATGTGGCCACAAAGACCAAAAATGTCAACCCAACACTCTGCCACATTTTCTATTTTCTGTAACACAAAAAGGAAACAAAATAATAAAAACAGGAAAAGAAAAAAATATTATTCAAAAACAGGAAAACTATCAGTATTACTAGATATTTTGATGACAGCTGCACATTTAAAAATATTGTGATTGGGTTTACATGAATGTGAATGTAAGCATCCATTGATGGTGCACACCCTCTTTTTGGACATTATCAGGAGCCACCATCCTGTCTTTATTTTGCACCAAGCCTGGGGATAAAGGAACATGTCATTCAGCAGGACCTCTACCACCAGATTCTAGACAGAGGAGAAGGATTTGGGTGTCCACATTATCAGCAAGGTAGGTGGCTGAAGTGAGACGGGAAGAGTCTAACTTTGTACAAAGACAAAAAATTTTTTTGATTTGCTTAGAACCTTGAACATTACACTGGCATCAGTGCAGAAAAGGAAAAACACATTCAGTAGGATATTTTCTTAACTTCGAGTATATTTAAAACTTTCTTTTCCCATTACACAGTCATTTATTAGCATCTACCTGGTGATCCTATCAATTCTTGTAACATTCTGACCACGCCAAGTACAGAGGCAGATCTGTGTCGGCGTGCTCATTTTGCATCACTCAGCTCTCTTATAGGAGCAGGAAGCCTATAGTCAGATTTGCTGCCACATCCCCATCCATGCTGTGCTTGATTGATAGTTTTTTTTACGTACCTCATGAAGCTTGCTGAAAACTCCCAGACTGCATCTCCTGATCCCTCATTGTTGCTAAGGTGTTGCTAAGACACAGCCAGCTGTTACTGTTCACATCCACCATCAACGTAGCGAGCTCTCAAATGTTGAGCTTATAGCTACTTCATCAGAGGAGAGAAAGCACATGTGAAGGTGTTTGAACCAAAGAAATAGCTAACTCCTGTGATGTTGGAGGTGAACAGTAATGCCCCGTACACACGATAGGATTTTCCGATGGAAAATGTGTGATAGGACCCTGTTGTCGGAAATTCCAACCGTGTGTAGGCTCCAATACACATTTTCCATAGGAATTTCCGACACACAAAGTTTGAGAGCTTTCTATAAAATTTTGTCGGAAATTCCGATCGTGTGTACAAAGTGCCACTCATGCTCAGAATAAATTAAGAGAGGAAAGCTATTAACTACTGCCCCGTTTATAGTCCCGACGTACGTGTTTTACGTCACCGCGTTCAGAACGATCGGATTTTCCGACAACTTTGTGTGACCGTGTGTATGCAAAACAAGTTTGAACCAACATTCAACGGAAAAAATCCATGGATTTTTTTGTCGGAATCTCCAATCAATGTCCGACCGTGTGTACGGGGCATTACAGCTAGGAGTGTCTTAGCAACAGCCTAGTCACAAGGCAGGATGGGGAGATGCAGTCCGTTTTTGGGAGTTTTTCAGTATGGCTTCATTTGGTATGTATTTGGCCTACACCTATAGCAAGGGCATTATTCATCTTTGGTCAAAGCTGGACAGTTTGTTTATATCTACAGATGCCCCTTATCTGCATACAATAGTTCATATTTGGTAAAGATAAACTATGTGCTGATTTTTTTGTTTATAAAATCATTACAAGGGACGTGCTTACATTAAATGAAAATAATCCATTGTGTTGGTGGCTGCTCTTAGCTGAAGTCGTCCACCCTCTGCTTCCCCACCAAAAACCCCCCACAGCAGTAATCTTCTGGTGCTGCCGGGGTTAATATGAGTTTCTACACCTGTCATGGGCACTTATCAAGAGTGCCCACCAGAGGTGGGGGACTCGAGTCACATGACTTGACTCGAGTCGGACTCGAGTCACCTGTTTGAGGACTTGCGACTTGCTTGACAAAATTAAATAAATGGCTCGACTTGACTTTGACTTGCCACTAATGACTTGCGACTTGACTTTGACTTGGGCTATTTGACTTGCAATGACTTGCAATGACTTGGCACCACCAGTGCTGTGTCTTGGCCTAGGCAAAAGCCGCCCCCCACAAAAGAAAGCTCCCCCGAGTCCCGGCTTCTGCCCGCACAAATACAGTTTGCTAACATTGTGGGCGGGGATCGGATAGGTGTCCGCGAGCGGCGCTTGCAGGGTTCGTGGCCGCAGCAGACTTTTTTTTTATTTGATGATGACTGCACTGCAGTCTCTCCACCTAGGCTGTAGGTCTCTGTATTCCGTCCGGCCAGGCCGCGGCGCCGCCCCCTTCCTGCTGTGGAGTGATCTCAGAGGGAGGGGCTGGGCTTCTGTGCAAATGTGCAGAGCCAGCAGCGTGAGTCGCGGGCCTCACGTGGGGGAGGAAGAAGGAACTGGAAGTTGCCCAAGGAGCCAGCCAAGCCTAGCCGACTGACAATCTGAGTGGTGTCCAGTCCAGCAGCCATAGAGTAAGTCATGGCAGACTATTATTCTTCTACTGAGGGGGCACTGGAGCAGGGACAGTCACACGACTCAGGGAGGAACAGGTCTGAGAATGGGGGTCAGTGCAGTGGTCGTCGCAGCGCAGAAGAAAAAGCACAGAGCCGAGGAGGAGGAAACAGATTTGCAGAAGCTGCAGGTTTGTTTGATGCAGTGCCAAGCAAATGCTTCCCTGAAAACTTCCCTGCAAACTTAGCATTAGCTTGCTTGGCACTGCATCAAACAGACCTGCAGCTTCTGCAAATCTGCACTAGTGATGTAGCAGCTAGCAGGGCCCTGGCCAGGGCCTGTACTGATGATTGCAGGATGCAGATATGATTGCAGATGCAATCAATCATCAATATCATTGCACATGCTAAAACTATGAAACCTAGGTAGGTACAAACCTTCTTTCCTTGTTTTCTCCTCCTCCTCGGCTCTGTGCTTTTTTCTCCTGCACTGCGACAGCCACTGCACTGACCCCCAGTCCCAGACCAGTTCCTCCCTAAATCCTTCACTAATTAACTATTACTTGTGCGAAGTACAAAGTGCTCAACGTGAATATTACATAAAAATCATATTGCTGAATTAAGTGCTCCATGCGTACTACAAACTCATTAAACAGTCCACATCCAGTGAAAGTTCATGTACTGCAATGCTCCATGCATGCTGAAATCAATGCAAACTTTAGCACTGGTCACTGTATTGGTGTCACTGGTGCCCAAAAAGTGTCACTGTGAGTCACTAATGTAATATTCTAATCTGGAATGATAAACGTGTCACTGTTTTAAACAAGGTTAGGTTAGGACCGTATATATATATAATACATTAAAAATAGTTCTGTAAGTACTAGTGTACTAAGCAGCAACACCTTATCTTCTGGCAGTGCCCGGGCTGTCCCGACAGCAAACTCTGGATCCGCCCCTGACAGACCAACGCACAAGGCAGCTATAATGGAGGGAGCGATTCCAAAAATAATTAAATTTGGATTTAAGGATTATGTTTTAGATGTTGGTGAAAAGAAGAGAACGGCGATATGCAAGGTCTGCAACTCAAAAATAAGAGACACGTCCACCACAACGTCCAACTTCATCCGTCACTACAAAACCCACAAAGAAAAGTAGGTACAGTAACATCACGTGTATGTATGTATGTATGTATATATATATATATATATATATATATATATATATATATATATATATATATGCAAATTAGGCCTACATCCCACTTTAGGTGGGAGCAGAGTGTATTGTTGTTCAAATCAATAAATCACATAGCTAACTTTTTTTTCTATCTCTCTTCTGTTTACTCTATAGATATGAAGAGTACATCCATACCAAAGGGACTTTTGATTATACCCAGCCTCAAATCTCACAATTCATCGCACAGGGGACTGTGCAGCTATACCACTGCAACCACCAGCAGCAAAAGGCAATTACAAATTCAATCCTGTCAGACCTCATTATAAACTGCAACATGCCTTTTGGAGAAGCCACAGACCTCTCACAGGGAGAAAAACTTGTGACAATAAGTGCTGTTGTACCCTGTATCCTTTCTCTGAATCACCACTTGGAAAATCATAAAGAGAGCGTGCGCTACCTTGGTGGCTTGATCCGTAGCCTGCAAGAATCACTCCAAAGACTATTGGAAGGGATCTTTGTCAATGTGAGGATGGCAGATGAACAGAATGATGTAGCAACCTTACCCTTCTCTGACCCTCTATACCTAAAAGCTGCTCTGCTGGATCCTTCATTTGGCACCATGTGGTTGACCCATGATGTTTTGGCTACAGAAAATGTCAAGGAGGCTGTGTCTGCGATGATAAAAAGTATGTTATGTTTTTGGAAATAACCCGTTTGCAGTAATAACACCTGAGTGCATTGAGTCACTGTTTTATGCTTGTGTTTTTCAGACTTAATTCTCAAAGAGTACTGCAAGCCCACCCCAACAACCACCGATGAAGACGAGCAAATGCCAGTGGCAGAGTCAGACAGTCAATCTGGGCTGTTCACAGCATACCGCAAAAAACAGAAGAGAGATTCATGTTCCAGTCCCCAAATTCAGCTGAACGAGTATTTAGACATTTGTGATGGACAGAGCTGCCTTCAGTTTTGGGCCATGAACAGGCACCTGCTCCCCTCTTTGTTCAGGGTAGCGGTAAGAGTAATGTCAGTCCCTGCATCAAGCGCACCTGTTGAACGTGTGTTCAGCCATGGTGGGGTGATAATGCGACACCATGGCTCACAACTGAGCGAGAAAGTACTTTCCAATTAAATTTTTTGCAAATGCAATGCATGTTAAGTGGCTATTCAGAGAATAGCCACTTAACATGCATTGCATTTGCAAAAAATTGTATTCTGAGAAGTGAGAATACTATTTTTTGCAAATGCAATGCATTTTAAGTGGCTATTCTAATAACTAAGAAAAAAGGAATAGAAGTAGATAGGCGCTGCTTCCAAGCCTGGTGAATTCAAATGTGTTATTCCCTTAGTGGGAGGGCAGTATGGAGTGGGAAAGATTGTAAAGATGTTGCCTATAGTTCAGTGAATGTTTATCCCGTGGAATTGTGTATAAAGGTCCTCGATGTGCATAAGTCAAGTTGGTTGTCTGACTTAATAAAGTGCAGTGTGTGCTCTAAAAAAGATATAACTTAATCCGTATAAATATAATATATCCATATATAAATGAACCCTATTTTTAAATTAAAAATATTTGTGGAAAATTATGTGATCCATAACGTAATCGATAATGTACATATGTAGTGAACAAACAAATATATATAAACAAGTGCTTTCAGTGCTGCTACAAAGAAAACCCCTGGATTCTGATAGATATTCCAAACCTTTCAGTGCGTGCCTTAATCCGTGTTCTAATAGTGATTGATTGCACTCACCAGATCCTAGCAGCACTGAAAGCACTTGATTATATATATTTGTTTGTTCACTTCATATGTACATTATCGATTTACGTTATGGATCACATAATTTTGCACAAATATTTTTAATTTAAAAATAGGGTTCATTTATATATGGATATATTATATTTATACGGATTAAGTTATATCTTTTTTAGAGCACACACTGCACTTTATTAAGTCAGACAACCAACTTGACTTATGCACATCCAGGACCTTTATAACACATTTGAATTCACCAGGCTTGGAAACAGCGCTATCTAATTCTATTCCTTTTTTCTTATATCTTACTCCACCTAGTGGAAGTAATCGGTAGTGGCAGCTGTTCCAACAACATTCTTTAATTTTTAAATTTTTATTCCATTGCATGCATCCCATTGCGCGGGTGTTTCTCCGTCTTTTTTCTATTCTAATAACTAAGCTCAAAGTTTGAACTTGACACAATGCCAAATTGCCAATATCTGGACACTTGAAGAATGGTGATGGGAATACTATTATTCTCATCACCATTCAAGTGTCCAGATATTGGCATTGTGTCAAGTTCAAACTTTGAGCTTAGTTATTTTCCCCCTCAGCAAGGACTACATTTTTTTCAGGCTTGTTGGCCATTTAATTGCTGAGTGTTCTGCTCCTTGTCTGCTATTTGGGCATTCAAAGTGTTTCTTTAATATGCCAAGAAAAAAGCACTAAGCTGTTTTGTTAATGTTGAAAATAAAACAAAACCTTTCCTGAAAACTGACTTTTAACTCATTTAAAGGATGGAAATGGAGTAGATCAGTATTTTGACTTGATTTGTGACTTGACCAAAATAAATGACTTGACTTGACTTGCTTGACTTCTAGCAGGGACTCGACTTGACTTGCTTGCTTTTCGCCACAGTGACTTGGGACTTGCTTATGACTTGAAGGTTAAGACTTGAGACTTGCTTGTGACTTGCACATGTGTGACTTACCCCCATGTCTGGTGCCCACTATGCCCCCCCCCCCATTCATAAAAACTGTGTATAGCTTCCATCAGTGAAATGCACTCTATGAATGGAGGCGGCAGACCTTTCATTCATCCACCTGTCCTCTATTCATAGAATGCTTTTCATGGCTGGAAGCTATAGTGCAGCTTTTATGAATGGAGGAGGGGCAGAAAGGGTGGACATAGTTGGCACTGTTGAGTGCCTATGACAGGTCCAGTGGCTCATATTAATCACTGCATCACCAAATTACCTCTGCGGGGCTATGGGGGGAGCAGAGGACGGAATATTTTAACCACTTGCTGCCTGCCATATAGCAATATGACGTTGGCAAAGGGGTTCTGTTATCCTTACCGGACGTTATATGACATGATCAGGATAACAAAGCTGGCACGCGCCCACAGCGATTGGAGGTGCTGTGAGTCAGTCTGACACATCTAATCTCCGATCGTGATATGGAGCCTCTGACGGAGGCTTCTTACCAGGTGACCAATCACAGCTGATCATTGCGTGAACCAGAAAGTGCTGGTGAACTTCTTTTCTCGGTCTGCGCTGACAGGGAGAGCTGATCGGCGGCTCTCCCTGTCAGAGGGGGGGGTCTGCGCTGATAATCAGCACATTAATTATCAGCCCAGCCCCCATCAGATGTGCCCATCAGCTGCCAATCAGTGCCCATCAGCTGCCAGTCTGTGCCCCATAAAGAACGCCTGTCAGTGCCCAAAATGCCAATCAGTGCCCATAAGTGTGCCAATCCGTGCCCCATCAGTAATGCCTGTCAGTGCCCTTCAGATGCCACTTAGTAATGCTTGTCAGTAGCTCCTCATCAGTGCTGCCTATCCAGTGCCATCTATCAGTGCCCATCAGTTTTTTTTTCAAACATTTCGGTCTTTTTTAGTTTGTTTAGCAAAAAATAAAAACCCCAGTGGTGATCAAATACCACCAAAAGAAATCTCTATTTGTGGTAAGAAAATTATAAAAATTTCGCTTGGGTGCAGTGTTGCATGACCGCGCAATTGTCATTCAAAGTGCCACAATGCCGAAAGCTGAAAATTGTCCTGGGTAGGAAGGGGGAAAGTGCCCGGTACTGAAGTGGTTAACTAAGAGAGCAGCCACCAGCACAAGGGATACTTTTTATTAAATGTATGTATCATCCCTTGTGCTGATTTAAAAAAAAAAATTAAACTAAATGTAGACTTTATTAGATGTGATTCATGAACTAATGAATTAGGAACATTAGTATGTAGAAAGATGTAAATCGTATAGGTATGTTTTTATTGATCAGTATACTGTATTTATGAATGAGAATGAAAGTAAGTTATGGGTCTAGGACATGGTAGCTGAGTAGGTAATTAGATAGGCAAAGAGAAGGAAGGAAACAATGACAGCTGAATGCACTGAGATATGAAGAAGTCAAGTGCCTTTCCCAGAAATCATTGGATCATCATATTGTTCTCTTCCATTCTGTTGGTGTGACTCACTCCATTCATTTATTAAACATTGACTGAGAACATTAGTTCATACCTTTCACATGTCTAATACTTTGGAGTAGTTGCAGCGTATGCAATTGGAAAGATACAAAAAGTACAGCCAGCATCTCTATCTGCTGTGGACCTACAAAAAGTCATGCATGGTCTGAAAGTTCCCTGGCTGATCTCATTAAACTCTAGCCATCAGGAAATCCTTGGACTTCTAGTTCCACTGTAAGGCAGTCCTTACCGTCGGACCTGTTGAGGGCCTTGGAACCAGAGCTCAAGGACTTTGTGCCACAGACCGCCATCACACACTTTGGTGTGCTAAACTGACTATTCTGATCCCGAGGATCGCCACTGATCACCGTCCATAAACAGTTTATGAAACAGAGATAATTGGGGGAGAACATGTTTGAACATGTTCTCCCGCCGATGATCTCTGCACACTGAGAATCCTCATTGACTGACACAGAAACGGGCAGTTTATGAAGCTGCGATCTCAGCACTTCACTGGCGATCTGTGTCAGAATTCACACTCCCCGATTCACCAGCTCAGAGGTGGAGAATCGGGGAGTGAAGAGAGAATCCTGGGGGAAGAAAGAAGATTATTAACTTTCTTCTTCCTTGATCAGACCCCCCAAGACAGTAACCATGCCCCCCTGTCATATTTATGTGTATATACAGTGGCTTGCGAAAGTATTCGGCCCCCTTGAACTTTTCAACCTTTTGCCACATTTCAGGCTTCAAACATAAAGATATAAAATTTTTATTTTTTGTGAAGAATCACCAAAAAGTGGGACAATTGTGAAGTGGAACGAAATCTTTTGGATTTTTGAAACTTTTTTAACTAATAAAAAAATGAAAAGTGGGGCGTGCAAAATTATTCGGCCCCCTTGCGTTAATACTTTGTAGAGCCACCTTTTGCTGCGATTACATCTGCAAGTCGCTTGGGGTATGTCTCTATCAGTTTTGCACATCGAGAGACTGAAATTCTTGCCCATTCTTCCTTGCAAAACAGCTCGAGCTCAGTGAGGTTGGATGGAGAGCGTTTGTGAACAGCAGTTTTCAGCTCTTTCCACAGATTCTCAATTGGATTCAGGTCTGGACTTTGACTTGGCCATTCTAACACCTGGATACGTTTATTTGTGAACCATTCCTTTGTAGATTTTGCTGTATGTTTGGGATCATTGTCTTGTTGGAAGATAAATCTCCGTCCCAGTTTCAGGTCTTTTGCAGACTCCAACAGGTTTTCATCCAGAATGGTCCTGTATTTGGCTGCATCCATCTTCCCCTCAATTGTAACCATCTTCCCTGTCCCTGCTGAAGAAAAGCAGGCCCAAACCATGATGCTGCCACCACCATGTTTGACAGTGGGGATGGTGTGTTGAGTGTGATGAGCTGTGTTGCTTTTACGCCAAACATATCGTTTTGCATTGTGGCCAAAAAGTTCGATTTTGGTTTCATCGGACCAGAGCACCTTCTTCCACATGTTTGGTGTGTCTCCCAGGTGGCTTGTGGCAAACTTTAGACAAGACTTTTTATGGATATCTTTGAGAAATGGCTTTCTTCTTGCCACTCTTCCATAAAGGCCAGATTTGTGCAGTGTACGACTGATTGTTGTCCTATGGACAGACTCTCCCACCTCAGCTGTAGTTCTCTGCAGTTCATCCAGAGTGATCATGGGCCTCTTGGCTGCATCTCTGATCAGTCTTCTCCTTGTCTGAGCTGAAAGTTTAGAGGGACAGCCAGGTCTTGGTAGATTTGCAGTGGTCCGATACTTCTTTCATTTCAAAATGATCGCTTGCACAGTGCTCCTTGGGATGTTTAAAGCTTGGGAAATCTTTTTGTATCCAAATCCGGCTTTAAACTTCTCCACAACAGTATTACGGACCTGCCTGGTGTGTTCCTTGGTCTTCATGATGCTCTCTGCGCTTTCAACAGAACCCTGAGACTATCACAGAGCAGGTGCATTTATACAGAGACTTGATTACACACAGGTGGATTCTATTTATCACCATCAGTCATTTAGGACAACATTGGATCATTCAGAGATCCTCGCTGAACTTCTGGAGTGAGTTTACTGCACTGAAATAAAGGGGCCGAATAATTTTGCACGCACCACTTTTCAGTTTTTTAATTGCTAAAAAAGTTTAAAATATCCAATAGATTTCGTTCCACTTCACAATTGTGTCCCACTTGTTGGTGATTCTTCACAAAAAATTAAAATTTTATATCTTTATGTTTGAAGCCTGAAATGTGGCAAAAGGTTGAAAAGTTCAAGGGGGCCGAATACTTTCGCAAGCCACTGTGTATATATATATATATATATATATATATATATATATATATATATATATATATATATATATATAGTACACATAAATATATACACATATTTTATTAGCATAAACCACGCCGTCTGTCCGTGTACAGAGTAGTGATAATTTATCACTGCCTAATAAACTGACATCTCAGTGTTTCTGTGAATTTCTGGTACTGCAATCTCGTAAAGTCTCACGAGATTCCAGTATTAGGGGCCGTTTTCCACTGTTTGAAGCATTTGTAGATCGCTTCACTCCTCCAAAGGAGAAGCGATGTACAAAGCTTCATAAACTGGCATCCAGAGGAGAACGATCTCCTCGGAGAATGCCAGAGAATGAAGCAGTGAAATTTTTTCACTGCTTCATAAACGGACACCTCTGTGGGACACTATTCTGTGGAACTTTTACTCAGGAGAACGCTGATGGCGCCTTGCGGGTGATGTGTTGCTTTAAGGACTTTTTATAGTGCGCCAGAAAGCACCTCATCCACCAGCGGGAGAGGATGTCCATTGAGGACTGTCGCAGACTGATCCACAGTCTGCTCAGAGACTATAACCTGATGGACTTCAAGGAGGAAGAGGACTTCTGAAGATTTTTACTTCCTCCACTCTTCCTTATGTGCCTTAGTCCTTTTAAGAAAGCTTCAGGCCTGTAAACTCTTTTCTCCTCCCCTATCTCTCTTCCCTACCCCTCATCACACCCGTTGCTTATTGAATTGTATGGAATTGTGTTTTGAAACGTTGCATGCTTTGTCTTAGTTGTGGTGCCATGTAGGACTTATGAAGCCAGGGTTCAGCTGCCTGTTTTCAGATCCCCCCTCTAGCCACCTATGTTAACCCCTTCCCATCCGTGCTATAGCCAAAATGGAATGACTGCTACAGCGCAGGCTTACTATGACGGGAGGGTCGTCTATTGACGTCTGCCTGTGTTCGCGTGCCTCCTGCAGCATGCTCTGTGATTCGTCGAGTCCTTCGGCTGATCACAGATCGGGGTAATGGGCCAATCACAATGCCCCTTTACCACATGATCAGCTGTCATGATCATGGATGTCTACAGAAGCCGGTTATGGGTTTTCTTTCCTCACGCTGACAGCGTGACGAGAGAAAAAGAGAGATGGTAACCGGCTTGTGTTAAAGGGACATTAACACTGATAACCAGGGCACGGATTATCAGTGGCCTTATCAGTGCAGTTCCAACAGTGCCCACACTGCTGCCAATCAGTGCCTACCAGTGCTGCCAATCGGTGCCCACCAGTGCCTCCTCATCAGTGTCACCTATCAGTGCCACCTAACATTGCCCATCAGTGCCACCTATCAGTGCCCATCAGTTCCACCTATCAGTGTTGCCTCATCAGTGCCCACCAGTGCTGTTTCATCAGTTCCGACTATCAGTGCGGCCTATCAGTGCCCACCAGTGCCATCTATTAGTGCCCACCAGTGCTGCCCTATCAGTGCCACCTATCAGTGCAGCCTCATCAGCGCACATCATTGAAGGAGACAAAATTACCAGTTTGCAAAATTTTATAACAAACTATAAAAAAAAAAAATAGTTCATTTGTTTAGCAAAACAAATTTGTGTGAAAAAAATGATAAGAATTTAATTTAAGTACAGTGTTGCATAATCACGCAATTGTCATTCTAATTGCAGCAGCTGGAAGCTTGAAATCTGGAAATTGGCCTGGGCAGAAAGGGGGTAAAAGTGGCCAGTAGGCAAGTGGTTAAAGAACACTGGTAAGTCACCAGTACTTTGTCTGTTGTAGGAACCAATCAGTAGAGAAGAGGTTCAGGTTCGCCGTTAGCTGTGGTTCAAGACTCATAGTCCAGGCAAAGTTATGTGCAGATTCACACAGGAGAATTCTTTTAAACCATATTGCACAACATGGTGTCTGGACTATGGTCAGCGGGCTTAGGAGGAGCCAACAAAGCAGCTTTTGGTAAATCCAGCACGCTCACTATAAAAAGGGGGATGGGGCACAGGACAGCCACATAATTAGTGAATTGGAAGCTGTTGCAAGGAAAGCTGACAAACAATATAGAAAGAGATTAGGGTCAATTAGGAAACCGATTGATTTGATTGCTAGCTCTTTGGACAATCAACTTCTTTTCTGCCTTTTTGTTCTTATTAGTGGGGGCTTTCTGTCTGATTATTATCTCTTTGGACAATCAGCTTCTTTGCTACCTTTTTGTTCTTATTATTAAAGCAGAGTTCCACACAAAAATTGAACTTCCGCTTTTCGGAACCCTCCCCCCCTCCGGTGTCACATTTGGCACCTTTCAGGGGGGAGGGGGGTGCAGATACCTGTCTAAGACAGGTATTTGCACCCACTTCCGGCATAGACTCCCATGGGAGTCTACGCCTCTTCCCGTCCCCACCGCGCTGTCTCCTGGGAACACACAGCTCCCAGGAGAGAGCGGGGACCACTTGGGACGCGCAGCGCGACTCACGCATGCGCAGTAGGGAACCGGGAAGTGAAGCCGCAACGCTTCACTTCCTGATTCCCTCACCTAGGATGGCGGCGGCAGCTGCCGAGAACCGAGCGGGTTCTCGGCGTCGCCTGCCGACATCGCTGGACCCTGGGACAGGTAAGTGGCCATGTATTAAAAGTCAGCAGCTGCAGTATTTGTAGCTGCTGGCTTTTAATATTTTTTTTTTTGGCGGTGTGGGTGGACCCCCACTTTAAGGTCACTTTTAGCTGCTTATGTTTTTTTATTTCATTGCTACAAGGCTTTCCTTTAAAAACATGGCTTTTGCTTCAGGGATTGGTATTTGGGGGTTTTCATGTATTTTTCAAATATATTGCTCTTTATTTTATTTTGCTAGGGAATAGGATATTTTAGGCTATTTCAGGATATGGTAATTTAAAGCGGTAGTAAACCGCCCCAAAGAAAAAAAAAAGTGGGCTCCCTGCACATTAGCACAATATGAAAAAATTACTTGTACACTGAGCCCTCCAGAGCAGCGCTGTCACGTCTCCCTGGGGCATCCACCTTTACCCAGTCTTCCTTCTGGGTTTGCAGGGTCCAGTGTTCTGCAGAAAACTCCAACTAACCAAAATCTCCAGCCACGTCACTTCTGATCACTCCCCAGCAGCAATAATTGGAGATTTGGATGAGTTGGCTGTCTTCACAGAACACTGGCAGTGTATACACTACGGTACACGACGAGTCAGCTGTTTTAACAGAACACCGGCTAAGGAGGAAAAAAGTTGTCGCTGCCTTGGAGGCGGCCATGTTGTTGGTTACTAGCAGGCAGACTTACAATGTCCACTAATTGCAGTATATTGTGTACCGTAGCGTATATGCTGCCGGTGTTCTGTGAAAACAGCCAACTCGTCCAAATCTCCAATTGCTCTGATGCTGGAGAGTGCCTGGAAGTTGCATGGTTGGAGATTTTGGTGGGTTGGAGTTTTTAGCAGAACACCGGCTGTATGAATCGCCTCAGCATGGAGCTCTGAAGGGACAGCACGGAAATGTCATCCCTTCAGAGCGCATGCGCCGTTGAGGTCATCGGCTGCATCCCGTGTGAATATTCACTGTACCTACAGGTAAGCCTCATTATAGGCTAAATATAGTTATAAAAGTGGACTTTACTTCCACTTTAATCAAATAGTTTTTTTTTTTTTTTTTTTTTACTTCAAGGCTCCCTTTTTTTAAAACAAGTGGGTATTTTTGTGCGGAAAACATTCATCCGTCACACTGGCATTGTGCCAGAAATATAAACAGAGCTGTGCATGCGCAGAACATTGCAAACAGGCAGATACTATTTCACAATTTGTCTGTTAGCAAAAAATGAATAATTACCTTTAGTTCTGCTTTAAAATTACCTTATTTCATCTGCAGTCCCCCAACCTGTAAAGAAATGGCATATTTTTTTTGGGTGGGGGGAGAAAACTGACGGTTACTTACTGATATTGGTGTTTCTACGAAACCTTTCATGACATATGTAGGACTTAAGCCCAGTCTCCTGATACCTTTTGTCCCCAACAACTTCCCCTCCCCTCCAAACCCTTTACAAATGACTTGACAAGGTTTTGGAGTAAATGGCCTTGACGGCCTATTTATTAACCAATTATAATAATAGTTAAATAACATCTTCATAAATAACCATTAAAACTTCAATATATACTTTTTAGTGTCATAGCGGGAAACAACATAGATTGGTCACTGCGAACAACCTCTTTTAACTTTAGGCCTCCAGTCGGAAACCCCTGACTCTGAGGCAGTACCCAACCTTCGCAGTGACCTACCTTTTTTAACCCTTCCAGGTTAACCCCCTTGTAACCTGAAAGTACCATAAACAACCCCCATCCTTTTCATGGATGGGTACCAACAACAACCCCCATCCTTTCATGGATGGGTACCAGACACAACCCCCATCCTTTTGTGGATGGGTACCAAAAACAACCCCCATTCTTTCATGGATGGGTACCAGAAACAACCCCCATCCTTTCATGGATGGGTACCAGAAACAACCCCCATCCTTTTATGGATGGGTACCAGAAACAACTCCCATCCTTTTATGGATGGGTACCAGAAACAACCCCCCATCCTTTCATGGATGGGTACCAGAAACCACCCCCATCCCATGGATGGGTACAACATGTTCCATAAATGTAACCTCTAACTTCTCCTTCTCCATCGACCCAACACAGCCGGTCATCCTGACTTGTCCTCTACCCCCTTTTCAACCAACTCCAGGGCGGGTGGGTGGGAATCGCTTCCTCCTCCGCTCTTACGATTGACGTCACTTCCCCCTCTCCTTTCCTTTCTCAAGCTCTGAGCGACGCCCTCACACAGCCCCCTCCCCTTTTCTGAAAGGGGAAACCTGATCTTAAAGCGGCCACTGTGCCGTCCAGCCATGTCATGCTGTCCCTACGCCTATTTCTCTCCTTTCTTTGGCTGCGGGACTCTCTGGACAGCAACACATGAGAGAGATTATAGGCTCCTCCCTACAGAAAACACAATTAAATCACAGCTGTTTATAAGGCCCCACCTTACCCCTTTTCCCTCAGTAGTTGTAAAGTAATACTCCCAACCGATTCACAAGGGTTATTCCAACATTTAGGCACTTACCACCTAGTGTGTACATACTCCTCCACCCATAACAGGGTGGGAAGTAGGCCTTCCGTCCTAGAATGTTTCATAGAAACACCGTTATCGGTAAGTAACCGTCGGTTTTCTCAACTCATCTTCCAGGACGGAAACACATGAGAGGTTAATAAAGAAATCCACAGGCCTACCTTAGGGTGGGACTAATGCCTGTAACACTTTTCGACCGAAGGCTAGGTCTTGCTGCGATAGGACCTCCACTCGGTAGTGTTTCAGGAAGGTGTCTTGACTGGACCATGAATTTGCTCCCAGGAGGCTCCTGCTTTTTCAGCCCAGGAGCTTGCTAGGGCTCTAGTTGAGTGTGCTTTCAACGTTGCTGGTGCAGGTATTCCTGAGCTTTCGTATGCTATAGTAATGGCTTGCCTTATCCACCTAGAGACTGAAGATTTTGAAGCTTGGAGTCCCTTTCTAGGTCCAGAGAAGAGGATTAAAAGATAATTAGATCTCCTAAATTCTTTTACCCTCTGTAGATAAGTAAGGAGGCATCTCCTGACATCTAAACAATGAAATTACTTTCCCCCCTCATTCTTAGGGTTCTCGTAAAAGGAAGGTAAGGTTATTACCAGGGTCCTATGGAAAGCTGAAGACACCTTAGGCAGATATAATGGATGTGGCTTGAGGATGATTCTATTTGGTAGAATCAGCAAAAAGGGTTCTTTAAAGGAAAGACCCTGCAAGTTCCCTAACCTCCTAGCAGTAGTAATTGCTAGGAGAAAGGCTAGTTTTATGGTCAAAAACGTAAATGAAACTTCTTCTAAAGGTTCAAAAGGGATAATTCCTCTGGAACCCTTGTTAGATCGCAAGGTGGGAACCTATCTTTCTTGACAGGGGTAACCCTATCCCTGGCTACCAAAAATCTTTTCATTAAAAAGGTTCCTTCAAGAAAAACCGAAAGAGCTGCCACTTGTACTCAGAGAGTATTGACAGCCAGACCCTTCTCTACCCCATCCTGGAGGAATTCCAGGATTAACAGATCTGGCGCTCACTAACCAGGCTGTCAAATGAATAAAGGTCCATCTCTGGGCAGCCAAACTTTGAACTAGTACTCAAAATACTTTCAGGTTCAGTTCCCATTCTCCCTGTCTGACAGGTTGGCGACTGAGGGAGTCTGCTTCCTGGTTGTCTGTGCCCCTTATGTAGACTGCTGACAAAGACTACCCTGTGCTCGGCCCAGGTCAGGATCTCTTTCGCTAAGGCTTGAAGGGTTTTGCGGCCTGGTTCCCCCTCATGGCTCAGATAAGCTACAGCCGTAGCATTGTCTGAGCAGACCAGGACTTCTTTCCCTGTGACCGTCTTTTTGAAGGCTTTTAGGGCTTCGCCCAACACTCTGGGTTCCTTGAGATTGGAAGAGGATCTGGCTACTTCCTTCTGCCAGGAGCCTTGTGCTTTAGCTTTCCCTAGGTGGGCTCCCCATCCCTGGGCACTTGTATCTGTGGTGACCTTTAGTGGATCCCACTGACCCCAGGGTCTGCTTTTTTCCAAATTGCCTGGTACTGACCACCACACCAAGGAGGATCTTACCTGGCGGGTAATGATTACACTTTCGTCTAAGGATTTTTTTTTGTCCTAAGAGGAAAGGTGGAAGGATTGCAGATCCCTTGAGTGCAGTCGTGCCCACATGACTGTTGGAATGCTGGCTGACATGAGACCCAGGACCCTGAGGATCTCCCTCCTGGAGCACACAGGGGCTCCTATCATCCTTTTGACGGCTGTGACAACTTTTTCCACCTTTTCCCTTGGTAGGAAAAGCTTTTGAGCCCGTGACTCCGCCTGGAAACCCAGGTAGGTCTAGAACTGCGTTGGTTCCAGGGAGGATTTTTCCAAATTTACCAACCAGCCCAGTCTTCTCAGGACAGAGATTACCTTCTGGTTATCTGTTACCACCTGAGCGGCTCAAGGACCGGAAACGAGCAAGTCGTCCAGATAGGGTATCATTGCTATCCCTGGAGATGGGCCACCGCCTCTGCTAGAATCTTTGTGAAGTTTCTTAGACTTGCCACTAGCCCAAAAGGAAGTGCCTTGAACTGTCGGTTATTACCGCAAATCTCAGGAAAGCCCGGTGGAAAATCGGAACATGTAGATAGGCATACCTGAGTTCCAGGGTGGTAATAAAGACATCCTTCAGTAGGTTTTTTCGCAGTAAATACGCTCCAAAACATCATCAAGGCCTGAGCCAAACAAAGATCCTTCGAAGGGCAACCCACACAGTTTGGCCTTAGAGGTAAGATCACCTTCCCGGGCTTTAACCCACATGGCCCTCGTGGCCAAGTTAATTGGAAAGTCAGTGTTTATCTGGCGCTCCAGATGGAGTAATCCTTAGGGGTATAGTATGTGGCTGTAAGAGCTGGATGGTGATGTATCCATAGGTTGGGTAATGGGTAATTGGAAAAGAAAGGGATCTTAAGGGTTAAAAAGGAAGGCAGCCATCCTTCAGAGTGTGTCCAGAACTCTGCAAGACATGCAAGGAAAAAAACAGGGAGGGGGGAGGCACCGGCCTGAGTGTAGTATTAAAATGATGACTTTAATAGGATATGATTAAAAACACTTACAAGATGATAGAAGATGCATGCTCGTCAAAGTAAAGTGCAGTCCAGGCATTCCACATGGCTTTGTAGGTCCCACCGCTGTTCCGGATAGCTGGAAAGGATAGAGCAGCTGGCTGGAATGGATCACAGTGTTTCTCCAGGAGCAAAGGAACCAGGAAGCTCCACACTGACCAGCATGGACCGTGGAACAGGAAGTGATGTCACCGGTGTCTGATTGGACCAAGGCAGGGCTGGAATCTTGTCAATCAGGGCTGCAGTGGTGAAAGGCTACAAGCTTGGAGCCGATTGCTCCTTCTATTGGCCTGATGCCCTCTAGGGGACAGCTATATATACACACATAATGGAGAGCATGTGCGTGTGGCCGTGGAACTAGAACTTCCAGCAGACCAATCTGTAAACAATTTAGGGAAAAATAAATTAAAGCAGGGGGCAGGTGAAGCAGGGGTTAACAGTCTCAGATTGACTAAAAAATAAAGGGTAGCAGGCAAATATAAGGAGCAGTCAGCTCCGAGTGCGTAGCCTTTCACCACTGCAGCCCTGGTTGACAAGATTCCAGCCCTGCCTTGGTCCAATCAGACGACGGTGACATCACTTCTTGTTCCACGGTCCATGCTGGTCACTGTGGAGCTTCCTGATTCCTTTGCTCCTGGAGAAACACTGATCAATTCCAGCCAGCTGCTCTATCCTTTCCAGCTATCCGGAACAGCGGTGGGACCTACAGAGCCATGTGGAATGCCAGGACTGCACTTTACTTTGATGAGCATGCATCTTCTATCATCTTGCAAGCGTTTTTAATCTTATCCTATTAAAGTCATCATTTTAATACTACACTCAGGTCGGCGCCTCCCCCTCCCTTTTTTTTTCTTGCTGGCCGAGTTAATCAATGCTCCTGCTTTTGCAGAGGCCTTAACGAAATCCACCGCTGTGTCAGTCAGTAATGCTACAGCCTTCTCTATCACTGAAAAGGAATCTAGAATATCCCGAGACTTATTTTCTTGGGAGAAGTGTCTACTAAGCTTCTCTATCCAGAAGTCTACATTTCTGACAACGCAGGTTGCTGCTAATGCAGGGGCCATAGCCGAGGCATTGACCTCCCAGGCTTTTTTCAGCAGGGACTCTGACTTTCGGTCCATTGCGTCCCGGATGTTCCCAGAGTCCTCAAAGGAGAGGTCAGACTTTTTTGTCACCTGGGAAAGGGCAACATTCAACTTAGGGACCTTTAAAAAACATTCCGCTTCCTCCTCCTTGAAGGGGAACCTTCTCTTCCAGGTTTTAGGACTGACCAAATTCCTTTCAGGAAATTTCCACTCCTGAAGAACCATGTCTTTTGGTGTAGGGGAAATACCCAAGCCTGGCTTTTAAACAACCCCCTGTACATCTTATCCTGTGCAGAGGTTTCCTTAACTGGTCCAGGAATTTCTTTAGTGGCATAGATAGCCTGGAGGAGTCCCTGCAAGTCCTTTAAGCCGAAGAGGTGACTACCTAACTTGATGTCTTCTATATCACTATCCGGACCTAAGCCTGCCTCCTCTTCTGAAGAGAGCTCAGATATCGCCTGGCTTTCTGATTCCTCATTCCCTTCCCTGGACTGAGCCGTGGGAAGCCCCTAAGCGAAATGGTAAAGAAATACTTGGTCCTGGCTTGGACAACAAACTCTCCTGTGACGAGGGACCCTCTTTAGGGGGGAGTTCCTCTGAACTAACTGCTAGGGGTATGTGAGTAGAGGTGTGGAAGGATTGTATAGTGGCCAAAATTTCCTCTTGTACAGACTTGAGAAAATCTTTCATTAATCCTGAAGCCTCTTTCCCAGCCAGTTTGTTAACATATCTATAACAAAAAGGCTTGGTGTGGGATTTTGACCATCTTTCCCTGCAATTACCACACTTTTTACTGGCACTGGTGCTAGCGGATGAGGAAGGTGGTTTGTCAGAGACCTCCTGTGCTCCGCTTTGGGAATCTGCAAGAAAAGCGGGAACAAGCCATAGTCACTCTTCTTACCCCCTGTATCATGGCTGCAGGCCCCTTTCCCCGGAAAAGAATGCATGGGGGATTACCAGGTACAGTGGAACCTCGGATTGCGAGTAACGTGGTTAACGAGTGTTTCGCAATACGAGCACTGTATTTGTAAAAATCATAACTCGGTCTGCGAGTGTTGTCTCGCAATACGAGCACCATTCAGGACAAAGCAGTGTACAGTACCGCTTTTGGCCTGAGGTGGGGGGGGGGCGCCGGATCCGAGCAGAGCCGAACGTCACGTTCAGACATGCACGGAAAGACCCGAGTACAGCACGGCTGACCTCTGCAAATCTCGGGTAGGAAGTCTTTCCGAGGTTTGCCAAGGTCAGCCGAAGTGTATTTGGGTCATTTCCGAGGCTCTCCGGCGCCCCCCCACCTCTGGCCGCATGCGGTATTGCATCCCATTGAAGTCAACGTGGAACAAATGATTTTCATTTCCATTGACTTCAATGGGAAAACTCGCTTTGATATGCAAGTACTTTGGATTACGAGCATACTCCTGGAACGGATTATGTTCGTAATCCGAGGTTCCACTGTATCCTCTAATCTGGTGTCAATCCCCAAGTAGGTAAGAAAACAGCACTTACCCGGTCCCGGCTTGCTCTTGCCTGCAGCCACCTGTGCTGTCTTTCCATCCTCCTTGTCCATGAGGTGGGCTTAGACAGACTTTTTGCTCCTTACAGCTCACTGAGCCCTGCTGTGAGCAGGAATGCTTCAGTCTCCACAGCCACGCGGGTCCGGCGTCTCCTCCATGCTTTAAACCCACTTCCTGGGTCGTGTTGGGCTTGCTCCACCCTCTTCCTGTTGTGATAGTAAGTTTTAGCCTGAGAGTGACGCTTGGAGCGCGCCGAGTCCTCCCCTTGGTGTTTAGATCGTTTGGACTCTGGCAAAATGGCGCCTGCTGCACCAGGGGAAGACCAAGGAGGGGATTCGAGCTGCTGAGCGGCCTACAATGGCGGGGGATTGAATCGCCCGGAACCGCTTGCACAAATGCCGGTTTGGGGGCGACCTGTGAGAAGCTCTGAGGCAGCAGGTTAGTGAAGCCATCACCAGCATTCCTAAACCTGGCTCACAGGGGTACCATCCGACTCTTTTTAGTCTTCTGGTCAGAGAAAAAAAAAACACAAATGTTTCGCTGTGGGAAAATGACAATCATGACTGTTGTATAACAGATGTGTTTAACTCCCCCCATAAACTATATTACCCCACTCAAACGTCTTCATTAACCGAGACCACACCGTGCTCATGGGGTAACAAAGGCCGTAGCAGCCTATTTTATTTAACAAAAATAATGAGTCAAATATCAAACATATAAAACGTATAAGTAGAAAAAACATATCTGTTATAAACCTATGAAAATCTAACGTTGGTCTGAGCAGGAAATTAGTAAACCTCTGTGTTAATAAACCTTCTTGCACTGCAGTCCCTCTCAAATGTATTATCCCTGCCTCAAGCCGACAAGCTGGCTCAAAGACTACCCCTGACCGCAGTGCCCCATTCTCACTTCCCGGCTAACCTCCGTTAACCGGGAACCACCATCAGGACCCCTCCAACGATAGTCCCGATCTCATCCTTCTGATATCTTCTTTCCCTGCACAGACCAACGTCCGCCACAGCAGGCAAGGGTAATTCCCTTACCCTTGGATGCCCCTCCACACCCGAAGCGCTCGTTGTATACCATCTTGAAGGCCCAAAGCCCACATATCTATGCCTACTTCGTTTAAATGGACCCCATCTTTTTTCAAATATCTCCAGGTCTCGAATTCCAGCTCTAGGTGACGTATTGCCAACCCTCCTTTCTGTACCATGAATTTGCTAACTTCCCTATTAATCTTTCTCCTGGCTCTATTAATACCTTCCACCGATCTGGCCATTCTCCATGTCGTACGCGCCACTATATCTGACCATACAACGACCATATCAGGAAATTGCTCCATCAAGCGGTCAATATCTGATTTGATGTCCCGTGTAATGTCTAACATGGACCTAATCCCCAAATCATTGCCGCCCACATGTAATACTAACACATCAGGCGGTCTGTCCCTAGCTGCATAACGCTGCACCTCAGGAACCAACCGGCCCCATAACATTCCCAGGACTCCAAACCATTTTATGTAGGCTTCCTTTCTATCAAAACCCAACTGCCTACCCTCGTACCTCACGTCCCCTCTCCGTGCCCCCCAGCAGACATAGGAATGGCCCATGATCCAGACCATCCCGGTCGCCGAACCTGAAATTAAAGAGGAAAAAACAACATACACTATAGTACGACCAACATTTTCAAAACCATACCCGGGCAGACTGAAGAGTCCTACCCACTTGATTACCTCACAAACCTACCACCAGGTGGGGCCTAACGTAAGACCTGAACCTGTTCGACTCCCACCGCCCAATCCTTTTCACCGCCTCCATATCCATCCCTTGCCTTGCTGCTTCTGTTGCTGCTCCTATCCTGAATGAGTGGGATGAAAAAGCTTTGCCATCCAAACCCAACTGCTCCAAGCATTTTCTAAATATAGCCCCAAACTGAAAACGTGACAATGGCGTTCCGTCCTCGTGTACCAAGAACGCGCCCAGCCCCGCCGGGCGAACCCGCATGAAAACCATTACTGCTTCCATTGGGCATAAAGGCGAACCCGGAATTGGAAACACCTGAACCAGTTTCCCCCTGCCTTCTTGATCCGTTTTTGATTTTTTTAACCACAAGGACAGCCTTCCCCCGCTGCACTCCACCTCCTGGCTCCCAATTCCCCCATGTACTTTCTTTGAAGGGCTAACCAGTTCCCCAATTCTAAATGCCCCAAAAAACGCCAACAAAAACGCGACTGTAAATAATTTTATCTCAAATTCCAATGAACACACCTCCCGCAACTTGGCTACTATACCCTTGAGAATCTCAAATGTCACGGGCTTCCTGCTATCCTTCCGAATCACCGATCGCCTGTAACCTTTTACGGCCTGCCTCACCCAGAAATCTTTTGTCAAATCAGGCTGCCCCTGTAATTTGAACAAGAAGGCTAAACCTGACAGTTGCGCATTCACTACAGATGCAGACACCCCCTCCTCCATTTTCCTGGCTACGTAGTACAAAACGAGTGAACGTCCTGCTTGCCCATTTGGATCCTCACCCACCTCTTGTACGAACACCAACCACTCCTTCCAGACCCTCGTGTAGGCTGACCACGTAGACCCACTTACCGACCGCTTTATCCATCCCGTGATGATTCCAACGCTATTCCCCACAACCATTCGGGACAAGGCACTCCTTGTTGCTCCGCGTCCGGCGCCAACTCTCGGAACCTGTCCCACTGGAAGCGAGATAATGCGTCAGCTATCACATTTTCTACTCCTGGCAGGTGGACAGCGTTAATGAAAACATTCAGTTGTAAGCATCTCAGCACCAAATGTTGAAGTAATCTAATAACCGGCGGAGAAGACGCCGTGTTCTTATTGATTACCTGCACCACCCCCAAATTGTCCCCATGGAAACGCACCTTCAGATCCCTGAAAGATGCTCCCCATAACTCCACTGCAAGCACTACTGGAAATAATTCCAACAGCACCAAATTCTTCGTGAAACCCGCCGCTATCCAGGACTGTGGCCAAGGGCCTGCACTCCATTGTCCCTGGAAGAAAGCTCCAAACCCTGAGGACCCCGCTGCGTCCGTAAAGAGCTCCAGGTCGAAATTACTGACCGGTCCTGCCATCCACAACGCTCGTCCATTGAATGACTCCAAAAAGGTATGCCATACCCTCAGGTCATCCCTATGTGCCTTGACCAAGCGTACAAAATGTCTCGGGGACTTAATGCCACTCGTACTAGCTGCCAGACGACGACTGAACACCCTCCCCATAGGTAAAATGCGACAGGCAAAATTGAGCTTGCCTAACACCGATTGCAATACGCGCAATTGCACTTTTCGCAATCCAATCAGCCGCGCAACCTCTGTTTTCAGGTCTGCCAACTTTGCCGCCGGCAACCTACATTCCATGGCCTCTGAATCCAGGACGATGCCTAGAAACGTAATCACCGTACAAGGTCCCTCAGTTTTGTCAGGCGCCAATGGAATGCCAAACCTGTCTGCTACGTGTTCCAGCGTTGCCAAGAGCACCGCGCAGATCCTCGACTCAGCTGGTCCTATGCATAGGAAGTCATCCAGGTAATGAATTATAGAATTCAAACCCGAAACCTCCCTTACCACCCACTCAACGAAAGAGCTGAATTGCTCAAATATCGCACATGATATAGAGCAACCCATCGGAAGGCATTGGTCGACGTAGAACTCATCGTCCCATTGACATCCGAGCAACCTAAAACTTTCAGGATGCACTGGTAACAGCCTAAAAGCCGATTCAATATCAACCTTAGCCAACAGTGCCCCTTTTCCGTACCGGCGCACCCACCCTACGGCTGCATCAAAGGACGTATATGTCACTGAGCATGCTTCCTGATCTATGGCGTCATTAACCGACCCCCCTTTTGGAAAGGACAGGTGATGGATGAGCCTGAATTTATTGGGTTCCTTTTTCGGCACTACCCCCAGTGGCGACACCACCAGATCAGCCAAAGGTGCCGACAAGAACGGCCCCGCCATCCTTCCCATTGCAACCTCCTTACGTAGTTTTTCACTAACCACGTCCGGGTGTTGCAAAGCGGACCGGAGATTGGGTGGAACGGGCGGAACTACCGCCAGTGAACAGGGGATCCGGAAGCCTACGGAGAAACCTTCTTCCAATAATTTTGCCGCTTTCTTATCCGGATACCTACCGAGAAACGGCCGCATCCTTCCCACTCTCACCGGAGTCCTCCCTCTTGTGTCCAGTTTCCCCTGAGCGACCCTTAGCTTGTTTGAAGCATTTTGATGCTGAGTGGGCTCCATTGCACCCCGAACACTCATGCTTGAACCTACAAGAACTTCCGAACTTGCATGTTCCTGAGTTATACTGCCAGCACACCCCTTTTTTGTTTCCGGCCGACTGTCCCTGTGCTGAAGGTCCGCCGGCCCCTCCCTGAAAAAACTGGTTCGGTGCCCGCACAGAGGTCATTAAACGCATCCATAGGCTTATATCCTTGTGGTCCCAGCGTAGCTCTTTCCGCACTGCCCTCCGTTGCCGAAACTGCTCATCATACCTCAGCCACGCAGTCCCACCATAAACTCTATACGCTTCCCTAATAGAATCCTGATAACAAAACAGCGCCGAACAATGTTCGGGTTGTTTTTCCCCAATGACACTTGCCATTATGGCGAACGCCTGCAGCCAGTTGGTAAATGTACGCGGGATTAACCGGTATCTCCTTTTCTCTTCGTCCTCTTTTTTGGAATCGTCAGGTTTTACTCTATCCAAATTGAATTTTTCCAAAGGGAGTAAAGAAAAAATCTCCACATACTCACCTTTCCATAGCTTTTCTCTGACCTCCTGCTTCAGATGCGCTCCTAACGGCCCTTCATAACACACATATACTTCACATTTTGCTGCATCTGCAATTCTAATTATATCCTGCCTCGCCACCGTCTCACTGGCCACAGCCGTCTTGCCTACCTCCTGAGCCACTACCGTACTCTCCCCTTCCTTGGCGGGCGCTGAGCCGGCCCCTGCGACCACCGGCATTTCCGTACACCCCCCTGACCCTGCGTGTTCCCCCGATCCTGCTACAGGTGGGACCCAAGCTGCCGCTGGCCCCACTGCTGTTTTGCCTGCCTGCTCAAACTCCCGTACTAGCTCTTTGATTCCTTCCAAGAAACCCAGTAAACCTGCAGCACCCAGGGGGTTCTCCCCCGTCCCTCCCCTAGATGCCCCAGACCCAGACCCACTGCTAGGCCCACTGCCCTCTTGCAAACGTGTCTCAGGTGTAATAGGTGCTGACTTACCGGGCTGCATAGGTGACGCCCCATCAGCCGATCGTCTGCTGTCCACATCTGCTGTCCTCCCCGAGCGGGGGGCTGCCTCTTCTTCTGACTCTGATCGCTCTTCCGAAAGGTTCAGCACCATGTCTTCCTCCTCTTCCGAGGAAAGCCTATCAGGCCCGCTGGCTGTTGCTGCTGCCGACATCCTCCCCCTCCTCT
The DNA here is from genome assembly GCA_037952835.1 of Lithobates septentrionalis. Lineage (NCBI taxonomy): Eukaryota > Metazoa > Chordata > Amphibia > Anura > Ranidae > Lithobates > Lithobates septentrionalis. The sequence continues at coordinate 978,128 of JBBDGP010000244.1, forward strand.
GCGCAGCGCGTCCGTGTGGCGACTTTTGGACAGCCTTACCAGGACCGGTGTGCGGAACCTCAGTCCTGGCGGCCTCCGCTCTACCCCTTCTCTGCTCCCTCTGCTCTGGATCAGGCCGCTGTGGATCTCCTGCCGCTGAAGGCCCGGGGATCCCATCTGCATTCCTCCTCTGCGTGTGACCCCGTTCCGTCTCTGGAAGCCTGGGGGAGGGGCCAGCGCGCACGCGTTCGCCGAGTCTACTAGGCCTCACTGAAGCCCCGTCTTTTCCCTGCCTCGCGCTGCCCGTTCTAAGCTCCCGGTCGGTTGTTCTTACCGGGCTGCCGCTGTTCGCACGCGCCGTCCGTTTTGGGGGTGGGCCCGCTGCTGACACTCCTCGGCTCCCCCCCGCCTGCCGCTGAGACTCCCCTCGTTGCTCCGGCGAATACCGCTCCGGAGGTCTGGCCCTGCGGGCTCTAGTAACGCTCCTGCCCGCCAGCCCGGACGCCGCCTCTGTCCTCATGAGTGCCGTACCTAGCGCCTCCTGGAGCCACTCGGAACCCCGCACTGCTGCCTCCTCTCTGAGCTGGGCCAGAATTCTCTCCACCTCCGACATGCTGCTTCTCTCCATCAACTTTCCCCCACGCTTTGGTGACTCATCCCAGGCGGGGGCCCCCTTATCAATATTCCTACAGCCCCTCCCCCTTGGCTCTATACTCACCACCCCTAATCAGAGTAGTTAATTCCCTGTTAACCCTGTCATGCCCGACCTACGCTTATTTGCTTGGTTGCTATTGCTCCGGGCTTTCTATACTGAGGGACAGGGGGTAAGGTGGGGCCTTATAAACAGCTGTGATTTTATTGTGTTTCCTGTAGGGAGGAGCCAATCATCTCTCTCATGTGTTGCCGTCCTAGAAGGTGAGGTGAGAAAGTACCTTTTTGAGTAGTACCTGCTCCTACTTCTTCACTCCTCGCCCATGCAAGAATGAAGTGCCTCGGTCCACCTTTCCCCCTTTCCTGAGATAATGCCACACTTCCCAGTAGGCTACAAGACCAGTCTCACCACAGGCTGTGACTCACGCATGCGTAGTAGGGAGCCCGCTGTGAGTTATCAGGAAGTGACAGTTATCTCCTAAAGCCAAGATGGAGGCACAGAGGAACAGACATCTGAGGAGCATCAGCTGTGCGGTAAACTATATTTGCTTGACTCCATGGGATGTTAAGTATCTGTTTCTTTAACGTGGTTGTAAATCGGGGGTCAGCAACCCATCAATCTACCAGTAGATCGTGGCCAGGTGACTAATAGATCGCAGTCTGGGCTTGCTGACCCACCATTCCACAGCATCAAACAGTGCAATGCAGAAGGACTACTTGTAAAGTTGGAGCTGTATTACGGAGCAAGAGTCACATAAGCCGATGCCTCCTCTGTAGTGCTGTCTCCTATCCAATGCAGAGAGATACCAACTGCCCTTCAGCTCTTAACCCTGTTAGCGGTCTCCAGAGTGGTGCCAGCAGCAGGAAAGCAGAGCTCTTTAGGTCAGTGTGAAGCAATACACTGGGCATAATAGTATAAGGTGGCTTTCACACTGATGGTCTACCCACACCACGGGTGCAGTGCTATGCGCTTAGCCATAGATTTCTAATATATCCTGCTGGTTTGATGCACTTTCTGAAAGTGAACCACACATGCAAGATATAATAGAAATCTATGGCAAAGCGCAGCTAACCCAGGAAAGTCGCAGATGCACTGTGCTGCACACACGGTGCAGGTAAACCTGCAGCACATCAGTTTGAAAGCAACCTTATAGGGGGCTCAGAATAGTAAGGTTTCATTTACATCTGCAATTTTTTTGGAGTGGTAAAAACCCATAGTTAAGACGCAGGAGTTATAGGCCCTGTCATGGTTGGTGGGTGTAGCACCTGCCAAGCATGACCCATTCAAGTGCCCTGCAACCTTGTGCAGTACAGCAAACAGGAAATTACAGCAGGCAGCAATGTGTTGCTATCTAACCACCTGCCCCAATCCCTCAGACGCCGCAGAAGCATGCAGGTTTGGGACGATTGCAGAGTGGCCCCATTTATTTAAATAGGTCACGATTGGTAGCACCCTCCAAAAGCAACAGGGGGCCTAATTTCTACTGCGGCATGTGTGTGCCGTTGGCTGCTGCCCCAGCAGCTAAAGGGGGTAGGGATTGGAGGATGTAATACTGTAACTTAACAGCAGGGTTTTTACAACCCCCCCAGCTTTATGTGTGAACAAGTCCTAAGGGTGCTGCTGCTGAATGCAACTAGGGGCTTATTCACACGTGCAGCAGGCACTGCTGCTCCTCTGAAAAGTGATCCGAGTGTGTTTGACAGGTGGTGAGGAGGCAATATGTTGTCTCCTCACCACCCGATTTAAATCCATGATTGCCGTGCAATGCCTGCAATTGCGACACGGTAGTACGGCAATTAAAGTGGTTGAATACCCATTTTTTAAATTTTTACCTACAAGTAAGCCTATAGTAATGCAATCACAGACGCTGCCGGACCTTGCCAGGAAGAAGACTCATGCGCGCATGCGCCGGAGTGATGTCATTGTGGCTCCAGCCACTCACAGCGCCGAAGCCGCGAACCCGGAAGACACTCTGAGACTCCCTCCCTCAGCGTGGACCGGCCTGCGATACGAGGGGCTCATTCTAAGGTAAGTATTTCACAATGATCTAGTATGCGGTGCATACTAGCTCATTATGCCTTTGCCTTACAGGGTTGTTGTTTTTTTGTTTTGTTTTTTGTGAGGGTATACAACCGTTTTAAATCAGGTGTGAGGAGGCGACACTGTGCCCGGTGATCTTTGACTTCTTCCATGGGGATCTGTCAGTGTAACACATTTAACCCTTTGATGGCCCCCTAGTGTTAACCCCTTCCCTGCCAGTGACATTTACACAGTAATCAGTGCATGTTTATAGCACTGATCGCTGTATAAATATTAATTGACCCAAAAATGTGTCAAAGGTGATCTGTCCGCCGCAATGTCGCAGTCCTGCTAAAAACCACTTGCCTCCTGGGCACTTAAACCCCCCTCCTGCCCAGACCAATTTTCAGCTTTCAGTGCTCTCACACTTTGAATGACAATTACTCAGTCATGTAATACTGTACCCAAATTAATTTTTTGTCCTTTTTTCATACAAATAGAGCTTTCTTTTGTCGGTATTTGATCACCTCTGGGTTTTTTTATTTTTTGCATTTTTCTTTGTTTCTGTGATAAAATTTTGCAAATTATTAATTTTTCTTCATAAATTTTGGCAACAATTTATACTGCTACATATCTTTGGTAAAAATAACCCAAATTAGTGGATATTATTTGGTCTTTGTGAAAGTTAAAGAGTCTATGAGCTGTGGTGCAAATCATAAAAAATTGATCACACCTGATGTACTGGTGGCCTATCTCATTTCTTGCAACCCTAACAAGCCAGGAAAGTACAAATACCCCCCAAATAACCCCTTTTTTGAAAGTAGACATTCCAAGGTATTTAGTAAGATGCATGGTGAGCTTTTTGATGTTGTTGTTTTTTCCCACAATTCTTTGAAAAATGAAGATTTTTTTCCCCACAAAATTGTCATTGTAATAGGTTATTTCTCTCACATGGCATGTGTATACCACAAATGACACCCCAAAATACATTCTGCTACTCCTCCTGAGTATTACGATACCACATGTGTGGGACTTTTTTACAGCCTGGCCACATAGAAAGGTGCAACATGCAGCGAGCATCATCACGTGTTCCAGGAGCATAAATTACACATCTAACTTGTTGACTTCCCATTACACTTTTGAAGACCCTAGAGCACCAGGACAATGACACTGATGTGGCACTGATGACAGATGGCACTGATACGTGGCACTGATGACAGATGGCACTAATAACATGTGACACTGATGACAGATGGCACTAATATGTGGCACTGATGACACATGACACTAATACGTGGCACTGATGACATATGGCACTAAAACGTGGCACTGATGACAGATGGCACTAATGACACGTGACACTGACAGGTGGCACGGATGACAGATGGCACTGATACGTGGCACTGATAACAGATGGCACGTGACGCTGACAGGTGGCACTGGGAACAGTTCGCACTGACAGGTGGCACTGGGGACAGGTGGGCATGTGTGTTAGTGTGGCACACGCGGTCTCTGTGTGAGGAGGGAGAGCCGGCAATGAGAGATGATCTCATAATATGAAATCATCTTCCATTGGACATTTCAATCAAGTGCTAAATGTGATTGGCCATTTAGCACGATCTGTGATTGGCTGTGTCCAAAGTACACAGCCAACACAGATTTCCCCCGGGGCGCGCAGGGAGGAAGTAAACAGGAAGACGTCCAGGGACGCCCTCCCGGCAATTGAGCGCCGCGCTGTAGCCGTCTTTCGGCTATAGCGCGGGCGCGTAGTAGTTAAAAAATTGTTTATAGCGCAAAAAAGAAAAACCTTTTTTGAAGCCGATCTGACCCAATCTCCAGCGACGAAAGCTCTGCAGAGGACACAGCCGACAACGGCTGTGAAATGAATGGGTAGGGACGTCAACCATAGACTTACTATGGCGCTTCCGTTTTCGGATGTGTCCTCTGCACCCGCCTTCACAGCGAAGCCGTGGCTGACAGCTCAGCATGGGATCGGCTTCAAAAAAGGTATGTATACTGATTTCTTCTTTACAGGGCTAGATAGGTTAAGTTAGATTGTTAATGTCTGTAGATGCAGGGATTTTAGTGTTAGGGTAGACTTACACTTTAAAGTGGCTCTGAAGCCTAAAGATTTTCCACCTTATTGCATTTCTTGCATTAAGGTAAAAAATGTTTAGGCATTGATTTTGCTTCTGAAGTTTCTGACTTTCTGTTTCCCATCCCCCCACTGAAGTTCCTCTTCAAGAAATACTCCTTAAGAAAACCTGGAGATAATTAACCCCTTGTTCATATTGACTGCAGCTTTGAAATCGTGCAACTTTATCTGAAATCGCATAATTGAAAGCCGCATGTCAGTGCGACTCCGGGTGCGATTTGGAAGACATCTATGCGGCTTTATGCACAAATGTCCATGCAAGTCGCACCTGAAATTGCCAAAAGTAGTGCAGGAACTACTTTTTCAAATTGATGCGGCACCGCACCAATTTGGACAATAGTGTGCGACTTGTCCTACGATTTTATCTGTCAAATCGCATGAAAAATCGCTCCAATGTGGACGGGGGCTTGAGGATAAGTTCACCTCATCACAACTCATGAAAAGGTGAACTGACTCAAAATACCCTGGTTATTCCCTTGGTAAGGATGAGTTCCGGCGTGTTCACACAGCTCACATGCAGAGCCTGCCAGGAAGTCGGCACTGCGCTAATCACAGGCAGGAGACATTTCCTGATCTCTGCAGCCGTGCATCGGGACAATGTCTCACTGCTTGTGATTAGCGCAGCACAGTGCTGATTTCCTGGCGGGCTCTGCACGTGGGCTGTGCGAACACGCCGAAGCTCATCCTGATCCTTTGGACCTCATTGCACATAATGGCTGTGATTCCCTGTATGTATGACAAGTGACTGCTCTTTTCTTTTGGAACACTTCAGGTGTGCTTCTGTTTGGTCAGCGCGGTCATGTGGCTGCCCTGACCAATGAGCATTTGCCATTGCAAGCATTCTGATGGATACTCACTTCGAGCCTGTATATTGCAGTGTACAGACTGCTGCACCGAGGCATCATGGCTGCCATGTACAGCAGGGTCCAGAGGGGTGGCCAGGATCTTTGGAGGGAGTTCACCTTTTCATTTTCTGTGAAAAGTTACGTGAACGTATCCTTTAAAATCTGTTTCATCTTGGATTCATTTGTGTTAATGCCTAGCAATTTTGTCGCTTCTTTGCCACAAATTCATGTTTCCGGCAGGTACAAGAAACTGTCGCACGCGGACGCCAGAAACGCTTCTAAAGAGTGTCACCGCCACTCTTTGTAAATTCCAGCGTACGTTAAGCGTAGGGTTGCCACCTCATCCCTTTAAACCCGAACACATATGAATTACACAGAGGCTAATTTAATGTAGATAAGGTACCAAGTGAGTTTAATTATTCCCTCAATCACCCACAGAACCTGTGTAATTAATATGTGTTCGGTTTTAAAGGCGACCCTTAGTTCCGCGACCCTTCTTTTTGAATAAGGTCAGCAGTATCCGAATGAGGAGGATCATCTTTTTTGAAAGTCCACAGCCCAGCGCACAATAAATACTTGCCTATCTATAGAGTACACGGGCCGGCCGGTGAATTTTTCCTTTTTATAAACACACTGACAGCTGCTAGAGCAGAGAGGAGAGTCACTCCCAGCCTAGGAATACTGAGCCTCATTGTTTACTGCTGACTGAATCATATAGAGCAGCTGGAGAAACCATGGCTTGTTTATGCTGATTCCTGCAAAGGACCTCTGCTTCATAAGAGCGCTGCTCCACTTACCATAAGACGTATTCATTTCGCCGGAGAGTAACGTAACCCGCTAGAGATCTGCCGTACACACACTTAAAGGATAAGTGCACCTTGCCATATTTAAACAACAACAAATCTGATAAATAGTACACCATACCTGTTCAGAAGTCTGTTAGGTGTATGAAGAGCTGTGTGGCTGCTGGAAACATTCCAGAAATGGCCAATGTCATTACATGTCCTGAGCTGAAGCAAATTTTGAAGACAGGGACACTGTATCTGGAGAGCTTACAGCCACATTTCCCATTCTGCTTTGCGAGCAGTGATATCACGCTTTCCCCTCCTCCCTCTGCTACGTGCTCAAGCTGTCCCCCCCCCCCCTCTCTCTGCTCTCTAATTCTCCTCCTTCAATCCAGGCACATGGAAGAAAGCATTCACAAAGAGACAACCATTGTGTGACCGCCTCATTCACACCGACACTGACATACGTGTGTTTAGAGGACATTTCTAAACGCATAGAAATGCATGGAATGGTTTTAAGGGCTCATTCAGTCAAGTGATTAAGCCCCGTCCTCTGTGCAGAGACACTTTTTTTGCTGCATTTGCAGCCACCTCAGAGCTGCATGCAGTCAGCCCATAGAAATAGATGGACATGCAGCGGCTGCACGGAAACAACTGCATGTCTGGACCGTGTGCACAAATCCAAACAGCGTTTGATTAACTAAAACTGGAGAGTGCAAAATCTGGTGCAGCTCTGCATAGAAACCAATCCGCTCCTTTACAATTTTTGTCAAAGCTTAAAGGATAAGTTCACCTTTAAAAAATAATAATAAATGTACATTTTTTTGCAGGTGAAAAAAAATGTGTATTTATTATTTTTTTTGTTGCAGGAAAGCATTGCACCACCGATCAGCAGATCACTGATGCCAGGCAGGTCTCCTACACACTGTCAGTGTTATCTGCTTGCTCGCACATTCCATACAGGTAAGCCGACTGACAGGAAGACTCAATGAAGTACCACAGTGCTCCACTGCACCATGGTAGTTCATGGAGAACTACAAGCTGACAGCCGCAAAGGATGTCGGGACTTGTAGTTCATTCAGACACACGGAGCTGTGTGGGTGGAGCCCCGCACGGCCACTCTGCTTTTTAACCACTTCAATACCAGGCAATTAGACACCTTCCTGCCCAGGCCAATTTTCAGCTTTCAGCGCTGTCGCAATTTGAATGACAATTGCGCGGTCATGCTACACTGTACCCAAACAAATTTTTTTATCATTTTGTTCCCACAAATAGAGCTTTCTTTTGGTGGTATTTGATCACCTCTGCGGTTTTTATTTTTTGCGCAACAAATAAAAAAAGACTGAAAAAAAAAACAAGTTTTTCTTTGTTTCTGTTAAAACTTTTTGTAAATAAGTACGTTTTCTTCTTCAATGATGGGCACTGATATGGCTGCACTGACAGGCACTGATACGGCGGCACTGATGGGCACCGATGAGGTGGCACCAATGAGGTGGCACTGATGAGGTGGCACTGACGGGCACTGATAATGGGCACTGATAGGCGGCACTGATGGGCACTGATAGGTGGCATTGATGGGCACTGATAGGTGGCACTGGTATGCGGCACTGATGGGCACTCATAGGTGGCACCGATGGGCACTTATAGGCAGCACTGATGGGCACTCATAGGTGGCATTGATGGGCACTCGTAGGTGGCATTGATGGTTACTTATGGGTGGCACTGATAGTTGGTACAGATGGGCATGGATGGGCACTGATAGATGGGCACTGATGGGCACTGACAGGTGGCACGAATGGACACTGATGGGTGGCACTGATGACACTGCTTGTTTGCAGTGATGCCCCTAAGGGTGGCATTGCTGGGCATCACTGCAACATAATGGTGCCAATCAGTGCCCATCTGTGGGCACTGATTGGCACAGATTTGGCACACTGGGCACATGTGGATGGCCATGGGGTACATACCTGGCCATCCACATGTTGCCCCTTCCCTGGTGGTCCTAGTGGCATCCCTGGTGGTCCAGTGTGGTGATCTGCGGGGGGGCTGCTGCGCTGATAAACAATCAGCGCAGACCCCCCCTGCCAGGAGAGCCGCCGATCAGCTCTCCTCTACTCGCGTCTGTCAGACACGAGTGAGGAAGAGCCGATCAACGGCTCTTCCTATTGACAGCGTGATCAGCCGTGATTGGACACGGCTGATCACGGGGTAAAGAGCCTCCGCCGGAGGCTCTTTACCAAGATCGGTGTAGCGGTGTGTCAGACCGGGGGCGCGCTGCGGCATGTTATCCTGCTGGACATATGACGTCCAGTCAGGATAACAGAACCACTTCCCGGACGTCAATCCGCCATAGGGCGGGCGGGAAGTGGTTAAATAGTGGCAGCTAGTACGGGGAACTTCTCCCGATACTTCTGCCGGGGGGGGGGTGAACTTATCCTATCGGCTGGGTTCACATATGCGCAGATTGGATGCAGGTTTCCCCGCATCCAAGTCACATGACATGCGAGTGTGACCAGCTCTCAATGGAGCCAGTTCACACAAGTCAGGGGAGGGCACGGTCCGCATTCCAAAAGGGTCCTGTGTGTGTTTGGGTCTGGTTCAGGTGCAAATTCAGGCAAAAATTCGGACCTGATTCGCACCTGAACAGTGAACAGGAAAGCATCCGACCCCACGCTGGGTACCGCGGCCGCACATATGTGAACCTGGCCTCAAAGAGAAGTTACAGTATCCCTCCCCAAAAAATTAAACGTCAGCAGCTACAAATACTGTAGCTGCTGACTTTTAATATAAGGACACTTACCTGTTCAAGGATCCAGTGTTGTCCTCACCTGAGCCTATTCTTCAATCAGCTTTGAGTCCAGGCGCCAGCATCTTACATAGTCAGTCTGGTTGAAAAAAGACACAAGTCCATCTAGTTCAACTAATTATAGCACTGCCCCCCATAGAGATTGCTGTGTGTAGACTTCCCTGGGCCTTCCCCTTGTTATCTTGCAGTCAGTTACTAGGGGGTTTCACACGACCAACTGTACTCTAATCTGCTCATTTTCAATAATCAATCCAGGGATTTGTTTTTTTTTTTGTGTTTATTGTTGGAACTTGTATGGGAGAAGGGAATAGTGGGATACTCCAACTGGAACTATTTTCCTCTGCCAATGGCCAGGGCTGTAACTATGCCTGTGCTCTCATTTGTCAGATTTCCTCCCACTGTCCAATATGTCCTGTCCTATTGTACCAGTGTGAAACATGCAGACAACATGAGCATCACCTGAGCACCATGAGCAGACCCTATCAATGGATCCCTGCTCCCTGGTAGGCAGACAGCATCTAAATTTACCTGGTAAGCAGAAAGACCCCAAAAATATACTCTCTTCTAGCACCTACCCTAAGAGTATGCTATATACACCCCCCCCCCCTTCCCCAAACAAGCCACGTCCTCATTGGCTTTGGGCAGCTGCCCATACAAAATACCTCTACAAAAAATACAAGGAGTATCCCAGTATACTTGGAAAAGGAAATACAACTAGGGTACAAAGCCATTGGGGCATATCCCATATGTGAACAATAAGTACGAGTAGAAAAATATATATATGACATCTGCTGTACAAGGATATTTACAATTTTTTTTTTCAAAGAAGCATTTACCAAGTGCACTGTATGAGTACAACCCCACCAAACAGACTGATTGGTAGAGAAAAATGGTTAAGCATCCTAACTAACTATACTACAACAATATCATTACATACGTACAATGATGTTTCCATAAGCAACTTCCGCTGAGGCATAATGACTCCTTACAAACCTGCAAAGAAAACACACAAACATGGAGTAACTGTACAGTCTATCATACTTACAGTGAGACTGTCCTCTCCGCAGTGGCGACTTTCTCACCTAACCAGACATCTATCGCTAAAGTTCACGAAGAGATAGTTGATGCATCTGGCCCCCTAAGGAAAACTTTTGACTCATTGTCCCGTTGTGTTCCTGTACTAGACAAACAGAACAACCTGCCACTCTAACTAGACACATACTACATTGTTCCTCACGGGAACCATATAGCTGATAATGTTAAAGGAGCGAAGGTTGGGACTTTAAATCAGACGTGAGTCTCCATCCCTATGCATACATAAAACAGGAGAAGTGGGACTTTGAATGAGGTGAGCAAAAAGACCAAGGGATCAGTCACCGTATAACAAACCATTTATTGATTGACAATAGCCTAGTGGCACAATGTAAGTCCAAGTGTGCATAAACAGTCAAGTAATATACATATACATCCTTGTATATACATGGTAAACATGAGTGACAAAATTCCCAAATGATGCAGGGCAAGAAATTGTTTAAAAGTTATAACATCAATAAAATGCACAAGGTCACAGCATTGGTATATGAAAACCTGTAGGTGTGTAAACCTAATGAGGAAATAATGATATGGTGCATATAGTAAGCCCGACGCATTTCGTGTATCAAACACTCTTCAGGGGCAATTGAGCACCAACATCTAAAAACAAAAAGGAAAATGAAAATAAAATAAAATGAAAAGGATCCGAATGAGTAAAAGTTAATTGTGCATAAGGAAAAGGAGGTATGCATATAGGAGAGGCAAGGAGCCACAAATCCCAGATGTATACTCACTTGGCAAAGGAGTGCGAGCTCCATGGGGTCCACAGTCACAGACCACTGACGGAGTCAGGTCCGGAGAGCTGAGGGAGGAGCGCTCAGAGAGGGGGAGAGAGAAAGCGCCAGGCGCACACAAAGAGTCCCCATAGAGTGGTATGTCCACACTGGTATAGGAGGAGTGTAGTGATTCTGTAGTAATGATAAATGTAATGTGCATAAGGTATGCTCCTAGGCTGACAGGAGCCCCAAATCACAAGGTATATATGGTAGAACATTTAAGCATGTGATGACCCCCTCACCTATGGATAGTGGGTAATGGCCACAGATATCTTGCCCAGAGATAAATGTGCTGCCTGGAAATGGGCCCCAATAGCAAAATGATGAATTTTCAGGCTTAACAGTCCCTTTGTAACGAACAGTCCTTTCAAACTGACCAGGAAATTGACAGAGTTCAACAATAATGATCAGGATGGGGTATCCGGAGTATTTTTCCTTCAGGACCAAGGATAATGAGGGCCCAAGCTTGACCTTTCCTAGCTGGACAATTGACCCCCACACAGTCGATGTATATTGATCTTCCTAGATTCCAGTTTTCTTTAATGGACAGGAAGGCCTCCCATAACTGTGGTTTGGACTGATTCCGATGCGGCTTGGGGACATAGAGAAAGTCCCAGATAGCTTTATCACACCAAGCCCCCCTTTAACCTCAATTTCTTCCATTATCTCACGTGGAGCATAAGGATTTTCATATCCTTCTGTCTGTCACCTCTCCCAGGTGGGGCAAACAAGGTCTCCACTTTTGAAATCAGCTTGGAGTACGCATCATTTTGAGCTCAGGCCATGCATATGTATGTGGTGGGGACAGATCTGGGACCCTAGTTGCATAGGCCTCACAGAACCCAAGATTTCTTACACACCTCATGCAAATAACTGCTGCTTCAGTTTTTTCACTGTGCAAACTGGAACATGAAGCACTTCCTTTCTCCTCAGTTCCCCAATCACACTCAGTTTTTAGTTCTGATCCCCAATCGCCGGTTCCCTCTTCTACTGATCCAAATAGGCACTCAAACCTGGGTGACCCCCCCCATCGATGATCCCTGGTTCTTCTTCACTTGATGAACTGGAGGACCCCAGCCTATGGATCCATCGAGCCCCCTCTGCCCCTTTAAGAGCCGAACTTCTAGTTGCTGCGACCTTAACCAATGCACCCTGCGACCCCTGCCTGCGACCCCTGCCCGGCCTCTACTATTTGGGTGCGTTGCACCTCCGAGATGCAAGTCTCCCTGGTCTGGCAAATGGTTGTGTGAGTATGCACTACTTGTCCCGGCCCCAGCGATATTATTGCCGTCTACTCCCTTCTCCCAACCTAACCAAGTAGGTGACATCATTCAGACGCTGGGTGATGGTGTACGGACCTTCCCATGCTGCTTGGAGTTTGTTCTGCCGCAGGGGAAGCAGAACATACACCTTCTGACCAATGTCATAGGTCCGCTCCCTAGCATTACGGTCATACCACTCTTTCTGCCTGGTCTGGGCCTGAGTCATGTTCTACCGCACAATTCCCACCAACGTCTCCATTTTATCTCTGAATTTTAGGACGTAATTCACAACAGAGACCTCTGGGTCGGCAATCTTGCCCTCCCAGGTCTTACGGATTAGGTCCAAGGGCCCTCTTACCCTCCATCCGTACAGAAGTTCAAATGGCGAAAAGCCTGTGGACTCCTGAGGCACCTCTCTGTAAGCAAACAGCAGATGAGGCAGATATCGTTCCCAGTCCTTGCCCTGGGAGTGCACAATGGTGCGCAACATTTGTTGCAAGGTGCCGTTGAAACGCTCGCACAAGCCGTTTGTTTGTGGGTGATAAGGACTGGACATGATATGCATCATCTGTATTTTCCGACAGAGAGCTTGCATCAAGTCGGACACAAACTGAGGGCCTTGATCGCTAATGAAACGCTCGCACAAGCCGTTTGTTTGTGGGTGATAAGGACTGGACAGGATATGCGTCATCTGTATTTTCCGACAGAGAGCTTGCATCAAGTCGGACACAAACTAAGGGGCTTGATCGCTAATGAGCTTGGCCGGGAATCCCACTCTTGTAAAGATTCCCAGCAGAGCATCAGCGACCTTGTCTGCCCAGACGGGGGAGAGAGCCACTGCCTCTGGATAACACGTGGCATAGTCGACAACTGTAAGAATATAATGTTTGCCTGAACTGCTAGGGATGACCAAATTCCCAACGATATCCACTGCCACCCTCTTAAAAGGTTCGTCAATCACAGCTAAGTCAGCGAGCATCGTAGGCCAATAAAAGTTATGTATCAACCACCCTCGGGTCTTAGTGATCCCCAAGTGCCCTGCGAGGGGAATCTCGTGAGCCACTTTTAGCAGCTGCCCCCTAAATTGACTGGGTACAACCAGCTGCCTGCTACCTAGGTCAGCCTCATTCCCCTCTGCAGGCAAACTTTCTCTGTACAGTTTCCCTTTGTCCCAGTAGACCTTTTGTTTGTCATTCTCTGCAGGGGGGCGATCAGCTAGACTCTTGGGCTGTGCTAGTGTTTGGTCTGTCTGCAGTGCGGTTTCAAAGGCAGAACCAGAGACCTCCTCCTGCTGTTCTGCGATCAGGGCCTGCACCTTGGCTGCCTTTGCAGCACTGCAAGTGACCACCAATATTGGCAATGCATTATCATTATCATCATCATTATCATCATGATCATCACATTTAACATTTACCAGTGCAGCATTATTGGAAAATACATCAGTTACCTTTACAAGCAAGGGGGTCTCCTCTCCTGTCTCTGAAGAAGGACCTTGCACTTCAAATCCACCCTCCCCCTCCCTCTGTCCATCCACAGGTTGCCCAGATATTACCCCAACATCTGTAAACAGTACCTTGGTAGGTCCAGAGAGTTCCGTGGGAACATCCTGGGTGCTCTTAGCAGGGGCATAGTAAGAAACCAAGGGTACCTAAATCGGAACCCAACAACACAGCAGTGGGGATCTCCTCCGAGACACCCACCTACCTCATCCCACTCCCGGCACCCCAATCGATGAAAACATAGGCACAGGGTACCCAGGAACGGGTTCCCTCAACTCCAGTGAGGGTAAGGAACTTCTCTGGGATGATGTCTGTTTCTTCTATCACCTCTGGTCTGACCAAAGTGACTTCAGCTCCGATGTCACGAAAGCCTGTTACAGTCTGGTGGCCTACGATGACTGGCTGCAAGTTGGCATTGGTTCCGGGAGGTTTCCCACTGACGAGCAGCACAGCAGAAGGGTTGCTGGCCGGATGGCCAGGGGTTGTCATTTTCTTCTGCTCAGGGCACTGTGTCCTGAGATGTCCGGCTTTCCCACAGTTGTAGCATTTGCGGTTGTCAGTCAGGAAGGCCTTGGCTCCAGGAGCTACAGGTTCCAGCTGCTGAGGAACTTGGTTGGTAGGCAGAGGAGGGGTTGCCATGTGTGATTTCCCTCCTTTCCAACCATTCGGAGGAGCCTTGCGATGGTCAGATACCCGAGAGTGGATATAGGTATCTGCCAGTTCTGCTGCTGCTTTGGCATAGGTTGGCTCTCGCTCCAGCACAAACTGTCTGATGTCTGTAGGACAGATGTGCAAAAATTGATCTTCAATCATAAGATCTTCCAGGGATTCAAAAGAATCAGCTTTCAAGCCTTTAGTCCACTGCCGGAATGTGGTGCGTAAGCGACTTACCACATCCAGGTATGAGTCCCCAGGCCCCTTTTGCAAGGAGCTAAAACACTTCCAGGGTTAGCTGAAACTTTTGGATGATCGCAGCCTTTAGGGCCTCATAATCGTTGTCCTGCTCTCCTGACAGTTCGACATAAGCATCCAGGGCCTTGCCTTATAGCCCTGGCGTCAGGTACCAGGCCAATTGTGCTGGGGGCAGATGGTACTGATGGCAAGTTTTTTCAAATGACAGTAGATACACTTCAATGTCACTGTCCTTTTCCATAACTGGAAATTTGGCTGCCGGGGTCACTGGCAGAGAGGCATCCCTGTGCTCTAGGGATCCAAGGTTCTGAGCCTGTCGCTGCTGCTGGAGCCTAGCCATCTCCAGTTCATGCCGACGATCAGCCTCCCTCTCAGCCCTGCGTTCCTCTCGCTCAGCCCTGCGTTCTGCAGCCTCTCTCAGCCTGGCGTTCTGCAGCCTTTCTCTCGGCCGCAGCCTGGCGTTCGAGAAACTGCAGGTACACCACATGATCCGTCTCCCTGAGGTGTTGTAGAGTTTCTTGCATTTGAGGAGAGTCTATGCTGGTTTCAGGCAATCTGATGCTGGCCTGCTCTTGCGGTGGCTTGGAGGTAACAATCTGTGGTATTCCAATGTCAGTCTCTGCTTGCCCATCTGGTGAGGCCGCCTCTGAACCACTGGGCGGAAACCCTTTCTGGTCCAGTTTTCCCCAGGTTTTGGTCTGCACGGATATCAAACTCCTGTAGGGCATGTATCAAGCCTTCACGATTTTTGCCACTGACGTCAATTCCTCTTCCTGTGCACTCAGCAGTCAGTTCATTTTTACTCATCTTTTTATATGCTGATAACCCAGACATGTTGCAAGCGGTAAAGATAGAACAGAAAGCGAAGATAGAAAGAAGGTGTAGGAAGAAGCTGTTGCTGTATGTCGCTCTTAAAAAAAAAAAATAATAAAAAATATGCACCAACTTGTCTCTAAGGACTGTTTCCACAAAGGTTACAATCCTTCAGTGCAGAGCTAATTCCTAACAATGCACTGAATGCTCTCAATGTGAAACTATTCGGCTACGCTGCCAGCCAAATTTGTGACGAACGCGGGTGTCAGATCCCTGCCCTCCTCGCTAACTTGCAACGAAGGACCGGCCAACCTCAAACCATGCTATCATGGTGCCACTCTCAGCTTCGCCCAGCACAAAGATTTTCCAGCTTGCGGGACCACAATCTAGGTGCGAGCAGCCTGAGAGCAATTGTCACTGGGCTAATTACACAGTTAACCCTTTAACTGCCACCACCCCTGTTTTAAAAGACCGAGCCGGGGGAAAATCGTAATTTTAGCAAGACCAGTTATAATTTTAGAATAAGCGTCTGCAACACACACTGCCACCACAGACAGGTCTGCTCAGAGGTCTTACTCTACCACAGTAGCGCCCTTTAAGTGGCAGGTTCGTTTATAGCTTGCATTAAGAGCTTTAGAGGCAAGGTTAACACTTTTCAACATGAGGGTTTATTATGAAAAGGTCAAAGTTAATGCAAATAAATCATTTACAGAAAAAAGCGGTTTCTAAAGATAAAGACAATATACAGCCACACAGAAATAAGGTAGAATTGGGAAGGAAGAATACTTGCAATAATGTCTGAGGGTTGATCAGAGTTCGATCGATGAGCTGGGTAATCGGTTCTCAAACTTGGAAGATGTTCCTGCTTGGAAGGGTAAAAGGAGAACTGCCTATTGTCTTGGCTTCTCCTCTTTTCTGTCAAATCAAAGTGGGTGTTGACAGTGACCAGTGACCAATCGTCTGGTCATCTTGTTTAGGGGTTGGTTGCTGGGAGGTGTCTACACTCATGACCCTGTCCCAGGTAGATTTTGTGATACATATTCATATCGATGCATCTATAGTGTTTACAGACTCCAAATATCCATATTATTGTTCAGCGTGAGCTTTGCTTCAAAACAAATATAAACATGCTATATCTCTAGTACAGTCTTTCTCAACCAGTGTGCCGCGGCACACTGGTGTGCCGTCAGAGGTTCTCAGGTGTGCCGCGGGATCAGGGGAGAGAAGGGCTGTCAGATGAGCCCGATCTCCCGATCCCCTGCCAAACTGTACATCGGCACTGTGAGAAGCTCCGTCAACCTCAGCAAAGTGAAAGTAAAGTGCAGGGGAGTGTGCTCTGCTCTATGCTTCCCCCTACAGTGCAGTACCTGGCTGAATGAGGAAACTGGAAAGGTACTGTGCTAGAAGCTAGTTTTAAAAGGGCTTTATACATGTGTCTGTGTGTGTGTGTGTGTGTGTGTGTGTGTGCATGTGAGTGTCTGACTGTCTGTGTGTGCATGTGTGTACATGTGTCTGTATGTGTGTTTGTACATGTGTGTGTGTGCATGTGTATGTATGTGTGTGTGCATGTGTCTGTATGTGTGCATGTGTCTGTATGTGTGCGTGTGTATGTGTGCATGTGTCTGTATGTGTGTGTGCATGTGTCTGGCATGTGTGTGCATGTGTCTGTATGTGCGTGAGCATGTGTGTGTCTGTATGTGTGTGTGTACGTCTGTATGTGTGTTTGTACATGTGTGTGTGTGTGTGCATGTGTCTGTATGTGTGTGTGCATGTGAGTGTCTGTCTGTATGTGTGTGTGTACGTCTGTATGTGTGTTTGTACATGTGTGTGTGCATGTGTCTGTATGTGTGTGTGCATGTGAGTGTCTGTCTGTATGTGTGTGTGTGTACGTCTGTATGTGTGTTTGTTCATGTGTGTGTGTGCGCGCATGTGTCTGTATGTGTGTGTGTGCATGTGAGTGTCTGTCTGTGTGTTTGTACATGTGTGTGTGTGCATGTGTGTGTGTGTGTGTGTGCATGTGTCTGTCTGTATGTGTGTGTCTGTATGTGTGTTTGTACATGTGTGTGTGTGTGTGTGCATGTGTCTGTATGTGTGTCTGTATGTGTGTGTCTTTATGTGTGTGCATGTGTCTGCATGTGTGTGTGCACGTGTCTGCATGTGCGTATGTACAAGTGTCTGTATGTATGTGTCTGTATGCGTGTGTGCACGTGTATGTGTCTGTATATGTTACTTTTAATCCTGACACCCCCCCATTCCTGTACCATCAGAACTGCTTTTGTAGGTCTTGTTTGTGATAGCAGCAAGGACTGCTTCTCCTCTGAAAAGCAACCTATGCACAGATCGCTTTTCAGAGGCATTTGACAGGCGGTAAAGAGGCATTATGTTGCCTCCTCACCACCTGTTTTAATGCAGCATCACTTCACCGCAACCGTGCAATGTACACAGTTGCAGGGTAGTTGCAGTTCAGCCCCATTCACCCTGGGTATACCTCCAGCTGCAGCCACAACATGTGTACACCCCCAGCTGTTGTCTCTGCAGCTAAAGGGGAAGAATTTGGAGGTGGTAAAAACAGCTTAACCATGTGCTTTTACCACCCCTCCAACCCGACATGTGAACAAGCCCTTGGTTCACATCTGTGTTGCTGCATGCTGCGTGTAGTGCAGCCCATTCATTTCAATGGGCTTCCCTAACCACAAAAACTCAGGGAAGGAAATCCCCAACCTTTTTTTTTTTTAAATTGCACTGCACCAAAAGCACCCCACATTTTCCAATGTGTAAGGTACCATTAAGAATTAATGGCACCCCTAAAGAGCAGAGCATTTGTCTGTGTGTCAGGAACGAGTGCGATTTGGAAAAAGGTTGAGAAACACTGCTCTAGTGTATAGTCTACTTAGGAGGAATAAGGGGTACCAGTGGTTTCCCATATGACCTGACATAGGGATGTCTGGACTTGAAATGTTAGAAATTATTTGAGGAAACTAAATATGTCTACATTATGGCTGTGTTATTTATTTATTTTTTAACAGAAAAGTTTTTATTTGTCTACAGAAGGAGAATATTTGAACATACAAACATAAGAAATAAAAAAAACAACAACAAAGTACTGCTACACAATATGCATATACAATTATGGTGAATAATTTAAAATCAGAGTATTTCAGTCATCATAATACAGAGTGGTGTATGATTCATGATATACGTATAATAGTACGTCCATAAATACATCTGTCAGATATTGAGACGGTTCTCACTGTATTTCAATCCCCAGGTACCTTAATTTAGACACCATGGCTAGGGTAACCCCCCGTTTCCACGGGAGTTGGGGTCAGAGATAATGAAAATAGAGTCAATTTGGTCCAGTTGATCCGAATGCCTGAGAAAGATCCATAGCTGTTAATTATTTCCAGTGCTGCCAACAATGAGGCAGATGCATCTGGTAGATATTACAATGCATCATCAGCATATAGTGAGAGTCTCTCAGTCAGTGGACCGACCGCTATTCCCTTAACCGTTGGGGACGCTCTAAGCAGGATAGTATGTTAGTGTATAGTCAACGTAGATTGATGTCGGTACCTTTGCCCGGCATGAAGCCCGTCTGGTCGCCGTGAATTATAGAAAGGATGACTGAATTAAGCCTAGTTGAGAGTATTTTAGTAGTTATCTTGGCATCTACATTTAAAAGCGATATGGGGCGATACAAGGCACATGACATGGGATCCTTATTAGGTTTGGCTATAACCACAATAACCGCCTATGACATAGAGGGAGGGAGGCAACCCTCTTGTAGCATTGTCAGGAGCAGGTTGTGGAATTTAGGGACTAGAAGATCACTATTTGCTTTATAAAACTCTGCCGGTAGGCCATCAGGGCCCAGGGTTTTTGCTGACTGGAGTGCCTTCACCGCTGTCTGGACCGCCTTAAGAGTAATTGGGGCATCTAATGTATTTCAGGCCTCAGAGAGTTGTGGGAATTCTGTTTGATTTAGAAAGTTATGAAAGTTCTCTCTAGTAAAGGTGGCTTTCGAAGTATAAAGATCTTCATAATATCTAGCGAATTATTCATTTATACCAATGGGGTCAGAGCAGAGCGCTCCCGTGTCGTCTTTTATATGGGCAATATGTGATAGAGAGGAGTGTTCCTTAGCCAACCATGCTAACAATCTACCCGTCTTCTCCTCCTGTTCAAAAATTCTCTGTGTCTGAGCAAGCAGCTGTTTCTTGGTGGTCTCAACCCTCATCAGAGAGATTTCTCTGTGTAAGGATTGCATAGCGTCATATGTCAGCACATCGTTAGTATGCACATAACTGTCTTATAACCGGAGAACCTTCCTCTCTGCCTCCTCCAATGCTAGTCTTGTGTCCTTTCTGACCCTCCCAATCGCAGTTTTATATCGGCCCCGGGTGTATGCCTTAAAGGCATCCCAAAGTACCGGTGGGGGGACCGTACCCTCGTTGATTGCCCAGTAGACTCCAAGCTCTCCCTCCACCAAATTTCATACTTATTCCACTTATGTGCGTTCAGGTATTTACAACCGATGTTTGCTGTTTCTCTGAATGGAGAGGGTGACAGTTTTACGACAGGCCTGAACATCCTGCCAGGCCAACAGGCTGTTTGTACTGACCTAGCCTGGTTCTGCTTTCTCTGTTGAGATAACCTTTCCTTTCCTTTGAAATTTTAAAAGCTTTGAATTGCTAAGAGGGAGGAAGGAGGGAGGAGGGAGTTCAGATTTTTCTGTAATGTTACACGGTTAGCCAAGCTGTCATGGCTGTGTTCCAAACAACATGGCAACTAGCTACAGCGTTTCATGTCCAGTATGTGATATCGTTACAGTGACACGTTGCCATAGAGGTCCCCAAAACTGCGATCCACCTGTCAATCACAGCTAGTTGATGGGTATGTAGCAGTGTAGTTGCCACTAGTAACAAACATCCACCAATTCACCCGCTGCCAGACTCCCATATATCACTTGCAGAGACAATGAACAGTCCTTTGCTGGTTTTGTTTTTGTTTGTTGGGGGATACAACTTGGTTGGGGGAAAGGGGTATATGGGATTCCCATATAATAGCTTATTTCGCCATCACACTTAGAGATTTTACAGATTAGCACATAGGTTGAGCCTGAAGAAATGATGTGCATGTCTAACAGCTATGATCTTTCTCCTGCATCAGCATGCAGACTATTGCTCCTCCTCTGCGTAACTCCCGCAGACTATTGCTTCCAGAATTTCCTCACCCATGTCTGTGTATTGCAGCGAACAGACGGGCGGACTTTTCGACCGGACTGGTCCGACGGTCTATCCGGAGGACATTCAGTGGACTTCCAACGGACTTTCCCAACAAACGGACTTGTCTACACACGATCACACCAAAGTCCGACGGATTCGTACGTGATGACGTACGACTGGACTAAAATAAGGAAGTTCATAGCCAGTAGCCAATATCTGCCCTAGCGTCGTTTTTTTGTCCGTCGGACTAGCATACAGACGAGCGGACTTTTCGACCGGACTTGAGTCCGTCGGAAAGATTTGAAACATGTTTCAAATCTAAAGTCCATCAGATTTTTGACTAAAAAAGTCCGCTGCAGGTCCGATGGAGCCCACACACGGTCGGATTGTCCGCCGGATTCAGTCCGTTGGACCAGTCCGGTCGAAAAGTCCGCCCGTGTGTACGCGGCATAAGGATGAGGACATCACTCTTGACCATGTAAGGGTGATGTTCCCAGAAATCCTCTCCTCCTGCACAAACTTATCCTGTAGTTGTCAACGTAAAGTAGTGTCGCATCTTCTGTAAGCAAGAAGGACCCACTCTGAATAGTTCCCCAAGCTGGCTCTGGTTGCTCGCTGCTACTAGGCAGAGGCCTGCAGCACCTCTCCCCGGAGGCCTAGTAGTTTAAAAGCACATGTTGAGCGGTGGACTACTATTCCCAGCTAGCCCAGCATGCAAATCCTGTGCCCTCAGGCCACATCGATTTGACACAACTCCCCACAGTCTCTCCTCTGATCCAGGACTCCTCATCATTGACTGTTTAATGAGGAGGACTTCACTAATGACCGTGTAGAAGTGAAGTTCCCTCACAGACTTCCTGGCACATCCAGCCCTCCACTGTGGTACACTCATCGACCTTTCTCTGCCCCGAGTCCTTGATGGAGAACTTAACTGGACCATACGTTCCGACAGCTTCACCTGCTCCTCTGCTCCAGGAGTTCTTTACCAATGACCGTGTAAAGATAAAGACATCGTCAATGACCGTGTAAAGGTAAACTTCCCTCACAGTTCTCCCTGAGCCTCCTCCTGCGATCGGAGCACCCCCCCCCGAGATGGGGGTGCCCTCCTGCTGCTGTCTAGTATTCCATTCACCTGGCCGACAACTCCCCCGAGTGGCATGTTACCTCAGCTTATATAGGAGGCTTGGGTTGGGGATTGGTCAGGGCTTCCACATGAGCTGCCTGTCACTCCAGTTCTAGGCCCTGCCCTTCTTCCAGAACATTCTCCCTGGAAGCAGGGGAGGCGCCTCAGAACTAAAGCACAGGTGGCCACACCCACTGCTACTCTAACCACTCCCAGCCCTCGGATCAAAACAGACAGGCCTAGCTTGCAGCATAGGCCTGTCTAGATTTACCTTTTCTGACAGTCTTTATAGTAAAAACCCTATTACTAGCACCTACCTATTGGTAGAGGGTGCTACAGGTTGATCTGGTCCCTGCAAAGCGGCTGTCATTAGACCTCTCATGGCACTTTCCTCCCGGCTGGCCCCTCCTTCCCTCCTGTCCAACCCAGGTGCTTCTGGGGTGGACAGAAGGGAAGGAGGGGCCAGCGGGGAGGAGCGTGTGACAAGAGGTCTAATGACAGCTGCTTTGCAGGTACCAAATCTGTCATCACCTGGGACAGACGAGAAGAGAGGAGGGGCCGGCGGGGAGGAGTGTGCCACGAGAGGTCTAATGACAGCCACTTCCCACGCTACTCAGCAAGTAATGTAAACAGCAGCTGCTTGGATCTTGCTGATGTCTTTCCCCCATTGTGTGTCCCATGATGTGCCCAGTGCCTTCCTGCGTGTCCCATGATGTGCCCAGTGCCGTGATTGCCCTACTGGGTGCCCTATGCCCCGCTGTGTGCCCCATTATGTGCCCCATGCCCTGTTGTGTGCCCAGTGTCCTGATGTATGCCCCACGATGTGCCCCATGTCCTGATGTGTGCCCTGCTGTGTGCCCCATGCCCCTCGATGTGCCCTGCTGTGTGCCCCGTGTAATGGTGTATGCCCCATTATGTGCCCCATGCCCTGCTGTGTGCCCCATGTCCTGATGTGTGCCCCATGCCCTGCTGTGTGCCCCGTGCCCCGCTCTGTGCCCTGCTGTGTGCCCCATGCCCTGATCTGTGCCCTGCTGTGTGACCCATGATGTGCCCTGTGCCCTGATGTGTGCCCTACTGTGTGCTCATACCCTGCCATGTGCCCCATTAGGTGTCCCATGCCCTGCTGTGTGCCCCAAGTCCTGATGTGTGGCCTGCTGTATGCCCCATGCCCCTCTGTGTGCCCTGCTGTGTGCCCCATGTCCTGATGTGTGGCCTGTGCCCTGGTGTGTGTCCCATGCCCTGCTGTGTGCCCCATCATATTCCCCATGCCCTGCTGTATGCCCCATGTCCTGATGTGTGCCCCACTATGTGCACCATGCCCTGCTGTGTGCCCCATGCCTCTGTGTGCCCAGTGCCCTGCTGTGTGCCCCATGTCCTGATGTGTGCCCCATGATGTGCCCTGTGCACTGCTGTGTGCCCTATTCCCTGCTGTGTGCCCCATGTCCTGATGTGTGCCCAGTACCCCACTGTGTGCTCCATTCCCCGCTGTGTGCCTCGTTCCCCGCTGTATGCCCCATGTCCTGATGTGTGCCCAATCGACGGGGTCAGCGCTGGCGTGAAGCCTCAACTCCCTGAAATGAGTTTTTGCAGGTTGGGATGTCTGTATACTGTATATTATGTGCATCTGATGGATTCGGAGGTTAGACCTTAGTTTGTGTTATGCTGATTGGTGTATTTGGCCATGCAGTATACAGACATGTAAAATGTCATCAGCCATATACCATTCAAGAGGCACAAGAAAGAGGAAATATTTCACATTTAAAAGTTATGCAAACCGCTATTGTTTTAAATCGATTTGTTATCTCTGAGTGTGTATATCATTGTTTAAATGAAAAACAAGACACATGCTTCTAGGCACAGTATTGTACAGATTGTTAATGTTATAAATGTTGTTGAAGTGTTACTGTATATTCACATGTAAAAGTGGAAATAAAGTAGAGAAAGAACCAGAACATGGCAGAATAAAATTGCTCTCATTTTCTCATCATTCTACAATTATTGTCTCTCATTCACTCACGCTTGAGACCGGTAACAGTTTGGGGGCTCTTTCCGAGATACGTTGTACCAGCAGTGAGATGGAAGTGTGAGACCAGCACAAACCTGTGGGTGGAGCTACAAGGAGAACTGTGTATGCCGCCTGCTTTGTGAGTGCAAGTATTCGGGTTTCAGCAGAGATGGCATCTCCTCTTCATGCACTGTTGTGGGACATTCGGAAGCAACTTCATCTGCTTAGTGAAGAACAGCTTCATAGAGTTGCTCTGTCACTGGAAGATGAAAGAGACACTGAAGTTCCAGCAGTGACTGGTACCAACAAACTTGAACTTGTTGAATTAATTGAGGACTACATGAGAAGTGATCAGTTGAGAAGTTTAGAAGATAAACCACTTGACCACTGGGCACTTAAACCCCCTTCCTAACCAGACCAATTTTCAGCTTTCAGTGCTCTCACATTTTGAATGACAAATACTCAGTCATGCAACACTGTACCCATCCTTTTTTCACACAAATAGAGCTTTCTTTTGGTGGTATTTGATCACCTCTGTTTTTTTAATTTTTTTGTGCTATAAATGAAAAAAGATCGAATATTTTGTAAAAAAATGCATTTTTCTTCGTTTCTATTATAAAATTTTGCAAATAAGTCATTTTTCTTTATAAATGTGGGCAAACATTTATACTGCTACATATCTTTAGTAAAAATAACCCAAATTAGTGGATATTATTTAGTTTGTGTGAAAGTTATAGAGTCTACAAGCTATGGTGCCAATCACTGAAAATTGATCAATTTGATGACACCTGAGGTGCGGACAGCCTCTCATTTCTTAAGACCCTAACAAGCCAGTAAAGTACAAATACCCCCCAAATGACCCCTTTTTGGAAAGTAGACATTACAAGGTTGTTAGTAAGAGGCATAGTTAGTTTTTTGAAGTTGTCATTTTTTTCCCCAATTCTTTGCAAAAGATTTTTTTATTTTTATTTTTTTTCACACCAAATTGTCATTATAACAGGTTATTTCTCTCACATGGCATGTACATTTCACAAACGACACCCCAAAATATATTCTGCTACTCCTGAGTATGGCGATACTACATGTGTGAGACTTTTACACAGCCTGGCCACATACAGAGGCCCAAAATTGAAGTAGCCCCTTCAGGCATTCTAGGAGCATAAATTTCACATCTATTCTCTCAACCACCTATTACACTTTTGAAGGCCCTGGAGCACCAGGACAATGGAAACACCCACAAAGTGACCCCATTTTGGAAAGCAAACACCCCAACGTATAATCTATGAGGCATAATGAGTCTTTCGAACGGTTCATTTTTTTCCAGAAATTTTTGGAAAATGTGGAAAAACAATGAAAACGCATTTTTTTTTACACAAAGTTGTCCATTTATAAGATATTTCCAGCACATAGTATGTACATAGCAAAAATGACACCCCAAAATATATTCTGCTATTCCTCCTGAGTATGGCGATACCACATGTGTGAGCTTTTTACACAGCCTGGCCACATAGAGGCCCAACATCCAAGGAGTACCATCAGGTGTTCTAGGGACATAAATTATGCATCTAATTTCCTTACAATCTATTACATTTTTCAAGGCCCTTCATATTTCTAACACATGCACGTACATACTAAGAATTACACCCTAAAATACATTCTGCTGAGCAAAGGGTAAACAAAAGATTACCTGTGGTTTTAGTAGTGCAGTTGTCCACAGGAGGAGAGCCCTGATCCAGGCAGCAGGCAGGGACGTGGTCAGCGACAGTGAATGAAATTGTCCAGGCAGAAGGCAGGAATATTGCCCATAGTCAGTACAGGCAGGGATACTGTCCATTTACAGTCCAGGGTCAGTGCAAGTAGAGACATTGCCAGCAGTGCCAAAATATTGGTCCTGGTAGTAAGCAGAAACATGGTCCAAGTAGCAGGCCAGGAAAGAATGGGAACAGGGGTAGAGGCTTCTCCCACCCAAATCTCTTTGAAGCCTCCAAGTCTCCAGACCCTTATCCGGGAATGAGATAACTAAAAAATTAGTTTTCTTCATCCAGAAAAACAATTCTGAAGACCCCTGTGTTCCCACTAGCATAGCAGGGTAAAAGATCAATCCATGAGGCAGGCAAAAAACGTGGTCAAACATTCCAGGGTCAGTTCCAGAGCAGGCAGGGGTAGGTACAGTTTAGCGTTAGGCAGAAGCGAGGTCGTATAACAGGCCAGAGTCAGTTCCGGAGAAGGCAGAGGTATGTTTAGCATTGGGCAGAAGCTTGGTCATATAACAGGCCAGGGTCGGTTCCGGAGAAGGCAGAGGTATGTACAGTTCAGTGCGTGGCATAAGGGGTGTAGAGGAAAATGACAGGAAATGAGAATTAGGTTTACCATACTTCCCTAATAATGTAGAGAAGAAGTATGGTGGCGGCGGAAACAGTCACCTATACAGAGGCCTGGTTGGGAAGGACATTGGGGACAATAATACGTGGTGTCTCTTCTAACTCCTTCTCTGACGCACACCGGGCATTTCTTCTGACATCTGTGGCCTGTTTCACGGGGGGGGGGGGGTTCTAAGGAAAGTGGCACTCGTGGAGTCTGCTAACGGAATCAGAGCGAATATTTTCTGGTGGGCTTTCAGGGTACAAAAGAGCAGAGATAACTTGTTCTTGGTAGTGCAGATAGGATACGGAGTTCTCTGTAGATTTTTGGTAAATAACATAAGTGTTATACATGGCCAAACTGAAAAAATAAATGGACACTTTTTTATACCATTGGCGGGATTTTCTTGTGGGAAGGTAGGGTTCAATCATTTGATCATTGAAGTCCACTCCCCCCATAAACAAATTATAGTCATAGACACAAGCTGGTTTCTGGATTGGGCCGTTTCTTCTGGGGACTTCCACGTAGGTGTCGTTATGGATTGATGTGAGCATGTGGATCTTTTGTCTGTCCCTCCATTTGACAGCCAATAGCTCCCGGTTCCGCAAAGATGCCGTCTCCCCTCATCGTATCCTTTCCTTGACGAGTTTTTGCGGGAAGCCCTTTCTATTGGCTCTTACTGTACCACATGCTGGGGTGTCCCTCCAGTGAAGATTGCGGATAAGGGGCAAGCTAGTATAAAAAGTATCCACATAAAGATGGTATCCCTTTCCAAGGAGTGGATAGACAAGCTCCCAGACCACTCTTACGCTGGCTCCGATGTACTCTGGGCATTCAGGGGGATGCAGTTGAGAGTCTTTCCCTTCGTACACCAGGAAGGCGTAGATGTACCCCGTGGCTCGGTCATAAAGTTTGTACATTTTAACCCCATATCGGGCCCTTTTGCTGGGGATAAACTGTTTGATGCCCAGCCTGCCTGAGAATTGTACAAGGGACTCATCCACGGAGATATTCTGTTCGGGGGCATATTACTGGGGAAATTTTTCAGAGAAATAATTTAGGAGTGGCCGAATTTGAAATAATTTGTCAAAAGCTGGGTCATTTCGGGGAGAGCACTGGGTGTTGTCATTATAGTGGAGGAACCGCATAATCTTAAGGTATCTTGATCTTGGCATAATCGATGAGAAGAGTGGCATGTGGTGGATGGGGTTTGTAGAACAATAGGAGTACAATTAGTTTTTTTTTGTGAGTCCCATATTAAAAGTTAGGCCTAAGAAAATTTTGAATTCCTCTACGGTAAGTTCTCTCCACTCAAAGGGACGGGCGTAACTAGAACCAGGGTTGCTTACTATGTACTGCTGTGCATAGAGGTTGCACTGGGTCACAATGGACAATAGTAAGTCTTCGGTGAAAATGAAATGAAAAAAATCAAGCATGACAAAATCATTGGTGTTCACCTGGACACCTGGCTGGGCGGTGAAAGGGGGGGATATTTGCTGCTCTGGAATTAGGGGGAAGCCACAGGGGGTTTTGAAGGGCATAGGGAAGGCTGGCATGGCCCCTATCCCTTTGGGGCTGAGATGACACCCTACTGGTGCCTAGCCTTTGTTGCAGTGGCACTGTGCTTGAGGTGGACGGCACTGCTCTTGAGTTGGACGGCACTGCTCTCGAGGTGGACGGCACTGCGCTCGAGGTGGATTGCCCTGCGCTCGAGGTGGATGGCCCTGCGCTGCTGGTAGTAGGCTGCTGCTCCACGGCAGGATGCCTTATTTTCACGGGCACACGTTCCTCTTCCGATTCTGCATCAGACCCACTGCTTGTAACGGATTCATAGACCGAATCGGACTGAGACTCAGAGAGCTCCCCGCTGCTCTCATCTGTCATGCTTAGATGCTGGTAGGCCTCCTCGCTAGTAATATATTTTTTTGCCATACTGGTGGCTGGTGAGGCTGCACTGCAGACTACTGATGTGCACTATTGGGCACTATAGTGGCACAGATGGGCACTGATTGTACTGTAGTGGCACTGATTGTACATTGATGGTACAGGTGAGCACTGTGGTTGCACTGGTGGACACAGGTGGCACTGGAGGGCACAAGCGGCACAGGTGGGCACAGGCAGCACTGATCTTGCACTGCAGTGGCGCAGATGAGCACTGATGGGCACAGGTGGCACTGATGGGCACAGGTGGCACTGGTGTGCACTGTAGTGGCACTGGTGTGGCTCTGGTTGCACTGGTGTGGCTCTGGTGGCACAGAGGTGGCACAGGTGGTACAGATGGCACAGATGTGGCACACATGGCACTGTTGTAGCACTGTTGGGCACTTTTGGGCACTGCTGGGCACTGCTATATATGAAAAAACTCACAGTTGGGCACACAATAGCTCTCCTCTTCTCTCATGCTGCATCGGTGTGAGGAGAGCGATGAACTCCTGATTACCCTGCTTTCCCTGCATTGTTTACATTTGTGATCGCTCCGTCATTGGACGGAGTGATCATGTGGTGAAGGACCGCTGTCACTGGCCCTTTAACGCGATCCGTGTTGTGCCGGGTCCCGTGAACCCAGCGAGCACAAATGTTACCGTGTGCGCACCCCAGGGGGCAGGCGGGAGCGGTTTTCTGGGAGAGCATCAATGTACGACCTCCCAGAGTTATTGAACCGCCTTGTAGCCATCATCGGCTATGAGCCGGTTGTTAAGGGATTAAGGTATGACTTGTCTACTCATCATCAGAGAGAAGATTGATGAACTGAAAGCTAGCAAGGAGAGTACAACCTGTCATGGATATTGCAAATAGTCACAAAGAGACAGGTAGTGTGTCCTCAACAACAGAACAGGTATCTTGGATGGTTAGACTAGCTGATGTTGCTGCCTTATTACCAGGCAGAGAATTCAAAATGCATGGTGGTGTGATTTTAAGTGTAGTTCAGACATGAGTTACAGCAGTATATGTAGAAAAATTGATGAGGGTCTGAAAGAAAAATTCTCTGAATCTGAAATCATACCCACAGTGTTAAGAATGATCAAACCAGGTAATTTTAAAGACATGTTGACCAACAAAGAAGATATCACATACATGCTGAGTTCAAAAGGATCTTAAAGTCACATATGCGAGAACGAAGTTGTACATAGTTGCCAACATTGCAAAAAAAAAATGTGGGACACTTTTTTAGCTGCAGGCAGAGCCGTACAATAATTAGGGGCGGGGCATTCGTTTGTAGGCATGGTTTAGCAAAAAATTACAAGTGCGGCGCGCAAAGCGTGCAGCGGCGAAAAATGGGCGTAGTTTACGTGAAATAGTGGGCATGGCTTAAATGGGCGTGGCTCAAGAGGGTGTGGTTAGAGTCTGAGATGAATGAGGGATGGGGAGGGAAAGAGGGAGAGGGTAAGGGGGAGAGGGGGAAAGGGGGAGAGGGGAATGACGGGACAGCAGCCCCAGATCCTACACAATAAAAATATGTGTATTCTAGAAAGTTTAACAATCAGCCGATAAAGATACTCCAAACATCTGGTGTTAGCACTTCAATCATCCCGGCACCATGGTTGTTATGGTGTCAGGATGATTGAATCGCATTATTTCTATTATTACATTGTAATATAAAATTAAATCATTCAACTCACCATAATGCTGAATCAGTGGGATCCCTGAGCGTGTCACTAGCCACGTCGCCTGCCACTAGCAGAGTCTGTCCTTGCATCAGGTGTCCCCAGCAGAGTCTGTCCTCGTATCAGGTGCCCCCGGCAGAGTCCCTCCTTGCATCAGGTACCCCAGCAGAGTCAGTATAGACCCCCTCAGTGCAGACCCCCCTCCATCAGTGCAGACCCCCTCAGTGCAGACCCCCTCCATCAGTGCAGACTCCCTCAGTGCAGACCCCCTCCATCAGTGCAGACCCCCTCCATCAGTGCAGACCCCCTCCATCAGTGCAGACCCCCCCTCTATTAGAGCAGCCCCCCTCTATTAGTGCAGCCCCCCTCAGTGCAGCCCCCCCTCTATTAGTGCAGACCCCCCTCAGTGCAATCCCCCCTCTATTAGTGCAGCCCCCCCTCTATTAGTGCAGACCCCCCCCTCAGTGCAGCCCCCCCTATTAGTGCAGGCCCTCCCCTCGTCCAGGAGCGGCCGGTGTTCTGGCGAGAAAGTTCCTCTCGGCAAGTAAGGACCCCCTGTACTGCGCAGGCGCAGCGCTTGCGCCGTACGAGCCGGTGGAAACAGCCGAGCTGGGGAGCTTTTCGGCAAGACACCGGCGCTGTGTGTTCAGTGGAGAGGGGAGGGGCCGATCCGTGTAGCTAAAGAAGCCGATTCATTGGCTGCATGGATCGAGCCACCTTCCTCTCTCCACTGAACACTAGGGGGAAGATCGAGCGGCGGCGGCGGCCATTTTACTGGAGCCAGCTACTCCAAAAATTAAAAAAAAACAACATTCCCGATTTACCTGATGGAAATCCCGATTCGGGACAGCCTCCAATCAAGACGAGGGTCCCAAACTCGGGATTGTCCCGGGAAAATCGGGACTGTTGGCAACTATGATTGTACTGAGTTGTTTCAGGAGCTTAGCAATGCTAAGCAGCAAGATAAAGAAACATCACAGCAGTTTGTTTATAGGCTAGTGGGGTTAAAACAAAAAGTTCTTTCTGCATCACAACATGAGGGGTTAGAGTTTAACTATGACAAAAGACTGGTGCGGGGTGTATTCCTTCATACACTGTATCAGGGGCTAAATGAGAAAAATTATAATGTCAGATTGGACATTAAGCCTTACATCTCTGACTTAACAGTGACTGACAATTTTATCCTAGAGCAGGTCACAAAATCAGCCAATGAATAAACAGAGAGGCAGAAGCGTTTAAGTACTGTACACATACACAAGTTGCTGACTGTTAGTTCATCCCAGGCACAAGAAGATAACAAGAAAAGTTATGAAACATTACAAAAGAGAGTTGAGAGAGAAGTTAGAGCAAATTGCACTGCTTTAATAGAATTGACAGCTCAGGTTTCTGCTCTCACAAAAAACCTTGAAAAGATAATGCAACCTACTGCCAAAGTTGAAAACCAAACTGCTATGTCATTAACAAATGTTCGAGTTCCAGATAAAACCAAAAGCACATGCAGATGTGACAATTGCATCCACCTAGGAAATCAGGATTGCTGCCATTGTTTCTGCTGCAGCCAGACAGGACACAAAACGGTTGGCTGCTCGAAGAAGGTGACAACGGTGGGGAAACTGCAGATGGTCGCTGGTGCGGGACAATCAGTGACCACTTTAAATCATCTATCCCATGCTAAGGTAAATTGTGTGCCTACTCACAGTTCGAAAAATTCAATTCTGGCAAAAAGTAAGTGATCAAAACAACGAGTAGCACAACTGATTGGAAGAAAATGTATGCTGTCCTGTTGGATGAATGGTGTTCTTGTTGAAATGCTGTTGGACACAGAAGCTCAAGTCAGCATGATAGGCTAGACATGGCTAAGAAAGTTTCTTACGGATGTTTCTGTAAGGTCTATAGAAGATCTAGTCTGCGACAGCCAGTTCCACGTCACTGCTGCCAATGGCTCTGTCATTCCATTTAGTGGATGGATTGAAGTACAGTGGAACCTCGGATTACGAGCATAATCCGTTCCAGGAGTATGCTCATAATCCAATGTACTCGCACATCAAATCGAGTTTTCCCATTGAAGTCAATGGAAACGAAAATAATTTGTTCTGCATTGAATTCAATGGGATGCAATACCGCATGCGGGCAGAGGCTGGGGGCGCCAGAGAGCCTCGGAAACGGCTGAAAAGGCCCGAGGTACACTTCGGCGGACCTCGGCAAACCTCGGATAGACTCCGTTCACGAGCCTTTACGAGGTTTGCCGAGGTCAGCCGAACTGTCCTCGAGCCTTTACGTGCATTTCCGAACGGCGCAGATCGGCGACTTTCGGCTCTGCTCGGCTCCGGCGCCCCCCACCTTAGGCCAAAAGCGGTACTGCACACCGCTTTTAGCCTGACTCCTGCTCGTTTTGCAAGACAACACTGGCAAACTGAGTTAGGAATTTTAGAAATACAGTGCTCAGTTTGCGAAATGCTCGTTAACCGCGTTACTTGCAAACCAAGGTTCCACTGTACTTCTTGAACTCAAAAGTAACGGACAGGGAAACTTTTCCAGTCATGTTTCAATGCTTGTGAGCGACTGCTGTAATGACAATTAGGGATGAGCTTCGTGTTCGAGTCGAACCCATGTTCGACTCGAACATCGGCTGTTCGACCGTCCGTCGAATTGCGAACGATATGGGCCGTTCGCGCCAAATTCGTGTGGCGCGTCACGGCCCATAATTCACTGCGGCATCGCAGTGCATTGCTGGCTGATGATTGGCCAAGCATGCACTATGACCCGCATGCTTGGCCAATCACAGCGCCGTCAGTAGAGAGAGCTGTAATTGGCCAAAGCCAGGGTGGCTTTGGCCAATTATGGCTCAGGGGATTTAGTACACACCCCACACTATATAAGGCCGCCTGCACGGCGGCCCTGTGTAGTGTGTGTTCCGGTGTGCTGAGAGATAGAGAGAGAGAGAGACAGTGTCATTTGATTTGAGTTAGATAGATTAGGCAGAACAGTCAGTCAGTTAGCTGCACTTACAGTGTATTGTGTATATATATGCATCCCAGGTGTTGCATATATATATATACACTGTATTCAGTTTAGCTAGATCCGTTCCTGTTATCTTCTATCTAGACTATTTAGTGCAGTGTGTCCTGCTCACAGTGTTCAGCTAGATCCGTTCCTGCTATTTACATTCAGTGCAGTGCGTCCTGCTCACAGTGTTCAGCTAGATCCGTTCCTGCTATTTACATTCAGTGCAGTGCGTCCTGCTCACAGTGTTCAGCTAGATCCGTTCCTGCTATTTACATTCAGTGCAGTGCGTCCTGCTCACAGTGTTCAGCTAGATCCGTTCCTGCTATTTACATTCAGTGCAGTGCGTCCTGCTCACAGTGTTCAGCTAGATCCGTTCCTGCTATTTACATTCAGTGCAGTGCGTCCTGCTCACAGTGTTCAGCTAGATCCGTTCCTGCTATTTACATTCAGTGCAGTGCGTCCTGCTCACAGTGTTCAGCTAGATCCGTTCCTGCTATTTACATTCAGTGCAGTGCGTCCTGCTCACAGTGTTCAGCTAGATCCGTTCCTGCTATTTACATTCAGTGCAGTGCGTCCTGCTCACAGTGTTCAGCTAGATCCGTTCCTGCTATTTACATTCAGTGCAGTGCGTCCTGCTCACAGTGTTCAGCTAGATCCGTTCCTGCTATTTACATTCAGTGCAGTGCGTCCTGCTCACAGTGTTCAGCTAGATCCGTTCCTGCTATTTACATTCAGTGCAGTGCGTCCTGCTCACAGTGTTCAGCTAGATCCGTTCCTGCTATTTACATTCAGTGCAGTGCGTCCTGCTCACAGTGTTCAGCTAGATCCGTTCCTGCTATTTACATTCAGTGCAGTGCGTCCTGCTCACAGTGTTCAGCTAGATCCGTTCCTGCTATTTACATTCAGTGCAGTGCGTCCTGCTCACAGTGTTCAGCTAGATCCGTTCCTGCTATTTACATTCAGTGCAGTGCGTCCTGCTCACAGTGTTCAGCTAGATCCGTTCCTGCTATTTACATTCAGTGCAGTGCGTCCTGCTCACAGTGTTCAGCTAGATCCGTTCCTGCTATTTACATTCAGTGCAGTGCGTCCTGCTCACAGTGTTCAGCTAGATCCGTTCCTGCTATTTACATTCAGTGCAGTGCGTCCTGCTCACAGTGTTCAGCTAGATCCGTTCCTGCTATTTACATTCAGTGCAGTGCGTCCTGCTCACAGTGTTCAGCTAGATCCGTTCCTGCTATTTACATTCAGTGCAGTGCGTCCTGCTCACAGTGTTCAGCTAGATCCGTTCCTGCTATTTACATTCAGTGCAGTGCGTCCTGCTCACAGTGTTCAGCTAGATCCGTTCCTGCTATTTACATTCAGTGCAGTGCGTCCTGCTCACAGTGTTCAGCTAGATCCGTTCCTGCTATTTACATTCAGTGCAGTGCGTCCTGCTCACAGTGTTCAGCTAGATCCGTTCCTGCTATTTACATTCAGTGCAGTGCGTCCTGCTCACAGTGTTCAGCTAGATCCGTTCCTGTTATCTTCCTACTGACAGGCAGGCTTGTCTGGTTACAGTATATAAAGCTACCTGAAGAAAATTACAGGTGTTCTTTTTGATCCTATTAGTACCACGGTCAGGCAGCTAGACTATTTACATTTAGTACAGTGTGTCCTGCTCACAGTGTTCAGCTAGATCCGTTCCTGTTATCTTCCTACTGACAGGCAGGCTTGTCTGGTTACAGTATATAAAGCTACCTGAAGAAAATTACAGGTGTTCTATCCCAGCTTAGTGCAGCTACAGGCCATTAGTATGTCTGGAAGGCCAAGAAGGAGAGGCAGACAGTCACAAGCCAATAAGAGAGGGCAAGCAGGCTCTGTGTCTAGTGCTGGTCGTGGAGACGGTGCATCCTCATCAGCACGTGGCCATGGGACACGCTTGGCCTTTTTTTCGGCAGCTGGCCGTGTTGAGCCGCAACATGCGGAAGACTTGGTCGAGTGGATGACCAAGCCGTCCTCATCCTCCTCATCCTCTCTCACCCATGCCCAGGGTGCTTTGTCTGGCAAAGCAGCGGCCTCTTCCCTCAGCTCAATGTCATCAGTGACTCCTTCCCTAGCTCCACCATGTCCTCATGAGGATTCCCTCGAACTGTTTGACCACAGTGTTGGGTACATGCTCCAGGAGGATGCCCAGCGTTTGGAAGGCTCTGATGATGATACTGAGCTCGATGAAGGCAGTAACATGAGCACGGACAGAGGGGGTGCCCAAGAAGGACAGCAATCTGGCAGTCATGCTCCCCCTGCTGCAGCATACTGCCAGGTTTGCTCCAGTGATGAGGAGGGAGGGGATGATGAGGTCACTGACTCAACGTGGGTGCCTGATAGGAGAGAGGAGGAGGAGGAGGAGGAGGAGGCGGCACATCACCAACGAGGCAGGATGCCCTCCAGGGGCCAGCCTAAGGGCAGCACATTGACTGCATCACACCCCAAAGCTCCACATGTGCAGGGCGCTGCAGTCTCTGCGCGTTATTCAAAAAGTTCTTTGGTGTGGGCCTTTTTTGAGACGAGTGCATCAGATCGCACCGCTGCTATTTGCAACATATGTCTCAAGCGTATCTCGCGTGGCCAAAACATCTCCCGCTTGGGTACCACATGCTTGACCAGACATATGTTGACCTGCCATGCAGTTCGTTGGCAAGCGTATCTGAAAGACCCACACCAAAGAACAAAGAGGATCTCTCCTTGCTCCTCATCAGCTGAGATTTCCAACCCCACTAGACCTTCAGTCCTCTCTGAGACCTGCAGTGAGAGGAATGAAGGTGTAGAATTAGGTGTGTCACAGCCAAGTACTTGTGGGCAATCTGCTTTTGGTACACCGACGTCAGATTGTACCAGGCAAATTTCCCTGCCCCAGCTGCTGCACCGCCGAAAGAAGTTTGCTCCCAGCCATCCACATGCCCAGCGGTTGAATGCTAGCTTGGCAAAATTGCTAGCACTTCAACTGCTGCCTTTTCAGTTGGTAGACTCTGCCCCCTTCCGTGAGTTTGTGGAATGTGCGGTTCCTCAGTGGCAGGTACCCAAACGCCACTTTTTCTCACGGAAGGCGATTCCGGCTCTCTACCGGCATGTGGAAGGCAATGTCCATGCCTCGCTGGACAGGGCGGTCAGCGGTAAGGTGCATATTACCGCTGACTCATGGTCCAGCAGGCATGGACAGGGACGTTACTTAAGTTTCACGGCGCATTGGGTGACTCTGCTGGCAGCTGGGAAGGATGCAGGACAAGGTGCAGTAGTGTTGGAGGTTGTTCCGCCACCACGCCTCCAAAATGCTGATTGTGACACACCTCTCTCCTCCACCCCCTCCTCTTCTTCTTCCTCCATGGCCTCTTCCTCGGAACCAGCGGTGCTCCGTAGGCGTTCAAGGGGCTACGCAAGTACGCAGGCCAAAAGATGCCATGCGGTGCTTGAGCTGGTGTGCTTGGGGGACAGGAGCCACACTGGGGCAGAGGTTCTGTCAGCTCTGCAGGGGCAGGTTCAGAGGTGGTTGACGCCACGCCAACTTAAGGCAGGAATGGTGGTTTGCGACAATGGCACCAACCTCCTCTCTGCCCTCCGACAGGGACAACTGACCCATGTGCCCTGTTTGGCTCACGTCCTTAACTTGGTGGTGCAGCGGTTCTTGGGCAGGTACCCGGGCTTACAGGATGTCCTGAGGCAGGCCAGGAAAGTCTGTGTGCATTTCCGCCGGTCATATAATGCCAGTGCTCGGCTGACGGACCTCCAAAAGGAGTTTAACCTGCCCAAGAACCGCCTAATCTGTGACATGCCCACCAGGTGGAACTCGACGTTGGCCATGCTGCAGCGGCTGCACACGCAGCAGAGGGCCATCAATGAGTACCTGTGCGACTATGGCACCAGGACAGGGTCAGGGGACCTTGGTTTTTTTTCCCCACGCCAGTGGGCCATGATCAGGGATGCATGCACTGTCCTGTCACCATTCGAGGAGGCCACGAGGATGGTGAGCACTGACAGTGCATGCATCAGTGACACTGTCCCCCTTGTCCACCTGTTGGAGCACACGCTGCGTGGAATAATGGACAGGGCACTTGAGGCAGAACAGAGGCAGGAAGAGGAGGACTTCCTTAGCTCTCAAGGCCCCCTTTATCCAGACAGTGTTCCTGCGTGCCCGCCGATCACACAGGAAGAGGACGAGGAGGAGGAGGAGGAGGAGGAGGAAGATTGTGTCAGTATGGAGGTGGAGCCTGGCACTCAGCATCAGCAGTCTTTAAGGGATCAGTCCCAAGGAACACATGGACTTGTACGTGGCTGGGAGGAGGTGGCTGCGGACGTTGTTGTCCTTAGTGACCCAGAGGACTCCGGACCGAATGCCTCAGCAAACCTACGCTGCATGGCCTCCCTGATCCTGCAAAGCCTGCGTAAGGATCCTCGTATTCGTGGTATCAAGGAGAAGGACCAATACTGGCTGGCAACCCTCCTTGATCCACGTTACAAGGGTAAGGTTGCGGACCTTATCTTGCCATCGCAGAGGGAGCAGAGGATGAAACATCTTCGGGAGGCCTTGCAGAAAGGTCTGTGCAACGCGTTCCCAGAGACTGGGAGGTTACAAACTCCTGTTTCTGGACAACGTGTTGCTGAGGCTTCGGTCAGTCAAAGAAGGAGCGGTGGAGAAGGTGGCCGTCTGACCGATGCGTTCAGACAATTTTTTGGTCCGCAGCCCCAAGGTATGATCGGTTCCAGCAACCATCGCCAGCGTCTGTTTTACATGGTGCAGGAATACCTAGGGGCAAGATCAGACTTGGACACCTTTCCCACCGAAAATCCTCTGGGTTACTGGGTCTTGAGGATGGATCACTGGCCAGAGCTTGCACAGTATGCAATTGAGCTACTGGCCTGTCCTGCATCCAGCGTTCTTTCGGAACGTACATTCAGTGCTGCTGGAGGCGTGGTAACCGATCACAGGGTGCGTCTGTCCACTGACTCGGTCGATCGGCTGACCTTCATAAAAATGAATCAGTCTTGGATCACCACCAGCTACCAAGCACCTGATGCTGATGTAACTGAATAATTTTTTTCAGATCCCTTCAAAGACTGCCTATGCTGATGCTGAGTGATTATCCCTGAGTAATTATCCTCTTCCTCCTCAATCATCACGCTGATAGCTTGTAAGAACATTTTTGGTTCTGGGCGCCACCACCAGTGCCTAAGGCACAATTTTTCAGCCCCTGTATAACAGGGGCGTGTAATTACAATTTTTGATGTAATACTTTGCAGCACGGCTCGTTCCTGCATTCCAACTAGAGTGTCTGTGAGGGGTTGCAGTGTTGTGGCACCAGCACCAGTGCCTAAGGCCCAATTTTTCTGCCCCTGTCTAACAGGGGCGTGTAATTACAATTTTTGATGCAATACTTTGCAGCAGTGCTCGTTCCTGCGTTCCAACTAGAGTGTCTGTGAGGGGTTGCAGTGTTGTGGCACCAGCACCAGTGCCTAAGGCCCAATTTTTCTGCCCCTGTCTAACAGGGGCGTGTAATTACAATTTTTGATGCAATACTTTGCAGCAGTGCTCGTTCCTGCGTTCCAACTAGAGTGTCTGTGAGGGGTTGCAGTGTTGTGGCACCAGCACCAGTGCCTAAGGCCCAATTTTTCTGCCCCTGTCTAACAGGGGCGTGTAATTACAATTTTTGATGCAATACTTTGCAGCAGTGCTCGTTCCTGCGTTCCAACTAGAGTGTCTGTGAGGGGTTGCAGTGTTGAGGCACCAGCACCAGTGCCTAAGGCCCAATTTTTCTGCCCCTGTCTAACAGGGGCGTGTAATTACAATTTTTGATGCAATACTTTGCAGCAGTGCTCGTTCCTGCGTTCCAACTAGAGTGTCTGTGAGGGGTTGCAGTGTTGTGGCACCAGCACCAGTGCCTAAGGCCCAATTTTTCTGCCCCTGTCTAACAGGGGCGTGTAATTACAATTTTTGATGCAATACTTTGCAGCAGTGCTCGTTCCTGCGTTCCAACTAGAGTGTCTGTGAGGGGTTGCAGTGTTGTGGCACCAGCACCAGTGCCTAAGGCCCAATTTTTCTGCCCCTGTCTAACAGGGGCGTGTAATTACAATTTTTGATGCAATACTTTGCAGCAGTGCTCGTTCCTGCGTTCCAACTAGAGTGTCTGTGAGGGGTTGCAGTGTTGTGGCACCAGCACCAGTGCCTAAGGCCTAATTTTTCAGCTCCTGTTCAACAGGGGCATGTAATTACAATTCTTGATCTAATATTTCACAGCAGGGCCCTGTGAGGGCTTACAGTGTTTTGGCCACAGCAACACCTAAGGCCCAAATTTCTGCTGAGTATATAGGGCAGGACCCTACTTTCAAACATCTAACTTACAAACGACTCCTACTTGCAAACGGAAGGAGACAACAGGAAGTGAGATGAAATCTACCCATAGGAAGGGAAATTCTCTCATGTAAGAGTTAATATGGGAAAACAATTTCTCCTTTCCACTGATGCTTTCCAATCCTTGTTCCACAAAAAAACCCAAATTTTCAAAAAACATTTTTCATTGGGACAAAAAAGTGAGGTGAAATCTTCTGAAGAGGAGGAAAGACGCAAAACAAATGTCACAGGGGTGATAACCCTTCCCTATGTTTTCCAAAAAGCTTAGAAAAGATTTTTTGGCTGGAGCTAAACACATTAAAAATGTTCAAAATTACAAAGAGATTCTACTTAACAACAAACCTACAGTCCCTGTCTTGTTTGCACCGCCTGTATACTGCTGTTCAGAGTATATAGGGACCTTTCCTTATTTTAATTTGGGTGCGGGGTTCCCCTTAATATCCATACAAGACCCAAAGGGCCTGGTAATGGACTGGGGGGTACCCATGCCGTTTGTCTCACTGATTTTCATCCATATTGCCAGGACCCGACATGACATTAAACCCGCAAGCAGTTTTAAATGAGATTTTTTCCTTTAAAAATGACATTTGGTGCAGGGACTGTTCTAAACATGGGAAACACGCGTCACTTTACAGGCATACTATAGACACCCCCCAGGTACGATATTTAAAGGAATATTTCACTTTTTTTTTTTTTACTTTAAGCATCATTAAAATCACTGCTC
The DNA here is from genome assembly GCA_037952835.1 of Lithobates septentrionalis. Classification (NCBI taxonomy): domain Eukaryota; kingdom Metazoa; phylum Chordata; class Amphibia; order Anura; family Ranidae; genus Lithobates; species Lithobates septentrionalis. The sequence continues at coordinate 1,018,151 of JBBDGP010000244.1, forward strand.
CCGAAAAAACGGCCGTTTTTAAAAGTTTTTTTTGCATTGATACATGTCCCCTGGGGTAGGACCCGGGTCCCCAAACCCTTTTTAGGACAATACCATGCAAATTAGCCTTTAAAATGAGCACTTTTGATTTCGAACGTTCGAGTCCCATAGACGTCAATGGGGTTCTAACGTTCGTGCGAACTTGCGGTCCGTTCGCGGGTTCTGGTGCGAACCGAACCGGGGGGTGTTCGGCTCATCCCTAATGACAATCCACTTTTTGGGTTTAACGTCATTGAAGAATTGATCAGAGAAAACAGTGATTAGTCAAACAGGACTCAGGACCTGATGACTCTACTGAGTGAAGCTATGAAAGTAAGACAGGGTATAATTAACAATATTGTCAATGATGTCATTCAACTTACAGATTCAGAAGAAATGTCTGACAGTTGTGTGGTCAGAGTGGGGAAGAGAGGACTCACAATTAGAAGAGGTGAACTTTGCAAAGTCAAGTGCAGAATTAGAGTATGGCCTGAAGGAGGAGTCATGTAATTTGAACCACTTCCTGAATGTCCAGTCCAAGATGGCATTGAACTCTTTCCTGCAGTGGTAGACGTGCCAAGTGGAATCTCTAAAAAATGTGAACATCCCTGTCCTGAATCATGCTTAACATGACATTTTCATTTCTCCAAGAACATTGTTGGGTACAATTACTTAAGTATCTTAAGTCCTACCCTTCACTCCAATTGTTGGTGCCGAGAAAGTAAGCAACCAGAAGAAAAGTGTAGTTCATATAAAACAGCTGAATCGAGAGGATAGTGAGGGTCAGTTACCTGTTAACAAAAGCATTACGTGGCATCCACCTGTCGGTTTAGAACATCGCTCAAAACAAGAACAGGAGATAGCCAGACAAATGCTATATGATGAATCAGATGTGTTTTTGCAAGATGATGGAGATATAGGATGTATCTCAAATCTGTAATTGAAGATAAATCTGAAAGATGAACCACCCATCCAGAAATGCTATAAATCAATTCCAAAATCCCTATACAAGGAAGTTAAAGAGTCCATCCAAAACCTTCTTCACCGAGGTTGGATAAAGAAGTCTTGCTCTGCCTACTTATCACCAGTTGTCTTTGTCCAAAAGAAGGACAATAGTTTATATGTGTTGACTTTCCAGAGTTAAATCAGACAGACACCCAAGAATCCAAGATTTGCTGGATAGTCTAGGAGGATTTACATGGTTCTCAATACTGGACCAGGGTAGTGCCTATCATCAAAGGTTCATGGATGAGACGTCAAGACATATGACAGCTTTTAGTACTCCCTGGTAGGGATGAGCTTCGTGTTCGAGTCAAACCCATGTTCGACTCGAACAGCGCCATCGGTAGAGAGAGCTGTTATTGGCCAAAGCCAGGGTGGCTTTGGACAATTATGGCTCAGGGGGTTTAGAACACGCCCCACACTATATAAGGCCGCCTGCACGGCGGCCCTGTGTAGTGTGTGTTCCGGCATTGAGATACATAGATAGACAGAGAGACAGTGTCATTTCATTTGAGTTAGCTAGATTAGGCAGGACAATCAGTGAGTTAGCTGCACTTACAGTGTATTGTGTATATATATATGCATCCCAGGTGTTGCATATATATATATACACTGTATTCAGTTTAGCTAGATCCGTTCCTGTTATCTTGCTACTGACAGGCAGGCTTGTCTTGTTACAGTATTTACAGCTACCTGAAGAAAATTGCTGGTGTTCTTTTGATCCTATTAGTACCACAGTCAGGCAGCTAGACTATTTACAGTTAGTGTAGTGCGTCCTGCTCACAGTGTTCAGCTAAAACTACAAGTTAGTGTAGTGAGACCTCTGCACAGTGTTCATCTAAAGCTACAAGTTAGTGTGGTGCGTCCTCCTCACAGTGTTCAGCTAAACCTACAAGTTATTTTTTGCGAGCTCTGCACAGTGTTCATCTAAAGCTACAAGTTAGTGTAGTGCATTCTGCTCACAGTGTTCAGCTAAAACTACAAGTTAGTGTAGTGAGACCTCTGCACAGTGTTCATCTAAAACTACAAGTTAGTGTAGTGCGTCCTGCTCACAGTTTTCAGCTAAAACTACAAGTTAGTGTAGTGAGACCTCTGCACAGTGTTCATCTAAAGCTACAAGTTAGTGCAGTGCGTCCTGCTCACAGTGTTCAGCTAAAACTACAAGTTAGTGTGGTGCGTCCTCCTCACTGTGTTCAGCTAAACCTACAAGTTTTTTTTTTGCGAGCTCTGCACAGTGTTCATCTAAAGCTACAAGTTAGTGTAGTGCGTCCTGCTCACAGTGTTCAGCTAAAACTACAAGTTAGTGTGGTGCGTCCTCCTCACAGTGTTCAGCTAAACCTACAAGTTATTTTTTTGTGAGCTCTGCACAGTGTTCATCTAAAGCTACAAGTTAGTGTAGTGCGTCCTGCTCACAGTGTTCAGCTAAAACTACAAGTTAGTGTGGTGTGTCCTCCTCACAGTGTTCAGCTAAACCTACAAGTTATTTTTTTGCGAGCTCTGCACAGTGTTCAGCTAAAGCTACCTGTAGAAGGTTGGTGGTGTTTTCCTGATCCTATCACTACCGCAGGTAGCTAAATAAGCTGCAAGTTATTTTTTTGCGAGCTCTGCACAGTGTTCAGCTAAAGCTACCTGTAGAAGGTTGGTGGTGTTTTCCTGATCCTATCACTACCGCAGGCAGCTAAATAAGCTGCAAGTTATTTTTTTGCGAGCTCTGCACAGTGTTCAGCTAAAGCTATCTGTAGAAGGTTGGTGGTGTTTTCCTGATCCTATCACTACCGCAGGCAGCTAAATAAGCTGCAAGTTATTTTTTGGCGAGCTCTGCACAGTGTTCACCTAAAGCTACCTGTAGAAGGTTGGTGGTGTTTTCCTGATCCTATCACTACCGCAGGCAGCTAAAAAAGCTACAAGTTAGTTTTTTGCGAGCTCTGCACAGTGTTCAGCTAAAGCTACCTGTAGAAGGTTGGTGGTGGTCTCATACTACAGGCAGGCAGCTGATTTTGCTAGCTGCAGTATCAGTACATATAAATATATATATATATATATATATATATATATATATATATATATATATCCCAGCTTAGTGCAGCTACAGGCCATTAGTATGTCTGGAAGGCCAAGAAGGAGAGGCAGACAGTCACAAGCCAATAAAAGAGGGCAAGCAGGCTCTGTGTCTAGTGCTGGTCATGGAGACGGTGCATCCTTATCAGCACGTGGCCGTGGGACACGCTTGGCCTTTTTTTCGGCAGCTGGCCGTGTTGAGCCGCAACATGCGGAAGACTTGGTCGAGTGGATGACCAAGCCGTCCTCATCCTCCTCATCCTCCCTCACCCATGCTCAGGGTACTTTGTCTGGCAAAGCAGCGGCCTCTTCCCTTGGCTCAATGTCATCAGTGACTCCTTCCCTAGCCCCACCATGTCCTCCTGAGGAGTCCCTCAAACTGTTTGACCACAGTGTTGGGTACATGCTCCAGGAGGATGCCCAGCGTTTGGAAGGCTCTGGTGATGATACTGAGCTCGATGAAGGCAGTAACATGAGCACGGACAGAGGGGGTGCCCAAGAAGGACAGCAATCTGGCAGTCATGCTCCCCCTGTTGCAGCATACTGCCAGGTTTGCTCCAGTGATGAGGAGGGAGGGGATGATGAGGTCACTGACTCAACATGGGTGCCTGGTAGGAGAGAGGAGGAGGCGGCACATCACAACGAGGCAGGATGCCCTCCAGGGGCAAGCCTAAGGGAAGCACACTGACTGCATCACACCCCAAAGCTCCACATGCGCAGGGCGCTGCAGTCTCTGCGCGTTATTCAAAAAGTTCTTTGGTGTGGGCCTTTTTTGAGACGAGTGCATCAGATCCCACCGCTGCTATTTGCAACATATGTCTCAAGCATATCTCGCGTGGCCAAAACATCTCCCGCTTGGGTACCACATGCTTGACCAGACATATGTTGACCTGCCATGCAGTTTGTTGGCAAGCGTATCTAAAAGACCCACACCAAAGAACAAAGAGGACCTCTCCTTGCTCCTCATCAGCTGAGATCTCCAACCCCACTATACCTTCAGTCCTCTATGAGACCTGCACTGAGAGGATGAAGGTGTAGAATTAGGTGTGTCACAGCCAAGTACTTGTGGGCAATCTGCTTTCGGTACACCGACGTCAGATTGTACCAGGCAAATTTCCCTGCCCCAGCTGCTGCACCGCCGAAAGAAGTTCGGCCCAGCGGTTGAATGCTAGCTTGGCAAAATTGCTAGCACTTCAACTGCTGCCTTTTCAGTTGGTAGACTCTGCCCCTTTCCGTGAGTTTGTGGAATGTGCGGTTCCTCAGTGGCAGGTACCCAAACGCAACTTTTTCTCATAGAAGGCCTCGCTGGACAGGGCGGTCAGCGGTAAGGTGCATATTACCGCTGACTCATGGTCCAGCAGGCATGGACAGGGACGTTACCTAAGTTTCACGGCGCATTGGGTGACTCTGCTGGCAGCTGGGAAGGATGCAGGACAAGGTGCAGTAGTGTTGGAGGTTGTTCCGCCACCACGCCTCCAAAATTCCACTACTAATGATTGTAACACACCTCTCTCCTCCACCCCCTCCTCTTCTTCTTCCTCCATGGCCTCTTCCTGTGCTTTGTCTTCGGAACCAGCGGTGCTCCGTAGCCGTTCAAGGGGCTACGCAAGTACGCAGGCCAAAAGATGCCATGCGGTGCTTGAGCTGGTGTGCTTGGGGGACAGGAGCCACACTGGGGCAGAGGTTCTGTCAGCTCTGCAGGGGCAGGTTCAGAGGTGGTTGACGCCACGCCAACTTAAGGCAGGAATGGTGGTTTGCGACAATGGTGGTTGACGCCAGAGGTGGTTGACGCCACGCCAACTTAAGGCAGGAATGGTGGTTTGCGCCAACCTCCTCTCTGCCCTCCGACAGGGACAAATGACCCATGTGCCCTGTTTGGCTCACGTCCTTAACTTGGTGGTGCAGCGGTTCTTGGGCAGGTACCCGGGCTTACAGGATGTCCTGAGGCAGGCCAGGAAAGTCTGTGTGCATTTCCGCCGGTCATATGCCAGTGCTCGGCTGGCGGACCTCCAAAAGGAGTTTAACCTGCCCAAGAACCGCCTAATCTGTGACATGCCCACCAGGTGGAACTCAACGTTGGCCATGCTGCAGCGGCTGCACACGCAGCAGAGGGCCATCAATGAGTACCTGTGCGACTATGGCACCAGGACAGGGTCAGGCGAGCTTGTTTTTTTTTTCCCCACGCCAGTCCTGTCACCATTTGAGGAGGCCACGAGGATGGTGAGCAGTGACAGTGCATGCATCAGTGACACTGTCCCCCTTGTCCACCTGTTGGAGCACACGCTGCGTGGAATAATGGACAGGGCACTTGAGGCAGAACAGAGGCAGGAAGAGGAGAACTTCCTTAGCTCTCAAGGCCCCCTTTATCCAGACAGTGTTCCTGCGTGCCCGCCGATCACACAGGAAGAGGACGAGGAGAAGGAGGAGGAAGATTGTGTCAGTATGGAGGTGGAGCCTGGCACTCAGCATCAGCAGCAGTCTTTAAGGGATCAGTCCCAAGAAACACATGGACTTGTACGTGGCTGGGAGGAGGTGGCTGCGGACCATGTCGTCCTTAGTGACCCAGAGGACTCCGGACCGAATGCCTCAGCAAACCTATGCTGCATGGCCTCCCTGATCCTGCAAAGCCTGCGTAAGGATCCTCGTATTCGTGGTATCTAGGAGAAGGACCAATACTGGCTGGCAACCCTCCTTGATCCACGTTAGAAGGGTAAGGTTGCGGACCTTATCTTGCCATCGCAGAGGGAGCAGAGGATAAAACATCTTCGGGAGGCCTTGCAGAAAGGTCTGTGCAAGGCGTTCCCAGAGACTGGGAGGTTACAAACTCCTGTTTCTGGACAACGTGTTGCTGAGGCTTCGGTCAGTCAAAGAAGGAGCGGTGGAGAAGGTGGCCGTCTGACCGATGCGTTCAGACAATTTTTTGGTACGCAGCCCCAAGGTATGATCGGTTCCAGCAACCATCGCAGCGTCTGTTTTACATGGTGCAGGAATACCCAGGGGCAAGATCTGACTTGGACACCTTTCCCACCGAAAATCCTCTGGGTTACTGGGTCTTGAGGATGGATCACTGGCCAGAGCTTGCACAGTATGCAATTGAGCTACTGGCCTGTCCTGCATCCAGCGTTCTTTCGGAACGCACATTCAGTGCTGCTGGAGGCTTTGTAACCGATCACAGGGTGCGTCTGTCCACCGACTCGGTCGATCGACTGACCTTCAAAAAATGAATCAGTCTTGGATCACCACTAGCTACCAAGCACCTGATGCTGATGTAACCGAATAATTTTTTTTTGAAATCTCAGATCCCTTCAAAGACTGCCTATGCTGATGCTGAGTGACTATCCCTGAGTAATTATCCTCTTCCTCCTCAATGATCACACTAACAGCTTGTAAGAACATTTTTGGTTCTGGGCGCCACCACCAGTGCCTAAGGCCCAATTTTTCAGCCCCTGTTTAACAGGGGCGTGTAATTACAATTTTTGATGCAATACTTTGCAGCAGGGCTCGTTTCTGCATTCCAACTAGAGTATCTGTGAGGGGTTGCAGTGTTGTGGCACCAGCACCAGTGCCTAAGGCCCAATTTTTCACCCCCTGTTCAACAGGGGCATGTAATTACAATTCTTGATCTAATATTTCACAGCAGGGCCCATTTCTGCACCCACCAAGAGCGAGTGAGGACTTACAGTGTTGTGGCACCAGCACCACCACCACCACCAAAGGCCCAATTTTTCTGCCCTTGTTCAACAGGGACATGGAATTACAATTCTTGATCCAATATTTCACAGCAGGGCCCATTTCTGCACCCACCAAGAGCGAGTGAGGACTTACAGTGTTGTGGCACCAGCACCACCACCACCACCAAAGGCCCAATTTTTCTGCCCTTGTTCAACAGGGGCATGTAATTACAATTCTTGATCTAATATTTCACAGCAGGGCCCATTTCTGCACCCACCAAGAGCGAGTGAGGACTTACAGTGTTGTGGCACCAGCAGCACCACCACCACCAAAGGCCCAATTTTTCTGCCCTTGTTCAACAGGGGCATGTAATTATAATTCTTGATCTAATATTTCACAGCAGGGTCCATTTCTGCACCCACCAAGAGCGAGTGAGGACTTACAGTGTTGTGGCACCAGCACCACCACCACCACCAAAGGCCCAATTTTTCTGAACCTGTTCAACAGGGGCATGTAATTACAATTCTTGATCTAATATTTCACAGCAGGGCCCTGTGAGGGCTTACAGTGTTGTGGCCACAACAACACCTAAGGCCCAAATTTTTGCTGGGTATATAGGGCAGGCCCCAACTTTCAAACATCTAACTTAGAAACGACTCCTACTTGCAAATGGAAGGAGACAACAGGAAGTGAGATTAAATCTACCCCTAGGAAGGGAAATTCTCTCCTGTAAGAGTTAATATGGGAAAAACATTTCTCCTTTCCACTGATGCTTTCCAATCCCTGTTCCACAAAAAACCCCAAATTTTCAAAAAACATTTGTCATTGGGACAAAAAGTGAGGTGAGTCCCATAGACGTCAATGGGGTTCTAACGTTTGTGCGAATTTTCGGTCCGTTCGCAGGTTCTGGTGCGAACCGAACCGGGGGTGTTCGGCTCATCCCTACTCCCTGGGGACTCTGAGTGGAAGCGTATTCCATTTGGGCTAACTAATGCTGCAGCAGACTTTCAGAGGTGCATGGAAAGTGCTCTAGAGGGCATCAGAGACAAATGTTGTTCCCCATACCTGGACGATGTACTTTACTACTCCAAAACCTTTCAAGAGCACGTCATTGACCTTAGGCAAGTACTTTTCAGAATGCGTAAAAATGACATCAAACTCAGACCAGAGAAATGTGAACTTTTCAAACAGCAGATTCGATACCTTGGTCGGATGGTTTCATGAAAAGGCATCAAAATTGACCCAAACAATCTTGAAGCTGTATTACAACTGAAAAAGAGTTGGAGAAGTCAGATCTTTGTTAGGTTTTCTGAGCCACTACAGGTCCTTCATTCAAAATTTCTCTCGACTTGCTAAGCCACTTCATGAACTTTAGAAGAACCCTGAGGAAGACTCTGTTAAAAAAAAACTACCAAAATTAATTGAGGCAAACAGAAGACAAAAAGTGGAAATAAAGCACAATTGTCATGCAAAACACAGATCCAGTGGACACTAAGACACCAAGCTGTTGTATCAATGTTTGTGGATATGCTTACCAACCCACCAATCCTGACATACCCTGATTTTGACTTACCCTTTGTATTGCACACCGATACATCCAATTAAGGACTAGGTGCTGTACTTTACCAACAACAAGAAGGAAAACTTGGTTTTATTGGATTTGGCTCAAGAATGTTGACTCCAGCAGAGCGGGTTCCCTTTTCCTCCCCACAGTGCCAGCAAATGTCAGACATTGCCAGACAGAATTTGTGTAGCAGTACTGGTGTTCTATACCACCTTGTCAAGAGTTTGTAGTTAGTCTGTTGGATTTTGGTACAGATCGAGGATTTATGGGTAAATCTGAGAATGTGGTGTCGTTTATTGTCACTAAATGTACGGTTCAGCTCCCGTTCCCACCCCAACAGACTCGGAGGCTGGTATCCCTCTGGCGGGGTGATTAGCAGAGTATAAGTGAGGGATAGTGCATGTGGTAGGGTACCTTCGGCAGTACAGTAGTCTTCTATTGGTGTCAGGGGTTGACTAGCGTCGCTGGGAGGTGGTATGTATCTCAGAAAGTGGTGAAGCTGTAATGCTCTGAAAAAGTCTAAGCAAAAGGGGCCTGTGGGGTCTGTCAGCTGTGCTATCGTTTTCCATCTGCCTTGGGAGCTGAAGTGTGACGCCTGAATGTGGTCCACCTCTGACAACCCCCGGAAGGTTATGTCCTGTAGGCCTGTTTCAAACTGAGGGTTGCCTACTACCAGGAATAAGGGGGAGCTCCGAGAGAGGGAGGAGGATTGGGATATTAGATGTGAGCAGATATTGGTGGTATTGCCAATTAGTGGGTGTCGTTTGATCGACATAGGAAATGTCAAATGACACCAAGGGGCTCTCTCCGTAGAGGGATGATACTTTGGTCTTGCTCTATTTGAGTCCACAGTTTTGTCTCCTTATGCCTACACCAGTCCATTAGTCTACTGAGGTGGACGGCATGGTAATAAGTGATGTCAGTTAGCGCCAGGCCCCCGTATTGTTTAGGGAGGGAGAGTATCTTCCTATTGATACAGGGTCTTTTCCATGCCCAAACAAATGCAATAAATAGTGATTGCACCTGCTTAAAATAGTTCACCGGAATATTTATGGGAAGGGCCTGTAAAAGGTAATAGAATTTAGGTAGGATGGTCATCTTCAGAATGTTGCAACGACCAAACCATTAATGTAGGCCAGTATTCCACTTGTCTAGCAGTTGTTTGACTGTGTTCAAGAAGGGTGGGAAGTTCAGGTCGAAGAGTTTGGAGCGTTTTGCTGTAATGAAAGTCCCTAAATACTTTAAAGCTGTGTTAGTCCACTTTAAGTTGAAGCTATTTTAGAGGTGTGTGAGCTGAGGCTGAGGTATACCCACCACCATTGCTTCCGATTTGGAAATGTTTATCTTGAGGTTGGAAAGTGTACCGTAGCGTTCAAATTCACGTAGGAGGTTCGGTAGGGAAATGGAAGGATTAGTAATCGAGATCATCATGTCATCTGCGTATGCCGAGACCTTTTGTTGTGAGCGACCCACCTCAATTCCTGAAATGTCAGAGTTGAGCCTCAAATGACAGAGGAAGGGTTCAAGGGATAGGGCAAAAAGTAGGGGCGAAAGAGGGCAGCCCTGTCTAGTCCCATTCTTGATAGGGAATGAGTCTGAGGATACTCCGTTGGCCCGGACTCTGGCCGATGGGTCTGTGTAGACTGCAGAAATCCAATTTAGCATGTTGCTCCCGAGACCTATATGGCTCAGGGTCGCAAACTTGTATGGCCAGCTCACCCTATTGAATGCCTTTTCGGCATCCGTACCTATGAATACACATGGCCTTTTGGTAGTGTTAGCTATATGCAGCAGGTTAAGGACTTTAGTAGTGTTATCCCTGGCCTCTCTCGATGGGACAAATCCTACCTGGTGCAGGTGAATCAGATCGGGCAAATGGTGTTGTAATTTGGAGGCCAGTATTTTAGTAAATAATTTGAGGTCTACGTTTAGTAGGGATATGGGACGATAGCTCCCACACTGAGCTGGGTCTTTCCCTTTCTTTGGGATCACCATTATTTGGGCCTGTAGGGTGGAACTATGAAGCGTTTTCCCTTTACTTATGTCGTTGAACAGTTTGACCAAGTGGCTGCTTAGAGAGGGTAAGAAGGTTTTGTAGCATTGGATTGTTAGACCATCTGGGCCCTGCGCCTTTCCTGACTTAGTGTTTCCTATCGCTATTTGGAGTTCGGATAGGGTAATGGGTTCCTCAAGGGCAGTACTCACTTCTGCTGGTAGAGAAAGCATGTGGGATGAGGTTATGTATTCTGTCAATTTCCCTGGGGATGGGTGTGCCGTGTGCAGGTTGTATAGGGATTCATAATAGGATTTAAATTCCTCCGTAATCTGTTGAGGCAGGGAAGCCTTCTGTCCTGTGTGTGACATAATATGCGGTATATATGACGCAAGCCTCTGGGCGCGTAAAGATTGAGCCAAAAGTCTGCCACATTTGTTCCCTGATTCATAGGATTTTTTTCGACATACCTGAAGGGCTGCCTTAGCTTTAAAGAACAACAGATCAGTTATTTGTTTCCTAACTATGTCCAGGTTATTCTCTAGGGGTTTGTGCTGGGTTTCTAGGAGTTGCAGTTTGCTCAGGAGAGCTCTCAGTTGCGTTGTGCGTTGCCGCTTGATCCTAGTCCCATGTTTTATAAGTATCCCTCAATGGGCATGGGCATCCCTAAGATGCCCATCCTGAGGCTCCCCTGCCTCCCCTCTCCCCCTGTGAGCCGCTGCAGCCTCTTTCTAGTGAAGTCGGATCCCTCCCCATGACTCCCAGATCCCCCTCTGTCCTAGTATCCTCTGATTGTTACAGTGCTATGTCCGTCACCCATGTTGCCCCCCCCCCCGGCCCAGCAGCCATGCGCCACCCGGCGGGTGACCCAGAAGTGGGGGGCACGCCTCCCCCCCACACCACTCCCACATTCCTAAAAAACAGTAAGGCACAGCTGTGGTAACAAGGAAAAGAGGGGGGGCATACGGGGCATCAGACAACATCCATATTATATACTTGCTGCTGACATGTCCACTTCAGCAATATCTGCTGCCTGTGCAAAGGGGAGCGTCACACTTCTTTTGCAGTTAAAGCAGGAGGGGTGGGGGTGGACGTCGCTCCCCGAGGCGGCCCCCATCCTCTGTGGATGTCATTCCTTGACCGGTGCCCGTTTCATGAGGGGATGAAGGAATGGGGCGGGGTCACCCCTCCGTCCCTGGTAAAAAAGAGGGGGGGATCGGGCAGACGGGGGCAGGCACAGAAACGTCCACAGGGACTAATTTGCAGGTCATCCAGAAAAGGGGGGTCTGGTATCCAAACAGGATGGAGTGGACAGTTTGCTGTGGGTGTAATGGGCTTCCTTCGTGCTCCAACACATCAGGGGTCAGGTTATGAAGAAAGCTGTCCTTTGTAATCAGTGAGTCAGGGCAGAAAGAGAGGTGTCAGCAGCGCAAGTCCCCGGGGGGGCAAACCAGGGGGAACCAATTGCTCAGTCTTTACTCACGTGCTCTTTCCCTCGAGGAGGCACGGGATCTCCTCCTATGCCTCTGTTGGCGTGGATGCATAAGGCCACGGTAGGCGAAGGAACCCGAACTCCCAGCCGGTCTCGAGGAGGATCTGGAGCCAGTCCGGTATCGGGTTCGTTTCAAGATATTCGAACAGAGCCGGGAGTTCCGCTGTTGTCCGTAGGGTAAAGGAGGCGGCATCTCTACTGAAAGTGACCACCGGTGGATACCCCCAATGATAGGTGAAACCCTTCTGTTTTGCTAATTCCAAAACCGGTCTGAGTAGGGCTCTTCCTCGCAGGGTTGCTCTAGATAAGTCTGGTAGTATTTTAACCTGTGTCCCCTCCAGATTCACCTCTCCAAGCTCCCATGCCTTTCTCAGGATATCCTCCTTTTGTGTGTATCTATGTAGTCTACACACTACATCTCGTGGTCTGCTTGGGTCCATCGACCTGGGGCCTAAGGCTCTATGCACCCGATCTAGTTCAGGGGTCACTGTGGGGTTGTCTAGAACCGTACGGAAGAGCCTCGTCCAGATACACTTTCACAATATCTTGTAAACCTCATCAACAACCTGAGAGATTACACCGAGGTGGTACCAGCTTAGGAGGTGTCAGCTTTGTGGCAGGGTAGGAAAGCCATTGTTGAAGAAGAAGTTCCATGGGTGGCTTCACTAACCCTCTGCTCAGCAAGTGATGTGGAAAAAGAAATGCTGAGTGTGCAGATGGTATCCCCAATGACTCAGGAGGATGTCAGAGCTTTGCAACAGGATGATATCAGTATTAAGGAAGTGGTCATGCTTAAGGAAAGCAACAGGACTCCAAATAACAAAGAATTGGGCATGACCATAGAAACCAAATGTCTGATACATGAATGGAACAAGCTCATAGTTGAGGAAGGGATTCTGCACCGTCTCACTGGAAATTGGAAAACAGCTGGTCCTACCAGAAAAGTTGAAACCATTGGTGTTGAAAAACCTCCATTAAAACATGGGTCAGATTGGCACTGACAAAGTAAACCATTTAGCATGTGAACGATTTTACAGGCCATTTATGCAGAAAGAAATTGAAGAGTATGTGCTTAAGAAGTGCAACTGTATCAAACAGAAGAATCCAAACATTCCTGAAAGAGCACCTATGGGTTCGATCACCACAAGTTTACCCTTTAAGTTGGTGTCCATTGATTATCTTCACTTGGAGCAAAGCAGAGGAGGGTATGAATACATACTTGTCCTTATGGATCATTTCACTCGCTTTGCACAAGCGTACCCAACAAAGAATAAATCAGGAAAAATGGCAGCAGAGAGGATCTTTCTGAATTTAATACCACGCTTTGGATGACCAGAGAAACAACATCATGAAGGACGAGAATTTGAGAATAATTTGTTCCATACACTTTAACAATTGGCAGGGATTTCTAATTCAAGGACTACCCCTTACAACCCGCAGGGTAATCCAGCTGAAAAGCTGAACCGTACTCTGTTGCAGAAACAACATCTTCCACATCTGGTTCATGCATACAATTGTACCAGACATGAACCCACTGGATACTCACCATTCTTCTTATTGTATGGAAGATCTCCACGACTGCCAACTGACCTGATGCTTAACCTAAACTCAGAAAAAAATACACAAAGTCACATGACATTTGCTCAGAAGTGGTCATTCAGAATGCAAGAAGCCTACAAAATCGCATCCAAAAATAGCCAAAAATCATCTGCTAAAGGAAAAAAATTCTACGATAGGAAGGTGAAAGGATTACCTCTTCAGCCAGGTGATCAAGTGTTGGTACGAAATCTTTTTGAAAGAGGAGGTCTGGTAAACTTCACCCATACTGGGGAAAATATGTGCACAGAGTGGTGGAAAGGATAAAAGATGGGCCTGTTTACAAGATCCAACCAGAAACTGGTAAAAAGACTATTGCAAGACAATAGTCGGGTATTGCAAAAGACAATACTCGGGTATTGCACAGAAACCTTTTACTACGAGTGAACGACTTACCTGTTGAAGATCGCATTCCAAAAGTATCAGTGAGAAAAAGACAAGTGAGTACTGAAAAAGACACAGAGATGGACATGGAACAAGGGGAGGGATCCTCAAACGAGGAATCATGGTACTATTCTGATTTACCAGTGCCTACTGTAAATCATGACCATCCTGCACCTCAACAAAAGTTCCAGAATGAAAATATACCTCTATTAAGAGCTTCCGCAAAAGAGTTCCATCCTGCAATAGCAATAACATTAGAACCAGTCCATGAACAGGAAAACTGGACAGAGGCTGACTACCAGATTCGGGAAAAGGAAATGGTTAAGTTAGAACCAGAATTGCCTCTACCAAGTCAAGCATTACCTGTAAGACAAGAAATGCAACTAGAGAATATGGATGGAGAAGAACCAGATTCTGTGAGAAGATCAAACAGACATAAAAGACCTAAAGAAATGTTCACATATGACAGATTAGATTAACCTACTTACAGACAAAGTCAGATTAATACAACACAAATTCACATGATCCCAGGCAGTCCAATGACTTACCAGGTAGTTAATGCATTTCCTTGGTGGCAACCAATACCTATCTGGACTTGTTAGATAAAACAGTCATAAAAAAAGAGTGTTATAGAATAGAAATTATACTGTTGAAATTATTAGGAAAATATACACCATACCATTTTTTTTTAATTATTAAATTCTGTAAAATATGTTCTGGAAGCAACCTGTAGGTGGTGCATTACACTGTAATGAGGAGGGAAGTGATGTTCTGGCCAACAGTGGAAATAAAGTTGAGAAAGATTCACAGCATGGCAGAATAAAACTGCTCTCATTTTTTCATCATTCTACCGGTATGCAGAACTATTTTAATGACATAAATGTATATGTAAAAGACTCATAATGGCCCCTCAATGATGGATGTTATGTTAAACACCAGTATTGAGTATTATGAGTTTATTAGCAATAGATGTAAAAGTACTAAACTTTAATCACTTCAATACAGGACACTTTCCACCCTTCCTGCCCAGAACAATTTTCAGGTTTCAGCACTGTCGCATTTTGAATGACAATTGTGTAGTCATGCAACACTTTACCCAAACTAAATTTTTATCATCTTCTTCCCACAAATAGAGCTTTCTTTTGTGGTATTTGATCACCACTGGGGGTTTTATTTTTTTCTAAACAAACTAAAAAAAGACCAAAGTTTTTGAAAAAAAAAAAGTTTTTCTTGGTTTCTGTTATACAATTTAGTTTTCTCCTTCATTGATGGGCACTGATGAGGCGGCACAGATAAGGTGGCACTGATGAGGAGGCACTGATATGTAGAATTGATAGGCAGCACTGATGGCCACCGATAGGCGGAACTGATATGCAGCACTGATGGGCACTGATAGGTGACACTGATGGGCACTGACAGGTGGCACTGATGGGCACTGACAGGTGGCACTGATGGGCAGCACTGATGATGAGATACTGACAGGTGTTACTGATGGGTACTGACTGGCACTGTGCTGGGCACTGATTGGCACTTTGATGGGCACTGACAGGCGTTTCTTATGTGGCACTGATTGGCAGCTGATAAGCACTAATTGGCATTGTTGGTGGCACATCTGATGGGGCTGTGCTGATAATCAATGTGCTCGCACAGACCGATTGGCTCTCCCTGTCAGCGCGAACCAAGGGAAGCCGTTTACCAGCACTTTTTGGTTCACACAATGATCACAGCTGACCACGTGGTAATGAGCCTCCGTCAGAGGCTCCTTACTACGATTGGAGATTCAGTGTGTCAGAGTGACACCAGGGACAAATCCAAGGGGGGCAACGGGCCAATTGCCCCCTCCAAGAATTTGGGTGAGAGCACAGGTGGCTGGCTCCGTGGGTGAGAGAGCGGGCGGGCCGGGCGGCTCTGGCGGTGAGCGGGTGGGTGAGAATCTGGGAGAGCGGTCGGTGAGCAGGCGAGCAGCTGCCTGGGTGGCTCAATTGGTGAATGGGCTGCTGGCCAATCAGGGAGCCGGCGGGCAGGAGAGCAAAGAGATTACATCATCTCTCACCACCCGCCCTGCATCCCTGAAGTTCCGCCCTCACTGAGCAGGCAGTCGCGGGCAGCAGAGAGATTAGATCATCACTCTGCTGCTTGACTGGTAATCTGCTGCCTGACTCTCTAGGACACAGCAGGAAAGTGACACAGCAAGTGACAATTGTAGCAGGCAAGTGACAATCCACATCTGGGGGCAGGCGACGTGGCAAGTGACAATCTGCAAGGTGTGGCAGGTGATTTGGCACGTGACAATCCGCATCTGGTGACAGGCGACGTGGCAAGTGACAATACACATCTGGTGGCAGGTGACGTGGCAAGTGACAAACCGCATCTGGTGACAGGCGACGTGGCAAGTGACAATTCGCAACGTGTGACAGGTGATGTGGCAAGTGACAATCTGCATCTGGTGACAGGCGATGTAACAAGTGACAATCCGCAACGTGTGGCAGGTGATGTGGCAAGTTACAATCCGCAACGTGTGGCATGTGACGTGGCAAGTGACAATCCGCAACGTGTGGAAGGCGACGTGCCAAGTGACAATCCGCATCTGGTGGCAGGCGATGTGGCAAGTGACAATCCGCAACGTGTAGCAGGCGACGTGCCGAGTGACAAGCCGCATCTGGTGGCAGGTGACGTTGGAAGTGACACACTCAGGGCTCCCACTGATTCTGCATTATGTTGAACTACTTAATTTTATATAACAATGTAATAATAGAAACAGTGCGCTTCAATCATTATGACACCATAACAACCATGGTGCCCCCAAAAAAAACTATTTTCAGGCAGTGCCCCTCCTGAGACTAGACTCTGGATCTGCCCCTGATTGACACACAGCACCACTGATCGTCGTGCTGCATGCCCTCATGGGTGCTCGTCGGCATGTTATCCTGCTGGATGTCATATGACGCCCAATCAGGATAACTGAACCACCGCCCAGCCATCATTGAGTGACGTCACAGCTCCCTCCCACCATCCGGATTGGCGGCCCATGAGCGGCGACTCCGCCTGCGCCCCCCATACTAGCCGACTCTCTGGCGGTGGCTCCTGCTGCTGGACAGATCTCTCTAGCACGCTCTTTCCCGCACAACACAGTAACCCCTTAGTTGCTGCCTTAACGACACTGCTCAGCATATACGAATGGTACTGTAAAGCAGATAGCGTCCCCTGCCACAGATACACACACATCTGCCTCCTCTTGAGTCTCGGTTACACTTTCTTGTTCACATGCCAATCAAACACCCTCACTGCTGCTGGAAACCATCCTACTACTACTGACTGCGTAGCAGATAATTTCTTCTGCAGCACTTGCACCGTCCCAGGCCCTGACCTGCCGCTTCCCGGGTTAACTCTTTCTTGGCCACAACTTGACAGTGTCCTTGTACTGATAACTGTGAAGCAGACACTCTTCCACAGTGCAACACATCCTTTCTTCAATTACACTCCCACAGTGGCGTCTCCAGCTTTCATATTTAGGGGGGGCACATGGGGGGACAGGGACAAAAATAGGGGGGCAATATAAAATGCAAATATATATATATATATATATATAAATAAAATATATATAGATAGATATATCTATCTATCCTGGGGCCCTTTACCCCTTTATTACGATCCCACAATGACCCTTTCACATGTTCTGCAGTGAGCTCCCTTCCTACTGTATTGGGCCCCCCCCAGGGTGACAGAGAACAAGAGATATATGTCACCAGCATACCAAGAAAATATAAGGGTCCAAAGCAGTGGGAGAACTATCAGGGTTGCAAAGGTTGTCTTGCCACCGGGCCCTGGTGTTCTGCAACTGTGGGGTTCCCCAGCCTCCTCTTGCTGTCCTGCCCCTGCCCTCAGTCTGTTTTTTCAGTAACTGAGAGTCCTGGTGGAGTCCTTCTTGCAACTCGCTCTTCTCCCTGCCAATGAGGATGCAGGGGAAGGAGCAGATCGGGCGGCCGTGGTTGTGTGAGCGCTCGCATTATGCAGTGTCAGCGAGCAGAGGGAGGGGGGAGGAATCACCCACTGGGGACCTTCTCCCTCTCAATAGAGACTGTGTTACCCCAGCGGTGGCCCGAGTAAGATGCGGCCCATCCGATATGAATACAAACAAAAAGAAATTGCCTTTTTGTAAAAAAAAAAAAAAAAAAATTTTTTTTTTTGGGGGGGCACATGGTGGGGCCCAGCATAATGTTGGGGGGTCAGGGCCCCCTCTGCCCCCCCCCTAGGGTCGCCATTGCACTCCCACAATCTGCATAATGTGACATGGCGTTTCTTTGGTATTCTATTCGGTTGATGCCAGTAGCAACCGCTGCAATAAAAGACACAAGTCCATCTAGTTCAACCAATTATAGCACTGCCCCCCATTGAGATTGCTGTGTGTAGACTTCCGTGGGCCTTCCCCTTATTATCTTGCAGACAGTTACTAGGGGTTTTCGTATGACCAACTGTACTCTAATCCGCTTGTTTCCAATAATCAATCTAAGGAGTTTTTGGGTTTTTTTGGTATTTATTTTTGGAACTTGGATGGGAGAAGGGAATAGTGGGATACTCCAACTGGAACTGATTACAGATAAGGACAACTCGGCCTCACCAGGTGAACTGTAGTAGCAGATTCTTTGCTAGGCCATACAACACCTGTATGGAAGAAAAAAGTTCTTTGCTTGCTCTGGCAGCAGACTTGATGAAACTGTTCTATCTTCAGGACACTCACTAGCATCCCCTTTGGCTGACCTCCGTCCACTGACTCTACTAGCTGAAGGGACAGCCCTCACAGAACAGGCCGCATGACACAGATCCGTACTCACTGAAAGCAGAAACAGATCCTTCCTGGTGTGTCTCCCTTCCAGTCAGCTCCGCAGGACATTTGGGTTGCAGCTTTACTCAATTTCAGGCCCTCAGGTTAACCACCCAAGGCCACTTGGCAGCCTATGCAGAGGAGGGGCAACCACCCCCTCCCTTCAGGGACCCCGTTCTCCAACCAAAGACCCCAAGTACGTGTGCTCTTGGTATATATACAGTCACCCAGCATGCACTGAGACACTTTCCTCTGCCAATGGCCAGGGCTATAACTATGCCTGTGCTCTCATTTGTCAGGTTTCCTCCCACTGCCCAACATGCCCCATCCTATTGGACCAGTGTGAAACGGTCAGACAACATGAGCAGCACCTGAGCACCATGAGCAGAGCCTACCAATGGATTCCTGCTCCCCGGTAGGCACACAGCATCTAAATTTGGTAGTCTTCCTGGTAAGCAGAAAGACCCAAAAACTATACTTTCTTCTAGCACCTACCTAGGAGGGTGCAAAAACAAATCCTAAAATCTTAAACAAGGGAAACTGGCAGTGAAAAAATAGTGAGAGTGGCAACAAACAAGTGCCTTAAAAGCCTCATAAAGAAATAGGAGAATAAGTGATAATCACAAAGCAAATACTTCAATACTAATCAGTGTATCAATGTACCACAATAAAATTTAAAATTTATGAAACACAGATAATAATTTCTATGTCCGTGAAAAAAGAAAAAAACAATAATAGTCCACGTCCACGTCCTGTTGTGACGAAACGACGTAGGGAGGAGGAGCTACGTCCCGACGACACCGCGATTCAAGTACCCGGAAGTTACGGGTCGTTCTGGAGCCGGCCGGCTTTCTTACATGCTTTTACACAACCGATGTCTGTAAGTGCAATCTTTGTCTTTTTACTCAATAAACGTTAGATTTTATGCTATGTGGAGCTCTTTATCTCTTTTATGGTGATACATCTTATCCATTGTGGTATGACTGGCGGAGAGAGTCCCTGGAAATCGGATGACATCTAGTGCCTGTTGTACAGATCCCTGGCTAGGGTTGCAGCCATCCGCCCATTTAGGTCTCCTATAACTAAGAGACCAACTTTTTCTGGTAAGAGGCAGCAGTTTTGAAAGGTGGAGGTCCGTCTACGCACCCTATTCACTGCAGCAAGTTTTGTTTCAATATTCACTCAGCACTTGGGGACACTTATCACTTTATTTGCATTTGTGCTATACAGCATGTATGGACTATAATCATTTTTGTCTTTGTACAGCCATGGACAATCTCTGGGTCTTTTAAGATCTGTTCATACTACATGTTGAATATTATTTTTCTAGTTTTCCCTGTGTTCTGGTATGGTTTTCTGAGACACCTACTTGTCACATTGTTAGACTTTGTCCTAGTGTTTTGAGGCATTTCACTTCTTGCCTGCACCAAGTCACATTATTATTGTTTTTTTCTTTTTTCACGGACATAGAAATTATTATCTGTGTTTCATAAATTTTACATTTTATTGTGGTACATTGATACACTGATTAGTATTGAAGTATTTGCTCAGTGATTATCACTTATCCTCATATTTCTTTATGAGGCTTTTAAGGCACTTGTTTGTTGCCACTCTCACTATTTTTTTAGCGCGACTTTCTGAATTTTATTAGATTGTATGGTTTACTACTTTTTAGTCGCAGCTTACGTAGGTTTAATTTGTGTTAGCGCAGTATTTATTTTATACTTTTCCAAACTGGCAGTGAAGCCTTGCAGCTTCACAATCGGTTTCCTACTAGGCATGCGCAAACCGTGCTACACTTTGTGAATGGTCCTGCAGTCTACCGGGACCTGTGATGTGTCCGAGAAGGCTGTGGGGGAGAGAGGGGGGGTGAACTTCCATTCAGTTTGTGCAGCGAAGTAGGAGCAGGTACCTGCCAAAACCAGATTCCCTGCTCCCCCCCCACCAACAAAAAAAGTGCCAAACGTAGCGGGGGAGGGGGGGGTTGAGGATGTAAAAATGGGGAACTTCTGCTTTGATTGAACAAGCTGAAGTTAGATGCCGATTGGCTACTATGCACAGCTGCACCAGATTTTGCACTCTCCAATTTTAGTAAATTAACCCCACTGTGTCTGCATTCAGATCCGTGCATCCACTCCTGCCCACAAGTCAAACTTAGACAAGTGATGTGCATCCACTTCTATGGACTGCCTGCACACGGCTCCGAGCTGAACGCACACATATCTGCCAGCCAGGGCTGTCTTTTCGCATGGGCATGCTGGGCAATTGCCTGGGGGCCCACCTGCCCAGCGACCCCAGCCAGTGCTGGACTGGCCTACCGGGAAATTTTCCGGTAGGCCGCCTGCCCTGGGGCCGCTTTGAGTTGCGGCTGCAGTGCTCCGCTCTTTCCCTCTCTCCTCCTCCTCCTGTGTATCATGGAGCTGGCTGGGTCTGTGTTCGACGGCCCTGCTCTAAGAAGGTCCCGCCCCCCTAGACCGGCTCATGTAATAGTAGATTGAATCAGTGTTCCGCCTATCACACAAGCCGGTTTAGGGGGGTGGGACCTTGTTACAGCGCGGCTGCTGTAACAGACCCAGCCAGCTCCGTGATACACAGGAGGAGATGCCCGCTGTGTGTGTGTTACCAGGCGATGGTGAGTCTGTATTAATTGGCACAGTGATGCTGTATTCATGGGCACAGTGATGGTGCAATTGTGGGCACAGTGAAGCTGCAATGGTGGGCACAGTGAGGCTGCATTCACGGGCACAGTGAGGCTGCAAAGGTGGGCACAGTGAGGCTGCATTCATGGGCGCAGTGAGGCTGCAATGGTGGGCACAGTGAGGCTGCATTCACGGGCACAGTGAGGCTGCAATGGTGGGCACAGTGAGGCTGCATTCACAGGCACAATGAGGCTGCAATGGTGGGCACAGTGAGGCTGCAACGGTGGGCACAGTGAGGCTGCAACGGTGGGCACAGTGAGGCTATATTCACGGGCACAGTGAGGCTGCAATGGTGGGCACAGTGAGGCTGCATTCACAGGCACAGCGAGGCTGCAATGGTGGGCACAGTGAGGCTGCAACTATGGGCACAGTGAGGCTGCAACGGTGGGCACAGTGAGGCTGTATTCACAAGCACAGTGAGGCTGCAACGGTGGGCACAGTGAGGCTGTATTCACGGGCACAGTGAGGCTGCAATGGTGGGCACAGTGAGGCTGCATTCACAGGCACAGTAAGCTGCATTTGATGGGCAATCGTGCGTGATTGTGTAGATAGGGCCCCAGTGCACTGTATTGCCCAGGGGCCTATAATGCTCTTAAGATGGAACTGCTGCCAGCAGCTCTGTTTGGAGAACAGGTTTATTTACCCATCCTAATGAGCCCTAAATGGTATAATTCACACTATGCGTTTAGGTGCATTCAATTTGGCTGCATTTAGAGAAAATAGTATTTTGTGTGTTCGGGAGCACTCTGAACGCATGTTAAGACAATAACATCAAAACACAGGAGTACATAATTTGGAATTCCTAAAGTTTTACTTCACAGCATTCACATGATTCGATGGAAGAGGCATGTGTGAATATTGTTTAACTGTTTGCCCCATATAGAATTACCCATATGTCTTCTGGTATAAGTGGTTCTACCAGGGTCACCCTGGTATCTTTTTTCAGCAGGCAATGCTGAATAATAACATTTGGAGGAAAGTGGTTCCCCCACCCACCAGCCACCTTCTGACTACGACTGTGACGTCATCACGTGACCTATTCCCAATTGGTAATTTTAGGAGTGAAACTGGACAGAAGCCTGTAGGGACGCCACATAACACTTTAACACATGCTGTATTATCTGGATTTCTGTAAGTGCATTACTTTTCTCTATCATTAAATCAGTGTTATCATAATACACATAATACACTATGGAGGCATTTTTCTGCTGACAGCTCCTCTTCTTCACTCAGCGCAGTATTTTTTCTTATTATTTGGTTGTAAAGTTTCTTACATGCCTGTCTAAACGAGCAGCTCGATGTACAATCTTCGTATGTGCAGGAGTAACATCATCCTGGTCTGGCCAATCAAAACGGCCAAATATTGGGTACCCAGGAGAAGACTAGCCAAAGATATCAGTTGGCAGCAGGAAGCTGCAGGACACAGCAGCTCTGGAGCAAGGGAGGGTATAGTTCTAACTTTTCTGTACCACTTGTCAAATACGCCTGAAAAGTGATCTACCTCAGATCACTTTTTAAAGGGGTAGTAAGCACCAACACACAACTAAGGGAGCCCTTTCACACTCTAGAAGACAAAAATGTGTGTAAAAAAAGAAGTATATAGGTGTTATATATAAAAGGGAGTGTGTGATGATGATGATGTACTACAGTGCGCCCGCTATTGTGTGTCTTAAGCCTCATACACACAATCAGACTTTATACAAACTTTTCTGTGGATTTCTGTACAAAGGGTGTTGGCCATGAACTTGTTAGGCATACACACGTCAGGACTTTTTAGGCAACAAACACGAACGTAGTGACGTTTCAACGTACTGACGACACTTCAAAAGAGGACGTTCAATTCTCCGGCGCCACCCTTTGGTCAACTTCTGTGTTGTTGTCTGATCTTTTGCATTGGTTCTGAGCATGCGTGTTTGTACTTTGTACTAAAGTCCGATGGGTTTGTGTACACACGATCGGACTTACCCACGTCGGACTTTTGTTGCCGCCAAGTTTGTCTGTTTGCACAGCCAACATTTGTCCAATGAAAACAGAAAAAGTTTGTCCGATGGAGCGTACACACGGTCGGATGTTGCCTTAAAACAGCTAATTTGCATGTTTGTTGTCAAAAAGTCCAATCGTGTGTATGGGCCTTAACACACACTGGTGTGAATTTTAATGCACGCTTCAGTGTATTGTTAACATGCATTGCAGTGCTTTATTTATGTATTTTAGATTTCCTTTTTTTATTACACATCAGAGCAAGTTGCCATACGTTAAAGTGCGTCGCAACTTGGTGCGCAAAAATGCAACATGTCCTTTTTTTTTTTTTCTTTTTGTGCATATGAACATAGCTCATTGATATGCACTGAAACAATTGGATATAAGTGAAATTGCTTTGTCTAGCTTTGGGTAAGCAGCCCAACACTACTAGTGTGAATGGGACCTCAAGCTGTTAGTCTGGAGAGCGGGTGAGGGGCATGGCCCTCAGTATGATTGTTAGGTCACAGTATGGGGGTTGTGGGTCAGGGGATACAGTTATATCTGTAGCTACGTAGAAGAATGTACATGGAAGCTGGTACAAATGTTAGCAATCATGGGTTATAAATATACTGTGTACAATATTACATTATCTTACATAGTAAAATAAAGTACAAGAAGCTAATGTTATATAGAAGACATAATATCACAATGTGTTATGTTATTTATGCAATGGGGTAAATTTATATGCAGCAATAAAAACCGTTTGCCTTTTCAGAGGACAGAAAAAAACATACAGAAGAAATAAGATAACCACTATGCTTAGGAGGAGCAAAAGAACCCAAAAAAGCCCTCAGCTAATGTACGATAAGGCTAGGTTCACATGGGCAGCAAAGGGGCGGTAAAAACAGGCAGTTAATCCACATGTTTACTACCCCTTGACCACCCACCTCCAAACAAACATGGGGGCTGCTGAGGTTAGCACACAATGCCACAACAGTGCTTATTAGCTTCACGTGTCGAGTTTGACAGGTGGTACCACCTGTCAAACTCACCCATTGAACTCAATGGGATGGTGTTATAAATCCCAAACAAACATTTAGTTCATGGTTGCAATGCAAATGCCCCTTTGACTAAAAAAAAAGAAACAAGCAATCAGGAGGCAGCAGTATCACCATCTCACCACAGATTGCTTTCCAGAGTAGCGCAAGGAACTGCCGTATGTGTGAAAGAAGCCTAAAAAACAGCAATTACCAAAGGTAAGTATATATTATCACACCTTCATTTCTGGCAAACTGCTAAATTTACTATCATTTAGATACATGCTGCATATGTTTATTGTTTTACCTGCCAAGGAATTGTAATTCTGTACAGTCAACCTTGTGATTTACACACATGAGCCAAAATGTAGAGCCAGGCAGGTGACACACTTATTTTTTGGCTCAGCAATTCAGCTTTCTACATCATTAACCCCCTCCAGCCCGCTTGTAAGTGGGTGCAGTCTTCTTTCTCCACTGCAGGTGGTGCTCAACCGCAGGGGCATTGCAGAGGGAGAGGAAATCAAGAGCAACATGGTTCTTCCTTTATGGTTTCCTGGGTAATCGAGGGGAGTTATCCAATTGTATGCTGGCTCAGGGCTGGTGCAAGAATTTTTTGACACCCTAGGCGAAACCTCATTTTGCCGCCCCTTGACTCCTCTTCTTTGCCCTGCCCAGGTATACCCATATCTCCCAACTTGAGAATGAGGGACACTTCAGGGAGACAGTGACCTGCAGCATGCTAACTAAGTGGGTGTGGCCAAACATGATCATGGGAGGGGCTTAAGGGTCATGGTAAAACAAAACCTGGGCTTCCTTGTACCTAGCCTACCTCAGATCTAGCCTGTTGCCTTCTCCCTCCACTTACGGGATATTTACAGCAGGCGGGGATGTGCAGCGGGGCGAGCCGGCGGACGGGTGAGTGAGCGGTGGAGGTAGGGGGACTGTGTTGCTTGGCACATAGCAAGGCTCAGCATGGTACGCAGCGGACAGGAGGAGTAGTGGAGTCCAGTGCCACAGGTTCCGTCACTGCGCTCTGCTGCCAGGCCCACACCTGCGCCTCTGGACCTCACCGAAAGACCAGGAAGCAAGGCTGCTGTTATAAAAGCTGGGGCCCCGTAGCTGAGTAATGGCCAGTTAAACAGAAACTGGCTGATATTCAGCCAGTGTGTACAGCAACCCGTCCAACAGAACTTGGCCTAATGCGGAAAACCAGCAACCGATCGGTATCTGATCAGTATGTTCCGGGGGGGGGGGGGCATAATACAATAGCAGAGAAATCGCTGTACTAACATCACAAAGTTAGTACAGTGAGCTCCTCGTTTTTTTTTTTATTCAGCCCACTGGGTTGAACAAAAAAAAACACTATCTGTGTGCACCAGGCTTTAGGATGTATTTCACTGTCCTTCAAAAATCATCATTATCATCATGATCATCACACAATACAGGTGCTGTGGCTCAAAGCACTTGTACTGTGTGCCTATAATGATGATGATCACATTTCCCTTCATCATAGGCAGCAGCCAGGGCATGGGGGGTAAGGTGTGTGCGTGTGCTGTACCTTTTCTGGGACTTCTCTGCAGCATCCCTCCTGCTGGCTGACTGCTGGGTCTGTGTGTCACAGATGAAGAGGTGGATGGACATAGACTTGCAGCTTCTCTGACTGCTGGACTGATCATTGCCAGCTTGCCATTAGCTTGCCACTGTTCTGCCGCTGATTTTCTCGGCTGGAGCCCGCACTCTCCTCAGCACTTACCTACTGAAGAGGGCAGGCAGTGAGAAAGCCGATATCACTGCGACAGCGGCAGCAGGGACTGAAAGCCGGGACTTTAATGCGGTGCTGGTGCTGGTTGTTGGGTAAGTCTGCCTGAAAAAGGAAAAAAAAAAGTCCCTCTATCTAAAGTCTCTCCTGGGCCCCTCTGGCTGACCTGTGTGCCTCCCCCCAGCCCAGGGAATATGACAGCATCATAGGGATATGTACTACATGCAGCTTGAAGCTGCTGCTTATCAGCAGCCCTGCCCGGAATCCAAACAACGCCCCTAGTGGTGTGCGCTCTAGGTCGACACCTACCTTGCCTGTTGGTAGCACCGGCCCCGTCCTGACTCCCAGGGTTGGCACGCATTTCATGTGTGGGTAGTGTTGGGAAAGGTCACCCGTCTAATTAGCGGCAGGGAGAGGTTCCAGACATGTATGGAAAGAGCAGGGTCACGCCATCCTTCCTGGAAGCCTCCCCATTTGGGTATGTACCGACCAGGCTGCATTCCCCCCCTTCAAGACAGACGCTGTAGACGCACACACAGGGACGGACTGACAACTCATGGGGCCCCTGGGCAATAGGAGATTATGGGGCCCCCAGGCAATCAGAGATTATGGGGCCACATAGTATACACACACACAGTATACAATCACACAGTATACACATACATGTACACACAGTATACACAGTGTCCCTGGTCCATACTGTCTATTGGCTGTCTCTGGTCCATACTGTCCCTGGTTTTACTGAGGCTGGCAACCCTGATGGGGCCCCCTAGTGACCCAGGGCCCTCGGGTAGTGCCCGAGTGGCTCAATGGTCAGTCCGCCCCTGCGCACACGAGACCTACTGCTATACTCTTCGCTGCAACATTCTGTGAGTGCACCCGGTCAGGTTGACGTCCCGCCGGGTAGCTGCACTTTGTTGAACTTTAACTTCAATACAGTTCTGCTTTTGCAACTGGAATCTGAGTGTTTACCGCCGTTGCACACCGCTGCACCTCCCCACACTAGACGTCAGGATATGTCCCTTCTTGCAGCGGGTGAGGAAGGAGGAGCAGAAACCATCATGGCACGATTAGGATCGGCCCTGGCTCTGGTGCCTAAGTTTAACAGCTCCAATATTCATCTGGCTGAGTGGGAGGATGCGAGGTAAGCAGGACAGTCTATAGGAGTCAGTAGTCAGCAGTTTACAGAGGCCATTATAGGACAACGTACAGGGGGTTAGCAGAGTAAAGGACAGGGGGCAGTAGGGTTATGTGTAGCGTGTCAGCAGGGCATTGTACAGGGGGTCAAGAGGGCAGAAAATGCGAGATCAACAAGGAGTGTACAAGAGTCGGTAGGGCAGTGTACAGGCAGTCAGTAAGGCAGAGAATAGGGGTCAGCAGGGCAGAGGATAAGAGGTCAGCAGGGGAGTGTACAAGGGTCCGCAGGGCAGATGACAGGGTTCAGCAGGGCACAGGACAGGGGTCAGCAGGGCAGATAACAGGGGTCAGCTGGGTGGAGAACAAGGGTTATCAGGGCAGAAGACAGGGGTGAGTAATGCAGATGACAGGGGTCAGAAGGGCAGGGTACAGGGGGCTGGCAAGGTAGAGAACAGGGTTCAGCAGAGAAAAGGACAAGGTCACTACTGGCAGGGCACTCAGCAGAGCTCCTCCATCCCCACACTGCACACAGCCTGAGAACTAAGCAGACCTCCTCCCCACACAGCACATACAGTAGCTGAGATGGGATTCCCTTACATGCACAGGCTCAATCTGCACAGTGTGTTGAGGAGATCTGTTGAGTGCCCTGTATGTAGTGCGGGAGTGCCGGAACAAGGGCATCTAGTGCCCACAGCAAACATGACAAACTGCCCCCCCCGATGTGTGCGTATGATGTCTCAGCATAAGTCCTTTCCCCCTCAAAAAAAAAACAAAAAACAGCACTGATCAGCTAAGCACACATTTCCTCTGCAAGACAACATTCTCCGCCAGAAAAATCCTCCCAATACATATCCCCCTGACATCTTTGTCCCCCGATCCTACCTACCTCCTAGCTCAGACCCCCCCCCCCCTCCAATTTCCCCCCTCCTAGCACAAATCTCCCCCACCCAAAAAAATCACCCCTTCTAGCACAAATCCTCTTTCCCCTTAAATTTCCAATCCTAGTGTAAAACCCTCTAGTTTGCTATTAGAGGCAGAGCAGGCAAATCTATGTTTTTTTGCTCATGCTAGTATTTTTTACTGAAACTTGGTGTTTCACAAATCATAAACTACCGCCATTTTATTCTCTAGGGTGTCTGCTTGCACAAAAAAAAAAAAAAAAACAGTACTATAATCTTAGTGGTTTGAAAAGAACATTTCACAAAACTATTTTCAAACCATTTTCATTTTTGTTTCAGCATTGTGGTTCAATTGCCCCTAAACTAACAGAATCCTACAACATACTTATCAGAAAGAAGACTCATGCCGCGTACACACGGTCGGAATTTCCGACAACAAATGTTCGATGTGAGCTTGTTGTCGGAAATTATGACCGTGTGTAGGCTCCATCGGACATTTGTTGTCGGAATTTCCGCCAACAAAAATTTGAGAGCTGGTTCTCAAATTTTCCAACAACAAAATCCGTTGTTGGAAATTCCGATCGTGTGTACAAAATTCCAACGCACAAAATTCCACGCATGCTCGGAATCAAGCAGAAGAGCCGCACTGCCTATTGAACTTCATTTTTCTCGGCTCGCCGTATGTGTTGTACGTCACCGCGTTCTTGACGTTCGGAATTTCCGACAACATTTGTGTGACCGTGTGTATGCAAGACAAGTTTGAGCCAACATCCGTCGGAAATAAATCCAGGATTTTGTTGTCGGAATGTCCGATCGTTTGTACGCGACATAAGACTAAACTGTCAGATTTAGGCTATGTTTCCACTAGTGCGACTTTTCATGCGACTTGGGACTGAAAAGTCGCATGACAAATAGTACCCCATGATTTCCAATGAGTACCGTTCATATCTGTGCGACTTCAAAGTAGTCCCTGCACTACTTTGGTCCCACTTTGATGCGACTTGAGGTCCATAGACACAGGCATTGCTTCAAATCGCGCGACTTTGGGGACGCAATAGTGGAAACATAGCCTAACATTATAGTTATGCAGTGTGCCCAGCATCAAAGCAGTGTACCACACCTGCATACCAGTCAGACTAGGAATTGATCAAGCAAACCCATTATTACTGCCATGGATGGAATATGTTCTTGCCTGGGCAGGTGTTCATTTTCTATCCCTTGCAAACAATCATTGCCAGCTTAGGTATTAAAACTGAACATGGCAAATACAGCTCCAAGCATTCCTCCCCTTCTGAAATAAGCCCAGTAGGAATTTTTTTACTACCTTATTTCTGCAGTGAGATATTTCGCTCAACTCTCAAGAATATTACCCATAACTGGCCTAATAGGTTTATTTTCTATGACCATCAGCTCCATCTAGTGGCCAGAACGTGATATTTTTCTAAAATACTTCAAACAGGAAAATAACACATTATGACCATTAGATGGAGCTGATAAAACATAGGCAATAAACTTTACAGGGATTACTCGTGGTGGCTGTGCGAATTCTTGAGATACTTTCACAGTGTATTTTTTATAAATAGACCCCATAGTCTGTAGGCTGGCTTTTGGGGTGGAATAATGTGCTGTGGGTGGGTGTGTAGGTGGTAACAGAGGAGCACAGAGATCCCCTGTCATCACCAGCACACACTTGCCAGCAGTAACCCTCATCGCTTTGTCACACTTTGTACACAAATCATTTGGGTTACATGGGGAAGATAAACCCTGCTATTGGGGAAACATAAATAAATGTACATTAGTTAGCCCTGACAATAGCAGAATTGTCAAAATATTGCATAGGGATGAAGCAAATACACAGACGAGCCACCACTGTGTTGGTGATACCCATTCCAGAGCTGGGTTGCAGGGCCATCTTAAGAGCATTATAGGCCCCCGAGCAATACAGTGCACTGGGGCCCTGTCTACACAATCACGCACGAGAATAAAAATGCAAATTATCAATAAGGCTATATTTATTGGTACTTCCAACAAAATCAGTGTTTAAACATTAACACAACGTTTGAACAATATAACATGAGCTTGAAAAGCAAGAAATTGAAAAAAAAGAAATTACAGATTGAAATGGGACAGTACAAAAGCACTAATTATTTATTAAATTTGCGATACTTCTTTGTAGAGAATTCCTTTATAATTGGCTTGAAGTCAATGGTTTTTAGGATGTCATTTTCTATACACATGAGTGAAAGCCAGTTCAAACGCTGCTGCCCCATGCTGCGAAGCTCATTTTTTATCAGTTTCAATCTTGAGAACGAACGCTCTCCTGCACAGTTGGTCACCATTATGAACACTCTGAGTGCAATTTCCACATTCGGAAAAACAGATTTCAAGTTGTCTGAAATAATTTTTCTGTACAATGCAGGGAGAGTCTCACAATTCTGATCAAGAATCATGTAGTGCTTGAGATGCTCACATTCATTTAGTAGGTCACCACAATCAAGATCTTTGTGATAAACATTAGCCAGATATTCACATTTTTTGTTTAGCTCATCAGAACTAATTGTTTTTAATTCACAGAAGAATGAAAACTTATTTCCAATGAATGAATAGGCTTCTGCACGTTTTGTCAATGCAGGAATTAGAGAGTCCAGAACAGGAAGGAATGTTTCCAGCTTAAACTTTTCACTTTTACCAAGAAGTACCTCTTCTTCTGATCCGTCATATCTAGTGAGGAGTACACTTCGCTTTCGTTCCCGTTTTTTCCTTATAATCTGAATCTGGACACCTACTCCTGGCTTTCAATTCATATGCACTAAATCTGTCTGTAGTAAACTGAAGATACGTTTTTAGAGACTCAAGAAGGTTCATGGCAACAAGTATGTTCACATCCTCTGATTGCAGGACCTTGCTTGTTTTGTTGACTCTTTCCAGAATGTCATTCCAAAGAATCGTGAGGTTTTCCATTTTGTCACTCAATCCTTCTGCCTCTTGCCTTGTGTTTACTTCCTGTTCAGTGTCAGCTGATACAGAATCCAGTGATTTTTTAATTTTCTCAAAACCCTCATGTAAAGCATGAACAGCATCAAAATGTGCCGACCATCTTGTGTCAGACAGACGCTTGACCACAATGTTTTTTCCAAGAGATGATGCAAGAACATTCCATCAATGTGTGGAAGCAGAGGAGAATGAATAAAGATCCTGAACAAAGTCAAATAATTTTACAGTCTGTAGACAACACTCTGCTGCTTTTACTCCCACCAGGTTCAGGCTGTGTCCAGCACAGGGGACATACATGGCAAACTCATTCAACTGAAGAATCCGTGCTTGCAATTCGGTATAGCTTCCAGACATATTTGAGGCATTGTCATATGACTGACCACAGCAGTTGGTTAGTGGAATTTTGTTCTCATTAAGGAATCCCACAACAGTGTCGGCTAGATCCTTTGCTCCATGAGAAAAGATGGAGATGAACTTAAGAAAACGTTCCATGGGCTCACATCCTCGAATGTACCGGACAGTAAATGTCAGTTGGGAAAAACAAGAGAAAAAGAGGATTTCTCTAAAGTGGGTCAACAAAGAACACTGATGTGAATACAAAACCAGCTTTATTAATAACCAAAAAATCTACTTATCAGCTGTGGTTTAAACAATCACTAAGTGCAATGATCCCTTGAGAGATCGCTCCATCTATGGTCTATACCCCATAATCTATCGGATTGTCAGATCACCCACCCATTTACATCATCTCAAAATTAATGGTATAGGACTGTTCCTGCCCAACTGGATACTCTGTATTAGGAATACTCTCCACCAAATCGCCATTCCTACTGTGCAGGACTATCTTTATTTCACTATACCCCATTATACAGTGTGCATGATGTGTATGAGTGGGTGTGTAGCCGCGGCTCCCATTTGTTTTTAATATCCCCTGTGACAACGTTGTCCAATTTTTAATTGGTTTGTGGTAACCGTCTGTCCATATTGCTAACTCTTCACTTTTTTGTACTATTAATTGGTCTATTGTTTGGTTATTAATAAAGCTGGTTTTGTATTCACATCAGTGTTCTTTGTTGACCCACTTTAGAGAAATCCTCTTTTTCTCTTGTTTTTCCCAATATGTCTAAAAGGGCAACTTGAACTGCATCCAGGCTTTTGTAGGTTTATACTTACCCGCTAAAATTGGCCACTACTGTTAATAATTATTGGTTGATCCGGGCAAAACTTCTGTTTTTTGTCCAGTAAATGTCAGTTGATCGGTGTGTGAGATGTCTGGAGTGGAATCCACACTTATTGAATAATATTTTGATTCTTTTATTTCTTCAAGAATAGCAGAAAGAACATGTTGTCCCATTATTTCAATGAATTCCTCACAAATAGTAGCAGATAAATATGATGGGTTCCCCTTTCCTGGATTCCCATACAATTTGAGATGTTCTTCCAAATTCACTTAACAGCGCAAGAATACCCAAATAGTTTCCATTTTAGCAGACCCAATTATTTGGTTTTCTCCACGAATAGGCAGACCTCTGGAGGCAAGAAAGCGAATTACAGAAACCACTCATGTCAACACTTTATGCCAATACTCCTGCTCTGAGTGAAGTTGTTGAAGTAATAGTGTATCGACATTTCCAGTTTCTTTATGGCGAATCAAATATGCCGTCATGCACTTGCGATGTTCTTCTCCGTTTTCATGTTCACCAATAACATTGCTGTGTTTCCAGTCATTGAATCCTGATGTAGCAAAGGGAGATTCTGTCTTGGAAAATAGGTGACTTGAAAAGCAGTACAAATTATCTTGGGATGGTGAATAGAGTAGCCATTCACACTTTACACACTCGCCATTCCGCAATTCACGTTTAAACACATTCATTGACAAATACTTTGTCTGTGTATTTTCTCTTCCAGTTCCTTTTTATACTCTGCTTGAGTTTAAAAGGTTGCTGTCATGATTCTGGCATGCTGTCGGCCCACTACGAACCCAGTAATCCACTGTACTAGTATTACTAATATCCCATAGCCCCGGATCTGTGTACTGGGTTGCAAACTCCCTTACTGATACAGATATGGGCATTTTCTCTTGTGCATTTTCCCCAGCAGCAGGATCAGGTAATGATACCATTGGTATTTTTGCTGGAATTGGAATGCATGTTGATGTGGATGCTACATCTCAAGGAGCAGAACTACTGGCTGATGTTACACCTGGATTGAGCCAAGATGTTAGTTTTGGAAGTTTGCCCATTTTCTCTTTCTCCTCTGCAGCCTTTTTCCTCTTCTGTGCTCCACTCAAAACATTACGTTTCGGTTCTGCTCTAAAGTTTATTTTCACCAACACGTAATAAAGTTTCTTTTTCCTCACCTTTCTTACACTTCCTCGAACTAGTGGCAACTCTAATGCCCTGTACACACGATCTGACATTCCGGCAACAAAATCCATAGTTTTTTTTCTGACGCATGTTGGCTCAAACTTGTCTTGCATACACACGGTCGCACAAAGTTGTCGGAAAATCCAATCGTTCTGAACGCGGTGACATAAAACACGTACGTCGGGAATATAAACGGGGCAATAGCCAATAGCTTTCGTCTCTTAATTTATTCTGAGCATGCGTGACACTTTGTCTACACACGATCGGAATTTAAAGGGTCGGATTTTGTTGTCAGAAAATTTTATAGCATGCTCTCAAACTTTGTGTGTCGGAAATTCCGATGGAAAAAGTCAGATGGAGCCCACACATGATCGGAATTTCCGACAACAAGCTCCGATCGCACATATTCCGTCGGAAAGTCCGGCCATGTGTAAAGGGCATAAGATTTATATATAAGGGAGACACATAAGATATTACAGTCAAAACTTGGGGGGGGGGGGGCG
The DNA here is from genome assembly GCA_037952835.1 of Lithobates septentrionalis. Lineage (NCBI taxonomy): Eukaryota > Metazoa > Chordata > Amphibia > Anura > Ranidae > Lithobates > Lithobates septentrionalis. The sequence goes on from JBBDGP010000244.1 coordinate 1,052,108, forward strand.
GGCACTAATAACTTTCACCACTAAATTATACAACTAAAAAAAAACTAAATAAATATATATAAATGTACATACTCACAATCTGGTGCTGCCTGGTGGGTATCAATGCTGGCGTGGGTACTGCTGGTGCTGGTGGGTATTAATAATGCTGGCGTGTGTACTGCTGCCTGGCTCCTCTGAGACGTGGAAGTGTGACAGGAAGCATGCGGTTGCAGTAGAGAGCGGAGCCGATGCTTCCTTTATCTGTCACAGGTGGAGTGCATTTCATATCACTCTGCCTGTGAATAGCCAGAACTACACAGAAAGCATCGGCTCTGTTTTTCACAGTGACAGCTGACTCACACTGCCCGCCGCTGAGTCGCCGACTGATATCGGGACTGATTGCACAGCAACACTCTGTCTCTGTGAGGGAGCCACACCGCACAGTACTGGCACAATGCGGCAGTGAACTTTGTGACATCTGAATGATGCTTGGCTGGGGTCGCTGGGCAGGTGGGGCCAGGGCAGATCCTAGGGTCACAGGTGCCTGGGTGCAGAAATATTTCTGGGGCCCCCACATGGGCATGGTCATCTTACTAACTCCTCCACTTTACTGAAATGGGCACAGTAGCAGCGTTTGATGGGCACAGTGGCAGCGTTTTGATGGGCACAGTGACTGCATTTAATGGCACAGTGGTTGCGTTTGATGGGCACAGTGGCTGTGTTTGATGGGCACAGTGGCTGTGTTGGATGGGCACAGTGGCTGTGTTGGATGGGCACAGTGGCTGTGTTGGATGGGCACAGTGGCTGTGTTGGATGGGCACAGTGGCAGCTTTTGATGGGCATAGTGGCAGCTTTGATGGGCAGTGGGCACAGTGACTGTGTTTGATGAGCACAGTGGCAGCTTTTGATGGGCACAGTGGCAGCTTTTGATGGGCATAGTGGCTGTGTTTGATGGGCACAGTGGCTGCTTTTAATGGGCACAACTTGAACTTACTTAGACAGTTAGACAGTGACTTACTTGAGGCTGCCACCCGCCAGCCTGATGCAGTGCAGTGAGTCACTCACACCAAGGCAGCTATCAATCAGGGCCGTCTTTTTGATGCCAAGATGAAGATGGCACAAGATCATCAAGCTTGTTCACTAGCTGCGACCGCGGTGCGCTATGAATGCTGGGGCGGCCATGGCCTCTTAAATTTAAAGAGAGAGTAGTTATTTAAATGTAGCACGCCACATCAATATCTAGAAATAATAAGCCACCAGTGACATGCTGGGACTTGTAGTTCTGCAGATAGGGGAAAGTGATGTTGGGGCTATACTGTCCCTATAATCACATTATCCATGATAAAGCCATTTAATAGGAAATCAGGAATTATAGCTAATGACACCAATGAGCATACTTATCACTGATATGATAACCTAGCAAAGCAATGAGTCTCCTATAGGCAAACAGACTGACATCCTGTGTCAGTACTATGGAAGGACAAATGATACAAGATTACTGCTTGTCTTCTCTGATTACCAGCTCCAAAGGTTACATAGCTATAGACCCTACTAATCCTTATACCAGCTACCAGTATCATAAGATTCTGTATAGGACATTCATATCTAGCATGTTTCTATACCATAGGACATCCATATGTATTATGTTTCTATACTGTAACATAGACATTCATTATTTGTTCCATAAACTGCAGACCAATGTAGATCAAAGATCACCACTGAAAGGTTGTACATCCCTTCACCAATCACCTGGACAGATCAGCATGAGCATTGTGTATTATGACTATAAAATACCCCCCAGGGCTCAGTATGTTGGGACTGTGCTATACATTACATGCCATTCACATGGATGTTCTGCAATACACCATCATACAAAATATAGATACCAGATGGAGGAGGGGCCGGTCCAACTTTTCAATGCCAAGATGTGATGAAGATGGGCGGATGGCACAAGATCATCAATGATCAATCTCTTCAGAAACTGAAAGTTTCGCTCCGCTGCTGAGACCGCTCACCGCTCCACTCCCTCTGAGCAATGCTGTCTGAGGAACAGCAGAGGTGGGCGGAGCTTGTTTACTGGCCGCGGTGCGCTATGAATGCTGGGGCCACCGCGGCCTCTGACTGACGTCACTGGTTGCTAATCTAGATGCCGGGCGGCCGGCGATTCTAGCAAGTGAGCAACCAGTTGCCCAGTGCAGTACACGACACGGACGCACTCAGTCTTCTGAATCAGATTGCAGCGCTGCTGCGCTGAGGATCGGCCCTGGGACCAGGTGGGGCCCGCCAGGCAAATAGGGCCCCGGGCAACTGCCCAGCGTGCCCAATCGAAAATACGGCCCTGCTGGGTTGTGCTGACATTATCTGTTAACTGAGATATACATGCTCTCTGCACAACTGCCATCTCCCTTATTTATACTAATACGGCTACAATCAAATCAATTTACATAAATTAAAAGCCAAAAAAGTCAATCTCCTGAACAGAGCATTATCACAACTGTTCCCTATTTGTGTGAGCGGTTAACAGAAAGAAGTTCCTCCAACCACCATCTAAATATACAAGGCGTGTGTAGCATGCCCTATCCTACTGCACAACCGCTTGCTCACTGTCAAAACAACAGTCAGGGAATTGGTGTATAAATACAGAAGCTGTAATAGCTGTTGCTGTTAAAAAAAAAACAGACAATCAGACACAGTGCCTATACAGTAATACCTCGGATTGCGAGTAATGCGGTTAACGAGCGTTTCGCAGTACAAGCTATTATTTTTTTTAAATCCTGACTCGGTTTGCGATGTCTCGCAAAACGAGCAGGAGTCAAGCCTCTGCGGTGTGCAGTACCTCATTTGGCCAGAGGTGCCGGTTTACTCGCTTTGATATACGGGTGCTTTGGATTACAAGCATTCTTCAGGAACGAAACTAATCCAAGGTTCCACTGTACTGTTCAATATTCATAGGAAAAAGATATATGTGGGATGGGGTGTATGTGAATAAATCAATAAATGTGGTGACTCAAGGTATCATCTCCTCATATAAAGCATAGGGAATTTGAGGACTATTTCGGACTTTAAATACACCACTGATTCCCACCATAAACTATACCAGACAAATGATGTATAATATATATATATATATATATATATATATATATATATATATATATATATATATATATATATATATATTATATATAAATTCAATTAAATACAATTAAGTACAATATATATATATATATATATATATATATATATATATATATATATATATATATATATATATATATATATATATATATATATATATATAAATTCAATTAAGTACAATTTAAAAGTGTTGCAATCAGCAACTTCATAAAAAATGACATATCAAACTGGTACGTCTAATTACAGCAATGTATATCCTTAAGAGAAGGTCTACGCGCTCTACTGGATGTCCCGCTTCCTGAGGACCCATAAGGATTTACACGTACAAGAAGTTTAATCACAATCATAAAAACACTTCTACAAAGAAGGGAAAGAAAATAGTCATGATAAACAAATATTAAGACCCTCTTTCATACTGATGCAATTTTCAGGCGTTTTAGCGCTAGTAATAGCGCCTGTAAAGCTCCTGAAAACTGCCTCCCATGCCACCCGAATGTGAGATCCCAAGTGCTTTCACACTGGGGCGGTGTGCTTGCAGGACGTTAGAAAAAGCAGTATCTTTGGGGCCCATTGCAATTAATAGGCAGCGCTTCTGAAGCACCTGAAAAGCACTTTGGAAACATGGGCGTTTTTAACTCTTTCTTCAGCCGCTAGCGGGGTTAAAAGCGCCCCGCTAGCGGCCAAAAAGGTGCTGCTTAAACAGCGATAAAGTTCCGCTAAAACGAGCGGCGCTTTACTGCTAACGCATGGGCAGCCCCAGTGTGAAAGGGGTCTTAATAAGCACAGACCATATAAACATCTATATTGCCCACCCCCCACACTTTTTCAGTATTAATAAGAAAGTTCTTACCCTTAGAAACACTAGGGCAAGATTATAGTTAGGGGGTGTGCATAACAGGTTGCTGGTTCACCATGCCTGCCAGCCCATGGAAGGATCACCCCAGGGTATTCAGTATATCACACAGGTGTATATATAAAATGTCAGAAAAACAAATTAACTAGATATCCAATATATATAAAAGAATATCAAAGTAAAGTCTCTAGGACATGGCTACAAAAACATAGGATAGCTTAAACATGGCTCACCAAGATTAAACTTTTCATAGCATGAGATGATCTATATGCTGAATGCCTCTATAATGGAATACAGGTGATACAGTGTTCCCAGATGGAAATAGTTTATGGGGACATCAAAAAGGGGTCACCAACCATATTACATTCACCCGATGGTATCCAATAGTTTATGATAGAAATCAATGGCATATTTAAAGTCCCAATTAGTCCTCAAATTCCCTATGCTATAAATACTTTTCAGCTGCATGATACAGTGATACAAAGTGAAATTACTACTTATGCCATTTCAATCCCAACTCTAGGCACAAGTAAAAAATATCCTTGCAGGCCATTTCCTCCCAACATACACATACACACTCACTGCAAGGGTTAACTGCTTGTTAAGTCAGAGTACAGAGAAAAGAAGAAAAATGCACCTAACTCCTCACTTCTATAGGCTCCCTTCATCAGTGTGAATGCTTCTGCAAAGTCCAGTTGAATAGCCTGTATTCTACAAAATGACACCAAGGGGCCATCCACAGTCCGGAGTTGAAAAGAGAAGAGGATAGCGCTAGAGTAGGATGTAGGTTAAAGTGTCACTAAACCCGCATCATAAAAAGCTATTAATTAATGGTGTATTACATGCTGGTCATACTCAGTCACTATGGGATTAGTTTTCTGTATTCTGCAAAAAACCTGGTTGATCCTGCTGCTCTCTATCTCCACCTTCTGTTCATGTCCCTAATTCAGCTGTGGATTTTGCAGCTGTGGTGGCAATTCTGCACATGCTCAGTTTTCAGTGAGTTTCTATGCTAAGCATTTCCTCCCTATCACATCTGAGCAGTTCATGTGACTAAAGAGGGTGTACACACAGTGGTAAATGACAGCCCACTCCTTCCCTCCTCCTCCATGCCCACTAACCAGCTAAACACAATCAGGGTGGAATATTTTACATACAGATTGATGGATTGATGACTCACCTGCCTCATATTCTAAAGCCGCGTACACACGAGCGGAATGTGTGACAGAAAAAGTCAGACAGAAGCTTTTCATCGTCTATTCCGAACGTGTGTATGCCTCATCGGACTTGTTTTTTTCAAAAAATCTGATGGACCTAGAAATAAAACATGTTCTAAATATTTCCGACGGAACCAATTCCTATCGGGAAAACTGCTCGTCTGTATGCTGCTCCGATGGACCAAAAACGACGCTTGCTCTGAAGCAAGTACGAGACGGAAGCTATTGGCTACTGACTATTGAACTTCCGTTTTCTAGTCCTGTCATAAGTGTTGTACGTCACCGCGTTCTGGGCGGTCGGACTTTGGTCAGACTTTGGGTTGACCGTGTGTAGGCAAGACCGCTAGAATGGAATTCCGTCGGAGTTCCATTGGAGAAACCTTCGGAGTTTATTCTGAAGGCAAAACCGGTCGTGTGTACGTGGCATAAGACACAGGTTGGAAGAGTGTGACACAGCCTGTGACTGGCAGAAATTCGCCCACACCATGTTATTTCCACAAAATAATAAAGATTTGACTTAAAATATACTGTATATTTGTATGACAATTTAAAACAGTTTATTGAAACTATTTATTTATTTGTGCTCTGCATCCCAAAGGCTGTTTTTTTTTTAAATTTTGAACATGTGACCAGCAGCAGAGGACTAGAAGCTCCCCTGCTTGTGTTTCCCTGCAGACAGAATGGGAAAGATCTGGGTCATGTGACAGCTGTATATCAATTACAGTGCCATCATCCACATACAGAAAGAGAAGGGGCAATGTAAATTAAACAGTGTGTGTTTAGTATCACTTTAAAGTGGAGCTCCAGGCTCCCCCCCCCCCAAGCAATTAAAAGTCAGCTGCTACAAATACTGGAGCTGCTGACTTTCAATATAAGGAAACGTACCTGTTAGGGATCCAGCAATGTCCTCACCTGCACCGATTCTTCAATCCACTTTGGGTGCAGGCGCTGGTTTCCTACTGTGCATGCACGAGCCGTGCTGCATCTTGTGAATGGGTGGGGCTCTGCTTTAACCACTTCCAGCCTGGCCTATAGCAGAATGACGGCCGGGCGGTGGTTCAGTTATCCTGACTGGGCGTCATATGAGGTCCAGCAGGATAAAATGCCAGCGCGCGCTCATGACGATCAGTGGTGCTGTGTGTCACTCTGACACACCGCATCTCCGATCGTGGTACAGAGCCTCTGACAGAGACTCCTTACCACGTGATCAGCTGTGACCAATCACAGCTGATCACAGCGTGAACCAGGAAGTAACGGTAAACAGCTTTCCTCGGTTCGCACTGACAGGGAGAGTCGATCGGTGTCTCTCCCTGTCAGAGGGGGGGTCTGCACTGATAACCAGCACATTGATTATCAGCGCAGCCCCCATGAGAGGTGCCACAACAATGCCAATCAGTGCCCATCAGCTGCCAGTCAGTGCCCATCAGTGCCCACCACAGTGCCAAATCAGTGCCCACCACAGTACCAATCAGTGCCCATCATTAACACCTGTCAGTGTCCATCAGTGCCAACTATCAGTGCCACCTATCAGTGCCCATCCATGCTGCATATCAGTGCCCATCAATTCTACATATCAGTGCCCAGGGCTGGATTTCCCACAAGGCCACCGAGGCCAGGCCTCGGGGCGGCAGTGGTGCAGGGGCGGCACCACACCTGCGGCAACTTTCCAGATTGCCCGGGATTCAGGGCCGATCCTGGGCGGGGTGCAGTGCACCCGGGTGCCACAGAGGTGGGGGCGCTGAGGCGCCAGAGTGCTCCCCTCCCTCCTCCTCTCCTTGTCCGTAGGTGGCTCTCTCCGCCACCACCGCTGTGTTTCCTGCCGAAGCCCATCCTCCCTCCCTCCTCCTGTCAGAGGAGGAAAGCGAAACAGCCGGAGATCGTAGCAACTGCCTCTGTGTGCAGAGAGACCAGCCGCCCAGTGATGTCACCTCCTCCTGTGTGTAACTCCTGCCTGCTGCCCAAGCCTGACATGCTCTGTTCTCCACCCGGGCAGCATGGCTGCAAACTGTCCTCTCCCCTCCAGCTGCCGCCTGTACTAAATGTAGGGGGGGTGGTTTGTCCTGGGGGGGGGGTCTGTACTAATGGAGGGGGGTGGTTTGTCTGGGGGGTCTGTACTAATGGAGGGGGAGTGGTTTGTACTAATGGAGGGGGGTGTTTTGTCCGTGGGGTCTGTACTAATAGAGGGGGGGTGGTTTGTTCTGGGGGTCTGTACTAATGGACTGGGGTGGTTTGTTCTGGGGGGGTCTGTAACATGTCTGACCATCTCCTGTACTATGTCTGGGGGCTCTTTCTAACAGACTCCATAACAGAAGCCCTCTCTGTGTGCATCAGAGAGACTCCCCTCCAGGTCTCAGTGTACGCTCTTCCTGTATTTTCTTTGTTGTTAAAAGATCATGGGAGGATCCCAGGGTAACAAAGACTTCTTAGGGGAGCATCTCTGTGTTTGAGTCGTTGCCATAGAAACATTTGTAAAAGGGGAGGAGTTGGTAAGATGACCACGCCCACATGGGGGCGCCAGAAATATTTCTGCACCCAGGCGTCTGTGACCCTAGAATCAGCCCTGCCTGGATTGTCCCTTAATTATGATCTTTGTCCTGTGTCCCGGGCACCTTCATTCTGGGACAATACAGTGTCCTGGAATGAAAAGAAAAAAAAAACGGTCCGCCACTCTGATATAGTTACACTCATCTGCCGCAGAACTGGTTGCTAGGCTAGGTCCGCCCCGCGTCTAGCAACCAGTGACATTGGCTGATACGTGGGCAGTGCACCCTATGGCTGAGCAGAGCACCTCCAACTCTGAGACGAGTCCACCCACCTCCTCTCTCCTTCTCCGCCTCCGGCCAGCAGCAGAGAGAGAGACCAGCCAGGCACACCAGAGCGACGAGTCACCAGGATCCAGCCTGTGCCCACTGCCCAGTCGACTACTCCCGAGTCCCGCAGCCGCTACAGGGGAGCACATTGCCAGCAGCCCGACTTCTCCAATCCAGTTCTCCTCCTGAGCCTCCTCCCGCCCACAAGGGCCGTGAGTTTTGAGCCGCCACTGCGCCAGACAAACTTCCAGGACCAGGTTAGTGTTTGTTCATGTGGCAGCAAATATCATTCATGACAGTGATACAGCAACTTGCTGGCAAATTCTTGTTTAGTCACTATTCAATTATTAACCACTTAAGCCCCGGACCATTTTGCTAGCCAAAGACCAGAGCACATTTTGCGTTTCGGCACTGCGTCGTTTTAACTGACAATTGCGCGGTCGTGCGATGTGGCTCCCAGACAAAATTGACGTCCTTTTTTCCCACAAATAGAGCTTTCTTTTGGTGGTATTTGATTACCTCTGTGGTTTTTATTTTTTGCACTATAAACAAAAATAGAGCGACAATTTTTGAAAAAAACTAATTATTTTTTACTTTTTGCTATAATAAATATCAACAAAAAATATATAAAAAATGTTTTTTTCCTCAGTATAGGCCGATACGTATTCTTCTACATATTTTTGGTAAAAAAAAAAATCGCAATAAGCGTTTGATTGGTTTGCGCAAAAGTTATAGCGTCTACAAAATATTGATAAAGGTGAAGCTTTAATTTCAGAGCTCTACAAAACATTCAAAGCAGAAAAATTGCAGGTTATTTACCCTAATATTGATATAGCAATTCGTATTTATCTTTGTACTCTGGTTACTAACTGTTCAGCAGAACGATCTTTTTCATGTCGGAAACGAGTAAAGAACTATTTACGATCATCCTTGGGTCAAGAAAGACTGAACAGTTTAGCTTTACTTGCCATTGAGTCAGAACTTTTAAATACTTTGTCCTACGAAGATATTATCGATGAGTTTGCCAAAAGATGTTAAAAAAAGTTAGAACTAAAAAATTGAGTTTCTTGAGTTTGTGTGTGTGGGGGAGGGGGGGGCGTAATTGAAGGACCCGGCCTTGGGGCGGCAAAGGGAGTAAATCCGGGCCTGTCAGTGCCTCCTCATCAGTGCCACCTTATCAGTGCCAACTCATCACTGCCGCCTCATCAGTGCCCGTCAGTGAAGGTGAGAAAACAAAATTTTACAGAAACGAAGAAATACTTTTTTTTTTCAAAAATTTCGGTCATTTTTAGTTTGTTTTGCAAAAAATAAAAAGCCCAGTGGTGATCAAATACCACCAAAAGAAAGCTCTATTTGTGGGAAGAAAATGATTTGGGTACAGTGTTGTATGACCGTGCAATTGTCATTCAAAATGCGACAGCGCTGAAAGCTGAAAATTGTTCTGGGCAGGAAGGGGCGAAAGTGTCTGGTATTGAAGTGGTTAAAGTAATACAGCTTCTTCAGATCACACTAGACCTAATGAGCATTTACCTCTTGCAGCATAAGGAGGAGCCCACTGCAAAATGTCTTTCCCTCCATCCAGAGTTGGGCTTTAAGGCTCGATGCACATCTATGCATGTTGCTTTTGAGCATTTCTGCAGTGCTTTTTGCGGTGCTTGCCGCGTTTTTGGACACGTTTTTACCGTGATTTTTGCTGCGATTTGCGTTTTTTTTTTACACTGTATATAGCTGGTTGCTAAAGAGGGGGCCAGGAAGCCGGCTGCCGGCCGCGTCCTTAACAACTAATGAGTCATCAGTTGTCAGCGGGCTTCCTGCTGAAAAAAAAAGAAAGAGAGAAAAAACAGCGTGGGGTCTCCCCTCAGGTCCATACCAGGCCCTTGGGTCTAGTATGGATTCAAAGGGGACCCCCATGCCAAAATAAAAAAAAAAAAATTCATACCAGACCCTTATCCGAGCATGCAGCCCAGCAGGTCAGGAAAGGGAGAGGACGAGCGAGCGCAACCCCCCCAAATCATAAACCATACCAGGCCGCATGCCCTCAACATAGGGGGGTGGGTGATTTGGGGCAGGGGGGCTCTGCGCCCCCCCCCCACCCCAAAACACCTTGCCCCCATGTTGATGGGGACAAGGGCCTCTTCCCGACAACCCTTGCCCGGTGGTTGTCGGGGTCTGCGGGCAGGGCGCTTATCGGAATTTGGAAGCCCTCTTAAACAAGGGGGCCCCCACATCCTGCCCCCCCATGTGAATGAGTATGGGGTACATTGTACCCCTACCCATTCACTAAAAAAAAAGTAGTGTAGTGTTAAAAAATACAGTAGACAGTTTTTGTCAAGTCTTTTATTAAAAATCTTCTTCTTCTTCTCCGCTTCTTCCCCTGGTCTTCCTCCATCTTCTCCCGCATCTTCATCCTCCGGTCTTCTCCTTCTCCCCCTGCTTCTTCTTCCGCTCTTCTTCTGTCTTCTTTGTTCGGTGTTCGCCGCTCCCGCCGATGACCCTCCTCCGATGCTGCGTCCCGCTGATCTGTCGGCACCGATGTCCTGCATTTCTTAAAACAACATGGGGGAGTGGCAATTGGATTACGTCATCCTAAGGCCACGCCCCCTTGTGACGTCACCGCCCGGGGCATGCTGGCTCCGTGATGTCACAAGGGGGTAAGCATGCACAAGTGCCTCCATAGCAAGTGACTTGCTATAGGGGCACTCAGCGGGGGGGGGGAGAAGCCAGGATTGCCAGCAGGGGACCGAAGAGTAGGAGGATTGGGGCTGCTCTGTGTAAAATCATTGCACAGAGCAGGTAAGTATGACATGTTTGTTTGTTTGTTTGCTTTTTAATTTCTATCTTTAGTATCACTTTAAACTAACACAGAGTCAGAAAAATGTGTGTTTTATGTTTTGTTAAATTTTTGTTAAATTTTTGTTTATGGATTGTATAAAAAAAAAAAACATAATTTTTGCAAGATCACCAAAAGAAAAGCTTGTTGGTTCTAAAATATATGTATGAGTTATGTATTACATTATCTTAAAGTGGAACTTCACCCAAAATGGGAAGTTCCACTTTAAGGCCTTCTCCCCTGCTCTTTGACATTTGGTAATTTTCTTGGGGGGAGACGGAGCGGGTACCTTCCCCCTCTCGCCCCTCGGCCTTCGGGGGACACGTCACAGGTTCCAGAAGACTCTGGGACCCTTCATAATACGCAGAGTGGCTGGCGCGTGCCGCATGAGCGGACCTGGGACCGGCATGGTGTGTTTCTTGGAGGAAGAAAAATGCTGACTATGACCCTAAGAACACCATCCCTACAGTCAAGCATGGAGGTGGAAACATTATGCTTTGCAGCTTTTCTCTGCTAAAGGCAAAAACTGATTTTCCCGCATTGAGGGGCCAATGGATGGGGCCATGTAAAACATACCAAGGCAACAAAGGAGTGGCTCAAGGGGAGGGCTTGCGCACAATCGTGATGACCGCTTAAGCTGTTTGCTCTGCTAGTCGACCAGGGGAAAAGCAACATAGGGTTACCGGGCTGACGGAGACCACACAGAGCTCTAAGCTATCACTGGAGCCTGCTCCAATGTCATCTCACAAGCGAAAGGACGAACGATGCCCACAAAAGCTCACAGACTTCTTCACACTGCCAGCACCAGGCAAGGAGAAACATCAAGATGGCCTCCTCATCCTACACCGATCTACCTGGTGAGGATCCAGGAGACTGGGACACCATACTACAACCTATACCCACCCGGGGATCACCTCCTAACAGCCCGATCCCTAACAGCCCAGGAAAATCGAGGATGAGGATGGATCCTTCCCTACAGGCCTCAGGCACAGTGAGTACAAGCGAGCACCCAGATCACATAGGCCTCAATATACAATCATCCATTGCGGCCTTCATCACCATAGGACAGCCTGTCCTTGATAAAACTATGAAAGACATGCTTCTTTCCTTACAGTCATCCCTCATGGCAAACTTCTCCTCCCTTATACACAGATTCACATCTGAGATGCAAGGGATGGGAGAAAGGGTGCAGTACATTGAGCATAGGATGGATGAATGTACCACTACAGTAAATGATCTAATAGATGCCTATAAAGACCAATCTGATGATAATGATTTGATAAAAGCGGAGCTCGCAGACCTCGAGGACCGCTCAAGAGGAAACAATGTCAAAATTAGGGGGGTACCCGAATCCATCCCCCCATCAGATCTGCATAAATACGCCAGTGAGATGATCTCCAAATTGCTCCCTGAAGTGTCACTGATTGAACACACTATCTATCGTATCCACCGCATACCTAAACCTAGACACCTGGATGCATCAATCCCCAGGGACATTCTAATGAAGATTCACTTCTTCACAACTAAAGAGCAACACCTTGCTAAAGCTAGATCATCCCCTGATCTCCCAGCACCTTATAATGGAGTGCATTTATATGCTGATCTCTCTCAATATACTCTCAACCCGAGAAGACAAATTAAAACAATCACAAAAGCCCTCAACAACCACAAAATCCCATATAAGTGGCGCCACCCGGCCACTATAGTGGTTACCAGCATTGGAACAACCTATACGGTATAAAAAGCCCAAAGATGGCCTACGGCTCCTACGCTCCTTTGGAAATAATCCCTGAGCTGCCCAGGAGTGACATCGCTTCCTCCTCAGGCAATCCGCAACATGGATACCAAGGAAGGGAGAACCAAAACTCCAAATTTAAATGAAGTATCCTGCTACATCAAATCTTATCTATGACATGTATCCCCAGTCCTAGTTCCAGCTAAATGTCACTTGTTTCTGAACTTTACCCCCACATATGGTCAGTCTCTTGCAGAATTTCTACTGACCTTTGAGTTCTCTTTTGTCTATTTATTTTTGTTTTTTGTTGTATTCCTGTTACTCTGCTTTTCTGTTTATGGTTTATCAATCAAGACAGTTTGGACTGATACCAAAACCTAGTTCTTGTCCCAAAATACAAGGTTTAATCCTATTCTCTTTTTCCAACAGACTGCATTACTGTAGAAACTTGGCACTAAACTTTTTTGCTTCAAGGAATACCAAGAACAAAGCACTGTGCATCATCTTCTGAGAAACCACCTAATTGTAACCACCTGATCATCTAAACATGAGTCTATATGATCAACTACACCGACAATCTACATTCTACTATGACTATTAACAGCCTAGCTATTAATGCAAAAGGCCTGAATCACCCAGCCAAAAGAGCATCCTTATGGAAAACTGCAGAGACACATAACAGTGATATACTATGCGTTCAAGAAACGCACTTCGCTCAAGAAGCTACACCCTTCTGCCAACACAAATCCTTTCCACACATCTACAAATCTTGCTACTCAAGAAAGCAACGGGGAGTGTTAATAGCTATTCGGGACACTGTCTGCTTTCAGCTGCAAAAAAGCACCCTTCATCCAGAAGGGAGATACATCATTCTAAACTGTACCATAGAAAATGCCCAATACACCATAGTAACTTTGTATGCCCCTAATCAACGTCAGATGCCTTTTCTCAAATCCACCTTTGAAAAAATTTAAGAAACACAACAAGGACACCTGCTTGAATGTGTAGGGACTTAGTGCCCGACAACGAATTGGATACCTCGTCTGGACCCAAGAAATTTGTTTCACCATCGAACAAATTTGTCACGCGGATGAAAAGGACTACACGTACCTGTCTCCGTGTCACAACACATACTCTCGCATAGACCTATTTCTTACTGACAAATGGCTACTGCAAAATATTCATGCCTCTCAAATCCACACTATCACCTAGTCAGACCACGCTCCTGTAAGCATTAGAATTGTAAATAAACCATCAAAACCACAGTCCTAGGTGTGGCGTGTGAACAACTACCTCCTTCAAAATCCAACTAATACTGCGCACCTATCCCAAAAACTAGAAGAATTCTTCACTACAAATACAGGCTCAGTGGTTGACCTGGTGGTCCTGTGGAACACCCACAAATCCTACATTAAAGGATTCTTTATACAACTAGGTTCAAAACTTAAGAAAAGGAGGAGTTTAGAAGAACTGACGGCATCTATTGCAATATTCAAAAAAAATCACATCCCTCTCCATCCCTGCAGACCCAAATATTCAAGTTACGCCATGAACTTCGCTCTTTGTTACTTGAAAGCTTTGAAATAAAGCAACGCAAACTAAAAGCTAAATCATATGTAACAAGTAACAAAGCAGGGAAGGCAATGGCCACCTGCATTAAAGGGCACTGCCTAAAATCCAAAATAGCATATCTTTATCACCCAACTACCCACGACAAGCTTCTAAACCCTCAAGCAATAGCCGACACATTCAGCTGCTACTACAGCATCCTGTACAATACCGATGCTGACAAAAACACATACCAACCTTCTCAAGAAGAGATTCAACCACATTAATCTTCCCTCATTATCGCCCGACCAAATTTCATATCTAAACACACCATGCTCTACGGACGAAATTCCAAAAATGATTGAAAAATTACAAAACTCCAAATCCCCAGGCCCCGATGGATTTACCAGGGAATACTTCAAAATATTTCAAACAATATTAACGCCACATCTATGTGAGCTGTACAATCATGCTGCCTCCTCCTCCTCCTTTCCAAATGAAATGTTATCTGCACTTGTGGTAACCCTGCCGAAACCAGGAAAGGAGCCCACATCCCCCCAAAAATTTCCGCCCCGCATCCCTATTGAATCTTGACCTTAAAATGTACGCCAAAATAATAGCTAACATGATAGATATTCTTCTCTCTTTAATCCACAAGGACCAAACTGGCTTCACTAAATACCGTCAGACCTCAGATGCCACAAGGAGATTATGCAATGTCCTCCATCATGCAAACACAACTGGAACGCCTTCTCTGCTTCTATCTTTAAATGCATAGAAGGCGTTTAATAGAGTCAATTGGAACTACCTCTCCCTAGTCCTAAAGAAATTTGGATTTGAAGGTAAAATTTTCAAAGCCATACTAGCCCTTTACGCTAAACCCTCAGCACGAGTATACACGTCCAACCTTCTTTCTACCCCATTCCAAATCACAAACGGCATGAGGCAAGAGTGCCCATTATCCCCCTTAATTTTTAACTTGGTGATGGAACCTTTAGCTGAACATATTAGATCCAACAACAAAATAACAGGTATTAACCTCGGAACACACGAACACAAAATCAGCCTATTTGCTGATGACGTGATATTAATGCTAACTAATCCCTCATCGTCCCTTATAGTAGTCAAAAAAATCCTCACATGGTTTAGTAAAATCTCCTATTACAAAGCTAACAAAACCAAATCACACATCCTCGATCTGGAAATTGACGCTGTCATGAGGAACCTCCTGCAACAACAATTTCGATACACATGGGCAGATACAAGTATATCCTATCTAGGCATACAACTCACAAGATCCACAAAATCCATCCTTCAACATAATTACCTTCCCCTCCACACTAAATTACAACATGATCTCCACAATATGGCCAAATGCAAATTTTCATGGATGGGCAGACTAGCTGCGTTCAAAATGACGCAACTCCCTCGAGTCCTCTAGCTCTTTAGAACACTGGAAGAGATCCAGATGCTCACACCCAAAATTAATCAAACATAGAGTTAGTGGGGGAGTAGGTTATATCGACTTCCATGACTATTACTCAGCGTCAATATTGACACAACTAAAATAATGGTTTTTACTCTCCCTGACAACAATATGGGGATCAATAGGATCAACATACAGCCCTCATTAAAAAGAAAACAGGGGGTCAAACTGCGCTAACAGAAGCAAAAAACCATAAATGAATAGATTGAGTGAACAAGTGAATGTAAAGATATATAAAAAACATAAACAGCAGCAATTCTCCTGAATAACAAAAATACAGTGCAAAATATGGGAAAAACAATAGAATCGCGCTAGATAAATAATCAAAGTAGATTGAAGCTAATCAAACTGTGATAATAAACAAAACACATATTTGATAGGTGATAAAATTTTAAGCATCCTACCTACTCATATATAATATCACAGTGCTGTGCCATGAGTACAAATAGTGAATATGGGAAATCTATTTAAGTGCAAAAAAAAAAAAAAACTATAATGAAAAGACTAGGGGAATAGTCCCCATGAAAAAAGTCCCATTAAATGAAGTGGTTGGTGCAGGTCACATCTTGTGAAAGAAGAATCCACCACCGGTAGGTAAGCGGTGACTGCTTACCGGAAGCCCACGATCCCGCACTACAGAGGATCAAGGGAAGCTGGAATATAAACACTTCTGCAGAGTGTAAACAACAAGTCGACTTTAAGGCTGAAATAGGGGCGATGGCCACTTCTAAATCTCCTCAGCAGGGCTCCTAATGTTCACAGCTCTCCTCATAGCCAAAGGGGATCAACCATGGATATGCATATTGAGAAAGAACATAGGCGCTCCATAGTGTAAAATCTCTTGGTTTATTTAAAATATGTATAGTAAAACACTTACATCAAAACAGATGTAGCAAGCCTTGTTTGTCCGGTGCGCCGGCCGGTAGCACACAGATCAACCCGTCCTGCTGAACGATCAATGGAAGACACGTTGGTGGCGTCAGCGTGTCGCTCGCCCTACGCGGCGTTTCGTGATAGGTCACATCGTCCAGCCCCTTACCTACCGGTGGTGGATTCTTCTTTCACAAGATGTGACCTGCACCAACCACTTCATTTAATGGAACATTAGGAGCCCCGCTGAGGAGATTTAGAAGTGGCCATCACCCCTATTTCAGCCTTAAAGAGGGAGTCCACCTAAAAAAAAAATATTAAAAGCCAGCAGCTACAAATACTGCAGCTGCTGACTTTTAATAAATGGCCACTTACCTGTCCCGGGGTCCAGCGATGTCGGCAGCTGACGGCGATAACCCGCTCGATTCTCGGCAGCTGCCGCCACCATCCTAGGTGAGGAAATCAGGAAGTGAAGCGTTGCGGCTTCACTTCCCGGTCCCCTACTGCGTATGCGCGAGTCGCGCTGTGCGTCGTAACTGGTCCCCGCTATCTCCTGGGGCCTGTGTGTTTCCCAGGAGACAGCGCGGAGGTACAGGAAGGTACAGGAAGAGGCATAGACTCCTGTGGGAGTCTATGCCTGTCAGGTATCTGCACCCCCCTCCCCCCTGAAAGGTGCCAAATGTGACACCAGAGGGGGGGGGTTCCGAAAAGCGGAAGTTCTATTTTTGTGTGGAACTCTGCTTTAAAGTCGACTTGTCGTTTACACTCTGCTGAAGTGTTTATATTCCAGCTTCCCTTGATCCTCTGTAGTGCGGGATCGTGGGCTTCCGGTAAGCAGTCACCCCTTACCTACCGGTGGTGGATTCTTCTTTCACAAGATGTGACCTGCACCAACCACTTCATTTAATGGGACTTTTTTCACGGGGACTGTTCCCCTAGTCTTTTCATTATAGTTTTTTTTTTTGCACTTAATTAGATTTCCCATATTCACTATTTGTACTCATGGCACAGCACTGTGATATTATATATGAGTAGGTAGGATGCTTAAAATTTTATCACCTATCAAATATGTGTTTTGTTTATTGTCACAGTTTGATTAGCTTCAATCTACTTTGATTATTTATCTAGCGCGATTCTATTGTTTTTCCCATATACAGCCCTCATTACCCACTAACATCATGGTTATTCAGTGCTCAACTAGGAGAACGAATCCCATCCTTCCTTCCTCCAACTATGACAGTAACACTCAAGACTTGGAAACGACTGCTCAAACATGCTCAAACACACCCAACGAACACTACTCTAAAAATCCCTCTATCAGCACTGGCTCCCCTCATAGCCCAAATATCCCTCACAGCCTGGATCAATAAAGGGATAAAACACCTTCACAACCTGTACATTGGAAACTCTCTCAAAACCTTTCCTTTTCTTCAAAAAGAGTTCAACCTCCCTCAAAGCGACATATCAATACATGCAAATACGACACTGCCTTTTAAAAATCTCCTACAGCTACCAGACCATCCAAGCTTCGGCGTGGTCCTTTCTAACTTCCCCTACCCCAATCCAAAAAGGAATCACAATGTTTTATAACATTCTCCAACAGAAATGCACCTTCACCAAATCTTCCCACTATAAACAATGTGAAGATGAGTTAGGATAGTCCTTCACGACATACCGGTGGACTAAAGCGTGCAAAACCACACAGAAAGCTACCTGTTGCTCCACATTATGGGAACTAGCCATAAAAATAACACTACGATGGTACCAGACCCCAGACAAAATCTTAAAATACAGTCCCCAACTATCCAATAAATGTTGGAGAAACTGTGGTCTGAAAGGGGACATACTACACGTCCTCTGGAGTTGCACTATAATCTTATCATACTGGACCGCTGTATTTACTCAACATGTATATACTCAACAACATGTCCCTCTGAACCCAGCACTAGCAATACTATCCCTAGGCATAGAACTCCTACCACCTAAACTACACCATACAATTACCCACATACTCCTAGCAGCAAGACTAAAGCCACGTACACACGAGCAGACTTTTCGACCAGACTGGTCCGACGGAGCAGACAAGTCGTCGTGTGTGGGCTTCATCGGACCTGCAGCGGACTTTTTCGGTCGAAAATCTGACGGACTTTAGACACACTACATCACTTTATACTGACACACTACATCACTTTATACTGACATACTACACACTGTATACTGACACACTACACACTGTATACTGAAACACTACATCACTTTATACTGACACACTACATCACTGTATACTGACACACTACATCACTGTATACTGACACACTACACACTGACTGTATACTGACACACTACATCACTTTATACTGACACACTACATCACTTTATACTGACATACTACACACTGTATACTGACACACTACACACTGTATACTGAAACACTACATCACTTTATACTGACACACTACATCACTTTATACTGACATACTACACACTGTATACTGACACACTACACACTGTATACTGAAACACTACATCACTTTATACTGACACACTACATCACTTTATACTGACACACTACATCACTGTATACTGACACACTACATCACTGTATACTGACACACTACACACTGACTGTATACTGACACACTACATCTCTTTATACTGACACACTACACACTGACTGTATACTGACACACTACACACTGACTGTATACTGCCACACTACACACTGACTGTATACTGACACACTACACACTGACTGTATACTGACACACTACATCTCTTTATACTGACACACTACACACTGACTGTATACTGACACACTACACACTGGCTGTATACTGACACACTACACACTGACTGTATACTGACACACTACATCACTGTATACTGACACACTACACACTGACTGTATACTGACACACTACATCACTTTATGCTGACACACTACATCACTTTATACTGACACACTACACACTGTATACTGACACACTACATCACTGTATACTGACACACTACATCACTGTATACTGACACACTACATCACTGTGAACTGACACACTACACACTGACTGTATACTGACACACTACATCTCTTTATACTGACACATTACACACTGACTGTATACTGACACACTACATCACTTTATACTGACACACTACACACTGACTGTATACTGACACACTACATCAAGTTATACTGACACACTACATCACTTTATACTGACACGCTACATCACTTTATACTGACACACTACACACTGACTGTATACTGACACACTACATCACTTTATACTGACACGCTACATCACTTTATACTGACACACTACACACTGACTGTATACTGACACACTACATCACTTTATACTGACACGCTACATCACTTTATACTGACACACTACACACTGACTGTATACTGACACACTACATCACTTTATACTGACACACTACATCACTTTATACTGACACACTACATCACTTTATACTGACACACTACACACTGTATACTGACACACTACACACTGACTGTATACTGACACACTACACACTGACTGTATACTGACACACTACACACTGACTGTATACTGACACACTACACACTGACTGTATACTGACACACTACACACTGACTGTATACTGACACACTACACACTGACTGTATACTGACACACTACACACTAACTGTATACTGACACACTACACACTGTATACTGACGCACTACATCACAGTATACTGACTATTGCACTGATGGATTGTCCTCTGTCAGTGTGTGTGTACTGATCACACCCACTATGACACACACTGCTGCCATCCATACAGCCAGCACTCACCCTCCCTTCTCTCTCCACCCCGGGACTGTCCCTGTGATCCTCGATCCCTGTACAGGAGTCACCCACCCCACCCCCCTCCTCCAACTCCTGACATCACAGACCTCCGATACACAGCACTCCACCAACAGATCTAAGCCTCGCCCACTCCCCCGCTTACCCACCCATGCACAGCGTCCTTCCTCACGGACTAGGCCGAAGCCATGGCCTCGCCTGAAAAATTGTGCCCGCAGCTCCTCAGGACCGGCGTGGTCCTAGTGACAAAAAAAAAATCTAAAAAATCGATTTGAAGAAGATTTAAATCGATTTGACCTCTCAACCTGATTCAAGATTCAAATCGATTTTTTCCCCCAGCCCTAGCAGGAACATCGGGGCACTCTTGATCAGTGCAAATCAAGCTTCTTCAGTTCTATTAAACCCTGATGGACCAGAAAGGGAGAATAGGATCGATGGAGGACAAGATCAAGGAAACGGGGAGACAGCAGCAGAAGGGACACAACACATTAATAATAAGTCATGCCTCTGGTGCTGATTTTTGTGTTTTTTTATTTTGATTACACTTAGATGTTACTAACAGACATACGAAGTGCCTATTGTCAACCTTTTTCCAAAATTGCTAGTTAGAAAATTGTTTTTTTCTGAAAGAGTATTAGAAAGAAAAAATTTAGTAGTTGATGCTTGGAACAGGCTTCCAGTAGAGGTAAGAAGTCAGTCAAGAGTAAGTGAATTTAAGCATGCTTGAGACATGCTTGGATGTGACCTGGCACAGCCAGATGGCAGACCTCCATCCCTATAAGAGATAATTGAGACTTTGAGAGAGGCCCACCATGTCAAATAATAGGGACAGAATGGATACATAAGTATAAATACAAATACATGATTTATTGTTATGATCTAAAAATCATACCAAATTCTTGAGAAAAATATTGTATCAAATAAATAGGTAGTCACATGACTTACACTAAGATATGCTGCTCGTAGCATGCAATACAATTGATGGGTAGACATGATAAACATAGACGATGAATTAAATCAATAACAAAATGTACATAATGAAACTAGGTGTCTCTTGGCATCTAGTAACACTCAACGCGTTTCATGGCGTTTCAGCCATTCATCAGGAGTGTAACAATACAGTATACTAGAAAAATAAATAAATATTGGTTGTTAGTAATGCTCTCTAAGGAAGTGAAGAAGTTGTTTCCCAACAAAATGGGGACATGTAGATGACTTACAGCTCTGCCTCGGGGCTGGGCCCGGCGTCTGCACAGGAAATTGTGGGGATCTCGGGGAGGCTGTCTCCCCTGGGGTTAAGGCGGGGGGACCCTCCAGGGACCAAGAAAAATAACCAAAGGAAGGCCAGATGGCCACAGCATGATCCGATGTGGTATGTGTGCACATAGCCTGCATGGTGTCCTATGAGAAATGTATATATAATATAAATGAATAAGTGAAAATATGTGAGTGTGAGAAGTACAGGCTTCCAGTAGAGGTAAGAAGTCAGTCAACAAGTGAATTTAAGCATGCATGGGACAAAAATGTAATTAAAAAATAAATAATGGGGTGACTCACTTGAGCTTTGTGTACATGGATTCATACATCTTTAGGGTTTTAAAATTCAGACTAATTAGGAACAATTAAAACCTTTAAAATCTGGCATTGTCTCTGGGAATTAAAGTAACAATTTTTATATAAACACCAGAGCAAGGTGAATTGACAAATAACTATTTTATCTGTAATGCAAGGCATATGGAAACTAGAGCCTGAGCAAATATTTGTGTCCGTTCATCCATAATGAACTGCAAGCATTGCAGATTATTAATCCTCCACAAGGGGGCGACACAGTGCAATAAATCAGGTTGAGCTCAGAAAATTGTTCTATTCTCAAGCTCCCAGAATTCCTCTACAGAATGGAAGCAGCCAGTGAATCTGTACACGTTATTTAACTTGATTTATTATGCCTGCATGTTGCTGATCAACCCTATCCTCCCTAACTACGCAAGAATGCATTTTACACATTGCCGCTGCTGCATTGCTTTTTGCTGAAACAGAAATAGTGCAACAGTGAAAAATTATATGAACTATTTTAGTTTTTGGCATTGGGTACCCTTCTAAATCATTTTAGCTGAATTGCTACCATACCTGCATGGTTCAAAGAATCACAATTATAAATATGTTCTGCCTGCTTTTTATGGAGGATTACTTTATTCATTTTTTTTTTTTTAACTTAAAGCAGAACTTTACCCATAACAACTTGATAAAAATAAATGTTCTTTAAAGCGGAGCTCCACCCTGTTTTACAAGTTTTGTTCAATCACATGCTATGACTATATTCAGTTATAAACGGATATATATATATATATTTTTTTCGTTTGTACCTGTGTTTTTTCAATGTCTATCTCTGCTTCCTGTCTTAGCTCCCTGCGGATATGGGCGGGTCATCTGCGGCTATTTCGCAATTTCCTTTGTAGCTGCAATGTCTCCTGGGAGCTCCTGTCATTATTCCCAGGAGTCATTGCGGAGGCCTGCCGCGAGTTCTCGTGGGATTTCGATGACAACGCCCGCCCGTTGTGATGGCAACTCTGAAGTTTACAGGGCTGCTCACCATAAATACTGAGCATGCGCGGGAAACAGCTGTGAATGCTGGGAGCTCAGCATTCACCAGATCCCGGAAATCCATGCTTGTGGGCTTCATATGCCCACAAGCAAGATGGGAACGGCCACGATCGAGATTTATAAATATTTATTTAAAACGAAAACGGACAGCAGCAGCTTAAAACAACTGAAACAGTGAGTGTCACTTTATGATTGTACATGTGTCAGAATGATTAAAAAAAAAAATGGGAATTGTCGCGGGAACCCCGCTTTAACAAGAAACATACATTCTACATTAATAATTATGCTACCAAAATGAGTGTGTGCTGAAAATTGTCTCCAGCATTGTTCCTGTTTTTTTCTGAACCCCAAAGCTCCTGAGCAGCAGTAAATCTTTAGGCTGACAGCAGATCGGTCTCTACAAATTCGACTCAGTGCCTAAAAATAGAGAGCAAATGAGCATGTGCAGAGCAAGGTGAGACATTATTTTTAATGTTTTACTTCTACATATCTAGACCTGCAAAAAGGGCCAACCTGAAGTGATCTATCAGGACCTAATCTTCTGACTAAAGGTCCACAAGGTTTAAGAGTTTGTCTATGGGAATGTTTGACCATTCTTCCATCACATTTGTGAGGTCAGGCACTGATGTGGACAAGAAGACCTGGCTCAAAGTCAACCCTCTAATGCCCCGTACACACGGTCGGATTTTCCGATGGACAATGTCCGATCGGAGCGTGTTGTCGGAAATTCCGACCGTGTGTGGGCTCCATCGGACATTTTCCATCGGATTTTCCGACACACAAAGTTGGACAGCAGGAGATAAAATTTTCCGACAACAAAATCCGATCGCGTCAATTCCGACCGTGTGTGGCCTGTTCCGACGCACAAAGTGCCACGCATGCTCAGAAGAAATTCCGACACGGGACAGCTCGTTCTGGTAAACTTAGCGTTCGCAATGGATACAGCACTTTCGTCACGCTGCAATGTTAAAAATGGTTTAATACAGCGCACTCTCTTCTTCTTTATAATGTGACAAGAATATAGTAGTTTTGATGCTCATATTCACACACACTTCTCACAAACTTCTTTCGTTACTATTTATCGGGATTCCCTCAATATATTTTGATTTCTCACATCTGACAACATATTTTTTTTATTTTTTTGACTTTAATGTAGATTCTTTTTTTGTGTTTCTCTTTTTAAATTTTTTTTTTTTTTGGTGATTTTGATTTGTACTCCCGAAAATGTTTGTGTGTGTTTTTTGTGACAAGTTCCCACAACACCATTATATGTTGTTGTATTTAATCTGTAGGAGATTGTTTGGTGTTGTTGTCCCTTGTTAATTTCACATTGTACTTTAGAAATGTACCTGAATCGTCACCAACAAACTGTCTTTTTTGGATGAAAACACACACAGTAGAGTAGAATTTCCAAAAATAAATTTTATTAAGGGGTCACAACTATAAACAAAGAGGGAGGCAACGCTGGAGAAACTGCAGAAGTGGGCGAAGCCTGGGACCCCCAGGGCAGACATCAATTATTTAAAAGCAAAATTGGTGGCCTGAGGAGTCCATATCTTAGGGAGGGCAGTCTGGTCCAGAAGTCCCAGAGATCCGGAAAGCAGCAGATGACATCTGTGTCCCCAGGCTGTGGTCATACGAGAGACTGCATCTTCTGTCAGACCAGACTGAACCCAGGGCAATCACTCTCAGGTCTTCCTTCCACGCTTCCTTCCAGGCTTTGGCTGTGGTGGTGGAGTTGTGGCAGCAGGAGGAGGAGGAGGATGGTCCCTCTCCATGACATCCGTCTTGGGTGTCAGTTCCCCACTCTCCCCCTTACGAAGGACTTTATAAATCAGGTCCTCACAGAGCCTGCGTTGGCCCTCCTGCATGCCCTGCAATTTGGTGGCAGCCATGCAGGCAAAGGCCTCTTCAGGACTGGGGAAGGCTCTGAGGGACGCCGAAGCCTCCTGGATCAGCCTGTATGCTGAATCCTGCACAGGACTGGGAGTCATCTTCCTGGCTCGTTTATGTGGCAGGCGGAGGGGAGGAACCTGAGACTCAGTCAGGCTGCGACTGGTCCCAGGCTTCTCTTGGCTGACACTTAGCCCCGCCTCCTCCTGGCTGCCACTAATCCCCGCCTCCTCCTGGCTGCCACATTCCACAACCTCCTCCTGGCTGAGGTCTTCCTGTGTATAAAAAAGGGACATAGTTTTAGTATTTTTTACATCAATCACACACAATTTTCACCTCCTCACTGCTGCAAATTCAATGTTAACAAATATAACAGACTATCATTCTGAGCCCAGCATTTTGCATTCTTGTCCCAAATTTGGGTGCCCACTACTGTCTATTGATATGTAAAACACTTTTTTTAATCAGCAATTAGTGATCAATAATAACATCTAGTAAACATCATTTCTTTATTGCCCAGAAATCAGTAGAACAATGCTATACCTGACTCCAGCTGGGCTCCTCCACTTCTTCCTGGCAGGAAGGCCCAGGTTGGACATCGGAAGCCTCAGCTGGGATGGAAGAAAGCGTGGAAGGAAGAGTAGAGAGGGATTCCCTGACCTCAGTCTGGTCTGACAGAAATCGCAGTCTCTCGTAGTACCACAGCCTGGGGACATAAACATCATCTGCTGCAGCTCCGGACCTCTGGGA
This sequence comes from Lithobates septentrionalis, assembly GCA_037952835.1. Classification (NCBI taxonomy): domain Eukaryota; kingdom Metazoa; phylum Chordata; class Amphibia; order Anura; family Ranidae; genus Lithobates; species Lithobates septentrionalis. The sequence continues at coordinate 1,077,655 of JBBDGP010000244.1, forward strand.
ATCTGTGACCTTCTTGCGCTCCCTCAGATAAGTGCTCCTCAGGCCACCAATTTTAGCTTTTAAATAAGGGATGGTTGCTGTGGGGACCACCGGCTTCACCAACTCCAGCAGTTTCTCCAGCGTTGCCTGCCTCTTCTGTTTGTGGTTGTAATGTGAGTGTCTGACCTGCCACAGACAGGGCAGCTCTCTGTACTTGTCTATGAACAGGGGCAGGAAATTGTGGTTGTTGAACCCATCCATTTTCTCTGCAAGACACAACACAAGACAAACCCTAATGTAAGGCCAAACTCCCCTAATCTTGTTACAATATAGGCTTCCATTTCGAAGCAGTATAGGCCCAAGTTTAGATCCTACCTTCGTTAGCACGATCGGCGTCTCCAATGCTCCTTCCTCTGCTCACAGATCGTACGTAAGACGCGCGCGTTACGATTTATACACACTGCGCATGCGTATAACTCCGCCCGCCCCTGACATTCTTTCTAGTCTATTCCCCGCCCCTTTTCGTTCGGCGCAGTGGGGGAAGAGCACATGGCGGATAGACAGCAGGTGCGTGCTAACTGTAGTAACGAGGAGGAGGAGGAGGAAAGGCCGGAGCCTGAAACGTCCCAATCCAGAAGGAGATTAAAGGACTCAAATATGTCCTTTGGGGAGATGTTGGAGATGGTGGACATCCTGAAGAGGGACGACTATGAGGGAAAGTATGGGCCTTACCCCAACCCCAATGTCCCAAAGGCCAAGATCATGGCGAAAGTGGTCAGGAGTCTGCACCGGAATTTCGGGGTACGACGATCGAAAGATCAGCTCAGGAAGCGGTGGTCGGACCTCAAATTCAGAGAACATGAGCAGTACAGAAAGATCCGGAGAGTGCTGCAAAAAAGTAAGTAGTTGTGCTGTGTTCCTATATTTTTGGTGTTTATTACGTTCGTGCTGCTCCATGTGCTTTTAGGAACTGTTGTACAGTTTAAAATGGCAACTTTCATGTTCATGGGCACATTATTCGTTCGGATCACACATTTTTATTTCAGACGATAAAATACCATTGTTTAGCCCATATGCATTTGGCCACCATTTTGACGCCCTATACTTGTCTTCAAAGAATTGGGTTGTGTAGATGGCTTTGTTACTAGAATGAAATGCAAACTAGATTCGGTGTAAGGAGAGGACACTGAGCAGCTGTTTTCACATCTGGACACTGGAGCACTAGTGTGGGACCCCAGAACACCATTTTTATTAGGGGGCCACACAGGTGCTCCAGTGTATACTATAGGGGGGTCTCCATCTGTGAAGCTTGTACCAAACAGGTAAAGTACTGCAGCTTGACAAAGGACACTAAAAAAGCTACATCTAAAATAGACAATTGTACCCCACTTCCAAGCAATGTTTCCTATTTCTAGTTCTGCCATCAAATATCTGTGGTCTAATTATACCATTTTTGTTTTACATAGGGGAGAAAAGACTCGGAGGACACCCCTGATCCGAGGAGACCAGAGCCCCCCCCCCCCCTCTGGAAGAAGGTGAAATCCCCCCAACACAAGATGAGCAGGAGGAAGAAGACGTGGTGGAAATAGTCACCACAACAGGTGAGTGTCTGCAACCACAGGCTCACATAAAAGATGGATGGCGGCATTTTTTTGCAAACCTAATTTATTTTGGGGTTCCTCTCTTTTTAGGTGATCGTGAGGTTGTGGATGAAGATCCTTTCACATCCGAAAGTGCCCAGATCCTGATCGGGGAGATCATGGGGTGTAATTTACAATTGGAAAACATCAAGCAAAACATCAATGATGTTATTCCAAAATATAAAAACATCATTGATGTTTTGGGGCGAGTTTAAAGCCCCTCCAAATCACTTTCTTCTTTTGTGTGCTACAATGTGCGAAATGTTTTTGTGATTTTTCCCAAAGCCAAATTTGGAGGATGCACACAGTGTGCCAACATGTGTTATCTGCCATCACGGGAGATCAATGGACGCGTTTTGGGGGTGCAACCCCTTCCTCAATAATAAAGTAGCGGTGAGGAAGGGCTTTCTCCCCCAAAACACGTCCCTTGATCCCCCGTGATGGCAGATAGCACATGTTGACATTGTGAAATTTGTGTGCATCTTCCAAATTTGGCTTTTCCAGGGGTGATTTCACCCCATCTGAACGCTATATCAAACACAGTTCCTAAATACTCATGTCTGATATTGCCTTCCAGTTCTACCAAATGTGAACTTTGTAAGATCAAGATTTGTGTCTTTCTTGTGGGTTTTACACAGCCCTGTTTTCTATAAAATGGACATTTTGATTTTGGATAATGACACCACAAAAATTGTTATACAACAAACATGTCAGTTTGTCAGAAAAACCTTTGGTAAATGCACATGTGATTGTGCAGGTATTAAAAAGATTGTTCATCAAGAATGTGTGGATTATTGTCTCAACGCTACAACATTTTTGGGGTGATGTAATTGTTGTTTTATGAGAAAATGGGGGTAATTTCCTAAGGGCAAATACTCTTTGCACTACAAGTGCAGTTTCAGTGCAGTTGCAAGTGCACTGGTAGTGCAAAGTGTCTTTGCATTTAGTAAATAACAGCCAACAGTGCTTTGTAAGGTTACACAATCACAACATTTTCTGGACTCCACACATTTCTGTCAGGGTCAGCTCAAACAAACACAAGCAGTAAATGTCCACAAAGAAGAGCCTGGGGGGAGATGCCTGTCGAGAACTTGAGGTCCTGCAGGCTTCTCCCTGTGGCCAAATACCGCAAGGTAGCGACCAGCCTCTGCTCCGGAGTGATGGCTTGCCTCATGCAGGTATCCTGCCTGCTGATATAGGGGGTCAGCAAAGCCAACAAACGGTGAAACACGGGGTCCGTCATCCTGAGAAAGTTCCTGAAATCATCAGGATTATTCTCACGGAACTCACGGAGCAAAGGCATATGACAGAACTGGTCACGCTGAAGCAAACAATTCTTGGACCATGAACTCCTCCCCACCCTGTTCATGGACTGGACTTGTGTCAAGGTCAGGACCCCAACACCAAGCCCCCGCACAGCACGAACTGTACGAGGAGTACGCATACGAAACATGGCTAGAAAACGGTCGGCTGCTCAGAACGAAGTAACAGAACGCACTGAAGAACAGCAAGGCCTGCGAAGAGCGACCTGAAAAACAACAACGAGCAGGCAAGATCACACAGAAAACTCCGATACGAACTGACTGCACACACTGAAGAGCAGATACAAACCCACAAGCACAAACTGAACGGCAGAAAACTATCTGAAAGCCACGAGTCTGAAAAAGCGCGAATCGTCTCTCACCAAACTTTTACTAACACGAGATTAGCAAAAGGAGCCCAAAGGATGCCGCGCTTGGTTCTGAACTGGCCTTTTCTAGTCTCGTCGTACGTGGTGTACGTGACCGCGTGGTTGTCGATCGGAAATTCCGACAACTTTGTGCGACCGTGTGTAGGCAAAACAAGTTTGAGCCAACATCCGTCGGAAAAAATCCTAGGATTTTGTTGTCGGAATGTCCGAACAAAGTCCGACCGTGTGTACGCCCTATAATTCATCCTAAAGGTGTTCTATCGGGTTGAGTTCAGGTCAGTTGACTGTGTAGGCCAGTCAAGTTCCTCCACCCCAAACTCCCTCATCCATGTCTTTATGGACCTTGCTTTGTGCACCGGTGCGCAGTCATGTTGGAGCAGGAAGGGGCCATCCACAAAATGTTCCTACAAAGTTGGGAGCATGAAATTGTCCAAAATGTCTTGGTATGCGGACGCCTTAAGAGTTCCCTTCACTGGAACCAAGGGGCCAAGCCCAACCCCTGAAAAACAACCCCACACCATAATCCCCCCTCCACCAAATGATTTGGACCAGTGCACAAAGCAAGGTCCATAAAGTCATGGATAAATGAGTTTGGAGGTGGAGGAACTTGACTGGCCTCCACAGAGTCCTGACCTCAACCCGATAGAACACCTTTGGGATGAATATGAGTGGAGACTGCGAGCCAGGTCTTTTCCACATCAGTGCCTCACCTCACAAATGCGCCTCTGGAAGAATGGTCAATTATTCCCATAAACACACTCCTAAACCTTTTGGACAGACTTCCCAGAAAAGTTGGAGCTGTTATAGCTGCAAATGGTAGGCCAACTCAATATTGAACCCTACAGACTAAAGCCGCGTACACACGAGCGGAATGTCCGACAGAAAAAGTCAGACGGAAGCTTTTCATTGTCTATTCCGATCATGTGTATGCCTCATCGGACTTTTTTTTTCGAAAATTCTGACGGACCTAGAAATAGAACATGCTCTAAATATTTACAATGGAACCAATTCCTATGGGGAAAACCACTCGTCTGTATGCTGTTCAGACGTACCAAAAACGACGCATGATCTGAAGCAAGTATGAGACGGAAGTTATTGGCTATTGGCTATTGAACTTCTTTTTTCTAGTCCCGTTGTACGTGCTGTATGTCACCGAGTTCTGGTCGATCGGACTTTGGATTGACTGTGTGTAGGCAAGACCACTTGAATGGAATTCCGTCGGAGTTCTGTCAGAGAGACCTTCGAAGTTTATTCCGACGGCTAAACCGGTCGTGTGTACGCGGCATAAGACTGGGATGCCATTAAAGCTCATGTGCTTGTAAAGGCAGGTGTCCCAATACTTTTGGTAATTTAGTGTACCTCTTTTTTAAATTATTCCTAAAGCCGCGTACACACGACCAGAATGTCCAACAGAAAAAGTCAGACGGAAGCTTTTCATCATCTATTCCGATTGTGTGTATGCCTCATCGGACTTTTTGTTTTCGAAAACTCTGACGGACCTAGAAATGGAACATGTTCTAAATATTTCCAACAGAACCAATTTCTATCGGGAAAACCGATCGTCTGCATGCTGTTCCGATGGACCAAAAACGACGCATGCTCTGAAGATAGTACGAGACGGAAGCTATTGGCTACTGGCTATTGAACTTCCTTTTTCTATTCCCGTCGCACGTGACCTCGTTCTGGACTGTCGGACTTTGGTGTGACCGTGTGCATGCAAGACCGCTTGAGCGGAATTCCGTCGGAGTTCCGTCAGAGAAACCACTGGAGTTTATTCCAACGGCAAAACCGGTCGTGTGTACGCTGCGTTAGTCAGACCTTTGCATACATTCATCTAGTGCAGCCTTTCTCAACTCTTTTACCTTCAGTTGTAGGGGAACTCATCCTAAAATCAATTCATTGGGGGAGTCAATGGAAATATTGCCCAGCTTACATTAGTGATCAATAGAAAGAATGCAACCCTTGCCACAATGCCACCTTTTAAGAGAGCTAAAAAGATGATTGCTGTCATGCTGCTGGTTCTGCCAAGTTGTATTGGCCCTGGAACTATGCAGGCACCATAATTTGGGAAGGCAGTCAGCCACGCTCAAGGAACCCCTAGCAACCTCTGGAGAAAGCCTAGGGCTCCATGGAACCCTGGTTGAGAATGGCAGATCTAGTGGTTTTTTTCCCTTGGATTTATCCTTGGTCCTTTTTATACCTTATGTCCCCTCCAATGCTGGTTACTGCGATGGCCAGCTATATATGGGGGCAGTGGCGCCTTTCTTTGTATCACTGTATATTGGTCAGGCACCGCACTGACACCTTTGCAGCCATTGAGCTACATGCTGGGTGTTCAGTGTGCTACTGTACCTTCAAGAAGGGGTGGGCTCCCCTTCAGTCCACTTGCCCTCATCTATCCATCAGAATGCATGTGCCTCCACTGTGCAGACACTTATAAGTTAGTGTTAGGTACCACAGATACCAGGTTACCGTGACGAGGCTCTGTGGCTTACGCATGCATTTGCAAATGTGCGCAGACTAAACCTGTTTTTTGTTTTTTTTGTAATCTTTATTTTATTTTGGTAAGCATCTAAAACACATAATGTACAGTAGATTCCACAACGTATCATTATAGACTGTGTATAATAAACCTAAGAATCAGACGTTGTACAACAACATAAATAAAGCAAAAAAAAAAAACGTGAAATCTTGGGGAACATGGAAAGGGAGTGGGAGATAGGGGTAACTCTTCACTATTTCACAGCATAGAAAATGTTCCGCCTCCGCGACCCTGGCCCGGACCTGCATTCTCTCGTAGCTCTCAACCCCTGTGTTTGGGGATAATCTCGGCTTCGAGGCCAGCAGGGACCCAGCAGGTGAGCCTCCTGAGAAGGGGGCTAAAAAGCCTCCAGCATACCCCTGTCTAGAGGGGAGAGCACCCCCAAGGCCCCCCCCTGTGGCCGTCTTGAATGCAGGTCTCACTGGGGTACCAGGGCCGCCGGGCGGACCCCTTTTCTAAAAGCACCCATCCGGGTGCCAACATAATAGTAGCTAGAAGGAGAGACATGCCACAAGTGGCGCGTAGCGCCTTGAGTCTATCCTCTATTGTAGGCCTTATGAGTCGCGCAAAGGAAAAAGAGGGGCACAGCTCACTGTGCCACAATTAGGATTAGTGAGACAGAATAATCAGGCATGCACATCACCATTCACAGGCCTCCCTAGCTTAAGTGAGGGCTCTGCTAACTCCAGCAGCACAACATCCAGGCTAGATGACATAGGGTTCATGTCGGCGGTATATTTCCACCACTGGGCCCAAACACCATTGAAACGCTCGCTCCTGTCTTTGCACCTCGCCACCCACTCCTCCGCCTCTCTAATATCGTCCACCTTTTTGAGCCATTCTGTTATAGTAGGGATCTGCAGACGTTTCCAGTAGAGAGGTATAAGCCGTTTAGCAGCATTTAGTAGATGAGGGAGAGCGCTTTTCTTATAATGGCTGAAAGGAAAGGCAAGAGGAAATGTGTTGGGGAGAACGGGATTTCGATCTGCAAGGCATTTTTTATAAAAGTATGAATTTCTACCCAGAATGGGTTAATTGCTGGACAATCCCACTAAATATGGAGGAGAGTACCTTTCTGACCACAGCCCCGCCAGCTAGACCCCTGTTTTTAACGCATACTGTTAGACAGGTTGATTTGGTTGTCTGCGAGCTGGTCGGTAAGTAAGCTTGTTTTTTTTTCCCTTGGATTCATCCATTCCATGGAACCCTGATTGAGAATGGCAGATCTAGTGGTTACCATGGCGCCTGTTGCAACCACCCATTTTGAATGTTAATAAACTGTTTACAGAGTTCTGTATCCATCAAGGCTCATTATCTTTCCCAAATGCAAGGAAAAAATGCCATCCAGAGCCAAGAAAATACCCTTGCAGGCATTGTGGAGTTAGTGAGCAAATTTTCACCAATGCCTTTTATCCCCCTAAGAATTTCCATATTCAGTCTGACTCAGTCTCTCACTTTTCTCTGATTGCTCCACTCCATGTCACCCTTCCCCCCCCCCCTCCTTTTCTTCTCTCTGTGTTCCCTCATTTTAATAATCTCACTCTCCTCTCCTCTTTCTTAACCCCTCTTGCTATCTCCTCTCCTCTTTCTTAACCCCCCTCGCTATCTCCTCTCTCTCTTTCTTAACCCCTCTCGCTATCTCCTCTCCCTTTCTTAACCCCTCTCGCTATCTCCTCTCTTCCTTTCTTAACCCCTCTAGTTATCTCCTCTCCCTTTCTTAACCCCTCTCGCTATCTCCTCTCCCTTTCTTAACGCCTCTCGCTATCTCCTCTCTCTCAACACCTCTCGCTGAAAGAGGGGCCGCTCAAAGAGGAGCTTAAACCAGAGTGCTTGTGTCTCATTACCTCCAGGAAGAGAAGAGCCCCAGGTGCTGGCTAAATGCTGATGCAAGTAGAAGAGAACAAAAAGACCTGGACAGCCGCACACCGGAATGGATAAATCCATCTTTTTATTCAAAATACAGGATCATGGGGTACACAAAACACGACTGTGGGGTGGTACAAGAATAGCTGACGCGCTTCGTACGTACACCAAGTGCTTACTCATAGCTAGCTAAAATGGGAATGAAAAGTTATATATATATATATATATATATATATATATATATATATATATATATACTAAAAATATTAGAACATGTGACCATGCAATGGTGATAATGGCGATAATTTAATTTCAGATGAGAGACGTGCATTTAAACAACTGATGGCAGATGACAGTATTGTCATCAGAAATGCAGATAAGGGTGGGATGGTTGTTGTATTAGATTCAGATATGTATAAAATGGAAGCTTTACGCCAATTGTCTGATACACGCACCTATTTACCACTCAGTTCGAATCCCACTATCCCTTTTAAAAAAGAACTATCCACCTTACTTGACAGGGCGGTGCAGGTAGGCCTTTTTTCTCAGAGGGATAAAGAATCATTTATCCCAGAGCATCCTATCATGCCAGTCTTCCACCATTTATCGAAGGACCACAAGGGGTTAAATCCCCTTACGGGCGACCCATTGTGGCTGGCATAGGTTCACTCAATGAACGTCTGAGTGACTGGATAGACTCTCAACTTCAACCTTTAACCATTAACATGCCGGGTTACCTGAGGGACACCAAACATTTACTTGGTAAACTTCAGGATTTTAAATGGGAGAGCAATTATAGGTGGATAAGTTGGGATGTCACGGGTCTTTATTCCAGCATTCCACATCACTTAGGCCTCCAAGCAGTATCCTAGTTCCTTAGCAGGTCAAGTAAACCTTCTCTAGTTCTCCAAGAGTTCATTTTACAAGCATTGGAATACTTGACACACAACTTTTTCATGTTTGACGGGGGCTATTACTTCCCTCATTAGCCAACCTGTTTATGGGTTGGTGGGAGAGGTCCCGTGTTTTTGGACCAGATAGCCCCTGTCGCTCAGACGCTGTGTTCTTCTGTCGTTTCATTGATGACCTTTTGTTCATCACCTCCCATGAGAATGCAGATTTGAATGCCTGGCTTCTATATTTCAATGATAAGCCTTTAAATCTGAGGTTTACAGGTGTTTTACACACCAACACCATAGAACTTTTGGATGTGAGACTAGTGGGTGCAGGTGGGTCGGTTCATACTAGTCTCTACAGGAAACCTACTGCGGGGAACGCTCTACTCAGAGCCGACTCCACACACCCCAGACATACTGTCAGAGGAGTGCCATATGGACAATTCCTCAGGCTTAAACGCCTATGTAGTACATCTGAGACGTTTAACATAGAAGCCAGCAATATGGCACATAGGTTTAAAGCTCTGGGTTATCCTGATTCTCTTATTAATAAAACACTGAGTACTGTTAAGGCCATCCCCAGACACTCACTTCTAGGGGAAAAACCAAATAAAAGAACGAAACAAAGATTGTCCCAATTTTCAGATAATATCCCAATTTTTTCAACATCATATAGTTCAGAGTTCACCCAAATCAAGGATATCATTAACAGATATCTTCCTATGTTATTTAATGACCCAGTTTATAATGAAATTCTTTCTGGAAGAGTGCAGATGGTTTCCCGCAGAGCACCCACGTTGGGTCGTTCTTTCACCCAGTATATTATATCTTTTATATATATAATATTATATCTTTTATATATATAATATTATTATATCTTACCAGCAAATCAAAGTCCAATTGGTTAAATTTCACAGGAAACTTTAAATGTGGCATAGGAAGCTGCAATTACTGCAACTATATCAAAAAAGGCAAAACTATCCAGTCATGTAGTAATAGTAGAGAGTTTAACATCTCTTCTTTCATCAACTGCAATACCCAATATCTGGTATATGTCATCACATGTGAAAGTTGCAAAATCCAATATGTGGGTCGTACAACATGCCGCCTTAGGGACCGTTTGTACGACCATCTACATGACATAGAGAAAGACAAATTAACAAATGTAGCTAAACATTGGATTTTTGAACATCACAAAAATACATCCAGTCTTTCTATTCAGGGCGTTGAAAAGGTTGTGACTCCTGTTAGGGGAGAGTATAAATTTCAATTGTTGTTTAAACGTGAAGTATATTGGATTTTTTCTTTAAATACCAGAATCCCGTCAGGCTTGAATTATGAATAGGATGTTTCCCGTTTTTATGATTAAAAAATACCTGACTACGAGCTACACATTTTAATATATATTACTCTGTCATTTACACATACACTGCTCTTATTTAGGGGTTCCAATATACCATGAACACGTTTATTTATTTATTTATACATTGCTAGTCATATCTAATTATTTTTGTTTTGATTGGGTTTACCCATATATATATATATTTTTTTTTACATATTTATGGCTTTAGTTTTAGTCAATGAACATCAATATTGATGGTTATCCTTCTAATCCTAACATGGTTATACCTAAGGACGAACTTAAATTGTTCTTCAACATTTAACAACATTTTTTGTTTTTACAACTCCCGTCCCATTCCTTTTCCTCCTCTCTTCTCTTTATTGAATTGTTATTTGAAGTGCCGTATTTTTTTAAATGTTTTTCTCCAAAAGGTTCCCCTTTGTTCACTGGCAGCTCGTACCTATATTTCGTTGCACTTATATCCATATTTTTACAACTAAAATTAGCTGCTTAATACGAATGATTAAACATATATTTATACGTTTTTGGAGAGCGTTTCAATATAGTTCTGCTAAGGGGCGTCTGGATTGGAGTTTTTGCTTCATACGCCATTCCAGTACCCCAATCTCATTTAGTTAGGTTTTGAACCAATATATGCACATGGATATATATATCTTTGTGTAATTACACATCCACATGGATGAGTCCAAGTTTATGGTTCATCACCATTCTAGAAACATAATATTAATCTTGTATATGATGTTTTTATATGGTTGCAGGTACGTCTTTACCACATAACTGAAAAGTTCTTTATACATTCTAAATATATTTTTTGTACTTGTTTTTGAATGTTTGTCTGTGACATATTTGTTTTTCTTTCAGATCATGGGCTTAATGATTATGGACTATGTAGATCTAACAATCATGCTGTTTTGAGATCGCGGCACCTGTTGTTGACTTTTTGCATACTAATTTTGCGTGCAAATCTTGCACATATTCACTCACATGTATTTACCCTTAGTCCTCATCTTATTATACATATATATTTTTTAGAATTGATTGCCCTGTGTCTACACATCTTTTTCATACATGATCAGTCTTTATTCAGATAACATATATATCAATGCCCATTTGTCACTACGCACATTCACATGACCCTGGATAACCGGGTTATAAATTGTTTTATTTGTTCATATTATAACACATATCACCACATACACATTTCTTCACATGTGCTTATTCATTATATGTATATTTTATACATTTATGGATATCACATTATTTTAACACTTATTTCTATTTTTATCTCATTCATTTTTTCACTTTATTTTATTTTATTACATCTCCAAATTGTTGTTTCTATGCTTACTTGCTATGGGGATTTACATTTTAGATTTACTAATCAGCAACAGGTGCGGAGATCCCATACGGCTGCTTCTCAGCTGTTCTGTATCTTCTCACCATTGCATGGTCACATGTTCTGATATTTTTAGTATATATATGGCTTTTCATTCCCATTTTTAGCTAGCTATGAGTAAGCACTTGGTGTAAGTGCAAAATGCGTCAGCTATTCTTGTACCACCCCACAGTCGTGTTTTGTGTACCCCATGATCCTGTATTTTGAATAAAAAGACGGATTTATCCATTCCGTTGTGCGGCTGTCCCGGTCTTCTTGTTATCTTCTATCTCCTCTCTCTCTCTCTCGCTATCTCCTCTCTCTCTCACTATCTCCTCCCTTTCTCAACCCCTCTCGCTATCATCTCTCTCTCTCTCTCTCTCTCTCGCTCTCTCTCTCTCCCTCTCTCTCTCTCAACCCCTCCATGTTCTATTTCTCTCCTGGATCCTGGAAAGAAAAATATTAGTTAAAAAAAGAGAATAATAAAAATGTATTTTGCGTGATGTCTTTTATTACAAATCTATCTTACTTTCACGCATCCATGGACTGGTTAGGGGTCTGAGGAACCCCTGAAAACAGTTCTCTTGGAGGGCGGGGCAACTATGGGTGGGCAGGCGGGTGGAACAGGAGCCTCCACCCCTCTTTTTTCCAGCACCCCCTTCTGAGCACCAGGGTGTTGAAGAGCCTGCTGCTGGTCAGCATAGGACTTGGGTGCTTTGATGGGATCCTTTGTCTTTTGGGGGAACCTCTCTTCAATTGCTGAAGGGCATGTGCAATTGGAATCAGTATAGCATAGCAAAAAAAAAAATAACCAATGAAGTGCTGAACCTATAATAAAAGCATAGGTTTACCATGCTCCATAAGTAAAAAAACAAAAACAAAAAAATGGACATTTCCCACATCAAACTAAGGCAAGCATGAATAAAGCGTAAAATAGGTGAGTGTTGGGCAAATTTCAGAACAAATTTACATTCACTGAGAAATAAAAAGGATGAATAACACAGTACATCAAAGACCTCCTGCACATGGACATACTAAGATACTCCTGTTTATGCTGGATCTTTCTTCCAGGAGATGGCAGAAAAAGCAAGCCTAAAATATGTTTGTTTTGGTGTGTAATTAATGTGGCATTAAGTGTAAACTCGTTCTACTGGCCAGAATATTAATTTATTTTGGCCACTGCCAGCCTATACCTGTATAATAATCTCGTAATCCCACACACTTCCTGGCCTGTGCACGAAGATGTCACTAAGCTCCTCCCTGTGTATTGCGTCACGGTCACATGACTTCATCTGGGGAAACACGTAGAGCAGTAGCTGTGTGATGTCATTGCACACAGACCAGTAAGTGACTGGGACTGCAGGACTATTTTACCAATACAGGCTGTTTATTGAGTGAAGTTGACTTTATGTATTGCAGTTTACCTAAGAGCACTGAGGAATAGTGCACACATTTGCTTCATATTCACATTTGCTTCTTAGCACATGGGACTTATTATATGGTTGCTGGATTTATATGTTTGTTTGTTTTTTTAAAAATACACGTTTTTGAAAAAAAAAATAAGACAACAGTAAAGTTAGCCCAATCTTTTTTTTTATATTGTGAAAGATAATGTTATGCCGAGTAAATTGATACCCAACATGACATGCTTCAAAATTGCACCCTTTCGTGGAATGGTGACAAACTTTGACCCTTAAAAATCTCCATAGGCAATGTTCAAAAATGTCTACAGGTTACCAGTTTTGAGTTACAGAACAGGTCTTTTGCCCTAACGATCGCAGCAATACCTCATATGTGTGGTTTGAACACCGTTTTCATATGCGGGCGTGACTTACATATGTGTTCGCTTCTGCCCGTGAGCTCGGCGTGATGGGGCTCTTTAAATTTTTTTTTTTTCTTATTCATTTTACTTTTTATTTTTTATTTTTACATTGTCCATTTAAGAACAGTGCAGGGCTGCGCGCCCACGATCACACGCATGCCCTGTGTTGATGGGCTGCTGTCATATGACAGCGGCCCAGAACAAGAGCCGCACCGCTCCGCCATCATATGACAGTGGGCGGGCGGCAACAGGTTAAACTGTAACTGAACCCAAAAAGAGATTTGATATATCATAGATAGTATATAGAAATTGTCTTGAACTCCTCCTGTACTTCCTGGTATGTTAAAGTAATACTAAACCCTCACTTTTCCAAGCACTTTCAGCAGCTATTTCATTCACCTAAAGAGCGTGTACCTTCTTTATATTTTAATCCTTACCTATGTTCCAGTTTAAGCTAGTGTCATAAATGATGCCGCTAGTATCCAGTTTCGGGGTGGCTCCTTTTTCTTTCAGTGTCCTATTGAGCCACCCATTGTGTTTGTGTCTCCCTACGCTGTGTGCATCAAAAGAAACATATAGCTCCATAGCCTAGGCTGGCGAGGTCCTCCCCTGCTTCTCACTCCTCCTCCTTCTCCAAGCTAACAGATTGGCTCAATACTGCACTGTCCACCATTAACTCTTTCCTATTAAGACCGGAAGTTCAGGGAAGCAGCAAAGGAGTCAGCAGCATTAAAAATTGCAAGTGCTAGGGTAAGAAATCAAAAAATTGTTTATGGTGAATGTTTTTTTATTGTGTTCAATGCATTACAGTGGTTTTAAATCTCAGACATGAAATCTGAACAAATCTCATATTTCTATAGTGTTTACAGAGCACTAAGTGACATTCCTCTCTGCTGCCCCATTCCTCTGCTATCTGCATAAATCCCTTCTGACAAGTTTTCCTGACACCAAGAGATAAAAGGTGACAGGCAGGGGGGGGGGGGGGTTGCACAGCCTGTGATTGACAGCCTCAGCCCTGTTCCTGTGTGCTGTGTGAAGGTGGGGGTGTCTCTTCCCCCTAATCAGCTCTCAGAGCTCTTGTACAGTGTGTATAATCAGCTCTCAGAGCTCTTGTACAGTGTGTAACTGCAGCCCCCTGCTTTGTGAGTCTTATGCCGACCGGTTTTGCTGTCGGAAAAAACTCTGAAGGTTTCTCCGATGGAACTCCGACGGAATTCCGCTCAAGCGGTCTTGCCTACACACGGTCAAACCACAAGTCCGACCATCCAGAACGCGGTAACGTACAGCACGTACGTCGGGACTAGAAAAAGGAAGTGCAATAGCGATCGCGCTACCCTTTGGGCTCCTTCTGATAATCTCGTGTTTATTTCGTGTTAGTAGAAGTTTGGTGAGAGACGATTCGCGCTTTTCAGCTTTCGTGCTTTTCAGTCCGTTACTGCTCTTCAGTTTGTGCTTGTGGGTTTGTATCTGCTTTTCAGAGCATGTAGACAGTTCGTATCTGTTTTTTCAGTATCTTTTTGTCTGCTTGTTTCTGATTTTCAGCTCGCTCTTCACAGGCCTTGCTGTTCTTCAGTGCGTTCTGACCAGCAGATCATTTTGAAGCCATGTTGTGGGTACGTACTCATCGTAGAGTTCGTGCTGTGCAGGGGCTTGGTGTTGGGGTTCTTACTTTGACCCAAGCTCAGTCCATGAACAGGGCGGGGAGGAGTTCATGGACCAAGAATTGGTTACTCCAGCGTGACCAATTCTCTCACATGCTTTTGCTTCGTGAGATCCAGGAGAATAATCCTGATGATTTCAGGAACTTTCTCAGGATGACGGACCCCATTTTTCACCGTCTGTTGGCTTTGCTGACCCCTTATATTAGCAGGCAGAATACCTGCATGTGGCAAGCTATAGCTCCGGAGCAGTGGCTCGTCGCCACGTTGCGGTACTTGGAAACTGGGAGAAGCCTGCAGCACCTCAAGTTCTCAACAGGCATCTCCCCCCAGGCTCTGGGGATCATTATCCCAGAGACCTGTTCTGCTAATATTCAGGTCCTGCAGAAGGACTATATTAAGGTAAGTTTTCTCCTTTAACATCACATTCTATCGTATTTAATGTTTGCTAATGTTTTGTATTTCTTTCATCATTCCCTAATTACCATGATTGTAATATGCTGTGAATGTCCCCTTTGTGCCCATGCATGCTGTAATCTTTTAATGCTCCTTTTTTGGCCTACATGCATATTTGCCTTCACTAACCTCCCCAGCATGCTATCCTGGGCCCATATACACATATAGCCTAGTCAGTTAACAATGTATTTTGTCAGCTCCATTGTAGTGCTTACCCTAAACACCCCCTAAAATCTGTACAAATGTTATTGTTGTCCTTAAACTCAGGCAGAGTGCCAGAGGCTTTTTTTGGGGGGCACAAACTCATCTCTAACCCTACTCCCCCCTAAAATTTTTACAATGGGCCATCAGAGGGGGGGGGGGGGAATAATCTGATAAGTGGCCCTTATATTTTGTCTTTAAATACTCCTTAAAATAAATGTTATACTGATGTTGGACAAGAATGTTTGTGTCTAATCTGCTTGCAATGTTATGTGCAAAAGTACTAATATTTCTTTTCTGTTTTAACTCCACAGTTTCCTTCAACGCCACAGGAATGGCAGACAGTGGCCTCCCGTTTTGCCGACCGTTGTGACTTTCCCAACTGTGGAGGTACTATAGATGGGAAGCACGTCCACATCATGCCACCACCCTATTTGGGGTCATACTATTTTATCTATAAGGGTTTTCATAGTATAGTGTTAATGGCAAGGGTGTCAGCACAATATGAGTTTCTCTATGTGGACATGGGGAAGAATGGCTGGATGTCGGATGGAGGAGTCTTCACCCAGATGGAGTTTTACCAACGGCTCCAGAGTGGTGGCCTGGGTTTGCCACCTGATGCGGACAACGTTGATGGACTCCCGTTCGTCTTTCTTGCTGAAGTGTTTGGTCTGGGTGAGCACCTGATGAGGCTATTCCCCCAGAGGACCCGGCTGGCTAGAGCCAGAAGAGTCATGGAGAATGCCTTAAGGATAATGGCCAGCCAGTTCTGCCTGTTTCTGACAGCCATACACATGGCGGAGTATAAACTCAACCACATAATCTTATGCTGCTGCATATTGCACAACTTTTTACGTAAAAATTCACACAATTATCATGCCTCAGTTGGGCCTGAGGCCGGACTTACTTCCAATCCTCTTACGGGCCTGGATACTGGCCATCCTGGCTTGGCACCCCAAAGCGCCCGAGAAGTTCGGGAGAAATATGTTAATTATTTTACGGGCCATTGCGATGCCAGACAATGTCTAATTTTTAACAATAAAAAAAATAGATCTGATCAAATCTTGAAATTTCTTTATTGCTTGTGTTTCTTTTTGGCTGTCTCCTAGTTTCTCCTAGAGCACTTGTAGTGCCAAATGGATTTTCCTTTAGTAAATAAGCTCCATTGCCAGCGTAAACACAAAATGACTTACAAAACTGGTATTGAGCATTGAAAGAAGAAGCTACACATTGTTGATTATCAAAATTTTTACTCCGTGCACATTCACATGTGCGTTATAAAAATTTTTAGAAAAATATATTTTTTTTTGCTCAATTTTTTTTTTTTTTTTAGAAACAGGCAAGTTTTAAAACATAACATACACAACTCTGGAACTTACAGAGTTCAACTAAAAAAACTGAAGGCAATATCAGACATTATAGTGTCAAAAATGTCTTGATATTGCCTTCATCAGATAGGGTGAGGTCACCCCTGTAAAAGCCAAATTTTGAAGATGCACACAAATTGGGAGTCCAAATGGGTATTTTGTCCAGGATGAAGCTACGCCATTAGACCCAGTGAAACGATGTCATCAACAACGCAGCCCTGTCCCAGACACCGCGAGTATGGGAAGTGAGGTGAGCGGCAACACTAACCGAAGTCTATAGCAGCAAGTCACTTTACTGTTTACAGGGAGAAACTTCATATCTGTTTGCATACCTCTCACCTACTTTATCCCGGCTTCTGATTTCGGAGGGGGTGAGCTTTTGGAGGTTTGAATTTACCACCACCCCACGAGCCTACAGTGATTAACCTCCCTGGCGGTTTTCCCGAGTGTGGCTCGGGGTTAAAATTCAGCACCATTAGCGGTAACCCCGAGCCACACTCGGGATTGCATCGCAGGATCCTGGTGCCTCCTTACTTACCTTGTCCCCGGGATTCTGCGATGTCCCCCGCAGTGTCCGCGGGCTGTGTCCTGTTCCGAAGCCTCTCTGTGCCAGGCTCCGTTCCCTGCGAGCGTCGCGACGCACTGGGGCGGAGCCTGGCGGCAAATTCAAAAAATGTAAAAAACATAACACATACAGTACTGTAATCTTACAGACTACAGTACTGTATGAAATCATTTCACATCCCATTTGTCCCCAGTGCTCTGGCCCATGCCCTGCATGCAGTTTTATATTGCATATACTATTCTTTCTGCCTGGAAACTGGAGATTGTCCATAGCAACCAAAAAGTGTCCCTTTACGTCAAAAATGGCTTTAGACCAGCTAGAAAACAGCGATAGTAAATTAGAACACTTGCAGAATTGAGCGATAGTGAATCGTGTGGAAATTTATTTTATTACTATTTATTTTTATTTTTTTTAATTATTATTTTTTTTTTATTATATTATAATTTATGTTTTTGTGTTTCAAACTTTATCATACCCGGGATATCTACTAGACTCTTGTTTGGACAGATTTAAGTGTGTTATTGTTAATAATTACAGACCTACAATATAAAACGCCAAATTTCCATGCAAAATTATTGTACCGCTTTCAGCACCTAAAATCAGAAAGAATCATACCGCCAGGGAGGTTAAGTGAGTCCAGCCACCCAATAGCAGAGTGGCCAAGCACGCAAGTGATTTGATTCCCCTGTATATGAAGTGTCCTCTGCATCTTTCTCTTCAACTCATCAGGAAGCATACTTGCAAGCCGAAGACTCCAACGGTAATGTTTGCTGATTTCATAACTACATACTCTTCATATGACCTTATTGGATTGACTGTGTCTTCCATCCCAAATTAAATTATTGATCATTGGATTTTTTGTCAGCACGTTGCAGAGTGGAACCTCAGTATCTACAAGATCAATAGTACCTAATTTTTTCTATATTTTGTTTGCCATTGAGGACTGATATTTCCTTTAACTCTCCCAGCTAAATAATCATCACGGATATACTCAGTATAACATCCCTATTGTTAGGCTTGTTCATCTCAGGCCGTGCCAATCAAGCTCACCAAGCAGCCTTTAGACCCCCTCCCATTCCCATTTCCCCCTCCCCCCACATCCATTGGATTTGCCTGCAGTCATTTGGTTATATTTAGGACACGGGGATCATGTACATTCCCCAATAGTTAAATTAATCCACAAATTCATTTACGAATGAAATCTGAATCACTACTGGCTAACACAATGCGTCCGGACAGTGTTTGATGTTGTCTTGTATTGTTTTATGTTTTGTCCTGTCAGTTGATATAGTTCATGCTCTCTCTTTAATGTCCAACCCTGGACTTGATTAGTTTTTTATACACTGCACCTTACTAATTTTTTTGTCCTTTTTGATACTAATAAATTGTTTAATAAATTTCATTGTTTACGTTTTTGACTTTTTTGGTTTGATCAATTACCTGTTGCTAAAAGTAACCCCTTACTCGGTCCTTTCCACACCGGGTACCCTTCTTTTTTATGTACCAAATGTATTTAACCTGTATCTGCTCAAAACATCGTACTTAATGAGCGAACAATGTTTCCTACGACCGATTACTGTGCCTATGAACATGAAATTCGCCATTTTAAAATGTACAACAGTAAAGAAAGGCACATGGCGCAGCATGCAAGTAAAAATAATAATAGGAACACACGACAAGTACTTACTTTTTAGAAGCACTCTCTTTATTTTTCTATACTGATCCGGCTCCATCAGTTTCAGGTCAGACGAGCGTTTCCTTTTTTGCACCTTGGAGCGTCGTACCCCAAAATTCTGCCGCAGACTCTTCACAACTTTAATCATGATCTTGGCCTTTCGCAAATTAGGGTTTAGGTATGGTCCATGCTTTCCATCATAGTCGTTCCTCCGCAAGATGTACACCATCTCCACCATCTCTTCAAAGGCCACAGTGGAGGCCTTAAATCTCCTCCTCCTCCGGGATCGTGTCGTTTCGGGCTCCAGGCTTTCCTCCTCCTCGTTACAGAAATAATTTCCACACACCTGCTCTTTATCCACCATGTTGCTCCTACTGCACGCCGAAGAGAGAAGGGGCAGGGAATCTTTGAGAAAGAACGTCAGGGGCGGGCGATGCGGGCGGAATTTCACACATGCGCAGTGTATATCAAGCTAACACGCATGTGTCGTACGTACAATCTGTGTGTGGAGGAAGGACAAACGGAAGTGGCGAGCGTCCTAAACGAAGGTAAAATTTGAACTTGCCTATATGTGTTTTTATTAAAATAGGACAGATTGTTTGTGAGTAGGCAGGTACATTTCAAAAAGACAATGTCAAATTAACAAGGAACACCAACCAGCCTCCTTGAGTTTACAAAATACAAGCTAATAATGTTATTGTGGTAACTTGACACACAAAAAAAAAACAAAACAAAAAAAAAAACATATGGACATCACTAGAAAATAATTTAGCAATAATCAAAAAAAAAGGCGATCTTAACCTCCCTGGCGGTATGATTATTTCGGATTTTAGGTGCTGAAAGCGGTACAATTATTTTGCATGGAAATTTGGCGTTTTATATTGTAGGCCCGTAATTCTTAACAATAACGCACTTAAATCTGTCCAAATAAGAGTCTAGTAGATATCCCAGGTATGATAAAGTTTGAAACACAAAAACATAAATTATAATATAATAAAAAATAAAAATAAATAGAAATAAAATAAATTTCCACACGATTCACTATCGCTCAATTCTGCAAGTGTTCTAATTTACTATCGCTGTTTTCTAGCTGGTCTAAAGCCATTTTTGACGTAAAGGGACACTTTTTGGTTGCTATGGACAATCTCCAGTTTCCAGGCAGAAAGAACAGTATATGCAATATAAAACTGCATGCAGGGCATGGGCCAGAGCACTGGGGACAAAGGGGATGTGAAATCATTTCTTACAGTACTGTAATCTGTAAGATTACAGTACTGTATGTGTTATGATTTTTTACATTTTCTTGAATTTGCCGCCTGGCTCCGCCCCCGTGCGTCACGACGCTCGCAGGGAACGGAGCCTGGCACAGAGAGGCTTCGGAGGAGGACACAGCCCACGGACACTGCGGGGGACATCGCAGGATCCTGGGGACAAGGTAAGTAAAGCCACACCAGGATCCTGCGATGTAATCCCGAGTGTGGCTCGGGGTTACCGCTAATGGTGCTGAAATGTAACCCCAAGCCACACTCGGGAAAACCGCCAGGGAGGTTAATGAAAAAAAATGATAAAAAAAGATGACTATAAAAAATAATTCTCAACCTTATTCTGGAGATCTGGCTTTAAAATAATAAAAGATAATTCAGGAGATCACGAGAAATAATAAAGAAATACGTTTGTGAGAACTCTGTGTGAATATCAGCAGAAATCAGCGTTCATTCTTCTAGCATTATAAAGCACAAAAGAATGCGCTGCATTAAAAGATCACAGAATTTGCAGCGTTAGGAATGTGCTAGCTCCATTACGAATGCTAGTTTTACCACCGAGTGCTTCCGTCTCGTACTTGCTTCAGAGCATGTGTCGTTTTTGGTACGTCGGAACAGCATACAGACGAGCGGTTTTACCGATAGTTAGTTCCGTCGGAAAAATTTAGAACGTTAGAATGTTCACTATCTAAGCCATCAGAATTTTTGACGTAAAAAGTCTGATGGGGCATACACATGGTCAGAAAATATGATAAAAAGCTCCCTTCTGACTTTTTCTGACGGACATTCCGCTTGTGTGTACGCAGCATTACAAGGATGTACAGGACAAGTGGCTGCAAATAAACAGGTACAACTTATGTAGGAGGATTTGTTTAATCTCTGTACCCCTGAGGCCAGCCACTTCACTGGGTAGGTTTACAACTACTTTAAGCTACAAAAATGCTGAGGGTTTAATATGACTTTAAGGTACCTAGGCACTCTTGTGCCTGTAACCTCATAGCTGCAGCGTAAGATCTCGAGCACTGATGTCCTGACTGCTAGACTCAGGAGATTTGGTGATGTAACTACAGTGCTGCACACAGTTTTCCTTGGTGGATATTCTGACATGGCAGAAAAACCCCTACTTCTACCAAGATAGCTGTTTCCACACTAAGACACAGTGCAGAACATAGCATGGTAAGTCAATAATGTGGAACGATCAGCTGCAGAAATTTCCAGTAATATTTATACTAGAACGTAACCGACCAGCTTCCACAACATACATTTTTACAGGTCCAACAAATTCTAATGCTGCGTACACACGGTCGGATTTTCCAACAACAAATATTCTATGGGAGCTTGGTGTCGGAAATTCCGACCGTGTGTAGGCTCCATCTGACATTTTCCGTCGGAATTTCCGACAAACCAAATTTGAGATCTGGATCTCAATCTTTCTGACAACAAAATCTGTTGTCGGAAATACCGATCGTGTGTATTCTAACGCACAAAATTTCATGCATGCTCAGAATCAAGCAGAAGAGCTATTGAACTTCATTTTTCTCGGCTCGTCGTACATGTTGTATGTCACCGCGTTCTTGACGTTCGGAATTTCTGACAAGATTTGTGTGACCGTGTGTATGCAAGACAAGTTTGAGCCAACATCCGTCGGAAATAAATCCACGTTCTTTTGTTGGAATGTGCGATCATGTGTACGTGGCATAAGACATCAAATGACGTCCAGCAAACCATTTGGATTTAGATAACAGGATTCCCTACGTGGAGTGGTACACTGACAGAACAGACATTGAAATAGTATTAAACTCAAAACCAAAAATGAATATATCGCAGCTTACTAATCATCAGATGGGGTGGTTTTATCAGTTATATTTCCTTTGGCTTTTTTTCCCCCCTCTGTTTTCCCCAGTGATCTGGCCAGTAACACACCTCCTGTATTGGTGAGATGCATCTCTGGATGAATGAGCACAGGAGGCACAGCAGACAGCACCATTGCCAGTCTGGGGGGGAATGAAAGCCAAACTCCAGCTCACACTTTATAATCAGTTACGGCAAAAAAATGTTTTCCTTTTGGTAAAAGGTTTGGCATGAATAAATAAAAGCTGCTCATTTTATTCACCCCTGCCAGTATTAAGTGGTCTATCTCATCCATGTAAACTGATACCTTCTGCTGGAGAGCTGGAGTGCTTGTGCTTTTGAAAAAAACAACAGACTTGCTGGCTGGTTCTTTGGATAAAAATAGAAGCAAGAAAGCCTAAAAAAGAAAATGAATGCAGCCATCACATTTAGGAATTGATAAGATGCGATATACAGTGCCTCGTAAAAGTATTCATACCCCTTGAAATTTTTCAGATTTTGTCATGTTATAGCCAAAAACGTAAATGTATTTTAATGGGATTTTATGTGATAGATCAACACAAAGTGGCACATAATTGTGAAGTCAAAAGGAAAATGATAAATGGTTTTCAACATTTTTTACAAATAAATATGTGAAAAGTGTGGCGTGCAATTTTATTCAGCCCCCTTTACTCTGATATCCCTAACTAAAATCTATTGGAAACAATTGCCTTCAGAAGTCACCTAACTAGTAAATAGAGTCCACCTGTGTGTAATTTAATTGCAGGCCGGGCAAGTAGAGCGTTAATCAGAGAAGCAGCCAAGAGGTCCATGGTAACTCTGGAGGAGCTGCAGAGATCCACAGCTCAGGTGGGAGAATCTGTCCACAGGACAATTATTAGTCGTGCACTCCACAAATCTGGCCTTTATGGAAGAGTGGCAAGAAGAAAGCTATTGTTGAAAGAAAGCCATAAAAAGTCCCGTTTGCAGTTTGCGAGAAGCCATGTGGGGGACACAGCAAACATGTAGAAGGTGCTCTGGTCAGATGAGGCCAAAATTGAACTTTTTGGCCTAAAAGCAAAACGCTGTGTGGCAGAAAACTAACACTGCACATCACCCTGAACACGCCATCCCCACTGTGAAACATGGTGGTGGCAGCATCATGTCGTGGGGATTCTTTTCTTCAGCAGGGACAGGGAAGCTGGTCAGAGTTGATGGGAAGATGGATAGAGCCAAATTCAGAGCAATCTTAGAAGAAAACCTGTTATGCCGCGTACACACAAGCGGAATTTCTGACAGAAAGAGTCTGATGGGAGCTTTGCGTGTGTATGCCCCATCAGACTTTTTCCGTCAAAAATTCAGACGGACTTAGATAGAGAACATGTTCTATATTTTTCAGACAGAACAAGTTGGAAAACCCGTTCGTCTGTATGCTGTTCCGACGCACCAAAAATGAAGCAAGTACGAGACGGAAGCTATTGGCTACTGGCTATTGAACTTCTGTTTTCTAGTCCCGTTGTACGTGTTGTCAGTCACCGCATTCTGGACGGTCAGAATTTGGTGTGACCGTGTGTATGCAAGACAGCCTGAGCGAAATTTCGTCGGAACTCCGTCGTAAAAACCTTTAGAGTTTATTCCGATGGCAAAACCGGTCGTGTGTACAGGGCATTAGAGTCTGCAAAACACTTGAGACTGGGGCGGAGGTTCACATTCCAGCAGGACAAAGACCCTGTAATAAATGTTTGCTTTTGGGTTTATTACCCCTGTAAGATTCAGTTTAGAGTGTAAAGCCTCATACACACGATTTTCCAACGGGAATTGTGTGATGACAGGCTGTTGGCGGAAAATCCGACTGTTTGTATGCTCCATAGGACAATTGTTGTCAGATTTTCCGGACAAATGTTGGATGGCAGGCTTTAAAATTTTCCACGGACAAATGTCTGTTGTCCGTTTTTCCAAGTGAGTGTACACAAGTCCTTCGGACAAAAGTCCAACGTACAAACACGCATTCTCAAGGACGAGCCAGAAGCGGTCGGTCTTGTAAACTAGCATTCGTAATGGAGAATTAACATTCGTGACGTGGCAAATTATGAAATCTCGAAATGTAGCGCACAATTCTCTTCTTCTTTAATGGGATAATAATGAAGCTGCTTTGCTGGTGATACTGATGGAGTTATAGCAAACGTATTTTAAAAGCCTTTTATTTTCTAGTGATATCAAGAATAATATTATTATGCTTTTTTTTTTGGCACAACACCATTATCCCGTAGTTTTTAAGATCAAAGATACAACTATATTGGTGTTCCTTGTCAATTTTACGTTGTATTTTTTAAATGTAACTGCCTACTCCCAAATTGTCATTTGAAGTAAAACACATAGGGGGTTATTTACTAAAGCCAAATCCACTTTGCACTACCAGTGCACTGAAAGTACACTTGGAAGTGCAGTCGCTGTAAATCTGAGGGGGACATGCAAGGAAAATAAAAAACAGCATTTTAGCTTGCACATGATTGCATGATAAAATCAGCAGAGCTTCCCCTCATTTCAGATCTACCCCTCAGATCTACAGCAACTGCACTTCCAAGTGCACTTGTAGTGTAAAGTGAATTTGCCTTTAGTAAATCAACCCCATAGCCAAGTATTATTCTATACAATTTTTTTATTGTGTGTTAAAAAAAGAAAACAAATAAAATTAGACATTCTATCTGCCAATAGAAATTAACCAAAAAGTGCATTCTATGCATCCAAAAATATAGAAAATATACCAAATCAAATCACTATTCAACCAAAAAATTAAATAAAAGCCTCATTCATGTGTCCTGCTTCTTAATATAGGGGGTCATCAATGCCAAGAGTTGGTGAAAGCAGGGGTCCGTCATCCGGAGACAATTCCGAAAATCATCCGGATTATTCTCCTGGAGCTCCCGCAGCAAAGGCATATGACATAATTGGTCACGATTAATAAAGCAACCAATTTTTGATCCAATAAATCCTCCTCCTCCTGTTCCTGGACTGGGCTTGGGTCAAAGCAATAACTCCAAGGCCAATAATAAATAACACGTTATCTCCTCCGATTCCGCAACATGTCTGGTTGACGAATGGCCATTCAGAAACTAACTGAAAAGCACAAACTGAAAAGCGCAAAATGAAAAGCGCAAAATGAAAAGCGTAAATCAACACTCAAACTTCTACTAACACGAAATTAGCAGGAGGAGCCCAAAGGGTGGCGCTAAATAGCTGAAAAAACATGTAATACTTCACTACGTTCGTGTTTGTTGGCTGACAATTCCTTGCTGTTTTTATGCAAGACAAAATCCATGCACACGCCTTCAGACAAAAGTCTGAGGTTTTGTTTGAAAATCCGATCGTGTGTACAAGGCTTAACACTAAAATCCCTGCATCTGCAGACATCCACGATCTAACACTAACCTATCTAGCCCTGTAAAGAAGAAATCATTATACATACCTTTTTCGAAGTCGCTCGGGTTGGTCTCCAACGGCGGAAGCTCTGCAGAGGAGACAGCCAACAACGGCTGTAAAATGAATGGGAAGTGACTTTACCCATAGACTTACTATGGGGCTTCTGTTGTTGGCTGTGTCCTTTGCACCCACCTTCACAGAAAAGCCACAGCTGACAGCTCAGCATGGGATCGGGCCTGATCGGCTTCAAAAAAAGGTATGTATACTGATTTCTTCTTTACAGGTCTAGATATGTTAGGGTTAGATTTTGGATGTCTGTAGATGCAGGGATTTTAGTGTCAGTGTGGACCTCTACTTTAGGTGTTTTTTTTTGTAATGCAGCCATCAGTTTACATGTGCTAAGTATGCATATCTCACACATTCCATGACGACGGAAGTCTTCAGGGTAAAATCACGGCTCTATAGCTGGATTAGACGACAGTATAATTTGATTAATTTTCCTACTGTTCTTACAATAAATTCAGATTTTTTTTTTTACTGCTAACACATTGCAATTATCATTATGCAATCTTTACAAACAACATGCTCCCTGGCTGCAGACTGTCTGGACTTTAGCAGCAGAACTTGTTGTATTTGAACATACCACAATACATGGACTTCAAAGAATAAGTACACTCTAAACTAAGAAATCACATTTGTAAAGTGTATCCAAAAGGTCAAAAATCATGGAAGTCTACACAGACATGGAGACAAACTCAGTGAACCTAATGGAGGATAAGCTACTATTTGTTATTTTTTGGGGGGTTTAGATTCACTTAAAGTGTTACTAAAACCAGGAGCCTGCAGTACATGAAAATTCAATTATCTTAGTAAATATAAACAGCTAAATACTTTCTCATCAGCAGTATATAGCAGTCTTAAAAAATTGTTTGTGTAAATATTTTCCTTCGCGCTAGTGGATGTGACACAATAAAGGTGATCAAATAAAAAGTGCTGTATTAAATAAACTACTGTGCACAAATACTAATATTGCCGCAAAATGAGGGTGTTCACACAAAACACTATTGGAATAAATATTAAATGAAATTTCGCGCAATATTTGTGAAATAAAAATCAGACTCTAATGACTGCTGAATAGTGAATTCCTTTTCCAGGCATATGGTGGTTACTGCGATTAATTAGAAAGTGTGGAAAAAACAGCATAAACTATAATAATTATACCACCCTTGGTATAATTATTATAGTTTATGCTGTTTTTTCCACACTTTCTAATTAATCGCAGTAACCACCATATGCCTGGAAAAGGAATTCACTATTCAGCAGTCATTAGAGTCTGATTTTTATTTCACAAATATTGCGCGAAATTTCATTTAATATATATAGCAGTCTTGTGACTTCTATCAGTTCCTAGTAAAGCTTGTAGGAGGAGTTTTCATTCTCCCCTGACCCTCTGTGTGGACAGTGCTGATTGGCCCTGTGCTGATCACATGCACTCTCCCAAGAAAAAAGTAAAACTCTCTAGCAATACACACCAAACTGAGCATGTGCAGCCTGACTCCTAATGCTCTGTTCTATCAAGAGATGGGTTGGAGTCAGTTAAAGAAGAGGAGAATTAGAGAGACAGGTTCCACAGTGAGTATAACAAGCATGCTTTACTGCATATACACACTGTAAATCAGTCTGTATAAATCAGTCTGTATATGCAGTAAAGCACTCTTGTTATACTCACTGTGGAACCTAAGGGATTAATCCTGCGCATTGTGTAAAAAGGCTGTTTGATCCTGTCTTCTCTGAACCTCTCCTTCTTCCACAGTCCCCAATCCATCTCCTGATAGTACAGAAAGAGCCTTGGTGGCATTCTGCACATCCTCAGTTTGGAGTATATTGCTAGAGAGTTTTCTTTTTTTTTGGGGGGGGGGGGGTGCATGTGATCAGCACAGGGCCAATCAGCACTGTCCAGATAGAGGGTCAGGATTCATGCAGCCTCACAGAACCTAATGAAAACTCCTCCTACAAGCTTTAACCAGTGCTTGGCCGCACACTGATAGAAGTCACAAGAATGCTATATACCGCTGATGAGAAAAGGTATTTTATACTTACTAAAATACTAACTAAAATAATTGCATTTCCATGTTCTGTGTACTGTGGGGGACCAGATATAGTGAATGCAGGGTCTTGGGTTTAGTAAAGATTTACTAACTGGAGTACTGAGCTCATACAGTTACTATACAATAATACATAAAAGCCTGGCTTTCAGGATTGAAACCATTCATATGTGGGAGAATTACCATAAATAAAAATAATCCCTATGTGTTTTCAAACAAGTTCATTTACATCACTGTTGAATAAAGCCCATGCAGCATTTTTATTTATTTATTTATTTATTTATTTTTACTAGAAATAATAAATATGTGAAATATTAAGCACCTTATTTTAGCATTTAGAGTGTATGTGTCAAAGTGTTTGATTACATTTTTTTTTCTTTTTGTAGGAAAGCAATAAATCAAAATCATTTTTTCTTTTCCATCATTGCAATTTTGTGTGGGTGTACAACTGATGAAAGCAGATTTAAAACGATCATATTACTGCACATAATAGACAGACAATATTTTTATTTTAAATATGGAGCAGTTTTCATGGCAATGGGACTGCCATCAGGTTAGAATTGGGGGGGGGGTGACTTCTGCTGGGGTGCACAGGACCTAGCAGAATGAGTAAAGATGACCAATAATCGCTGGTCGCTTGGTTTTCCTTTCCTGGGTAAGGCTGGGTTCACACTAGTGCGAATTGGATGTGGGTTCAGCAGTCAGCAGCTACATATCGGGTCCCTAGCACCAGCATCTTATCTGTGGGCAGCCAGCTGTGCTGCTTGTGGCGCTGTGCTCTGTGAATGGTCCCGCAGTCTTCTGGGACCTGTGACATGTGCCAAAAGACTGCGGGGAGGGAGTGGGAGCGAGTACCTGTCAAAACTAGGTACCCACTCCCCCCCAAATAAATTACCTGCCGGGGGGAATTAGAGTGGAACTTCTCCTTTTGGGTGAAGCTTCACTTTAACCACTTCCTTACTGGGCACTTAAACCCCCCTCCTACCCAGACCAATTTTCAGCTTTCAGTGCTCTCACACTTTGAATGACAATTACTCAGTCATGCAACACTGTACCCAAATGATTTTTTTTGTCCTTTTTTTCATACAAATAGAGCTTTCATTTGGTGGTATTTGATCACCTCTGGGTTTTTTAATTTTTGCGCTATAAATGAAAAAAGACCGAAAATTTTCAAAAAAAAAATGCTTTTTTCTTCGTTTCTGTGATAAAATTTTGCAAATTAGCAATTTTTCTTCATAAATGTTGGCCACAATTTATACTGCTACATATCTTTGGTAAAAATAACCCAAAGTAGTGGACATTATGTGGTCTGTGTGAAATTTATAGAGTCTACAAGCTATGGTGCAAATCGTAAAAAAAGGATCACATCTGATCACACCTGATGTACTGAGGCCCATCTCATTTCTTGAGACCCTAACAAGCCAGGAAAGTACAAATGCCCCCCAAATTACCACTTTTTGGAAAGTAGGCATTCCAGGGTATTTAGTAAGAGGCATGGTGAGTTATTTGAAGTTGTCATTTTTTCCCACAATTCTTTGTAAATTAAGGTTTTTTTTATTTTTTATATTTTTTTCAGAAAATTGTCATTGTAATAGCTTATTTCTCTCACATGGAATGTGCATACCACAAATGACACCCAAAAATACATTCGGCTACTCCTCCTGAGTATTACAATACCACATGTGTGGGACTTTTTCACTAACTGGCCACATACAGAGACCCAACATGCATGGAGCACCATCAGGTGTTCTAGGAGCATAAATTACACATCTCATTTCTCACCCACCTATTACACTTTTGAAGGCCCTAGAGCACCAGGACAATGGAAACGCCCACAAAATGACCCCATTTTGGAAAGCTAACACCCCAACGTATAATCTATGAGGCATACTGAGTCTTTTGAACGGTTCATTTTTTTCCAGAAGTTTTTGGAAAATGTGGAAAAAAATGAAAACGCATTTTTTTTTACACAAAGTTGTTGGTTTATAAGATATTTCCAACACATAGCATTTACTAAGCAAAAATAACACCCCGAAATACATTCTGCTACTCCTCCTGAGTAAAACGATACCACATGTGTGAGACTTTTACACAGCCTGACCACATACAGAGATCCAACATGCAAGGAACACCATCAGGTGTTCCAGGGACACATAGCATGCACATACCAAGAATTACACCCCAAAATACATTATGCTGAGCAAAGAGAAACAAAAGATTACCTGTGGTTTTAGTAGCACAGTTGTCCACAGGAGGATAGCACTGGTCCAGGCAGCAGGCAGGGACTCGGTCAGCAACAGCGAACACAATTTTTCAGGCAACAGGCAGAAATGCTGTCCATAGTCAGTACAGGCAGCAGGCAGGGATACTGTCCATAGGTCAGTGCAGTGCAGGGTCAGTGCAGGCAGAGATTGTCAGCAGTGCCAAAATATTTATCTTGGTAGTAGGCAGGAACATGGTCCATGTACTGTGGTCAGTGCGACAAACAGAGGCATGACGGCAGTAAGTCCCACAGGCAGCAGGCAGAAGTAGGGCCTCGTTCAGGACAGAATGGGGACAGGGGTAGAGGCTTCTCCCACCCAAATCTCTTTGAAGCCTCCTAGTCTCCAGACCCTAATCTAGGAATGAGAAAACAAAGAAAATTGTTTTCTTCATCCAGAAAAACTATTCTGGAGCCCCTCACATATGTGAGACCCCTGTGTTGAATCCCACTAGTCCAGTTGCAGGGTACAAGATCAGTCCAAGAGGCAGGCAAGAGGCATGGTCAAACAGTCCAAGGTCAGTTCCAGATCAGGCAGAGGTATGTACAGAATCGTTAGGCAGAAGCATGGTCGAATAACAGTCCAGGGTCAGTTCCAGATCAGGCAGCGGTATGTACAAAATCGGCAGGCAGAAGCGTGGTCGAAAAACAAGCCAGGGTCAGTTACAGAGCAGGCAGTGGCATAAGGGGTGTGAAGGCAGGAACTGAGGATTACGTTTACCATACTTCACTAATAATTTAGTGAAGTATGGTAACGGCGGAAACATTCACCTATACAGAGGCCTGATTGGGAAGGACAATGCGCACAATAATAAGATGTGTCTCTTCTGACTCCTGCTCTGGTACACACCTTACATCTTTTTTGACGTCTTTGGCCTGTTGGTTTGGGAGGGAGTTTATCTGGAAAGTGGCGTTCGGAGAGTCGACCAACAACATCTGATCGGATGTTTTCTGGTGGGCCGTTCGGAAATATAAGGGCAGTGTAAATTTCCTCCTGGTAGCCAAGGAAGGGTTGGGGGTTTTGGGTGGAGTTGCGGTAAATGATATAGGAGTTGTATATGGCCCATTGAAAAAAATAAATTGCTACTTTATTGTACCAATGGTATGTCCGTTTTGTGGCAAGGTATGGTTCCAACATTTGATCGTTGAAGTCGACTCCCCCCATAAACAAATTGTATTCATGGATGCATGTGGGTTTCTGGATGGGACCATTCCTTCTGGGGATTTCCACATAGGTGTTATTGTGGATGGAAGACAACATGTACACATCCCTTCTGTCCCTCCAATTTACTGCCAGAATCTCTTTGTTACGCAGACTTGCCGTTTCTCCTTTTCTCAACTTCTTATTAACAAGACTTTGAGGAAATCCCTTCCGATTCTTTTTTACGGTGCCACATGCTGGCGTCTTCTTCCGATGAAGGTTGTGGAACAGGGGCAGAGAAGTGTAGAAGTTGTCTACATACAGGTGGTATCCTTTGTCGAGTAGGGGGTATATGAGGTCCCAAACAACTTTCCCGCTGGTTCCCAAGTAGTCCGGGCAATTAGGGGACTGCAGCTGGGTGTCCTTCCCTTCGTACACTATGAAGGAATATGTGTACCCTGTGGCTCGGTCACATAGTTTGTACACCTTCACCCCATAGCGGGCCCTTTTGCTGGGGATAAATTGTTTAATATTAAGCCTGCCGCTAAATTTCACAAGGGACTCATCCACATATATGTGTTGGCCGGGGATAAACAGCTAGGGGAATACTTCAGAAAAATAATTTAATATTGGCCGAATTTTGTAAAGCCTGTCATAATTTGGATCATTTCGGGGAGGGCACTGGGTATTGTCGCTGAAATGTAGGAACCTCATTATCATCATATACCTGGTTCTGGGCATTACCGCGGAGAAGAGCGGCATGTGGTGGAGGGGGTGAGTTGACCAATAGGAACGGAATTAATTTTTTTTTGGTGAGCCCCATATTAAATGTGAGGCCCAAAAAAAAATTGAACTCCTCCACTGTCAGGTCTCTCCACTCATAGGGACGGGCATAATATGACGTGGGATTTTGCAAAATAAATTGCTGTGCATACAGGTTGCACTGGGTAACAATTGACGCCAACATGTCCTCCGTAAAAATTAAATTAAAAAAATTAATTGGGTAAAAGTTCTCTGTATCCACCTGGACTCCTGGCTGGGCAGTGAAAGGGGGAACGCTAGCTTCTCCTGAATTAGGAGGAAGCCACACGGGGTTCTGGAGGGCATAGGGAAGGCTGGCATGGGACCTAACCCTTTGGGGCTGAGGTGACACCCCACTGGTACTTGGCCTTTCTTGCCGAGGTACTGCAGTGCTGGTGGATGCCACTGCGGTGCTGGTGGATGCCACTGCCTCCTCACTAGAACGCCTTCGTTTGGCGGGCCGAGTTTCTTCCTCCTTCTGAGTCTGTTAGTGTTCCGCTACTGAGGACTGGCTCGTAATTTACGTCAGAATCCGAATTGGATAGGGAATCCGAAAAAGAGAGCCCCCCGTTGCTCTCGTCGGCCGTGGAAAGAATGTGGTATGCCTCCTCGGCGGAAAAGCTTTTTTTGGACATGGCTGCTGGTGGTTATGAGATTGCACAGGTGTGTGCTAAGCCTGCACTGATGAGGTGGCACTGATTGATGGCACAGATGTGCACTGATGAGGCGGCACAGATGGGCACTGATCGCACAGATGGGCACTGATCGCACAGATGGGCACTGATGAGGTGGCACAAATGGGCACTGACGAG
Source organism: Lithobates septentrionalis (assembly GCA_037952835.1). Classification (NCBI taxonomy): domain Eukaryota; kingdom Metazoa; phylum Chordata; class Amphibia; order Anura; family Ranidae; genus Lithobates; species Lithobates septentrionalis. The sequence goes on from JBBDGP010000244.1 coordinate 1,110,378, forward strand.
GCGGCACAGATGGGCACTGAGGAAGCAGCACAGATGTGCACTGATTGATTGCACAGATTTACACTAATGAGGTGGCACAGGTGGGCACAGATATGCACTGATGTGGCACTGGTGAGGTGGCACAGATGGGCACTGATGAGGCGGCACAAATGGGCACTGATGAGGCGGCACAAATGGGCACTGATGAGGCGGCACAGATGGGCACTGAGGAAGCAGCACAGATGTGCACTGATTGATTGCACATATTTACACTAATGAGGCGGCACAGGTGGGCACAGATATGTACTGATGTGGCACTGGTGAGGTGGCACAGATGGTCACTGATGAGGCGGCACAGATGGGCACTGATAAGGCAGCACAGATGGCCACTGATAAGGCGGCACAGATGGGCACTGATGAGGCGGCACAGATGGGCACTGATTGCACAGATGTGCACTGAGGCGGCACAAATGGGCACTGATTGGTACAGATGGGCACTGATGAGGTGGCACAGATGGGCACTGATGAGATGGCACCGATGGGCACTGATGAGTTGGCACAGATGCGCACTGATTGCACAGATGCGCATTGATTGCACAGATGCGCACTGATTGCAGATGGGCACTGATGGGCACAGACGAGCACTGATGGGCACAGACGGGCACTGATGGGCACAGACGGGCACAGACTGGCACTGATGGCACAGATGATACACTGATGGCACAAGTGGGCACTGATGCGCACAGGTGGGCACAGATGGCACTAGATGGATGTCACTGTGGGCACTGTTGGGCACTGAGAGAGTCGGCAATGAGAGATGATCTCAATTGTTTACATTTCAGAACATCTCTCATTGAAGGCGGCGATCCAAGGGACACGGCCAACACAGATTTTCCCCGAGACGCGCTCATGAGAGCGCGCTGGGAACGAGGAAAGGGGACGATGTCAATAGACGTAGTCCCGGTATTTTAGATCCGCGCTGTTGCCGTCATTTGGCAATGGCCCGGATCTGAAGTGATTAAATGCATTCTCTGCATTATGGTAAAAAAAAAAAAAAAACACTAACTGTTCTAGCCCCCCATGTTACTAAACACTTACCTAAGTCCTGTCACCAATCCAGCGCTGTCCGGGCTGCAGCCCCGCTCTCCATTTCTTCCTCCTTTCACAGGAAACTCTGAGAGCAGCGGGAGCCATAGGCTCTTTCTACTGTCAGTCAAACTCCTGTGAGGAGGGAGGGGGAGTGTGACCAAGCTACGCTGTGTGTGTCTATGGACGCACACAGCCCGGATTGGGAGTGCGCCCGCACAGGTGCCCCTTTAGCACCGAGGAGAGACTTGGAAAAAGAAGGAGCAGACAGCGCCAGCAGGGGAACACCAAAGAGAAGGTAAGGAACCGCTTTGTGCAACATACATACATACATACATATACACATACATACACACACACACATAAACACACACACAGAGGTAGTGCTCATAAAATTAGAATGTCATCAAAAAGTTATTTTATTTCAATAATTCAAAAAGTGAAACTCATATTTTAAATTGATGCGTTACACACAGAGTGATATATTTCCAGCATTTTTCTTTTAATTTTGATGGTTATGGCTTACAGGTAGTGAAAACTCAAAATTCAGTATCTCAGAAAATGAGAATATTACATGTGACTAATAAAAAAAAAAGGATTTTAAATACACAAATGTTGGCTTACTGGAAAGTATGTCCATGTACAGTATAGTATGCACTCAATACTTGGTTACTCCTTTTGCATGAATTACTGCATCGATGCTGTGTGGCATGGAGGCGATCAGCCTGTGGCACTGCTGAGGTGTTATGGAAGCCCAGGTTGCTTTGATAGAGGCCTTCAGCTCGTCTGCATTGTTGGGTCTGATGTCTCATCTTCATCTTGACAATGGTCCACAGATTCTCTATGGGGTTTAGGTCAAGCGAGTTTGCTGGCCAATCAAGCAGAGCGATAACATGATCCGTAAACTAGATATTGGTACTTTTGGCAGTGTGGGCAGGTGCCAAGTCCTGCAGGAAAATGAAATCAGCATCTCCATAAAGCTGGTCAGCAGAGGGAAGCATGAAGTGCTCTAGAATTTCCTGGTAGAGGGCTGCGCTGACACGAGCCTGAACCGTTGATACAAGGCAGGATGAATCCATGCTTTCATGTTGTTTACTCCAAATTTTGAACCTACTATCTCAGCTGAAATTGAGACTCAGACCAGGCAACATTTTTCCAATCTTCTATCGTTCAATTGTGGTGAGCCTGTGTGAATTGTAGCCTCAGTTTCCTGTTCTTAGCTGACAGGAGTCGCACCTGGTGTGGTCTTTTGCTGCTGTAGCCCATCTGCTTCATGGTTCAATGTGTTTTGCTTTCAAAGATGGTATTCTGTATACCTTAGCTGTAACGAGTGGTTATTTGAGTTACTGTTGCCATTCTATCATCTCAAACCAGTCTGTCCATTCTCCTCTGACCTCCAACATCAACAAGGCATTTTCATCCACACAACAGCCACTCACTGGATATTTTCTCTTTTTTCAGACCATTCCCTGTAAACCCTAGAGATAGATGTACGTGAAAATCCCAGTAGATCAGCAGTTTTTGAAATACTCAGACCAGCCCGTCTGGCATCTACAACCATTCCAAGTTCAAAGTCACTTAAATCCCATTTCTTTCCTATTCTGATGCTCGTTTTATGCCGTCTAGATGCATTTTATTGCTGCCATGTGATTGGCTGATTAGCAATTTGTGTTACCAAGCAATTGAACAGGTGTACTTAATTAAGTGGCTGGTGAATGTACATTTACAGTAAAACCTTGGTTTCAGAGTAACTTGGTTTGAGAGCATTTTGCAAGACAAGCAAAATGTTTTAATACATTTTGACTTGATATACAAGTGATGTCTTGATATACAAGTAGCGTCACGTCACAACTGAGTATAAAAGAGAAGAGAGGCGCCTCTAAGTTTACCAATATGGTTACATATAATAAAGGTACAACATTTAGCAACATATTGCTACACTTAGAGGCGCCTCTCTTCACAGGCGTTGCCAGGGGGGCGGGGGGTGCGGGCGGCACCGGGTGACACCCGCCAGAGGGGTGACACCTCTGGGCAGCGGCACTGCTCACTAACACCGCACGCTGCACAGTCCTCACCCCTACACAGCGCTGCGCACAGCAGAGCGGACCGAAGCCGCCTCCCCCTCCTCTCTGTTTACGGAGGGGGAGGAGGAGGAGTCCGGGGGATATATGCCGCTGTGCCTATCCCGCGCTGTTCTGAGGTCTGTAAAGTTTTTATCCAAATATACATAGTTGGTGGAGGGGGGGGGGGGGGGGTGACACCAATTTTTTCCGCACCGGGTGACAACAACCCTAGTGACGCCACTGCCTCTCTTCTCTTTAATACTCTGTAGCTCCTGCTGGATTTTGCTTCTAATCCCCTTGTGGAGGCTTCCATTTGTGGATGGACATTTTATGGTTACACAACCTAAACACATTGTTATAATCTTTTTATATGGACTTTTATATGGACCTATGAATAAATGGTTGTGGAACGAATCATCTGAGTTTACATTATTTCTTATGGGGAAATTTGCTTTGATATACAAGTGCTTTGGATTACAAGCATGTTTCTGGAACGAATTATGCTCGCAGTTCAAGGTATATATATATATATATATATATATATATATATATATATATATATATATATATATATATATTTTTATTTATATATACACTTTAGAGTCACTTTAACCACTCCCCTACCGCGCATAGTCATATGACGGCGGCAGGAACCCTTTGTCCCTCGGGCCGCCGTCATATGACGTCTTTTACTTCTGAGCCTCTAGGGGGCATGCGCCCACCGCGTCCCTAGGCACCCAATGCGCTTGCCCGGTGGCCGCGATGTCCGCCGGGCACCCGCGATTGCCCGTGAACACAGCAGATCCACATCCTGTACTAGTGTGTTCCCAGTACAAAGGAACACCGATCGGTCTCCTCCCCTTGTGAGTCCCCACCCCCTACAGTTAGAATCACTCCCTAAGAAACATAATTAACCCCTCAGTCACCCACTAGTGTTAACCCCTTCCCTGCCAGTCACATTTACACAGTAATCAGTGCATTTTTTATAGCATGGATTGCTGTATAAATGTGAATGGTCCCAAAATAGTGTCAAAAGTGTCCGAAGTGTCCGCCGCAATATCGCAGTCACGATAAAAAAAAAAATCGCAGATCGCCGCCATTACTAGTAGAAAAAAACAACAACAATAAAAATGCCTTAAATGTATCCCCTATTTTGTAGACGCTATAACATTTGCGTAAACCAATCAATATACGCTTATTGAGATTTTTTTTTTTTTACCAAAAATATGTAGAAGAATACATATCGGCCTAAACTGAGGAAAAGATTTGAACAAAAAAGGAAAAATTGTGGGACTTTATATGAAGCACATTAAATGAACGTCAAATGAACCAATCAATGTAAACATGGTTATTTATTACAAAAGGTGTACATACACATGTAGAATAGTAGGAAATAAATAAAATGGTAAAATATAAAAATAAAAAATTATTAAATTTCGCGCAATATTAAGATAGTGAAATAATGTGTAGATATGTTGTGGAACACTGTTGTCTATTAGGTGGTGGTATTGAAATCTCTCTTGTGTACTACTAAAAGAGTGAAACTAGAATCACAGTATTTAATGAAATAATCCTAATAATTAATAAAATGATCCTTATACCACCCTCTTTTTAGCATGCATACATATGTGATGACATTGGCGTACAAATAAGTGCATAAAAATATGTGCATAAAAATATTTCCAATAGTGAATCGTGTGCATAAAAATATTTGCAGTAGTGAATTGTGTACGATCTATTAAAAACCACAAACAGAATCTGTGCAATAAAACATGTGTGCACCCTTTAAATCATAAATCAAATAGTGTAAAAAAATCCGTTTTGTTGCTGCAATTTCTGTAGATCTTCTATTGCCAAAGTGATTTAAAATATAAATGAATAAACAAGTCGGTGAATAAAAATTAAAAAATTAAAAAATAGTTCTTCTGATGTTTAGAAAAAATATAAATAGTGAAAGTCTATCTTTCTGCTGCTGGTGTTTCTCAGTATGGTCTCTCAGAACTCTCACCTTACATTGGTAGTAATCAGGCATTCAGTATTAGGTCTTTAAAGTTTGGGGTTGGTTGCTGGTAGCTTTCTCTTTTAGTTTCTCTCCTCCAGCGTTCCCTCTCTGCTGCTCCGCTCTAGTGAACTCAGTGTGGGGGAATAAGAATGGGGAGGGGGGAGAAGAAAGAGGCTCCACTAGTGCATTAAACTTTTAAAATCAAAGGGGGAATATTTATTAGCTAATGCTCTTACATTTCACATAATAAAAACAGGCAAAGTGAATAAAAACGATCTGGCGTTCTCAGCGCCCTCTCACTTGTGCTTCCGATTCAGTGTATTGCTCCAGCCAATCCCTACGCGTTACGACACCGTCACGTGTCTTCATCTGGGGTACCTGATTGGCTGTCTTATGTCTGCTTATATATGATAGAGCCGGAAGTTGCGGAGCTGCCATTTTGCTTATGGTCAGTGTGGTTTTAGTTCGGCGGTCATTTTTCGTTGGTTTTGGGGGGATTCTTTCTCTATAGTTTGGAATTTACTGTGTGCGGCCATGTTTTTGGTGGTGTTCCTCTATATGCAAATAGATTACCGCTGTTTGATATTACAAACATGGTTGCATTATAGGATTTTTGGAAAGGGTGACCAATTTTGTTACCAAGACGTACGCTGTTATCATTTATAAGTAGGGGTTGTATATACTAAATGGTGAATTAATTTTTTATTTAGTCATTAAGTGTTTGGTGTGGACACCCATATTTTGCGGCAATATTTATTATTTATCAATTATTCTACACAGCACTTTAGTTCACTTGATCACTTTACCATCGAAAATCCGCCAGCGCGAAGGACAATTTTATATTTTTAAAATATAAAAATAGATCTCAATGAATAAAGCCTGAACAATTCATAATATAAAACGAATGTCTCGACATAATGTACATAGTAATAATGGTATAATATAATAATAGATCTCAATAAATGAAGTCTGAACAATTCATAATATAAAACAATTGTCTCAACATAATGTACATAGTAATAAACCTAGGGTATATAGACTGAAATTGTAGTAGTAGCATATAGGCATAATAACAATGAGGGATTGGTTCATTATAATAGACTATAATACAGATGTTAGACATGGAAACTGGGATGTAGCATCATAGAAAATCTCTACGCGTTTCGTGGTTACATTAACACTCATGAGGAGCAGATGCATAGTTTGGGGGTATCTATAATAGAAAATGCCAAAATGACATGATAGTAAAAAAGATTGTAAAACACAGAAGAAAGAGGGGGAACATGAAAGGTCCCAAACACTCTCACCTATCTGTAGTATATGGGTACAACTGTTGCTAGTATCAATGGTAGAGGGCACTGTAGAAGACTATAGAGCAGGGATATGCAATTCGCGGACCTCCAGCTGTTGCAAAACTACAAGTCTCATCATGCCTCTGTCTCTGGATGTCATGCTTGTGGCTGTCAGAGTCTTCCTATGCCTCATGGGATTTATAGTTCTGCAACAGCTGGAGGTCCGCTAATTGCATATCCCTGCTATAGAGGAAAAGATTTGTTTTTGATTTTTTTTAATGGGATATTTATTATAGCAAAAAGTAAAAAATATTGTGTTTTTTTTTTCAAAATTGTCGCTCTTTTTTTGTTTATAGCGCAAAAAATAAGAACCGCAGAGGTGATCAACTACCACCATTAGAAAACTCTATTTGTGGGGAAAAAAAATATCAAAATTACATAAGGGTACAGTGTTGCATAACTGCGCAATTGTCATTCAAAGTGTAACAGGGCTGAAAGCTGAAAACTGGTCTGGGCAGGAAGGGGGTGAAAATGCCCTGTATTGAAGAGGTTAAGGAGGCACTCCATTAACAAAAGAAACACCTCCAACAGCTCTAACAGTCTCCATTTGTACATTGTATTCTTTACTTGTACAGCCAGTTCTATCAGCGGTCTCCAGGCAATATGGCTTTACCCTGAAGTCAGACGCTCTTATTCCCCAAAGCTGCAATTATTACTCTAGGGAGCCTCCATTCTGCCTGCTGAAATATGCTAAATATGAACTGCGAGGGATGCTTGAAATCCACTCCGCTCAACCTCAGTGTATGAAATGTGATATTGGTATTGATATAATGCCAGGAGAGCTGCGTGTGCACCTGGTGGATATCGCTGTTCTATGCATTATAGAAACACAAATTTGGAAACGGATCCTGAACCGTACAGAGGCTTTTTGCCTATATTTATCCACCATAGAAAGTCTCTTTTCAATTATAGTCTGAAGGGATACGCAGAAATCCTTCTGTGTATACAATGACCTGGCACGGCTGATTTTTGATGGCAGTAATATTGCCAGATAGTCCGGACTATGCTGTAACAAGCAATTGCACAGTATGGGATTAACCCCTCGGTACATTTGTGTACAAACCATCTAACCATACGGTAATCCTATGTGAGGAGCGAGAGTCAGAAGTATACAAATACAGAACAAAGAAAGCAGTTTCAAGGTATTGCTTTACATTGCGCATAGCCGTTCGGATTTTATTATACTTTCCATGGATACTGTTGCTCTTTGCAGATGCATCACAGCAAAGCCATAATAATACAGTGTTTGCCCATGGGGTACTGTGACCAATCCAATATGGATAGTGTGCAGCTATTAAAAGTTAAATTCCCGGTATATATAAAAGACACAAATTAATTCAGATCTGTATTCATGAATGCATCTGTAAATGTATTTCCTAATGCAAGCAATAAAAAACCTGAGACTCTATGGCAGAATATGGGTGCCACTCAGGCATGAGGTATAGTTAAGGTTGCCACCTTTTCTTAAAATCAAACCTGAACACTTTAGCGGCGCATTGCAATTTTTTTTCTTTATAGTATAAACTATACATATGTTTTGCTATAAAATAACATTTTTAATCATATGACGTTAATAAGAAGAGTCCCCCTTTACATCAGAGTTCCCCTTTTACATCTGAACTCAGAGTTCCCTTTCACTGTAAGGGGGGACTCTGCAGACTCCGATGTAAGGGAGAACTCTGGGGACTCTAACATAAGGGATGCTCTGGGAACCCTGATTTAAGGGGGAACACTGAGAACTCGGATGTATGGAGAAGGCTCTGATGTAAGGGGGAACACTGGGGCCTCTGGTGTAAAGAGGAACTCTGATGTAAGGGATGCTCTGGGAACCCTGATTTAAGGGGGAACACTGAGAACTCGGATGTATGGAGAAGGCTCTGATGTAAGGGGGAACACTGGGGCCTCGGGTGTAAAGAGGAACTCTGATGTAAGGGGTGCTCTGAGAACCCTGATTTGACTTAGTGTACTCACTCAGAGGCAGGAGAGAGAAGAGGGAGAGTTCAGTCACTGACAGGGTTGGATGGTGAGCTCAGTCAGCACCTCTCTTCCAGATGTATCTGAGGCTGCTGGACTTCAAATTTCCAACCCCTACTTTTCTTTTCTGAAGTACAGCACTGGGGATTGGAGTGTGGGAAGACACAGAGGGGTAGGGGTGTTTTGGGTGAGGGGGGGGGTTGTTAATACTGACTTTAGGGGCTCTGAAAGTGTGTAACAGACACTCTCAGCTTAGACAACTGCAGCCAGCAACCCTGCTGGGAAGCCATAGTCCAGTGTAAATAATGTGTCCGGGTTTCAGGCAGTCTGAAACCCGGACCCATGATTCCAAACCCGAACTGTCCGGGTGAATCCTGGACAGGTGGCAACCCTGGGTATAATCCAGGCTACACCATGGTGATTGCTGGCTGGAAAGGAGCTCTTCCAGGCTCCAAGCTGCAGCAACACCGAATAAGGAAAAAACTCTGTCATGCTCTTTGTGTTGAATCAATTGGCTCCTAGAGTTGCTTCTCCCTCTCCCAGCACCAGTTCTGCTGCACAATGGACTGATACAAAGTCAAACTCAGATTTTTTTTTACTGAATAAGGAAATCCATGCGCCACACATCAATGGCAGACCTGTGTATGAAGAAGGTTTACCTGCCAACATGACAATGACCCAAAGCACACAGCAAAAATGAGCACACAGTGGTTGAAGGAGAAAAAAAGTGAATGCCCTTGCATGGCTTAAACAGAGCCCAGACTTAAAGTGGTTGTAAAAGCCTAGAGAGAAATCCCTGTAATTTGCCCTGTCCCAAGATAATACAATGTGTGTTTGTTTAAAATTATTGGGCAAAATACCTTATTTACAGTGTCGCTGGGCCCGCCGGAGCTCTCCTTCCCCGCTCTGAGCACTACAGCGGGAGGGACCGAGATTCCCCACTGACGTCAGCCGGAAGGAGAGGAGAAGAGTGGCAGGAGGTCATGTGAGCGCCCAGTGGCGCTGTAAATAAGGTATTTTCCCAATCATTTTAAACAAACAAACACACACTGCACATTGTATTATGTTGTGACACAGCGGATTACAGGATCTCTCGTGAGTTATGTTACAGACTTCTGAGCTGACAGGCAGGGAGGGGAGGGAGAGGGGGAGAGAGGAGAGCAGCCTTCTGACGGAGGCACGTAAACTAACCATGGTAATCAGGTAATCAGGGATCAGCAGCCATGATTACCATGGTCAGCACAGACGGGGGGGGGGGGGGGGCACAGGAACTGGCAAGATCAACTAGGTATTTTAGAACATAGAGAGGGGTAAATGACACAGCACAAGCACTATGCTGTGTATCCTGCTTTAAAGGATCAGGATATTTTTTTGGGGGGTAACAACCACTCAAAACCCCATTGAAAATCTGTGGAATGATTTTTAGACTGCAGTCCACAAACGGTCACCATCAAATGTAACTGAACTTGAGCAGTTCTGCAAAGGGGAGTGGGCAAATATTGCGAAGTCTAGATGTGCAAAGTTAGTAGAGACATATCCTAACAGACTAAAGGCTGTAATTAAAGCAAAAGGTGGTTCAACAAAATAATAACATAAGGGGGTGATCCTTTTTCCAACTCAGTGATTCTGTTTTTATTTTTTTCTGACATGTTGGTGTTATGCATTTCACTTGGATGTTATAAGTTGCACTGAGTAAATGCAGCTGGATAAAACAAAAAATGTGCCTATCTTCATTTCAGGCTGCAAAGCAACAAAATGTAATTATTTGAAAAGGGAGTGATTCTTTTCTATACCCATTGTATGCAGCCTCTCGGCGAGTGGGCTTTAAAGCAGAGAGGCTGTCAGTGGCGACCCGTCCATAAGGGGAGAATGTGTCCGACCCCTACATGCAGGGCACCGGACGCATGGATTCAAGTGATTTTTTTTTTTTAGAAGCACGTGATTAGGGCCAGAGGCTCTTATTGGCTTCAAAGAAGGGTGCGTTGGGGGGGGGGGGGGGGGTTCGGGGGCAGAACACTACACCCCTGAGCCCACCCAGTTGTGTGACAATAGCAAATTAATATTTGCTATTATCTTTCTGATTCTCCTCCTGGCCAATCAGGAAGCGGGTCCTGAGACCTGATTGGCTGAGAGGAAAAACAATCACATTGGCCTGCCGAGGAGGAGGAGGAGGAGAAGAGGCAGGGGAAGCCGCTGTGAACCAAACTGAAGAAGACGCAGGGTGAAGCCCACGAGGAGGGTAAGCCCTAGATGGGGTAAGTGCGAGGCTGGTGGGCTGACGATCGAGCAACGGAGGGGAAGGGGGGTGCGACCGAATGACCTAGCGACCCCCCCCAAAAAAAAAAAAAATGGAACACCAGCCCACATTGGAGGCCGCATACTGTATATGTGTCCCAAAGCCATGCGCTTTCCCAGCACAGTTACTGGAGGTTACAGGAAAGCTCCCAATGGCTACTTGCAATCGGGTGAGCGCTGTGACAGCCAATCACAATGGTCACATGATCAGAATGCCCTCCTGGCATTTAGAACCTCTTAAAGGACTGGGAGGCACTGAGGGGGGAGAGTTAATATTATGTACTGTACTGTAGAAAAAAAAAAGCGCAGTATATTTGAAGTCTGTTAGGGATTTGGCTCTAAGCCTTCATTTCATGAAATTAAATGAATGCATGGGGTTATGGAAATAAAAATACAATGCGGCTTAATAGTTTCTTCACAACGCTCTTGGCCTATTATGATAATGTGCACTTAAAGCAATGCTGGCGCAGTTTTTATATTTCTGGTTTATTAACAGGTCAGCATTACATTCATAATGTGCTATCACAGTGTTAGTAATGTAACAACCTGAGAGTGTCACTAGAATTAAGGTGTTAATTATGCAAACATATAGGAGAAACGCCTTAGATTGTAAGCTCCTTGAGGGTAGGGACTGATGTGAATGTACAATGTATATGTAAAGCGCTGCGTAAATTGACGGCTCCATATAAGTACCTTAAATAATAATAATAATAAAGGGACAAGCTCAGCAATGACTCTCATTCACTTGTAATTATCTACATAAAATGACACGTGTTCTGCTCATGTCCAAGGATATCTATAGGAAGGATAATGAGCCGGTGATCTTTGTATACACCGGCCACCAAACCGATTGTACAACATAGTCAAATCCACTACAATCAGAATGAGCGGGGCCATGCCCCTTCCAAACGTCACAAAGCCAGCAACACTGGCGAGCCTTGCATTGTGACGTAGGCCTCGTAATAAGGCATCCCTGGCATCCCTTTAGATATGTTCGCTTCTTGTCTGTCCCACTCATTTCACCTACATTGGCCATCTCATGAGACTACTCTTTTCCATTGCATCCGGAAAAAAAAGCAGACAATAGATTTGCAGTGCTTTGATTGAGCGATCATCCATGTAATACAAATTCTCATGAGACTAAAACTGGCCATAGATGGATTGAAACCTGGCCGGTTTCAATCCATCTATGGACCTGGCCGGTCCCTGCTCGATGGGTCGATCGTTTGATTGACTTCTGTTAAAGGAGTATTATGGAAAACTTTTGTCGATCTGCGGTTGTCAGGGTATTCACTCTGTAAATAGCAGACAGAAATGACAATTGAGCTCCATTTGCACTTGTGCGACTTGTCATGCAACTTTGGACATCAATCGCATGGCAAGTCACAGCCCATTCTTTTCAATGGCACTCGTTCCAATCGGTGCAACTTAACCACTTACGCCCCGGACTATTTGGCTGCCCAAAGACCAGAGCACTTTTTGCGATTCACCACTGCATCGCTTTAACTGACAATTGCGCGGTCAAGGCTCCCGAACAAAATTGAGGTCCTTTTTTCACCACAAATAGAGCTTTCTTTTGGTGGTATTTGATCACCTCTGTGGTTTTTATTTTTTGTGCTATAAACAAAACAATAGCGACAATTTTGAAAAAAAAACACATTATTATAAATTATTATAAAAAATAAAAAAATTTTCCTCAGTTTAGGCCGATACATATTCTTCTACATATTTTTGGTAAAAAAAAACCCCAAAAAAACGCAATAAGCATTTATTGATTGGTTTGCGCAAAAGTTATAGCGTCTACAAAATAGGGGATAGTTTTATGGCATTTTTATTGATCTTTTTTTTTTACCAGTAATGGCAGCGATCGGCGATTTGTATCGTGACTGCGACATTATGGCAGACACATTGGACACTTTTGGTGCGATTTTGGGACCATTCACATTTATACAGCGATCAGTGCGAATAAAAATGCATTGATTACTGTGTAAATGTGACTGGCAGTGAAGGGGTTAAATACTAGGGGGCAGTGAAGGGGTTAAGTGTGTCCTAATAGTGTGTACCCACCTTTAGGCTCAGTGCACACTAGTTGATCCCAAAATTGAGCGATTTTCAGTGCAACGTTGGAGTCCAACTTTGATGCGATATTGTTTGACTTTTACACTCTCTGGCACTGAAGCCGTATCAACGTTGCATCAAAGTAGTGCAGGAACCTTTTCTGAAGTCGCAGCGACTTCAATAGTGTCAATTGGAATGGCTCTTAGAGATATATGGCATATCACACGTCCTGCGACTTTGGGTCTCACAAGTCAGATCCTAAGTCGCAGGACTGTAAATTGAGCTTTAGCCCCCTTTCACACCGAATCCGACTTTGAAATTGTGCGACTTCACTTGAAATCTCACAATTTCAAAGTAGCATGTCTGTGCAACTTCAGGTGTGACTTGGCTGACATATGTGCAACCTCATGCACAGATGTCTATGCAGGTCGCACTTGAAATTGCCAAAATGAGTGCAGGGATTTTTTTTTTCTTCAAATCGGTGCTGCACCGTAAAGTCGGCATCGCACCGATTTGAACAGTTCCATTGCCAACAATAGGGTGCGACTTGTCATGCTATTTGGACCTGTCAAATCGCATGACAAGTCGCACTCGGGTGAACGGAGGCTTAGTGCTCTTAATTGAGACACACTATGATTTGTCCATATTTCATGTCTTAGGTTTATAAACACTTTAAAGCTGAACTTATTGGCAAACATAAATTCATGATTAAAAGTATACATTTTATTTCTATAAAATTTTCCCTGTTTAAAATGACACAAAAATGATGATTCTGACCCAAAGCATTGCAAAGTTATTTACAGTAAAAACAAAATAATGTTTTGTTTTTCTTTTAAATGCAACAAAAAAAAATCCAAAAAAATAAATAAAAATGTTTTAATAATAATGGTTAAAAAATAAATAAATAAATGAAAAAGATAAAAAAAAAAACAGAAAACATCAGCAGGATAACAATAGGGTAAAGTTTCAAATGTAGATTTGACATGCTGTCTTTTTCTTACCAAAAAAACAGCAGCACCTCCTATAAGCTGCAGTAGATTGGGTGGCACAGTGGTGTAGTGGGTAGCACTCTCGCCTAGCAGTAAAAAGGGTCGCTGGTTTGAATCCCAACCACGACACTACCTGCCTGGAGTTTGCATGTTCTCCCTGTGCCTGCGTGGATTTCCTCCGTGTGCTCCGGTTTCCTCCCACACTCCAAAGACATGCTGGTAGGTTAATTGGCTTCTGTCTAAATTGGCCCTAGTATATGAATGTGAGTTAGGGACCTTAGATTTTAAGCTCCTTGAGGGTAGGGACTGATGTGAATGTACAATGTATATGTAAAAGCGATGCGTAAATTGACGGCGCTATATAAGTACCTTAAATAATAATAATTATAAGGGACACCCCCAAAACAGAAGGAATAGAAGGATCCTGCTCATGGAGCTTACAATCTAAAGAGAGGGGGAGGTGGTACAAAAGGTAATAGCTGCAGAGGATAATAACAGTTCTTAGGTGGAGGTGGGGTAGGCTTCCCTGAATAAGTAAGTTTTAGAGATTGCCTGAAGTGGAGAGGGTAGGAGCTCACCGGACATACTGGGGCAGGGAGTTGCAGAGGATGGGAGAGGCTCTGGAGGTGTTCATGCACACTATAGGTGTTTACTGGAGTTTGGAAGCAGGGGTGTTTAGAGGCAGAAAAAAGCACATCACTTGTGCATTCAAGAGAGGAGCATTTTGGCAGAAAAAAAATGTCAGTGGGAGGAATAGTGTCCCATCCCTGATGTCAGTGGGAGGAATAGTGCCCCAACGCTGATATCAGTGGGAGGAATAGTGCCCCAACGCTGATATCAGTGGGAGGAATAGTGCCCCATCGCTGGTATCAGTGGGAGGAATAGTGTCCCATCCCTGATGTCAGTGGGAGGAATAGTGCCCCAACGCTGATATCAGTGGGAGGAATAGTGCCCCAACGCTGATATCAGTGGGAGGAATAGTGCCCCATCGCTGGTATCAGTGGGAGGAATAGTGCCCCAACGCTGATATCAGTGGGAGGAATAGTGCCCCAACGCTGATATCAGTGGGAGGAATAGTGCCCCATCGCTGGTATCAGTGGGAGGAATAGTGCCCCATCGCTGGTATCAGTGGGAGGAATAGTGCCCCATCGCTGGTATCAGTGGGAGGAATAGTGCCCCAACGCTGATATCAGTGGGAGGAATAGTGCCCCAACGCTGATATCAGTGGGAGGAATAGTGCCCCATCGCTGGTATCAGTGGGAGGAATGGGATGGCTTATATATAATGCCTGGTACAAACAATGAGATTATCAGACGAATGATCACCCGTTTTTTTTTTTTTTTTTGCATGCTAGTCTTATATCGAAAATAAAGAGGGTATTAAAGTTCCGAAAATTCTCATATGACCAAATAAAGTTTCAGAAGTGATGTCATGTGTTGTAATGTCTTTGTATTGTATTTTCGAACGAGTACTGTACTGAGTAAACGCAAATCATTAGTTCTTGTATGGTACGAGAACATTTTTTGTGCTTTTCCCCATCAGATAATTTCGCATTAATTGTCATGATCGGCTCTCGAAAGCTGTGTACTCACAATCAGAGTATCGAACGATCGCTTTAAAAGTGGTATTTTTCGTACGATTTTCTGATTGTCTGTATGGGCTAAAAAATGTTATCTAGGCAGCTTTAAGACTGGATATACACAGGCTTAAAGCTGCCTGTGTATCAGGTGAACAATCGTCTGGTTTTCCTTAATGTTTCCCAGCAAGTCAAAACCAAGGATGGTACTAATTGTAGGAAAATTCTTGTATGACAAAGGCTTTTTTTTGTTGTTTATTATTTCTGATCATGCGCAGTCTTTCGTATCTGATTTATCTCGTACCAAAACAGTACACATGAAACTTTTTCCCAATCCCCTTGTAGCAGTTTTTATTGCTACAGGGCAGCCGCTGTTCGCAGAATCATGTATATACACGTGATCCTACACTTCTATATAGGGGGCGCAAATGCACACCACCGGCGGCTCGCTCCCACTGCGCATAATTATACACAGCGAAGCCAATTGGCGGGTTTGGCAGACTCAATATCCGCCGACACTCATCGATCATTCTGTGAAGGGAAGCAGAACGGCAGTCTGTAAACATAGCAGATTGCTGTTCTGGGAGGAGGGAAGGCATGGATCCTGTATCTCTGCAAAGCAGGGACATGGATCCATGTCTTCCCCTAGTAAAAGCACCTCCCACATTGTAATAAAACACAGGCTAGGCACACAGTTAACCCTTTGATCATCCCTCATGTTAACCCCTTCCCAGCCAGTGTCATTAGTACAGTGACAGTGCATATTTTTTTTAGCACTGATCACTATATTAGTGTCACTAGTTCCCAAAAAAGTGTTCCCAAAAGTGCAATATCGCAGTCCCGCTATAATTCGCTGATCGCCACCATTACTAGTAAAAAAAAAAAAATTTGAATTCCATAAATATATCCCATAGTTTGTAGACACTAAAACTTTTGCGCAAACCAATCAATATATGCTTATTGGAATTTTGTAGCAAAATACATATTCCTTTTTTTTCAAAATTGTCTGTCTTTTTTTGTTTATAGCGCAAAAAATAAAAAACGCAAAAGGTCATCAAATACCACCAAAAGAAAGCTCTATTTGTGGGGAAAAAGGACGTCGATTTTGTTTGGGAGCCACGTCGCACGACCGCGCAATTGTCAGTTAAAGCGATGCAGTGGCGAATCGCAAAAAGTGCTCTGGTCTTTGGCCAGCCAAATGGTCCGGGGCTCAAGCGGTTAAAGTAGAATTAACCCCCCAAAAATTTTAGTTAAACCCATAAGGGCTTTTGTTATTATTTTTTACCACTACTATTCCTTTATAATGGCTTTTGAAATTTACAAATGCAGCAATTTAGAAATTGGATGAAATTTTAGCGCTGGGAAACACTTTTTCAAAGATAAATAGTGCATTTTATATACAACTATATAGATCAGACCAAAATGAGGGACAAATGAGAAGGAATGAGGGACAGAGGGACATTGCTCCAAAATCAGGGACAGTCCCTCGAAATCAGGGACCATTGGGAGCTATGGTTATGTACACCCTGGTACACTGTGGGGAAAAAAAGGACATCAATTTTATTTGGGTGTTGCAATGCCTGCGCAATTGTTAGTTAACCGCTTGCTGACCAGCCGCCGCAGTTGCACTGAGGCAACATGGCTCGGCTGCGCGAATCGCCGTTATGTTACGTCGCTCCCTCTGGTGGCCACTGGGGGCGCCCGCAGCTCGCCCCCGGACCCCCGCCCCCAGAGCCGATGCAAGTGCCCGGCGGTCTCGATGACCGCCAGGCTCCCGCGATCGCTCATAACACGTCGAGAACCGGGATCTCTGTGTGTGAACACAGAAATCCCAGTTCTCTGAGGGGAGAAGTGACAGATGTATGAACAGCGATCTGTCATCTCCCCTACACAGTCCCTTTCCCCCTTCAGTTAGAACACACACTAGGGAACACAGTTAACCCCTTATTCACCCCTAGTTTTAACCCCTTCACTGCCAGTGACATTTTTACAGTAATCAATGCATTTTTATAGCTTTGAACACTGTATTAATGTCAATAGGCCCAAAAATGTGTAAAAATTGTCCGATGTGTCTGCCATAATGTCGCAGTCATGATAAAAAAAAAAAATTGCAGATCGCCATTACTAGTAAAAAAAAAAAAAAATAATAAAAATGCTATAAATCTATCCCCTATTTTGTAGGCGCTATAACTTTTGCGCAAACCAATCAATATATGCTTATTGCGATTTTTTATTTTTTTTACCAAAAATATGTAGAAGAATACATATCGGCCTAGACGGAGGGAAAAAATAGTTTTTTTGCATATTTTTGGGGGATATTTATTATAGCAAAAAGTAAAAAATAATGCGTTTTTTTTTTTTCAAAAATGTCGCTCTTTTTTTTTTGTTTATAGCGCCAAAAATAAAAAACCGCAGAGGTGATCAAATACCACCAAAAGAATACTCTATTTGTGGGGAAAAAAAGGATGTCAATTTTGTTTGGGTGCAACGTCGCACGACCGCGCAATTGTCAGTCAAAGCGACGCAGTGCCGTATCGCAAAAAGTGCTCTGGTCAGGAAGGGAGGCAAATCTTCCGGAACTGAAGTGGTTAAACGAAAATTGGAAATTTTCGTTTTGGGAAGTCTGAATCGTATAGTTGTGTACACACACACAAAGGAAGGAAAGAATTTTTTCTTCTGATTTTCTTAAAGTGTGTACCCAGGTTTAGTGGAGCTAGGAGAGGAGTGATCATTGACAGTCTTGGTCCAGGGCAGGCCACACAATAGCTATAGTGGAAGTATGTAGCATAGTTCAGCAGGCAGGCATTCAGGGAGGAGCATGCACATGTAAAGGGATGCTGAGGGTGCTTTGTAGAATATAACCCCGGCCTTTTTACCCTGCACAACTAGCTGAGCCATCCTCTAAGCCAGAGCGCTGAGCAGCAGCGCCACTTGTGATACCCTGGACAGCGCTCACCCAATCAGCTCCACATTCTGCCAGCCAAGCTCCAAGTCTCTCCAGCATGGTATGTGCATTATACACAATGGGGGACACACACCTGATTCATTCATTCTTTTCTACTTACTATGCTTCTGATTTGTGTGATAGCAGAGAGCTAACACTGCTAGTGACAGGTGCTTAGGAGGAACCACAAGAACTGTCAAGCATTTATTATTATTATTTTTTTTTTTCTCTATACATTTTAGCATGCACTTTTTTTTTTTGCAGTGATTTCAAATAGGTTGGATCAGGGGGACTTTACTACTGTAAATTGCCCCCCTACAGATCCAATTAGCCAGGGTCTTTCAAACACTAGCGCACCCCTCCTTGCCTAGACACATGGTCATATAGCTTATCCTTTTCACCCAGACTGAAAGGTGAAGGATCTGTCTGCCTGGCGTCTCCATCCAATACTCTAATCCAATACTCTAATTCTGCTGTACCATATTGCATGGCAGGTTTACTATTGTACCGCCATCAGATTGGCATCTTGTGCCTAGATTGAGTGTGCACTTGGTGTGAGCAGTAGTGCATTGTTTTGATTGAAAGCTAGCAAGAGGCTGTTGATTGAGGTGTACTTTGTAATCAAGGGCCAATGGTACCCCTGTAGGTAAGCCAAGCCATGCCTAATGGGCAGTTGTCAATGTATTGCACTCAATAGCCTACTGACACATGCCTAGGGGGGTTTGGTAAGCATATGATGAGGTGCAGATCAGTAGATCTCATTGGCCATGTAGGAACTGTCATCATTGGCCATCAATGGGGTGGTGAGAACAGGCAAGACAAGTGAGTGTTGTAGGCTGTAGAGTGGTTGAGTGTAAGCAGAGCGTACTAGATGGGGAAAGAGGGATGTACAAGGGGAGGAGAGCATGGTGGGCTGAGGAGAGGGGAGGTCTGTTCCTTATTTTATTCTGTGGAGTGGAGGCAATCGGAGAATCCAATGGGATGACCTAAAAAAAAAAAAAAAATACACTGCCAAGGAAACCCACAGCTATCCAGATAATAGACTTCTTTCACTGGGCTGATGAATGGAGCTGGATTGTAGATGGCTCAGACAAGTATTGTCTTATTACATGCTGGTCTGAATGGGTGAGAAGATGTGCTGGGGGAATACCTGAAAGCTGAAACCTTTTAAATGTCAGATGAGCCCTACCAGGAGGTTTAGAGCCCAGCAAGTATCAGCCGCTAAAATAAAACTAGGATCCTCGTTTTCCTTGACAGTTAATGTCATTGTGTCATTTTTATGTAGTGATAATAATTGTCATCAGTGGACATATGAAGACAAAGCGGTAGTAAACCGCAGACCATTTTTTAAAATTTAATGTGCTAGTATGCATTGCATATTAAAAGTATTGGGATGCCTGTCTTTACATGCACATAAACTTTAATGGCATCCCAGTCTTAGTCCGTAGGGTTCAATATTGAGTTGGCCCACCCTTTGCAGCTATAACAGCTTCAGTTCTTCTGGGAAGGCTGTCCACAAGGTTTAGTAGTGTGTCTATGGGAATGTTTGACCATTCTTCTAGAAGCGCATTTGTGAGGTCAGGTACTGATGTGGACAGTCTCCGCTCTAATGCCGCGTACACACGAGCGGACTTTTCGACTGGACTGGTCCGACGGACAATTCGACCATGTGTGGGCTTCATCGGACCTGCAGCTGACTTTTTTGGTCGAAAATCTGACGGTGTTTAGATTTGTTTCAAATCTTTCTGACGGGCTCGAGTCCAGTCGAAAAGTGCGCTCGTCTGTATGCTAGTCCGACGGGCAAAAACCGACGCTATTGGCTACTGGCTATCAACTTCCTTATTGTAGTGCGGTCGTACGTCATCATGTAGGAATCCGTCGGACTTTGTTGTGATCGTGTGTAGCCAAGTCCGTTCGTTGGGAAAGTCCGTCGGATCAGTCCGGTCCAAAAGTCCGCTCGTGTGCACGCGGCATTATTCATACCAAATGTGTGCTATCGGGTTGGGGTGAGGACTCTGTGCAGGCCAGTCAAGTTCCTCCACCCCAAAATTTGCTCATCCATGTCTTTATGAACCTTGCTTTGTGCACTGGTGTGCAGTCATGTTGGAACAGGAAGGGGCCATCCCAAACTGTTCCCACAAAGTTGGGAGCATGAAATTATCCAAAATGTCTTGGGATGCTGACGCCTTAAATGTTCCCTTCACTGGAACTAAAGGGCCAAGCCCAACCCCTGCTGAAGGAATTTTTTCCCCTGCTGTAGCAAATTGGAGCATGCTCTGCTGGGGTTTTTTGCCTTCCTCTGGATCAACTGTGGGTATAGTATTGGGTATATTGGATTGTACAATATTTATTTTTATTTTTTTTATGGTTGAACTGGATGGACTTGTGTCTTTTTTCAACCTGACTAACTATGTAACTATGTAACCCCTGAACAACAACCCCACACCATAATCCCCCCTCTACCAAATGATTTGTACCAGTGCACAAAGCAAGGTCCATAAAGACATGGATGAGCGAGTTTGAGGTGGAGGAACTTGACTGGCCTGAACCTGATAGAACACCTTTGGGATGAATGTGTTTACCGCTCCTCCACCGCTGCTCCCCATTGAAATCAATGGGGCAGCGCTGGGATACCGCCGGCAAAACGCTGCTATTGCGTCGCATTGTGGGCGGTTTTAACCCTTTCTCGGCCGCTAGTGAGGGGTAAAAGTGCCGAAATAGCGACGTTTTACCGCCGACGCTATGGGCGGCTCAGTGTGAAAGGGCTCTTAGACTGGGATTCCATTACAGTTCATGTGCTTGTAAAGACAGGTGTCCCAATACTTTTGGTAATATAGTGTAGCACTTTATGTGAAACTTACCTTAGAACGAAGCTCTTCCAGCGGCACAGGGCTTCCATCTTCACCCATCTTCCTTCCGGGTTCGCAGACTGCAACTGTGTCAGTGGCTGGAGCCGCGATGATGTCACTCGGAAGCCACCGTTTACGACACAGGACTCTGAAGGAACGGCCTGAGTGGCTGTCCCTTCAGAGAACATGTGCCCGGGATGTCACTGACTGCATGTACAGTAAATATCTCCTAAACGCCACACGTTTAGGAGATATTTACAGTACCTATAGGTAAGCCTTATTATAGACTTATGCTGGCCATACACTATACGAAAAATCGGCCGAAAAATCGTTCATATAGACACTTTGTTCGTTTTTCGGCAAGTTAATGGGCACAAATCGATAATCGTTTGTGACATTTTTGTGGAAAAAAAACGAACGGCAAGTTTGGAAAATTTCTGCCGAACGTACGATAAATTGCAAGGTTAATGTGTTTCCTGTCCGAACTGTCTGCACTAGGTATATGTAAAAAAAACGAACAAAAAATTATTTATTTATGTCCACTGAACGATTTATCGGTCATTACATGATGGCACGATCGTTTGCGGTCACGGTCGAACGTTCGTTTATTGAAAATGTGTTCGGACGATTTTTCGTATAGTGTATGGCCAGCATAAGCTATAGGTAAAATTCATGTATGGGAGTTTAATCGATTGTCCGATTTTCCTCGTTGTTTCATAGCAAGTCGGAACCGAGGAGGGAAATATAATGTATGAAAATTCTCCTACGACAAATACTTTATTTTTATTTTTGTTTATTGTTTCTGATCATGCGCAGTCTTTCATTTCTGATTTTTCATGTACGAGAATCGTACAAAACCAGTACACAATATAAAAAAACGAAAATCGTTCGTTCTGTTCCCGTAGGAGAAATATTTTAGAGTTTGTTGGGAAGGTCGGAATCGGCTGTCGAAAGTTCTGTACACACTATCAGAAAATCGTACGATCGTTCCACGGGCGAAAAATGCTCACCCGATTTTCTTATAGTGTGTACGAACCTTTAAGCCTAGTACACATGATGAGAAAAGCGGAAAAAATAAAAAAATAAAAATACGGCTTTTAGTGTGATCGTCCGATAATCTGATTGTTTAGTACACAGCTTTCAAGAGCCAATCACGAAGGGACAAACACGAAAGTTTTTCTTGTACGATAACAGAACAAAACTATTTTAGTTTAATCAGTACAGTATTCGTACAAAAAAAAAAAAAAAAAAAATCGGAAGAACAGGACTACGAATGCTTCGAATTGGAAGGATACATTACATTTTTTTAAATGTTTATTGATCTGTCTCAATTTCTGCCCTGGTGTTTATCATCTACTAGTCAGAAGACTTTTTAGCTTCTCAGTATGTCAAATGAGCAATACTGACAATGTGGGGTTAGGCTTAGCCTGAGCTGAAACCAGTAAAAACGCAGATTTTTTTATTTTTTTTAACCCAGATGGTTTTTATGCTCTTAGGATTAGAAATGTAGAATTTAGCCGTCCAGGATTTGGACAGTGTGAACGAATATGAAAAAGTGTCGACTGCGCTAACCCCTATGTGATATCAAATGAATTACCATATTTATCGGCGTATAACACGCACAGGCATATAACACGCACATTCATTTTAAGAGGGAAGTTTCAGGAAAAAAACTTACATTTTAAATAAGGAACTTTGAAACAAAATAAGGGTCAATGCCCATCTACAGCCTCACAAGTGCCATCAATGCAGCCTCATCAGTCCACATCAATGCAGCTTCACCATTGCCATGAATGCAGCAGCCTCACTATTGCCATCAGTGCAGCCTGATCGATGCCCATTTGCAGCCTAGAGGGGACAGGGAGGGGGGCGGGATGAGCGCAGACAGATTACATACAGTGAGAATCTCCTACGATAGACAGAACAGTGGTCCAATGGCGGCCCAGGAGATGGGACTTCCTATTACAGAGACCGCCAAGTAAACAGGAGACTCTCACTGTATGTAATCTGACGGCGCTCGTCCCACCCCCCTCCCTGTCCCCTCCGAGGCAGTTAAAATTGAAGTCTTGGCGTATAACACGCACGCGCTATTTGCACCTGATTTTCATGTTGAAAAAGTGAGTGTTATACGCCAATAAATACAGTAACTAACACCACTCCTATTATGACAGTGAATATATATGTGGGGCAATGAAACCCTAAAAATATATTTTTTAGGGTTATAGTTTTAGGGTTTTATTGCCCCACATATATATTCACTGTCATAATAGGAGTGGTGTTAGTTAATTCATTTGATATAACATAGGGGTTAGTGCAGTCAACACTTTTTCACTTTTTTGTTTTGTTTTTTGTTTTTGTTTTTTGTTTTTGATTTTTCACTTCACCCAGCGGTGGAATGTATTTTTGACTGCAGCAAACAATAATTTCATATTACTTAGGTTACACTTATATACTTTTTGTATCATTTTTGTATTGTTTGCACCGGTGGCTCACATATTTCAGTGTGAACGAATACTTGGGACAACGGAAGATGCTCCCTCCTATTGTTTTTTTCATCCCTTGTAAGACATTTTCCCAATATACCTTTTGGTTGTCCTGTTCGGTAAATGTAGTCATTTTACCCCAATGTTCCCTGCCACTCAAAACGCTAGCTTAGCAGGTCGTAACGTGTGGTTTCCCAGCATTCCATGAGTTGTCTCTGATGAGTTTGCACACTGTACCAAATTTGCATTCAGATATAAGTATGCTTTAGTCCAGGGGTCTTCAAACTATGGCCCTCCAGTTGTTCAGGAACTACAATTCCCATCATGCCTAGTAATGTCTGTGAATGTCAGAGTTGTACAATGCCTCATGGGACGTGTAGTTCCACAACAGATGGAGGGCTGTAGTTTGAAGATCCCTGCTTTAGTCCATAAGTGCTTAAAGTTTTGTTGGGATCTAAAAAACTGGCCACACACACACACAATACAATCCGATTGTACAGTCTTTTTACAGTTGTCCTTTAATAATTCCCTATAATACTTTGCACCATCTTGTGGCCAATTAAATCAAAGCAGAAACATTTGCCCGACACAGGAAATAGCCTAATAACATTCAGGTTCTTTAGCCCCATTCATACAGAACAAATGTATATGTACTTTCACTGGGCAAACTGCTATGTAAATTATGTATAAACACACCCGTTAAGAGTCACTTTAACTTTGATAGTTACCTATGTTCTTGGAGTTTTTTTTGAAGAATCATTTTTATTGATACTTGTAGTTTACCTGTTGTGTACTACATGCAGATTCTTTCTTTCTTTCTCCATGCAGGTTCATTTGTTACTGCCTCACTACATTGTTTTGCATTGACATGTACATTTAAGTTATTGTATCATGCCATTTTCTCAATAATGACCAATCCTGGTTGTTAAAAAAAAAAAGTCACTAACGTTTTCCAAGGTGCCCTAAACACCAGTTTGCAGTTTTTCTGGGATGCTAAAATAGAACCTACGGAAAGTGAATATAGGACTTCATTTCTGTATACATGAATGAATGCAGAGCTTCCTCCATCCTGACACATTGGTAGGGGGGGGGGGATATTCTAAAACTGGAGCACTCAGAATCTGGTGCAGATGTGCATAGTAACCAATCAGCTTCTAACTTCAGCTTGTTCATTTAGGCCCCTTTCACACTGGGGCGGTGGGGGCGTCGGCGGTAAAACAGCGCTATTTTTAGTGCTGTTTTAGCGGCGGTATTCGACCGCTAGCGGTGCGGTTTTAACCCCCGCTGCCGGCCGAAAAAGGGTTAAAACCGCTTGCATAGCGCCGCTATAGCCGCGGTATAGCCGCGCTGCCCCATTGACTTCAATGGGCAGGAGCGGTGAATACACCACTCCTTCACCGCTCCAAAGATGCTGTTTGCAGGAGTTTTTTCTCTCTCCTGCCAGCGCACCGCCCTCGGAGCTTTCACACTGAAGAAACAGCAGCGGCAGTTTTAGGTCGGTTTGCAGGCGCTATTTTTAGCGCAATAACGCCTGCAAACCGCCCCAGTGTGAAAGGGCTCTTAAGCTTTCACAATAAAACTTGGAAGCTGGCACAATATGATCTGTATCTTTCAATCCATGTATTCTTGTATTGCAAAAACAAAAATTAATAATAAAATGTTATTTGGAAAAAAAAAAAAAAAACCTGGAAGCTGATTGGTTTCTATGCAGAGCTGCACCAGATTTTGCACTCTCCAACCTTAATAAATGTCGGCCATTGAGTGAGAGGTGGTAAGGGATCAGGGATTGGCATGGTCATGGCTTATGAATGTTAAAGTGTTACTAAACCCGTAATAGTAAAATTAGTCTGTATATGCAGTAAAGCATGCTTGTTATACTCACTGTGGAACCTAAGGGGTTAATCCTCTGCAGTGTGTAAAAAGGCATTGCCCCCAAAACATCTCCGGCTAAGACAGAGTAAATAGAGTCAGGCTGCACATGCTCAGTTTGGTGTGTATTGCTAGAGAGTTTTTTTTTTTCTTGGGAGAGTGCATGGAATCAGCACAGGGCCAATCAGCACTGTCCAGACAGAAGGTCAGGGGTCCTGCATCCAGATAGGAAAGCTCAGTGCAGTATGAAAACCCCTACCACAAGCTTTAACCAGGCACTGATAGAAGTCACAAGACTGCTATATACTACTGATGAGAACAGGTATTTAGCCGTTTATATTTACTTAAACGATTGTATTTCCATGTTCTGCGTACTGTGGGACACCAGATATAGTGAATGCAGGGTCCTGGGTTAGTACCACTTTAATGCAAATTTGTATCTATCATTTAATTGGTAAAACATTTCTGTCTCATAGAAGCATAGTTCCATTTTATCAGAATGGTTGTAGAGATGTGTTGATATGAATGAACTCATAGGCGTGTGCAGGGCGTGTGCCAGGTGTCCCTAATCGCTATGTGCGGTGCTTATTCCCCCTACTGCTCGGGCTTCCACCTCCCCCCTTGTTTGCCCGGCAGTGCTGCTGGCTTGCCTCCTATCCTCCTCCCCCCCCCCCCCCCCCCCGGCTGCTGAGGGGGATGTTTCAGGATGGAGAGCTGGGGAAGGGGCTAGTAAATACATAGTTTACTGACCCCTTCCTTTTCTAAATGAACACACTCGCTCGATGTGTCCATTCATAACTGAAGCATACTAAACTGTTTAGTATGCTTCGGTTTGTGAATGAACAGGAAGCAACTTAGCACAGAGCACTTCCCTTTAACTCACTGTCCAGTGTAGCTGAGGCTGCAGAGGAAGTCATGTGTGTTTGAGCTTTGGGGTGCACACCCTAATACAATAGGCTGCACACACCTATGAATGAACTATTATAGGACTCTTCTTGTCAGCCATTCTCAGGAGCCAACTGTAGAAAACATCTAGGTCTACAAGAGCCAACACCTTCAATGAGGAATGAGATAATGATCATTATTATCCATCCTGTGTAGGTAAACAATCATTCAAAGGAAACTGTTACAGAAAAGAAAAAGGCAATAGTTAAATGCCTTCACCCCCCAGGAGATTCCATTGTTTTGTGCAAGTAGAGTAACTAGGCAATGATGCCGCCCAGCACACGCGCTGTATAGAGAACTCCCAGGTATTTCAGGTTGGGTCAGTTTTACGGTTACCTTTTATGTGCCGTTATGTGCGCCTTCCATAAAGAAGTTTGCATCCAAGCTGTACATTTAAATAATATGCAAAAAGGCTGCAGGCTTATGGCTGAACTACAGGGGCATATATAAGACATAAATAATGCAGCTCTGTACTAACTGATACATTATTAGAGGTATTTATTTAGATGCAAACAGTGTATGTGTGTAGGTATTGAGGTGGTATCAGCTTCTTCCTATACTTGTACAGCAAAGCTCAGACTGAGAGAGGGAGAAGCAGCACAAGGAGCCAGTCAGATGACCTTTAGTACTTGTGTGCTAAAAAGGAACATGCTGACAGAAGAAAGCAGACTAATAGAGAGATGAGTCTCATTTAATTGTCCTTTTCAAGAACATATGTCAAACACACAGCCGCAAGCCGAATCCGTCCCACCAGGCCTTGTCATGTGGCCCTCTCAGCCAGTCTTGCAGCAAGATCATGGCAGAACTCTATTCCGATACCTCCGGCTCTCACCCTGAATGTGAGATCGAGAACGATCTCCCTTTAAGGCAGTGCCACCTACACAGGGAGATATAACAGAGCCAAATACATGGGTAGTAAAGAGGACAACATTAGAGATGTCTACATAGGGAGAAGTAGGGAGCTACAGATGCAACAAAGCTTTGTGGGTGGGGTGGGGGGGGGTGTTGGTGTTGCACACTATGCATAGCGCACCCCTAAACCCTGCACTCTCTACATAGTGCACCCCTGAACTCTGCACTCTCTACATAGTGCACCCCTAAACTCTGCACTCTCTACATAGTGCACCCCTAAACTCTGCACTCTCTACATAGTGCACCCCTGAACTCTGCACTCTCTACATAGCGCACCCCTGAACTCTACATAGCGCACCCCTGAACTCTACATAGTGCACCCCTAAATTCTGTACATAGTGCACCCCTGAACTCTGCACTCTCTACATAGCGCACCCCTGAACTCTACATAGCGCACCCCTGAACTCTACATAGTGTACCCCTAAATTCTGTACACAGTGCACCACTAAATTCTGTACATAGTGCACCCCTGAACTCTGCACTCTCTACATAGTGCACCCCTGAACTCTGCACTCTCTACATAGTGCACCCCTGAACTCTGCACTCTCTACATAGTGCACCCCTGAACTCTGCACTCTCTACATAGTGCACCCCTGAACTCTGCACTCTCTACATAGCGCACCCCTGAACTCTACATAGTGCACCCCTAAATTCTGTACATAGTGCACCCCTGAACTCTGCACTCTCTACATAGTGCACCCCTGAACTCTGCACTCTCTACATAGCGCACCCCTGAACTCTACATAGCGCACCCCTGAACTCTACATAGTGCACCCCTAAATTCTGTACATAGTGCACCACTAAATTCTGTACATAGTGCACCCCTGAACTCTGCACTCTCTACATAGTGCACCCCTGAACTCTGCACTCTCTACATAGTGCACCCCTGAACTCTGCACTCTGTATATAGCGCACCCTGAACTCTACATAATGCACCCCTAAATTCTGTACATAGTGCAACCCTGAACTCTGCACTCTGTACATAGTGCACCCCTGAACTCTGCACTCTGTACATAGTGCACCCCTGAACTCTGCACATAGTGCACCCCTAAACTCTGCACATAGTGCACCCCTAAACTCTGCACATAGTGCACCCCTGAACTCTGCACATAGTGCACCCCTGAACTCTGCACATAGTGCACCCCTGAACTCTGCACATGGCGCACCCCTGAACTCTGTACATGGTGCACCCCTGAACTCTGTACATGGTGCACCCCTGAACTCTGCACTTTGTACGTAGCACACTTCTGAACTCTGTATGTAGTACACTTCTGAACTCTGAACTCTGTATGTAGTACACTTCTGAACTCTGTACGTAGTGCACCCCTGAACCCTGCACTCTATACACAGTGCACCCCTGATCTCTGCACTCTGTACATAGCACACCCCTGAACTTTGCACTCTGTACATAGCACATTCCTGAACTCTGCTTTCTGTATGAAACGCACCCCTCTACTCTGCACTCCGTATGAAACACACCCCTCTACTCTGCACTCAGTATGAAGCACACCTCTGAACTCTGCACACTGTACATAGCACACCCCTAAACTCTGTACATAATGCACCCCTGAACTCTCCACTCTATACACAGCATACCCTTGATCTCTGCACTCTGTATGAAGCACACCCCTGAACTCTGCACTTTATACATAGCGCACCCCAGAACTCTGCACTCTGTACGTAGCACACTTGTGAACTCTGCACTCTGTAAGTAGCGCACCCCTAAAAAGAGAAGATGCATAGTCTTACAGATGCAACCGGCCCTTTGAGAGCAACCATACTTTGGATGTTTCAGAGGCTATGTGAGGGACAAAACCTATAAGTGTTGCTTAACTGGAGCAGAGAAAAATGTAATCTTCTGCCCTGTCAGACAGGGCAGTGTTGTGTGACAGAGCAGTGTAAATATCAGGACTGGATGGAAAGAAATATAAATGCCTTTTTCTATGCTGCAGTAAAGTGTGACTTACACGTCTTGTACCTTCTGTAAATGAACAGTGAAAAAAGAAGCAGCAGACCAATAAGATCATCTCTGTATCACTCTCTTCTCCTATCTGCATATTCCTTGCGCTGCAGCACCACTGATTGGTTCCCTGCGCTGCTTTTCCCTCCCCCTGTCTGAGCTCTGCTGTACAGTGACTGTAAAAGGCTGATACCAAGTCAAATGAAGGTCCTTGCACTGCATTTAAAATACGTTTAATGTTGCATTAATGAATAAAGAGCTGCATTAATTTGTGTCTTTTATAACTTCAGTTCAGCTTCAATGTTAAGTGGGGGGTCCATACAAATGTCAGGAATTGGCAGTTATCCATAGCATGTATGATGTATTCAATCAGTAAATCTTACAAACTCCTCTTGGCAATGATGCAACTTTTTATGCCATGATGTCTTTTTTTTTTTTTTTTAAACCGCCCAGGACTGTTACATAGTTACATAGTAGGCGAGGTTGAAAAAAGACACATTTCCATCAAGTCCAACCTATGTGTGTGATTATATGTCAGTATTATATTGTATATCCCTGTATGTTGCGGTCGTTCAGGTGCTTATCTAATAGTTTCTTGAAGCTATCAATGCTCCCCGCTGAGACCACCACCTGTGGAAGGGAATTTCACATCCTTGCCGCTCTTACAGGAAAGAACCCTCTACGTAGTTTAAGGTTAAACCTCTTTAACCTTAAACTACGTGTCTTGTTAACCACTTCTTTCCCGCCCATAGTCAAATGACGTCCACAGGAGGGATCTCCCATCCTGGGCGGGTGTCATATGATGTCCTGGGCTTCCCGGCCGTCTAGGGGGCACGCGCCTGCCACGTCACTTGGGAGCCGATGCTCGCGCCCGGCACCCGCGAATACCGGTAACAGAGCCGGGACGTGGATCTGTGTGTGTAAACACACAGATCCGCGTCCTGTCAGGGGAGAGGAGACCGATCGTGTGTTCCCAGTACAGAGGAACACTGATCGGTCTCCTCCCCTTGTGAGTCCCCTCCCCCTACAGTTAGAATCACTCCCTAGGTAACACATTTAACTCCTTGATCGCCCCCTAGTGTTAACCCCTTCCCTGCCAGTGACATTTATACAGTAATCAGTGCATTTTTATAGCTCTGATCGCTGTATAAATGTGAATGGTCCCAAAATAGTGTCAAAAGTGTCCGATATGTCCACCTCAATGTCAGTCACGATAAAAATGGCAGATCGCCGCCATTACTAGTTTAAAAAAATAAATAAATAATAAAAAATACCATAAATCTATCCCCTATTTTGTAGACGCTATAACTTTTGTGCAAACCAATCAATATATGTCTATTGCGATATTTTTTTTTTTTACCAAAAATATGTAGAAGAATACATAATCGGCCTAAACTGAGAAAAAAAAATTGTTTTTTGTTTTTTTAAAATTGGGATAATTATTACAGCTAAAAGAAAAAAATATTGTTTTTTTTCAAACTTGTCATTCTTCTTTTGTTTATAGCGCAATAAATAAAAAACGCAGTGGTGATCAAATACCACCAAAAGAAAGCTCTATTTGTGGGGGAAAAAAGATAAAAATTTCATATGGGTACAGTGTTGCATGACCGCGCAATTGTTATTCAAAATGTGACAGCGCTGAAAACTGAAAATTGGTTTGGGCAGGAAGGGGGTGAAAATGCCCAGTATTGAAGTGGTTAAACTCCCTTCCGTAAAAAAGTTTTATCCCTATTGTGGGATCACCAGTACGGTATTTGTATATTGAAATCACAACCCCTCTCAAGCGTCTCTTCTCCAGAGAGAATAAGTTCAGCGCTCGCAACCTTTCCTCATAACTAATATCCTCCAGTCCCTTTATTAGTTTTGTTGCCCTTCTTTGTACTCGCTGTACTTAGTGAGCTTAGAGACTCTGAGATCTTTCCTCGTCTAGAGTTGCGCGCTCATAGCTGCTAACAGATTGAATGTGCTTGCACCTAAGCGGGTTTAATTACGAGGTGACATTCTGGTATTGTTGTTGAAGATCCTGGTTTATTAAACAGCATAGGGTGAGATGTGGGGACTGAAGAGATTCAGAAAGTGATCCCTCACATTCAGCGCGCCTCGAGTCTGTCTCTTTTTACCTCTGTAGAACTTTGATTTGTAAAAACCCATAGCAATCTAACACTGGTGATGTTTTAGTATACCAATAAGCAGGGGCATTTTCTGAATGCAGTGAGCACATGTGAAAATCATAAGTTGGGCCTCCTTTCTCAAGGATTAAAAAGTTGCTTTGTGTTTAGCAATCTTGTCTTGCAGCACTGAGGATCTGAGCTCACTTTCTGAAAGGTATACAGTCTGTATTATCTCATTAGGTTTGTTGGGCTTTCCTCTAGGTGCTCTGAGCTGTTACCTTCTCATAATCCAAATACATAGCATCAGTTTAACCAGCTTCCACCCAAATAGGCTCTTAGCCCTGGTCAGAGGCGGCTCCAGGCTTTGTGAGGCCTTAGGCAAAACGTACACATGAGGCCCCACGGACTGGGACGCTCCGTGATGAGGCCGCTATTCCTCAGGCTGCGGGTAGTATCTGATTTGTCCATCAGCTCCTAAGCCACAGAGTCCCAGTGGGGGTAGGCGGAGCCACCGACGTCAACTTCAGTGATTGAGAACAGGCAAATTAGGAGGCCGCGAGGCCCCTGTGAGTGCGAGGCCTTAGGCGACCACCTAATTTGCCTAATTAGAGAGCCGCCTCTGGCCCTGGTTCACATTGATGCGGTGGCAAAACGGCGGCAATTCTTTAATACTTTTGGTGATTTCGGGGTGCGATTTCTATAGACATCTGTGCAGAAACCAGCACAGATGTCTCTGAAATCGCCCCCCAAAGTCTGGACTGACATGTGGGAATGAAATCGAGCGAGTTCAGCTGAACTCACACAACTTCATTCCCGCAGTCAGTGTAAACCAGGGCTTAAAGTTTATATCTTTGATTGTGGACGACCCCCCCCCCCCAGTCCCATTGTGCTATTAAAATGATATTCATCCCCAGTTCACCAGTGAGTACACAGTGGGCGCCTCACCCTTGGGACCTGTGTACATGGCATGCACTGTACACATTGAGGATACGCCACTGCTAATTACATCATCTAATCCTTCGTATTTGAGTTGTGGAATGATAGTGTTCTTTTTACCAAGGTCAAAAGATTTTACAGCATTGTTATATGTACAACGTATCCTAAGTGACACTGAGCCAATTAAGGCGGCCCAAAGATGATTCGATTTTCTTGGTGGAAGGAAAGAAAAATCACTCAGTTCCCCCATCAATGCAGTTAGTGTTGATGGGGGAATCCCTCCCACAGAACTATTGTGTTCTTCCAGCAGGGGGCTCTGAGAGCCTTTCTGGCTCTGCAGAACACATTGATTACTGCTAGCAGCTATAGCCACTGGCTGTAATCGCATGCTAAAAAAATTTTGACAGGCTGGTTGTACCCAAGTTGATCGATGGATAAAATCAGCCTGCCCATACATAAATCAAATATTGTCCAGCCAAATTCCGATACATGTACAGTATGGCCAGCTTAACTCATTGGCTACTGGTGTCATTATCAGTTTGTGAAGTTCAGTGAGAGCCTCTTGCTTTATTGATGTCATGAATCTCTGATCTTTTATATGCAATGGGTAATTCTTTCCAAATCAGAAAATGAACTGCCATGTAAAATCTGCTGTCTGAGCAAGCCAGCATGATATTTACTACAGTGGTTCCAGCAGCAAGAAACCATCATGTTCTGCCCCACCTGGGGCTCATTCACACCAAGCATTATAATGTCGCCATGACCTGCACTATAACGCTCGTTACTGCACCGCTCTTCTGCAGTGCTCTGCACTATAACGCTCGTTACTGCACCGCTCATCTACAGTGCTCTGCACTATAACGCTCGTTACTGCACCGCTCATCTACAGTGCTCTGCACTATAACGCTCGTTAGCAGTGACAGTGCAGTAACGAGCGTTATAGTGCAGAGCACTGTAGATGAGCGGTGCAGTAACGAGCGTTATAATGCAGAGCACTGTAGATGAGCGGTGCAGTAACGAGCGTTATAGTGCAGAGCACTGTGGATGAGCGGTGCAGTAACAAGCGTTATAGTGCAGAGCACTGTAGATGAGCGGTGCAGTAACGAGCGTTATAGTGCAGAGCACTGTAGATGAGCGGTGCAGTAACGAGCGTTATAGTGCAGAGCACTGTAGATGAGCGCTGCAGTACCGAGCGTTATAGTGCAGAGCACTGTAAATGAGCGCTGCAGTAACGAGCGTTATAGTGCAGAGCACTGTAGATGAGCGGTGCAGTAACGAGCGTTATAATGCAGAGCACTGTAGATGAGCGGTGCAGTAACGAGCGTTATAGTGCAGAGCACTGTAGATGAGCGGTGCAGTAACGAGCGTTATAATGCAGAGCACTGTAGATGAGCGGTGCAGTAACGAGCGTTATAGTGCAGAGCACTGTAGATGAGCGGTGCAGTAACGAGCGTTATAGTGCAGAGCACTGTAGATGAGCGGTGCAGTAACGAGCGTTATAGTGCAGAGCACTGTAGATGAGCGGTGCAGTAACAAGCGTTATAGTGCAGAGCACTGTAGATGAGCGGTGCAGTAACGAGCGTTATAGTGCAGAGCACTGTAGATGAGCGGTGCAGTAACGAGCGTTATAGTGCAGAGCACTGTAAATGAGCGCTGCAGTAACGAGCGTTATAGTGCAGCGCTCATCTACAGTGCTCTGCACTATAACGCTCGTTACTGCAGCGCTCATTTACAGTGCTCTGCACTATAACGCTCGTTACTGCAGCGCTCATCTACAGTGCTCTGCACTATAACGCTCGTTACTGCACCGCTCATCTACAGTGCTCTGCACTATAACGCTCGTTACTGCACCGCTCATCTACAGT
Organism: Lithobates septentrionalis; assembly: GCA_037952835.1. Classification (NCBI taxonomy): domain Eukaryota; kingdom Metazoa; phylum Chordata; class Amphibia; order Anura; family Ranidae; genus Lithobates; species Lithobates septentrionalis. The sequence continues at coordinate 1,144,626 of JBBDGP010000244.1, forward strand.
GCTCTGCATTATAACGCACCATATAGCACAAATACATAGGCTTTTGTGTTACCCTGCTAAAAATAAAATCGCAGCACCTATTTTCGCATGCCTTGAGGTGCTTGACCTACAAATTATTTTAAATGGACTCATAAACCAATGCAGAAAATGCAGTGCACTGTGTTATGGTGGGCCATGAGCCCTGATAGTGCCATTATCATTGCTGTCTGGTTGAAGCACAATGAATCCATATGATTTTATTCCACATTCTTCCTTAAGAAAGATATGGAGAGGGCTATTGCATTTCTCTGGATGTGATAGTAAAGTTATTGGCAGATAGACAGCATAGCACCGATTTTACCCAATGAACCTGCTGATGTCTTCACATCCCTTGTAGTGGTGTGATGTAACCCCTTCCTGACCAGAGCACTTTTTGCGATACGGCACTGCGTCGCTTTAACTGACAATTGCACGGTTGTGCGACATTGCACCCAAACAAAATTGACGTCCTTTTTTCCCTACAAAATAGAGCTTTCTTTTGGTGGTATTTGATCACCTCTGCGGTTTTTATTTTTTGCGCTATAAACAAAAAAGAAAAATTTTGGGGAAAAAAAGCAATATTTTTTATTTTTTGTTATAATAAATATCCCCAAAAAATATATAAAAAAACAAATTTCTTTCTCAGTTTAGGCTGATATGTATTATTCTACATTTTTTTTTTCTTAGCAAAAATAGGCGTATATTGATTGGTTTGCGCAAAATTTTTTTAGCGTCTACAAAATTTATTATTTATTTTATTTATTTCAGGTACTTCTATAGCGCTGTCAATTTACGCAGCGCTTTACATATACATTGTACAGTCACATCAGTCCCTACCCTCAAGGAGCTTACAATCTAAGGTACAAAATGGGGGATAGATTTATGGCATTTTTATTATTAATTTCTTTTTATTAGTAATGGTGGCGATCTGCGATTTTTATCGTGACTGTGACATTATGGCAGACACTTTTGACACTATTTTGGGACCATTGTCTTTCATACAGCGATCAGTGCTATAAAAATGCACTGATTACTGTGTAAATGACACTGGCAGGGAAGGGGTTACACACTAGGGGGCAATCAAGGGGCCAAGTGTGTCATAGGGAGTGATTCTAACTGGGGGGGGGGGGGGGCTACCACTGACATGACAGCGAACACTGCTCCCGATGACAAAAAAAAAAATTGTACAATTCTCCTTTAAGGGGGCGTGGCCAGGGGTGTGTCCTATACCTGCATACTTTTGCTGATAGGTGTCCCTCATTCCCATCTCAAAAAGTTGGGAGGTATGGACTAGTTTTTATACAGTATCTGGCTGGAATTTTAGAACATATCCTGATAACTTAGTTTTATGCCCAAAAATAACACATACCGTAACAAGTTTGTATGCTGCTCAAAGAACATAGCACACACATGGATTGTATAAATGAAAGGCCCTTGGTGTTCCCTGTGATGTGATCATCTGAGCTCTGTTACTTAGGGGGCAGCCCATCGATTAGAGTTTGAGAAGCCGTGCTGCTGAAAATACATCATCATCTCTTACTACATCAGGACAGAATTGATGGATTAGGGAAGAACAGGCTGTCCCTGCGAGGGCAGAAAGGGGCATACTGTCAACTTCCCACATACTTTGACAGATGTCTGTACTTTTCTGTAGAACTCCTAGTCCTGTATAAAAATGTGCTGCAGGTTATAAATCTAAAAATCTGACAACAGATGACTTTTGTACACAGATGAAGCATTACAAGCATGTTGCATTATTATCCTTTAGCATTTTCCTAGCCCTTCTGTATTTGCATCCTGTTTCATTATTCATCCCATGTTTAATTTTAGATTCTGGTTAAGTATCACTGGTTGTCATCTCTTCCTGGTCATTCTATCTCAGAGCTATCTAGTTTCATTGATATCTTAGAGTCACATCTGTAAAAGAATGTGTCTGCTGAAAATGTTAAATTAATATACTCCATTCAATAATACATTACTTGCATGTGTTGTAAGTAATTAATTGCATTTATACAGACCTTGTTTAAAGCCTTTTTACTGGTGCTTTGGCCTACAGCTGTACCCAGACACTTACCAGCAGCAACCGACAGACCGACTTCCACTTTGTCAAAAGTCTAGAGCAGTGGTTTCCTAAATGCAGCCCGTGGGTCGACTGCGGCCCTTTGCTTGCCGTTATTTGGCCTTGGGGCACCATTCTTCCCACTGACACCATCAATGCGTTACTATTAGGGTGACCACATTTCCAAACTGCCATTCAGGGACATCCAACTTCCCCCCAAAAAAATGAGGGGGGGGGGGGGCAATGTAGTCTCAGGGATGACAGGGAATTCGGCGTATGGCTGGTGTTAGCACATAAATCATCCCCACACCATGCTAGATATGGTGTCAGGATGATCAAATCACATTATTTCTATTACCACGTTGTAATATATCATGAAATAGTTCAACTCACCATAATGCAGGATCAGTGGGAACCCTCTGCTTGTCACTTGCCACCGTTGCCTGCCGCCAGATGCAGTGTGCCACTTTCCACCTGTAATCTGCCACCAGATGCAGTGTGCCACTTTCCATCTGTAATCTGCCACCAGATGCAGTGTGCCACTTTCCACCTGTAGCCTGCCACCAGATGCAGTGTGCCACTTGCCACCCATAGCCTGCCACCAGATGCAATGTGCCACTTGCCACCCATAGCCTGCCACCATATACAGTGTGCCATTTGACACCCGTAGCCTGCCACCAGATGCAGTGTGCCACTTGCCACCCGTAGCCTGCCACCAGATGCAGTGTGCCACTTGCCACCCGTAGCCTGCCACCAGATGCAGTGTGCCACTTGCCACCCGTAGTCAAGATGCAGTGTGCTACTTGCCACCCATAGTCTGCTACCAGTTGCAGTGTGCCACTTGCCACCCATATCCTGCCACCAGTGGCAGTATGCCACTTGCCACCCGTAGCTTGCCATCAGATGCAGTGTGCCACTTGCCACCGTTGCCTGCCGCCAGATGCAGTGTGCCACTTTCCACCTGTAATCTGCCACCAGATGAAGTGTGCCACTTTCCATCTGTAATCTACCACCAGATGCAGTGTGCCACTTTCCACCTGTAGCCTGCCACCAGATGCAGTGTGCCACTTGCCACCCATAGCCTGCCACCAGATGCAATGTGCCACTTGCCACCCATAGCCTGCCACCATATACAGTGTGCCATTTGACACCCGTAGCCTGCCACCAGATGCAGTGTGCCACTTGCCACCCGTAGCCTGCCACCAGATGCAGTGTGCCACTTGCCACCCGTAGCCTGCCACCAGATGCAGTGTGCCACTTGCCACCCGTAGTCAAGATGCAGTGTGCTACTTGCCACCCATAGTCTGCTACCAGTTGCAGTGTGCCACTTGCCACCCATATCCTGCCACCAGTGGCAGTATGCCACTTGCCACCCGTAGCTTGCCATCAGATGCAGTGTGCCACTTGCCACCCATAGCTTGCCACCAGATGCAGTGTGCCATTTCCCACCCATAGCTTGCCACCAGATGCAGTGTGCCATTTCCCACCCATAGCTTGCCACCAGATGCAGTGTGCTATTTGCCACCCATAGCTTGCCACTAGATGCAGTATGCCACTTGCCTCCCACAGCTGTGTCACTTGCCACCCACGTTCCCCTGTGTCACCTTCATTACTATCCAGTGTCCACTAGTGTGACTGTCACCTTCTTCTCAATTACTTTTTTCCCTCACCTTCCAAGTTCCAATATTCCCTCTGGTGACTCTGAGTGGTCCCTCAGACAGTGAGTTGGGCTGTGGGCTAAAGGAGGAGAAGTCAGGCACTCGGGCAGCCATCGATCTGATCCAGTAGCAGCACACAGAACAGTCCCTGCTGCTGTCACTCACCTCGGCTTGCTGCTGGGCGCCGGAGAAGGAGGAGGTGCCGAGGAGGGTGGAGACAGCAGTGCAGCACTAAATGCGGACCTTGCTCCCGGCCTCACTGTCTGAGAAATTGAGAGTCTGTGATTTCACTGGTTGCTGGACGCTAGGCGGGCCGGGCGGCCCTAGCAACCAGTTCCGGAAGTGTAGAGAAATGTAATTACTAGTTAGTAGGTGGTGGCTGTGACCTTAATTTTATTCTGGGACAGTGTATTGTCCCGGAATGAAGGTGCCCGGGACCAGGGACAGAGATGGCAGTCCCGGGCAATTCAGGACACGTGGGCACCCTAGTTACTATTCCTCCCAATGACACCAAGGATGGAGCACTATACATATATAATGATATAAAGTGCTAAGTGCTCCAAATGCTAATTCTAGTGCTTCGTGGTTAAGGATAGGATTTTTCAAGTGCCACACTCCCCTCTTGTGACCCCTCTCACCAGAGTTAATGGACGCTCAGCTTTGCAGTCTAGGGGTCAATAGGGCTGTGATCTAAAAGATCTGATGTGTAAAAACTGGACTCTCAGAGAAGCTTACATGCAGATATTCATGTGGATGGACCGAAGTAGATCATTCATAATGGGAAACAGAGATAAAAAAGCCGATAGTGAAGTACTGCTAATGCGCAATGAAACAAACGCCACTCACGAGACAGCTCTGTAAAACATGTATTAGTAAGTGTCAGGTTCGCCGCTGTACAGCGTGAGTTCCACGGATAGCGGAAGTTGCATCACTGGTTAGTGAAACCAGAAATACGTCTGGTGAATATCTGCATGGAAGATTCTCTGAGAGTTCAGTTTTTACACATCAAATCTTTTAGATCAGCCCTATTGACTGCAAAGCTGAGGGTCCATTAACTCTGGTGAGTGGGGTCACAAGAGGGGAGTGTGGCACTTGAAAAATCCCATCCTGAACCACGAAGCACTAGAATGTGCATTTGGAGCACTTAGCACTTTATTAATTATATATGTATAGAACTTGTCAATATTGTCACGGTCAATAAATTACAAGCACATTATCATGTTGATGTTTTATATTCTGCTAGCACTGTTAATTTATGTATTCATTTTTTAAGGTTCTAACACCTTTGTAATGGCTGCTGCGGTTTATCATTTATTATTCACTATTCCATCTAGCGCGAGTTCTATTCAGTAATACACAAGGATGGAGCACTGTTCCTCCCAATGACACCAAGGATGGAGCGCTGTTCCTCCCAATGACACCAAGGATGGAGCACTGTTCCTCCCAATGACACCAAGGATGGAGCGCTGTTCCTCCCAATGACACCAAGGATGGAGCACTGTTCCTCCCAATGACACCAAGGATGGAGCACTGTTCCTCCCAATGACACCAAGGATGGAGCACTGTTCCTCCCAATGACACCAAGGATGGAGCGCTGTTCCTCCCAATGACACCAAGGATGGAGCGCTGTTCCTCCCAATGACACCAAGGATGGAGCACTGTTCCTCCCAATGACACCAAGGATGGAGCACTGTTCCTCCCAATGACACCAAGGATGGAGCACTGTTCATCCCAATGACACCAAGGATGGAGCACTGTTATTCCCAATGACACCAAGGATGGAGCACTATTGCTTCCACTGACACCAGCGATGGGGCACTATACCTCCCAATGAAACCAACGATGGGGCACTATTCCTCCAATACCAGTGACAGGACACTATAACACTATTCTTGGTCCTACTGACCAGAGGTGCCATCTCTTTTTTTTTTTTACTCCCCAGAACACCAAGTCAGAGGCATAGTTTACTCCCACTGATTCTGGGGCATTTTCTACTCTTTGGGGACCACAGTCCGGCCCTCCTAATGTCTGAAGGACAATAAATTGGCCCTTTGTTTAGGGGATAGAAGGTTAAGGGTACAGAATACCCAAAAACAGCAGCAACAATTGCCTCGGTATTATCTTGTAGTATTCTTCAAGTGGAACTTCACCCAAAAGGGGAAGTTCCGCTTTTCCCCCTGTTCCCCCCTTTCTCTATCACTTTTGAAATGTTTTTTTTTTTTCAGGGGGGGGGGGGGAGAGGTACCTGGTTTTGACAGACACCCACTCCCACTTCTGCTCGGATCACCTAGGTAATCTGAATGGAAGTTCAGCCCCCCTCTTTGCCCCCAACCTTTTGGGACACATCACAGCTCCCAGTGGACTATGGGACCATTCACAAAGCGCAGTGTGGCTCATCTATGCGATGTGTGAAGCCAAAAGAAGTCACAGCCAGCTTCCCTTAGTAAACATGCCGGTGACGGGGACCCAAAGACCAGTGAAGAATTGGCCCAGTTGAGGACAGCACTGGATCCTTGGACAGGTAAGTGTCTTTATTAAAAGGCAGCAGCTACAGCATTTGTATTTCATAATTTTTTCATACAGCCTGAAGAACCTCTGCCACAGGCTAATGCAGGATAGGTAGGCTAGACAGACAAGTTACCTTTAGGAACCCTCAGCCCCTCTTGCAGGTTTGTATTGCCCCTTTAAGCAGAGACTGGCAATTTGTAAATTTGTAATTTAAGCCAAGCCTGGTAATTGGAGATATACCTTTCCAAAGTTGAATGACAGGAAAAAAAAAAAATGTAATTTTAAATAAATTCCTCAATAGCCACAAAGGATAACAATCCACTTTGTATAAACCAAATGCCTTTGCCATCCTAAATATTACTTGGTACAAGAAGCTAGCAACGTCACCAATGTGCCTGCGCAGAGATCAGAGATGTGGGAGGGACCCAGAAGGCCCCAATCACTACAGGCTGCCTGCGGAAAACTACATGGAAGGTGGATACAAGACCAGTCACTCTGCACAGGAAGAGAGAGCAGCAGGGACCAGACTTTATTACAGGAAGCTCTTCCACTGGATTACTGCACAGATCCGGAAGAAATACACATAGCACACCAAGATTCATGTAATAATACACGTGCCTCTTGTATTTAAATAAAATTTTCTTATGCCAGAGTTCAATTTAAAAATATATCTAAAGCTGAAACCCTTTTAGTTTTGGATAGAGTATGGTATGGGAAGATGGTAAGATCCCCTAATAAGTTTTTTTTTTTTTTTTACTGTCTTAAAGCAGAGTTCCACCCAAAAATGGAACTTCATCCAGAAATGGATGAAATGTCTCACTGTAACATTTCAATAAAGTTAAAAAAAAGTAAACAGTGCTCTGCACTTTTAAATTACAGTTGCAATACAATTCAATACAGAAGGAATCAGAGGCCCCTGCTCATTAGAGTTTATAATCTAGGATAGGGCTTGCTTCTAAAGCCTTTTCAATTTCTTTTTTTTTGGAAGGTGTTTATTTATTTTTCATCAATACAACAGAAAATGAGAACAAACAATACAGCACCCTACAAGGGCAATATTAATGTGCAGCACATAAACATATACATATCACACCTTGTAGGCCGACCAAGAGTTTTCAATTTCAAACAGAGTTTGACAGGCAGCACCACCTGTCAAATTCGCCTATTGAGAGCAACGAGGCTGCACAGCAACTGCAAGACAAATGCTAGCAGCATAGTCACTCAATGTAAAATTGATTTTTGACAAATAAAGTGAAAACAGTCATCAGTAGGTGGCACTGGCACCTCCTGAACACCTGCAAGCCACTACTATACTGTCCTCTGAAAAGTGATCAACGGTTGAATGCTTTTCAGATTGTGGTAAGCATTGCCGCCAGTGTTAAAAAGCACTTTCAATGGCTTTCCAACAAAGCACATGCATGCCTTCCTCCCAGCCACAGAGAAGTAGGCAGAAGTTTGTGCACCACAGTGGTGACCAGTCATTTAATCAAGCATTACTCCGCCTTTCAATTTTAACTCCACACCAACCTGCTACAAAGGAAGTTGCTACCTCTTTGACATCAAGCAGTGAACATCTTTAGGTACTGTTGATCAAATTCAATCAGCTTTCTGTTTCTTCCAGTAGACGAATGCCATGTCAGTGTGTAGATATTATTATTATTATACAAGATTTATATAGCGCCAACAGTTTACGCAGCGTTTTACAATGTATAAGGGGGAAAACACAATTACAGTACAATACAAAAGGTACAGGAGGGCTCTGCTCCTAGAGCTTACATTCTAAAGGGAGGGGGTGATGGTACAAAAGGTAATAGCTGCAAAGAATGATTTGATGGGGGTGGCTCGGGGACAGTTGTTAGGTGGGTGTGGGATAGGCTTCTCTGAATAAATGAGTTTTCAGGGATCTCCTAAAGGTGGACAGGGTAGGGGCTGATCGAACATACTGGGGCAGGGAATTCCAGAGGATGGGAGAGGCTCTGGAGAAGTCCTGAAGGCGAGCATGGGAGGAGGTAATAAGGGAACTAGAGAGCAGGAGGTCCTGGGAGGAGCGGAGGGGGCGATTTGGGCGATATCTGCAGATGAGGTTGACGATGTACATGGGGGCGATGTTGTGAATGGCCTTGTATGTTATGGTTAGCATTTTGAATTTTACATAGTGGGGTAGGGGAAGCCAGTGAAGGGTTTGCCAGAGAGGAGCAGCAGTCACGAATCGATTGGTGAGGTGTATTAGTCTAGCAGCAGAATTCATAATAGACTGAAGGGGGGATAGCCTGTGTAAGGGTAGGCCATTAAGGAGAGAGTTGCAGTAGTCGAGGCGGGAAATAATCAAAGAGTGAATAAGTTGCTTTGTGGTGTCATTAGTCAGGAAGGGTCGAATTCTGGAGATGTTGCGGAAGTTAAGGTTCCCCATATAACAAAACATTCCTGGTGCAAAATTCCTATTCATTGGGTTCATTCTGGAATATTGCAGCTCTTCATAAAATGTATGTTTGTTTCCTACTTAGTGTGTTAGTGACTAGAACTGAACCATGTACAGTATATTTTGACATCTCTCCCTCATTCTGTAACTAATCTACTATTACTGGATTTCATTCTATTAGTGACTGCGTGTTTCCTTTCCTCAAAATGCTTATACACACTTAGATTGCTGGTCATCCTTGGGTCATCATTGTCTCTTGAATACAGGAATATAGGGCTGCTTCTTATGATGTACAGTAGCCTTTACTCTTCCTTAATCCAGTCCATCTGCTTGTGCTGATTGGCAGGCTGTGCCGTCACATTTCTACTGTAACTTTATCTAGCTTGCCTGCCTCATACTTAGCTTGTAAATTCCAGAATCCAAATCTGGTCTTGACTTAAAGTGGATGTAAACCCTCTCCTATACTCAGTGAAGTGAACAGCCTCAGAAGATACAAAGAGATGAAACAAATCTCCCTACATAAGTTTTACATGTACACAGTGGCGGCTGGTGGTCAATATTTTGGGGGGGGGGGGGAACTACACTGCAGTCCTCTGCGCCCACGAGCCCACCCTTTTTTAAAGCCAATAAGAGCCTCGGGCTTTAATCATGTGCTTAAAAAAAAAAAGTATGTGTCTGGCACCCTGCAGTTAGATTAGGGGCAGGCTCATGGATTGGGGTGGGGGGGTGGCGGCCCTGTGGCCCTAATGGAGCGGCTGCCACTGCATGTATAACTGCTGCCTTCAGCTTTCTACACTGTTTAGAAAGTTAACATCCTGTTAGAAATTTTTCTTCCTGTTCCACCACTGGGTGTGGATGCTTGGCATACACTGTGTGACAGATGATTATTGGAGGAAAGGCATACACCCCCACCTCCACATAGGCAAAGGAAGGAAGAAATGTGCAGAGCTGTGCTGTGAATAGACAAGCTCTCTGATAGTCTATTTATAGCACCCACCCCGACACAAATTTCAAGCCGGTTTTATCTCAGTTGTTGGAGAGCTTGTCAGAAGTTATCACACTGTTAACAGAAGAAGAGCTGCAGAGAGACACAGGACTTAGGGCTTTGGAAAGAGATAAGAAATCACTACAGATACATGTGCATAGGTCAAATTTCTTGAATCAGGTTTACATCCACTTTATAAACCCCAGTGAACTAAAAAGCCTCAGATGATACACAGAGATGAAACAAAGCATCCTACTGTCTTCAGCTTTATATACTGTTTAGAAAGTGCACATTGTGTTCAAATTTTCACTTCCTCATTCAGCAGTAGCAGTGTAGAGTTGGATTACACTGGAAGACAGCTGATTGGAGGAAAGGCACACGCCCCTCTCCAGATAGGCAGAGACTTTCAGAGCTGTCCTGTGAGTAGAGCAGCTTTCTGCTTATCAATGTATAGGACTCACCCTGACACAATTCAGGCTGGTTTTATCACATGTTGGAGAACTTGTCAGAAGTTATCATGCTGATAACAGAAGAACGGAGCAGGAGAAAGCCACAGGACTTAGAGATTTGAAGAGAGATAAGAAAACACTGCAGATATATGTGCCCAGCTCAAATTTCATGAATCGGGGTTACATCCACTTTAAGTATTTTTTATGACTGCACAGTGGTAGTTTCCTTGGCACCAACTCATCAGACTTCAGTAGAACATGAGTTATTTTAAAGTGCACATTTTTTGTTCTAGCATTTCTCAAGTGCTATTTAGCAAAACTTAAAAAAGATCTATCACCAAAAGAAAAAAAGCTTGTTAAATCCAACAGGGGATCCAGTGCACATAGCACATGCATAGATCCCAACTGTCCCTAATTTAGAACAAAGTCCCTTTGTCCCTCTTTCCTCCTTGTTTGACCCTCATTTTGGTCTGATCTACATAATTGTATATGAAATGCACTATTTAAAAACTTTCAAAAAGTTTTTTAACCCTTTATCCAATTTGTAAATTACTGCATTTGTAAATTTCAAAAGCCAGTATAAAAGGAATAGTAGTGGTAAAAAAAAAAAGCACTTGTGGGTTTAACTAATCTTTTTTTTTTTGTTTAATTCTCCATTAAGGGGGCATGTCCAATGCCTACATACTTGCTAACAGGTGTCCATCGTTCTCATCTGAAAAAGTTGGGAGCAATGCACTTGTCCTCATTCAAAACTGAGCAGTGGATGTTAACAGAAAAAAAAAAAAAGATTATTTTTTTTTATTTCTGGCCTTAGCTCCACTCATCCTGAAGCCTAAAAGTATAGGTGTTCTCATGGGGGGGTTAAAGCCAGCACTGATTCCTGATACCTCTTTATTCTGGAGCTCCCTGTCTCCTCATCTCTCCTGTGGGGTACAGTGGAAACTGTCAGCTTGTTTTGTGAATGATTGCATCTGAAGAAAAGGCTTTTATTCAGAAAAACACAAGCTGACAACAGCACATACCGGCTACCACACGAGGCAGCCTAGTATAGTACCTGACTTGTGCTATTGTCAGATTGTATTTTTGTGAAAGCCCTTTTCTCCAGCTTCAATCAATTACAAAGCTGACAGTTTTCTCTGTACCCCTGACCAGCAGGCTGTAGCCCCAGAATCAGTGTAAACAGTAGAGATGAGGAGACAGTAGAGCAATGTTCCGTTTGGCATTTTAGGAGGAGGAGTGGGACTGTGTGGGCTTTGTGTTTACTGCCTGTCAAGTGCCCTTCACCTCTCGAGCTGTTACTTAGAACTCCATCTTCATTCACCCAAAAACTGAAGAACCACTTGACCGCTGTTAGTATTGCCTCTACCTGTCTTGCAAGGAAGGCCCTACCTGGAGTATGGACTCCAACCATTATAGCGCTCCAGTTTCCTGAGGCACCTTTAAGGGCTTAGAGTGAATTCCTAGCTCATGCCAAATGTTGCACTTAAAAGCGAAGTATGTTTTTTTTGCACATTCATACTTATCTAGGTGGATGCAGCATTGGTCCGATGCTGCATTTGTCCCCCGACGCCTCTGCACTGAGTACCGAGCAATCCAACACCGCCGATGGCTCAGTTCTCACAGATCCCCGAGCGGAGAGCTGCTGCGTGTCAATCAGCAGCTCTCCTCTCTGCTCCTCCACGCTCACTGGAGCGCTGAGCTGTGGAGGGGCAGGGAGCGACCGTCTCAGGCTCTTAGTGGCTCACTGAGAGGCTGAGACAGGCATCAGTCCAGGCACCTGGCGGATCCAGACCCTTTTGTCGCAATGACTTGGTGCCTAGACTGATTCCTGTGACGTCAGCAGAGAGCAGACTTCATGACTGCTGAGGCGCAATGGGCTTAGGTCCCAATTAACGTAACACAATGGGATCAAGTCCCCCACTGCCCTTGCCCTTTATCCCATTAAATAAAACACTTACAACCATTAGATTGGAAAGGGCAAGGCCACAGCTTTATTAAATTCCAACACATAACATGTAAACATATTCAACCAGTGCCAGTCACAGTCGTACTGTGAGCACTTAACCAGAAGAGGGAAGTGGGGCCTGTCCTTACCATAAGTGCTGGACAGACAGTCTACTTCCAATTTTCCATCAAGGGCATAGCCCATTACAGCAACTTTAACTGCTGGCAAGGTCAAGAAAACCGCAGCAAGCTGTGACATACCATAACATAGGAAAAAAGGGGCGGGAATTCCCTGGGGCACACGTTCCCTGAGCTCAGGCCCATCCCATCCCAATTTTCCCAACCAATCGTTCCCCTTGTCATGCACCTAGCCATGCCCCCATCAGTCAAGGCTCTCTTTCCCTAGCGGGGCTCAAGAGGCCTTCAGTCCGCTCTCTGCTGAAAACGGGTCACAGGAGTGCAAAACGAATTGCACTCATGTGACCCATAGGAGAAGCCCAGCCAAACGAGCTCAGGCTGGACCTCTCCTTTAATGCATTGAGCCTTGGGTTAATACAAATGGCCAATCTGCTAAGGATTTGATTTATAAAAAGGACTTTCTTATAAAAAATGTCAACTGCTTCATCTGTCTGCGTTGCTTGACGTCACTCTTGTGTAGCTCCCCTGGGGAGTACTCCCACCTTGCATATTGTTACGATCCACAGCTGCAGTATAAATATTAATCACTTCCATGCCAAAATTACTCATAAAACCAAATTGTTGTGGACCATCAGTATAATCCTTATGATGGTTTAAATAAAAAGTAACCTTAGTTAAGATAAGATCAATAATGGGAATATCCCAAAGCACAGAATTTATGCATAGAAACTCCTCTGATGCCTATAGTTTTATGATGGTAGTGCTAGCGGTCAAGTCCTATCTAAGGAGCCAATGCAGCTCATGCACCTACAAAAAAAAGACTAGTCCATCTGAAAATGTTATTTCTTTAATCTTATTGAGAATTGTGCTTTTTAACAAGGCTTTTTATAAATTATGCAACAGAATATTTTTCAGCACTAAATTAGTGCAGTATATCTGAATATAAACCACATCATATTATTTTTTAGATGCTAGATGAAACTATGATGCATTTTCAGTCATTCACAACAATGCCATTCACACATGACATTTTTCAAAATAAGAGGATTTTCTGGTTAAGGTGATTAAGTCATTTAGTGGTACGATTTGCTGCCACGATATGGGATGATCATGTGGTACTATGCCTATGGGCGAAACAGAAGTGCTAAATGTTGTGCCCGCCTTATGGATAAAAAGACTATATGCTGACCTATTGTAACAGTTTCTGCCTGCTATCTTCTAGAAATCTTTGGCACACAAGAAGCAAAATAAAAATGGCATTATATCTTCCTAATATGCGGTAAATACTCCCCAGCATCCAGTGAATAAAGGTTAATTTTTCTCTCTTTTTTCTTATTTAACAAAAATTGCCTATATAGAGTTGGGGGTACACAAGGGAGTGACTATAGCCTTAGGCATCCAGACAATCATTGTTGAATACACAGCGGGTAAAACAAGTATTGAACACGTCGCCATTTTTCTAGGTAATATTTTTATCTAGAAAAATGGTGACGTGTTCAATACTTATTTTACCCACTGTATATAAAACCAAAGCTACACTAATCACGTTGTTGACCTAAAACCAATAACACTTTTTTACTTTAATGTTGACCCTGCTTGCTCCAAGAATTATTATCTTTGGTCTTTGGAACATGGACCTTACTCAATTTGTATAAAACACTGTGAAGATCTGTTTTTTGCTTTTCATGAATTATGTGAGTTTAAATAAATACCTATCTATCTGGGTTGGTTAATCATTTTAGATTGTTTTATTATCTGATTTTGGTGGAGGTTCGTCATTCAGCACTGGTTTTCAATATTCTTTCATCAAACATGGTTGGTGATTTTCACTGATCCCAGAAACTGGATTTTGCTTTACAGTTGAGAAACAACAGTTGCCTCTTTAAACTATTTTTTTTTTCATTTTGGATAGAATAACAAAGGGCTATAACCCCCGTCAGGTTTTTTTTATTTTGCCATCTGTGTCCCATTGAAGAGATTTCCCACCCCGTAGAAAAAACAGGAAGTGAAAGGAAATCCATCCAAAATAAATGAATCCCTGGTTGTCACTAGAACTAGTGTTCCCATTGAAAGGTTCCCCTCTATTCCTGTTCAGGTGACAACCCAACATTTGGGATTTTTTTCATTTTCACCCTTGGTTATAATGGTAAACAGGACAACAGTGGGGGAGGGGGGGGGGAATCTTCCTAATGGAGGCACAGACAACACTAAAAACCTGACAAGTGTTCTAATCCCTTGCTACCTGGGGCATATCTACTGCAAGGCAAACAAAGTGTTTGCATTGGGCAGGATTTTTCAGGGGGGCAGAGCCGCCCCCAGGCAGAAGGAACACTACGAAGACTGCAGAGAAGCAGTGGCGTCACTATGGGGGGGTGCGGACCACACCTGTGTGACACCTGCCAGAGGGGTGACACCAGGGGCAGCTGCGGGTGACAGAGGATTGAAGGATGAAAGCTGGAGGCGGCAGTGGCTGCAGCCTCTGATCCTAGAAATAGCTCAATTCGCAGAGCAGGTCGGAGTCCCGGGCTGTGATCGTGTCTTGGCAGCCTCGCTATACACAGCTGGTAAGAAAGAGCTGGCGGGCTGCGGGAAGGCAAGTGTCCAGGGTAGTTTTTTTTAGAGGGGATAGGAAAGTCTCCTGGTGTAGTATGGGGGGGGGGGCGGGGAAGTGCCCCTTTCTCTCACCCAACTCTCTCTCAACCCCCTCCGCTCTCTCCCATCCCCCTACCCTCTCTTTCTCGCACCCCCCCCTTTCTCCCCCCACCTCTTTCCCCCCCATCTCCCTCTCTCCTTCCTATGACTATCTCTTCTCCTAGCAGGTGTGGGGGTTGGAGGGAGCAAGCACTGTGGCAGGATCTGAGCTGCCTGACTGACGCACACCAGTAATACCAGAGACTGCATGTTACAGTCCACCAAAGACCCCACGCAGCCAGCAGAAACCCAGCATAGCCATCAAAAATTACCACCAAAACGAATGAACGCAAAACACGCCTAGTGTTGATGCATGTTTAAACGCGTTTACACGTCTCAAGTACTTTTTCTGCCTAAACGCCACTGCCCCTGGATGCACTGGGAGTGTTTTTTTTTTCTTGACTTTAAATGTCCCTGCCTTTACACTCCACTGCACAAATAAGCTGTCATGCAGGGGCATTTAGAGGCAAGGAAGAAAAAAAAAAAAAACACATTAGACACCCCCAGGCGCAACTGAAAGAATGTCTAGTGTGCATTAGGCCTTACTTTTACCCACATTGTAAGTTAAAGTGGTAGTAAATTCAGTTTTCCACTAGTACCTACAGGTCCGCCTATAATAAGGCTTACCTGTAGGTACTGTGAATATCTCCTAAACTTGCACTGTTTAGGAGATATTCACACTGAATGCAGCCGTTGACCTCACCAGCGCATGAGCTTTGAAGGTCCGGCATACCATGTCGGACTTTCAGAGCCCGTGCCGTAAATGGCGGCTCCCGCGCGCATGTACGGGAGTGACGTCCGTGAACCCAGAAGGAAGACCGGGAGAAAATGGAAGCCCTCTCAGCGGTGACAGCGCAACGCTGGAGGGCTTAGTTTTAAGGTAAGTCTCTCATAATGTGCTAGTATGCAATGCATACTAACACATTTTGACCCTCATCCGGGGTGAGGGCTTTCGGCAGACAGCTGGTATCTGCACAGTGCAGTTGGTCTATTATCACACGGAGAGCAGCAAGCACAACATTTAAGACAAGCACTTCTATCTTTGATTGCAAGAAGTGGAGAGCTCTGTGCTGGAGATATTAACTGTGTGGGGATAATTGCTTATCTGCCAAACACGCAAGTGTGAGGCAAATAGCTCCAGTTAGTGTACATCTGATAGGGAGAGGTGTTTAGCGCACTAATGGTGTTGTGTGAAGAACTCATCACTCTTTGGAGGATTGCTTCTGTACATCTTGACACTTTCTGCACTTTATATATTGACTTTTATCACACATGCATGTGTGTATTTTATTATCATTGTGGTGATTGCATTATTTGGTTTCCTTTATGTTTTTTTTTCATGATGTTCACATTTACCTTGTATGATTGCTATGTTTGTAATAAGCATTAGTAGTTAACCACTTAAGGACCGAGCCTCTTTCTGAGATTTGTTGTTTTAAAGTTTTTTTTCCTAACACCCTAGAGAATAAAATGGCGGTCGTTGCAATACCTTTATCACACCGTATTTGCACAGCAGTCTTACAAGCGCACTTTTTTTGGAAAAAATACACTTTTTTGCTTTAAAAAATAAGACAACAGTAAAGTTAGCCCAATTTTTTTATATATTGTGAAAGATAATGTTACGCCGAGCAAATTGATACCCAACATGCTTCAAAATTGCGCCCGCTCGTGGAATGGCGACAAACTTTTACCCTTAAAAATCTCCATAGGCAAAGTTAAAAAAATTCTACAGGTTGCATGTTTTGAATTACAGAGGAGGTCTAGGGCTAGAATTATTGCTCTCGCTGTAACGATCGCGGCGATACCTCACATGTGTGGTTTGAACACCGTTTTCATATGCGGGCGCTGCTAACGTATGCGTACGCTTCTGCACGCGAGCTCGGCAGGACAGGGTGCGTTCAAATATTTTATTTTTTCTTTTCTTATTTATCTTATTTTTTATTTTTTTTTATTTTTACACTGTTCTTTTTTAAAAAAAAAAAAAATGTGTCACTTTATTCCTATTACAAGGAATATAAACATCCCTTGTAATAGAAAAAAAGCATGACAGGACCTCTTAAATATGAGATCTGGTGTCAAAAAGACCTCAGATCTCATATTTACACTAAAATGCAATAAAAAATAAAAAATGTTGTCGTTGAAAAAATAAAAAATGTCCATGTCCCTTTAAGAGCTATGGGTGGAAGTGACGTTTGACGTCGCTTCCACCCTGCAATGGTATGGAGACGGGTGGGGGCCATCTTCCCCTCAAATCCATACCTAACAGGGAGAAGGATCAGATCACCTCCACCGTTGCCGACGGCTCCGGTAAGCGGCGGAGGGCACCGGAGCGCGGCGGGAGGGGGGCGCCCTCTCCCGCCACCATTAAAAGTGGTCTTGCAGTGAATCTGCTGCAGAGACCACTTTTATCTGAAACAGGACCGCTCACTGAAGAAGACAATACCGGGGTTATGGTAGCCAGCTGCTGCCATAACAACGATATCTCTCTTCAAAATATATTAAACATATCGGTGTGAGCCGGTCCGGAAGTAGTCAATTTTCATTTATATGTAACATACATTTGAGCACCGCTGTTCACCTATAGTGTTGGATTTAAGTGATAAGGTTGAACATTATGACATTGTCTTGCAGGGGAAGTTTTTGGGGTTTTTTTTCTCCATTGTAGTTAGACTAAGTAGCATTTTTAGATAGTCTCTAAAGTTGGGCTGTCCCAGGGTGTACATAACCATAGCTCCTAACTGTCCCTGATTTCGAGGGTCTGTCCCTCATTCCTTCTCATTTGTCCCTCATTTTGGTCTGATGTATAAAGTTGTATATAAAATGCACTATTTATCTTTCAAAAAGTGTTTCCCAGTGCTAAATATTTCATCCAATTTCTAAATTGCTGCATTTGTAAATTTCAAAAGCCAGTATAAAAGAATAGTAGTGGTAAATAATAATAAAACAAAAGCCCTTGTGGGTTTAACTAAAGTTTTTTGGGGGTTAATTCTCCTTTAAGGGGGCATGACCGATTTCTACATACTTTTGCTAGTAGGTGTCTCTCCTTCCCATCTCAAAAAGTTGGGAGGTGTGTATAACTGGAACATGTGCATGTTAAGGCCTCATTCACACAGCCGTAAAAAGTGCATTTACAGCCATTTTTTTTTTAGTTACGGATCTGAATGCAGCTGCATTGTTTTCAATGGAGACAATCTCACATTTCCATAAACACGCACTGTGTTCAGATCCGTAACCAAAAATCTGCATCTAAGGACATGCATATACGTGTATACCAATGAGAAAAAGAACATGACAATTTTTATGCATCAAAAAACGGATTTACTGATCATTCACACGGGAACTTTTGTTCCTTGCTTAATGATTAGTAAAATTTTTATGACTGTGTTACAGCCATGTAAATGAGGCTTAAGAAGTATTATACTAATGCGACCTGACACAACCTGATTATAGCAGTGGCAAGCCTCCATCCCTAATGTGTGTTAAACAACAGAAAAGAGAAAGGAATGGGACTTTGTGTGAGGCATGTCACTGAATGGATACCTTATTCATATAATTAATAGAATTATTTATTAATTACAAATCACATTGTAAAAAGTGTCAATCTGTGATACAGGACAATATACTATGAAACACTTGTATAAATATATAGTTATTATACAAAATAAAATACAACATAATTAGGGTTACAGTTACATAAAAACACTCATCCATTCATAATAGTTCAATGAACATAAACAATTGCTCATGGTGAGCCAAACTTGTCAGTTCGATGTATACTCGACACACGTTTCATGGCTCATGCCAATCATCAGGAGTAAAATGCTCTGAAATAAAATCAGTGATATCTATAAATATAGGATAAACGGAGAACAATCTCTTAAAATAAAGGTATGTAACTTACAATGCGGCCCAATGGTGACGCCCAGCCTTGTCCAAGGGAAGACAGTGGACAGGGATGATGATCTCTCCTGGGGCTGAGGTGATGAGACCCATTTAGACCAGAGACAGCAGCCAGGTGAAGACCAGGCGACCATGTCACGACCGTGTGAATCTGGTGTGTGCTAAACAGTCCACACTGCTCTACAAGAATATGAAGATGCAACCATGTGAAATGAATGTATTAATTAATGGGATGAACCCATGCCTGTGAATGAGTGAGGTGATGAATTGTAGTGATTACTACAGTGATATGGAGTGTATTAGCTAAAGGAACTACAGCCAGGGAAAATGTGTATACATATACCCACAACAGATACATCCAAAACCATAACCACCATGTGGTGGTGGACTGTAAAATGTGAAACTAAAATGAACCAAAAAAGTGTTGGTATGAGTGAAATTCAGTTATCCCCGATAAGGTGCGCGTCCCCACCAACGTCATGAGATCCCGCCAATGAGGCGGGAAATGGATGCCCTGCTCAGTGCGTCAACACGCCTGAGCATGGAGCAGATTCCAACTTTCCATCTAGGTGAATCTGCTCCATGCTCAGGCATGTTTTGAAGCACTGAGCAGGGCATCCATTTCCCGCCTCATTGGCGGGATCTCATGACGTTGGTGGGGACCCGCACCTTACCGAGGATATAAGCTGCTCTGGCTGGCCAGCTGACCATTTCACATGAGCCATTCACACAAGCAGGATTCCAGGCATGCTTACGGCCACAGAATCATACACAAGGTAACTGAATTTCACTCATACCTACTACAACACTTTTTGGGTCATTTTAGTTTCACATTTTAAAGTCCACCACCACATACATGGTGGTTTTGGATTTATCTGTTGTGGGTATATGTGGGTATATGTATACACATTTTCCCTGGCTGTAGTTCCTTTAGCTAATACACTCCATATCGCTACCATTCATCACCTCACTCACAGGCATAGGTTTATCTCATTAATTAATACATTCATTTCACATGGTTCCATCTTCATATCCTTGCAGAGCAGTGTGGACTGTTAAGCACACACCAGATTCACACGGTTGTGACATGGTCGCCTGGTCTTCACCTGCCTGCTGTCTCTGGTCTGGATGAGATTCCTCACCTCAGCCCCAGGGGAGATCATCATCCCTGTCCCCTGTCTTCCCTTGGACATAAGCTGGGCGTCACCACTGGGTCGATTGTAAGTTATAGACCTTTATTTTGAGAGATTGTTCTCCATTTAAAGGGTATCCTATTTTTATAGATATTACTGATTTCATTTCAGAGCATTTTACTCCTGATGATTGGCACGAGCCATGAAACGTGTGTCGAGTATACATCAAATTGATGCCCAGACAAGTTTGGCTCTCCATGAGCAATTGTTTATGTTCATTAAACTATTATGAATGGATGAGTGTTTTTTATGTAACTGTACCACTAATTATGTTGTATTTAATTTTGTATAATAGCTATATATTCATACAAGTGTATCATAGAATATTGTGTCCTGTATCACAGATTGACACTTTTTACAATGTGATTTGTAATTAATAAGTAATTCTATGAATGATATGAATAAGGTATCCATTCAGTGACATGCCTCACACAAAGTCCCATTCCTTTCTCTTTTCTGCTGTTTAACGCTTAAGAAGTATGTTCCTCATAAGTTTTCTTATAGGTGGAACAAAAAAAATGTGGGACCCCTTTGTTTAATTGAAGATGCAGAAAAATATGATTTTTAAAAAAAAAAATCATCAAGTATAAAACAAGAACTGGAAGTGAAACAGTGGGCTGCTTGCAGCAGTTCTGACAATTTAAAAGTGAACTTTTACCTGCAGGTATACAAGCTGTGGATCTGAGGTGTACATGTGGGTATGCATGTATTAATGAAAACTAGCAAAAATAGGTAACAATAAGATTCTTTTATCTGCCCTAAAATAAGAGCATCACAAAGTACAGTGCGTCAGATGTGTGTAAATGACAAGACTGTACAGAATAACAAATCTGGTAATAAAACAGTACACATATTTGTAATTTGAATTGTGCTCCTCGTAAAATGTAGCTGTTTGGCTGCAATTCTACTTTATCCCCATGATGACAACCTAACCAACTTTAGAAAAGCAATGCTCTATTTCACAGTGCTTTAGCACAGGACCTTTTGGCTTCTCTTCGCCATAGGCAGACTCACCCTTTTTTTTTTTTTCTCATTTGCTGGGCAGTTCTCATGCTGTCATTAGTGTTATGCACACTGCATACTGTATACTAATTCTAGTTTGTATCTGTGGTTTTACATTTGTTCCGCATGCATGTGTTTACGCAAGTAGCAGTGTATACCTGCATACAGCCTATGTCTATGTCCCTAGGGCAGCTGCACACAGCACCTGTGACACACATGAGCCCTCACCATTTAGGTATTTTGTTGCATTTCTAAATACATTTCAAGTGCTTGTAGATCTAAAATAAAAAATTGTGTTACTGGCTCTTTAATGTATATACATGTGCTCCTTAAGGTCACCATTTTTTTTTTCAGGCTGCCAGTGTTGTGTAATACCTGGTTGATCCTGCCTGTGCCCCTCCTCCCAAGAGTAAACTGACCATGCTAGCATGGCTGCCGATCCATGCTAGTGTGGTCAGTTTACGTCATGTGTCATCCCGTTGTTTGTACAGGCTGTTCAAGAACAAAGCATGCCTGTACCTTCCATAGTCAGTACTAAGCTGCCACCCCCCCCCCCCCGCCCATCACTCCTGGCTTGTGTTACTGTGCATGCCCCTCCATCCGCTCCTTCCCTCCAATATAGCCGCCAGGGGTGCTTGCATTCCATTGCCTTGTAAACTCTGACACCCAGCGTCCATTCCTGAAATGGCGATCGGTGCCCCACAGTGTACACCCCCACTAGCAGGTTCGTAATTTGCTTAGAAGCAGAACGCTATCACGTGCTCTTTTAGAGGCAGAAAATCTATTATAGGCAAGTAAAAAAAAATAAACATGGATTAGGAACAAGCCTAGATGACTCTAAATGAAACATGTTTTTAACTGTCCTTAAGGTTACAACTACTAAAGTTTAGGTATGGCAATTTATACATAGTTAAAGTGTTTGTTAACCCCAAAAAAATAATTCAGATCCTGGTCCCTTAAAGCAGATTAAACAGCACAGTGCTTGTGCTATGTAATCTGCCCCCCTCTAAACTGTAAAAAAAACCTCCCTGAATCTGTCACTTCCTGTATCTCCACTCTGTACTGACCATGAAAATGAGGGCTGCTGAGCCCTAACCACCGTGGTCAGATTGCGTCCCTCTGTCATATGCAGCTGTCCTCTCTCCTCTCTTCCCCTCCCTCCCTCCTCCTTGCCTGTCAGCTCCCTCTCTGTGTCTCTGCCCCACGAGTGTTGTAAATACCTATTTAGAGCTATCTTCAGGCCGGTCGCGTAACTCGCAGCCGCTTTACAGCTCTGAGACTGGGCTTCTGCGGGAGGCCACGTGATCTCCCCAGCTGATGTCAAAGGGAGGTCTCTGCTCCTCCCGCAGAAGCCATGTATGGGAGCTGTAAAGCGGCCACAAGTCAAGTGACCGGCCTGAAGATGGCTCTAAATAGGTATTTACAACGCTCTAATATAGGGGCTGGCAGTCTTTTTTTTTTTAAATTAGACTTAACAAACACTTTGGATTGGTCCAGCTTGGACCAATGAAGGTCTGTATGTGTCATACCTATGGGACCCCCCTGGAAGTTGTTGGAAATCACTGTAGTAGGCACTTCTACAGCAGTCAT
Source organism: Lithobates septentrionalis (assembly GCA_037952835.1). Taxonomy (NCBI): domain Eukaryota; kingdom Metazoa; phylum Chordata; class Amphibia; order Anura; family Ranidae; genus Lithobates; species Lithobates septentrionalis. Next base: position 1,167,180 of record JBBDGP010000244.1, read on the forward strand.
CTCCACTAGCTTCTGGGTCCTGTGCCAACCAGCTGCCCTGGCACCATATAGGGAACACTTTGAATTTTCTCAGCGAATGCAAAGTGTTCTTTAAATGGACAAGGTGAAGATTGTCTCATCACTGCCCCACCGTGCCACCTTGTCCAATCAAAGGACAATTTACATTGTTTTAGAAAATACAAAATGTTCCCTGAATGGAGCCCCTGCTGACAAACCGTCTTCTGTGTTCACTAAGCAGCAGAACAGCCGCTTGGCAAAGAGCCTAGAAACTAGTGAAAATTGTAGCAGTGTCTACTACAGTGATTTACAACAGTACAATCAAATGGCCACTGCCCCCACCTATAACTGGCCTTTGCAGCAAGGAAAGGGCATTGCATGTCAGACAAAACCAAAGAAAAATCCTAGCTCAAGTCACCAACCAGCCTGCAACACAATCGAATTATTCTGTCTAACAGTTTGCATTTAAAAACAGGGGTTTTGTTTTCACAAATTTGCAAATACATGCGTAAGCTGCAGAGCCACTTCATGGCATCCCAGTATTATCTACAGTCCTAACTCTATACATTTTTTAAAGCCTCCACAATGGAAGCACATGCATAATAATGGATAGATAGAGGGCAGGAAAGCCTGAAGGGAGTGATTTCCAGCTTCCTCTGGGATCCTACAGGTAAGGCACATATATATTTACATTGGTCCAAGCTAGACCGATGTAACTATGTAAAAGCTGCTATACTTGGAACTCCTCTTTATTTATTTTTAATTAATGCATAACTGTAGTATACATTTTTTTTTGTATATTTCTTATTTGGTATTTGGTTTATTCGCTTTAATTAAAGATCAAAATCAGTGCTGTGAGTTTCTTTGCTGATCTATTAGTGTTTATATTATAAGATATTGGGGAAATGTAAGCTAGATAATACTGCCTTTTAGTTAGCCCTTTAAACACTTAGCAGAAAAGGTTCCCCTTTTTTTAATGCTGACTGGCTCATTTTATAGAAGTATAAAAGTCACTTGTGTTTGTTATGGTCAAAGTGCTGCAATAGAAAGACATGAGGTGACTTGTGGCATTCTCTGTTCCCTGATTGAACAACTGACTCTGGACAAGATAACGGAAACTGTCAGGTGAGGTACACAGTTCAGCCTGAGCAGTCATAGGCAGATAAAACAAGATTTAAAACTGCTTACTGTATAATGCATAGTACCTGTGGAGGTGTAGAGATCTTTTCTACAATGTTGGAGGTAAAAAAAAAAAAAAAAAAAAAAATATATATATATATATATATATATGTCTTCATCAGGCTTTACCGTACTTTAGGAAATGGAGATGAGAGACACTTCCTAGCACAAAGACCTTTGCAGGTCCTTATTATTTCGTATAGCCCAGATCTGATTAGTTGCTATGGGTGCCATCATTACTCCAATAAAATATGCAATGCTATCATGTACAGAAAGATTGTAAAATAAAGAACAGTTTAGACACAAATGGCTTTTTCATGGTACATTTATTTGCTTTTATAATAAACATAATAGGATTGGCAGGTACCAGGTTATCTTTATGGAGACATCAGGGATCTATTAGACTCTTGGTGCCTCCCCTGCCCTCCACTCCAGCCAGTCAAGCACAGGGCTGTTCTTGAGTGGCTGTTAACCGTGTAGTTCAGCTGGGATTATGACACTTCTGAACCCAGAAATGTACAGAGCTGTGCGTTTCCAAGTAATTGATTGCAGAGCAGATGTTCCCTGATTTACTTCCACTCGCCATCCTGACACTATTTACAGTTGACCCAGGCTCCCCGTAGGAGTGGGAGAGTACAGGAACCATGGCGGAGAGGAGCACCTTCACAGTACTGTATAAGTGATTGGGCAGCTCTATAGATAACCAGATCTCTTACTGGATAGCCAGGAGCCAGTCAAAAAAAAAGTACCAAGCTTATAACTGATGCTGCAAGTTTCTGACAATTTAATAATGGTCAAGGCTAGGTGACAAACTTTCAGTATTGTTGAGTGTAGGAAGATACAAATGCAATGTTAGAATCAGTTAAGGAGGTGCTGGTGCACAGAGATCCCTGTAACAATAAGCAGATCCACAGAGTCCCTTTCAACATCCACCTATGTTAAAACTAATTACTAAGCAGCACTGACATCAATTATATTGATGGTATATGCCAGATCATAGATGACCAACCTATCCCTTGTTTACATAGGCCTAGAAAGAAGAAAGCCTGCCTATGGTCCTACTGTATCCTCTTCGTCAGGTGAGCATAGGAAGGTGAGGCACAATGAGGCCCATACATCAAAGTGAAACTGAATGCTTTTCTGTATGAGGTTTAAGCTCTCTGGGTTGTAGCGAAAGTCCTGATTCTACCCTCAATTTAAGGCAAAGTTCAAGCAAAAACTTAGATGTGTAGATCTACCCTAGGAAAATTGTGGGTACAACAGAAGTAGACGTTATCACACACATAGGTTTTCCAACTTGTGTATGTGCAACAGGGTTTATCATTGCCTTTTGTGAAGAGGGTGGCAAGTATTCAGCATGTCCTACTATGCATATAGATAGGCATTATTTAATGTTAGCAGGTGTATTGAACGACAGTTTGTGAAATAAAGAGGTATAGGCATACACTATTTAACAAAAAGTATTGGGACACCTGCCTTTACACCTTCATGAACTTTAATGGAATCCCAGTCTTAGGGGGTTATTTACTAAAACTGGAGTGTGCAAAATGTTGGTGCAGCTCTGCACACAAACCAATCAGCTTCCAGGTTTTATTGTCAAAGCTTGATTAAACAAGCAGAAGTTAGAAGCTGATTGGCTACCATGCACACCTGCATCAGATTCCGAGTGCACAAGTTTTAGTAAATCTCCCCTTTAGTCCGTAGGGTTCAATATGGAGTTAGCTCACCCTTTGCAGCTATAACAGCTTCAACTCTTCTGGGAAGGCTGTCCACAAGGTTTAGGAGGGTGTCTATGGGAATGTTTGCCCATTCTTCCAGAAGCTCATTTGTGAGGTCAAGCATTGATATGGACGAGAAGACCTGGCTCACAGTCTCTGCTCTAATTCATCCCAAAGGTGTTCTATCGGGTTGAGGTCAATACTCTGTGCAGGCCAGTCAATTTCCTCCACTCCAAACTCTCTCATCCAAGCCTTTATGAGCCTTGCTTTGTGCACTGGTTCGCAGTCATGTTGGAACAGAAAGGGGACATCCACAAAGGTGGGAGCATGACATTGTCCAAAATGTCTTGGTATGCTGATGCCTTAGGAGTTCCCTGGAGTTCACTGGAACCAAGGGGCCAAGCCCAACCCATGAAAAACAACCCCACGCCATAATCCCCCTCCACCAAATGATTTGTACCAGTGCACAAAGCAAGGTCCATAAAGACATGGATGAAAGAGTTTGGGGTGGAGGAACTTGACTGGCCTGCACAGAGTCCTCAACCCAATAGAACACCTTTGGGATCAATTAGAGTGGCGACTGTGAGTCAGGCCTTCTCGTCCAACATCAGTGCCTGACCTCAAAAATTAACTTCTGGAAGAATAGTCAAGCATTCCCATAGACACACTCCTAAACCTTGTGGACAGCCTTCCCAGAGAAGTTGAAGCTGTTATAGCTGCAAAGGGTGGGCCAACTCAATATTGAACCCTACGGACTTAGACTGGGATGCCATTAAAATTCATGTGCGTGAAAAGGCAGATGTCCCAATACTTTTGGTAATATAGTGTATATTGATGATAGCTAAACCATGTTAGAGCTGTTGGAGAATTTCTGCTTGCACGTTTTATGCCGCGTACACACGGTCGGACTTTTCGGCTACAAAAGTCCGACAGCCTGTCCGACAGACTTTCGACGGACTTTTGGCGGACTTTTGGTGGACTTGCGGCAGACTTTCTTATGAACGGACTTGCCTACATACGATCACACAAAAGTCAGACGGATTAGTACGTGATGACGTACACCGGACTAAAATAAGGAAGTTGATAGCCAGTAGCCAATAGCTGCCCTAGCGTGAGTTTTTGCCTGTCGGACTAGCATACAGACGAGCGGATTTCTGGGTCCAGCGTAGTTACGACGTAAAGATTTGAAGCATGTTTCAAATCTAAAGTCCGTCAGATTTGCGGCTGGAAAAGTCCGCTGAAAGTCCGGGGAAGCCCACACATGATCGGATTGTCAGCCAGCTTTAGTCCGTCGGCGTCCGTCTGACTTTTGTAGACGAAAAGTCCGACTGTGTGTACGCGGCATTAGTGTTTTTCATGCTGTGGTAGGTACATGCAGCAAGGAAAGAAGCTGGCTGTGAAGTCTACAGGCAAGTTTGTGCTCTGTTCCCATATGTCTATTGATGGAACGACTTTTAGAAACAGAACATTATGACTGATAATAAAACCATTTTTTAAGTGAAACAAGCAATAGGAGTGCTTTAGAGCCACTAAAAACATTTACTAAGCCTCAAATTTGGTAATTATTTTCCAAACACCAATACCATTTGTTCATACAACAGGACGGTACATATCGTTTTAGTGCTTAAATACACTATTATGTTTGAAAATGGACTTTTACGTTCCATGCAATCACCTCAACCTTTCTATCCGCTTAACAAATAATGGCCACAGTTTCTCTTAGACAAAAAAGAATTACATTTTTTATTGAACAAATAATTGCCAGACAATCCTAGCAGTACACCTACACAGAACTGGAGGTTCTGACGCTTAGGGCTGGCAGACCTATATGCTGCTCATCCATGCCATGGCCTGTCGAAGTGTCTTGTTGTTGGTCACTCTGGGGATCACAATAAACAGATTCTTCAGTAACTTTTCAAGTCTACATGAATAGATTCTGGTACATCACAAAATACTGTCCACAGTATATTTACAAAAAAAAAAGCTTTTATCATAGCAAAGCTAGCCCAGAGCTCCTGCCAGGTGACTGGATACTGCAACATTATAATTTAATATCAACTCACGAGGTAAGAGGCTGCAGCTGGGGATGACTATGTGCATTTATAGTAACACAATGAATAGAAACAAAGTTTGAAATAAATAACACATATTGGTAAGATCACTTGCATCAAGTAATTTCTTAAATCTCCATGCACACTGGGCGTTTGTTTTTTTTATTATACCAACAGGTAAGACTATAATAAGGCTTACCTGTAGGTACAGGAAATATCTCCTAAACTTGCACCATTTAGGAGATATTTACTTTAGCAGCGCCGGAGATATCACCAGCGCATGCACACTGCGCTCTCAGTGGACGGCATGCCGTCCATAGAGAGAGCCGTGCCACGGCTCGGATAGTCAAACGGCCACAGCCCGCGAACCCGAAAGGAAGACAGTGTGCCGCTGGAGGGCTTCGTTTTCAAGTAAGTTTCATGCTAGTACATTAAAAAAATTTATTTGCAGGGGGATTTTTTTTTTTTTGCGGTTTACTACCGCTTTAAAAAAACGCCAGTTCCCTTGGCAGAAAAAATACTCATGGAGAGAGTTTTTGTACAGGAGTTTAGGAGTGTTTAGCGTTTTTTTTTATGCCAGTAAGCCCCAATCAACAACGCAAACCAGAAGGGTTTTTTTTTCCTGCCTTTAAACACTGAGCTTAAAGTGTTGTTTCGGCCGAAATTATACTTTCTTAATAAAAATACCCCTATTATACACAAGCTTAATGTATTCTAGTAAAGTTAGTCTGTAAACTAAGGTCTGTTTTGTTAGTTTATAGCAGTAGCTTGTTATTTTATAAACCTACAGCAGGCCGTGGCTGCATTTCTTCCTGGATCTCATCCTTTCAGATCTCGCACATGCTCAGTGCAGCACAAGCAGTGTAATAGGTTTCAGGCCAGGTTTCCATAGCAACGGCAGTTTCAGAGGAAGTTGCCGCCCCTTCCCAGAAGGCATTGCAAACAGGAAATGATGCGATGGGCCGCGGCCAGGGAGGAGGAAGTGAAAAATGAATACAGCAGATATACAGTAAGTGCTGAGAAAATTTTTTTAAAAATATCCAATTCGTTTACAGTGCTCAGTTTAGTGAGGGATGCTGAAGAGTTGTAAAAGTGGGTGGAACTCCACTTTAAAATATGCCTCTAAACGTCCTAATGTGCATGGACACATAGGATAACATTGAGCTGCTTCTAAAGGCAAAACTCAAAACTCCTGTAGAAGCAACGTTCTTTAGGCCAGTGTGCATGGACCTTTAAGAAGCTCATCTAAAAAAAAAAATAGCAAAGACTACAAAAATATGGAAACTGTTCCACTAGATTACTAAGGGCTTATTTAGACTTGTAAATGGGGGGTGTTAAAAATGCACAGCTGAGCCATGTTTTTAGTGTCCCCCAACTGCCCCCCCCCCCCCCAAGTTGCAAAGGCAGCGGATAAGGGTGTTCTCATGCTGCAGTGCTTTGCTGCATGCCCACAGCAAAAATGATCGCTGTTGTCACATTTAGCAGGGGAGCAAGCCAGCCACGTGTGACCCATCCAAGCTGATGGAGAAGCACCCGCAAACACCCCGCAACCGTGTGTAATGCATCTGGTTTGATATGTTGGTGCAGCAGTTACTGGGTTAAAACAGGTGGTGAGGCCGCACCGCGTTCAGATCACTTTTCAGAGGTGCGTGGTTTAGATGCAAGTCTAAACTTAGCCTAAAGGTCAACATCTTATAAAGAGGTGTGTGTGTGTTTTACTTAAAGCTGACCTTCACTCAAAAATCACACTCTCCATCATCCTTTTCTTTCTCCTACCTCCCCCCAAGCCCCTTTTTCACAATCACATTTTTTTTTGCGGGGAGCGAGTATCTATTAGGGTGTACTTGCTCCCGCTTCCTCATTTCTTGCCTAGACAGGGATGACCTCTTTCTAGGTCTAATTTACCACTGCTTTCCCTGCTCATAGCCTCTGGGCATAACGCCACACATCTCCCTGCATTCTGCATCTGAAAAGTATCAGCTGCCTGGAAGACAGCCCTGGACTTTATGGGCTGGTATGTACTGTACTGTAGCCTGTGACTTTTTTAATTTTCCCATAGCCGGGTGAATTTCCTCTTTAAAGTGGTTCTAAAGCCATAAGGCAAGGTAAAAAATTCTGTCTAGGATGCCCCCCCTTATACTTACCTGAGCCTGATCTCGATCCAGCACTGTGCCCAAGAGCAGAGGCTCTCTTGGCTATCTCCCTCCTCACAGGGCAGATTAATAGCAGTGGGAGCAGTGACGGCCGCCTCCCTAATCCATGCTCCTGGCCCCTAATCTATATGCAGGGAGCCGGACGCATGGATTTCAATGGTTTTAGTTTTTAGAAGCACATGATCGGCTTCCTATGGGGGCACTCGCTGAAGAGGAGGAGTCAGAAGCGGGGTCCCTAGAAGAGGAAGATTGGGAGTGCTCTGTACAAAACCATTGCACAAAGTAGGTGAGTATAACAATAATGTTTATTATTAAAAAAAAAAAAAATTAAGGTTTAGAATCATTTTAACAGAGCTTGTTTTTACCTAGAGAGCTACCAATAACGTGTGGGCTAGATATATGTACCCTGTTGATTCTAAATATGTATCGATTAGCACTCACTTTAGCAAACTGTAGTATTAAGCTTTAATTTCTACCAGGGGCCTCATATATTACCTTTTCACATCTCCCATGATGCCCACAATTGCTGTCAGATAAAAATAAAAGGAATACTACAGTTATAAAGTATATTGGTATATATATATATATATTACCTTATTATTGTGCAAGCATAGGAATAGAACTACCTACAGTGAGAGTACAGTGAGAGATAAGAGTATTTGATCCCCTGCTGGTTTTTTACATTTGCCCACTAACAAAGGAATGATCAGTCTATAATTTTAATGGTAGGTTTATTTTAACAGTGAAAGACAGAACAACAACAACAAAAATCCAGAAAAACGCATTTCAATAAAGTTTTATAAATTGATTTGCATTTTAATGAGTGAAATAATTATTTGACCCCTTCACAAAACATGACTTAGTACTTGGTGGCAAAACTCTTGTTGGCAATCACAGAGGTAAGACGGTTCTTGTAGTTGGCCACCAGGTTTGCACACATCCCAGGAGGGATTTTGTCCCACTCCTCTTTGCAGATCCTCTCCAAGTCATTAAGGTTTCGAGGCTGATGTTTGGTAACTTGAACCTTCAGCTCCCTCCACATATTTTCTATGGGATTAAGGTCTGGAGACTGGCTAGGCCACTCCAGGACCTTAATGTGCTTCTTCTTAAACAACTCCTTTGTTGCCTTGGCCGTGTGTTTTAGGCCATTGTTATGCTGGAATACCCATCCATGACCCATTTTCAATGCCCTGGCTGAAGGAAGATTTGACGGCACACGCCCTGTCTATCGTCCCTTTGATGCGGTGAAGTTGTCCTTAATGTTTCCGCCTCCATGTTTGGCGGTGGGGAAGGTGTTTTTGGGGTCATAGGCAGCATTCCTCCTCCTCAAAACACGGCGAGTTGAGTTGATGCCAAAGAGCTTGATTTTGGTCTCATCTGACCACTTACATCCAGTTCTTCTCTAAATCATTCAGATGTTCATTAGCAAACTTTAGACGGTCCTGTACATGTGCTTTCTTGAGCAGGGGGACCTTGCAAGTGCTGCAGGATTTCAGTCCTTCACAGTGTAGTGTGTTACCAATTGTTTTCTTGACGACTATGGTCCCATCTGCCTTGAGATCATTGACAAGATTCTCCCATGTAGTTCTGGGCTGATTCCTCACCATTCTTGTGATCATTAAAACTCCACGAGGTGAGATCTTGCATGGAGCCCCAGACTGAGGGAGAGTGACAGTTATTTTGTGTTTCTTCCATTTGTCAATACTTACACAAACTGTTGTTACCCTCTCACCAAGCTGCTTGCCGATGTCCTGTAGCCCATTCCAGTCTTGTGTAGGTCTACAATCTTGTCCCTGACATCCTTGGACAGCTCTTTGGTCTTGGCCATGGTGGAGAGATTGGAATCTGATTGATTGCTTCTGTAGACAGGTGTCTTTTATACAGGTTACAAGCTGAGATTAGGAGCACTCCCTTTAAGAGTGATCCTAATCTCAGCTCATTATCTGCATAGAAGACACCTGGGAGCCAGAATCCTTGCTGATTGACAGAGGATCAAATACTTATTTACTCATTAAAATGCAAATTCATTTATAACTTTTTTGAAATGCGTTTTTTTGGATATTTTTGTTATTCTGTCTCTCACTGGTAAAATAAACGTTAGGGGTGCGCATCTTCACTGGTCTCATGATTTGATTATGATTTTCCTGTCCACGATTTGATTCCGCAATGCATCATGATTACTGTGCAAGTGTGCATGGGTAAAAACTTTATATAAAAAAAAATTCAAGGACCAGGGCGTGGCCTGGCTCATGGAGGAGTGAGACGTGTCTCTCAGGAGCTCCCGCACACACCGGACTCATAGAGGCTCTCAGCGACTCCAGAACTCTACAGGCAGGTCTGTAATGGGGAAGAGAGGTGGGGGAGAAGGACGCCATACCCCTGACACACAAATCGAGGGGGAAATCGACCGTTTTTTCATACATTTGGGACAAAATCAGCACGGCCCCCCCAAATCCAAGATGGCGCCGACCCGCTCCTCAAGCTCACATGCGGCCTCACAAGGAGCCACTTCACAGCGCTCCACACCTCATATGACAACCAGGCAGCGCGCCAGATCCCCTCCAGACTCAGAGAATGAATCTGTGCGCTCTGCATATCATTCCCCAACATCACATCGGTCTTTTAGTGGATGGGACATGGAAGCCTACATCAAAGCTCTCCCTACCAGACATGATTTTGAGGCATGTGTACAGAGACTTGAACGCTCTTACAAGCAGGAGATCTCTGAACTACGCAAAGATGTCACAACCAGGCTAGAAGATGTGGAACAATCGGTAGAAGAGACTGTCTCTACACTGCAGTCTCATGAAGTCATCTTGCAGGAGCACACACTACAGATACAGCAACTGATGTATCACCAGGACGACCAAGAAAATCGCGCCAGACGCAATAATATCCGTATACGCGGCCTCCCAGAATCAGTGGAAAATAAAGACCTAGCCCCTGCAGTCACAGCCATATTCAATGACCTGCTCCAGAAAGATAAAGAATCTCCCATAGAACTTGATCGTGTACACAGAGCCCTCGGCCCCAAAAACCCACATCTTGAACACCCCAGAGATGTGATCTGCAGAATCCACTTTTATGCGATTAAAGATGCTATCATGCGTGCAGCTCGCAACCAAGACGCCATATACTTCAATGATGCAGCCGTGACTCTATTACCAGACATCTCCAAGCTGACCCTTGATATGCGACGTGCACTGAAACCCCTCACAGGAGCTCTCCAGGAAAAGCACATTAAATATCGCTGGGGTTTCCCATTTAACCTCTTTGCTTCTCATGAAGGACGTTCGGCCACATTTCGCACTCTGGGTGACCTCCCAAAGTTCCTCGGGACTTTCGAACTGCCCCAGATCCACATCCCTGACTGGCCAATTCATGCTGCGACTCCTGGATTCCCGATCGCATCGAACTGGCAAAAACAACCCAGGAAGAACAAGCGCCCAAAATCGGATTTCCCCAAAGCAGCGGACGGATGAGTCCCAGCCACAGAACTTTTGAATAACCACTTTGTTTTTTTCACAGGCATTGCGCCGATGAAGCGGCCCCGGTTTTATGGTTACAGTATTGTTGGGACACTATATTTAGCTATATTATGTTGTTCCTTTTACATGCAAAATTTGTTTTGTGTTCATAGCAGTACGGTCCTTACTCAGTTACCAGAGATCCCAAGCCCATACTGTGATTCCTTACTTTGCTAAGGGGCCCCCCTAGAACCTGTCCTTCTCGCCCCATCCCCCATTGCCCCATGTTGTATTGTTACTTTCATTTTATTGACCATGCAGATAGTTGGATTATTGGACCTCATCTATGGGCTTTGTCCGGCTGGACAGCTCATAATAGTTTAGAGATGCATATGTGACTCTGCGGGTCCTGAGTTGCTAAAGTTACAGAAGTATTAAAAATTTATTGCCTTTTACTTTTAGTGGTCCGGTGTGTGCGGACCCCTCTGTGGACTAACCACTAACCCCCACTTAGGATTTTCAGCGCCCTTAGAGGCTTTAGCTGAACTTTAGAACACAATGTTCTTTACACGGCCTACGAGGCCAAGGTTCTTCTTTCTCTGTTCTTTTTCTGTTTCTCTCCCTACCTATGCTCTTACACTTACCCTACAACTCAATTCTAACGGAGGTTTCTTTTCTACTTCTTCTCACCCCTCCCCCACTCTCCTGGAGACAGCGAGCCTCTCCCTTGTTTTAGTGTACTGGATTATCAAATCCTTTTCCCCATGGCAGTGCAGACCCCCTTGAAAGTCTCCTCTTTAAACTGCAGGGGTTTTAACACCCCAGAGAAAAGGAGGCAAATCTTATATCATTTTCACAAAAACCGTACCCAAATTCTACTCCTGCAGGAAACTCATTTTAGGTCAGACAACATCCCTCAGCTCCTCCATAAGCAATACCCCACTTGGTTCCATAGCACCAACCCCACAGCGAAATCGAAAGGGGTTTCGATCGCCTTTCATGTCTCGTTCACACCAGATGTGCTAGACACCCTCATTGACCCTCTAGGGAGATATGTTTTCTTAAAACTTTCATATATGAATATGATCTATACTATAATTAATGTTTACTCTCCAAACCAGGATCAACTGCAATTCCTCACCAAGTTGTCTACTCGCCTGAAAAGATTTAGCACGGTCAACATGATCCTGGGAGGAGACCTCAATGCCGCTCTGATACCACGCCTTGACACCTCAATGGATAAGTCCTCAATCTCCCCGACTTCCCTGACCAAAATGCGTGCAATTCTCACAGATTTATCTTTGGTGGATGTTTGGAGGACACTGCATCCCTCCACTAAAGATTTCACATACTACTCACCAGCACACTCCACCTACAGTAGATTAGACTATATTTTCATCTCCCAATCCTTACTGGATTTCTCACCCACCGCTTCGATAGGCCTCACTTTGTGGTCTGACCACGCCCCCATACACATGAATCTAGGAAGCATACCAACACAAAAAAAGAGAAATACGTGGAGATTAAATGACAATCTGCTCTCGGACTCAGTTTGCACCCAGGACATCACACGAGCCATCAAACACTTTGTCGCGGACCATGCCAGCGACAACACTAACCCACTGATGAAATGGGAGGCCCTCAAATGTGTCATTAGGGGGAAACTTATCCAACACGGCTCGAGACTAAAACGCGCGCGAACAGCAGACACCACACGCCTTCTGTCCCTAATAGCCACCTTAGAGGCAGACCATAAACGATCCCCCGATGAAAAAATTCAACTAGAACTCACAAACGCTAGGAGAGACCTCTTGCAAATCTTTACACAACGCTCACTGGTAGCGAGAGATAGAGGGCGATTTGCCCACTACTCACAAGCGAATCAGTGCGGCAGACATCTTGCGCAGACTCTGCAACCCAGACAGGCCCGGAGACCTATCCCCTGTATTAATTCACCCAATAAAGGCAAAATAATAAATAACACCTCCATAGTAGAAGAATTCCGTCAATACTATGACACCCTATATAATCTCAAGCCCCAGACACCATTACCCAAAGACCAAACAGACTCTCCAACTCAATCACTGTCCTCATACATCCAGGAAACTGCTCTCCCCACCATCCCGGCATCTGAAGCAGAAGACTTGGAATCCCCCCTGACCGACTCTGAATTCCAATTCGCCATTAAAAATCTAAAGAATGGTAAAAGCCCAGGCCCAGATGGATTCTCCTCACGTTTCTATAAGACATTTGCACCTTTGTTATCCCCCCTGATGGCCAAAGCATTCAACGCTATAGATGAAAACTTATCTCCCTCCCATACCTTATTACAAGCCCAAATAGTAGTCATCCCAAAACCAGGCAAGGACACCTCTTTATGCTCTAACTACAGGCCTATATCCCTACTAAATATAGATCTTAAACTATATGCTAAGATTCTAGCGAACCGTATCTCTCCTCTTTTACCAAATCTAATACATAGAGATCAAGTGGGCTTTGTCCCTGGACGTGAAGCTAGGGACAATACCACTAAAACTATCCACCTCGTGGCATATGCCCACCGTAACCACATACCGACCTGCCTTCTCTCCTGTGACGCGGAGAAGGCCTTTGATAGGGTCAGTTGGCCCTTTCTTCGGGCTACCCTCTCTCAAATAGGACTAAGACCCAGGATGCTAGCCCACATCATGTCACTTTATTCTAAACCCTCAGCCACAATTTTAGTTAATGGAACTCAATCAGAGAAACTCACTATTTCAAACGGCACGAGACAAGGCTGTCCCCTCTCCCCCCTCCTATTTGCCTTAGTAATTGAACATCTAGCCCAAGCCATTAGAGCCAATCCAGATATACGAGGGATACAGACCCCGTCCTCACAATGTAAACTTTCCCTCTACGCAGACGACTTGCTCCTCTATGTAACCAATCCCCATATTAGTATACCATCCATACTGGCCGAGATCAACCGATTCGGTGGTCTCAGCAACTACAAATTGAATATTTCTAAAACAGAAGCACTGAACATATCCCTTCCTCAGCCGACCCTCTCCTCTCTTAAGGCTAATTTCACATTCCAATGGCAACCAAAATCTATCTCATACCTAGGCACGGCCATCCCAAGCCGCGCCTCCGAACTATACGCCCTAAACTACAGTCCACTTCTCACGAAACTCAGACGCCTCACTGATAGCCGAGGAGACCTACCAATATCTTGGTTTGGCCGCATGAACGTATTGAAAATGGATATACTCCCTAAATTATTATATTTATTTCAAGCCCTCCCAATAGCTCTGCCAGCTGCCTTCTTCCGTACTCTTCGTTCTATGGCCATACGATTTGTATGGAGGGGAAACCATCCCAGACTGAAACACAAACTTCTATGTACCCCCATTTCCAAAGGTGGTACAAGCCTCCCAGATTTTGAAATCTACCATACAGCAGCAGTGGTTTCCCGTTTACTGGAATGGTTTCCTCGCCCACTAATTAAAGCTTCCACTTTAGTGGAACAGGATTTATCTTCAATTGACCTCCGGGCTCTACCTTGGGGCTATGAACGGACTCATAGATCTCTTACTAGCCTGTCTCCATTGACCAAAGATGCACTGTTAATCTGGTACCGCAGAAAAGAAAGATACTCACTTTCCACTGAACCAAGTCCCCTTACCCCTCTATTTGACAACCCAGCTCTCCCAGAAGGCGGCTCAATACAGGTCATAGACGGCCATAATAGAGACACCTGGCCCACGGCACGACAATTTGTCAATAGCACACTAGGTACATTTACGTCGAGATCAAACACCACATCGCCCAACGTAACATGGTTAACACAACTACACTTGACAACCTACTGCAAAAAACTACATGACTCCAAACAGATTCACAGACCTTTGACTGGCTTTGAACAATTATGCACATTCACAGAAACCCCCCGTCACACCCTCTCATTGATATACAAGCTGATTATAGAACATACCCACGATACCTTACCCAACTACACTAAAGCTTGGTCAGAGGAACTTGGGAGGGAAATTACCGAAGCTGAATGGGGTAAAGCTTTTATTTTCACCCATAAATCAGCCATCTCATGCTACACCAAGGAAAAAAATTACAAGGTTCTATCAAGATGGTATCGAGTGCCTACGAATCTCAGGATCATGTTCCCATCAACCACTGACACCTGTTGGAGATGTAACTCTGCGAAGGGTACGTATAGCCACATATGGTGGGAATGCGATGTGATAGGTCCGTTTTGGACCCAAATCTTCCAAATCTATACGGAAATTTACGATAAACCACTCACTCCCTCTCCATTCATTGCTCTCCTATCAATACTACCTGGCAAAATCAAGTCACAAAAACACAATCTCTTAAAATTTTTTCTCAGCAGTGGTAGACAATTAATTGCCAGACACTGGAAATCCACTACTCCCCCATCTCTTTTAGAGTGGGTAAGCGAACTAAATAATACCATGCTTATGGAGGAGATGCAAGCCGGAGCCATAGACAAATATGCAAAATTCTCATTTATATGGAGCATATGGAGGCATTACTCCACCTCAGATAAGCTAAAAAATAGACTCACAACTATGAAGGCACCCGGCCAAGCCACACACCCTGCTAGCTCCACACAACCAACCCAACACTAAATATCCCGACTCCCGAGGAGGCTCGCTGTCCCCCCCCCCTCCCCCCCCTTCCCCCATCCTACCTACCTTGCCTATCCTCCCCCCCTGTTCCTCCCCCCACCTCTTTTCCTCCCGCTACCTGCTATTTCTACTCTTTTCTTTGTTCTTAAACCCCTCTATTGGGCTATAATGTGTCATGATTTTATTTTTTACCTATAGTATTCTGCTCTTTAACATCAATCTTCTCGCAACCTCCAACAGACTGGCTGAATGCCAAATGTTTATACGCTGTTGGTATTCAGATTACTTGTCCACCCATTCCGAGTCCCTAGACACCTGGGCGCAGCATGATCCCATGGGGGCGTCCAGGTCTCGGGAACCTTAGTTAACAGGACTACCAACACAAGTTCCGATAGTTGTTGAGACAACACACTATGTTAATATTGGAAATAGAATACATGACATTGTATTGATTTGCCCATGTATGTTTCTTTATTACTGAATCAGTTTGCCCGATGTCGGGCACCTGATCTTATTCATGTCTTCATTGTCCATTTGGAAAATTGTTTCATATACAATAAAAACTTATTGAACCTAAAAAAAATTCAAGCAGTCAGAAAAACAAAAATTTTCTCCAGTGGCAGAGGGTTGGCTGGGATCAGAGGCAGAAGGATCAGGCAGACGGATGGTGGAATCAGGCAGATGGATGGTGGGATCAGAGGCAGAGGGATCAGGCAGACGGATGGTGGGATCAGAGGCAAAGGGATCAGGCAGATGGATGGTGGGATCAGAGACAGTGGGATCAGAGGCAGAGGGATCCTACCTGCCCCCATTCAAGGTTTAAATATTCATTTTTGCCTTGGGTATCCATAAAATCAGGTTTACTTACTGTAATGGACTGCCTGTGTGCTTCCGCCAAGATACAGCTTCCTCTACTCTGGAACCAGGAATCGGGTATTATAGCTGAGCATTGCACCCAAGAACAAGATGACACTAGCTTAGGTGCAAACTGAAACTGACTTTATTGTAAATTCACAAAGAATTCATACTACACAAAAGCATGTAAGAGCTTGGTCACATTATCCTAAACAATGCAAACTGTAAACAGTAATATCTAGTACATCTAGTGAACAGCTAACATAAACAAAAACAGTAAGCTAATCAACAGCTAGCAACTAACAGTGATCTAATCAAACAGTAATCTAAATAACATAAACACATAAACATCCCACAATAGTTTGGTAACAGGGTTAAGTGGGCACAATATTAGCAGACAGACAGAAACAATAGGCAACTCAATTAACAATGGGGATTCACACCTAGGAGGCACATAATGGGGAATTATACAAAGAGAGAAAGGCACCTTAAAGTGGTTAAAAAGGCTGCAGTGTGCAGCTCCCCCCTCAGCCCCCTCTAATACTTACCTAAGCCCGATCTTGATCCAGCAACGTACACAAGACCCGAGGCTCTCCTGGGTCTCTCCCCTGATTGGCTGAGATGCAGCAGCAGGAGCTATTGGCTCCTGCTGCTGTCAATCACAGCCAGTGAGGCAGGAGAGGGGGGGCAGGGCAGAGCCATGCTATGTGTGTCTTATGGACACATAGAGCCAGCTTGGGAGTGAGCATGCATGAGTGCCCCCACAGCAAGCTGCTTGCTATGAGAGCACTCAACAAGGGGAAGGTCCCAGACTGCCAGCGGGGGACTGAGAAAAGGAGCATCAGGGCTGCTCTGTGTAGTGGTTTTGCAGGCAAATATGACATGTTTGTTATTTTTCAAATTAAAATGTTTTCTTTACAATCTCAGCATCATCTTATTTTAGGCTGATTATAACCTTTGCTTAGAGTCTCTGAAGCAGTCAATTCTGGTTTTTGGCACAGAGGCCCCAAATCTGTATCCATGTCCCAGGTAGGGATGAGCTTCGTGTTCGAGTCGAACCCATGTTCGACTCGAACATCGGCTGTTCGACCGTCCGTCGAATTGCGAACGTTATGGGCCGTTCGCGCCAAATTCGTGTGGCGCGTCACGGCCCATAATTCACTGCGGCATCGCAGTGCATTGCTGGCTGATGATTGGCCAAGCATGCACTATGACCCGCATGCTTGGCCAATCACAGCGCCGTCAGTAGAGAGAGCTGTAATTGGCCAAAGCCAGGGTGGCTTTGGCCAATTATGGCTCAGGGGATTTAGTACACGCCCCACACTATATAAGGCCGCCTGCACGGCGGCCCTGTGTAGTGTGTTCCGGTGTGCTGATAGAGAGAGAGACAGACAGTGTCATTTGATTTGAGTTAGATAGATTAGGCTAGATCTGTTCCTGCTATTTACATTTAGTGCAGTGCGTCCTGCTCACAGTGTTCAGCTAGATCCGTTCCTGCTATTTACATTTAGTGCAGTCAGTGCGTCCTGCTCACAGTGTTCAGCTAGATCCGTTCCTGCTATTTACATTTAGTGCAGTGCGTCCTGCTCACAGTGTTCAGCTAGATCCATTCCTGCTATTTACATTTAGTGCAGTCAGTGCGTCCTGCTCACAGTGTTCAGCTAGATCTGTTCCTGCTATTTACATTTAGTGCAGTGCGTCCTGCTCACAGTGTTCAGCTAGATCTGTTCCTGCTATTTACATTTAGTGCAGTGCGTCCTGCTCACAGTGTTCAGCTAGATCCGTTCCTGCTATTTACATTTAGTGCAGTCAGTGCGTCCTGCTCACAGTGTTCAGCTAGATCCGTTCCTGCTATTTACATTTAGTGCAGTGCGTCCTGCTCACAGTGTTCAGCTAGATCCGTTCCTGCTATTTACATTTAGTGCAGTCAGTGCGTCCTGCTCACAGTGTTCAGCTAGATCCGTTCCTGCTATTTACATTTAGTGCAGTGCGTCCTGCTCACAGTGTTCAGCTAGATCTGTTCCTGCTATTTACATTTAGTGCAGTGCGTCCTGCTCACAGTGTTCAGCTAGATCCGTTCCTGCTATTTACATTTAGTGCAGTGCGTCCTGCTCACAGTGTTCAGCTAGATCCGTTCCTGCTATTTACATTTAGTGCAGTCAGTGCGTCCTGCTCACAGTGTTCAGCTAGATCCGTTCCTGCTATTTACATTTAGTGCAGTGCGTCCTGCTCACAGTGTTCAGCTAGATCTGTTCCTGCTATTTACATTTAGTGCAGTGCGTCCTGCTCACAGTGTTCAGCTAGATCCGTTCCTGCTATTTACATTTAGTGCAGTCAGTGCGTCCTGCTCACAGTGTTCAGCTAGATCCGTTCCTGCTATTTACATTTAGTGCAGTCAGTGCGTCCTGCTCACAGTGTTCAGCTAGATCTGTTCCTGCTATTTACATTTAGTGCAGTGCGTCCTGCTCACAGTGTTCAGCTAGATCTGTTCCTGCTATTTACATTTAGTGCAGTGCGTCCTGCTCACAGTGTTCAGCTAGATCCGTTCCTGCTATTTACATTTAGTGCAGTCAGTGCGTCCTGCTCACAGTGTTCAGCTAGATCCGTTCCTGCTATTTACATTTAGTGCAGTGCGTCCTGCTCACAGTGTTCAGCTAGATCCGTTCCTGCTATTTACATTTAGTGCAGTCAGTGCGTCCTGCTCACAGTGTTCAGCTAGATCTGTTCCTGCTATTTACATTTAGTGCAGTGCGTCCTGCTCACAGTGTTCAGCTAGATCTGTTCCTGCTATTTACATTTAGTGCAGTGCGTCCTGCTCACAGTGTTCAGCTAGATCCGTTCCTGCTATTTACATTTAGTGCAGTCAGTGCGTCCTGCTCACAGTGTTCAGCTAGATCCGTTCCTGCTATTTACATTTAGTGCAGTGCGTCCTGCTCACAGTGTTCAGCTAGATCTGTTCCTGCTATTTACATTTAGTGCAGTCAGTGCGTCCTGCTCACAGTGTTCAGCTAGATCCGTTCCTGCTATTTACATTTAGTGCAGTCAGTGCGTCCTGCTCACAGTGTTCAGCTAGATCCGTTCCTGCTATTTACATTTAGTGCAGTCAGTGCGTCCTGCTCACAGTGTTCAGCTAGATCCGTTCCTGCTATTTACATTTAGTGCAGTGCGTCCTGCTCACAGTGTTCAGCTAGATCCGTTCCTGCTATTTACATTTAGTGCAGTCAGTGCGTCCTGCTCACAGTGTTCAGCTAGATCTGTTCCTGCTATTTACATTTAGTGCAGTGCGTCCTGCTCACAGTGTTCAGCTAGATCTGTTCCTGCTATTTACATTTAGTGCAGTGCGTCCTGCTCACAGTGTTCAGCTAGATCCGTTCCTGCTATTTACATTTAGTGCAGTCAGTGCGTCCTGCTCACAGTGTTCAGCTAGATCCGTTCCTGCTATTTACATTTAGTGCAGTGCGTCCTGCTCACAGTGTTCAGCTAGATCTGTTCCTGCTATTTACATTTAGTGCAGTCAGTGCGTCCTGCTCACAGTGTTCAGCTAGATCCGTTCCTGCTATTTACATTTAGTGCAGTCAGTGCGTCCTGCTCACAGTGTTCAGCTAGATCCGTTCCTGCTATTTACATTTAGTGCAGTCAGTGCGTCCTGCTCACAGTGTTCAGCTAGATCCGTTCCTGCTATTTACATTTAGTGCAGTGCGTCCTGCTCACAGTGTTCAGCTAGATCCGTTCCTGCTATTTACATTTAGTGCAGTCAGTGCGTCCTGCTCACAGTGTTCAGCTAGATCTGTTCCTGCTATTTACATTTAGTGCAGTGCGTCCTGCTCACAGTGTTCAGCTAGATCTGTTCCTGCTATTTACATTTAGTGCAGTGCGTCCTGCTCACAGTGTTCAGCTAGATCCGTTCCTGCTATTTACATTTAGTGCAGTCAGTGCGTCCTGCTCACAGTGTTCAGCTAGATCCGTTCCTGCTATTTACATTTAGTGCAGTGCGTCCTGCTCACAGTGTTCAGCTAGATCTGTTCCTGCTATTTACATTTAGTGCAGTGCGTCCTGCTCACAGTGTTCAGCTAGATCCGTTCCTGCTATTTACATTTAGTGCAGTCAGTGCGTCCTGCTCACAGTGTTCAGCTAGATCTGTTCCTGCTATTTACATTTAGTGCAGTGCGTCCTGCTCACAGTGTTCAGCTAGATCTGTTCCTGCTATTTACATTTAGTGCAGTGCGTCCTGCTCACAGTGTTCAGCTAGATCTGTTCCTGCTATTTACATTTAGTGCAGTGCGTCCTGCTCACAGTGTTCAGCTAGATCCGTTCCTGCTATTTACATTTAGTGCAGTGCGTCCTGCTCACAGTGTTCAGCTAGATCCGTTCCTGCTATTTACATTTAGTGCAGTCAGTGCGTCCTGCTCACAGTGTTCAGCTAGATCCGTTCCTGCTATTTACATTTAGTGCAGTGCGTCCTGCTCACAGTGTTCAGCTAGATCTGTTCCTGCTATTTACATTTAGTGCAGTGCGTCCTGCTCACAGTGTTCAGCTAGATCCGTTCCTGCTATTTACATTTAGTGCAGTCAGTGCGTCCTGCTCACAGTGTTCAGCTAGATCTGTTCCTGCTATTTACATTTAGTGCAGTGCGTCCTGCTCACAGTGTTCAGCTAGATCTGTTCCTGCTATTTACATTTAGTGCAGTCAGTGCGTCCTGCTCACAGTGTTCAGCTAGATCTGTTCCTGCTATTTACATTTAGTGCAGTGCGTCCTGCTCACAGTGTTCAGCTAGATCTGTTCCTGCTATTTACATTTAGTGCAGTGCGTCCTGCTCACAGTGTTCAGCTAGATCCGTTCCTGCTATTTACATTTAGTGCAGTCAGTGCGTCCTGCTCACAGTGTTCAGCTAGATCCGTTCCTGCTATTTACATTTAGTGCAGTGCGTCCTGCTCACAGTGTTCAGCTAGATCCGTTCCTGCTATTTACATTTAGTGCAGTCAGTGCGTCCTGCTCACAGTGTTCAGCTAGATCCGTTCCTGCTATTTACATTTAGTGCAGTCAGTGCGTCCTGCTCACAGTGTTCAGCTAGATCCGTTCCTGCTATTTACATTTAGTGCAGTGCGTCCTGCTCACAGTGTTCAGCTAGATCCGTTCCTGCTATTTACATTTAGTGCAGTCAGTGCGTCCTGCTCACAGTGTTCAGCTAGATCTGTTCCTGCTATTTACATTTAGTGCAGTGCGTCCTGCTCACAGTGTTCAGCTAGATCTGTTCCTGCTATTTACATTTAGTGCAGTGCGTCCTGCTCACAGTGTTCAGCTAGATCCGTTCCTGCTATTTACATTTAGTGCAGTGCGTCCTGCTCACAGTGTTCAGCTAGATCCGTTCCTGTTATCTTCCTACTGACAGGCAGGCTTTTCTGGTTACAGTATATAAAGCTACCTGAAGAAAATTACAGGTGTTCTATCCCAGCTTAGTGCAGCTACAGGCCATTAGTATGTCTGGAAGGCCAAGAAGGAGAGGCAGACAGTCACAAGCCAATAAGAGAGGGCAAGCAGGCTCTGTGTCTAGTGCTGGTCGTGGAGACGGTGCATCCTCATCAGCACGTGGCCATGGGACACGCTTGGCCTTTTTTTCGGCAGCTGGCCGTGTTGAGCCGCAACATGCGGAAGACTTGGTCGAGTGGATGACCAAGCCGTCCTCATCCTCCTCATCCTCTCTCACCCATGCCCAGGGTGCTTTGTCTGGCAAAGCAGCGGCCTCTTCCCTCAGCTCAATGTCATCAGTGACTCCTTCCCTAGCTCCACCATGTCCTCCTGAGGATTCCCTCGAACTGTTTGACCACAGTGTTGGGTACATGCTCCAGGAGGATGCCCAGCGTTTGGAAGGCTCTGATGATGATACTGAGCTCGATGAAGGCAGTAACATGAGCACGGACAGAGGGGGTGCCCAAGAAGGACAGCAATCTGGCAGTCATGCTCCCCCTGCTGCAGCATACTGCCAGGTTTGCTCCAGTGATGAGGAGGGAGGGGATGATGAGGTCACTGACTCAACGTGGGTGCCTGATAGGAGAGAGGAGGAGGAGGAGGCGGCACATCACCAACGAGGCAGGATGCCCTCCAGGGGCCAGCCTAAGGGCAGCACATTGACTGCATCACACCCCAAAGCTCCACATGTGCAGGGCGCTGCAGTCTCTGCGCGTTATTCAAAAAGTTCTTTGGTGTGGGCCTTTTTTGAGACGAGTGCATCAGATCGCACTGCTGCTATTTGCAACATATGTCTCAAGCGTATCTCGCGTGGCCAAAACATCTCCCGCTTGGGTACCACATGCTTGACCAGACATATGTTGACCTGCCATGCAGTTCGTTGGCAAGCATATCTAAAAGACCCACACCAAAGAACAAAGAGGATCTCTCCTTGCTCCTCATCAGCTGAGATTTCCAACCCCACTAGACCTTCAGTCCTCTCTGAGACCTGCAGTGAGAGGAATGAAGGTGTAGAATTAGGTGTGTCACAGCCAAGTACTTGTGGGCAATCTGCTTTTGGTACACCGACGTCAGATTGTACCAGGCAAATTTCCCTGCCCCAGCTGCTGCACCGCCGAAAGAAGTTTGCTCCCAGCCATCCACATGCCCAGCGGTTGAATTCTAGCTTGGCAAAATTGCTAGCACTTCAACTGCTGCCTTTTCAGTTGGTAGACTCTGCCCCCTTCCGTGAGTTTGTGGAATGTGCGGTTCCTCAGTGGCAGGTACCCAAACGCCACTTTTTCTCACGGAAGGCGATTCCGGCTCTCTACCGGCATGTGGAAGGCAATGTCCATGCCTCGCTGGACAGGGCGGTCAGCGGTAAGGTGCATATTACCGCTGACTCATGGTCCAGCAGGCATGGACAGGGACGTTACTTAAGTTTCACGGCGCATTGGGTGACTCTGCTGGCAGCTGGGAAGGATGCAGGACAAGGTGCAGTAGTGTTGGAGGTTGTTCCGCCACCACGCCTCCAAAATGCTGATTGTGACACACCTCTCTCCTCCACCCCCTCCTCTTCTTCTTCCTCCATGGCCTCTTCCTCGGAACCAGCGGTGCTCCGTAGGCGTTCAAGGGGCTACGCAAGTACGCAGGCCAAAAGATGCCATGCGGTGCTTGAGCTGGTGTGCTTGGGGGACAGGAGCCACACTGGGGCAGAGGTTCTGTCAGCTCTGCAGGGGCAGGTTCAGAGGTGGTTGACGCCACGCCAACTTAAGGCAGGAATGGTGGTTTGCGACAATGGCACCAACCTCCTCTCTGCCCTCCGACAGGGACAACTGACCCATGTGCCCTGTTTGGCTCACGTCCTTAACTTGGTGGTGCAGCGGTTCTTGGGCAGGTACCCAGGCTTACAGGATGTCCTGAGGCAGGCCAGGAAAGTCTGTGTGCATTTCCACCGGTCATATAATGCCAGTGCTCGGCTGACGGACCTCCAAAAGGAGTTTAACCTGCCCAAGAACCGCCTAATCTGTGACATGCCCACCAGGTGGAACTCAACGTTGGCCATGCTGCAGCGGCTGCACACGCAGCAGAGGGCCATCAATGAGTACCTGTGCGACTATGGCACCAGGACAGGGTCAGGGGACCTTGGTTTTTTTTCCCCACGCCAGTGGGCCATGATCAGGGATGCATGCACTGTCCTGTCACCATTCGAGGAGGCCACGAGGATGGTGAGCACTGACAGTGCATGCATCAGTGACACTGTCCCCCTTGTCCACCTGTTGGAGCACACGCTGCGTGGAATAATGGACAGGGCACTTGAGGCAGAACAGAGGCAGGAAGAGGAGGACTTCCTTAGCTCTCAAGGCCCCCTTTATCCAGACAGTGTTCCTGCGTGCCCGCCGATCACACAGGAAGAGGACGAGGAGGAGGAGGAGGAGGAAGATTGTGTCAGTATGGAGGTGGAGCCTGGCACTCAGAGTCAGCATCAGCAGTCTTTAAGGGATCAGTCCCAAGGAACACATGGACTTGTACGTGGCTGGGAGGAGGTGGCTGCGGACGTTGTTGTCCTTAGTGACCCAGAGGACTCCGGACCGAATGCCTCAGCAAACCTACGCTGCATGGCCTCCCTGATCCTGCAAAGCCTGCGTAAGGATCCTCGTATTCGTGGTATCAAGGAGAAGGACCAATACTGGCTGGCAACCCTCCTTGATCCACGTTACAAGGGTAAGGTTGCGGACCTTATCTTGCCATCGCAGAGGGAGCAGAGGATGAAACATCTTCGGGAGGCCTTGCAGAAAGGTCTGTGCAACACGTTCCCAGAGACTGGGAGGTTACAAACTCCTGTTTCTGGACAACGTGTTGCTGAGGCTTCGGTCAGTCAAAGAAGGAGCGGTGGAGAAGGTGGCCGTCTGACCGATGCGTTCAGACAATTTTTTGGTCCGCAGCCCCAAGGTATGATCGGTTCCAGCAACCATCGCCAGCGTCTGTTTTACATGGTGCAGGAATACCTAGGGGCAAGATCAGACTTGGACACCTTTCCCACCGAAAATCCTCTGGGTTACTGGGTCTTGAGGATGGATCACTGGCCAGAGCTTGCACAGTATGCAATTGAGCTACTGGCCTGTCCTGCATCCAGCGTTCTTTCCGAACGCACATTCAGTGCTGCTGGAGGCGTGGTAACCGATCACAGGGTGCGTCTGTCCACTGACTCGGTCGATCGGCTGACCTTCATAAAAATGAATCAGTCTTGGATCACCACCAGCTACCAAGCACCTGATGCTGATGTAACTGAATAATTTTTTTCAGATCCCTTCAAAGACTGCCTATGCTGATGCTGAGTGACTATCCCTGAGTAATTATCCTCTTCCTCCTCAATCATCACGCTGATAGCTTGTAAGAAAATTTTTGGTTCTGGGCGCCACCACCAGTGCCTAAGGCACAATTTTTCAGCCCCTGTTTAACAGGGGCGTGTAATTACAATTTTTGATGTAATACTTTGCAGCAGGGCTCGTTCCTGCATTCCAACTAGAGTGTCTGTGAGGGGTTGCAGTGTTGTGGCACCAGCACCAGTGCCTAAGGCCCAATTTTTCTGCCCCTGTCTAACAGGGGCGTGTAATTACAATTTTTGATGCAATACTTTGCAGCAGGGCTCGTTCCTGCGTTCCAACTAGAGTGTCTGTGAGGGGTTGCAGTGTTGTGGCACCAGCACCAGTGCCTAAGGACCAATTTTTCTGCCCCTGTCTAACAGGGGCGTGTAATTACAATTTTTGATGCAATACTTTGCAGCAGGGCTCGTTCCTGCGTTCCAACTAGAGTGTCTGTGAGGGGTTGCAGTGTTGTGGCACCAGCACCAGTGCCTAAGGCCTAATTTTTCAGCTCCTGTTCAACAGGGGCATGTAATTACAATTCTTGATCTAATATTTCACAGCAGGGCCCTGTGAGGGCTTACAGTGTTGTGGCCACAGCAACACCTAAGGCCCAAATTTCTGCTGAGTATATAGGGCAGGACCCTACTTTCAAACATCTAACTTACAAACGACTCCTACTTGCAAACGGAAGGAGACAACAGGAAGTGAGATGAAATCTACCCCTAGGAAGGGAAATTCTCTCCTGTAAGAGTTAATATGGGAAAACAATTTCTCCTTTCCACTGATGCTTTCCAATCCTTGTTCCACAAAAAAACCCAAATTTTCAAAAAACATTTTTCATTGGGACAAAAAAGTGAGGTGAAATCTTCTGAAGAGGAGGAAAGACAGCAAAACAAATGTCACAGGGGTGATAACCCTTCCCTATGTTTTCCAAAAAGCTTAAAAAAGATTTTTTGGCTGGAGCTAAACACGTTAAAAATGTACCCGTTCAAAATTACTAAGAGATTCTACTTAACAACAAACCTACAGTCCCTGTCTTGTTTGCACCGCCTGTATACTGCTGTTCAGAGTATATAGGGCCTTTCCTTATTTTAATTTGGGTGCGGGGTTCCCCTTAATATCCATACAGGACCCAAAGGGCCTGGTAATGGACTGGGGGGGTACCCATGCCGTTTGTCTCACTGATTTTCATCCATATTGCCATGACCCGACATGACATTAAACCCGCAAGCAGTTTTAAATGAGATTTTTTCCTTTAAAAATGACATTTGGTGCAGGGACTGTTCTAAACATGGGAAACACGCGTCACTTTACAGGCATACTATAGACACCCCCCAGGTACGATATTTAAAGGAATATTTCACTTTTTTTTTTTTTTACTTTAAGCATCATTAAAATCACTGCTCCCGAAAAAACGGCCGTTTTTTAAAGTTTTTTTTGCATTGATACATGTCCCCTGGGGTAGGACCCGGGTCCCCAAACCCTTTTTCGGACAATACCATGCAAATTAGCCTTTAAAATGAGCACTTTTGATTTCGAACGTTCGAGTCCCATAGACGTCAATGGGGTTCTAACGTTCGTGCGAACTTTCGGTCCGTTCGCGGGTTCTGGTGCGAACCGAACCGGGGGGTGTTCGGCTCATCCCTAGTCCCAGGTTCCCAAAGTCTGTGTGTTTGGGAGAGACATGGACCCAAATTTGCAGCAAAATCACTCCAAAGGTCCCATAAGCACACGCATCCCAAAGAATAGAGCCCCCTCAAAAGCCCGGGCCCATAGTCAGTAGGCAAGAGGCTACCCTGCAGTCCCCTCCAAAAGCCCCTGTCCCGGTTGAGTCTGCCACACTTACCTCATCACTTGCTCCCACAGAAACTGACTCACTTTTCCTCTCCAGCACCTTTGGCCTCCTCACAATGCAGGGCTACTGGTTTGCACTGTATATGATGATGTCAGAGGTGTGCCCTTCAGCCAGTAGACATGTGCAATTTGTCTGGTTCCGAATTTGTTTTTTAATGAATTTCGACAAATTCGTTAAATTCAGATATATCCAAATTAACGAAAACCCGTTTAACGAATTTATCTGAATATTCGAAAATTCGAAATTTCGAAGATCTTTAAATTCGAAAATTCTTACATTCGAAGATACGTAAATTCGAAGGTCCGGAAATTCGAAAATTCCAAACTCCAAAAATGAGAACGAAAATTCAAAGAACGAATATCCAAAAAATGGGAATGAAAATCAGAAAATGAAAAAACCCGAAAATTCGAAAATCTGAAAATAATAACGAACTAATAGCTTTACTATTAGTAACTATTAGGGCTGTTACTGATTAAAATTTTCGTGTTTGATTAATCGTTTGTTTTTTTTTTTAATTGTACAAGAAAAAGAGAGGGGCAAGTGGGACTTTAAATGAAGCATGTCAATTGAAAGTATAATAATGAATGCATGTGATTAGGTAAAATGATTGGATTTAATTTATAGCCAAGTCCATGATTTTGATGCATACAGTACCAATAAAGTAGTATAGATACAGACATAGTCGCATGACTTAATATATAAGCATATTTAGCAGTAACAATCATTGAAGACTCAGTAGTGTAAACAAATCAATGGACATACATATATGCAATTCATAACAGAAATACATGAATTAAAATCGCCAATCAAAATCACGAAATCGCATGAAATGAAAAAACTCGATAAAAAGTTGATAAATGTCAGGAATAGATTTAGGCTTGATAGGGCATCCTCAGTTTGAGAACCCAACGCGTTTCTTGGTTTCTTGCCAGTCATCAGGGGTGAGATGCATAATTTAACTGAGAAAAACAAAGGAATATCATAAATATTGATACATGTGGAACCTCCGGCCAACAGAGAAAATTGCATCAGAAATGTCCAAATTGTCTACTTTGAATAGAAAAGCTACTTACACAATAGCCCAAAAGTCAAGAAGAGTTACCAGCAATGGGATCTGTTAGGGTGTGCGATATAACCGTCTCAACCGGGGTTGAGGCAGGGCACCGACCATCCTCCATACATATATATTTTTTTTTAATTGGTTAATCGACTCATTTCGATTAATTATAACGCGCATACAGATCCAACTACTTTTAGCTGATTTAGCACCGTTGTTATGGCAATGACCGAAGCCGGACATAACGGGGCATGGCTAGGACGTCACACGTCATAAACTCAGCCTCACATTTTATTATTATTATTATTATTATTAATTTGTTCTGTTCCATTTGTTTAGATGTGGCATTTGTTATTTTGGATAATTCGTAACTTCGAATAAATTCATATTTGTTCACTAACAACCAAATTTGAAAGGAAATTCCAATACCTATACTTTAATAGTTAGTTGTTATTAGTTGGTTAGTTATTTAGAATTTTCAGATTTTCGTTTTTTTCAAATTTTCAGATTTTCTTTCTTATTTTCGGATTTTGGAATTTTTGAATTTTCGAATTTTCATCTACACGAATGACACGAAAAACTAGAAATAAAAAAATAATAAAAATGAATGAAACGAAAACAAATTTTTCATCAGTGCATATGTCTATCAGCCAGAGTGCTCAGGAGAATAGGCTTCAACAGAACGGAAGGAGAGGCCCTAGGCAAAAATGAGTCTTTAACCCAGGGGTCTCCAAACTGCGGCCCGAGGGCCAGATGTGGCCCTTTGCTAGCCTTTATTTGGCCCTTGAGGCACTATTCCTTCCACTGACACCAACAAGGGGGCACTATTTCTTCCACTGATACCAATTATGGGATACTATTCCTCCTACTAATAGGGGCACTACTGCTTCTCCTACTGGCCACCAACCTTGAGGCCAAATTTATTTCCACTGGTGCTGGGCCCCAGACATTTTCTGCCCCCACTGTCCACAATCTGGCCCTCAAAGTCTCAAGGACAATAAACTGACCCTTTGTTTGAAAAGTTTGGACACCCCTGCTTTAACCTTTGCAGTGCTGGGGGAGCCCTGCTGCAAAAGTAGATTTTTCATTTTCTGCGAGTTCAACTTTAATAGTTTTTTTTTTTATATAGATCAAACTGTACTTTACTTTAACCAGACTTTTATTGATTCTGGCTGTGTATCAGTGTCATAGTGACTTACTTTGCATGTCTGTGTGAAACCCTGTGTCAGCTTCTTCTGTTGTAATATTTCAGTTTATCTCAGCTACCAAGACCATAGAGATAAAATACAAGGCAAGACAGTCCTGTACTACTTGTACTAGCAAATGATTATTACATTATACAGAGTGGATTTGAACCCATTAAAACTATGTGGTGAAAAGTTTCATGTACATCTTGCGAGGAAAAGCTCCACTGTCTAGCATTATGGTAACATTTTTGCACGGGTTAAGGTCAAAATAACTGCTTATCACAAAGTTGGGGAAACTAAGTTTAGAAATCAGGGAACTTGCTTACCTGGCAGTTAATTAAAGTTGTGTTCCTAAACACATTCACTACAGACTATCTCCCATATACAAAAAGAGCAATGTAACAAAATGTCACTATTTAGTGTCTTAAAGCTACTAATGACACCTGCTTTGGAGGTTTGAATGTGATTCATGGTGCAGCAAGACAAAGCCAATTTCATGAAGCAGACACATACACCCACAGCGGTTACATAACAATCAGATTAAAGTGCCGTAATCTTTCACAGTTGCAGTGTTTGCTGCAAAGCATTAGCGGTTCATCAATGGAACAAAGTAATATATCCAAACATCAGTGTATAGAGTGCCTTGAAAAAGTATTCTTACCCCTTGACGTTTTCCACATTTTGTCATGTTTCAATCAAAAACCTAAATGTATTTTATTGGGATTTTATGTGATAGACCAACACAAAGTGGCACATAATTGTAAAGTGGAAGGAAAATGATAAATGGTTTTCAACATTTTTTTACAAATAAATATGTAGACTCTATAACTTTCACAAAGTCCAAATATTATACACTAATTTGGGTTATTTTTACCAAAGATATGTAGCAGTATAAATTTTGGCCCAAATTTTTGAAGAAAAATTACTAATTAGCAAAATTTTAAAACAGAAACAAAGAGGCATTTTTTTCCCAAAATTTACGATCTTTTTTTATTTATAGCACAAACAATAAAAAACCCACTAGTGATTAAATACCACCAAAAGAAAGCTCTATTTGTGTGAAAAAAAGGACGCAAGTTTCATATGGGTACAGTGTTGCATGACTGAGTAATTGTCATTCAAACTGTGAGAGCGCTGAAAGCTGAAAATTGGTCTGGGCAGGAAGGGGGTGTAAGTGCACTGTATTGAGGTGGTTAAACACTTGGGGGCAATCCAAGGGATTAAGTGTGTTCCCTGGATGTGTTCTAACTGTAGGGGGGATGGGCTTACTACAACATCTGTCATGTCACTAGGCAGAACAGGGAAATGGCTTGTTTACATAGGCATCTCCCCGTTCTGCCTCTCCTCGCCACAATCTCAGCAGGCGTGCGCCAGCTAGGCGGCAAATTTAAAGAGACGTACAGGTACGCCCTTTTGCCTGCTTGTGCCATTCTGCTGATTTAAATCAGCGTGCGGCGGTCGGCAATCGGTTAAAGAGCGCTTGTAGCAATATGTATCCAAAGCATTAGCTGTGAATTTTTGCTAGCAATATAGACAGCAGCATTATTTAGAGCAGTGTCTCTCAGCTCCTGTCCTCAGGACCCACTAACAGGCCAGGTTTGCAAGATAACTAAAATACATCACAGGTGATACCATTTGCTGCTCAGTGATTGCAGTATTCTAGTCGGCATCTCCCCAAGGTAATACATAAAATCTGGCCTGTTAGTTTGTCCTGAGGAAAGGACTGGAGAACTACTGATCTAGAAGAACAAAGTGAAATGGCAGCGTATAAAATCTGTTGACAGAGTTTCCTTTCTTCTATTCACCGGCCAAGCATCTCTCCCTCTCATGGGGCCCAGTAGGCATTAGATCTAAACAATGAAAGAATATTTCCATGCTGTGATCTAACTTTCAGTGCATTCAGCAGAATTAAACTTGTTTACTCGTAAAATGGATAATGGCACATCCGCACCACTAAGCTAATAGTGCTTCTGGGTTACTATTATGGTTGTATGTATGTTGTCTTTATTTAGAAGATGCAAAATGTTCTGATACAGTAAAGAAACGTTGGGTTAGCACCTGCCCATTGTAATTTTCCTACAATATGCACACTAATATCCACAGCTAGTTTAGTCATAAAAATAAATGAGACAGAACAAAGGACATGGGCAATTAACATCTTGCTGCCCCAAGCAATAGTTTCATCTGCTAGCCTTTACCAGTTATTAAACTTCTTCCCTATAACCCATGCACCTAAGAGCTGTACCTGCTTTTGAGCAAACTGTGATATGATAGAGAAGTGCAGTAATTAAGGTCTTGCATCATTCCCCCACTGGGTACAGATATAGACAGTTCAGATCAGGCAAGTAGGGAACCTTGTTTCATGTTTTCAATAGGAAACTGGTAATTTTCAGTACCTCACTATGGTAAAGTTTATAAGGGCCGTGACCCCCGACCAGAATTTCCTAATCGGCGGGAACTCCCACATTAAGTGGAAAAATGTACCATCAGCCATGCCACAGATATAGACAGTTCAGATCAGGCAAGTAGGGAACCTTGTTTCAATGATTTCAATAGGAAACTGGTAATTTTCAGTACCTCACTATGGTAAAGTTTGACCAATGGATTAATTGTCCAAGACAGGTTTTTTCACACTTTTGCTAGAAATCAACCCACTTATAGGCATCGCCCATTGTTATCCATTTGAATATCACTTAAGTGGGATGGACTGTCCGGTCTCATGGTAGCCATATCCGCATGTGTACATGGTTATTATACAACTAGCATGATACAGAAGTTTAGCAATAGGTTCATAAACTATATTCTGCAGACTTTTTTCTTTTTTTTTAAAGGCATCTTTTTTTATTGTTTATATACAAACGAACAAACAGACAAATATGCAAATACGTATATAACATTAAGGGAGCAAACAGTGCTAATTCAGCAGTGAGGTACAGTTACATGGTATCCAGTCAGTGAGTACAGATCAATAGAGGAGTTTCAATGTTACCCTCTAAGTTCCATTATGATGATTAAAAATCAAATCGTCTAACATTTTCAGGTAACTCAAGGAGCAGGTGGTACAGTGCATTCTGAACTAACCCATGGATTCCAGAGCTTATGAAACTTTTTTGGGCAGCCTCTGACCTCATACGTCAATTTATTTAGAGGTATAGCTTGATTGACTATTGTGAGCCAGAAGGCTATAGTGGGTGAGGATTGGTATTTCCAGTGCATAGTTAAAGTTTTCTTTGCATAAAACAGGATAATTCTTAGAAAGGTTTGTACATTCTCAGATATACTTTCATCGTCTATATATCCCAGCAGGCATCTCAAGGGATTACAGATGTTAGGCAACTGAGTGAGGGAGCTAATAAGGGCCGTGACCCCCGACCAGAATTTCCTAGTCGGCGGGAACGCCCACATTAAGTGGAAAAATGTACCATCAGCCATGCCACATCAGGAACATGTTGCAGAGGGCAGTCTCTTTATTCTATAGAGTAAACAAGGGGTAAAGTAGGACCTGTATAATAATTTGGTTTGAATGACTTTATAACGGGAAGAGATGACAGACGATACCTGGAGGGGAAGCACTTCCCGCCAAATATCCTCCG
Organism: Lithobates septentrionalis; assembly: GCA_037952835.1. Classification (NCBI taxonomy): domain Eukaryota; kingdom Metazoa; phylum Chordata; class Amphibia; order Anura; family Ranidae; genus Lithobates; species Lithobates septentrionalis. The sequence continues at coordinate 1,199,751 of JBBDGP010000244.1, forward strand.
TCAGCTCCGATATGTCAGATCGCCATTTATTTTCTGTGATGCTAATCCTGGTTGTCGTAGTATGGAGGAGTGTTTTGTAGTACGTGGATACTAGTTTAGTGTGAAACGGGTCAGTCAATAAGCGTTCGAGTGGCGAGGGTTGGATGTCTATGTTTCGAAGGCCAAATTGTGTCATAGCGGTATGGCGTATCTGCAGATATCGGAAGTAGGCTGTAGGAGGAAGGCCATAATCCCTGTGAAATTCGGCAAAGGAGCGAAAAACATTCTCCAAAAATAGGTGGGAAATCAGTCTAACCCCCTGCTTGAACCACAAAATCCCATCTGTTCTGCGGAAGAATTCTGGTAAACCTGGTTTACCTCACAAGGGAGCATTGGGGGAATACGTAATATGCGTACTGGTCGGCAGTAGCTTTGAAAGCTTGAATATCCGTATGGTCATAGATAGTACTGTCATACCCTCTTGTCCCCTGGTGGAAAGACGATGTATTAGGTTTTGAAGGGATTCATAGGAAGTGAGAATGGCTGCCTCCAATGCTGTTGCCACATTGTTTTCCTTGGGGTAGAACCACCAATGTGCATGGGCCAGCTGAGAGGCAACATAATAAGTTTGAAGGCAAAGTAGCGCCAATCCCCCCTCCAAAATAGGTAGTTGTAACATGCCTTTTGCTATTCTTGCCACCCCTCCCCCCCAAATAAATTTAATAAGAATTTCTTTAAATTTGTTTTTGGAGATGTATATTGGGGAGTTACTCAGAATATATAGGAAGTGTGGTAAAAAGATCATTTTTAAAAATATTTATTCTACCCAGCAGTGTCAGTGGAAGGTTGGTCCAGGTCTTAAGCGTATTCCTCATTCTATTAATGAGTGGATCTAACTTAAGTTTAATGTATGAGGAGATAGGCCGCTGTAGCTCAATGTAATGGACATGAGGGTGGGAGTGTAATCAGGGTGCATTGGTCCAGCATAAACAACATGGATTTGTCCCAGTTTACCTGGAAGCCAGAAAAGTGCCCAAAGCGCTGGATAATGTCCAGTAGAGTAGCGAGGGACGACTGGGGTCCGCCAAATATATCAACAGGTCATCCGCGTATAAGGATACCTTTTCTTCCAGGCCCCCAGTCCTCAGTCCCATGACCTCCCCACTAGACCTGATCAGCTCTGCCAGTGGCACTATCACCAGCGCAAATAGTGGTGATAGAGGGCACCCCTGCCTGGTGCCCCTGCATATTATGAAGGGGTTGGAGATGGTTGTATTTACTCTGAATCTAGCTGTTGGTTTGTAACTCAACCCATTTTATAAATGTGTCACTGAATCCGAATTTCGCTAAAACTTCCATTAGATACGGCCATTCAACCGAGTCAAAGGCCTTATGAGCATCCAGGGCTAGAACAGCCCTGGAGCCCATTGCATCATGGGTGGCCTGCATGTTGGTAAAGAGTCGCCGTAAATTAAATGAAATAGATCTTCCAGGAATAAATCCTGTCTGATCCGCTCCCATGACAGTAGTAATGACCGTATTTAATCTCTGGGCAAGTACTTTGGCTAGAATTTTTATATCCGAGTTAATTAGGGATATTGATCGGTAAGATTCGCAGAGAAGATGGTTCTTGTGAGGTTTGGGGATAAGGACAATTAGTGCCTCAGACATAGAGAGCGACAGCTGTCCTGTCTTCAGGGCACAATTGTATACCCTGAGGAGATATGGAATCAGTAACTCTCTACATTGCATATACCATTTTATAGGGAATCCATCCAACCCTGGCGTCTTATTTTTAGCAAAGGACTGGATGGGGTCTCCTATTTCCTTGGTCGTTAGGGGGGCATCTAGCAATGAGACCTGAGAATCTAGTAATTTTGGAAGAGAAATATCCTGCAAATAGTCGTCTAATTCCACAATAGTGTAATGGGCCCTAGTGGAATATAGAGTGGAGTAGAATATAACAAAAGCCTCTACTACCTCCTTCATCTGTTCCACGATTATGCCCTCCGAGTTCTGAATTCTAGGGATGCTGCATGGCTGATAGTCTGGTCTAGATAGGTAGGGTAGCAGGCGGCTATTTTTGTCTCCAAATTCGAAGAGTCGCTGATTTTGATATAGCAATTTTTTCTGGGTTTGTTCGAGTAATACCATGTCTAGTTCCCTGGCCTTGTGTCGCCAGGGGCCTTGTGTCGCCAGGTAATGTGATGTTCGGGCGTAGGGGACGTAGAGTAAGCCGCCTCCGCCACTCAAAGCTTCCCCTCCGCGTCTCTACAGGGATGTGTCAGCTATCTCAGTAGGACATCATCAAGGAGATTGCTACGACAGCTATCCAGGCGTAGCTTTGTCTAGTAAGGGGCAACATGAGGTAATGGTTCATCAGTCACTCAGATGAGAAGTGTCAAAGAAAAGGGGGGTATCATGAATGACCAACAATCTATGACTAATCTTGCGGAGTGGTGCAGATGAGAAAGGGGAAAAAAGGGGGGGGGAGCTGTGAAGGAGGATAACTGAAGGTCAGTGAAGTGGAGGTCTTCGTTGCTGGTGACGCTGATCAGGAGGACCCAATGAGTCCACCCATTGGGCTGCTTCTTTCGGATCAGTGAAGTAATGGGCCTTTCCTTTATGGATGATCCTCAGTCGTGCAGAGTATAACATACCCTAGGGTAGTTGGAGGTCTCGTAATCTTCTTTTAATGTCCAGGAAAGTAGCCCTCTGTTTCTGCGTAGCCTCTGATAAATCAGGGAAGATAGTGATCCCGTTGCCATTGAAGGATATGCGGCCCTTTGTGCGGGCGGCCCTGAGAACCGCTTCCCTGTCCCTGAAGTGCAGCAGTTTGATGAGAATAGCGTATGGGGGTGCCCCAATATGTAAAGGACGCATGGGGACTCTATGCGCTCGTTCTATGGTGAATAGTGGAGAGAAGGAGGAGGTGCCAAAAGTAGATGTTAACCACCGCTCCTTGAAAGCCTCAGGAGCCATACCTTCGGAACCCTCTGGAAAGCCCAAAAACACAGATTATTACGCCTTAGGCGGTCTTCCATATCTGTTAATTTATCGGTGGTATATTCTTGGGTTTGTCGCAATTCTCTAACAGAGGTCTGCAAAGGGCGGGTATCATCCTCCAAATCCCCTATGCGTTGTTCTGCATTGGTCACTCTATTGCGGAGATTATGCACATCTTGTTTCAGGAAGGACAGATCTGATCTGATAGTCTGAGTGGTGAGGGAAGCGTGGCTGTGCTGAATAGCCTCCATGCTCTGTGTTGGCGTAGGTTCTGCAGGGCCTGTGGCAGCATGGTCAGCGCTGGGGGAGGGAGGTACTGTGTCTTCAGGCTGTGAGAGCAGCAAGGGGTCATCAGGGCTAGAAGCAGCGAGTTTTTGTGACTCACCCTTCCCTGGTTTGTGTTGCGCTGCCGTTGATGAAGAGAAGGGCTTGCTGTGATCCCTTCCATGATGCTTGCCAGCGCCATTTTGTTGCAGCTCACATGAAGAGAGCAGTGGCGGGAATTTGGCGATATCCTACAGTGCGGGGCCGTATTTCACCATCCTCAGGCATTCCCGGTGGTCTCAGGAGGGAAATAAGGCTGGTGGGTTTCCACAGGTGCGATCGGGTCAGCAGGATCAGGTTAGGATCGGAGGGGGACAGATGGAGCTCAGAGAAACTGCTTCCTCACATTCCGGTAGTCAGCCACGCTCCCCGTGGGGTGGCAATCCAACAGGCGAGGGGGCCAGAGCTAGTGCTGTGGATTGTCTTTCATGCGGTTGCGGAGGCAGAGGAATGCTTCTATGGAAGCTGCAGATGGCAGTCTGACAGGTTGGGTAGCTCCAGTGGTAGTGTAGAAAGGCAGCTGGTTGCAGGGGGGATATATTCTGCAGACTTAGCCATACATGTGATAATTAAGTGTAATCAGTATGAAGGGCGCCAAACTCGAACTCTATTCATTCACTACGTGATATAGGCTGCTGCCCCTTTTATAGTGCAAATAAACACTACACAATAAATTAATCAAAAAAAGAAAGGTAAAGCTATGCCCTATTTACCAAAAAAAAAAAATTGTAAAAAAAATAAAAAAATAACCATAAGTTGCATCAACTAATATTAAAGCATTGTTCCAGCCTGGGGAAAAAAATTAAAACTCAGCAGCTACAAATACTGTAGCTGCTGACTTTTAATATAAGGACACTTACCTGTCCACAGCCCGCAATGTCGGCACTCCGACATTTCAGGATCCACTCTCGGGTGCTGCCGCCACCATTCGTGGTAAGGGAAACTGGCACTGAAGTCTTTCGGCTTCACAGCTGGTTCTCTACTGCGCATGCATGAAGCGTGCTGCGCTTTCTAACTGGCCCGGCGACGGAGAAAGGAGGCTGAACTTCCGAGGAATGGCTCCACGGCGCTGTCTCCCAGAAGTGGGGTTGGGTACCTGTCAAAAACCGGTACCCGTTCCCTCCTTCCCCTGAAAGGTGCCAAATGTGGCACCGGAGGGGGGGGGGGGAGCAGATAAGCGGAGCTTCCACTTTTAGGTGAAACTTCGCTTTAAAGCATTTATAAAAATCCATATATAGTAACAGAGGACCAGTCACTGTGCTCTTAAAAAAAAAATGTATGATTGTGCCCAACTCTTCAATATACAGTGCTCTACCAAGCTGCACATGTTGGATGCTTATTTTCCTCGCGATTATGCGAGTGCATACATTTTACTTTGTGCCGTTTTATATTTTAAGAAAACATACTACACTATGTACTCCCTTCTTGAGGTCTGTCCAGGGGCATTTTACTACAGTGTTTAGAGTAGGAGAGAGGAGACTGCTGGAAGAATTTGTCCTGGTCCTCTGAGAGGTGGATTTGGTTATTATCTGCTCGATGGTCACTTTGTTGGCCACATGGTTTTGGTGAGTGCATATTTATGTCACACACTTGGTGGAGCACTGTATATTGAAGAGTTGGGCACAAGCATATATTTTTTTTTGAAGAGCACGGTGATTGGTCATCTGTTACTATTTATGGATTTTCGTTTTTTTCATTTATAAGTCACCACCACTATAGACTTTTGATTTTATACATGCTTTATTATTAGTTGATGCAACATATGGAATTTAACACATTTTTGTTTGGGTAAATAGGGCAATGCCTTACGTTTCTTTTTTTTAAAAATAAATTTATGTGATAATGTCACCGTAGCAAGCAATGGCTTGAGTGAGAAGACATTTGTCCAGTTCACCAGTGTGGCTGGAAATCTGCAGCATTGATAAAGCATATGAGAGAAGTTAGTCTTTTAGGGGCACACAGAACAGTTATGGTATCTCCTTTGGTCCAGCAAACCCAACAAGGAGCATCAATTAGCAGATCAGTGCATACTTGCATTATGTACTGTGGGTTTTTAATACAAGCTGTGAAAGTTGAACTCAAAAGATCCAAATGTATTATTTCCTTAGATATTTACCCTTTTCAGGTTTACAATAGTGAGGCTGTGTTTGGAGGTCATACTGGCCATTTTACAGGTTTCAACCGTCTTTACACACATTCTTATCATGCATGATTTCCAGCTTTTTGAAATTACTTTAGGGGATCCATTGCTGATGATCCTGAGTACATAAACTTGCTATCCCCTATATCGTGGACACAAAAAATTTCAACATGTCCCATTTTCAGTATACCTGTACTGTTTCTTTTGCAATCATTTTTATTGAGCTTTCTTGTCTAGTAGGGAGGTAAAATTAGACAAGAACATGCATTTGTGCGACATATGTCAGTTAAGCATGCAATGTTGTACAATGGAGGTGCACAAATAAAACATACAAGTACAGGTAAACATTTTACAAGCAATAACAAAAAATAATGAAAAGTGAACATGTACTACTGTATGCAGCATGTCACATGCACCCCAGTCAGAGCTCCCATTTAAATTCAAAGAACATGATGACGACTTTTATCTGAGTTGCAGAGTGTCTTACGATCCTTCTATCCTTCTCCGCCGTCTACAACCATTACAGTTCTCCTGGAAAATTTACCTTCATGTGTCCAGTGATAGACAAGCAAAAAGCTGAAATTGGAGTGTCTTTGTGAGATATACTGCTATCTTTTTTTACTCCATTCCCAGATTTACTGGCCAAGATTGCCGTGGGCAGCAGCGCGCCACCATTTATCTTCTTTCATAAATACTAGTAGTGCTAGAGTCTAGAGTAAAATCTGGTTGAAAGCTTTGATTAAATATTTGCCTTCGGGCTGAAAAAGTGCTGTAGCAGAATCCACTGTTTTGCTTGTGGTAGATAATTCCGCTCCTGTCCATGAATACTTTTACATTCAGGTTAGACACAGAAACAGTTTGTAACTCTCTGTGGATTATGCAGCTGTTCTTCTCATATTGCCTAGTTCAGGGCCAAGTGTGTAAAATTACATGAACTCTACATGCAGGAAGCATTTTTTTTTCATATTTTGTGGAAAAACCATATACTCAATTTGGGTAAGGGAGTCTGTGTCATAAGTAACCCTTTATTTCATAAAGAAAGTTTAATTGGTTCCTGTTCATTCTTTTTTTTTGCCTGGCGCACTCTTGGCTGAATTCTTTCTTCGTTTTGGATAAAATGTATGTAGCACCCTCTAGTGTGTGCTAGATGTAGTGTGTAGAATAGGCAAACCATACTCTGACTCGCATTGTGCATTTGTGAGTGTGTAATTGGGTCAGGGTTATTAGAGTTCAGGTCTGGATAACTCATCCTGCCAGCCCCCTGGTGCCTCCCACTGGTGTCTGGACAGTTGCAGAACCTTCTAGAATTAGAGGGCAGGCGTTAGGAGGAGCTGCCATGCATATTTTTTGAGACCTCAGCAGGGCCGATCCTAGGGTCACCGGCGCCTGGGTGCAGAAATATTTCTGGCGCCCCCACATGGGCGTGGTCATCTTACCAACTCCACCCCTTTACAAATGATTCTATGGCAACGACTCAAATACAGAGCTGCTCCCCTAAGAAGTCTTTGTTACCCTGAAATCCTCCCATGATCTCTTAACAATAAAGAAAATACAGGAAGAGAGAACACTAATGAGACCTGGAGGGGAGACTCTCTGATCCACACAGAGAGGGCTTCTGTTAGAAAGAGTCCCCAGACATAATACAGGATACGGTCAAAGACTGCAGACATGATACAAGAGCTGGACAGAGACTGTAGACATGGTACAGGAATTGGTCAGAGACTGCAGACATGGTACAAGAGAAGGTCAGAGACTGCAGATATAATACAGGAGATGGTCAGAGACTGCAGACATGGTACAGGAGATGATCAGAGACTGCAGACATAATACAGGAGATGATCAGAGACTGCAGACATAGTACAGGAGATGAACAGCGACTGCAGACATGGTACAGGAGATAATCAGAGACTGCAGACATAATACAGGAGATGATCAGAGACTGCAGACATAGTACAGGAGATGATCAGAGACTGCAGACATAGTACAGGAGATGAACAGAGACTGCAGACATGGTACAGGAGATAATCAGAGACTGCAGACATAGTACAGGAGATGATCAGAGACTGCAGACATAGTACAGGAGATGAACAGAGACTGCAGACATGGTACAGGAGATGATCAGAGACTGCAGACATGGTACAGGAGATGATCAGAGACTGCAGACATAATACAGGAGATTATCAGAGACTGCAGACATAGTACAGGAGATGATCAGAGACTGCAGACATAGTACAGGAGATGGTCAGAGACTGCAGACATAGTACAGGAGATGATCAGAGACTGCAGACATGATACAAGAGATGGTCAGAGACTGCAGACATGATACAGGAGATGGTCGGAGACTACAGACAAGATAGAATAGATGGTCAGAGACTGCAGACATGATACAAGAGACAGTCAGACACCGCAGACATGGTACAGAAGCTGGTCAGAGATTGCAGACATGATACAAGAGACGGTCAAAGGCTGTAGACATGATACAAGAGATGGTCAGAGACTGTAGACATGATACAAGAGACAGTCAGAGACTGCAGACATGGTACAGGAGATGGTCAGAGACTGCAGACATGGTACAGGAGATGGTCAGAGACTGCAGACATAGTACAGGAGATGATCAGAGACTGCAGACATGATACAAGAGACAGTCAGAGACTGCAGACATGGTACAGGAGATGATCAGAGACTGCAGACATGGTACAGGAGTTGGTCAGAGACTGCAGACATGATACAGGAGATTATCAGAGACTGCAGACATGGTACAGGAGTTGGTCAGAGACTGCAGACATGATACAGGAGATGATCAGAGACTGCAGACATGGTACAGGAGTTGGTCAGAGACTGCAGACATGATACAGGAGATGGTCAGAGACTGCAGACATGGTACAGGAGTTGGTCAGAGACTGCAGACATGATACAGGAGATGATCAGAGACTGCAGACATGGTACAGGAGATGATCAGAGACTGCAGACATAGTACAGGAGATGATCAGAGACTGTAGACATAGTACAGGAGATGATCAGAGACTGTAGACATAGTACAGGAGATGATCAGAGACTGCAGACATGATACAAGAGACAGTCAGAGACTGCAGACATGGTACAGGAGATGGTCAGAGACTGCAGACATGGTACAGGAGTTGGTCAGAGACTGCAGACATGGTACAGGAGATGATCAGAGACTGCAGACATAGTAGAGGACATGGTCAGAGACTGTAGACATGATACAAGAGACAGTCAGAGACTGCAGACATGGTACAGGAGATGATCAGAGACTGTAGACATAGTACAGGAGATGATCAGAGACTGCAGACATGGTACAGGAGATGATCAGAGACTGCAGATATGATACAAGAGAAGGTCAGAGACTGCAGACATGGTACAAGAGAAGGTCAGAGACTGCAGATATAATACAGGAGAAGGTCAGAGACTGCAGATATAATACAGGAGATGGTCAGAGACTGCAGACATAGTACAGGAGATGATCAGAGACTGCAGACATAGTACAGGAGATGATTAGAGACTGCAGACATGATACAGGAGATGGTCAGAGACTGCAGACATTATACAAGAGAAGGTCAGAGACTGCAGATATAATACAGGAGATGGTCAGGGACTGCAGACATAGTAGAGGACATGGTCAGAGACTGTAGACATGATACAAGAGACTGTAGACATGATACAAGAGACTGCAGACATGGTACAAGAGAAGGTCAGAGACTGCAGACATGGTACAGGAGATGATCAGAGACTGTAGACATAGTACAGGAGATGATCAGAGACTGCAGACATGGTACAGGAGATGATCAGAGACTGCAGATATGATACAAGAGAAGGTCAGAGACTGCAGACATGGTACAAGAGAAGGTCAGAGACTGCAGATATAATACAGGAGATAGTCAGAGACTGCAGACATGATACAAGTGAAGGTCAGAGACTGCAGATATAATACAGGAGATGGTCAGAGACTGCAGTTCCTATGGACATTAGTAGATAATGGCCGATTGGCCCTCTCACCTGACCCAGCGATGGTTCCTCTGATCAGGAGTAAGCTCACTCTGAATTGCCCGTGGTGACTCCGCTGGGTAGCACCCAGATCTGTATTCTGGCAATGACTCCATTCCTTTCTCCGCTAGGGATGGCACCAGGCTGTGTGGCTTTCCCTCTGGCTCCTGTATCTCTCTCTCTCCCATTCAGCTGAGCCTGCTGTGTGGACTGCAGTTTCCGTGTTACAGTGGGGCTGCCAGTCCTCAGGACTACATGTCCCACAATCCTCTTCTCCTTTTTCTATTCTATTTTTCCCTGGCTGATATGAAGGCGGGGGAAGAAACATAGTGGGAGGCTGTGCTGGCCAGTGCCGCTCACTAGTATAGCAGTGCACGTGCGGAGGAGAGGGAGAGGGAGGGGAAGGGGCGAAAGAAGAGCCTGCAGCTGCAGTGACGTCACTAGGGTTGGTGTCACCAGGTGCGGTATTACATGGTGTCACCCTCCTTCCACCAACTTTAGTCACCCCTCAGTACAGACCTCCCTCCACTAAGTATAGACCCCCACTAAGTATAAACCCCTCTCTCAGTACAGACCCCCCTTCATCAGTATAGACCCCCCCAGGACAAACCACCCCCACTCCATTAGTAGACCCCCACCAGGACAACCCCCCCTCCATTAGTACAGATCCCCCCAGGACAAAGCCCCCCTTCATTAGTACAGACCCCCCCAGGACAACCCCCCTCCATTAGTACAGACCCCCCCAGGACAAGCCCCCTCCATTAGTACAGACCCCCAGGACAAATCCCCCCTCTATTAGTATAGACCCCCAGGACAAACCCCCCTCTATTAGTACAGACCCCCTAGGAGAACCCCCCTCCACTAGTACAGACCCCCACAGGACAAATCCCCCCTTCATTAGTACAGACCCCCCAGGACAAACCCCCCCTCCATTAGTACAGACCCCCCCAGGACAAACTCCCCCTCCATTAGTACAGACCCCCCAGGACAAACCCTCTCCATTACTACAGACCCCCCAGGAGAACCCCCCCTCCACTAGTACAGACCCCCACAGGACAAATCCCCCCTTCATTAGTACAGACCCCCCACCAGGACAAACCCCCCTCCATTAGTACAGACCCCCCACCAGGACAAACCCCCCTCCATTAGTACAGCCCCCCCCAGGACCCCCCCTCCATTAGTACAGACCCCCCGGACAAACACCCCCCTCCATTAGTACAGACCCCCCCAGAACAACCCCCCTCCATTAGTACAGACCCCCCAGGACAAACCCCCCCTCCATTAGTACAGACCCCCAGGACAAATCCCTCCATTAGTACAGACCCCCCAGGACAAATCCCCCCTCCATTAGTACAGACCCCCCCAAGACAACTCCCCCTTCATTAGTACAGACCCCCCAGGACAACCCCCCCATTAGTACAGACCCCCAGGACAACCCCCCATTAGTACAGACCCCCAGGACAACCCCCCCATTAGTACAGACCCCCCAGGACAACCCCCCATTAGTACAGACCCCCCAGGACAACCCCCCCATTAGTACAGACCCTCCAGGACAACCCCCCATTAGTACAGACCCCCCAGGACAACCCCCCCATTAGTACAGACCGCCCAGAACAACCCCCCTCCATTAGTACAGACCCCCCAGGACAAACCCCCCCTCCATTAGTACAGACCCCCAGGACAAATCCCTCCATTAGTACAGACCCCCCAGGACAAATCCCCCCTCCATTAGTACAGACCCCCCCAAGACAACTCCCCCTCCATTAGTACAGACCCCCCAGGACAACCCCCCCCATTAGTACAGACCCCCAGGACAACCCCCCATTAGTACAGACCCCCAGGACAACCTCCCCATTAGTACAGACCCCCCAGGACAACCCCCCATTAGTACAGACCCCCCAGGACAACCCCCCCCATTAGTACAGACCCTCCAGGACAACCCCCCATTAGTACAGACCCCCCAGGACAACCCCCCCATTAGTACAGACCGCCCAGGACAACCCCCCATTAGTACAGACCGCCCCCCCAGGACAACCCCCCATTAGTACAGACCCCCCAGGACAACCCCCCATTAGTACAGACCGCCCCCCCAGGACAACCCCCCATTAGTACAGACCGCCCCCCCAGGACAACCCCCCCATTAGTACAGACCCCCAAGGACACCCCCCCATTAGTACAGACCCCCCAGGACAACCCCACATTAGTACAGACCGCCCCCCCAGGACAACCCCCCCATTAGTACAGACCGCCCCCCCAGGACAACCCCCCCATTAGTACAGACCGCCCCCCCAGGACAACACCCCCATTAGTACAGACCGCCCCCCCAGGACAACCCCCCCATTAGTACAGACCGCCCCCCAGGACAACCCCCCCATTAGTACAGACCGCCCCCCCAGGACAACCCCCCCATTAGTACAGACCGCCCCCCCAGGACAACCCCCCCATTAGTACAGACCGCCCCCCCAGGACAACCACACATTAGTACAGACCGCCCCCCCAGGACAACCCCCCCATTAGTACAGACCGCCCCCCCAGGACAACCCCCCCATTAGTACAGACCGCCCCCCCAGGAAAACCCCCCCATTAGTACAGACCGCCCCCAGGACAACCCCCCCATTAGTACAGACCGCCCCCAGGACAACCCCCCCATTAGTACAGACCGCCCCCAGGACAACCCCCCCATTAGTACAGACCGCCCCCCAGGACAACCCCCCCATTAGTACAGACCGCCCCCTGGACAACCCCCCCATTAGTACAGACCGCCCCCCAGGACAACCCCCCCATTAGTACAGACCGCCCCCCCAGGACAACCCCCCCATTAGCACAGACCGCCCCAGGGACAAACCTCCCTCTATCAGTACAGATAGACACATTAACACCTGGGCAGCAGCTAGAGAGGACAGTGTGCAGCCATGAACAGATCGAGACAGGCTGCAGGCATCAGCTTAGGCGGGAGTGAGAGACAGCGGATGAGAGAGAGAACCTGTGTCAGGCTGCAGGCACGGGCCGCCCCCCCTCCCCACTCCCCCCAGCGAAGTCACTGCGCGGCTGGTCTCTCTCAACACAGAGACCAGCCGCTCCGATCTCCGGCGGCTGCTCTCCTCTGACAGGAGGAGGAGGAGGGAGGGGGGACAGGCTCTAGCAATGTAAAGCACAGCGGCGCCGGCGCGGCCGCTCCGCGGCGGTGAGCTGCTGCTGCTGCGGACAGAGCTACTTCTGGACACGGAGGGGAGGAGGAGGAGGGAAGGGAGCACTCTGGCGCTTCAGCGCCCCCACCTCTCTGGCGCCTGGGTGCACTGCACCCCGTGCACCCGCCTGGGACCGGCCCTGGACCTCAGCCAATCCCCAGTAGTGGGCTGGCATAGGACTGAGTTCACCTTATAAATAGACATGGGCCATTCCAGCCGGGGAGTCAGTTGGAAGATGGAGACACAGTGTTAAGGAAGCTGGCGGTGGCCCTGACAGGTACCCCCTAGTCTGCAGACAGTGACCTGCCTTGGGCCGGAGCTTGGGTGCTGTAGAGATCCTGCCAAAGACACAAGACAGGAATCTTTCCTGGAGGCACAGGAGCAAGGAGAGGACAGAGTGAGTAGTTCAACACTGGTGGGGACCAACAAAGTGAGGAGACTGCCACATGTAGCCAGTCTCCCTTGAAGACAGTGTTGGGCTTAAGTCTTTAGTCCTTTCCCTGAGAGATCTCCTGAGAGTCAGCTAGATGGGCTGGTGAAGAGTCAGTCGGGTGGACTGGTGTAAAGAGACAGCCAGGAGGGCTGGTGAAATAAGCAGCTGCAGCCAGGTGGGCTGGCAGCACCTGAAGAGGTGGTGCTGTGATCAGTGACCACAAAGGAAGCAGGAGGGAAATGCTGACACATGCTCTGTCACTCCACGTGTGCTACTGTTAAGGGACTGTGAGTTACTGCCTGTAATGGGCTTCTACTGAACTAACAAGGAGACTGTCAAGTTTCCCTAGGAATGTACTAGCAGAGGCTGTGCGAGAGAGAGGCCAAGACTATGCAGGAGGAAGGTTGAGGAGAAGCTTGTATATAGCTGTATATAGGAAGTTGTCCCTGAAGTTTGCTGATGTCAAGTGGGCATCCCATAACCTCCCATCCCTATTCAAGTTGTTAACCCCCTAATCAGTACCAGCTGGTGGTCAAAATTTTTGGGTGGGTTCAAACCACCTGAAAAAGTTTGAAAAAAACCCCCAGCAATTGCAGCCTCACTGTGCCCATCAAACGCTGCCCCTGTGCCCATCAAACGCTGCCCCTGTACCCATCAAACGCTGCCCCTATCAAACGCTGCCCCTGTGCCCATCAAACGCTGCCACTGTGCCCATCATTTGCTTTTCTAACACAGTTGGGTGAACTGTGAGCGCCAAGCATGGCGTTCGCTGTTTACCTTTTTTGAGGCCTATTAAAGCCTATGGCTCTAATCAGGTGCTTCAAAAACACCCCCTGCCCCAGTTGGGCTGGGAGTCTGAGGTAGGCCAGGAGTTCTCTGTAGAGGACTGGAACGATATGGTCTCCAATATGCATAAATGCACCCGTTCAGTGGCCATTAAAGAAACGGTACTAAAACTGCATACTAGATGGCATTACCCACCGTCTAGAATTCATTGAATGTTCCCAACAAACACAGACAGATGCTTCAGGGACTGTGGAAAGAGGGGTACTCTTCTCCACACTTTCTGGAGCTGTAGGGTTCTGGAGTCTCTCTGGCAGCAGACTGCTTCAAAAATACTACAAATAACTGGGTCTGCCGTTACCATGACATATCAGATGTGCATTCTGTTTGCTGACCTCCCGCTGGCAACTCCCTCAGAACAAAAACTGATCCACACACTATTTAGCGCTATACAGTGGGCAATAGCCTTGAATTGGCGTAAACCCACAGTCCCATGGTCCCAGGTTCTTACTCGAATGGAATCGATAAAATTGATGGAACGTATTCACCACATGCTGGGGGATACTATGGGAATATTTGATAGAAAATGGAACTCCTGGCCAGCTCCTTAGCTGGCTCGGGGCGATGGTTATTCCCATGGGTTCCAGTACACAGTTTAGACCCAAACAGAAGATCCAGTTCATGGATGGTCTACCTTATAATTTAGATACCCTCGCATCATGACCTTAGGGAACTAATTAGATGTGATACCAGTCGCACCAGAAGCAGTATGTAATTTCATTTCAAAAGTTGTTCTAGTTTTTTCTTTTTGTGCCTTTTTTTTTATGTTGTTTTCTTTCATTGTTCTATGATACACAATATATTTACAGCATCTCAAGAACTTGAAAACTACAGGTCCTCCCTATGTAATGTTCGAATTTCAGCATTCTATTTTGCAGATTACTACTATTTACAGTGTTCGTGATTATGTAGGCTGCTACCAATGTGTATATATGTTGCTGTAATATCTCTCAATGTAACTGATTGATACCTTTTCAATAAAGCTTTTGTAAACAAACAAAAAAAAAAAAACACCCCCTGCCGCTGTAATTCAGGCTCCCGGCACCCGAAAAGGGGTTGGACGCATTAATAGGGTGTGGCACTGGTGGCCATGGATAGATTCATGCAATGGTAATAGGGGGGGTGGCTGGAAAGAGAGGGCGGCGCTCTGTGCGCCCTTTTGGACACACCACCACTGCCCCTAATAAACCACAAAAACAAAGCTATAGACTGTTCCCTGACTCTGTCTGTCTGTCTGTGAAGATTCGGTGTGCCTAGCTGTGCAGGAGTGGGGGATCCTTGTTTATCTGCTGCTCCTGCGTGCGGTGTGCTACATGTAGAAGGGTTAGAAACAGGTTTTTACCGCTGTTTGTGGCTGCTTTATACTCACATTGATAAAATACAGCCAAGCTTTACAATTGTGCTCAACACTTCACTGACTTTAAGACACTGAGTATAAATGGATTTGGCTGTACACCTGAACACGTCACAGCAAAACTTGGTGTAACTTGTTAAAAGAGTCATAGAAAGTCTGCTATAGAGGTGTTAGGGGCAGTCACAGATAGCAGCGTGTCTGGTATTAACAGATGGAGGGAGAGTCACAGATTGGAGGATGTCTAGTAAGGGAGATGGAAGTGGGGATTGCAGGATGCTGAAGATGGGGGGTGGGGGGGTGGGTGTTCTACTGACACACAAGGCTTATATGGGCATAAAGTACGTGCCCACATACCCCAACCTATATATGGTTCACGTCTTTGGAGATATCTATCTGTTCAGAGAGAAGATTCGATTATTTTCACGTTACATTACAATCTCACTTTTTATGTACATTGGGACTCTTCAGTGAAGGATTTCTTCGGGTATCTGAATGATACTGAGCAAAATCTCAAGTTTACTGTAAAAGGGTAAAGAAAAGACTACTAGCATTGACTATCCAGACATTACCTTGAGTGGTCCTGAGAGTCATGGGAGAATCCAGGTATGGGCTTATCACAAGCCGACCTCCAGGACTTCTCTACTCCTGCATCGACAGCTGTTATCCCGTGCACTTTAAAAAAGGTAATGCAAAATGGCCAGTTAATTAAAACAAGGTGAAACTGCTCTACATTGGATGATTATGATTGGGAAGCATTAGCGAAACAATTCGCGGAGTGCAGACATGATTGATCTACTGTTAAAAGAGCTTGTATGTTGATACCTGTTCATTCTATATGGGGATGCAGGTATGAGGGGTGTTTTATCAAGGGGTGTGTCTTGTGGCCAAACAGGCTTGAAGGATGGGTAATATCTTATTCCCCAGTCTCTTTGTGAAAAAGCAAAAGAACACATGTTCAAACACAGTGGACATGTTCAAAAGTGGTTAATCTTTTTGCTCTTGTTATATCACCAGTATACTAATGGCGATTCTTTTGTAATTAAGTAACTAGTAAATTGCCAAACCAAATATGTGATATATGTAATTTACTGTGTAACATGCAAAAGAACAGGATGTTGGTATGACAACAGGACAATTTGTGAATGGGTAAAGGATTATTTCTAGTATTGAGACTAGGGATGAGCTTAGGTATGTTTGGATCCTAGTTTGAACCCACATCAGTGAGTCTGACAGAAAGCTGTCACCTGTGCTGGGCCAGTCATCCACAGCCACGTTTATACATGTGGCTGTGGGATGGGGAATGCCCCTGCCACAGATGATTGACCTAGTACAGTGAGAGCTTCTTGATGGACTCTATCAAATGGGTTTGAACTAGGCTCTGTACACACCTGAGCTCATCTCTAAATAGAACACACAAAAGACCATTATAACCTGCCATTTTGTGGAACAGCATTGGTCTAGTACAGACTCTTTTAAAGTTCAGATAATAGAAAGTGTGGATTGTTTAATTTGAGGTGCAGATTGTTTTTTCTTGATAAGTAGAATTGAGGTGTTCTGGATATTCAAATTCCATACACATATCCCAAAGAGAATAAATTATAAGTGGGATGTAACTCATTATTATGAATAAAATGATGGGATCTTTTCCTCTCCCCTTTCCCTCTCTCTCCCTTTTTTCTTTTCCTTCCCTTTCTCCCCACCATACTGCCATCTATGGGCCTTCTCAGTGAATCCAGCTACTGAGATCTGCTGCACCGCTGTCATACATCCCATCTAGTGCTTCCATCCTTCCTTTCTACTTCATCGGGATCTTTCTGGCTCTTCTGCGTTTTCATAGCCAGTCCCCAATGCTGCGCCGCTGGGTCTGCCACTGGGATATTTAAAGAGGATCCCAGGAGGCTGCGGGAGCAGGACATGTTAATCTTGCCAGGGTGAGAATGGAGGCGGGGAGGAAGATCCAGAGTAAAAACATACACACAAAAAATTGCAGGAAAGAAACTACATTTTGGGGATTAAGGTCAACTTAAAGGAGCTGCATGAATGGGTGTACTACAGCAATGCCTAGATAAAAAAAAAAACAAAAAACAAAAAACAAAAAAAAAAAACAACAAAGTCACCTACATCCTGTGTTTTTTTTCTTTCAAAGCTTTTATGGGTAAAGTTTGACTTTACCCATATACACAGAATATGCATTTTCCTCTTACGTAATGGAACCGTACCACACTACTAACAATGTTGCCATGAACCATATCATAATGTAATAATTTGGGTGTCACAAGAAATATGTATCAGGAGATTATCAGGAGCTTTGTGCGTTCATATGAAGAGTATTTCAAGATAAAAGGTTTCCATGGAGACAGAGGGATTTGTAGTGTAGGCCAGAGTTTAAGAAGCTTGTAAATTGTTCATACAAAGAAGTTTATCAAAGTCTGGCATCCCTGGCTTGACATCCGCGTCCTTTTGGGGGGAACCTCTGTATCCCAACAATCCTAATTACTGTACTCATGTACTCTTTGTGATGGTCATTACTCCAATGGTCTGCACCTCTGTAATGGTTGATCACTTAATTAGCTGTACTGGTGCATACCTCTCAACTTTCTGAGATGGGAACGAGGGACACCCATCAGCAAAAGTATGTAGGCATAGCACCCCCCCTGCCACACCTCCTTAAAAGAGAATTGTACAACAAAAATGATTGGTTAAACCCACAAGTGCGTTTTTTTACCACTACTATTCCATTATATTAGCTTATGGAATTTACAAATGCAGCAATTTAGAGATTGAATGAAAGGTTTAACACTGTGAAACACTGTTTGATAGATAAAAAATGCATTTTATATACAACTATATAGATCAGACCCAAATGAGGGACATTTGAGGAGCAAAGAGGGACATTGCTCCAAATCAGGGACAGTTGGGAGCTATGCTGGTGGGGGATAGCAGCACTGGTATGAGAGTGTGTATGAGTGTATTTGGGTTGTAATTACCTATGGATATCCTGTACTGTCACATATTTTTTATTGGGCTCTGTGTAGTCCCCATGACCTGTACTAAAATCCAAAATTTGACAGGTGATGCAAAAAAAGTGATACTGATTTCAGTGACATCTATATAAATAACCAATACTATATCAATGAAATGAATTTAAAAAGTTGCTAGCCAACACCCATAAGTGATTCAAACCTTAGTGAGCTAATATATAGAACAGAACGATGTAGCGCAATTTACAAAAATTAACCACAATATAATAAAAGTGCAAACAATTGTGCAAGAATGGCACTATAGGCAGTGCTAACCATGAATCGCGTGTCTGTCATATACAATCACAGGATCCTTAGATGCAGAGATAATCGGTGGAGGACACATATACGTGAAAACCTCATCCTATACGTACGTTACAGCCAAACCTTGCGACTTCCTCAGTAGGAATACTAAACCTTTTTCTAAATAAATGTGAAGGTTTAAACGGAGAGCACTAGATCTGTGTGCTTTTTCTTCCTGCATGCATGCTGTGAGGTTTGGAAATCGAATAATCCATCTATCCAAGTAAGAGGAATTTGAAGCAGCAGTTTGTCTTCATCCCCAGAGAGGGAAAAACATGTGGTGAGACCTACTGGTTATGCAGGGGTCACGCAGCGAGGTGAGAGGCTAAATCTACAAGGGTGGAGGATTCACATTTTGCATTACATGTCAAATTGGTGATTGGAGTGGATTTAAATTGAATATCATTTTCTTTTCCTATGATATTTTTGGATATACATTGGACTATTTTTTGTACATATGGATTTTTTTGCACAATTGTTTGCACTTCTCGTTTCCTTCTTTGATATATGTTGGAATATATATATATATATATATATATATATATATATATATATATATATATATATATATATATATATATATATATATTTGTTTATATATGTTTTGTTTTTATTTGTTTTTTTTTGGTTTTTTTTGTACAAATTTTGTGCACTTTTATTATATTGTCGTTATTTTTTGTAAGTTGTGCTACATCATTCTGTTGTATATTTCAGTGACATATGCCAAATTTGATTTTTCCAGCACTTAAGTGAGATTTCCCCTCACTGGCATATCGATAGGACAGGATGTGATGAGAAATATTCCAAAAAGTTGACACAGAATGCAGTATGAACCTAATATTTGAGCGTGAAAATCAAAGTGCCACACCAAAAGTTAGAGTCCAAAATGAGGTTTTATTCCAAATGTATCACAGGTGCTACACCAGTGCATTTCAAGGACCACAAATTGTCTCCTAAAAACCTGATGTGATAATATAAAATGATTAAAGTTGAACTATAGGCAAAACTTTTTTCTTTTTTTTTTTCAATTTGAATCGAGCAAGGGAGGGTGATAACCCCTGGCAGATTTTTTTTTTCACCATCTGTGTCCCATTGCGGAGCTTTTTCTTCACACCCTGTCCCGTAGCCAAACAGGAAGTGGAAGGAAATCCTTGCAAATTATTAAATTAAAAATTGATAGTCAAATGTATTAAGATCTTTCAAAATTATCTCAATTATCTCAATAGTGTTTTATTACAAGTAGTGTTTAAATAAACTATTCAGTTTAATTTACAGTATATCATATCATTTTTTTTTTCCTAATAAAGGGG
This sequence comes from Lithobates septentrionalis, assembly GCA_037952835.1. Taxonomy (NCBI): domain Eukaryota; kingdom Metazoa; phylum Chordata; class Amphibia; order Anura; family Ranidae; genus Lithobates; species Lithobates septentrionalis. Next base: position 1,219,653 of record JBBDGP010000244.1, read on the forward strand.
ATGACCTGTGGTTCCCGAAACGCGTCTTTTATTGGAATAAATCTTTGTAATAAAATCAAATTTGTTTTATATTTAATCTGGTTTAAATCATTTATTGGAACAAAATCTCTAACTTTTGGTGCGACACATCGATTTTTACACTCAAATACTACATCTACAGTCCAAGGTGACTATTCCAGAAGTTCCTCAAGAGCAGCCTACTCATCACCTAGAGGTCCCATTGTGAGACCACCCTCAATTTACTACTTCAAGTAGTATGAACCTGACAGCGGTTCTAATCCTTCACATCATAAAACGTTCCACTTGATGGTAGCCATGGAACCATCCAGGCTGAATGTTTTTGTTCATCTATTGTTATTTTTCTCAAAATATTCTGGAACTAAAATTTCCTATCTGTGCTTTCCATTCCTCCTGCACTGAAATAAGCAGGCAGCTTGCAGCAATCTTATGCCACGTACACACGATCGCACATTCCGACAACAAAATCCATGTTTTTTTCTGACAGATGTTGGCTCAAATTTGTCTTGCATACACACGGTCACACAAATCTTGTCAGAAATTCCGATCGCCAAGAACACGGTGATGTACAACACGTACGACGAGCCGAGAAAAAATGAAGTTCAATAGCCAGTGCGGCTCTTTGCTTGATTCCGAGCATGCGTGGAACCTTGTGCGTCGTAATTGTGTACACACGATCAGATTTTCCGACAATGGATTTTGTTGTCGGAAAATTTGAGATCCAGATCTCAAATTTTGTTTTTCGGAAATTCCGACGGAAAATGTTCGATGGAGCCTACACATGGTCGGAATTTCCGACAACAAGCTCCCATCGAACATTTCCCGTCGGAAAATCCGACCGTGTGTACGCGACATAAGTGTGCATGTCTATAAAAAGATGTTTTACAGGAAAGATTTCTCTGTGGTTAAATCACATCTGCATTTCCAACCACCATTGAAGTCTATGTCTAAAGGGCAAAAATGCTTTTTTTTAACCCAAATGTTGGGGATTAAGCACAAAGATAATGAGAGATCGGTTAACAATCTCTAGTAGAATCACAAATTTAAACTTACCTGACCCTGGTAGGAACTTTGTAGAGTAATCCAATATACTCTGTGCAGATAACCATATATTATTTAAGGAGACCCTAGTAGAAACTGATTATCATGATACAGTGTAATTACTACAGAAGGTTATCTGTAAAAATAATTAATGAACTGGTCAATTGGCAGCCACTGAATGCACAGTATGAGGTCTTATTAAATAACTAAAATAATTTTGCTATTATTTCCAGTACGTAAGGTATACTTAAAGCTAAAAAATACTATGTTTTGGATAGAGTAAGAAATGGGTAAAACCTATTGCTGTCTGTGTCCCATTGAGGAAATTTTCCTTCCTTTACTGTTTAGGGAGATGATGGGAAGTGAGAAGAGATCCTACTAAAGCAGGGGGTTCCAAACTTTTCAGTACAGGGGCCAATGTCGTATATTTTACATATATTCTCTGGCCCGAAAAAATCAGGTTTATAAATAATTGAATAAAATTGTAATAACTGATTTTTGTTTTAATTTGACTTTTTTGTTATCAACGTGATATTATTCAGAACAGAGAAACAACGTCAATAAAACAAAGTAAAGGAATTCCAAATAAACTTGAGCCCATCAGAGTCCCACCTTACTTCTGGGTCCCTGTTAGGGAGACATGAAGGGTGTGTCTTATAAGGCGGGACTCTGATTTGGGGGAGAGTTTGATATAAGTGGGGCCTACAAGATTGGTTGTTAGGACACAGACAGTCCTAGCAATGAATAATGGTACAGTGAGAGCGCAGCCAGTGGAACCCGCGCTGGAGACTGGAGGTTGGTTGTGGATGTTGGAGAGAAACAGAGACTGCTGGCTGTTGTGTGAGATGCCACTGACCCTAGCTGTGGGCCAGATAAAATCTTGCAGTGGGCCACATTTGACCCACAGACCGCACTTGGAGCCCTTTCACACTGGGGCGGTAGTGGTAAAGCGCTGCTAGTTTTAGCGGTGCTTTACCGCTGTTATAGCGGCGATTTGGCACCACTATTTGGGCGGGAGCGGGGCACTTTTAACCTCTTAGAAGGGGTTAAAAAGGGTTAAAAGCGCCCGTGTAGCGCTGCTGGCGGAGCGTTTTGCAGGCGTTTCGGCAGTGCTGCCCAGGCATTCCACTGGGCAGGGGCGGTGGAGGAGTAGTGTAAACCCCACTCGCAAACCGCCTCAAAGATGCTGCTTGCAGGACTTTTTCTAACATCCTACAAGTGCACCACCCCAGTGTGCAAGCACTCGGGCTTTCACACTGGGACTGCAGATGAGGCATTTTTCAGGCGCTTTACAGGTGCTATTTTTAGCACTAAAGTGCCTGAAGAATGCCCCAGTGTGTGAAAGGGGTCTAATGCCGCGTACACACGGTCGTACTTTTCGTCTACAAAAGTCCAACGGACGCTGACGGACTAAAGCTGGCTGGTAATCCGATCGTGTGTGGGCTTCTCCGGACTTTCAACGTACTTTTTTAGCCTCAAATCCGACGTACTTTAGATTTGAAACATGCTTCAAATCTTTACTTCGTAACTACGACGGACCCCGAAATCCGCTCGTCTGTGTGCTAGTCCGACGGACAAAAAGCCACGCTAGGGCACCTATTGGCTACTGGCTAGGAACTTCCTTATTTTAGTCCGGTGTACGTCATCACGTAAGAATTCGACGGACTTTTGTGTGATCGTGTGTAGGCAAGTCCGTTCGTTAGAAAGTATGCCGCAAGTCCGCCGAAAGTCTGCCGGAAGTCTGTCGGACAGGCTGTCTGACTTTTGTAGACGAAAAGTACGACCGTGTGTACGCGGCATAACTCTAAGGTAGAGGAAATCTTTATATATCAGAAACTTTAAACTTTAAAGACTGGAATTGCAAAAAGTACATACTTGTAATTCTCTCACCACGTAAAAGCTGCAAATTTGTCAGGTTTAGGGGGACTCCGCTGGCAATGTCTGATTTTCCCGAAGACCAAAACAAACAACTACTGTTTAGTAATGGCCGGGTGGCTGCCAATAGAATTTGAGCTGTGGCACCGCCCCGCTGCTATCTGTCTGTGACCTGATGTGGGAAGGGGTGGGGGTGGACGGCGCCGCAGCTCAATTGCTATTGGCAGCCACCCGGCTATTTTGTCCCATTCTGTTTAGTAATGGCGGCGGAGAGAGTCTCCACTGCTGGGAATGCCTGATGTAAGGAAAAGGGGGGGCTCCATTGGGGGAAGCCTGGTGTAAGGACAGGACTCTGCTGGCAATGTCTGATGTAAGGGGGGACTCCGCTGGCAATGTCTGATGTAAGGGTGGACTCTGCTGGAAATGTCTGATGTAAGGGGGGACTCCGCTGGCAATGCCTGATGTAAGGGGGGACTCCGCTTGCAATGCCTGATGTAAGGGGGGACTCCGCTGGCAATGCCTGATGTAAGGGAGGACTCTGCTGGCAATGCCTGATGTAAGGGGGGACTCCGCTGGCAATGCCTGATGTAAGGGGGGACTCCGCTGGCAATGCCTGATGTAAGGGAGGACTCTGCTGGCAATGCCTGATGTAAGGGGGGACTCCGCTGGCAATGCCTGATGTAAGGGGGGACTCCGCTGGCAATGCCTGATGTAAGGGGGGACTCCGCTGGCAATGCCTGATGTAAGGGGGGACTCCGCTGGCAATGCCTGATGTAAGGGGGGACTCCGCTGGCAATGCCTGATGTAAGGGGGGACTCCGCTGGCAATGTCTGATGTAAGGGAGGACTCTGCTGGCAATGCCTGATGTAAGGGGGGACTCCGCTGGCAATGCCTGATGTAAGGGGGGACTCCGCTGGCAATGCCTGATGTAAGGGGGGACTCCGCTGGCAATGCCTGATGTAAGGGGGGACTCCGCTGGCAATGCCTGATGTAAGGGAGGACTCTGCTGGCAATGCCTGATGTAAGGGAGGACTCTGCTGGCAATGCCTGATGTAAGGGGGGACTCCGCTGGCAATGCCTGATGTAAGGGGGGACTCTGCTGGCAATGCCTGATGTAAGGGGGGACTCCGCTGGCAATGCCTGATGTAAGGGGGGACTCCGCTGGCAATGCCTGATGTAAGGGAGGACTCTGCTGGCAATGCCTGATGTAAGGGGGGACTCCGCTGGCAATGTCTGATGTAAGGGAGGACTCTGCTGGCAATGCCTGATGTAAGGGGGGACTCCGCTGGCAATGCCTGATGTAAGGGGGGACTCCACTGGCAATGCCTGATGTAAGGGGGGACTCTGCTGGCAATGCCTGATGTAAGGGGGGACTCTGCTGCCAATGTCTGATGTAGGGGGGGCTCTGCTGGCAATGCCTGCTGTAAGCGAGGACTCTGCTGGCAATGTCTGATGTAAGGGGGGACTCTGCTGGCAATGCCTGATGTAGGGGGGGACTCTGCTGGCAATGCTTGATGTAGGGGGGGACTCCGGTGGCAATGTCTGTTGTGGGGGGGACTCCACTGGCAATGCCTGATGTAAGGGAGGACTCCGTTGGCAATGCCTGATTTAAGGGAGGACTCCGCTGGCAATGCCTGATGTAAGGGGGGACTCCGCTGGCAATGCCTGATTTAAGGGGGGACTCTGCTGGCAATGCCTGATTTAAGGGGGGACTCTGCTGCCAATGTCTGATGTAGGGGGGGGCTCTGCTGGCAATGTCTGATGTAAGGGGGGACTCTGCTGGCAATGCCTGATGTAGGGGGGGACTCTGCTGGCAATGCCTGATGTAGGGGGGGACTCCGGTGGCAATGTCTGTTGTGGGGGGGACTCCGCTGGCAATGCCTGATGTAAGGGAGGACTCCGCTGGCAATGCCTGATGTAAGGGGGGACTCCGCTGGCAATGCCTGATGTAAGGGAGGAGTCAGCTGGAAATGCCTGATGTAAGGAGGGACTCTGCTGGGGACACCTGATGGCATCTGGTGGCAGGCGACGCTCAGGGCTTCCACTGATTCTGCATTATGGTGAGTTAAATAATTTCATTCTATATTACAATGTAATAATATAAATAATGCAATTCAATCATCCTGACACCACAACGACCTTGATGCCGGGATGATTGAAGTGCTAACACCCGGTGTTTGGAGTATCTTTATTTGCTGATTGTTAAACTTTCTGGAATACACATATTTCTATTGTGGTGTAGGATCTGGGCCTGCTGTCCCTCCATCCCTCTTTCTTTCTCTCTTTTTCTTTCTCTCCCTCTTTCTTTCTTTCTCCCTCCAACCCTCATACCACACCCCTTCCGAGCCACGCTTATTTAGGACACGCCCACTATTCTGCCCAAACCACGCCCATTTTTTTGCAGCGCCGCATTTTTCTGTTACGGTATGCCCCGCCTACAAAAGATTGCCACGCCCCTAATTATAGCAAGGCTCCGCCTACATGCAAAAAAGTGTCCAGAATTTTTTTTTTGCAATGTTGGCAACTAGGCTAACGTGTGTAAAAAAGATCTGTATACTTTCCTATTTTTAGTCACTATAGCCATGCTTGACATCGGCTGTCAATTCTGGGAGTGATGACCTCACCCATAGCTTCCCATGTCTCAGCCATTGTTGGCTCTCCTTCCTCTCCCCTGCAGCGACACAGGAGAGCCTTATCACGTGACTGGACTGGAGCGGACTTAAAATAGGTAAGTATACACATCTTTTTACACAGCATAGGTAGCAGGAGGGGGGGGCAGGGAACATTTTAAGACTGTTAGATTGGAATTTAATTCTTCACTGTGGCTATGGTGTCACCCAGCTATTGGCCAAACTAAAAACATTGCAGTGGGTACCTGCTGACTTTAACCTGTACAAGCAGTTGTCATTTTTTGTGAAATTTAGTCCATATCTAGTACTAATAGCCTTTTATATTAAAATATAGAACTGATGCTCTTTAAAGGTTAGCAGGTTTGTCACATTCAGCTGGACATTTCACTATGCATTCATGTGGCTTCTTCTTTTCAGCTAAAATGAGTGTCAGGAACATACCCCATCATTTACACCAACACGGGTAACTCATAAAGCCACACTTGTAACTCTCATTCAGAACAGGTCCAGTTCCATGTGACTACTACTATGTTTTCCGTGACCTGGATAAATAGGAACCTTTACAGACATAACGCTCCTTATTGTTAAGAGTTTTTAAGATGAATTTTATACTTCTTTTTCAGATTTCTTATTACTAATTCCAGTCATCTACCCCCTACCCTTCTTATACAACAAAGATAACTTTGTAGTGAACAATTATACCTGAATAGCTAGGATCAAAAGGCAAAGGATTCTGCAGGTATGAACTAGAATTGTGACTGATGATCCCAACATTAAAGCAGGATTTAATCCACTGCAGGCTCCAGAAGCTCCTTCTATACTTGCCTGCATAGGATGGTTAGAAGCAGAGTGCAAATGTTTATCATAGAAGATTTCTTTTAACAGAAATAAGAAAAGATTTGGATTTTTGGGATAGTAGGATATGGTTAAAACTTCCGGCAGATTTGCATTGCTGTTTGCAGGCCCACTTTTTTTCACTTTCACTTCACTGATTTCACTTCCTGTTCCGGAGACACAGCAGGAAGTGAGATAAAATCCCACATTGGATTGTTCCAGTGACACCTGTAAAATGTCAGATTTCTGCTCTTTTTTTTTGGCCTAGTGACAAAAGCCACCAATACAGAAGGTGAGAGTGAATCACCCCTATGAAGACATAGCAATAAAAAAAAAAAAACCATAAGGATTAACAATTAATCAACCCATAACGCACAGACATCCATAGGTAACCCTTGTGAAGTGCGGGTTCATTGCTTTAGGGTGGTACCCTAAGCTGGCCATACATCAGGGCTTGACAAATTTGCTTGGAATCTAGGAGCCAGCTAAAAAAGTTAGGAGCCAGGTTTTTTTTTTTTTTTTTTTTAAACGACCGACAAAGCTTTATTTTCAATATAAAAATTAACCAATCTTAAATTTACACAGAGACGACTAGAACGAATGTGACTGCTTTTATTTCCTGCCATGCAGGGACATAAGACCACCATATTCCCGCTAAGGATCCAATCAGGTCCGCCTGGAAAACTGACAGGCGAACCTGATCAGACAGCCCGTGTGAAAGGGGCCAAGCAGGGAGATGACAAATAATAAATTCATTTTAATTAACCACTTCCTTCCCGCAGGACGACTATATACATCCTGTGTTTGAAGAGAAATACCGTTGTTATGGTAGCAGCTAGCTACCATAACCCCGTATCTTCTTCAAGAGCCAGCGGTTCTCTTTCAGATAAAAGTGGTCTCTGCAGCAGATTCGCAGCGAGATCACTTTTATCGGCGGCAGGAGAGGGCCCCCCCTACCGCCGCTCTCCGGTGCCCTTCACCGCTTACCGTGGCCGTCGGTAACGGCGGAGGCGATCTGGATCTGTCCCTGGCCTGACATGGAGACGAGTGAGAGGAAGATGGCCCCCCCGCCCGTCTCCAAGTCATTGCAGGGCGGAAGCGACGTCAAAGCTCTTGAAGGGACATTTTATTTATTTTTTTTCAAATGACAATTTTTTTTTTTTTAATGCATTTTAGTGTAAATATGAGATGTGAGGTCTTTTTGACCCCAGATCTCATATTTAAGAGGACCTGTCATGCTTTTTTTCTATTACAAGGGATTTTTACATTCCTTGTAATAGGAATAAAAGTGACTTTTTTTTTTTTTTTTTTTTTTAAAGAACAGTGAAAAAATAAAAGTTAAAATAAATAAGAAAAAAATTTTTTTTTTTAAATATGCCCCATCCCTTGTAATAGAAATAAAAGTGACACCATTTTTATTTTTTTTAAAAAACAGTGTAAAAATAAAAAGTAAAATATATAAGAAAAAATAATCATTTTTTAAAATGCGCCCCGTCCCGCCGAGCTCGCTTGCAGAAGCTAACGCATATGTGAGTAGCACCCGCACATGAAAACGGTGTTCAAACCACACATGTGAGGTTTCGCCACGATCGGTAGAGCGAGAGCAATAATTCCAGCCTTAGACCTCCTCTGTAACTCAAAACATGCAACCTGTAGAATTTTTTAAACGTCGCCTATGGAGATTTTGAAGGGTAAAAGTTTGTCGCCATTCCACGAGCGGACGAAATTTTGAAGCGTGACATGTTGGGAATCAATTTACTCGGCGTAACATTATCTTTCACAATATAAAAAAAATTGGGCTAACTTTACTGTTTTCTTATTTTTTAATTAAAAAAAGTATTTTTTCCCAAAAAAGTGCGCTTGTAAGTCCGCTGCGCAAATACGGTGTGACAGAAAGTATTTTAATGACCGCCATTTTATTCTCTAGGGTGTTAGAATAAAAAATATATATATATAATGTTTGGGGGTTCTAAGTAAAGGGAAGGAGATGAGCAGGCAGTGAAAACAGGTAGGGAAAGCTCCATTAGCATTGGTGGATGTCTTGTCATACCAACGGCCACCACCAGAGGGCGCCCGATTGCAGAAGGAACCATAGGACTGCAGTAGGCCGCAAAGCCGGGGCCTCAATTACTGGCGCGGCCCAACGCGATCGCGCCGGGAGGGAGGGGGGGTGTCAAACGGACACAGGATACTCCAGCTGTGCTGCCCCAGGCGCCAGGTCGCTAATTCTAGTCGCAAATGCGACCTGGCGCCCGGGGTTTGTCGAGCCCTGCCATACATTATACAATTTTCTTGTTCGATTTTCTTTAGGCCCATTTAAGACGAAGCTGATCCGCCTGCTCAATGGGGATCTCTTCACTGATCCCCTCTAAGCAGGCAGATGACAGGTCCGTGTCCGCTCCGCTATTCAGAGTGGACACGGACACAACCCGCTCTCCTCTATGCAATGCAGAGTGGACACGGACACAACCCGCTCTGCTCTATGCTATGCAGAGTGGACACGGACACAACCCGCTCTGCTCTATGCTATGCAGAGTGGACACGGACACAACCCGCTCTGCTCTATGCTATGCAGAGTGGACACAGACACAACCCGCTCTGCTCTATGCTATGCAGAGTGGACACAGACACAACCCGCTCTCCTCTATGCTATGCAGAGTGGACACAGACACAACCCGCTCTCCTCCATGCTATGCAGAGTGGACACAGACACAACCCGCTCTCCTCTATGCTATGCAGAGTGGACACAGACACAACCCGCTCTCCTCTATGCTATGCAGAGTGGACACAGACACAACCCGCTCTCCTCTATGCTATGCAGAGTGGACACAGACACAACCCGCTCTCCTCTATGCTATGCAGAGTGGACACAGACACAACCCGCTCTCCTCTATGCTATGCAGAGTGGACACAGACACAACCCGCTCTCCTCTATGCTATGCAGAGTGGACACGGACACAACCCGCTCTCCTCTATGCTATGCAGAGTGGACACGGACACAACCCGCTCTCCTCTATGCTATGCAGAGTGGACACGGACACAACCCGCTCTCCTCTATGCTATGCAGAGTGGACACGGACACAACCCGCTCTCCTCTATGCTATGCAGAGTGGACACGGACACAACCCGCTCTCCTCTATGCTATGCAGAGTGGACACGGACACAACCCGCTCTCCTCTATGCTATGCAGAGTGGACACGGACACAACCCGCTCTCCTCTATGCTATGCAGAGTGGACACGGACACAACCCGCTCTGCTCTATGCTATGCAGAGTGGACACGGACACAACCCGCTCTCCTCTATGCTATGCAGAGTGGACACGGACACAACCCGCTCTCCTCTATGCTATGCAGAGTGGACACAGACACAACCCGCTCTCCTCTATGCTATGCAGAGTGGACACGGACACAACCCGCTCTCCTCTATGCTATGCAGAGTGGACACGGACACAACCCGCTCTCCTCTATGCTATGCAGAGTGGACACGGACACAACCCGCTCTGCTCTATGCTATGCAGAGTGGACACGGACACAACCCGCTCTCCTCTATGCTATGCAGAGTGGACACAGACACAACCCGCTCTCCTCTATGCTATGCAGAGTGGACACAGACACAACCCGCTCTCCTCTATGCTATGCAGAGTGGACACAGACACAACCCGCTCTGCTCTATGCTATGCAGAGTGGACACAGACACAACCCGCTCTCCTCTATGCTATGCAGAGTGGACACAGACACAACCCGCTCTCCTCTATGCTATGCAGAGTGGACACAGACACAACCCGCTCTGCTCTATGCTATGCAGAGTGGACACAGACACAACCCGCTCTGCTCTATGCTATGCAGAGTGGACACAGACACAACCCGCTCTCCTCTATGCTATGCAGAGTGGACACAGACACAACCCGCTCTCCTCTATGCTATGCAGAGTGGACACAGACACAACCCGCTCTGCTCTATGCTATGCAGAGTGGACACAGACACAACCCGCTCTCCTCTATGCTATGCAGAGTGGACACAGACACAACCCGCTCTCCTCTATGCTATGCAGAGTGGACACAGACACAACCCGCTCTCCTCTATGCTATGCAGAGTGGACATAGACACAACCCGCTCTCCTCTATGCTATGCAGAGTGGACACAGACACAACCCGCTCTCCTCTATGCTATGCAGAGTGGACACAGACACAACCCGCTCTCCTCTATGCTATGCAGAGTGGACACAGACACAACCCGTTCTCCTCTATGCTATGCAGAGTGGACACAGACACAACCCGCTCTCCTCTATGCTATGCAGAGTGGACACAGACACAACCCGCTCTCCTCTATGCTATGCAGAGTGGACACAGACACAACCCGCTCTGCTCTATGCTATGCAGAGTGGACACAGACACAACCCGCTCTCCTCTATGCTATGCAGAGTGGACACAGACACAACCCGCTCTCCTCTATGCTATGCAGAGTGGACACAGACACAACCCGCTCTCCTCTATGCTATGCAGAGTGGACACAGACACAACCCGCTCTCCTCTATGCTATGCAGAGTGGACACAGACACAACCCGCTCTCCTCTATGCTATGCAGAGTGGACACAGACACAACCCGCTCTGCTCTATGCTATGCAGAGTGGACACAGACACAACCCGCTCTCCTCTATGCTATGCAGAGTGGACACAGACACAACCCGCTCTCCTCTATGCTATGCAGAGTGGACACAGACACAACCCGCTCTCCTCTATGCTATGCAGAGTGGACACGGACACAACCCGCTCTCCTCTATGGGGCAGTCAGATGGAAACGGACTGCATGTCTGTTTCTATCTGATCATCAAATCCGATGGATGTATTGTATAAAATGTATTCCCATAAGTTTTGTTTTGAGCGTATTTTATCGGATCAGATGCCCGGAAGATGTCAAAGGACATATGTACGCTGAAATCCGCTGCCCCATAGAGAACAATGGGTGGTCCGATCGGGTCCACCTGAAAAACAGACAGGCAGGCCCGATCGGTCTGCTGGTGAGAAAGGGGTCTAAGATTTACCTTCAACTATGTAGTGCAAGGTATAAAAACGTAAATAAATCTGCTTAAAAGTGAAAAGAAATAATAAACAGTAACAGCAACTGTGCACAATGCCCAGACACCGAACAAATGCAAATACAAAACCAATAGTGCAGCGCTAATTAATTAACAAAAAGTATTGTTTAAACCTAAAAAGTCCATATAAACACAGTCCCATTTAGGTATGTATATATATATATATATATATATATATATATATATATATATATATATATATATATATATATATATATGTGTGTGTACTATAGGTACAGAGCAATCAAGATGAAAAGTCCCACATGTCGTGAAAGTAGGAAAAAAATATTAGAACGTAATCCTGTTTAGGCTGATTTGTTTAAAAAAGAAAAATAGTGTAATAGGCTGATTTATTTATTTATTTTATTCTTTATTTTTTAAATAAATCAGCCTAAACTATATTACGTTATATCGGTTACCTTTTCATTTTCATGCCTGGTGATTTGAGTTCATCCCAGTGGGGTAATCACGCACGAAGGGCTGCATCCACCCATTCATTTCCTTGGTGCCACTTACCTTGACACAGGGGAGGATATTTCAGTGATCCGGATGTCTGGCTTTGTGTATTGTAAACAAAGCACTTCCTAAGGTAAGCGTGGTGTGAAATCACTGGCTGGTGACACCTCTGCTATTTTTTTTCACCACTTTCACGGCATGTGGGACTTCTCATCTTGATTGCTCTGAAGTACCTTATGGGACTCGTGTTTTGTCACCTTAATGCATAGTATGAGCCCTTTCACTCGGCGGAGACACGCTCTCCCTCTCTGCACGGGGTCCCGGCTCTTGAACGGATAGATTGATAGCAGCGCAGTCATTGGCTCCTGCTGCTGTCAATCAGATCCAATGACGCGGGCACCAGGGGCTGGGGCCGAGTCCGGCATTCGTGTCCATGGACGCAAATGCTGGACTTGGGAGCGCGTCCGCAAGGTGACCTCCCCAGGAGAGTGCTTCTCCTAGGGGGGTATCTGATGCGAGGAGGAGCCGTGAGAACCGCCGAGGGACCCCAGAAGTCGAGGATCGGGGCCACTCTTTGCAAAACGAGCTGCACAGTGGAGGTAAGTATGTCATGTTTGTTATTTTAAAAAAAAAAAGATGAAGCTTTACAATCACTTTAAGCCAGGGGTTTCAAACTGGTGGCCCTCCAGCTGTTTCAAAACTACAAGTCCCATCATGCCTCTGCCTGTGGGAATCATGCTTGTAACTGTCAGCCTTGCAATTCCTCATGGGACTTGTAGTTTCACAACAGCTGGAGGGCCGCCAGTTTGAGACCCCATCTTTAACCGCTTGCCGACCGCCTCACAACGATATACGTCGGCAGAAGGGCACATACAGGCAAAATCACGTACCTGTACGTTGCCCTTTAAGAGGCGGCCAGCGGGCGCGCGCTGCTGGCGGCGCGCCCGCAGCAAGCTCCGTGAGTCGGATACCCGCAATCACCTCACGGGGAGGAAGAACGGGGCGATGCCGAAGTAAACAGCATCTCCCCGTTCTGCCTAGTGACAGTGTCACTCGATCTCTGCTCTCTGTCATCGGAGCAGCGATCAGTGAACTGTCACACATAGACATCCCCCCCACAGTTAGAAACACACCCCTAGGACACACTTAACCCCTACACTGCCACCTAGTGGTTAACCCCTTCACTGCCAGTGACATTTTTACAGTAATCAATGCAATTTTTTTGCATTGATTGCTGTATTAATTCCAATGGTCCCAAAAATGTGTCAAAAATGTCCGATGTGTCCGCCATAATGTCGCAGTCACGATAAAAATCGCTGATCGCCGCCGTTTAAAAAAAAAAATATATATATATATATTAAAAAAATGCCATAAAACTATCCCCTATTTTGTAAACGCTATAACTTTTGCGCAAACCGATCAATAATCGCTTATTGCGTTTTTTTTAACCAAAAATATATAGAAGAATACGTATTGGCCTGAACTTAGGAAAAAAATATTTTTTTTATATATTTTTGGGGAAATTTATTATAGCAAAAAGTAAAAAATATTGCGTTTTTTCAAAATTGTCGCTCTATTTTTGTTTATAGCGAAAAAAATAAAAACCGCAGGGGTGATCAAATACCACTAAAAGAAAGCTCTATTTGTGGGAAAAAAAGGACGTCAATTTTGTTTGGGAGCCACGTCGCACGACCGCACAATTGTCAGTTAAAGCGATGCAGTGCCGAATCGCAAAAAGTGCTCTGGTCAGGTAGGGGGTAAATTCTTCCGGGGCTGAAGCGGTTAAGATATACTTTTTGTTTATTAATTAGTGCTGCACTATTGGTTTTGTATATGTAGTGCAAGGGCCTGCCTGATTGCATACAAATTGAAAGTGTTTAGTTTTGACCTCATATTATATGGTTTTGGTAAATCTAAAGGAAAATCGTACAAGAAAATTGTATCCTGTATGGCCAGCCTTGCACAATCTAACAATAAAGAGAAAACCAGCACTTCTAGAAGTAGAATCTAAAGCAGGATTTACTGAAGTTCCATAACTTGTTTACTGACATGGGATATCGGCAAGTCCTGCTTCTGAATCTACCTCTCAGGGGTCTTCTCTTCATTGCAGCAATAAAAACCTGCCAGAGACTCCATCCCTTCCTACAATGTTGTTGTATAGTGTGGAAGTAAATATTTTTCTGTCTTCCATGCACAAGGACATTGACCTTATTTGAGTGTCATCAGTTGAGGAGCGTAGTACACAAGTCAGTTGCTATATCCTCCGTTAAATCAGCATTTACACCCCGGAAATAATATGTTTCAGATGTCAATGCCTGGGTCTTCACTTACACGCTAGTAACATGAGAAATGTGCCCATAATCCAATATTGTGCTGTGAAACAAGGTCAGGCAGTGCTGGGCTACACCGCTCTGGAGTCTGGGCAGCATGTGTGAGAAAATCCCGCATGATCCCCTCAAGCTGTAACAGGAGGGGTTATCTGTTAATCCCACTTTTGGGGATGGTGTATTAACTTCCTGACCAGCTCTTACGTTTCTTGTCTATAAAGTTTACATTGTTTCTGGATTAACAGAAAAAAAGAAAATGAATTCCAACAATTATTTTATAGTGTACAATATTCCAGTGTTCTTCTAAAAATTAAAACTCTAATAAATGGAAGGAATACAGGTAAAATATTGCTGTAATAACGCTAAACATTTTTGCACGGAACAGCATTTTGCTGTGAGGTTCGGTCATTGGGGTATGGTGGAAGTTAATGAAATCGGTTATATTAAGCAGAACTGCAGTCAATATAACATGATAAAAAAAGATGAATTAACAAAACATCTCTTGCTGCATTATTCACCTTCAATCCAGAGATTTCTCCTGCATTTTTTGCCATTAGATATCCTCAGTCTGATAGTCAACAATATTCAGCCCACTTCCCCTGAGCTCAGGTCCTTGTCCCTCCCCAGCCTGTGACTGGACAGTGAAAGGAGAAGCAGCATTGTGACAGGCTCATCTGTCACTCTACTTTCTCCTCCTATCGGCATGCTCATTGTCAGCACATGACATGATTGGATTGTGTGCTGCTACTTCCTCTCACACACCAACCCCTACTGTGCAGAAACTGCAAAAGGGTGAAACCAGGTCAAAAGGAGGTCCTTACGCTGCTTGCATTTTATCATCTAATGATGGATAAATGATTACAGATCTGTAGTAATTCGTTGTTTTTGGGTTTTTTTTTTTTCTTTTATCTGCCTACAGTTCAGCTTTAAAAGGAAAAGTGTTTTTTAAGATATTTTCTGTAGTTATGTTTAGGACTAAAAACAACAAATTTAAACAGGCATATATGAATTATTGCATAGCAATATTTTACCTTTGCCATAATAGCCAGGAGGTGGCGTACTTGAGGCTGCCCCTCTATTTCTGTCATATAGCTACCATACTGTTATGCTGTGCAAAGTCTGAATAGCCTGTATGATTTCCTGCTATTCACAATACGCAGGAGCTGGTTTACCTAGCCTGTATTCACACTAAAGCACTTTGGTAATGTGCATGTTCATTCTAAGTAGCACCCAACACACCTGCATTGCAGTGCCATGTATGTACCGTATGCAGGGGAAACAGACACCATTTGAGACATACAGTACTGTACAAAAGTTTTAGGCAGGCGTGAAAAAATACTGTAAATTAAGAATGCTTTCAGAAATAGAAGTGTTAAAGTGGTAGTAAACTCTCTATTTTTGTTTTTACCTACAGGTAAACTTATAATAAGCTTACCTGTAGGTAAAATGAACGTTTCCTAAATGTGCACCCTTTAGGAGATATTTTGGTGAGCAGCAGCTGGTGACCTCACTGGCATATGCACTCTGAAGGAATGGCATTCCCGTGCTGTTCGGTCAGAGCTCTGTGCCGCGGCTGTGACTCGCACGCACATGCGGGGGGTGCGATGTCATCATAGCTCGGCCACTCAACCAGCCGCAACCTGCGAATCCAGAAGGAAGACCAGGTGAAGATGGAAGCCTTTGCAGCGGTGATACCACTCCGCTGGAGGACTTCGTTTTAAGGTAAGTCTTTCATAATGTGCTACTAGCACATTATGCTTTTACCTTGCAGGGAGAGTTCTTTTTTTTTTTTTCAATGTTTACTACCTCTTTAATTGTTTATTTTATATCAGTTAACACAATGGAAAGTAAATGAGCAGAACTGAAATCCAAATTGAATCAATATTTGGTGTGACCAGCCTTTGCTTTCAAACCAGCATCAATTCTTCTAGGAACTCTTGCAAACAGTTTTTGAAGGAACTCAGCAAGCAAGTAAATTGATCCAACATCTTGGAGAACTAACCACAGATCTTCTGTGGATGTAGGCTGCCTTAAATCCTTCTGTCTCTTCATGTATTCTTAAACAGACTCGATGATGTTGAGATCACAGCTCTGGGGCCAAACCATCACTTCCAGGACTCCTTGTCCATTATCCTGAAGATAGTTCTTAATGACATTGGCTGTATATTTGGGGTTATTGTCCTGCTGCAGAATAAATTTGGGGCCAATAACACGCCTCCCTGATGGTATGCTGGGTGATCACAAACGAAGTGAGGATAAGCTCTCCAACGGGAACACAGAAAGCAATTAAAACTTGACAGAGGTTATAGCTAATCTCCATTCTATTAAAAAAAAAAATTACTATGGTGTGTCCTTAACTGCTTCCGGACCAGACGCCGCAGTTTTACTGCGGCAGGTTGGCTCCCCTGCACGAAACCACGTAACTGTACGTGGACTCGCGGGGTCCGGATAGCAGGCGCGCGCCTACTGCACAGTGGGGGTGCCGGTGCTAATGGCCGACGGTCGCGATGAACGCCGGCCACGAGCGATCGTGAAGAGGAGACACAGAACAGGGATGAGCGTGTAAACACACACTTCCCTGTTCTGTTCTGACAGGAGTGACAGATCGTGTGTTCCTATTAGCTAGGAACCTCGATCTGTCACTTCCTGTAGTTAGTCCTTCCTCCTTCAGTTAGAATCACCTCCCAGGGAACATAGTTAACCCCTTCACCGCCCCCTAGTGTTAACCCCTTCACTGTCAGTGACATTTTTACAGTAATCCATGCATTTTTAATCGTCTCGATCACCGCCGGGCTCCGGAGAACCCGGAACTGTGTGTGTAAACACACAGTTTCCGGTTCTCTGAGGTGAGAACAGACAGATCGTCTGTTCATACAGAGTGTGAACAGCGGTCTGTTATCTTCCCTGCACAGTCCCCTCCCCCCTTCAGTTAGAACACAAACTAGGACACACTTAACCCCTTCACTGCCCCCTAGTGTTAACCCCTTCACTGCCAGTGGCATTTTTACAGTAAATCAGTGCATTTTTAATCGCACTGATCTCTGTATTAATGCCAATGGTTCCAAAAATGTGTCAAAATTGTCCGATGTGTCCGCCATAATGTCGCAGTCACAATAAAAATTGCAGATCACCGCCGTTTACTAGTAAAAAAAATAAATAAATAATAAAAATGCTATAAATCTATCCCCTATTTTGTAGACGCTATAACTTTTGTGCAAACCAATCAATATACGCTTATTGCGATTATTTATTTTTTTTACCAAAAATATGTAGAAGAATACATATCGGCCTAAACTGAGGAAAAAAATAGTTTTTTGTAAATTTTTGAAGGATATTTATTATAGTAAAAAGTAAAAAATAATGCGTTTTTTTTTCAAAATTGTCGCTCTTTTATTGTTTATAGCGCAAAAAATAAAAACCAAAGAGGCAATCAAATACCACCAAAATAAAACTCAATTTGTGGGGAAAAAAACAACTCAATTTTGTTTGGGTACAACGTCGCACGACCGCGCAAATGTCAGTTAAAGCAACGCTTTTGCAAAAAGTGCTCTGGTCAGGAAGGGGGTAAATTCATCCAGGGCTGAAGTGGTTAACGGAGAGATTATGCTGGCGTTCTGTCTCGGTGACCACACACTTGAAGAAACTTTTTCCCCTATGACTACAAAAACAGCATTAAAGCAACTCTGTCACCATACAAGTTGCAACCCTGTCTGAAGACAGGGTTAAAACAGTAATTAAAACAGTAGGTGAAACAAGATATATAAACAAATTATACCATTGGCATCTCAGCTTAAAACATACTGTATAAATATAACTTCCTCCAGCAGCTCTCAACAATGTGTTTCACATCTACAATAAACAAAAATTAGCAAACTGAGCATCGCTGGATTCCCCAGGTGTTAAAGCAGAACTAAACCCTCCTACCCTTTTTAGACAGTTTGGTTGACAGCAAATGCAAATGTGACAGTTATTTCCAGCATGCTGGAAATGTCACATGTTTTGTGAAACGGTTAAATAGATGGTTTTAGTTCCGCTTTAAAGTGGTGTTCCAGCCGAAAGTATACTTTTTAAATAAAAATACCCCTATAATACACAAGCTTAATGTATTCTAGTAAAGTTAGTCTGTAAACTAAGGTCTGTTTTGTTAGTTTATAGCAGTAGTTTGTTATTTTATAAACTTACAGCAGGCCGTGGCCATCTTAAGTGTGGGCATCTGAAGCCAGACTGTATTTCTTCCTGGATCTCATCCTTGTAGATCTCGCACAAGCAGTGTAATAAGTTTTAGGTCAGGTTTCCATAGCAACGGCAGGTTTAGAGGAAGTTGCCGCCCCTTCCCAGAAGGCATTGCAAACAGGAAATGATGCGATGGGCCGCGGCCAGGGAGGAGGAAGTGAAAAATGAATACAGCAGATACACTGTAGGTGCTGAGAAAAAATTAAAAAAAATATCCAATTTGTTTACAGCGCACAGTTTAGTAAGGGACGCTGAAGAGTTGTAAAAGTGGGTGGAACTCCACTTTAAGTTCAAGTATGAAACATAACAAGCCATCCAAAATTAGACAAACCATATGTGCATAGAGAATCCTATACAAAAAAATAGTCCTAAGTGCAACAAGGCATACCTGTAAATAAAGATGCCACCGAACACCAGCTGATCCTAAGAAATCTGCTGCCGAAGTTCTCAAGAAGGCTGACCCTTCAGATACAGTGGATCTCTTGGATCCCCAGAGTTCTCACTGGTTCCTTTTGCTGATCATCACTCATTATAGGTGAGAGTAATGGGGTCAGAAGGAGGAACCAGTGAGACTTGCGGGAACCCAGGAACTTTACACTCAGTGTTTTCTTGCAGACTTCAACAGAAGATTTCTCAGGATTGGAGTGGCATTTGTCAACACAGGCAGTGGATAAGGCCTTCTTTTACAGCTTTGTCTCAATTCATTTACTGTTGTGACAGGGTCCCTTTAAAAACCTTGCAGATGTTTCGCCCTTCTCCATTCTATCCAAAACTAACAAAAAAGAAAAAAATAATAATTATTATACAGGATTTATATAGTAATGATTTATGCGATACAATACAATACAAAAGGGTTGAGAGGGCTCTGCTCATAAGAGCTTACAATCTAATAGGATAAGGAATTGCATTTTAAATTTGTCATATACAAATTCTGTATTAGCTAGGAATGTTTCTGTATACATAGACTGAATTAAACTGTATTTTTCTGACACAGAGGACACCTAACATTTATAAGGGTGACAATTGATATTAAATGTTTCTGCAAGTTCTAATAGGTGTTACATAACAGTTACAGCCAGTGTTCTAACCCAAGCCAGGTGCCATACTGTCCCGGTGATTCCTCAGGGTGTATTTAATTTCCTGCTGCATGAATTGTTAAGTAATCAGCAGATACAGCTGCATTGATGACAGAGCCTTAGGGAATGAGCAGAGCTTCATCAGATTGCATAGAAAGTTAACTCTGGAATTTGGGATCCAATCTTTCTCCGGCACCTTTTACTGTTTTAGCTCAACAAACTCTTTCCTCTTGAAGCTCAAAGGAAAATAATGTGAGATATCCCCTTTAGATTTACATTATGGAAGTGAGGATTTTTCTATTAATTACAGCGGCACACAATGATTAGCCACCACAGCCTCACACAAAATAGTCTTTTAGATGGTAGCAACCTATTGTGCACTGAGCTCAGCTTGTTATGTCCATCAGAAGAACAAAGGCTTATATAATAAGGCAAAGAGCCAATTGCATAAAATATTAGCAATTAGGATGACAGTGCATGTAAAGCCCAAACTTTTTTGAGTCTTTCAGACAGGCGGTCAGGGGCCAGTAAAAGTTGGTAAAATAGCAGCTGGACGGGGCTGTTTACATGCGGTGGCTGTGCTGATTTGCTTTACATCCAGCATTTTTAAATTGGGGTGCAAAATTTGACAAGAAACTTGCACGTTGAGTTCAATTTGGCTGCACCGCAACTGTATGCAATGCACGCAATTATAGTGTGGCATTATAGGGGGGATATATCCCCTCCTCAACACCAGTCAAATGCCCACTGAAAAGTGATCTGAATTTGGACCACACTGCAAGAGCCCTAAGGCTAGTTTCACACTTGTGAGGCTCTGTGAGCGGCGTTTTGCGTGGGCACAGCAGCCCATTCATTTGGAATTCCGCCAGCAAAAGACCGATGGAGCATTTTCCGACAAAAAGCTCTCATCAGAGTTTTGCTGGCGGCATTTCCGATGTGTATGCGGCATTATAGTTTTGGATGGAGTGTGAATAGGTTAGATCCCCTTTTTTTTTTTTTTTTTTTGCTGTTTTTGTCGCTGAGTGAAAAAAAGACAATTTAATAATATATATACAGTATAGGTGTGTGATCTAACAGTGGTCCAGTTCAGCCATATTTTTTTGTCTTCTGTTTGTTCATTTATTTGATGTGGAATTGTACACCACATACTTCATTTTAGTTTCAAGTTCATTTCTAGCTTTATTTTATTACAAATTTTGTGATGTAATATTTAAAATTAAGCAGTTACTACAATCAGGCCATTTTCTGTAAGTCCCCTTTCACACGGGTGATTCGATCAGGTCCACCTGTCAGTTTTTCCGGAGGAGCTGATCAGACCCTCCAGTCTCTTCTATGGAGCGGCGGATGGCAGCGGACGGCAGCAGACACATGTCCACTGACACCTGCCGCCATTCGATCTGATCTTGTCTGCCAAAACCTATGCCCCATCCGTCTGGCAGTTTGGATTGGGTGACATTGGATGAAAAGGACAGATGGTCCATTCCCATCCAATTTCCCCATAGAGGAGAGCGGGCTGTGTCCATGTCCTCTCTGCATAGACACAAACCTGTCATCCGCCTGCTCAGTGGGAAACAGCGGATAGATCTCCCACTGAGCAAGCGGATCCCACTTCATGGAGGCGCCTGTGTGAAAGGGCAACTGTTCTTAAAGGTCACCCACTGACCACCAGATCTGGGCGTACAGCCAATTACTATTTTGTAAGTAATCAACTATCACTCCTTTTTCTCCTTCATTTCACATGTATAGAAATTTTGCCTCTTTGCTTAAGGCTGGGTTCACACTATTGTGAGTTTCTCCGCATCCAATTTGCATGTCAGGAGATTGTGACCGGCTCTCAATGGAGTCGATTCACACATCTCCAGAGCAAATTGCACAGGAGTGCGTCTTCTGGTCTGTTTCAGGTCCTAATTCAGCCAAAAATTTGGACCCAAAATGGTAAACAGGGACGCACCAGACCCCTGCTGTGAGCCCCTCCATACTGCAGTGTGAACCCAGCCTTAAGGGAATGTTTTACCTTTTCACGAAAGAAAAGGTGAATGAACTCCAAATATCCTGACCATAGCTCCAGACGTCAATACACATGGCAGCCATGATGCTCTGTGCTGCCGGTTTAGTGGCACATCAATACACAGTCCTGGAGCGAGTAGCCATCATAATGCTCACAATGGCAAGCGCTCACTGGTCAACTAATCAACTATTATAGTTATAACTAGAGCAGGAATGGAAGGACAACTTCCAATGGAAACGCCTGTTCTGGTGATCACTATCTAAGAGGGGTTATCTTCTCCATATAGAGATCTCCATTTACTTTCTGAGTTTTTGGGATGGAAGTGAAGTGAAATCTCCCCAACAGGACACAGAAGACCATAAAACTGACATGGGTTTTAAACGACTTCCTTCTCTTTTTAATTGGCTTCTAAATTGACTTCTCTTCCATATTGTAACTTTTCTCTCTGATGCCTTTAGGCAAAATGGAAGGTCTGCTTTTTTTTTTCTTTTTTTTTTTGTAATTGAACATTTTTATTAAGGTTTTTTTCTTTTCCAAAACAAGAAAAAAATAGAAATAACAAATAATGGACATCATATAAAGCCAATAACAGATCCGTATACAATAAAAACATAGGTCTAAAGGGGCTCATTAGTTGTATCAGCAAGACATCTTCAAGTAGCGTTTACAGTATTTTGCAGATATGTGATGAACAGCCTAACTTTATGAACAATACCGGTAAAACCCAATCCCAGAGGGACCACTTAAAGCAAAACAGGGCCCAGGGATGAAGTCCAACTCTCAGCCCAGTGCCCTTGTAAAACATCCAAAGAACAACAGAAAGGGAGGGGGGTGTAGAGAGTGCTGGTATGACTATCAACGAGGAATAGTGGAGCCTCACAGGGGATACTCTCGGGAATGCCAGGACTCCCTTACTTCGTTGTGACTTTCTACCGTCTGGAAGGTCTGCTTTACTAATATTGCCCCTTGACTTCCTAGACATGTGGATGATGTTACCATGCCTCACTGCTGCCCACCTAGAAAGCTGGTTGTGCATTCTTGCCAGATTTCAGTTCACCAGCTTTCCTAGGAGGCAGCAGTGACATTACAACGCTGAAAAAAAAACAAAAACTGCAAGACAATAGCAG
Source organism: Lithobates septentrionalis (assembly GCA_037952835.1). Classification (NCBI taxonomy): domain Eukaryota; kingdom Metazoa; phylum Chordata; class Amphibia; order Anura; family Ranidae; genus Lithobates; species Lithobates septentrionalis. Next base: position 1,242,373 of record JBBDGP010000244.1, read on the forward strand.
AATATGCTAGTATGCATTGCCTACTAGCACATTATGAAATACTTGCCTTGGATCGAAGCATTTCTTCTAGGATCGGTGGCTCCGGCGCTGTGAGTGGCCGGAGCCGTGATGACGTCACTCCCGCACATGCACGTGGGAGCCCTCCATTCCGGCAAGTTCCGTCAGGATACGCCGGACCTGCAGAGCTCATGTGCTGCTGACGCATGCAGGGTCAATATCTCCTAAACCGTGCAGGTTTAGGGAATATTCTTTTTAACTGCAGGTAATATAGGCTTACCTGTAAGTAAAAATCACAAAGCGGGGTGTACAACCGCTTTAACTAGTATTTTAGAATGATTTTAGTTTAGGGTTGGGGGACTAACAGTCAAGAGAAATTTGAATTTTCAAAGCTGAATTCCTGGCAGGCAAATATAAAGAAAGCACAAACTAATGTAATTATGCATTTATGAAAAATAATCAAGGCATTGCAAGTCAGTGCACCCAAAACCTCAGCATACAATGCCTTTATCTTTTGAGAAGGGGCCTTGTTGACACATATGGCTGTGCCCCTGTACTTTTCTTGCATTACAAACCATAGAAAACTGAATCTGGTGTCAATGAGCTCCAAGGCTGCTTTTACATTTGAACTGAGCTTCTAGTCTTTTTTTTTTGTACAGACATTTTTGTGGGTGTCTGCAACTAGAGCTTTTTTTTAAATTATTTTCAGCCAATAGAAAGCTAGTTACATGAAAATAAACACATGCAATAAGGCTGTTTCTATGCATTCTTTTTGTGCATATTTGAGCTTTTTTTTTTTTTTTTGCACTCCCATTAAAGGGCCAAAAATGCCTGAAGCTTGTAGCTCAAATGAAGATCATATGCTTTTAAACTACAAGCCTCAGGTGACACTACGCTCAGGTGTGAACAGGCACAAATGAAAACTCTGGGATTTTATACGTTGAGTGTTTTGGAGCTTTGAGCTCAGGAGTGAATGGACCTAAAGTGGTTCTAAAGGCAGAAGGTTTTTCCTATTTCACTTTGTTTTTATTAAAGCAAGATAGAAAACAGCATTGATACATAACATACAGCTTGACATAGAGCTGAAATCCACAGTTTCGTCTAGTTAAAAAAGAAAAGAAAAGAGCAATAAACAACTTTTAATATCGCGCTCTCTCACAAAACAAAGTATAACTGAAGTAGTTCAGTTTGGTCGGTAAAATTAACAAACACTGGGCAAAACCCCCAGACATTCGAGTTAATAACTAAAGCAATCAAATTGGAAAAAAAGGAGAAGAAAAAAAATGGCTGGGGGGGGGTTAAGAATGTATTTAGAAAAGGGAACTGGCTCAGTTGGGGAGCGCTCATAAAGAAAAAAAGAGAGTTGAACTGAAAAGCTGGAGTGGAGAGGAGAAAGAGAATAGAAGTAAAGGAGAAAGAGAAAGACCAGGCAAAGAGAGAAGAAAGCAAAGGGGAAGATAGGGAGGGAGACAGGAAAAACATCCCCATCTCCCCTTACCTTCCGGAGGCCCAACTGGTAAACTTTAGGCTAGGTGCCAGCGATCAATATTCAAAAGAGGGTCGTGGCTGAAGACGCTGCAAAGTGATCCAACCAAGGCTGCTAGGTACGTAAAAAGCGATCATGAGAGTCATTAAGAATCGCAGTCAGCTTTTCATTTATCAGTGTACCTTGTACCCTGCTTTTGACCACTTCAAAACTGAGTACCAGGGTTTTCCACGATCTCGCTATAGTTTGTTTAGTGGCCATAAAAATATGAGTAATTAGTGTTCGCCTGGGATTAGTTCATGTAGGAGTGCTTCCCAAGTTTTTTTTTAAGTTAAGGAAGAGGATTGAATTGACCAGCCTGTACACCCGAATCCATAGCCTCTTGACTTTTGGGCAAGTCCACCAAATGTGTTTCATATCTCCTTGGTCTGAGCATCCCCTGAAACAGGTGGGTGGGTAGGTTGGAAGACATTGAGTGATCCTAGCGGGAGTGTAATACCATCGGGTCAAAAACATTGTATGAATTCTTAAAGTGTTTGTCAACCCAAAAAAAATATATACAGATCCTGGTCTCTTAAAGCAGATTACACAGCACAGCGCCTGTGCTGTGTAATCTGCTCCCCTCTAAACTGTAGAAAAAAAACCCCTGAACCTGACATTTCCTGTATGCCTTCTCTGCCCTAACCACGAAAATCAGGGCTACTCCGCCCTGATCACCGTGGTCAAAGTACGTTCCTCCGTCATACATATCTGTCCTCTCAGCTCTCTTCTCTCCCCCCTCAACCCCTCCTTCCTGCCTGTCATCTCCCTCTGTGTGCATCTCTGGCCCCGCCCCCCACCACTATTCCTGTAAAATTAAAACATTAAATTGTCACTACTAGCCTCTTTATTAGAGGCTGGCATAGCACACTATGTCAGTAGTTTTCAAAAACAAGCGTTCCAAATACCAAATCTGGCCGGTCACTTGACTCGCAAGCCACTTTACAGTTCCAATACAGGGCTTCTGCGGAGGAGACGAGCGGCCACATGATCTCCCCGGTTGACATCAGAGGGAGATCACGGCCCCTCCCATAGAAGCAATCAATCAGAGCTGTAAAGCGGCGCAAGTAAAGTGACCGGCCTGAAGACAGCTCAAATTAAGTATTTAAAACACCCATTTTTGAAAACTACTGACAGTGTGCTATGCCAGCCTCTAATAGAAGGGCTTGCATAGTCTTATATAAGTGGGTTGACAAACCCTTTTAATTGGCAGAACATTACGAGAAGATTTGTGAAGCGCCTCCCAGATCTTGTTCCAATCCTCGGGAGGTTTGGCAGTCGCAAAATCTTGCTCCCACCTAGAACAATAGACCGGCATCTGAACGGTTGGATTACCAAATATGGAAGAGTATAGTAAGGAAACCAGAACTTTAGTTGTCGAGTTAGTATGGCACCTGGATTCAAATGCTGCCTGGAGAGTAGACCAGTCATAATTTTTGGTTAAGGACTCTAGTAGATGACAAATTTGTAAATTTTGAAACCTCTCTGAGTCCAGTATTGAATAGGATTTCTTAAAGTGATTGTAAAGTCTCGTTTTTTTTTTTTTGTTAAAAGTAACAAATATGTTATACTTGGGTGCTTCTGGTCTCTCCCTCCTCTTGAGTTCACCCACAGCAAGCAGCTTGTATGGGGGAACCCGAGCCGAGCCACAGCTCCCCGTGTCCATTCAGACACTAAGCCGAAGCCCGCCCCCTTTCTCTCCTCATTGGCCAACTGACTTTGATTGACAGCAGCGGGAGCCAATGGCCCCGCGCAGCTGTCTCAGCCAATGAGGAGGGGAGTCCTGGGTAGCAGAGACACTCCTGAAACATTGTTGGATCTAGATGGGGCTCAGGTAAGCATCCCGGAGGAAAAAAAGGGGTCAATTAAAAGAGGCAACAATGGGAGATGCCCAGAAATCATCCCCGCCAAATATTTAACTGAGTCCCAGACCACCAGGGTATGTGACAGGACTGGATTGAGTCCCTTCGGGTGAAGGGGGTATCCAATGAATAGTAGAGAGGAGAGCTAAAGGCAGAAGGTTTTTCGCCTTAATGCACTCTATGCATTAAGGTAAAAAAACATCCTGGGTGCAGCGGCCCCCCAGAACCCCTTTATACTTACCCGAGTCCCATCTCGACCCAGCGATGTCCATGAGAGCAGCAGCTCTCCTGGGTCTCTCTCGCCTCATTGGCTCACACAATTATTGGTTCACACTCCAGTGAGTCAATCAGGAGAGAGCTGGGGGTGGGGCTCGGGAGTGAGTCTGCTTGAGTGCCCCCATAGCAAGAGACTTGCTATTGGGGGCACTCAACAGGGAGCAGGAGCCAGGACCGCCGGCGGGGAACCCAAAAAGAAGAGGATCAAGGGTGCTCTGTGCAAAACCATTGCACAGAGCAGGTAAGTATAACCTGTTTGTTTTTGTTTTTTGTTTTTATTACAACCTTTAGAAACATTTTAAATGTGATTTTACATGCAGCAACAATAAACACCTGAAGTTATCCTAAAATTGGCCTCCTGTAATCCCCTGTACAGCAGGACTCTATTACGGTAGTCAGGTTTTGCTGCTTGTACATATGTTGACAATGATCACATTGGCAGTAGGAGAGAGCAGAAGGGTAACCTTATCAAAGCAGAGTGCTGCTGCTCCTTCACTGTCCAGACTGCTAATGTGTTCTTGGCAATGCTATGTGCTGCTGTAGTGGAGAACAATAACCTAACTTTACTAAGAGCAGTGGCTAGATCACAAGACTGGCTGGGCAGAATTATTAGGTATAAGTAAAATAGTTCTTAGATTGTAAGCTCTAAGGAGCAGGGCCCTCTGATTCCTACTGTATCAAAGTGTATTGTATTTGTACTGTCTACCCTCAAGTTGTAAAGCGCTACGTAAACTGTTGGCGCTATATAAATCCTGTATAATAATAATAATAATATACAGTATATATTTCAACTGTGTACTGTATTTATCAGTTTGCCTGGGGTTCCAGTTTAAATTCAGCCATTCCCACACAGGCCAGACTCAACCTATAAGAGAAACAGATGTCATTTCATGTCTACAAATCTACAAGTTAATTCTATAGAATACTGTTGTAGTAGCAGTGATGGATCTATATTCTGTACTGGCTTAAACCTCCCTAATCTTGGATGGACTGCTGCTCTACACAGGGATAAAGCAGGAAAGGGTTGAGCAGGATTACTTCTAAAAGGATTTCATTGATCTGCTTCATAAGCATAACTCTTCTGTGGGTATAGAAACTACTGAAAGCCAATAAATTATGCAAAGCTAAAAGATTTGTGTGTAGTTTGCTTCACATCGTTATAAAAACGATATCCATTTATACTTTATCCGGGATATAGTGTGCAAATCAAGTGAAAATGTCTTGTTAGTATAAATTTTAGAGTTTGATGGCCATTGCCATGACCAATTAAGTCTGAGTACGTGTAAGAGATACTATTGCCTATTTCTAGAAATCTTCCAGCTGCTGCACCTTGGCAGTTGATATTAGGGCTACAAACAAAAGCTTTAAACAAATTCCAAGGCTTCTAAACCCCAACCCCTGGTCCTGACCAACAGCCCATATTTTCTAGATTTCCAGGTAGAATCACAGCTTTATTAATAAATAGCTTAGAAGTTATAAAACCTTGGGGTTTATTTAGTAAAGAAATAGAGGCAGTTTACCTTGCAAAGTAAATGGTCACGTTAGAAAGTGAATGTTCATGTTAGTACATAAGATGAAACCGTGATGGCTTTAAAATACCCAATTATGTGCTATAAGCAATCCTTTTTTTTATTTGTTTTTGTTTTTTTTCCTGCACACGATTGGATAGTCAAAGCAAACACAGCTTTACCTTATTTACTAACATTCCGTTTGGACAGTGAGCATTTCTGCCTTGCAGCACTGGGGTTCTTGGTCCAAATCCCGGTCAGAACACTTTATGCATGTTCTCCCTGTGCTTTCATGGGTTTCCATTGGATACTCTGGTTTCTGCATGTTCTCCCTTTGCTTTCATGGGTTTCCATTGGATACTCTGGTTTCTGCATGTTCTCCCTGTGCTTTCATGGGTTTCCATCGGATACTCTGGTTTCTGCATGTTCTCCCTGTGCTTTCATGGGTTTCCATCGGATACTCTGGTTTCTGCATGTTCTCCCTGTGCTTTCATGGGTTTCCATCGGATACTCTGGTTTCTGCATGTTCTCCCTGTGCTTGCATGGGTTTCCATTGGATACTCTGGTTTCTGTATGTTCTCCCTTTGCTTTCATGGGTTTCCATCGGATACTCTGGTTTCTGTATGTTCTCCTTGTGCTTTCATGGGTTTCCATTGGATACTCTGGTTTCTGCATGTTCACCCTGTGCTTTCATGGGTTTCCATTGGATACTCTGGTTTCTGTATGTTCTCCCTGTGCTTTCATGGGTTTCCGTTGGATACTCTGGTTTCTGTATGTTCTCCCTGTGCTTTCATGGGTTTCCATCGAATACTCTGGTTTCTGCATGTTCTCCCTGTGCTTTCATGGGTTTCCATCGGATACTCTGGTTTCCTTCCACACGCCAAAGATATGCTAGGTTAGTTGGTTAATTGGCTCCTCTCCAATCTGGCTCTAGTATGTGTATTCATGTGAGATAGGGACTGTAGCTTGTAAGCTCCTTGAGGGCAGGGATTGACGGGAATAAACAATATTTAAAGCACTTCATAAATTGTTGGCCCTATATAAATACCTGCAATAAATATTTAAAGTAATTAAATAAAAAAAATAAACACGTTATACTTACCTGCTCTGTGTAATGGTTTTGCACAGAGCAGCCCGGATCCTCCTCTTCTGGGGTCTCCCGCCGATGCTCCTGGCTCCTCCTCTTTGGCGAGTGGCCATCATAGGAAGCCGCTTCTCTGGGGGCACACTTACAGGCTCGAACCCATCCCTGCTGCTTGCATCTATTGCCACAGACAGCATGGCTCTCTCGTCATAGAAATTGATTGACAGCAGCAGGAGCCAATGGCTCTCGCTGCTATCACTCTGCTATGTGAGGAGAGAGAGAGCTGAAGCTCTCAGGCACAGCGGTGGTTCGAGATCAGATTCAGGTAAGTATAAGGGGGGGTCCTGGACACAGAAGGTTTTTCTACCTGAACGCAGAGAATGCAAACCTTAATGCTTTAGACTCACTTTATGATAAACAGCCTCATTTCCTTTAGTAAATGAACCCCACTGACTTTCAGTGTATATATTATCTACATTATTGTTATATAGATAGAAATAAAAAGTATAAAAGTTGTGTTCTCAGCTAAATAGTTTGGGTCACTAACTAAAATCGGCTAATTAGATTTCTCTTTTCAGATGCTCAGGAGATTCTAAGCCGTGTAGAAAGACTAATTTGTTTTAAAACAATACAGTCATTTGGTTTTCCCATGTGTCAACTGTACTATGTTAATTTGGTTTATCTCCATATTTTGATTGGTCTTTATTGTTTATGTCAAAGGTCACATTGAGCTATTATGTGTGTGTCCATCAAAAAAACAAACAATGCTAATAAGCCTTTCTTTAACCCCTTCATGACGAGGGTAAAACAAATCTTAAGGAACACAGTTTTGAAACTTTGCCATGTGTTAGTAAAACCGTACATATCGTCACAACTACTTAGTGTACCCAGGTGGATTATACCTTGTTTTTTTGAAGGGCAAATTGGACTTTCCTTTGGTGGTAAATGCTTATGGATATCTCCTGATTTCTTTAAATATCACAGTAAAGCTGGCCCAAAAATAGTAAAAAAAAAAAATCATACTCTAACTTTATTTAGCTGTATATTTCTTGCTATTACTATAACCTACCACCACAGAGCAACCCAAAATAAATTCTCCTGCTCCTGGCAATTTCAGAAATAACACATATCTTTATATTCCTTGTACCTTACCTGTAGTAGGGCCCAGAATCCTTCGCATTTTGCTTTTTTTTTAAAATCCTGCCTAAAACACAGTGGGGTTGATTTAGTAAAAATGGAGAGTGCAAAATGTGGTGCAGCTGTGCACAGAAACCAATCAGCTTCCAGGTTTTGTTGTCAAAGCTTAATTGAACAGGCCAAAGTTAGAAGCTGATTGGCTACCATGCACAGCTGCACCAGATTTTGCACTCTCCAGTTTTAGTAAATCAACCCCACTGACACTAATACTAATTTTAAAAACCTTTTTTTTTTCTTTAAACCCTACCTAAAATACACTGACCTAGTCCTTTACCATAACCTGACACTGACATAGAGCAAACCCGCATCTAGCTATTTTATCTTTATTTTTTAATTATGATTTCTTACACACTTTTGTTTGTGTACATTTTTCTCCTCTGGTATGGAGAAAAAGATGCAATGTGGGTTATTTACTAAAGGCAAATCCACTTTGCACTGAAAGTGTACTTGGAAGTGCAGTCGCTCTAAATCTAAGGGGTAGATCTGAAATGAGGGGAAGCTCTGCTGATTTTATCATCCAATCATGTACAAGCTAAAATTCTGTTTTTTATTTCCCTTGCATGTCCCCCTCGGATCTACAGCGACTGCACTTCTAAGTGCACTTTCAAGTCCACTTGCAGTGCAAAGTGGATTTTCCTTTAGTAAATAACCCCCAATGTGTCTTTCTCCCCATTCAGAGGAGTAAGAAAAAAAACATGGGCAGGCTGTACAGTGATTGATTTCTGTGATAGCCAGTCAGAGGCTATCGCAGAGATCAGGTGATCTGGAACCGGGCCACCCAGTTCCCGATCGTTTGTAGGAGACCCAGGAATCTCGGTGAGAGCTCGGTCTCCGTGCTGGGGGTCACGGTGTGCAGTACACTATCAGTACAAACACATGTATGTGGGAAGAAGACCCACTTCAGCAAGACCACATGTGTACAGGGGGTGGCAAGGGGTTAAGATAAGAAGCCTCTGGTCTCTTTAGTATGCAGTTGCAAAGCTGATCACATCCCTAGGGAAGACTTTTTGTTGGCTTTGGATATTCATTAAGGTCAGATATCTAGGGCTCATTCACTCCATAGGGCACACATTAATGTGAACACAATGCACATCCACTGGCATACAGTTTTTAAACTCAAGAAGCTCTATGCTGCTCTGCAATGCATTATAGGAGTTATAGAGCATTTTTATCACCATTTTTTCTGCTGCATGCTTTCACCACGCACTGCAGCATTTGTTACACGTTGCAGTGCATCAGAACACACCGGGCATAAATGCTATCTGTCCTATTTTTTTTCTAGTCCACATCAAGGCAGCTCAATTATGTGAACTGAAGCCATAGGACAATAAGCTATTGGCCTTGTTCTTGCATTAGGCAACAAAGAAAAACGCAACCCAACACTGCTGGTGTGAACAAGCCCAAAATGATAGCCTGTGAGACATGTGCAGTCTACCATGATAAGGATAGAAGAGGAAATGTGTTGACTACGCAGTTAATGCTGTATATTCTTTTGCCTATAGGAACAGATAGAAAAGTCTCAGTGTACGAAAACCAGAACTTCCCATCAAAAAGGAAGCTCTAAATAACTTGGTCCTCAACTAAAGGTTAGAGGAGGTGCTCAGACCAGTGGCATACCTAGCACATCTTGCAGATTCGGCCAGTAATTTTCCAAACTGCCCCCCCCCCCCCCAAAAAAAAAGAACTGGTCTGAAAGAAGTAAAGCAGCGTGCATAGCGTCCAGCGGCATATTGTGGGTGTTGTCTAATTGCATTAGTAAGAGGGGCTTAAAGAGGCATGGTTAAATAACACTTAAGCCTACTCCCCCCTATATTGAGCACACATATGCCACAGTCCTGTTGCTCACAAAATATGCTTTAAAGCGGTAGTAAAACACAATTTTTTTTTAACCCTGTAAGAAGGCGCTTCCATCTAAATCCGGTCTTCCTTCTGGGTTTGCTTCCTCTGGCCGTCTGATTGGCCACGCCACGATGATGTCACTCCCATGCATGAGCGCGGGAGTCCACGGAACATGGCACTGGGCTCTGAAGGGACGATACGGGTATGCCCATCAGAGCGCATGCACCGGTGAGTTTAGGCCGTGCAAGTTTAAGAGATATTCACTGTATCGACAGGTAAGCCTTATCCTGGCTTACCTGTAGGTACAAGATCAAAAAAAGGGGTTTACCTTCCACAATGATTGTGCCAGAAGCATGTACAAACCTCAGCACACTGATTTTAACAAAACAAAACTGTTCTATCACAAATGCTTTTCTACAGACAGCCTGTCATACGGAAGAATGTATTATTCTTAGAGTGCAGTAGTCAGAATTTAAATGTAAAACATTGAGGGGAATTTATCAAAACGGGAGCAGACAGAATGTGGAGCAGCTGTGCATTACAATCAATCAGCTTCTATCTTCAGCTTGTTCAGTTAAAAATGAAAATGAAAGCTATAAGTTGAGTGGTTACTATGCGCAGCTGCTCCAGATTTGATAAATTCCCCTTATGCCGCGTACACACGGTCGGACTTTTCGTCTACAAAAGTCCAACGGACGCTGACGGACTAAAGCTGGCTGGTAATCCGATCGTGTGTGGGCTTCTCCGGACTTTCAACTTACTTTTTTAGCCTCAAATCCGACGTACTTTAGATTTGAAACATGCTTCAAATCTTTACGTCGTAACTACGACGGACCCCGAAATCCGCTCGTCTGTGTGCTAGTCCGACGGACAAAAAGCCACGCTAGGGCACCTATTGGCTACTGGCTATGAACTTCCTTATTTTAGTCCGGTGTACGTCATCACGTACGAATCCGTCGGACTTTTGTGTGGTCGTGTGTAGGCAAGTCCGTTCGTTAGAAAGTATGCCGCAAGTCCGCCGCAAGTCCGCCGAAAGTCTGCCGGAAGTCTGTCGGACAGGCTGTCTGACTTTTGTAGACGAAAAGTCCGACCGTGTGTACGCGGCATTAGTGTCTATAGTGCAGGGGTCAGGAGTGCGTACCGCACAGGCTAATTTAGGAGTACAGCTAGGGTTGCCACCTTTTCATCAAGCCAAACCCTAACACTTTAGCAGCAATTTTTAATTTTTTTTTTGCATTGAACACTATAGGATTGTAAAAGACCTGGAGCACCTTTGGGTCGTCCAAGAAAAGTAGTATTGCAGCCCATGTAGCAACCCGTGAGCAACAGTGGGTGTTGTCAAATTGCATTAAAAATGGGAGACGTTTAAGGAACGTAGTTAAATCAAACAAGGTCAGTCTGTCCCCCAGTACAATCCCCCCCCCCAGGTCAGTGTGTACCCCAGTACACCCCCCCCCAGGTCAGTCTGTCTTCCAGTTTAATCCCTCTTTGGTCAGTCTATCCCCCAGTACATCATCCCTAGGTCCATCTGTCCCCCAGTATAATCCCCCCAGGCCAGTCTGTACCCCAGTTAAAGCACCCCCCACCAATATAATTAAAAACACTGGAAGCCGATGGGTGGGGAGAGGGGGTTAGGAGGACTGGTGCTGCAGGGCTGCCACTGGTGTGCCTGGGTTTCAGGTGGACCAAAACCCGGACACAGGCTTTAAAATCCGGTGACTCTAACAGGTGGCAACCCTAAGTACAACTAGAATTACTCCCACTTCACAGTACAAATCCCCCCCCAGAACAGATCTCCCCTAACATCCCCCGAATTCCTCCTCTCAGCCTACCCCCTCAGTACAGACTCCCCTCCCAGCACAGAAAGACCCCCCCCCAGAAAAGATCTCCCCTAACATCCCTGAATTCCTCCTCTCAGCCTACCCCCTCAATACAGACTCCCCTCCCAGCACAGAAAGACCCCCCCCCCAACAAAGACCCCTCAGTAAAGACTCCCCAGCACAAAGCCTGAGTATGGACCCTCCCCCTGCACAAACCCTTCAGCACAGACTACCCCCCAAGCACAGACCCCCTTCCCCAGAACAAACCCCTTATTACAGACTCCTTACCGATCCCCTCCCAGCACAGACTTGTCTGCAAACACTGGTCACTTAGTATAGAACCCCCTCCTCAGCACAAACCCCTCAGTACAGCACCCCCAGCACAAGACCCTCAGTACAGAATCCCCCAGCATGGTCCCTTCAGTTCAGACCAACACCCCACCCTGTACAGACAGACCCCTTTATAGCAGTACAAACCCCTCAAACTGACCATCCTAACATTCCTACATCTTACCCCCTAGTAAAGAACCTTCAATACAGACCCCACCACCCCCCAGTACAGACACCCCCTTCTGTATACCCCTTTCTCCAGTACAAACACCCGATCCCCCCCAGTTAGAGACCCCTCAGTAAAGATTCCCCCCTTTCCAGTAGATCCCGCAGTACAGAAACTGCCGCCCCCTTCTCCACTATATACTCTACCCATTCCACCCAATCACGATATTCCCAACGTACACGTTCCTGAAGATAACTCTTCAGTATTGATGGGTGCTGCAGTGACCACAGGCTGGGAACCATAGACACTCAATGCGAGGAAATGTCACCAGCACACCAAGGATTTCCTCAAATGGGTCCAAAGCATTATTTTGTGGTCACATGGTACATACAAAGACAACATTTCGGAGTCACGCAGGGCCCCTTCGTCAGGCAAGTGACATCCCATCCAGGCACAGACTCCTCAGTACAGACACCCCTATCTCCTTCAGTATAGACCCCACTGTACAGAAACCCCTACCCCCTTCTCCAGTACAGAATCCTCAGAACCACTCTCCCCCTACTCATGATCATACACAGCGAGTGCTCAGAGTGAGGGGAAGCCCGGAGTAGGGATGGAAAGTAATGGGTGGATAATGAGAAGGAGAATTCCTCTCACTCTGAGCTCCCACTGTACTGAAGCAGCAGGTGCGGACTCCTAAAGGATTGCTGCAGTAACCTGACATTTTCTTCTTTTGTATTTCACAGTGCTGTGGTACAATGCAGTGCAACGTAGAAAAAATGTCAGGTGGCTGCAGCACCCCCAGAGAGTCCACATCTGGTGCGAACTGCCCCCCCCCTAGAGAGTCCACATCTGGTGGGAACTGCCCCCCCCCCCCAGAGAGTCCACATCTGGTGCGAACTGCCCCCCCAGAGAGTCCACATCTGGTGCGAACTGCCCCCCCCAGAGAGTCCACATCTGGTGCGAACTGCCCCCCCAGAGAGTCCACATCTGGTGTGAACTGCCCCCCCAGAGAGTCCACATCTGGTGCGAACTGCCCCCCCCCAGAGAGTCCACATCTGGTGCAAACTGCCCCCCCCCAGAGAGTCCACATCTGGTGCAAACTGCCCCCCCCAGAGAGTCCACATCTGGTGCGAACTGCCCCCCCAGAGAGTCCACATCTGGTGCGAACTGCCCCCCCAGAGAGTCCACATCTGGTGCGAACTGCCCCCCCAGAGAGTCCACATCTGGTGCGAACTGCCCCCCCCCAGAGAGTCCACATCTGGTGCGAACTGCCCCCCCCCAGAGAGTCCACATCTGGTGCGAAATGCCCCCCCCCAGAGAGTCCACATCTGGTGCGAAATGCCCCCCCCCAGAGAGTCCACATCTGGTGCGAAATGCCCCCCCCCCAGAGAGTCCACATCTGGTGCAAACTGCCCCCCCAGAGAGTCCACATCTGGTGCGAACTGCCCCCCCAGAGAGTCCACATCTGGTGCGAACTGCCCCCCCCCAGAGAGTCCACATCTGGTGGGAACTGCCCCCCCCAGAGAGTCCACATCTGGTGGGAACTGCCCCCCCCAGAGAGTCCACATCTGGTGCGAACTGCCCCCCCAGAGAGTCCACATCTGGTGCGAACTGCCCCCCCCCAGAGAATCCACATCTGTTGGGAACTGCCCCCCCCAGAGAGTCCACATCTGGTGCGAACTGCCCCCCCAGAGAGTCCACATCTGGTGCAAACTGCCCCCCCAGCACATCTCTTAAGTACACCACTGGCTCGGATGTTCATAACCGCCCTTTCAATAGATTGTTGATCCTAGAGAGAGTCATGAGCGTCAGAGTCTTTGAAATTCACCACCAGCTAAAAATATTGTATCAACAGTACCACATCAACAGTAACAACTTTCAGTTTTACCATATTAAGAGCAGACCATGTGGATTAAAATGGCCAGATAGGGCACCAATATAAAAAAATGAATAAACCTTCCTGAATTGTTACAGAATATATGGATGTCCCCATCGGTAATAGGGTACCTGCATCTTTTTGGATACTGCTTATGTTACAATGACAGAAATGGGAACATTAAAGAAAACAACGCACGTTCTAACTGTTTTGTCATCATTTATTTTAAAGATTCATTCCCAGCAACCATATAAAAACAGAGCTGAAATACATATTAGTGAGTGGTTTTATCTGCCGAGGGGTTTGTATTTCTGTCCATCCAGATTGAGATTCACACAGCTCAGCTCTGTCTGTCAGTACAGAAGACCTGATTTTTCTCTGCTGCGGTTCACTAACGCTTATAGTTCCACTTGTCTTTCTCGCAACCTATGATAGGGCAGTGAAAGGAAAAGGAGCAGACTGACGAGTTCATCTCTCTGTCACTCTGCTTTCTCCCCTATCAGCATGCTCATTGCACTGCCACGCCGCTGATTGGCTCCTTGTACTGCTTCCCCCTATGCCATTGTGATCTCAGTTGTACAGGGACTTTAAAAGACTGACACCAATCAAATGCAGGTATTTGCACTTCTTGCAATTAAAAAATATATATTTATTGAGGTAATAATGAATGTGGAGCTGCGAGGATTTGTGTCATTTATATCCGTCTAGAATTCAGCTGTTGTGTTGCATTATTTTAGAGAAGATGTTCCACAAATGGGAGGGTCATTAATAAATACATATGTGACTTTTACCCCAATCATTTATTTCCTTATTTGTAGAATTTATTAACGTTACAACATATCCCCACAATATCTTCTATCTAAATCTTCATCTGTGCCTTCTGTTTGTATATTTGAATGTACATTTTTTTTTCCCCAGGAACACATACAGAGGCTAGACCAAGAAGTAAATGAATTTGTCGACTATTTGTTTGGGCCTAGGGGTAAGTAGATTTCAATTTAGTTTAATTACAAACAGAACGTAGAAACTCTAGATAAAACCCATTGATTTTCAATTCAGTAACTGCTATGCACAGTGTAAGGTTTGTAAGGTTTGCACACCCCAACAATGATGTTTCCTATTTACACTGGTCTGTTATAAGGCCCCTTTTTACACGAGGTGGACTCCAATTAGATCAGCAGGGGATTTCTCCAATGATCCTCTTCTGATCAGAGCATAGCATGTGGATAACAGGCCCATGTCTGCTCAGTTTATACAGAGCGGACACAGACCGAGTCCGCTCTGCTCTGTGGATCGGCAGATGTAAGCAGACTTCGCTGTCTGTTTACACCCGAATGCCCTTCGATCCGCCCAGACAGAGCGCGTCGGATCCCCTTCCATTTTTTTTTTTTTTAGCAGATCGGATTGTAATATTCTGTTTACACCAGCTGATCCAAAAGGGCTGAATGTTGGGTCTGATCATGTCCTTTTGAAAAACTGCCAGGTGGACCTGGTCGGACTCTTCGTGTTTTACTGCTAAAGGGTGACCGCAGGATCACGTGTATATATACGTGATCCTGCACTTCCGGATACTGGGTAAGAGTGCGCGCCGCCGCCGGCTCGCTCCCACTGTGATTCTACACAGCGGGAGCTGATCAACAGGTCCAGCAGACCCGATGTCTGCCGGCACCTGCTGATCGTTCGGTACAGAGGCAGAATGGCAGTCTGACTATGTAAACAAGGCAGATCGCCGTTCTGTCAGTAAGGAAGGCATGGATCCAGTGTTCCTGCAAAGCAGGGACACGGATCTATGCCTTCCCCTAGTAAAAGCACCTCCCACACTATACTAAAACACCAGCTAGGCACACAGTTTTTTCCAACTAGCCATTATGTTGATGTACATATTTTGGCCTACTGGCATATAGAGACTGCGCCCTGGTTCTCAAAGGCTCTGATGAAGAGGTTATCCTCGAAACGCGTCAGCCAACTCTAAACACCCGCCTCAACATGGGCTTATAATATTTTTAACCCATTTTTAATTTTCCATGCCTTTTATATTTTGTTACCTGTTTGCATGATTGGTATTATTCAATTGCTTTTATTTACTTCTAATTTCTTTTGAATAAATTTTATATGTTTTGAAGTGAGCTATTGATCACGCGCCCTTCATCCATCACTCTCCATATAGCCTTACCTGACCACCTCGGGGTCAATTTCTGGGCAGCGGGACATGCAACACCATCTCTTTTAGCTTTGCTACAGTTCACAATACTACTCTTCTCAAACCCAAACAGACCCTCACAAGCGCAGGAGTAATCTTTCCTTGTCCACAAAAGGCACACAGTTAACCCTTTGATCGCCGCTGATGTTAACCCCTTCCCAGCCAGTGTCATAAGTACAGTGATAGCGCATATTTATAGTACTGATCACTGTATTAGTGTCACTCTTCCCCAAAAAAGCGTCAAAAGTGTCAGTGTCCGACTATCTGCCGCAATATTGCAGTCCCCGCTATAAGTCGCTGATCGCCGGTATTACTAGTAAAAAATAAATAAAGA
Source organism: Lithobates septentrionalis (assembly GCA_037952835.1). NCBI lineage: Eukaryota > Metazoa > Chordata > Amphibia > Anura > Ranidae > Lithobates > Lithobates septentrionalis. Next base: position 1,258,390 of record JBBDGP010000244.1, read on the forward strand.
TTCCACAAATATATCCCATAGGTTGTAGAAGCTATAAGTTTTATGCAAACCAATCAATATACACTTATTGTGATTTTTTTTTTTTATACCAAAAATATGTAGCAGAATACACATTGAACTAAACTGATGAAATTTTTTGTTTTTTTAAAAAAAAAATTGTTGGAGTGTTTTCTAACAGAAAGTAAAAAAATATTGTTTAAAAAAAAAATAAAATCTTTTTTTGTTCATAGAGCAAGAAAAAAAAAAAGCAGAGGTGATTAGATACCACCAAAAGAAAGCTCTATTTTTGGGGAAAAAAGGAGAAAAATGTTATTTGGGTACAATGTTGCATGACCGCGCAATTGGCAATGCCACATAGCAAAAAATGACCTGGTCAGAAGGGGGGTAAATCTTCCGGTTCTAAATTGGTTAAACATACCATTGAAAGTGTTTTGTTATTTCTGCTCAAAAAGTAAAAAACAATACCTGTTGATCCTGCTAGATGTCCATTGCTGCCTTGTGTCTTGTGCACACACAGTGGCGGAATTACCAGGGTCGCAACAGTCGCAGTTGCGAACTTGCGACTGGGCCCGGCATTCAGCCACTGTGGGGGGGCCCAGCGGGGTTGATCTTCACACACGACTCTGAGCGGAGATCGTGTGTCATAGATTAATAGCACAGAGAGACTCCGGCGGCATTAATGTTCTATTTGTCGGTCCTCTCTGGCATGGATGAGAGAGGAGGACACACAGCTGATCTCACTGCTCCCCCTTCCCCTCTCCTCTGTGCTCCGTGGGAAATATGAGCTCTTTAGCTTCACACTTGAGTGCCCGCGGAGCACACAGGAGAGGGGAGGGGGGAGAAGGGGGAGCAGTGAGATCAGCTGTGTGTCCTCCTCTCTCATCCATGCCAGAGAGGACCGACAAATAGAACATTAATGCCGCTGGAGTCTCTCTGTGCTATTAATCTATGACACACGATCTCCGCTCAGAGCTGTGCTGTCCTGAGAAGGCAGACAGCACTGATAGAAATCAATAGCAGGGACTGATGAGCACTAATAGAAGGCACTGATGAGCACTGATAGAAGGCACTGATGAGCACTATTAGAAGGCACTGATGGGCACTAATAGAATGCACTGATGAGCACTAATAGAAGGCACTGATGAGCACTAATAGAAGGCACTGATGAGCACTAATAGAAGGCACTGATGAGCACTGATAGAAGGCACTGATGAGCACTAATAGAAGGCACTGATGAGCACTAATAGAAGGCACGGATGGGCACTGATGAGCACTAATAGAAGGCACTGATGGGCACTGATGAGCACTGATAGAAGGCACTGATGGGCACTGATGAGCACTAATAGAAGGCACTGATGAGCACTGATGAGCACTAATAGAAGGCACTGATGAGCACTAATAGAAGGCACTGATGGGCACTGATGAGCACTAATAGAAGGCACTGATGAGCACTGATAGAAGGCACTGATGAGCACTAATAGAAGGCACTGATGAGCACTAATAGAAGGCAGGGATGGGCACTGATAGAAGGCACTGATGGGCACTGATGAGCACTAATAGAAGGCACTGATGAGCACTGATAGAAGGCACTGATGGGCACTGATGAGCACTGATAGAAGGCACCGATGAGCACTGATGAGCACTGATAGAAGGCACTGATGAGCACTAATAGAAGGCACTGATGAGCACTGATAGACGGCACTGATGAGCACTGATAGAAGGCACTGATGAGCACTAATAGAAGGCACTGATGGGCACTGATGAGCACTAATAGAAGGCACTGGTAGACGGCACTGATGAGCACTGATAGACGGCACTGATGAGCACTGATAGGAGGCACTGATGAGCACTGATAGAAGGCACTGATGAGCACTGATAGAAGGCACTGATGGGCACTGATAGAAGGCACTGATGGGCACTGATAGAAGGCACTGATAGAAGGCACTGATGAGCACTGATAGAAGGCACTGATGAGCACTGATAGAAGGCACCGATGAGCACTGATAGAAGGCACCGATGAGCACTGATAGACGGCACTGATGAGCACTGATAGAAGGCACTGATGGGCACTGATAGAAGGCACTGATGGGCACTGATAGAATGCACTGATGGACACTGATAAAAGGCACTGATGAGCACTTATAGGAGGCACTGATGAGCACTGATAGGAGGCACTGATGGGCACTGATAGGAGGCACTGATGAGCACTTATAGGAGGCACTGATGAGCACTGATAGGCCACATTGATGAGCACTGATAGGCAGCACTGATAGGAGGCACTAATGTGCACTGAAAGGCTGCACTGATAGGTGGCATTGATGGGCACTGATAGGTGGTACTGATGGGCACTGAGGAACACTGATAGGCAGAACCCAGGCAGTATTGATGGGCTTTGATGGACAGAATTGAAGAGTACTGATAGGTGGCACTGATGGACGCAGTTAGGTGGCATTAATGAGCACTGATAGGTGGTGCTGATAGGCAGAATTGATGGGCACTAATAGGCAGCATTAATGAGCACTGATAGGTAACACTTGCAGTTGGAAGTGATGGGCACTGATAGGCGGCACTGATGGGCACTGATGATTGGGGCACTGATTATCAGTGTAAACAATTTACTGACATTCTTGACAGTTAATGGCAGTCCTTTCCTAACACAAACACAGCGTGTGAGGAAAGGGCTGTGGATAACCGGCAAGTCTGTTTACATGTGATCAGCTGATCACATGGTAAAGGGCCGATGTGATTGCGCTGGATGCATGTCCAAGGGGTCATGTGGGAAGCACAGTTTTGGGAGGATGTCCGTGGACACCCTCCCAAAATTGGAAGCCGGGGCTCGGGTGGAAGGGGGGCCCATCATGGTTTCTTGCACCGGGGCCATGAAGGTTCTAGTTACGCCTCTGTGCACACAGCAGTGTTCTCTCAAACAATGTTATTAGCCCTGCCCAGCGCAGCCATTGGCTCCTGCTGCTGTCAATCAAATCCAATGATGCAGGCGCCGGAGCCGAGTCCTGCTATCTTTGTAGATGGATGCAGCAGCAGGACACGGGAGCGCGCCCGCACGGGTGTCCCGAAGGAGAGCGCTTCTCCGACGGGGCATTCGAGAAGAGGAGGAACCAGGAGCGCCGCTGAGGGACCCCAGAAGAGGAGGATCGGGGCCACTCTGTGCAAAACCAAGTGCACAGAGGAGGTAAGTATGACATGTTTGTTATTTAAAAAAAAAACGAGGGTTCAGTAACCCTTTAAGGATCGGGCCTATTTTTCAGACTTAGTGTTTATTTTAACTTGTAATTTTTTTTTTTTTCTAGAAAATTACTTAGAACCCCCAAACATTATTTATTTATATATATATATATATATATATAATTGCGGTCATCGCAATACTTTATGTCACACCGTATTTGCGCAGCGGTCTTACAAGCGCATTTTTTTGGGAAAAAAATACACATTTTTTAATTAACAAATAAGACAACAGTAAAATTAGTCCAATTTAATTTTTTTTATTGTGAAAGATAATGTTACGCTGAGTAAATTGATACCAAACATGTCACGTTCCGAAATTGCGCCCGCTCCTGGAATGTCGACAAACTTTCACCCTAAAAAATCTTCATAAGCGACGTTTAAAAATTTCTACAGGTTACCAATTTTGAGTTACAGAGGAGATCTAGTGCTAGAATTATTGCTCTCGCTCAAATGATCGCAGCAATACATGTGTGGTTTGAACACCATTTTCATATGCGGGTGCGACTTACGTATGCACTCGCTTCTATGCGTGAGCTTGGCGGAAGGGGCGCTTTAAATTTTTTTTTTTTTCTTATTTATTTTACTTTATATTTTTACACTGTCCTTTAAAAAAAATGTGGGTCACTTTTATTCCTATCACAAGGAATGTAAACATCCCTTTTAATAGAAAAAAAAAGCATGACAGGACCTCCTTAAATGTGAGATCTGGGGTCAAAAAGACCTTAGATCTCATAGTTACACTAAAATGCAATAAAAAACGAAAATTATTTCTTGTAACAAAAAAAAATTCCCTTTAAGACTGGAGGCTTCCACCCTCCAATGTTACAGAGCCGAGCGGGGGCCATCTTTTCCTCAAGTGAACTTGCGGTGCCATCCGCTTGAAGAGGATACCGGGGTTATGGCAGCCATCTGCTGCCATAACAACGGTATTAATCTTCAAACAGCTGACGTACGACAGCAGGCGGCCCTGAAGTAGTTAAGGTTTTACCTCATATTATATAGTTTTGGTAAATCTGAAGGAAAACAAAATTGACAGAAAACTGTATAGTGTGTATTCAGCTTTAGGGCCCGTAGACACGATGCGAAAATCGGATGGAAAAATTTGTACAGTGAGCTGCCTGACGTTTTTCAGATGGTTAGTACGGTGCTTTCGACAGCCAATTTCACTTTTTCATCAGACAAAAGCTGGATGTGCAGGCTATAACACTTTTGTCGGATGTGAACTCAACGTCCGATTTTAGTTTAACCACTAGAGATCTGCGCTATAGCCAAATGACAGCTACAGCGCGGACCTGCTTTGCCGGGACTACGTCTATTGACGTAGTCCCACGCACGAGCGGCCTGTGCGCCCCCTGCAGGGCGCACGCGGCGCACTCTGTGATCAGAGAGTCTATGAGACTTGCCTGATCACAGATCAGAGTAAGGGGTCGATCCGGACCCCTTACCACATGATCAGCTGTCAGCCAATGACAGCTGATCATGTGACATCAACAGAGTCGGTAATCGGCTATTTTTTCTCCTCACGCTGACAGCGTGAGGAGGCAAAAAAAGACGATCATCAGCGGCCGTGAGAGGGACATCAGTCACGATCACGGAGATCTGCCGCCAGATCACCAGTGCCCATCTGTGCCCCCTGCCAGTGCCACCTAACAGTGCCCACCAGCGCCACCCATCAGTGCCCACAGTGTCACCTACCAGTGCCCATCAGTGCCACCCATCAGTGCTGCACATCAGTGCCACCTACCAGTGCCCATCAGTGTCACCTACCAGTGCCCATCAGTGCCACCCATAAGTGCCACCCATCAGTGCCGCCTTATCTGTGCCCATCAGTGCCGCCTTATCTGTCCCCATCAGTACCGCCTTATCTGTGCCTATCAGTGCCACCTTAACTGCGCCTATTAGTGCCGCCTTAAATGTGCCTATCTGTGCCCATCAGTGCAGCCTATCAATGCCCACCAGTGCCGCCTCATCAGCGCCTATCAATGAAGGAGAAAAATTACCTGTTTGCAAAATTTTATAACAAACTATTAAACATGATTTTGTTTTTTTTTCAAAATTTTCCATCTTTTTTTGTTTGTTTAGCAAAAAATAAAAATCCCAGCTGCGAATAAATACCACCAAAAGAAAGCTCTATTTGTGGGAAAAAAAATGATAAACATTTTATTTGGGTACAGTGTTGTATGACCGCACAATTGTCATTCAAAGCGCGTCAGCGCTGAAAGCTGAAAATTGGTCTGGGCAGGAGGGGGGTTTAAGTGCCCAGTAAGCAAGTGGTTAATTAGTACAGTTTTCGTACGAAAAATATCATAAGAGCAAGACTACGCATGCTCAGAAACAAAAGAATACATACAAAACTATTCAACACATTAACCCCTTCCCGACCGGCGCACGCCGATGTACGTCGGCAGAATGGCACGGCTGGGCAAATGGGCTTACAGGTACGTCCATTTGAATCCCCCGCCGTGCCATTGCGTGCGCGCTGGCCGGGAGCTCCGTGAGTCGGGTCGCGGGTCCCGCGGACTCGATCGCCGCGGGGATGCCTGCGATCGCCTCACGGAGAGGACTCGTTCTGCCTAGTGACAGTGTCACTGATTTCTGCTCCCTGTCATCGGGAGCAGTGATCAGTGTAGTGTCACAGCTAGTCCATCCCCCCTACAGTTAGTAATCACTCCCTAGTACTGACTTAACCCCTCCCCGCCCCCTAGTGGTTAACCCCTTCACTGCCAGTGTCATTTACACAGGAATCAGTGCATTTTTATAGCACTGATAGCTGTATAAATGACAATGGTCCCAAAAATGTGTCAAAAATGTCCGACATGTCCGCCATAATGTCGCAGTCACAATTAAAATCGCTGATCGCCGCCATTACTAGTAAAAAAAAAAAATATTAATAAAAATGCCATAAAACTATCCCCTATTTTGTAAACGCTATAACTTTTGCGCAAACCAATCAATAAACTCTTATTGCGATTTTTTTTTTACCAAAAATATGTAGAAGAATATGTATTGGCCTAAACTGAGGAAAAAAAATGTTTTTCTATATATTTTTGGGGGATATTTATTATAGCAAAAAGTTAAAAATAATGCGTTTTTTTTCAAAATTGTCGCTCTTATTTTGTTTATAGCGCAAAAAATAAAAATGGCAGAGGTGATCAAATACCATGAAAAAGTAAGCTCTATTTGTGGGGGAAAAAGCACGTCAAATTTGTTTGAGAGCCACGTCGCACGATCGCGCTTGTCAGTTTAAGCGACGCAGTGCCGAATCGCAAAAAGTGTTCTGGACAGGAAGGGAATCTTCCGGGGCTGAAGCGATTAAGTCACTTCTGATGCTGTATTCTGTCGTGCAAAAATTTTCATATTGTGAGTAACCTCTTCTTTCTTACGTTCAACATGAGACTAGCATGCCACAAAAAATGGACGTTCGTTCGTCCAAAAATCTAAGCGTGTGTATGAGGCTTAAGAATCACAGCAACATCAGGGGGCTGGATATAGAAGATGTTTGGAAGAGATTGATTGAATTCCACTGTTCAGATTTTCTGCCGCCTAATAGTGTATTCATTATTCATGTTCTGAGATTTGTGTTCTAGATGGATAAATACAATGTACTTGTAACTTTATTACAATTCCCAGAAATGACAACAACAGATACTTTTGGAATCTGGTCTGTAAATGCAATAATAAAATATATTGTAAATGGTTTATCACAAATTTCATAATAACAAAACTTTCGGAGGAAGCACAAGGCTACAAAATAATTTGACTCAGTAGAAAGACTACACCTACATGCTGCTCTGTAATAAATCTTTCATTAAACTATAAACAATTCCATAAGATGGTAGTTATCTAAGTGATTGATGATGATTATCATTTGTCAGTTCAGTGAAGACTGGTTAAAAATATGACCATGAAGCATCTCAACTCATTCAATTCAAAACAATGGTAACGCACCATAAACACGTCAGCGCACGCATTTGTAGCTCGTTAGGCCTTGTTTACAAAGCCACCTGGGTGCGTTTTTTAAACGTGCGTCAAATGAGCATAGGGTGTTTAGGGAGCATTTTTAGCGCACAATAACCCTAGGTTCACATCTATGTGGCTGCAGTGGATGCGTTTTTATGGCACGTTTTGCGGTGCATTTTGCGTTTTCAAACACACGGTTTTGATGCTTTTTTTGCATGCAGTTTTCATGGGTTTTGCTGTTTTTTCCTCTTTAACAAAAAAATGGTGTGGGGTCCCCCCTAAAAATTCATATCAGACACTTATCCGAGCATGCAGCCCAGCAGGTCAGGAAAGGGAGGGGAAGAGCGAGTGCTTTGTTGATGGGGACAAGGGCCTATTCCCCACAACCCTGGGCGGTGGTTGTGAGGGTCTGCTGGCGAGGGGACTTATTGGAATCTGGAAGCCCCCCAAAGGGCCTGATCTGGATTGGGGGGAGGGGGGGCGACCTTGCTGTTTTTTTTTTTTACAGATTTTTCTATTTTCTGGCAATTGTTGTTTTCACAGTCAACTGTCAGCAAGAAACCCCGCTAACAGGTAATGATTCATCGGTTGTGGTCCACTCCGTAACAACCAGCTATACTAATATATATATTGTTATGGACAAAAAACCCCCCACAAAACTCAAAACACATGTAAAAACGTATCAAAAACACAGGTCCATTGAAGTCTATTACACGCAAAATGCAATCTGCTGCTGGGAAAAAAAGTCCCTGACCCTTTCCAAAAATGCATTGGCTAAAAAATGCATAGATGTGAGCATGTACCATAGGAAAAATTAACTGTAGTGCGTTTGTGGTGCTCAAAGCATTTACTGACCATTTGTTCTCTCTATGTATCAAAAATTAAGAGGTTACAAAAGTCATGAACATTCTCATACAACAGAAAAAAATTCAGAAGTGATGTCATGTATTGATCTGTATTGATTGCATATGATCTGGTATCATACGAGAACATTTTTTGTTTTTGTCCATTTCTTTTTTTCATCCGATTTTATGATCGTGTGTACGGGCCTTAAAGTGATTGTTCTTTTTATTGTTTTTTTAAAATGAAACTTTACAAACATGTTATACTTGCCTGCTCTGTGCAGTGGTTTTGTACAGGGCACCCTGGAACCTCCTCTTCTCGAGTGCCTCTTTGCTGGTCCTGGCCCCTCCCCTCCTGTCAAGTGCCCCCATATTAAGTGCATAGAATTCATTAAGACAAAAAAACCTTCTGCCTTTACAACTCCTTGAAAATCAATTGGACGAATGTACTGCTTTCGAAGCATTCGTACGATAACACTGGTCTATGGGGAAGGGGAAAAGGGGAAAGCCTCAGAAATGAAAGTAGCTAAATTTTACAAGAATTGGGTCACTAATAAAGAAAAATTAAGTTGTTAGTATTAATTGGCTCCAGTCTGCAAGATACAGCTTTAGGTCAAAATTGCATCAAAATAATTTAAAATTACGAGGGGGTGTGCGATTATGCTCCATAACTTTTCTGCAAAATGTGATATAGCAATGGTGCCACACCAATCATTATTTATTTATCATTTTATTAATAACAAAAATTAAAGTTTGTGTCCACTCACATCAACAGCCCTGGATCATCTGCATCCTGCTCATCGTCTTTATCATCACCTGGGTCTAGAGAGTAGGATTCTGGTGGATCTGGAATTGGCAAGACCCCACCATGGGGTAAAGGACGCAGTGTGGATGGAATGTTTGGATATCCCACGGTCCACTTCTTTCTTGGGATCCCTTTTGCAATTGGAGAACCATGCAAAAATAGCAGTCACTACTATGATGGGTGGGTTCCTTCCAAACCATAGGGACTGCAAAAGACATGGACTTTTTTCTTCTTGTTTGTAGACCAGTGTAATCTGATGGTTAGTACACAGCTTTCGAGAGCCGATCACGACAGTTCATCTGATATTATCCCAAGGGACAAACATGAAAAATTTTCTTGCACAATGGCAGATCGTACGATTTTTGTTTAAGCAGTACAGTCTTCGTCTGAAAATATAATACACTACATGACATCACTTCTGAATTTTTATTCTGGCATACGAGCATTTTCATAACTTTAGTAACCTCTTCATTTTCAATATGGAGACTAGCATGCAAAAAAAAAAACACAGACGGTCATTCGTCCGATAATCTCATTGTGTGTACTAGGAATTAGGGAGGGCTAGAAACTGTCCTCTTTTTATTGCTGCCTGTCATCAGAACAAGAAGTGAGGGAAAATCTTCCCAATGAGGCCCCAGACAGCAATAGAAACCTGACAGAAATTCTGCTCCTTCCAAACTATATCCAGAAATAAAATAAAAAGTTTTGAATGGTAATTGGATAGTGTTTACGTGGGTGGGAGTTTTACAACATTTGTGTTCTTCAAACAGTTTAATACACAAGACTGAAATAGTGGAAAGCCTGTAATATAAGTCCATACAGTATGCCTGGTTGCATATATTCAAAGTTTAATTGGTGCAGTTATACTTTTAGCTTGCTGTGCCCTCCTGCCATTTTAATATCTGTCCCTGATCAAGAGAGATATTGCAGATTATGCTGCAGAGCCGCTTGTGAGAAATGGTCTAAGCTGGGTCTGTGCATGCGCTATATACTCTTAATTCCTTCCTAAGGAGACTGTGAACTCTCCATAGAATTGAATGGACAATGCACAGTGCATGATACAGATCAGCCCCTGCTTCCGCCTATCATCTTGTGACTTGCTACAGTGTTATAGTTTGCAATCAGATCACTGTGAAAGATAAGACCCAGAAAATGCTTCCTCCCACCTGCAGCAGACTAATGACATCATCTGAGCCCAAGCAAAGTTACTTACATAGAGTTCAAAAATTGCTTTTTAATGTAAAAAAGTGCAGCATTTTGTTGGGAAATTATACTATCGATGTATATTGTGACATGTCAGCAATATATTTATGTAACTGTAACAATATATTAAAGTAACTGGAGGATCCACTTTAACTTTGTTCCTGCAGGTGAACGAGGAAGCAATTAATACTGTAGCAGCAGGCATAGTGCAGTTTTTCTTGCAGGACAAAAAATGTATTTAACAATATCACAGCATGTAACTTTATATGAATCTTCTTTAACTGTCTGTCTCTGGTTGCATTGTGCTTATTCACTTCAGAAGAGTGTTTTACATGGTAAGAATCCATTCCATGATTTATTGCTTGTAGCACCAAGGCTTATAAATTGGCACAAGCTTTTTGTGTGCTTTTTTTTTCTCATTCTCGTTCTTCCTTGTCTTTCCAGATCCGAGAGTTAGAGGATGGTTTATGCTGGATTCCTGTCTTCCCACCCTTACACTGACTATCCTTTATATCCTATCCGTATGGTTGGGGACCAGATATATGAAGAATAGACCAGCACTTTCTCTCAGGGGCCACCTAATTGTTTACAATCTTGCAGTTACTTTGCTCTCCTTGTATATGTTAATAGAGGTGAGTTTTTAATAATTGTTCAATTTTACATTGCCACTAATTAAAACTTTCTAATCAATGACTAATTTACTGGTGTGCTGATGACAAGGTAGAGATCTTCTGACACCCGCATAATGCAAGACCTCCATGGTAACTTTGCAGTCATTTGCAAATTTGCCATCATCAAGCAGAGAAATAATATGTGGCCATCTCTTGAATATTTGTTTCAAGGGGATGGGGGGCTACTAATATACTTTATTCCTTTTCCGCTCTTTTTACCCGGCCAGAACAGATCTAGTACAAAAGATATTCCACAGAATGCAAAAAGAAATTCTACATTTTAGAAAAGATTGGGGAAGAGTGAAAGAACACACAAAGATCATGTGAAGAAGTGAGGGTGGGCTTGAAAAGGCCCATAGATGTTAGTTGGAAGTCTTCCAACTCTGCACTGGGCAACAGTCTAAAGTCTATGAGCTACCAAAAGACACTTCTATCCAAGGCTCTCCTAGGAGTGTAACACTCAGGGCAGAAAATCGTGTCCACTTGCTATTGTTTTTCTCTTTCTAATATAGTTTTCAAGGTGTCTGCAGTGTACCTTCATCCTCCCCATAGTCCTATACACACATAGTTCTCCATTTGTATAGCGAACAAACACAGATGCCTAAGGGTAATCAGACTCTGATGTATATGGTCAAATTTTAGTATTCTAAAAGGTAGTCATTATGGTGAGAATACTGTAAATGATAGTGAAAACAGAGAATCTAATACAGGGGTGTCCAACCTGTGGCCCAAGACAGCTATGAATGCCGCCCAGCACAAAACCGTAAACTTACTTACTTAAAAATTTGGATTTTAATTACTCTTTACTGGATTTTTAGAAGTTTTATCTTCCCAAAGAAAAATCTCCCACTCTTCACAATCGCACCTTATTCATGTCATTCATTTTTGGCAACACCTATATTTGTGAGCAACTATTTTCAAAGTTGAAGGACATGAAGGGCAAAAATTAGAACCAAAAGATCTGATGAGTACCTTGAGAATTGCTACTACATCCATCAAACGAAATATTGATATGTTAGGTTGTCAAATATTGCACTAGTTTTATGTTGCCCTCTTTTACTTTCATAATAAAAAATATTTAAGTTTTATTACTCAGATAGGTACATTATCTATATCAGCGATCATTAACTTGAACATGATCTGCCCAACTTTTCCTGCTGATCAGCTATTCTTATTGTTAGTGTATTTTATGTGTGGCCCAAGACAAATCCTCTTCTTCCAATTAGGCCCGGGAAGGTCAAAAGGCTGAACTCCCCTGGTCTAATAGCTTTTGTTTTTTTTGGCTACTATCACCTTACTTTCTAAGCAGAAAGAACAGCGTTTGACAGCTTTTTTCAGGGTCGCTTTTGTGGGTTTGGTGTTGGGAGACAGTATAACTCGTGAATCATGGTGTTGGAAGCTACTGCTTATGCTCAGATGATAAGGAATGCACAAACTAAAGTTGTAGTGGAAAGATTGCAAGGCAGTAACTCTTGTTTGGAAATACAGTGCCTTGCAAAAGTATTCAGTATTGGCTTTTTACCTATTTTGTTACATTACAGCCTTTAGTTCAATGTTTTTTTAATCTGAAATATATGTGATGGAACAGAACACAATAGTCTAAGTTGGTGAAGTAAAATTAGAAAAATATATACATAAAACTATTTTTCAGAAATAAAATAATGATAATTGGCATGTGCGTATGTATTCACCTCCTTTGTCACATAATTAGTGAAATGATGTCCACCTTTCACATGATCTGTCATTACATATACACACCTTTTTTAAAGGCCCCAGAGGCTTCAACACCTAAGCAAGAGGCACCACTAACCAAACACTGCCATGAAGACCAAGGGACTCTCCAAACAAGTAGGGGACAATGTTGTTGAGAAGTACAAGTTAGAGTTAGGTTATAAAAGAATATCCAAATCTTTGATGATCCCTAGGAGCACCATCAAATCTATCATAACCAAATGGAAAGAACATGGCACAACAGCAAACCTGCCAAGAGACGGCCGCACACCAAAACTCATGGACCGGGCAAGGAGGGCATTAATCAGAGAGGCAGCACAGAGACCTAAGGTAACCCTGGAGGAGCTGCAGAGTTCCACAGCAGAGTCTGGAGTATCTGTACATAGGATGACAATAAGCCGTACGCTCCATAGAGTTGGGCTTTATGGCAGAGTGGCCGGTAGAAAGTCATTACTTTCAGCAAAAAAACAAAATGGCACGTTTTACGTTTTTCGAAAAGGCATGTGGGAGACTCCCAAAATGTATGGAGGACGGTGCCTATGGTCTGCTGAGACTAAAATTGAACTTTTTGGCCATCAAATAAAACGCTATGTCTGGCGCAAACCCAACACATCACATCACCCGAAGAACACCATCCCAGTCGGGACTGGGAAACTGGTCAGAGTTGAGGGAAAGATGGATGGTGCTAAATACAGGGATATTCTTGAGCAAAACCTGTACCACTCTGTGTGTGATTTGAGGCTAGGACGGAGGTTCACCTTCCAGCAGGACAATGACCCCAAACACACTGCTAAAGCAACACTTGAGTGGTTTAAGTAGAAACATGTAAATGTGTTGGAATGGCTTAGTCGAGACCTAAATCCAATAGAAAATCTGTGGTCACACTTAAAAAGATTGCTGTTCACAAGCCCAAACCATCCAACTTGAAGGAGCTGGAGCAGTTTTGCAAGGAGGAATGGGCAAAAATCCCAGTGGTAAGATGTGGCAAGCTCATAGAGACTTATCCAAAGCGACTTGGAGCTGTGATAGCCGCAAAAGGTGGTTCTACTAAGTACTGACTTTAGCGAGGTGAATGGTTATGCACATTGACTTTTTCTGTTATCTTGTCCTATTTGTTGTTTGCTTCACAATTAAATAAAAAAAATAAAACATCTTCAAAGTTGTGGGCATGTTCTGTAAATTAAATGATGCAAATCCTCAAACAAACTATGTTAATTCCAGGTTGTGAGGCAACAAAACATGAAAAATGCCAAGGCTGGTGAATACTTTTGCAAGACACTGTACATCAAAAAATATTACAGAATGCAATATTCAGATGAACTGTACAGCTGCTGACATTTTGAATAGCCCAGCATTAACCAAACATAATTAATCTCTGTGTAACAACCAGTAACTTGTAAAGTAAATTAAAAACGATCAAACTGTGCCTTTTTGACAAGGAGTAACTGACAGGACAAAATTGCTAAATATGTTCCATTTATGTGTTATATAAAAGACTTTCCATTTAAAATCTGCCTGTTGGTAGAACATTTGTTACACAAAGATGTGACCTCTGGGTCTGTTTTAATTCAATATGCTTTTGTTCGTAAAATACTCGGAACATTCCATGCTTGTGTTTTTATCTGCGATGGGGGAAAAAGGCAAGACGTGAAGCAAGTACACAGCCATGCAGTGTTCCACTGGCCTAGCAGACAAAGCATCGCTTAATATTATGCACTGAATGAAGCTGTATTAGTAGCAAAGAAAAACTCTACTGAATTTTTTAGCAGTGTGAATATGAACTGTGACTATTTTTCAATCTTTGGGAAAAGGGGAATCAATTTTACGTAATGATACAGCTACTTTGTTAGGGAAACAGAATAGAATGTGCATAGTCTGTGGACTTTGTATTATTGCATATAGTACACCATTGGAGGTACAATGTTGACTAAAAACTACGGTACAAAAGAAAATGATCTGAAGTTACTTATTTCAGATGATCGAAAAATAGGCAGTGTGACCAGACAGTGGGGGAAGCATATAGGGCTTGATTTACTAAAACAGGAGTGTGCAAAACCTGCTGAAGCTCTGCATAGAAGCCTCCATGTTTTATTGTCAAAGCTCAGTTGAACAAGCTGAAGTTAGAAGCTGATTGGCTACCATGCAGAGCTGCACCAGATTCTGAGTGTTCCAATTTTAGTAAATCTCCCCCATAGAATTCTCATGGTGCATCACTGGAGAGATCACTAGCAGAAGGAAGGAGGTCATTTTTCCAATACATAGAGCTTTAGTAAGACCTAATTTAGGTCTCAAGCACACTAGGTTTTTTAAACATCGCTTCTAGAGGCGTCTTGCATATTTTTTTCTGCCTCTAAATACCCCTTAATGTTAGCCTATGCGTCCTTGCACACATAAGGGCTAACGTGTTCAGGAGCAGCAGTGTTGTGGCAGAAAAAAACGCATGATGCGCCTAAACACATGTAAATGTGTCTAAATGCTGTTAAGCGATAGGCACATCGAATACGTGGGCATTCATTCATTTCAATGGGTAAAATAAATTAATATTCTTGATGATTAAATGAATAAACCCCCAAGCGCTTGACACACTTAAACACGCCTAAACGTGCTTCCAAAAACTCAGCTTTAAGCACGTTTTTGACGCTGCTTTTCTCCCTCCAGGAGAAAGGTGTTTAGAGGAGCTGGGCAAGCTTGCCCAGTGCGCATGAGGTTTTAGAATACTTTGTCCAATTCTGGAGACCTCACTTTCAAAAAGATACTACTAAAATAAAAGAAGTCCAGAGATTTAAAACAAAAATGGTGCAATAACTAAGGGATAAAATATATCAGAGGAGACTGGAGGAACTTAAAATGTATAGACAAAAGATAAGAAGGGAAAGAAAAGATACGAATAAAACCCGTAAAATGTATCTAAATCCAAGAAGATTTTAATGTATTGTAGCTCATGAGTCCTTAAATGTGGTGGCTGCCTTAACCACTTTAAGACCGCCGCACGACGATGTACGTCCAAACTTTGAACGGGGATATCGTTGTTATGGCAGCAGCTAGCTGCCATAACCCTGGTATCCCCGTTTTCGTGCGGCGGCCGGCTTTTAGATAAAAGTGGTCCCTGCGGCGGATTCGCCGCGAGATCACTTTTATCGGTGGAGGGAGAGGGGGCCCCCCCTCCCGTCGCGATCCGGTGCCCTCCGCCGAGTGAGGCTAAGATGGCGCTCACTCGTCTCCATAACACTGCCGTCCATGCCTCTTAAAGGCATACTTATTCAAATGTCATTTTTCTAAATGACTTTTTTTTTTATTGCATTTTAGTGTACATATGAGATCTGAGGTCTTTTTGACCCCAGATCTCATATTTAAGAGGTCCTGCCATGCTTTTTTCTATTACAAGGGATGTTTACATTCCTTGTAATAGGAATAAAAGTGACACAATTTTTTTTTTTATTTAAAACAGTGTAAAAATAAATAAAATATTGTAAAATAAATAATAAAAATAAAAATAAAATTTTTTAAAACCCCCGTCCCGACGAGCTCGCGCGCAGAAGCGAACACATACGCGAGTAGCGCCCGCATATGAAAACGATGGTCAAACCACACATGTGAGGTATCGCAGCGACTGGTAGAGCGAGAGCAATAATTCTAGCCCTAGACCTCCTCTGTACAGCAAAATATGCAACCTGTACAATTTTTTAAACGTCGCCTATGGAGATTTTTGAGGGTAAAAGTTTGACGCCATTCCACGAGCGGGCGCAATTTTCAAGCGTGACATGTTGGGTATCAATTTACTTGGCATAACATTATATTTCACAATATAAAAAAAAATTGGGCTAACTTTACTGTTGTCTTATTTTTTTATTCAAAAAAGTGAATTTGTTTCCAAAAAAAGTGCGCTTTTAAGACCGCTACGCAAATACGTGCAAAAAAAAAGTATTGCAATGACCGCCATTTTATTCTCTAGGGTGTTAGAAGAAAAACCATATATAATGTTTGGGGGTTCTAAGTAAATTTCTAGCAGAAAAACCTGTTTTAAACATGTAAACACCTAAAATCCAACATGAGGCTGGTCCTTAAGTGGTTAATTTTATTTTCACAGGCTTTTTTCCCATTTTTTTTTTTTTTTTTACCCGGTGATCCTACTAGTAATATAGAGTTGTGTTCAAAATAATAGCAGTGTGTTTAAAAAAGTGAGTAAAGCTCAAAATCCTTATAATAGCTTTTTTTTTTTCCCCCATACACGTATGTGTAAGATAATGTGTTATTAATTTACAGAAAATGAAGAAAAATTAATATTAGGCTTCTCCAAAAAAGGTTACTTGTTATTACTTTACAGAAAGTGAAGTAAAGGAAATATTAGGCTTTTCAAAAAAAAAGCAGTGTCTGCATTTTTTTTTACAAACTCAAACATTTACTGTATAATGCTTAAAGATTTAGCTTTCCTGGGAATCACCGAACTAATATTTAGTTGTATAAGCACTGTTTCTGAGAACTGCTTCACATCTGTGTTGCCTGGAAACGGTCAACTTCTGGGACCTGTAAACAGGTATAATATAATCTTGTCCTCCGCATTTGTTAGTTTTACCTCAGAAACAGCATTTTTGACCCGACAAGTTTTCTATTGGATTAAGGTCTGGGATTGGGCTGGCCACTCCATAACGTTAATCTCGTTGGTCTGGAACCAAGATGCTGCTCGCTTACTGGTGTGTTGGGGGTTGTTGTCTTGTTGAAACACCCATTTCCAGGGCATTTCCTCTTCGGCATAAGGCAATATGACCTCTTCAAGTATTTGATGTATTCAAATTGATCCATGATCCCTGGTATGCGATAAATAGGTCCAACACCATAGTATGAGAAACATCCCTATATCATGATGCTTGTACCACCATGCTTTACTGTCTTCACAGTGTACGGTGGCTTGAATTCAATGTTTGGAGGTCATCTGACAAATTGTCTGCGGCCCCTAGACCCCAAAAGAACAATCTTGCTTTCATCAGTCCACAAAATGTTGCGCCATTTCTCTTTAGGCTATTCAAAGTGTGTTCTTTGGCAAATTGTAACCTCTTCAGCACATGTCCTGTTCAACAATGGGACTTTGCGGGGGCTTCTTGCCAAAAGCTTAGCTTGACATAGGCATCTTCTAATTGTTACAGTACTCACAGGTAACTTTAGATCTTCTTTGATCACTTTGGAGCTGATCATTGGCTCAGTCTGCCATTTTGGCTATTCTTTAATCTACTCGAATGGTAGTTTTCCATCTTCTTCCACGTCTTTCTGGTTTTGGTTGCCATTTTAAAGCATTTGAGATCATTTTAGCTGAGCAACCTATCAGTTTCTGCACTCTCTTTTCCCCTCTTCAATCAACTTTTTAAATAAAGTACGCTGTTTTTCTAAACAATGTCTGGAACGACCCATTTTACTCAGATTTTTAGAGAGAAATGCACTATACCCAGCATGTACAACATTTGCTGCCTTCGTCCTTAAAAAAGGGCCACCTGATTTTTCACAGACTGAATGACCTCACTAATTGAACTCCACACTGCTATTATTTTGAACACGCCCCTTTCAATTAATGATTCAATTACACAGAATCAGCAGTATGCATGTCATGACTGTTGGTTTTCTATTACTCTACTACACCTACTGTAAATAATTTGCCATGTAGGAATATCATTTATACCAAAAACAGTGATTGATCTGGTTAGTGATGTTGGACTGCTATTATTTTGAACACAACTATACGTCCTGTCCATAGAGAAGCAACATTGTCATCCTAGGATATGAGCACTGAATAGCTCTCTCTTCATTTCTCCATGACATAGGGGTAAAGTGTTCTGTAATCCACAGAGAGAGCTGAGACCAACTGATAATCAGCAAAGACAGAGCGCTTGAGAAGTTACAAGCTCATTAAACTTCTGATAGGATCAATGGGTAGTTTTTTATTTGATTTTTTTGCACTTTTCGAACATTTAGGCCCCTTTCACACTGGGGCGGTTTGCAGGCGTTATTGCGCTAAAAATACCGCCTGCAAACCGCCCCTAAACAGCCTCCGCTGTTTGTTCAGTGTGAAAGCCCGAGGGCTTTCACACTGAAGCGGTGCGCTGGCAGGAGAAGAAAAAATCTCCTGCAAGCCGCATCTTTGGAGCGGTGAAGGAGCGGTGTATTCACCGCTCCTGCCCATTGAAATCAATGGGACAGCGCGGCTATACCACGGCTATAGCTGCGCTATACGAGTGGTTTTAACCCTTTTTCGGCCGCCAGCGGGGGGTTAAAACCTAAAAATAGCGCTGTTTTACCGCCGACGCCCCCTACCGCCCCAGTGTGAAAGGGGCCTTATAAAGAAATGGTCTAGATCAGTGGTGGCCCGTAATGAAGAGCGCAGGGCGGCCACCCCCAATAATCCATGCGTCCGATTCCCTAGTCTACATGTGGGGCACTGGACGCATGGATTCCAATGGGATTTTTTTTTTTTTTTTTTTTTAGAAGCACGTGATTAGAGCCAGAGGCTCTAATAGGCTTAAAAAAAGGGTGGGCTTGGGGCGCAGTACACCTATTTGTGTGACAATAGCGAATGAAAATTCGCTATTGCTTTCCTGATTCTCCTCCCGGTCAATCAGGATGCAGCTCCTGAGACCCGATTGGCCAGGGAGTCTTAGGACTCCCAATCGTGTCTCAGGACACTTCCTGTTCAGCCTGGAGGAGAACGGAGAGGAGAATTGCCGGCTCTTCATTCCCCCTGCTTCCTAAGGTTAGTCTCTGCCACCGCCCGGGGGGGGGGGATCCAGTGCTTGCGGCGATTGCCATCTTTCCGCCAGCCAAAAGGGGGTGCCACCACTGTTCTTGATAATATATTTAACAAACCAAAATCAAATGGAAGGAAATCATTATTGGAGTTTACATACAATTAAATAAGGGTGGGCATAAGGTGCAGGAGAGGAGTATTTCAATACAAAGCAGAGATCAAGAACACAGAGACGTGACCTCAAACTAGCAGGAGGGGAGTTCCAAGAAAAATGTTAGAAAGTATTTTACTAGAAGAGTTATTGTCAACCAACAGTAAGTAAATGTAAACCTGTGTGGGGGTGTATCCATAAGGAAAGCGAGCAGATTCAATTAACCATTTTTTTTGTCATAACTATGTTTCTGTATAAGGGTTGTTTGTGGTAGGGTAGCCTAAAGGAGCTCATACTAGATAAAGAAAATACTGCTCAGAGACCGGTAATGCAACACTGTACTCATGACATTTTTATCATTTTTTTCACACAACTAGAGCTTTCTTTTGGTGATATTTGATCACCTCTGCGGTTTTTGTTTTTTCCGCTATAAACAAAAAAAGAGCGACAATTTTGAAAAAAAACACAATATTTTTTACTTTTTACTATAATAAATATTCCAAATTTCTTTTTTTTTTAAATTTTCCTCAGTTTAGGCCAATATGTATTCTTCTACATATTTTTGGTAAAAAAAAAAAAAAAAAATCCTATATTCATGAATGACTGAGTGTCTTGTTTAGTGCTACCTATGCGAACTGAATCGCCTCAGGATGCTTTTTGCCGCCGGTGTCCATCTGCGCGGTTATTTGCCCCGTGAGGTCCCGACGCGCTTACAAACACATACAGATATTTGGCCAATTTTTGAGGCCAGCATGTCTTTAGAGCGTGGGAGGAAACCGGAGTACCCAGAGGAAACCCACGCAGGCACAGGGAGAACATGCAAACTCTAGGCAGATGGTGTCGTGGTCGGGATTTGAACCAACAACCCTATTGCTGCTAGGTGAAAGTGCTAACCACTACACCACTGTGCTCACTGAGCGTGGAGGGGCCTGTCGAGTGCCCCTGCTTTCTATGGAGAGATCGGACGAAAACGGACAGCATGTCCGTTTTCATCAGAACTCACCTGATCCGATCAGCCAGGGACGGATGCGAACGCAGGGGCATCCGTCTGCTTTTAGCGGATCGGACCGGGTCGGATGTCAGCGGACATGTCACCGCTGACATCCTTCGCTCCATAGACTAACATGGAGTGCCCGTTCAGGTCCGCCGTCAAAAGTGACAGGCAGACCTGAACGGTCCGACCGTGTGAAAGGGGCCTAAACAAAATCCTTGTGATCCAAAAGTAATACATATACATTAAATTACTTAATGACCCTGTTATCGATTTTTCATTAAATTGTTTCTGTGGTTTTCTGTCTCTGTGTAATGTCCTCCGTGAGCTCCTGAACCTCTCCTTTTTCCCCTTTGTTTGAAATGAGCAGTACACATTAGTTACGGTCCTGTGCGGTGCACTATGCACACTACATAGTCCAGTGTCATTGTCAGAAGAGAGGATGGCTATGTTCCTACATACAGTTTGATTATGGAGAATAAACACAACTACCCTCTAACAGAAAGGGAAAAAAAATAATAATTTGGAGGAGGCTGAGAGCAATAGAGGCTACTTTTTTAAATAACAAATACATATTTAAATTTAGATTAAGTTTTTTAAACCAGTTTAGTGTCACTTAAAGCAGAACTCCAGGCAACTTTGTATTTGGTTTTGAATATAGTGGCGAGGATTTAAGAGCCTCTGTCAGTTTTGTGTTGCTTTCTGTGCCCCTGATGGGGAGATTTTTCTTCATTTTCTGTTAAGACACAGTAATGATGGACAATTTCTGAAACCAGGACACAAACAAAAAACACATTTTAACCACTTTACCGCCAGAAGATTTACCCCCCTTTATGACCAGGTCATTTCGGCACTGCGTTAACAGACAATTGCGCGGTCCTGCGACACTGTATTCAAATAGAATTTATGTCCTTATTTTCTCACAGAGATTTCTTTTGATGGTATTTGATTAATCCTATGTTTTATTTTTTGCGCTATAAACAAAAAAAAGGCTGAAAATTTTGAGAAAAAAAAAAAAACAATATTTTCTACTTTCTGCTATAAAACATATCCAATAAAAAACTTGAGAAAATCAAAATTCTTCATAAATTTAGGTAAATTTGTATTCTACTACATATTTTTGGTAAAAAAAACAAAAAAAACAATAAGCTTACATTGATTGATTTGTGCAAAAGTTATAGCGTCTACAATTATGGGATATTTTTATTTTTACCAGTAAGGGCGGTGATCAGTGATTTATAGTGGGACTGCAATATTGTGGCGGACATTCTGACAATGACACTTTTTGGGAACCAGTGATACTAATACAGTGATCAGAGCTAAAAATATGCACTGTCACTATCAAGGATACTGGCTGGGAAGGGGTTAAACATCAGGGGCGATCAAAGGGTTAACTGTGTGCCTAGCCAGTGTTTTACTATACTGTGCTAGGTGCTTTTACTAATGGAAGAGATGGGATGTATTCCCTGCTTTGCAAAGACACAAACTCCATCCCTTCCCCCTGTCAGAACGGCTCTCTTCTTAACGATCGGCGGATGCCAGCTGGCATTGTGTGTCCTGCACCCGCTGATTGGTTTCCGCTCAGTGTAACGACAGCAAAATCGAGTCGGCAGCTCCACGCGAGCGCGCCCCCTACCCGGAAGTGTCAGATCACGTACTAGGTACGTGATCTGGCACAGCAGGGACGCCTTGTCACCGTATATCTGTTAGTCGGTCAGCAAGTGGTTAATAGAGTGAGAATGGGTTACAAATTATGACCACAACCATGTTGGAACTTCCTGTCCTTTTGGCAGCAGGACAAAAAATGAGGGGAGTGGTTGTCACTGGGAGAGGAAGAAACAGACAGTGACAGTAACAAAGGTTCTCAGTTTTACAAAAAAAAAAGGCATTTTTTTTTTACCAGTCTGTGCCCTACTGGATAGATTTCCCATCATTTCCTGTCCCAATAGAAAATGAGGAAAAATATCCTCAATGGACCCACAAATAACAGTAAAAAACTGACAATTTCTCTGCTTTTTCCTTGCTCTGTTCAAAACTAGAAAGGGGTTTTGGCTGGAGTTGTTCTTAAGTATCAACTTTTTTTTTTTTTGTTCAACGCTAAAAAAAAAATGACCAAACTCCAATGTGTGTCAAACTGTCATAAGTAATCTACTAGTTTTGATTTTCCTTTTCTGTAGTTATGCTCTTATTTTAGAATTTTGTTGCATCATCAAATGCTTGAAAGATAAAAGATCAGAATACCTGCAGTACCGTTTCACCTTGTGTGCTGAGATAAATTTGACCTGTCATTATTTGCTTAGCTCAGTACACGGCCCATCTCTCTTTAGGTCTTATGCCATGCTGGCATCCATCCTAACACTACACTAGAAAGTCACAGAGGTAAAAGAGCTGGGCGCCATGCCATAGGTAGTATTATTTTTCTCTTACTGCAATGGTTTCCAGGGTATGAACGCTTTTTTTGTGATAATGACTCCGGTCAGCAGTGTGAATATGAGCTGTAACAATGGGGATTTCTAACAGCAAGGAGACGCGCTGAAGTGAGACGGTTTTATTAGCACAATGTGCAAGGACATTTCACGCTAGTGGAAAGGATTGATGAACTTTAACAAGGAAAATCATCCGTAAGCTTTGCAGAGTTTAAAGGTCCGTACACACAATCAGAAAATCGTAAGAAAAATATGGCTTTTGAAGTGATTGTAGGATAATCTGATCGTCAGTACACAGCTTTCGAGCACCGATCACGACAGTTCATCCGATATCATCTGATGAGACAAACGTGAAAATTCTTCTTGCATGATACCAGATCACACGATTTTCGTTTAATCAGAACAGTTTTCGTCCGGAAATACACACAATAGTGACCTCTTAATTTTCAATATGGGATTAGCATGCAAAAAAAAAAAAAGGACGATCATTCGTCTGATAATCTCATCGTGTGTACCAGGCTTTAAACAGCAGGGCATTAGATATGGGAATGAATACTAGGGCAATAAAACAGGTGTTGATCATTTTATTAACCGTGCAAATGGGAAAGGAAACATTAGATTATGCTATTTAAAATCAAGGTATTGGGATTAGATTTTATTACCCAGAGTGTAAACCCAGTACAAAATTGTGTCCTCTTTAAAGTGGATGTAAACCCTCACATATACCCAGTGAAGTGAACAGCCTCAGATGATACACAGAGATGAAACAAATCTCCCTACATAAGTTTTACATGTATACCTGCTGTCTTCAGCTTTATATACTGTTTAGAAAGTGCAGATCATGTTGGAATATTAAAGTGGAACTGCAGTCTGCTCACATAATTTGTAATAAAAACATCTTTGCCATTCTGCAGCTTCCCTCCAACCACTTTGCATATTTTTTTATATATACTGTGATTCTGTACTTGCCAAATATGCTGCAGAAATCTCCCTCCACTAAGTCTGGCTGCAGCCATTTTAACTGTGGGCAGCTGAAGCTGCTGCCTGTTCACTTCCTGGATTTACACAGACACACAGAGGCACACCTCCAGCTCTGGAGCTCTGATTGGCCCTCTTAGGACTCATCCCCCATCCCTTCCTGACAAACTCTCACGAGAGTGAGAGATAGCTGTGCATGAAGTCATAAGCCTAGGCTAATGACCAGACAAGAAACAGGAAGTGGGCTGTATAAGGTATTTACTGGCAGAAAAAAAATGTTTTACTATCCAAAGTTAAAACAACAAGGGCAGAAGATGTAATAGATGGAAAGTTGTAAAAATGGCTGAAGGTCCTCTTTAACTTCCTCATTCTGCACTGAGAGAAGTCTTGGATTAGGCTGGGAGACAGGGAATTGGAGGAAAGGCACACCCCCCTCCAGATAGAGACTTTCAGAGCTGTCCTGTGAGTCAGCCATGGTTCACATTGGTGCGATTTGGCATGCGATTTGATGTGTCAAATTGCGTGCCAAATCAGCAATGGCACAGTCCTAATCTATTTCCTAAAGTAGTTTTTGTACTACTTTTGGCGATTTTGGAATGCGATTTCAATTGACATCTGTGCAGAAACCCACACAGATGTCTCTGAAATTGTCCCCCGAAATCAGGACTGACATGCGGGAATGAAATCGTGCGAATTAAGCTGAACGCGCACAGTTTCATTCCCGCACTCAGTGTGAACCTAGGCTAAAGCAGCTTTCTGCTAATCTATTTATAGCACAAAATTCAGGCTGGTTTTATAACATGTGTCAGAGAACTTGTCAGAAGTTATCATGCTGATAGAAGAAGGGAGCAGGAGAAAGCCATGGGACTTAGTGCTTTGAAGAAAGATAAGAAAACACTGCAGATATATGTGCCCAGTTCAAATTTCATGAATTGGGTTTACATCCACTTTATGTTTTGGGTAGAGTCTGGAAGGTTTAGCACCCCTGCCAGGCCTTTATGGAGGATTTTCCCTCATTTACTGTCCTGCAGACAAAGTTGTCACTAACCCAGTAAGTGGAAGAAAATAAATAATAATTAAAAACAAATGGCAAAAGTTCTATCCTTCACCTACTCTGCTAAAAGGTGTGTAATAAACACAAAAGGAAATGACAGAAACGGAGTGTTTTTATCCTTCTTCACTTTGCCTGGAGATACTATTCTAAAACTGGCCATACATGGCTAAGTTTTGTTCATTTCTCTGACTCATTGTGTGTTTTCTTTTTTCTGCTGTATATACAACCTCTGCTTTGCAAACAGTTATTACACGACAATGAATTTTCAGAGCAGAAAGAGTCATCTAAAGCCAATGCAGATGCAGCCCTTTGCTTGCCTTTATCCGTCCCTCGGGGCACTATTCCATCCAAGGACACCAACAATGGTGCAGAATTCCTGTTGCTGACACCAACACTGGGGCACTATTCTTCCCACTGAAACCATCAAAGGGGCACAATTCCTTTTATTGACTAGAAAGATGGGGAACAATTCCTTCCATTGACACCATTGATGGGATATAATTCCTTCCATTGATATTAACAATGGGCCACTATTCCTCCCACTAACACCAACAATGGGGCACTATTCTTCCCACTAGCACCAACAATTGTGCACTATTCCTCCCACTGACACCAATAGGAGGAATACAGACAATTCCTTCTATTGACAGCAACAATGGGTCACTATTCCTTCCACTAATACCAACAATGGGGCACTAGTCCTCCCACTAACACCAAAAATTGTGCACTAATCCTCCCACTAATACCAACAATGGGGCACTATTCCTCCCACTGACACCAAAAATGGGGCAGAATTCCTTCCATTGACACCAACGATGGGGTACTATTCCTGCAAATGAAGCCAACAATGGGTGCCATGACATTTCTACTCCCACTGGCCCTAGTCTGCCCCCCCTAAAGTCTATAGGACAGTAGACTGGCTCTTTGTTTAGAAAGTTTGGAGACCCCTGATCTAAAGGGAGCACAGGAATAGTCACCCCTTTCCCAGGTGACATGTTTCTAATAAAAACCTGAGAGAGCTCTATGGACAAAAGCATAGAGAGGGGTAGGAGTCTGCTCTGACTTATTGACTTGTGTGTGTAAATGTCATCTTGAGCTATTGAGCTCTGTATACAGACTTTTTACAACAGAAAGCAAAGGAAACTGGAAAATGTGTAAGTGAGCCTAAACCACTACCTGTTGTCTGAAAAGGAGAATACACAATAAAAAAAGCCAAGTTCACCTTTTCGCAAAAGAAAGAAGGATCAGAAGAGAGTCTCATTTGTTGACATGGTCACGCTGACTAATGACTGCTCATCATTATGATTCGACACAGCGTCCGGACTGTGTAGTGAAGTTTTATAGTACAGCAGGTAAATGCAGAGGGGACCTGAGGTGGAGTGTGGGGAAGGTATTGTGGGTTAGTTAACTTTTTCATTGTCTTTGTGAGGTTAGCGTTTAAAATGTATTATTTTATATTTACGAAATTCAGAATTTTTTTTTTTAATTTTTTAGTTCCAAACCAAAAAAAATAATAAAGAAATATGTACAAAACGACTTATTGGTTAAGTAAGCTATACAGTTTATATGCTGGGATAACTTTGGACATTTGTTTCAATATACAGCATTTTTTTAAGTACAGGAACCCTACTGAAGCTTGCTTTATATATATTAATTAGCATTACAATACAGTCTACTTGATTTTTCTTGCACACAGCGACGACTCTCAGTGCTTACATGCATTGCATGAACAAGTGCTGCTGTCCTACGGTACTAATAGGTTGGCTGTTCAGAGTATGCAATGTGTGCCAAAGGTCATCAACCCATGAATAGGAGGACAAATGCCAGCTACATTCAGCTCATGAGATTTATCCAGAATAAATTCCTAACTCTGCAGAGACAAAAATCATGTTTTAGTTTAAATTCAGAACATGCTTAGTTCTTAAGATTCCAGTGTATGGGGAAGCTTGGCATAATGTGAGCTCAAATGCAAATTTAGAATAAGGGGCCATAATCCCCGCAAGTTACTATAAATACTCCTTTTTCTGTTTCAGTAATGTTTATGGCGTTTTCAATAATTTACAGGTGGCAAAACATTAGAAAATTGTGCATACTCAAGATGCTGAAAATAGCATTGTGCATAGAAGGCCTCACAAGGCTAACATACAACATAATGGTTTCAACATTCGGACTGTGCACTAGAAGTAACAATCTAAGCAATATCTCATCCCGGGACTAGGGATTAGGGAGTCACATAACTCAAAAGGGGTATAGTCTATGTGATGGGGAACAGTAAGGAGTAGGGAAAGGGGGAGACAAAATTAAGGAACACATAGATTTGGGTGGAAGGGTGAGGAGAAATAGTGAATAAAAGTGTGTGTAGGATATGAGGTGGGAGGGAAAGAGGAGACAATGCCAATAGCGTGTAATCCAAGGCTCCCAAATTTTGTGTAATTTAGATGTCATCCAAAGTGTCCACCATTTTCTAAATACCCTTTTTTAACCTTGCTATTTTGGATTTCTATCCAGTTAATAACCATTTTCAAATTAAATGGCAACAGTATGAATCAGTATAAAGTTTTAGGCTGTGTTTGTGTATAGGAAGGTCGTTACTGAATATAAAGCCTTCTATGAAGTGGTACAGGTTTTTTCATCAAAAGAGAAGTTCCTATTCTTTTGCTTCAAAAATCATACTTGCCTAGGTGGATGCAGCATCAGTCTGGTGCTGCATATGTCCCCTGCCGGCTCTAAGGCCCGTTTCACACTTGTGCGATGCCAGGCATCGCATGTAATTCGCAGAGCACCGCTGTTAACATTACATGCGATGTCTGTGCGGTGCGATATCAGCTATACAGATAGTATGACTGATATCGCACCACATTTGGTCCAAACACGCACAGGACCCTTTTTTCTGTTTGGACCAGAATCGGATTGCATGTGTGTTCACACATATGCGATCCGATTCATGTCCGAACTGTCAGTTCGCAGTGCAATATGCAAGGTGAACTGGGGGTGTCGTTGGCAATGTATTGACACTCCCCAGCGATTCGCATATGGCAGTGTGAACTGACATGCGAGTCATTGTGATGCTGGAACCCAAAGAGGAGTCGCGGTGTTCTCGCATCGCACAAGTGTGAACCAGGCCTAAGACTGAGAACTGAGAGATCAAAGACCGCTGATCACTCGGTTATCAGAGCTCCGTGAGCAGAAAGTTGGCGACTGTCAGTCACCGGCTCTCTGCTCTGTTCTCCTGCGCTCACTGGAGCACTAGGGCTCTGAAGGGGACGGAAGCAGCTGGTTCAGGCTCTTAACGCCTCGCTGAAAGACTGAGCCAGGTGCCAGTCCAGGCATGTGGGTGGATCCCAACTTTATTGTTGCAATCTTTCCCCAGCCTGGACCCACTCTGTGACGTCAGCTGACAGTGGGCTTAAGCCCGCTGTCTGCTGAAAACGGGTCATAGGAGTGCAGAACGAACTGCACTTCTATGATCCACAGGAAAAGTTCAGCCAAATGAGATTTGGCTGTACTTCTCCTTTTAAAGGTCTTCTGAATAATAAAATTCACCCAGGTCTCTGCTTTTCATCCATATTTGTAGTATGGACCCTTCTGCATGCCGGTAATTCTGACAATCCCATTGCTTTTATGTGCTTCTAATGCCCCGTACACACGGTCGGATTTTCCGATGGAAAATGTCCGATCGGAGCGTGTTGTCGGAAATTCCGACCGTGTGTGGGCTCCATCGGACATTTTCCGACACACAAAGTTTGAGAGCAGGATATAAAATTTTCCGACAACAAAATCCGTTGTCGGAAATTCCGATCGTGTGTACACAAATCCGACGGACAAATTGCCACGCATGCTCAGAATAAATAAAGAGATGAAAGCTATTGGCCACTGCCCCGTTTATAGTCCCGACGTACGTGTTTTACGTCACCGCGTTCAGAATGATCGGATTTTCCGACAACTTTGTGTGACCGTGTGTATGCAAGACAAGATTGAGCCAACATCCGTCGGAAGAAATCCTAGGATTTTGTTGTCGGAATGTTCGAACAAAGTCCGACCGTGTGTACGGGGCATAAGACTAAAGGCTGATGCAAAGTTGTATTAGTGTCCATAGTGCATTATTACATTTGAATAGCTGGTCCATAATCCCAAACATGCACCTGCAATAGTGCTTGCTGCTATTCCCCAGAGTGGGTAAGTGGTGGAATCTGTGTTCTAGGGTTCTCAGACTGGTAATTGATGGTTACCTTAGGACTCATATGTAGATGGAATTGCTGTCAAAAACTTCCTTTTGCATTTGAAGTGCAGCTCTAATGCATGCGTTAGAACACAACATGCAGAAAAGGCCATTGTTTGATGCAATGCAAATGTATGTATCCCTATAGGACATGATTCATCTAACAAAATTCAATGCAAAACCATTTAGGTCAAAATTAGACTGAAAACCGTCATTTACATTACACCACTAAAGTAAATATAAATCTGGAGACTTGCATTCAACGTGTGCTTCAAATATAGGTACATATTGCCAATCTATGTAAGCCCTTAATTGCCAATTATGAGCCAAGCACTTCCCAAACTTCTACATATCACAGAACCTATTTAGATGTACCTTGTTAAAGACAAGATTTTGCATGCAATATTTGCAAAAATTAGGTGTACCGTCCACAAATGCAAATTGATAACATTACTGTAAACCTTAGAGTGCGGTATAATTATATGACAGATTTGCAACTGTCTGCCTGAAACTCCCAAACAGACTAGACAAAATTATTCACGGAGAATCGTTTTAAATATTGGAATTTGCGTAAGGTATAGCATATCCTGCGGCTTGTGTTGGAAGACTCCAACAAGTTGTGAGTAGTAGGATTCAGTAATGAAATTAGTAATGAATCCGTAACTATTCTTAGCAGAACTGACTTCTCTAATGACAGCTTAACCTGCCATTAGTGGAGGTGGAATGTTTAGTAATACTTATTACTTCATAGCAAGGCTCGTTAGATGCTACAAACACGGTCATCATGGAAATATGCCATACGCCTACATAATGGCCATTTAGCAGCCTGTTAAGACCACTTTAGGCTTTGTGGGCGTTTTCAAATTCTAAATGTCTTGGGAATTGATTTTGACAATCTTTGTTCAGTAGGCAAATTAGTTATTCTTATATGCTAATTATGTCAGCATTCTTTACTTAAAACCCTAGGTGCATGGGTTTAAGTTCTTTATCTGGTGGTTGGCCTTGTGATTGCTTGGGTCTTATCAAGTAGATCTGGATTCCTTCCACAGTCCAAAAATATACTGGCAATTAAACAGACTCCCACCCATGCTGGCAGTGCTGTGTGTGCAGGTGTAGGACTTGTGAATGGTACTGCGTTCTCTGTACAGGTCTGTGGAATATATTCACATGGTATCCTGTATTATGCTGTAGCAGACTTTCACAACCTTTTAACATAGAGGAACACATAAAATAACTTAGGCACACCCTACTTTTAATTATTATATCTACAGCTCATGGCACATTGGCATGGGCACTAAGTTAAGATATAAAATAAAAAGAATAAGAATGTTGCATCCTTAGCGTATTTGGCACCAAGGGCTGTTTTCAATAATAATAATCATAATGAAATGAAATAAATAATAAAGTCCAGAAAAGAATAGCAGACAGTGAAAATTGTAGTGTTCCTTCACATTGGTGATCAGTGGGAGAAGGGCCCCTTAATATTGATGGTCTGAAGAAAGAATACTCCTTAAAATAGTAGTCAGTGGGAAGAATATCACGCTTACAAATATCTAAAAAGATTATTGCTGTCAGTGGCTATTTATCTAAGAAGAAGAAATTGTTAATCGCTCAAGCAACTTCTTGAAGAACCCTAGTGTTCCTTGGAAGCATGGTTGAAAAAGACGACCGCCTAACTGGGAAAATACGTCATTTGTTTGACGTTAAATACCGGGGTTATGGCTGCAGCTAGATGCCATAACCCCGGTATTTTCTTTTCTCTCAGGCGCCGGACTTTCAGATAAAAGCTGATTCACCGCGGGATCACTTTTAGAAGGATCACTTTCAGTGGCTTGCCATAGAGATAAGCGATGGCAAGATGGCAGTCACTCATCTTTATGCCCTTGGAGGACCGGAGCAACGTCATGACATCACTTCCAGTTCTTAGGCCATGTAAACATTGCTTTTTTTTTTTCTTAAAGCAAAAGATTTTTTTCTTTTTTGATCTTTTGCTTTTAACGGTAAAAGGAGAGATTTGGGGTCTTTTAGACCTCAGATCTCTCCATAAAGAGGACCTATCATGCTGTATTATCGCAAGGGATATTTACATTCCTTGCGATAGCAATAAAAGTGATCATAACTTTTTTTAAAGGGACAGTGTAAAAATTAATAAAATGTTATAAAAAAAATATTGTAAAGCGCCTCTGTCCCCGCGCGCTCGCGCACAGTAGTCAATGCATATGTAGGTTACGCCCATTTATATAAACAGTGTTTGAACCACACATGTGAGGTATCGCCGCGAACATCTGAGCGAGAGCAATAATTCTAGCACTAGACGTCCTCTGGTAACTCTAAACTGGTAACCTGTGGAAATTTTTAAAGCGTCACCTAGATTTGTGAAGTATCATAGTTTAGCACCATGCCACAAGTGTGTGCAATTTTAAAGCATGACATGTTTGGTATCCATTTACTTGATGTAACATCATCTTTCATATTATGCAAAAAAAAAATTAAGGCATATATGTTATTTTTTTATTAAAGTGTATTTCTTCTCTTTAAAAACCGCTGCGCAAAAAACGTGGCATAAAAAATTGCAATGACTGCCATTTTATTCTCTAGAGTCTCTGCTAATATATATATATATATATATATATATATATATATATATATATATATATATATATATATATGTATACTGTGTGTATATATATATCTATATATAGATATAGATAGACAATGTTTGGGGGTTCTAAGTAATTTTCTAGCAAAAAATACAGATTTTTACTGGTAAACACCAAGTGTCAGAAAAAGGCCTGGTCCCTAAGTGGGTAAGGTGATTCTAAAGTCTTTTTTTAAAATAAGAAACAAGTTTAAACTCACCTGCTCGGCCCAAAACTCCTTATCTCAGTACCTCCACTGACGCTCTTGACTCCTCCTCTTCTGAGTGTGCCCCCTGAGAAAGCCACTTGCTCTGGGAGCACACTTGCCTGCTCGATCCCAAGCTGCGCTGCCTGCGTCCATAGACACAGACAGCATGGCTTGGCACCGCCCCCTGTTCTTTTGTCACAATGGCTCCTGCTGCCTCACCAAATCTATGAGAGCGGGAAGTAAGGGGAGAGAAGAGCTGCAGACAGGCACAGCGCTGAATCGATTCAATGTTCAGGTAAATAATGGGGGTGAGGGAGATACTGATGCCTAAACATTTACATTTCTGCAAGGAATGCTTTAAGGTAAAAAAAAAAAAAATGTTCAGGTTTTGTAACTACTTTAAAGCAAAGTTAAACTATTAACATACTGTATCTTACACAAATAGTCCCTCTAGTGGTGAATATTGGGAAGGGGTTCAAACAAGTGCTGGAATTTAAACATTTGTATATTTTTCTGTTTAAATGTCAGTTATAAATAACATCTATATATTTTACAATCGGAGGCAAGTTTTATATCTCTGAAATGGGTAAAGCTCTAGGCATTTTTATTTGTATCAAAAAGGAAAAAATACATTCTAGATACAAAATCAATACATTTGTCACTGGTAGCAGAAATAACCTCCCACTATAGAAGAGATACTTTATGCCGGTAAGGTTTGTAAAATGTGTTTCCTGTCCACTTCATCAGTGCAGATGTTGTTTTATTTTGTATTCTCTAAAAAAGGGTCACATATTTTAAAATTGTATCGTCTATGTGTATTTTGATACAAAGACACAAACTATATTTATCTTTTTACAGCTTATTCTTTCTACATGGGAAGGAGGCTACAACTTACAATGTCAGAACTTAGACAGCGCGGGAGAAGCAGATGTGCGGGTAAGACATGGTCTGGGCAAAGCAAGATGAGAAGCCTCCGGGCTCTCATAAATAGACTCAACACAAGTTTACCTAATAGCTAATAGCATTCAACATACTCCGATCAGCCATAACATTATGTCCACTAACAGGTTTCATGAATTACATTGAATATCTCATTACAATGACATCTGAAAGTTGGTGGAATATTTTAGGTAACAAGTAAACTGTTGTCCCTGAAGTTGATGTGCTGAAAGCAGAAAAAATAGGCATCGTAGCTTGTTTGGAATGGGGCTGTGTAGCCATAGCCCAGTCAGGGTGTACATGCTGAGTCCACAGCCAGAAGCGCCTACAATGACCACGTGAGCATTAGAACTGGACCGCAAAGGAAGACGGTGGCCTGTCCAATGAATCACATTTTTTTTCACATCATGTGGATGGCCAGGGGGTGTCTGCTTTTCTTACCTGGGGAAAAGTTGGCACCAGGGTGCAATATGGGCAGAAGACAAGCTGGTGGAGGCAGTGTGATGCTTTGGGCAATGTTCTGCTGGTAAACTGCGAGTCCTGCCATCCATGTGAATGTTACTTGACACATACCACCTACCCAAACATTGTTGCTGACCAAGTACACCCCTTAATGGAAATAGTATTCCCTGATGGCAGTGTCCTCTTTGAGCAGGATAATGCACCCTGCCACAATGCAAATATGGTTCAAGAATGGTTTGAGGAACATAACGAGTTTGGGGAGTTGACTTGGCCTCCAAATTCTCCAGATATCCATCTGTGGGATGTGCTGAAAAAACAAGTCCAATGTATAAAGGCCCCACCTCGCAACTTACAGGCCTTAAATGATTTGCTACTGTAGGCTTGGTGCCAGTTACCACAGCATACCTTCAGTGGTCTAGTAGAGTCCATGCCTTGATGGGACAGGGCTGTTTTGGCAGCATAGGCAAGACTTTCTTAAAGCGGGGGTCCACCCACACCGCCAAAAAAAAAAAAATATTAAAAGCCAGCAGCTACAAATACTGCAGCTGCTGACTTTTAATACATGGCCACTTACCTGTCCCAGGGTCCAGCGATGTCGGCAGGCGACGCCGAGAACCCGCTCGGTTCTCAGCAGCTGCCGCCACCATCCTAGGTGAGGGAATCAGGAAGTGAAGCATTGTGGCTTCACTTCCCGGTTCCCTACTGCGCATGCGCGAGTCGCGCTGCGCGTCCCAAGTGGTCCCCGCTCTCTCCTGGGAGCTGTGTGTTCCCAGGAGACAGCGCGGTGGGGACGGGAAGAGGCGTAGACTCCCATGGGAGTCTATGCCGGAAGTGGGTGCAAATACCTGTCTTAGACAGGTATATGCACCCCCCTCCCCCCTGAAAGGTGCCAAATGTGACATCGGAGGGGGGGGGGAGGGTTCCGAAAAGCGGAAGTTAGATTTTTGTGTGGAACTCCGCTTTAATATTGGGTGCATGGTCAAAGTTATGGCTGGTCGGTGTATAATGTATAAAACAAATACTTATCTGCTGAGTTCTTTGTTGGGAATATTGTAGGACAGCAGTGAAAAGATGGTTCCACTTAAAACAGGAGAAATAAACAACAGACGTGCAAAATTTCACTAAATCATATCTTTTTGGTATCAAAATTGGAATAAAGTGTGAGCTGTCCTGGAAGATTCCTGGAAAGGTAGTTATCGGGCAAGGGCAAACGCTCATTTTCCAGTCATCTTTCAGAACAGTTCTGGAGAAGAAAATAAATCTAACTATGATGGGAAACCCTCTTGGAGAATTTTACAATTGAAGGCCTGATTATGGCTAAATAGGGGTTTTAATTACAAGCGAATGATCTGAATAATACCGCCCTTAACTCAAAATCACCCCCACTGCGCCAATGGATGGAGTGTACAATGATGAAGAGTGAGATCAAGTGAATGGCCCACTCAGTGTGCAAACAAATCAAAACTTAACGAAAAGTAATGAAAAAAGTATATATGGTGTGACAAAATAAATAAAATAAAATAAATAAATAAATAAATAAACCGAGCTGCCCCTTTAAATAATTATCAAGAGTATAGTATTATTTGATCTCATGTAACAAATGCCCACCTAAATACACAAGAACAAATAAGAGGCGCTCATATACCTAATGGTGAAAATCTAAATAAGTGTTAACATGTCACCAAATAATGACTACATTAAAGTGTGTACATATATGGACTGAATAACGTGATAAATCAATACACAAATTAATCCTGTGTGACAGTGAATTAAATAGTGCCAAACAACTTATAATGCTTATGCAAATCAGGTAAAAAAATCACCAATTAATGTGACATACCCAATAACAAAATTATTACAGTGCAATATAATTTAATAAGACACATCAGTCCTTGAATCTTTTGTGACAAAAAATGCGTGATTAAATCTGTGACAGAAAAATCCACATAGATCTTCTGAGGTGCAGTGATCCTGGTAGTGTAAACTCAAAACGTCCTTCACCTCACCAACGTGAAAACGTGAATCCACTCCCAATGGAATCTCACTCACCAAATATTTTTGCCAGCACTCTCATGCACGGCAAAATACGCTTAAGAATCACACTCCAGAGTGATCGAATAGTAATTAGGCCACCATGGTTAGGATCAATCCACATGTAAAAGAATATGAAGAACTCACATAGCGTAAACCAGCACGGCAAATTTTATTTAGAACCACTACAATCTTCCATAAAACCACTCACATTTTAAAAGATAAATGACAGCAGTAAAACCAGTGCAGTTCACAGCAGCTTCAAAATTCAGTGGATACACTCAAAACAGCAAATGGTCACGGCGGATTCGAGATGTGCAAATGCCAGGACTCACGGTCCCTCTCACCCCCTTCGTGGAGCGCCGTACAGCCAAAATCTCTCCTTCCTCGAGTGCGGCTCTCAGCGTAGCTCGTCAGACCTTACAGCCACGCCCCCGACATGTTTCGTCATAGATTTGACTTATTCATGGGATTGGCTGAATAGGCTGCCCATCATCCCTTAAATCTCCTCCTCACTAGCTTCCCATAGGTCAGTGAGTCCGCATGCGCACATCTCGTGTCCCCGATCTAACAATAGAGCAGAGATCACAGCGCGCCGTTACATAGGGATGCGGCTTGCCTTTCTTTCGTTAAGGACTAGTTACAACTCAAAAGCATACGAATGGTTCGACTCTAATACAATCTCCCTAATACTACACGTGGTCACAACCTTGCGGGTGCGATCACATATCACCTACATCCTTATTTCAAACCGATGTCTTATAACAGACACAACAGCCTGAAATTCCCTGAAACTAACGTTTGTACTCCCATTGCTGGACTAGCACACTCCTGGATATTCAATCTTCAAAATAAAATCTTCAAAATAAAATAATGTAAACCTTATTCAACTTGTGAGTCATGATGGATATTTATTCCTCTGGTATACGATTTTATTTTGAAGATTGAATATCCAGGAGTGTGCTAGTCCAGCAATGGGAGTACAAACGTTAGTTTCAGGGAATTTCAGGCTGTTGTGTCTGTTATAAGACATCGGTTTGAAATAAGGATGTAGGTGATATGTGATCGCACCCGCAAGGTTGTTGTGACCACGTGTAGTATTAGGGAGATTGTATTAGAGTCGAACCATTCGTATGCTTTTGAGTTGTAACTAGTCCTTAACGAAAGAAAGGCAAGCCGCATCCCTATGTAACGGCGCGCTGTGATCTCTGCTCTATTGTTAGATCGGGGACACGAGATGTGCGCATGCGGACTCACTGACCTATGGGAAGCTAGTGAGGAGGAGATTTAAGGGATGATGGGCAGCCTATTCAGCCAATCCCATGAATAAGTCAAATCTATGACGAAACATGTCGGGGGCGTGGCTGTAAGGTCTGACGAGCTACGCTGAGAGCCGCACTCGAGGAAGGAGAGATTTTGGCTGTACGGCGCTCCACGAAGGGGGTGAGAGGGACCGTGAGTCCTGGCATTTGCACATCTCGAATCCGCCGTGACCATTTGCTGTTTTGAGTGTATCCACTGAATTTTGAAGCTTCTGTGAACTGCACTGGTTTTACTGCTGTCATTTATCTTTTAAAATGTGAGTGGTTTTATGGAAGATTGTAGTGGTTCTAAATAAAATTTGCCGTGCTGGTTTACGCTATGTGAGTTCTTCATATTCTTTTACATGTGGATTGATCCTAACCATGGTGGCCTAATTACTATTCGATCACTCTGGAGTGTGATTCTTAAGCGTATTTTGCCGTGCATGAGAGTGCTGGCAAAAATATTTGGTGAGTGAGATTCCATTGGGAGTGGATTCACGTTTTCACGTTGGTGAGGTGAAGGACGTTTTGAGTTTACACTACCAGGATCACTGCACCTCAGAAGATCTATGTGGATTTTTCTGTCACAGATTTAATCACGCATTTTTTGTCACAAAAGATTCAAGGACTGATGTGTCTTATTAAATTATATTGCACTGTAATAATTTTGTTATTGGGTATGTCACATTAATTGGTGATTTTTTTACCTGATTTGCATAAGCATTATAAGTTGTTTGGCACTATTTAATTCACTGTCACACAGGATTAATTTGTGTATTGATTTATCACGTTATTCAGTCCATATATGTACACACTTTAATGTAGTCATTATTTGGTGACATGTTAACACTTATTTAGATTTTCACCATTAGGTATATGAGCGCCTCTTATTTGTTCTTGTGTATTTAGGTGGGCATTTGTTACATGAGATCAAATAATACTATACTCTAAATAGGGGTTTTATTCTAGAATGTCTGAAGTGATCACAAACCATGCCAAAGATCTTAGGAGCACATAAAAACACTTCAGTGGGCTACTGCTCCATAAAACACACCAGAGCAATAAACCCAAAAACATCTAATGTGTGTACTCTGCTTTGGGTTTGCTTTATACGAAGGGCCTTGTATGGATTGGGGGGGACCCCATGCTGTTTTTTTCTGTGATTTTTTTTTTAATGCCAGAAATTCTTTTCTTTACATTCAGCTGGCAGCGGGGAACCCCACTGAAAGCTGATGACTCATTGGTCGCTAAGGACATCGTGGCTTCCCACTCCTTAACAACCATGTTGTTTTACTTTACAAACTTTGAAGTTTTTCTTTTTCTTTTACTGTGTATACTGTTTAAAATCCACTAATACACTGCATCACCCTGCTCTGCACATGCAAGGGGTGACGTCACTTCCAGGATGTGGGCGGAGGAGGCCATTCATTTTGAAGGGCTCACCAATGAACTAAAACCTTGCACCTCCAAAACACCTGCATTGCAGCACACTACAATGCATGATAATGCACTACCATACATTTGTTGTGTGCTACATCAGATTTTAGGACTGCATTGTGGTGCTTTGGCAGCCCATTCAAATACATTTGTTGCCTTAACGCAACATGCTGTGACGTGCATGCCCTAATGCAGCACAACAGACCAGATAGGTCTGAGCCCTGAATATTTTTGGGAAGGGAAGCGTGTGTTTGAAACAGATGATCTAGTGGAATTTAAAGGTAGCCCTAACGTTACATACTTGAGTAATGGAAGTGTTAATTTCCACCAAAGGTTTTTTTAATGTGTTGCATGTAAAGATCACGTGTTCATCTTACTTTACAGGTGGCCAAAGTGCTGTGGTGGTATTATTTTTCCAAAGCAATTGAATTTATGGACACAATTTTCTTTGTTTTACGGAAAAAGAATAGCCAAATCACTTTCCTCCATGTTTATCACCATGCCACAATGTTCAATATATGGTGGTGTGTTCTCAACTGGATTCCATGTGGACAAAGTAAGTGTTAAGCTAAAATGAAATGAGCAATTTATATGAGACTTGCAGTACCATAAACTGTGCAATCAGTTTTACACTATATT
Source organism: Lithobates septentrionalis (assembly GCA_037952835.1). Classification (NCBI taxonomy): domain Eukaryota; kingdom Metazoa; phylum Chordata; class Amphibia; order Anura; family Ranidae; genus Lithobates; species Lithobates septentrionalis. Next base: position 1,297,053 of record JBBDGP010000244.1, read on the forward strand.
ACCAAAAGTATTGGGACGCTAGCCTGTACATGCACATCAACTTTAATGGCATCCCTACCTGCGTATGTAGGGTTCAGTATTGAGTTGAATCACCCTTTGCAGCTGCAGGGTTTAGGAGGGTGTCTATGGGAATGTTTGACCATTCTTCCAGAAGCGCATTTGTGAGGTCAGTTGAAGAGAAGGCCTGGTTCACATTTCCTGCTCTTTTTTTTTTTTTTTAACAACAAGGTTGGTCTTTATTGAAAAAAGAGACATGGTATGATACAGATACTTCTTGACAAGTGTCCTAGCAGTTACACCAAAAAATTGCAATAACATACATGTGAGGAATCTAGAAAATAGACATAACGCCCTGCGTTAACAGGTGTCTTACTCCTTCAGAATAAACATCCATTAAACATGGGGGGCCTTGGGAAGAGGGGGGGAGGGAGAGGGGCCAGGGGGGGGTGAGTTCGAGGGGCCAGGGAGGGGGGGGGGGGCTCCAGAGAAAAGCATAAATACAACAGATTCGACATGTCTGTAGGGAGCAAGTGTCTATCGACAGATTGACTAAGTGGGATCGGTCCATGGCTGCCAAATCCTCTCATACTTCGTGGGACACTCTTTACTCATGTATGTCAGCTTATATAATGGCAGTAGCGCATTAACTGAGTTTTCCCACGCCCTTATAGTTGGGGGCAAACGGAATGTCCATTTCAACAGGATCTCTTTTTTGGCATAGAAGAGTAGAAGCGAGATCAGCGTCTTAGTATATCTAGGCCTTTGTTCGTCATCTTGTACACCTAACAGTGCTAGTTCAGCCGTTAAGGGAGAATCTATCTGTAGGCGAACATTAATATACTCTCCCACCACGGCCCAAAACCGTGTCAGCCTGGGGCAGGTCCAAAACATGTGGAAGTAAGTGCCCTCAGGTGAGTGACAGCGCAGGCAGTTCTGAGAACGTAGCGGATAGATTCTGTGCAGTCTGAGGCGTATAGTACACCCTATATAAGAATTTAGTTTGTATTAATTTGTCCCTAGAGGATATCACTAGTTTAGAGCTATTCTCAAAACATTCCTCCCAGGTCTCTCTATCCAAGTCAGGTAAATCCGCCTTCCATTTATCCCACAGGGCATCCATTTTAGGCGAGTCTGTCTGAAGGATAGCCAAGTATACAGCAGAGAGGGGTTTACTGATGGATTCCTGTGCCAGCAACTCAATAGGGTCCGCCTTAAGAGTGGGGGCGATGGGAATTGTGCTCTGGATGCATGGCGCAGTTGGTGATATCTGAACGCCATCCATGCAGGGAGTCCATATTTGTCCACCAGGGCCCTAAACGAAAAAAGAGAGCCTATTTGTATTACATCACGCAACACCTTGATGCCATAGCGGGCCCAAAGTTGTGGGTCTGGGATAGTCCTGAAGTGGGGGAGAGAGGGATTACCCCACAGGGGAAAGTAGGGAGACCACCTATTAGGACGCAAGAATCGTCGCCTGGCCACTCCCCACACCCGCAAGGTAGCTCTAGTTGGGATCGGTAGGGAAGGGTATGCCGAGGGGCCTCTGTACACCAGATTACCAAGTTCAGTAAGAGATCCCACTATGGTCGCCTCCAGGCAGACTGCCGCATTGGCCCTTGATTGTAAAAACCACCATCTCACCGTGACAAGCATAGCTGCCAAATAATACACCAACAGGTTAGGCACAACTCACAGGAAGCTGAAGGGTCGGTCTGACCAACCGGGGGAGGCCTGCAAGTCCCGTGTCACCCTGATTCCCTAGATACACAAATTCTTCCACCCATTGTAAGGGAATTAGTGACCCTGTTGCCCTGGCCTGAACATCCAAGGGGAACAAGGCAGATTTGGACCAATTAATACGGATCCCTGAATACCTACTAAATTCATCGAAGATCTCAAGTCCTGCACTCAGTGAGGATGCATCATTGTGGAGATATAGCAGGGTATCATCCGCATACAGTGATATCTTCTCCTCCAGAGGGCCAACCCGGAGCCCCACAATGTGATCAGACTCTCTAACCGCGACCGCCAGGGGCTCCAGAGCCAGAGCAAATAAGCTGGGGGATAGCGGGCACCCCTGACTGGTTTTCCTCTGAAGGAGAAAATAATCTGAGAGGGTATCTTTTACACGGATCCTTGCCCAGGGGCTTGATACAGCAGGCTCAACCAGTGGAGGAACCTCGGACCGAACCAGAATCGTTGCAGGACCTCCCACAGGTACCCCCACTCCACGGAGTCAAAAGCCTTCTCTGCGTCCAGAGAGGCTATGACTCTTATACCACTGTTGCTATGGGAAGTAGCGAGATTAAGGAATAGGCGACGGATATTAATGTCCGTGCCCTTCCGTGTCATGAACCCCATCTGGTCAATATGAACCAGGTCGTCCATTACCTTACCAAGCCGAATGGCCAGTATTTTTGCCAGCAGTTTGGCATCTGCATTAATCAATGAAATCGGCCTTTTAGGAGGCACACTCCTTGGGCACCAACACCACTATCGCATCAAGAATTGACTCGGGGAGAGAACTTAGTGTTGAGAATTGCTTCAGCAATGTAGTAAGCCTGGGAGCCAACAATTGAACAGTTGAATAGAATTCAATAGGGATCCCGTCTGGCCCAGGGGCTTTCCCCGACTGCATAGAGCCCAGCGCCTTCTGGACCTCCTCCAAGGAGATGTCTTCATCCAGTTTCTCCCTTTTTGCTGATTCCAAAGTTGGAAGCAAAACCCGATCCAGGTACCGAAGCAGCTCAAGGTTGTCATAGGAGACTCTAGAGGAGTACAGGGTTTGGTAAAAGTCCAGGAACCTTTCACTAATTTCAGTAGGTGTCGTCAGTAGACGGCCATCTGGATCCCTCAGCCTGCCAATGTGGGTCACTGCGTGCTGTCCCCTAGCCAACCAGGCCAGCAACCTCCCGTTTTTGTCCCCAAATTCAAAACCCTTTGGGCACCGTCCAACATAGTTTTTTTTAGTGAGATCTATTCTAAGCAAGGATAGGTCCCTCAGGGTGTCTTGCCAGACTATATAATTAGCTTGCACAGGAGATCGCACATACGCGGCCTCTTTAAATTTTGCCTGCTCCTCCAGTTGTCTCAGAGACTGCACAGATGGTCTCTTCCGCCGAGCTATATGTTTGATATATTACCCTCTAAGCCAGGCCTTAAAGGTATCCCAAAGTATCATGGTTCCCGCAGACTCTGTATTTTTTAACCAGAAGCTGCATAGGGCCTCCGGCAGCTCCTCCTGAATCTCAGAGTCCATGATCCAGTACCTGGACAGCCTTCATACCCTTCCGCCTTCCACATGAGAGGTCCGAATGGTAATGGACAGGGGGGCATGATCAGAAATGCCCCTCGATAGGATCTCAGTAGAAATCACCCTCTTCAGCATAGCCTGAGAGGCAAAAGCCAGGTCAATATGTGACATGGGCCGGTACGTGGTACAGAGGCAAGTATATTCCCTGTCTGAGGGGTGGAAATGGTGCCAGACGTCTGTCATATGGAAGGCGGATGCCCAGCGAGAAAGTCCATGTTGCTGGGGACCTGAGGCGTGCATTCTGGCCAGATCTCTAGAGGGCACCATATTAAAATCCCCCATAAGCAATACATTATCAACATTGTACATCGTAATCTGTTGCATCAACACATGGAGCACATCAATATCGACAGGTGGGGGCAGATATATACCCCCTAGTACATAAGGGATTTCTGAGATCAATGCATGTAAAATAATATATCTACCACTGGGGTCAAGCTTAACATTGATGAGCTGAAAGGGCAAGGATCTATGCACTAGGACGCCGACTCCCCTAGCATAGTTAGAGTAGGGTGCGTGATAGTGAACACCGACCCAAGCCCTCTTCAGACTCCTGACTCGGGAGCACACTAGATGCGTCTCCTGCAGGATACACACTTGCGGGTGAAGTTTCCGCAGATAATTCAGCACTAAAGAGCGCTTAATGGCCCCCGCAGGTTCCAGGACACTATCAAACACCATGGGGTATGCATGTCAATATAGTGAAGGAGGCGGAAAATTGGCCCCATGTGGATCCAGCGAGCCAGGGGGAAGGCCATCTCGGTCCCCCAGAGTCAATGGAGTCCGGTGGGGTAAAACCCATGGTTGGCAACTGCCAACCCCCCCTCCCCCCACCCCATGCACCTCAGAACAATGAGATGCATTTAAGACCCATAACACCCATAGTCTTAAGACTAAAACCTCAGGTTGGGGATGTGCAACCAGGTAGGGACATATCACATCCAACAAAAAAAAGGAAAAGAGGGGGAAAAAACCCCTCAAAAAGGTCCCGTTTCAGAGCCATTGGAGTGCAATAGTACATGAAGTAGAGATATATTCACCTGACTGGGCAGGGGAACACACTTCAGAGTCAGTTACGATGAACAAACATACAAAAGGACTAAAGGAGAAATCCAAGGGAGGCAGAACTAGGGAGAAATAGAGCTTATAGTCATCTGTGTAGGAACAGTCATGAGCACATGTCCGAAGGAGCTTAAGAGCCCACATCAGCATGGAAGGTGGTAACAAAGTTTCCCTCACGCCTCCATCCCATCAACAGAGCATAATGGACAGGGGGAATCTATGCATAGCTCAACAAGGGGGAAAAGTTCCACTTACCAGCAATAGCAACACAAGATGACCGACCCCAGATCTTCCACAATGCCATATATCAGGTTGCTGGGATCAGTAGTGCTATGGAGGTGGCGCTTCCAGCCAGGCAGAGGCTTCCTTAGGATTGGCAAAGAAGCGCACTGTCTCCCCATCCACTACCTGCAGTTTTGCCAGGAACAGGACGCTGTACTTGAGCCCCTTGGATCATAGGGCAGCTTTCACACTGTCGAAGGACCGGCGCTGTCTCTGGGTCTCCATCGTATAGTCTGGAAACATCAGGAGCTTCACGTTGCGGTAAGGCAGTTCTCCGGCCGCTCAAGCAGCTCGTAGTAGCTCATCCCGGTCTCGAAAGTTGAGCAACTAGAGTATTAGGGTGCAGGGAGGTGCTCCCTCAGGTCCGGGCTTGAATGGGACACAATGGGCCCACTCGACGGCAAAGTATGGGGAAAGCTTGGCTGCCAGCAGCAGGGAACGCAGTAGATCTTCAGTAAATAGAGCGGGGGACCGACCCTCAAAACCCTCCGGGAGTCCCACAATCCTGAGATTGTTTCAGCGGCTCCTATTCTCTGCGTCCTCTGCTCTGTACTCTAGTGCCTTAACCTTTGTTTGCAGAGCCCGGATGGAGGCCGCATGATCGGTCACAGTATCTTCCCCCTCTCCCACACATCACTCAGTTTCGGCCACCCAGGAATTCTTGGTGAATCAAGCCCACGTCCATCTGGACCTCCTCTATCTTGGAGGTTAAGGCAGTTTGGCATGAGGTGATAGCTGCCATAACCTCCGGAATGCCCGGAGGCGCTGGGACGGCTCCCTCCTCGTGGTCAGTTTGAAACGCCATGTTGGAAAGGCGCGCAGGGGAGCCCAGGACACAAGAGACCGGAGTGGTTTCTGCCGATACACATGAGGGGAATCTCAGCCGCTTACCCCTCTTCTGACTAGAAGGCATACAGGGATAATAGGATCCTCTCGATCCACTCAGTCACTAGGTGCGGATGGCTAAACGGATCGCACTCCAGGAGAGCTCAGAAAACACGTCTGCTCAGTCCACAATCCCTGCCACGCCCCTTGTGTCACATTCCCTGCTCTTATTCATCCCAAAGGTTTTCTATTGGGTTGAGGTCAGGACTCTGTGCAGGCCAGTCAAGTTCCTCCACCCCAAACTCGCTCATCCGTGTCTTTATGCACCTTATTTGTGCACTGGTGCGCAGTCATGTTGGAACAGGAAGGGGCCATCCCAAACTGTTCCCACAAAGTAGGGAGCATGAAATTGTCCAAAATGTTTTGGTATGCTGACGCCTTAAGAGTTCCCTTCACTGGAACAAGGGGCCAAGCCCAACTCCTGAAAAACAGCCCCACACCATAATCCCCCCTCCACCAAATGATTTGGACCAGTGCACAAAGCAAGGTCCAGAAAGACATAGATGAGTGAGTTTGGGGTGGAGGAACTTGACTGGCCTGCACAGTCCTGACCTCAACCCATTAGAAAACCTTTGTGATGAATAAGATCGGAGACTGTGAGCCAGGCCTTCTCGTCCACATCAGTGCCTGACCTCACAAATTCTTTTTCGGGAAGAATGGTCAAACTTTCATATAGACACATTCCTAAACCTTGTGTACAGCCTTCCTAGAAGAGTTGAAGCTGTTATAGCTGCAAAGGGTGGGCCAACTCAATATTGAACTATACGGACTAAGACTCCATTAAAGTTCATGTGTGTGCAAAGGCAGGTGTCCCAATACTTTTGACAATACAGTGTAATGCTGACAGGTTCAGGTACTAATCCTGGCTGTCATAGATTTGACTGGAATTACACTTTGTCTTAACCACTTTCTGAATTCCGAATTCTTATTAAATAGAGCTCATCAGTTTGCCAGAAAGGTTGTTTTGTTCTTTGGTGAAACAGTAAATTATATACAAATGACATCTGAGTAAGCTTTTATTTAAAAAAAAAAAACGTACCCCAGAGGCTGATATAAAGGACAAAAATGAATCCATTAGTATACCACTAAATGTATTTTTCAGTGTAAGTGACTAAATTTTACTTGGTATCAACATCTTGCAGTCCCTGTACAGCAAAGCTTAGACTGGGGGAGGCAGAAGCAACCAAAGAGTTATGCAATTCAAATGTTTACGAGGAGTTCAGATTTAAAACGAGCAAGCATACAAGAAGGCATTAAACAAAGGCACTGTAAAAGGTTACGTCATTTAAAGAAGTTGAGAAAGCTTGACCCAAGATGATCCAGTTAATCCAATTATGACATGTTGATTACACAGATTTTGTGGCTAAAAAAAAAAAGTCAGCTTAAGTAAAAATCGAATAAAGACTTCACACCATTGCTGTAGAACTTGTAAATAATTGGGGTTTGTCCACAAATGTGTTTGCTATAAATGTAAAATATTAGAAGACGTTGAATACACAGTTTAATAAGAAACTATAATAAAGGAGAGAATATGGCCAAGTGTTGCCCAACATTAACCATGTACAGAACCACTGGCCTACCTGTCCTAGTATGAGTCTGACACAGTTTCCTAGTTGTTACAGTGTTCCATCACATACTAATCACAAATTTCCTGTACACAGAGGAAGTGGAAGGGTAAGGGGAGAAATCAGTTAGGTTTGCTCCCGAAAAAACAAAACTGACTTTTAACCATGCATAGCATAACAGATCTGAACTCCAGCACACCAAGTTTACACTTCAATACACATTCCAGCATAGAGATATGAAACAACATATAGAAAATTATCCAAAACTATTTTCCCTTTCTAAACTACAGACCTGTCAAGTCCCCAGGAAACTTAGGAGTCACTCAATATTTTGGTAGTCCCCTGGGAGCTTGAGCTTGTCTCTTTCTTTGGGCTCCTGGTGTTCTGTGGACTCAGCACATGTCCGGTACGCCAAGGCTACTCATCAGCAATGCAGAGCAGACTCTTCGTAGATGATACACAATGAGCTGTCAATAGAATATTGATCTAGAGTAGGGATATCCAAACTTTATAAACAAAGGGCCAGTTTACTATCCTTCCAACTTTAGGGGGGTCGGACCGTGTCCAGTGGGGAAAGAAAATGTCCTGCTGTCAGTAGGAGAAAACAATTCCTTATCATTGGTATTAGGGGGAGTATAGATGCCCTATCATTGGTGCCTGTGGGAGGAATAGTGCCCTATCATTGGTATCAATAAGTGCCTTATCGTTGGTGTCAGTGGGAGGAATAGTGCCCCATCATTGGTATGGGAGGAATGGTGCCCAACTGTCAGGAACTCTGTCCCATTGTTACTGACAGTGGGTGGTATAATGGCTCAAAGACCAAATAAAAGCAAGCAAAGGGCCGCAGTCTGGAGACCACTAATGTAGAAGAGCAGAGACTGGTCTGATGGTGGCTGTCCCCAATGGCACAGGTAAATCATTGAGCTGGACAGCTCCAGTCATTTTTTTATTTTATGTTTTGCAGATAGAGTGGGAAAGGTGTTAACCTCTAAAGTTTTTACTTCTGCCAACAGTGAACAAGACAGGAAGTCAGGGGGAAATCTCCTCTACAGAGAAAGAAACAGAACAGGAAATAAGGGGAAATCCCCCAAATGAAGGAACACTTAAAATAATATAGATCATTTATTGAAAATGAAGCAATACAGTTGAAGTAAATGATTAATCTTAGATTACAGCTGACCCTTGATTCATTTGTTGTTATTCACTCTAAATCACACTTTCTGGTAAATGCTAGGATGTAAAGACTCCCTTGTGTTATGTTTCTCGCTTTGCCTGTATGCTTGTTGAAAAATAAAGTATTAAAAAATAAAAAGTCACCTGGAAAACTCAGTCTCTTGGGGGCTCAACCAAATCTCCAATGGTCTCCTGTGATGCTGTGAACTTCCTGGAGAATAAGCATTTGTTCTTCTGGTACTTGTTCCCATATACTAAACTTCAAGGAGTGGAGGGCTGAAGCAGAGACTGATATATGGACAAATTTTGGGGATTGGACGAATACTGTGAAAAGAATCTTGAATGTTTTGTTAATTTATTTAAATGAAATGGCATGCATTTTGTTTAGTGTAGCTACACCACGCTAGATACCACTACCGTATCAACCTAGTAGACTTCTGCCAGGGTTCCCTAAATCCACTTCTGTCCTACAGAATTGCACAAACTAGATGGTGTTTGGGATTGTGTTACTTTGTAGCCATGGGGCATATATTCCAACAACAAATCCTACACCTCCATTCTCTTTGCACCACCATGTTTTGTGAATTGTGTTTTTTCCCTGCTATTGTGTATGCCGCAAAAGAGTGTCAGATAGTTGGACCAACCTCCTTTCCTTTAGGCCTTGTTCATACTTGGTAAAATAAACATGCCTATAGCGTTAATGCAAGTTTTTAGTTGAGTTTGCGCCGCGTTTAACACACGTTAAAAGGGGAGTTAACAATCATCCCTAAATGCCCTATGCGCATTTGACGAGCGTTAACAATGCACCCCAGATGCCTAGGTTTTTTCATGGCTGCTTTGAATAAGGCCTAACACTCTGCAAACGTGCCACAAATTGCAAACTCTCTACAACAGTGTTTCTCAAACCTTTTTGTCTTGTCGCGCACCAAAAAGATCTAAACATCTTCATGGCATACTTCAAAAGATTTAACAATTTTTGTGGTGAAGAACTTATTTATTTTTACATATATATGTATTTTGAAGTTTCTTGTGAAGGATGTGCCTGCTTTCGAGTGCAAATCAGATTGAAGCGATTGTAATCTTCTTTGTACATTCGCTTGCTTTCTTGCTTTTCATTTAACAGTTTCTCTGTCAGAGTTCCAGACTTGATTAAGTATTTCTCCATCGCTAAACAATGAACAAATGTTATTTATAAGCATCAAAGTTAGAATGGAACGGTCTCTATTATTATAATATAATTAGAGTGATCAAGTTCTCCCGTGATCTCGCACAAGTATCGCGTTACATAAGGAACCAATGAATGACAAACTGACAGAGACTGCGTTTTTCTATATGTTACTTTTTTAACTTTTGCGACATTGATTTACCATTTAATTTTTCGATATGTTCAAGGTCAGTGCGTTCTGAGGCTCAAGCGCTAGAGCTGTAAAAACGCCAGATGCCGGTAAAAGGTGTTAAACGTGATTTAACGAGGCTGAACGCTTTAAGCCTCGTTAAATGCAATCCCTATGGGAGCCCATTGATTTGAATAGAAGTTGCACCTGAAGTCGGATCCAGATGATTCGACTTGTGGGTCGACTTGTGTGCTGAGAATCTTGAAGGGGAAGCCTGCCAAAATTTTGCATGAGGTCCCCCCCAAGATCCATATCATACCCTTATCCAAGCACATAGCCCGGCAGGTCAGGAAAGCGGAGGGGGACGAGCGGGCGCCCCCCCCCCCCCTTGGACCATATCAGACCACATGCCCTCAACATGGTGGATTGGTGCTTTGGGGCAGAGGGGGCCCCTGTGCCCCCCCACCCCAAAGCACCTTGTCCCCATGTTGATGAGGACAAGGGCCTCTTCCCGACAACCCTTGCCCGGTGGTTGTCGGGGTCTGCGGGCGGGGACTTATCGTGATCTGGAAGCCCCCTTTAACAAGGGCCCCCCCAGATCACAGCCTCACACCCTAGGTGAATGAGTATGTGGTACACGCCTACCCATTCACCTAAAAAAAAAAAAGTGTCAAAAATAAACACACTACACAGGTTTTTAAAGTATTTTATTAGGGCAGCTCCGGCTCTTCTCCCTCTTCTGGCGATGTGTTCTCTCCTCTCTGGTTCTTCTCCCTTCTGCGCTGTCCTGTCCCTCCGCTATCTTCTGCTCTTTTGCTGGGTCTTCTCCCTCTGTTCTTCTTCCGATGTTGACTCGACGAGATCTCCCGGTGTAATGCTGGCTCTGCCATGTGTAATGACTTATATTGGCATGGGGCGGGGCCACCCGATGACGTAAGTTAGAGACCACGCCCCTTGGGACATCATCACCCCATCATGCCCCAGGTGATGACGTCACAAGGAGCGTGGCCTATAACTTAGTCATCATGTGGCCCCGCCCCATGCCAATATAAATCATTGCACACTGCGGACCCAGCATTACACTGGGAGATCGCGTCGAGACAAAATTCGAAGAAGAACAGAGGGAGAAGACCCAGCAAAAGAGCAGAAGATAGCGGAGAGAGAAGACAGCGCAGAGGGGAGAAGAACCAGAGAGGAGAGAACACGTCGCCAGAAGAGGGAGAAGAGCTGGAGCTGCCTTAATAAAAATACTTTAAAAACCTGTGTAGTGTGGTTATTTTTGACACTTTTTTTTTTTAGGTGAATGGGTAGGGGTACGATGTACCCCATACTCATTCACTTAGGGTGGGGGACCGTAATCTGGGGTCCCCTTGTTAAAGGGAGCTTTCAGATCACAAGTCCCCGCCCGCAGACCCCGACAACCACTGGGCAAGGGTTGTCGGGAAGAGGCCCTTGTTCTCATCAACATGAGGACATGGTGCTTTGGGGTGGGGGGACGTAGGGGCCCCCTCTGCCCCAAAGCTCCAACCCTCCATGTTGAGGGCATGTGGCCTGGTATGGTCCGGAGGGGGGGGGGGGGCGCTCACTCGCTTGTCCCCCCCCCTTTCCTGACCTGCCAGGCTGCGTGCTCGGATAAGGGTCTGGTATGGATCTTGGGGGGAACCTCACACAAAATTTTGGCAGGGTTTCTCTTCAAGATTCTCAGCACAAGTTGCACCGCAAGTCGGATCATCTTGATCCGACTTCTGGTGCGACTTCTATTCAAATCAATGGGCTCCCATAGGGAACCATTGATTTCGAATGGAGACAGAAACGTGGCCAAAAGCTAGCGTGGCTAAACGTGCATTGATGCCAATGTAAAACGTGAAAAAAATTGCGTTTTTAACGCACTTTTTTCCTGGCATCGGTACTAGCTTTGCAGCTCGTTTTTTAAAACGTCCGTGGGTATGTAGCCTAAATAGAAGGAGTTTAGATGCTTTAACTCCTTCCAAACTCCACATGAAGTACCATTTTTGAAGCGCAGCAACACAAAGCAAACTCTTCACGTCTTGATAATGTTGACAAACACTATGTGCTGTCCATATTATCAATTGCAGGCTGCTTTACTTTGAGTTTGGGGAACATTTTTAACTTTTCGCAAACTCCTGCTTTTAATGTCAATGTGAACAGGGCCTTACAGCAGGTATCACTAAATTGTGAACCATGGTCCAGACACAGACGGGGAGAAGTTCTATCTGGACCACCAGCCAGGCTGCAGCATAGGTTTCCCCCTACTCTGCAGTGATTAGTTGTTAGAACCTCAGTATTATAATAACCAAAGACGTCATGTCATGCGTGTGCCCTGCCTCCAGCGTCACGGGTGGATGGAAGTGTCCAGTCCTGCAGCCTGCTCTGCCTCTCGGCTCCTGCCTTTTTCCTTCCTGTCAATAAAAGGTATGGGGGCAATGTGATGGGGACACCTGATGTAAGGGGGTCCTTGGACCTCTGCTAGAAGAAAATTCCAATTACAGGACCTCTATGAATTATAATGGAACACCCCTGCTTTACAACATAAGTCCAGATTAGACAGACCATGCAATTTTGGAATATCCTTTATTCATCATCAATCCATTTGCTATATGTATTCTAGAGAAGAGAAGAGGTATGCGGTGTTCAGTAAGACATGGCACTGAGGCAGAATGAGCTATTTTTTAGCCTGGCTACACTACTGAAATGGGATTAATTTAATTGAAAGCTGTGTGATACTGCACATTATTGTTCTTTGTAGTGTGCAATTAAATAGCGCCTCTTACCTAGATAGTAGTCTGATATATAGGAGTTATTCTGACACAATTTTATTTACATTTTTCAGGTAATTGTATCACAGTCAAACTTATTACTGATGTAAAATACAGTTTTAGACTTATTTCTTGTACAGCATTTGCTATAATGTGTCTCTGTTTCCTTCAAATGCTAATACAGGTTTCTTTGGACCTACCCTGAACAGTTTCATCCATGTTCTCATGTATTCCTACTATGGCCTGTCAGTTATTCCATCCATGCACAAATACCTCTGGTGGAAGAAGTATCTTACTCAGGCCCAGCTGGTAGGTAATGTCCATCCACTAAAAACACATAATTAGAACAGTACCAGAGTAGCATTTCTTTAGACAGCAACCCTTTAAGCAAGTTCATCTCTATGCACTCTTCAAAGTCCCGGTTTTGAAAATTGTGCTAGAAATTAATTTTTTAAGGTTCCCAGACATAACACAATAAAAATAGAAATTTATTACACAATTTCACCATAAAAAAAACATAGGTACAGATAAAACAATGAACAAGCTGCTACAGGAATGTTCAAAAATTCCTCCCACACAAAACAATAATTCCCCAAGGGTATCCCACATCAAGTAATTATAACATACAGATATGTATATATGATAAACAGGGAGGGGCTCAACCACATGCTGACTTAAAAACAAAAGCATTTCTACATTGGGGATATCCAGACGGGGAAATATTTACCTCAACGCATTTCGCCTGAACACCCTGCTTCTTCAGTGATGGTAAAGAACCTAAAAGTACTATGAACAACAACAAAATATTAGCTGACATCATAACAATATACAATAATTGTGCAGATTAGACTATATACAAAACAAACTGGCTCACTGTTCTTGCACGCAAGGGGTTCAAGGATAGAGGGCAGATGCTAAACTCCCTTGCACAACATTGGGTCACACAAATAGACCAGGTCGCGGAGCTGGGGAGGAGAGGAAGAAAAAAAAACTGAATAAACACTCTAATTTAACCCCAAAAAGGTAACAAAATTAGGCTAGGACCACCCACCTGTTTTGGCGGGCACTGTAGGGTGTAATAATGGTCACAAATGTACAGTGACTCAAGGATAAACATTCAAGGTAATGTGGATTAGAGAGAACCTATCAAAAACGCATGAACAAATAATGAAGGGGGTTGTAAACCCTCATGGTTTTTCACCTTAATGCATTCTATGCATTAAGGTGAAAAACCTTCTGTAGTGCTGCAGCCCCCCTCCCCCCTGATTTTACTTACCTGAAAACTGTCATCTTCCATCCGGGAATGAGCACACCAGCGCTAGCTGGTGTCTCATGTCCTGATTGGATTGATTGATAGCAGCACAGTCAATGGCTCTCACTGCTGTCAATCAAATCCAATGATGCAGCGCCAGGGGGTGGGGCAGAGTCCTGCATTCTGTGTGAATGGACACAGATGCAGTACTCGGGAGCGCGCCTGCACTGGTGTCCACCATAGGAGAGCCTTCTCCAACGTGGACATGCGATGCAGGGAGGAGCCACCAGCGCTGCTGAGGGACCCCAGAAGGGAAGGACTGAGGCCACTCTGTGCAAAACGAACTGTACAGAGGAGGTAAGTATGACATGTTTGTTATTTATAAAAAAAAAAAAAAAATAACAAGGGTTTACAACCCCTTGAATACAAAACAATTTAAATTAAAATATTAAAAAGTAAAAAAAAACGACCCAGCTGGTAAATGATGTCAGTCCACTAAAAACAAAAATATAGAACACTACCAAAGTAGCTTTTCTTTAGAACGCAACCCATTAAGTCTATCTCTATGCACTGTGTATTGTCATGTTGTTTCTGAGTTTTATGTCCATGCACTGCAAAAAGGTATAGTGTTCCCAAATGGTATTGACATGCACTGTACATAGTCACGTTGTTCTTGAGCTGTATTTACATGCACTGTACATAGTCATTTTGTTCCCAAGTTGTATTTATATGCACTATACGGGTTGTAAAAGAGTTGTATTTACATACAATATACATAGTTATGTTGTTCAGGTGTTGTATTTATGTGAACTGTACATAATCATGCTGTCCTAAAGTAACATAAGGGTTCCAACTTGGAAAAGCAAACTAAAAGAAAATAATTTCCACTATAATTGAAAGATATAGAATAGAATAGTTGTATTGCAGAGATTTTCCATAAAAATGATTTACGTAATTCTAGGGATTTCAATTTCAGGGGTTAGAAAGCTGAATTTGATCAGATACCTTATCATTAATAGAAAAAAGCACTATTAGAATTGCTAGTGACCATATAATGATCTCCCTCCATGGGGATCATACATTATGGTATTCTGAAATCTGCTGATTCTGGCCAGGACTGCTGCTGAGCGCTTATTCACTCTTGCTGCAAACCCATTTCCTGCTGGATGCAGAAGTGAAGACTGCAGTGCTTGGGGACCAATCTCTGCAGTGTACCAGCAGTAGTATTTGGCCTTACTACTGCAGGTTATTTTTGCAGTTCATATTTTTTTACTTTTAGTTTTTTTAAATGTTTCTTCCAGGAGTAATTTTTTCTATGAATGGATCTCAGCTTCATCTATGTTAAAATGGGAACTCTTCTACCCCCTGGTAGTGGTCTGTGGTTTGGATTTTGATCATCCATTACTGTAGCGCACTTATCTACAGTATCCATGTGATGGATAATCCAGCAAATCAGCTAGAATCAAAAGCAGTAGTATAATTTTTAGGCCATCTGACACACTAGTCCTGAGAAAACGCTTTCTGTAGTTTCCACAAAGGCCATTTTTGTTCAAACTCCAACCATAAAGGATTCCACAAAAACACCATTAGAAGTATATTTATAAAGCAATGAAGCAATTAATCTGACTGTAACCAAACATTCACTCCCGGTAAATATTCCTGGTGCACCCGTTTTAATACTCAGTGATTCACCACCAGTGAATGTTTGGTGAAATTTATAAAGTTGCCCCTTGTTGTTACAAGAATTACTGCAACTAATGAATACCAGAGTGATGTCGAGCAAATAATGATGTTGTTTTGTCTGTTTTTCAGATTCAGTTTGTGCTCACCATCTCTCACACGCTCAGTGCGGTGGTTAAACCCTGTGGGTTTCCTTTTGGATGTCTAATATTCCAGTCATCCTATATGACTACATTGGTCATATTATTTGTAAACTTTTATCTAAAGGTAAGACATGGCAAAACCAAAGCACAACTCATCATAGATCCACTTGATAAAAATCAAAAAGTTAAGACCTAATTTCGGATCTTTAGAAATGCTTATTAAATTTGTTAGACGCAAAACACAAACACTCTTGTATGGCAGTCCTTCGATAAAGTCCACTTGTCATGAGACAATTAGGTGGACTGCCATTTCTAGTCTTCATCTGAAAATGCCAGTTGCCTGGCCATATCTGGCTTAAGTGCATCTGGCGCCCAGACTCAGAATAGACCTGCAGTAGGTGAAAAAATGGCGTGGTGTCCCCCCCACAATTCATACTAAACCCTTATCCAAGCATGCCGCCAGGTAGGTCAGAAAATGGTGGGGACAAGCCACCGCCCTCCCTCCTCCTGAACCATACCAGGCTGCATGCCCTCAACATGGGGGGGAGGTGGTGCTTTGGGGCAGGGGGGGGCTCTGCCCCCCTCACCCCAAAGCACCTTGCCCTCATGTGGGTGAGGACAAACGTCTCTTCCAGACAACCTTGGCCGGTGGTTGTCGGGAACGGCGGGCAGGGGGCTTATAGGAATCTGGAAGCCCCCATTAACAAGGGGCCCCCTCCTATGTGAATGGGTATCCGGTACATCGTACCCCTACCCATTCACCAAAAGAACTGAAATGTTGACAAAATACAAGAGCAGGTTTTTTAAAAGTCTTTTATTAAATAAGAAGCCAGGAGCCATCTTCTCCCGGAACCGCCATCTCCCGGAGCCGTCATCATCTTGTGCCGTTTTCTCCTGTGGAGCCATCTTCTTCCTCGCTGCCGGTTACCCACTAAAAAACAAAAAAAGCTGGTCTTGCCCTGAGGCAGTCTTCCTCCGTTGTGATGTCTCCGCTGTCTGCCACCTCTTATATAGCCATGGGGCGTGGCCAGCCAATGCCATCCGCCGGCGAGCCAGTCCCTTGTGACGTCAGGTTTCCCGGCCCCTCCTTAGCAACCAGCTATATACAGTGTTTTAAACTGAAAAAAAAAAAACGCTAAACACACACAACACTTACGTTTCTGGTGTGATTCCATTGAAGTCTATTATCCGCAAGTCGCAGGAAAAAAGTCCCCGACCCTTTGCAAACATGCACCGGCCGTAAAACGCATAGTTGTGAATTTGTACCATAGGAAACCATGTTAAATGGACTGTAGTGTCTCTCTGCAAACTGCAAAATGCATTAAAAAATGCATAGGTGTGAACCTAGGGTAACTTTGCAGGCTTGTCCCTTAAAACAAGTTCAGCAGAAATAGGCATATGCTAGAATGAATGGGTTTGCTTCAGGAATGTTTACTCCAAATCGCATGTATCAGAAGTTCCTATTTTTAAATCCCCTTGCAGATACAGTAGAACTGGTTGTTTGAAATGAACACAAATTAATTTTCCTTCAATAAGTCATGTTTTTTTTTTTGTTTTTATGCGACTTTGAACCAAAAATGCAGGGGCAGCACATATTTTTCACCCAATACAAGGCAACCTTTGTTTTTTTTGGTCACCTCTATCAAGTCACCAATAAACTCACTGGGTGTAAATATTTTCTAAAACTGGTTCCTGGAATTCTTTCATTATCCCATATTTTGGCAGGGCTAATTGTGGGAATTATTGGTGCCATGTACCATTACCCAGGACTGCAAATTTCTGGATACTATATACTTGAATACTTCACGAAATCTTTTGCCAGAGCTGTGCAAAATTCTGCTAAATTGCTTTTATGGCTTCATGTTTTTTTTTCTTAAAGAAACAAAAGAATGGAAAAAAACAGTAGTTAAAACCACACATTTGAGGAATAAAAAAAGTGTGATATCCAGTCAGTGAATTATATTTTATTACTTAAATTATTTGCTGTGAATTACTGCCAGTGAGTCTATGGGGTATATACAGTATACAGTGGATATAAAAAGTCTACACACCCCAGTTAAAATGTCAGGTTTCTGTGATGGAAAAAAATGAGACAAAAGATAAATAATTTCAGAACTTTTTCCACCTTTTAATGTGACCCATAAACTGTACAGCTCAATTGGAACACAAACTGAAATCTTTTAGGGAGAGCGGGAAGGTAAAAAAAAACAAAACTAAAAAAAATCTGGTTGCATAAGTGTGCACACCTCTTATAACTGGGGATGTAGCTGTGTTCAGACTCAAGTAATCACATTCAAACTCATGTTAAATAGGAGTCAGTACACACCTGGCATCATTTAAAGTGCCTCTGATTAACCCCAAATAAAGTTCAGCTGTTTTAGTAGGTCTTTCCTGACATTTTCTTAGTTGCATCCTACAGCAAAAGCCATGGTCCACAGAGAGCTTCTGAAGCATCAGAGGGATCTCATTGTTAAAAGGTATCAGTCAGAAGAAGGGTACAAAAGAATTTCCATGGCATTAGATATACCATGGAACACAGTGAAGACAGTCATCAAGTGGAGAAAATATGGCACAACAGTGACATTACCAAGAATTGGATGTCCCTCCAAAATTGATGAAAAGACAAGAAGAAAACTGGTCAGGGAGGCTGCCAAGAGGCCTACAGCAACATTAAAGAAGCTGCAGGAATATCTGGCAAGTACTCACTGTGTGGTACATGTGACAACAATCTCCCATATTCTTCATATGTCTGGGCTATGTTGTAGAGTAGCAAGACGGAAGACTTTTCTTATGAAGAAAAACATCCAAGCCTGGCTAAATTTTACAAAAACACATCTGAAGTCTCCCAAAAGCATGTGGGAAAATGTGTTATGGTCTGATGAAAGCAAGGTTGAACATTTTGGCCATAATTCCAAAAGATAAGTTTGGCAAAAAAAAAAAAAAAATGCACATTACCAAAAGAACACCATACCCACATGGTGGTGGCAGCATCATGCTTTGGGGCTGTTTTTCTTCAGCTGGAACAGGGGCCTTTGTCAAGGTAGAGGGAATGATGAACAGTCCCCCCAGTCACTATTGGTACAAAACCTTCAGGCTTCTGCTAGAAATCTGAACATGAAGAGAAACGTCATCTTTCAGCATGACAACGATCCAAAGCATACATCCAAATCAACAAAGGAATGGCTTCACCAGAAGAAGAATAAAGTTTTGGAATGGCCCAGCCAGAGACCAGACCTGAATCCGATTGAAAATCTGTGGGGTGTTCTGAAGAGGACTGTGCACGGGAGATGCCCTCGCAATCTGACAGATTTGGAGTTTTTGAAAAGAAGAGTGACTCATACCCAAAAAGACTGAGTGCTGTAATAAAATCAAAAGGTACTTCAACAAAGCATTAGTTTAAGGGTGTGCACACTAATGCATTTTTTGATGCATTTTGCAGAAATGCAGGGAATTTTTTTTAACATGGGTTCCTATGGAACATGTTCACATCAATGCATTTTTGTGCCTCTGCGTTTTTGGAAAGGGTCAGGGACTCTTTTTTGCGCAAAATACAGCGTTTTACATGTAATACACTTCAATGGACCCGCATCCAAAACGCAAGTACTGCGTTTTTTGTTTTTACATTGTACATAGCTGGTTGCTGAGAGCTGCATCCTTAACAACCGATGAGTCATCACCTGTCAGCATGCTTCCCCGCTAAAAGCTGAATGTTAAAAAAAAATTGGTGGCTAAAAAAATTCACAAAAAAATTGGCGTGGGGTGTCCCCCCCCCAAGACCATACTGGTCCCCCCCATGCCAAAAAAAAAAAAAAGGGAGTGTGGTTCCCCCCCCCCCCAAAATCCATACCAGACCCTTATCGGAGCATGCAGCCCGACAGGTCAGGAAAGAAAGGGGACGAGCGAGCGCCCCCCTCTCCTCCTGAACCATACCAGGCCACATGCCCTCAACATGGGGGGGTGGGTGCTTTGGGGCAGGAGGGCTCTGTGCCCCCCCACCCCAAAGCACCTTGCCCCCTATGTTGATGGGGACAAGGGCCTGTTCCCGACAACCCTGGCCAGTGGTTGTCGGGGTCTACGGGTGGGGGGCTTACCCCTACCCATTTACCAAAAAAGCAGCGAAATGTAACAAAAACCCAAAAAAACAAGAGCCGGTTTTTGACAAGTCCTTTATTTTAATAGCTCCGAGCTGTCTTCTCCCTGAGCCGTCTTCTCCCACCGCCATCTCTCTCAGTACCGTCTTCTCCCCTAGCCGTTTTCTGTGCGGGTTCCTGCACAGATGTTTATACAGATCACCCTCCGAAGTCGCCAAAAGTAGTACAAGAACTACCTTTTGGAATCGGTGCGGCATTGCAAAGTTGACGCCGCACCTTATTCGGACGGTGCCGCCAATTTCGCTCCAATGTGAACCTAGGCTTAGAGGCAGAAAAAAAGCTGTGTGCATTTTTGAGGGGTTTTCTGGCAGCAAGAAAATGCTAAATACTCCTAAACGCCTGTACAAAAAATGATCTATATATTTTGTTTCTGCCAAAAGAACTGGCGATTTTTAAGCCCAGTGTGTTGTGTTAAGTCAGTCTGTTCATTTGAATGTACTGCCAGTCCAGATGTACCATAATAAAATATACACTGCAGATTTTAAATAGTCAGGGGTTGATTTACTAAAACTGGAGTGTGCAAAATCTGTTGCTGCTCTGCATATAAATCAATTAACTTGCATGTTTTTTGTCAACTGAATTGAACAAGCTGAAGTTAGAAGCCGATTGGCTACCATGCGCAGCTGCACCAGATTTTGCACTCTCCAGTTTTAGTAAATCAACCCCCAAGCATTATTGCCACCAAAGAGTTTAGTGCTTGTACTCTTTACAATGTAAAATTACTCTTGCCTCCAGCTACCATACACTATAGACACAACAACAGAGAGCAGAGGGAGGCTATGGGAAAAATTAGGAGCACATACAGTGGGGAAAATACTTACCGTATTTATCGGCGTACAACACACACTTTTTTCCCCTTAAAATCAGGGGAAAATTGTGGGTGCATGTTATACGCCGAAACACTGCCTCGGAGGGGAAGGAGCGAACGAGCACCGCCGAAATAGACAGAGCCGAGTGTACTGTGTACTCGGCTAGGCTCGGCTCCACTCGCAGTCTTGCCCAGTCCTGCCTCTTAGCATTTACATCCCCCCATTGGACCGGTGTTGTGTCCATCAAAGGAGCTGAGCCAAGGGGCCGGACTGGGCGGGACTGAGAGACGATGCCAAGAGGAGCCGAGTACACAGGACATCCGGCTCTGTCTATCTCGGCGTCGCTCGTTCCCTCCTAAATTGAGTACCAGTAACAATTTAAAACCAATCATGCTGCAATTTTGGGCAAGGCTGCAGATGGACACTGTTGGGCAAGGCTGCAGATGGACACTCACACTGATCATTCTGCAATGATGGGCAAGGCTGCAGATGGACATTGATAAGGCTGCATTGATGGGCATTTAAAATGTAAGTTTTTTTCCTTAAACTTCCCTCCTAAACTTGGGGTGCGTGTTTATATGCCATCACGTGTTATAAGCCGATGATTACGGTATTTGATGCCCTGCAGATTTTTGTAAGTTTGTCCACTTACAAAGAAATTATGGGTCTGTAATTTGTTATCATAGGTGTATTTTAAATGATAGGGACAGAATATCAACCAAAAATCCAAAGAAAACACATGAAACAAATGCCATAAAGTGAGTAAAATAAGTATTTGATCCACGAGCAGAACGTGATTAGTACTTGGTGGAGAAACCCTTGTTGGCAAGCACAGAGGTAAGCTGTTTGTTGTAGTTGGTGACCAGGTTTGCACACATCTCAAGAGGGATTTTGGTCGACTCTTCTTTACAGCTCTTTTCTAAATCTAAATTTAGATATAATACAGATCTAAATCTAAAAAGGTTTCTTGGCTGTCTCTTGGAAACTTGAAGTTTCAGCTCCCTCTATAAATTTTCTATAGAATTAAGGTCTGGAGACTGACTAGGCCACTCCATGACCTAATGTGCTTCTTCTTAAGCCACTCCTTTATGTTGCCTTGGCGGTATGTTTTGGGTCTTTGTCATGCTGGAAGACCCATCCACGACCCATCTTCAGTGTTCTGGCTGAGGGAGGAAGGTTCTCATCCAAGATTTTACAATACATGGCCCCATCCATTGTCCCCTCAATGCAAAGTAGGCCTGTACCTTTAGGAGAGAAACAGCCCCAAAGAATCATGTTTCCACCTCCGTGCTTGACTGTAGGGATGGTTTTCTTAGGGTCATAGTCAGCATTTTTCTTTTTCCAAACACGGCAAGTTGAGTTAATGCCAAAGAGCTCAATTTTGGTCTCATCTGACCACAGCACTTTCTCCCAATCCTTTTCTGAATCATTTAGATGTTCACTGGCATGACTGTACATGTGCCTTCTTGACTTCTTGTGGAGGGGGACTAGTCATGTTTGGAGGAAGAAAAATTCTGACTATGACCCTAAAAACACCATCCCTACAGTCCAGCATGGAGGTGGAAACATTAAGCTTTGGGGCTGTTTCTCTGCTAGAGGTACAGACCGACTTTGCCGCACTGAAGGGCCAAGTATTGTGAAATCTTGGATGAGAACCTTCTTCCCTCAGCTAGAACACTGAAGATGGGTCATGGATGGGTCTTTCAGCATGGCAATGACCCAAAACCTACCACCAAGGCAACAAAGGAGTGGCTCAAGAAGAACCACATTAGGGTCATGGAGTGGCCTATCCAGTCTCCAGGCCGTAATCCTATAGAAAAAAGAGGGAGCTGAAACTTCAAGTTGACAAATGACAGCCAAGTAACCTTAAGGATTTAGAGAAGATCTGTAAAGAAGAGTGGATCAAGAACCCTCCTGAGATGTGTGCAAACCTAGGCACCAACTACAAGAAACGTCTTACCTCTGTGCTTGCCAACAAGGGTTTCTCCACCAAGTACTAAGTCATGTTTTGCTTGAGGATCAAATACTTATTTTACTCCCTGAACTGCAACTCAGTTTATAACATTTGTATCGTGTTTTTTTTTTCTGCATTTTGGTTGATATTCTGTCTCTCATTTAAAATCTACCTATGATAAAAATTGTAGACCCTTCATTTCTTTGTAAGTGGGCAAACTTACAAAATCTGCAGGGGATCAAATAATTATTTATCCCACTGCTCTCTAGCTGGCAGGGAAGATTTGCAAGTGGTGTACATTGGTAAAAAGGTAAAATTATGCATTATAAAACATATTGTACAAATATTAGTCTTCCTTTTCCTTCTTTTTTTTTTTTTAGACATACAAGAAATCGTCAAAATCCGATCCTAATAGAACAGCAGCCAGCTTAGATCTGAAAAATGGATATCACAAGGACTTAATGAACGCAAGCAATGGTTTTGTGCACAAGAAACACAATTAGTATACGAAGACTATGAAATAGAAGATAAAGCCCCTGTTTACATTTTTATTTAAACAGGCTGATAGGCTTCCTCTTAACTACTGACCAAATCCAATTTATGTTCAAAGATTTTTTTCATAATCAATACCCCAAATTATTTTGATATGTAGGATACAATGGTAAAGCACCAGGTGCTTTATTTTCTCTAAATGTCATCATACCAATAATTCAGATGAAAAGTATTTCGAATTGTAGTCCAGAAAATGCCTTATAACAGCCCACTGACATTCTTTTACATGTTTTAACAATTTTTAATTTAATGTAGGCCTTTGTATGCACTAAAATTTAAATTCTGTGAAAAGAAAGACTTCTTGCTTATTACTTTAAACTAACCAGTTAGATTATTTCTTTTAATGAACTGTACAGAAATTTTTTGAGTGAGTGCATTTTGTGTGTATATGTGTGTGTATATATATATATATATATATACATATATATATATATATATATATACATACATACACACAGATAAGTGGTTTCAATGCATTGTTTGCGATAGTCTGGAGTTTGACACTCTTAAGCTGAATGTTTCTGAGCCTATAAAGCACCGTCAATTGCAATCGATGATGACCTTAACAAACAGGTCCAAATAATGTATTTTCTGTTACTTTGGTGGATATGTCCATGTTGAATCATCCACTGACTTCCTAACTCTTAGGAAATCTGATAACAAGCCTTGCCTCTGAATGCAGCTAAGGGTATCACTACTATACTACAAGATTGTTATTAAATTGATGAAGATGTACAAAAAACAAAGTGATCCTAGCCAACTCTGTTCATTTTTATAATACCGGATTTATATAGCGTCAACAGTTTGCACACATCGCTTTACATTATAAAGAGAGGCAATACAGCAACATTACAATTCAATACAAGAGGCTTAGGAGGGCCCTGCTCCTGGGAGCTTACAAACCAATAGGTAGGGGCTGGTAAAACAAAATGTAATTACTGAGAGGGATGAACTGATGAGAGAAATTAAAGATTTGGTTATTAGCTGAAGGCAGGATAGGGTTCCCTAAAGAGATGAGTTTTCAGGGATTGCCTAAAAGTGGACAGAGTAGGAGATAGTCGGACAGATTGGGTTATGGAGAAGTCCTGTAGGTGAGCATGGGAGGGAAAGACAAGGGAGCTAGAGAGCAGGAGGTCTTGGGAGGAGCGGAGAAGGCGATTTGGGTGATATTTGGAGGCAAGATTGGTGATGATGCTCAAGGCAGCACTGTAAAAGGCTTTGTATGTTATTGGTAATGTTTTGAAATGTATTCATTGAGCAATGGGAAGAGAGTGGAGGGATTGACAGAGAGAAGAGGCTGAACATTTGATAAGTTAGACAAGTCTGGCAGCAGCAATCATGATTGAAGAGGGGATAGATAGCATGTGAACAAGTAGGCCTATGAAGAGAGAGGTACAAGAGACAAGGCAAGAGAGAACAAGGGAGTGAATAATCAGCTTAGAGGTTTCAACAGTTAAAAAAAGGGCGTATTTTGGAGACGTTACAGAGGTGAAGTCTACAAGAATTCTGCAGTGATTTGATTTGGGGTTGGAAACTCGATAGCAACTGCTGGTGAAATAACCATGCAGAAAGAGTGGTGGAGGAATCCTTCAAGCTTGTTTTAGCAAGGAATGGATAAAGACAGAAGGCAATTATGTAAACCAGAAACAAAAATAGTTGTTGTGCATGGACATGTCATTAAGATTTCTGCTATGCAATGCATATAAAGTTGTTATTAAAAGCTGCTTACCCTTTATTGCTTACCACTTACTACTTATCTTCCTGAAATAGATCTCAGCATTTCCACATTGTAAATTAAGATGATTAATAATGATTAGTAACTTCTAATCCAATAATCTTATTCTAAAGATTTCATTCTTGAGTGGCCCAATTATGCTCTAATGCAGTCTCTCAACCTTTTTACCCAAGAGGAGGCCTATTTTCAGATCTCAGGGAAACCCTGCTAAAATCAGGGGTCAGTGGGAGAAATGCCCCTTACATTGGCAACCAGTGCAAAAAACACTTAGCTTACAGTGGTAGTCAGAATAGAGAAAAATATGAGGATAGCAGATCCCCACAGTAACCTTCTACAGAGACACCAGAGTAAGCCCCGGTTCACACAGGGGCAGCATGACTTGCAGGTCGCCTCAGCGAGGCGACCTGCAAACGACTTCTGCGGCGACTTGCAAAACGACTTCTGTATAGAAGTCTATGCAAGTCACCCCAAGTCGCCCCCAAAGTAGTACAGGAACCTTTTTCTAAGTCGGAGCGACTCCTATTAGAACGGTTCCATTGTACAGAACGGGAGGCGACTTGTCAGGCGGCTAGGTCGCCTGACAAGTCGCCCCTGTGTGAACCGGCTCTTAGGAAAAATAAATGATTTTATTGAAACAATGTTGCAAAAAAAAACAAACACTATGATAAAACACCACACTACCACCAGTGCAAGAGATACTTTGTCAATATTGGTAAATTGAGCTAGCAGCACACCAGAATCATGCTCGTCATTCATTCACACTGCCAGGACATGGGAGGAAACCCTTTAAAACTTCAATGGATGTAGACACTTTAAAACACAGATAGCACAATAGGAATTGCAAAGATGTAGTCACCGCTGAAAAGCAGTGTGCAGATTGCTGTCCAAAGGCCAGTTATTGAATAGCCCCCCCAAGGAAAGGAAGTACCTGTAATTCAAGGCAGGTGTCACAGAAGATTGGAGCTTGAATGGATGGATCACTGGTGCTGGATCAATGGTATGATTATGCTGTGAAAGGCTGGAAGTGCACAAGGTCAGATGGTGCAGACAAAGTCCACCCCAGAGGTATAGGGACACACTGCAATCAGCTAAACTGGGAAATGCACGGGCAGATCAGGTGTCACTGGATACACTCAGGGAGGACAGGAGAAAGTTCATGGAGACAGTCACTCCCAAACCATGAAGGCTAGCATCTTATCTCACTGTCTGAGATATGACACACATGCCTCCACTGTGTCTTGTCAGTTCTGTATTAATGCAGGTATTCCAGCCACATAAGCAGTTTTTCCCCAGATAGTATGGTATTCGCATGGGTGTCTGTGTAAGCAGCTCTCTGACCACAGTGATGATGTCCTGTTGACGCGTTTCACCTGCCAGTGAGCACCAGCTTCTTCGGAGCAAGGAGGGGTTAGGAGCTGGTGTCTTAAATACCCAATCTCGTCCTGTTATACTTGCATATAACCACCAGATGTCCTTAGCGCACACTCCTCAGGTGAACACTCATCACATATACAGCGCATAGACAGAATATGTCCTGAATCATAAAGATGCATTTAAAAAAATCTATAAGAAAAAGAAAACAGAGACTAGAACACAAGATCAAAAACAGTAAATAAGAAAAAAAAGGAAAAGCAATCAAACAAATAAATAAAATGTTCCCCTTCAAATGTCATAGGGGCCCCGGTATGTTTATCAAATCTTTACTAGTTACATTTCCAGGAATGCCACTAAATTACATTCCGTATTTAACATAAGAGTACTCAAATGGAAAATCTACAGTGGCAGCCAGTGTAAAAAACACTTAGCTCACAGTGGTAGTCAGAATGCCCCATATCCTTACAGTTAAAGAGATCATCGGTGTCCTGGCAAATGGCACTGGACCTGGAACTATCTGAGCTCAAGGAACCTCTAGGCAACCTTTGGGGGAAAGCTTAGGATTCAACTGAACCGTGGTTGAGAATGG
Organism: Lithobates septentrionalis; assembly: GCA_037952835.1. Lineage (NCBI taxonomy): Eukaryota > Metazoa > Chordata > Amphibia > Anura > Ranidae > Lithobates > Lithobates septentrionalis. Next base: position 1,323,683 of record JBBDGP010000244.1, read on the forward strand.
CTGCTCTAATGTGTCAGAATACATGCATCCCTTATGGTAAATGATATAGTTAGATAACACAAGGGTAGCTAGTTTTGTTGCTGGGTTATAAAGGTCCAACCACAAAAGGGAAGATCTGTCTGTGTGTATCTGTTCATACTGATGCTCGCATTAACATCAGCTGGAATACAGAGACTGGAGTATAGAAAAGTGAAGAAAAGAAAAACAATGGTTACCGATAACGGTATTTCTACGAACCTTCCAGGACGGCAACACATGAGAGATGATAGGCTCCTCCCTACAGGAAACACAATCAGTTCACAGCTGTTAAAAGGCCCCACCTTCCCCCTTGTCCCTCATTTGTTGTAAAGTAATTCTCCAACTGATTTACAAGGGGTCTTTAGACACTTATCACCTATTGTATACACTCTTTCCTCCACGTATAACAGGGCAGGAAGTAGGCCTGCCATCCTGGAAGGTTCGTAGAAATACCGTTATCAGTAAGTAACCATCGGTTTTCTCACCTCACCTTCCAGGACAGCAACACATGAGAGCATAATCAGGTAATCCGCAGGCCTACCTTAGGGTGGGATCACTGCCTATAGCACCTTTCGACCGAAGGCTAGGTCTTGCTGCGATAGGACCTCCACTTGGTAGTGCTTCAGGAAGGTGTCTTGGCTGGACCAGGTGGCTGCGTTATGAATTTGCTCCCAGGAGGCTCCTGCTTTTTTGGCCCAGGTGGTTGCCAGGGCTCTAGTTGAGTGTGCTTTCAACTTTGCTGGTGCAGGGATACCTGAGCTTTCGTATGCTACAGAAATGGCTCGTCTTATCCACCTAGAGACTGAGGATTTTGAGGCCTGAAGTTCCTTCCTTGGTCCAGAGAAAAGGATTAGGAGGGGACCCTTTCTAGATAAGAGAGGGGGCATCTCCTTACGTCTAAGCAATGGAATCTCTTTCCCCCCTCATTTTTAGGGTTGTCACAAAAGCATGGTAGGTTTATTACCTGTATCCTATGGAAGGCTGACGACACCTTGGGCAGATAGCAAGGATCGGGTCTGAGGGTGATCCTGTCTGGCAGGGTCAACAAAAAAGGTTCTTTAATGGAGAGACCCTATTGGTCTCCTACGCTTCTGTGGTACTTGCCAGCAGGAAGGATAATTTTTAATTTTTCTTTTAAGATAAGTTCTTAAGTTTAAAAGAAAAAAAAATTAAGAGGAACCTCTTCTATGGGTTCAAAGCGGTGTCTAGATAATGCCTCTAGAACCCTGGTTAGGTCCCAAGGCGGGAACCTATCTTTCGTGACCAGGGTAGCCCTATCCATGGCCACCAAAAACCTTTTAACTAAGGCTTCCTTTGCTAACCTATAAAACAAGGCGCAACAACTAAAACCATAAAAAAAAACGAATAAAAATCTGCACTAAAACTGTAGAATGATCAATCATAGATCTGTGATCAATCCGTTTTGTTTTGTATACACAGTCTATATAAGTCTATGTACGGATGGTGAGAAGGGGTTAAAAGTCCAGAGCAAGCAGGGCTGCCATCATATTAGAACAGAAACCAGGTTCCAGGGAGCTGCAAAAAAAACAAGGAGGGAGGCACCTCTGGGTGCAGACGTTTTTAACAAGCTTTAATATACATAAATTAGTCAAACTCACATTTCATCAGAAATTGATAGGAAATTGATAGGCATAGAAGTACGGAAGACAAACTCAAGACTCATGGTATCTTTAACAATAGACACCATGAGTGCAGCTTGCCAGTATACCGCAGCGCTCCTACTCAAGAAACGTGTCCACTACTGGTGACATCATCCTCTGCGCCTCACGCCTCGTCTTGAGTTTGTGTTCCGGAGCCGGCATAACCATCTTAACGGCGGACACCTCTCTGACCAGACTGTTTTGACAGGGGAACTACAAGGCCCAGGACTCAGGATCGCCACCGTGACATAACCATGTCTTTACTTCTATAATATAGAAAGAAAAACTGCGCTCAGAAGCTAAAAAAAGGAATAAACACCAGCTGCGGTTACAAGTGTAGCCCACCGTACAAAATTCAAACAATAAAAAACCGCGCTAAAAAATGATAAAGGAGTCCATATTACAGTCCTATAATCATGAATGCATAGTCCCAATGTTGATCCGGGTCAAAATTTTCTCCACGCAAATTAGTGATGGATAAACACAATCAGCAAAAACACTCCAACTTCAGTTGTGCTTACCAGAAGTAAGTTTGTAAGGGCGAGTGGCTTAAACCCAGCCTGGGCCTTTAGATGTATACTCCAGATGGAACAGGAGGGGCGCCCTCATCCCGTGTGTTCACAGATATAGTGCAAAAAAAATATAAAAATATATATAGTGTAATATTGTTTTAACATATACCACACCAAACAAAAAAGGGGTGACCACCCACAAAAACCTTAAATCACGTGTGATCATAAATCCTACGCTGAGTAGCTAGGACAGTGGGGTGAGTGTCATGCAATCATGCACATACAAGTGAAAGAAGAAAAATAATAGATAAAAACAAAATATCAAAAAATGAATAAAAAGAATGTGAAAGCATCCAACGACTTCCAAATCTGCTTACCAGATATAGGATAAGTAGTCGGCATATAAAGATACTCCAGGTGAAAAAAAGTATAAATATATGGAAAATAGGAAAGCTTATATCCAGTGATAAACACAATAGTGATGCAAGCTGCTTACCAGAGGGCTAACCCTCATATGCAGATATGTGGAAACACGAGAACCGCCACCAGAGGATAAATAAGGCAAACCTTCAGGGTTGTCCCCTTACCAGACAGAAAAGGACACATAAGGCAGATGTAATATGTTCACAACATCACTTCCAACCGAAATGGTATGTCACGTCTTGTCCTCTCCGTCCAAGCTCAGCGGCCGTGTAATAATGGATCATGTGTATTGTCCCGGCCAATCGCGTCCCCCGATGTCCATGTATTCATTCACCTTGCTTGTTCTGGGTCACAAAGCATCCAACCCATGCCTTAGCATTTCAGTTTTTGCACACCTCCCTACTTTTTTTTTTTTTTTTGCACACCTCCCTACTTTTTTGAGCTAAAAAAAGTAGGGAGGTGTGCAAAAACTGAAATGCCAAGGCATGGGTTGGATGCTTTGTGACCCAGAACAAGCAAGGTGAATGAATACATGGACATCGGGGGACGCGATTGGCCGGGACAATACACATGATCCATTATTACACGGCCGCTGAGCTTGGACGGAGAGGACAAGACGTGACATACCATTTCGGTTGGAAGTGATGTTGTGAACATATTACATCTGCCTTATGTGTCCTTTTCTGTCTGGTAAGGGGACAACCCTGAAGGTTTGCCTTATTTATCCTCTGGTGGCGGTTCTCGTGTTTCCACATATCTGCATATGAGGGTTAGCCCTCTGGTAAGCAGCTTGCATCACTATTGTGTTTATCACTGGATATAAGCTTTCCTATTTTCCATATATTTATACTTTTTTTCACCTGGAGTATCTTTATATGCCGACTACTTATCCTATATCTGGTAAGCAGATTTGGAAGTCGTTGGATGCTTTCACATTCTTTTTATTCATTTTTTGATATTTTGTTTTTATCTATTATTTTTCTTCTTTCACTTGTATGTGCATGATTGCATGACACTCACCCCACTGTCCTAGCTACTCAGCGTAGGATTTATGATCACACGTGATTTAAGGTTTTTGTGGGTGGTCACCCCTTTTTTGTTTGGTGTGGTATATGTTAAAACAATATTACACTATATATATCTTTACTTCTATGCCTATCACTTTCTGCTGAAATGTGAGTTTGACTAATTTATGTATATTAAAGGTTCTTAAAATTGTCTGCACCCAGAGGCGCCTCTCTCCTTGTTCCTTTGCTAACCTAGCATCAAGGAAAACAAAGTGTGGACACTTGTACCTGAAGAGTGTTCACTGCCACACCCTTCTCTACCCCATCCATTAGAAATTCTAGGATAATGGGGATTGAGGTGGAAACAACCTGTTTTTGTTTACACCAGGTACAAAAGATTTTCCATACTTTAAAGTATATCTTTCTGGTTACTGGCTTCTTGCTCAAGAGGAGAGTGTCCATTACTGTCTGAGCAGCCTTTACCTCTGAGGATCTGGCGCTCACTAACCAGGTTGTTAGATGGAAGAACTCCTGTCTGGGGTACAACACTGGACCCCGAGAGAGTAAGTCCCAAAGGTCCGGAAGCTTCCAGGGAGGTGCTACTAACATCGCTTTCAAGGTTGTAAACCACGCCCTCCTCGGCCACCATGGAGCAACCAGGAGGAAGCGGCCCGAGGATCGGTTGAGTTTTTGAATGACTCAAGGAATCAGTGCCAGAGGGAAGGCATAAGCCAATTGGAACTTCCATTCCTGGGTAGGGTATCCAGGCCCTCTGACTCTCTTTCCTGAGAGAGTGAGAACAACTTCTTTACCTTCCCGTTTTTGAAACTGGCAAAGAGGTCTATTTCTGGGTGGCCACATTTTTGGACTAATGCCTGGAATACCTTGGGGTTCAGCTCCCAGTCTCCCTGTCTGACAGGCTGGTGACTGAGGAATTCTGCTTCCTGATTGTCTGCCCCCTTTATGTAGACTGCTGCGAGAGTACCCTGTACTCAGCCCAGCTCAAAATCTCCTTTGCCAAGTCCAGAAGGGCTTTGGAACAGGTTCCCCTGGTAGTTTAGGAAGGCTACCGCCGTGGCGTTGTCTGAGCAAATCTGGATTTCTTTGCCTAAGGCTCTGCCTTCGAAGGCCTTAAGAATTCGCCCACTGCTCTGAGCTCCCTGAGGTTGGAAGAGGATCTGGCTACCCCTTTGTCCCAGGTGCCCTGTGCCTTGGCTTTTTCTAGGTAAGCTCTCCAACCCCAGACACTTGCATCCGTGGTGAGCTTCAGTGGATCCCACTGACCCCATGGTCTGCCTTTTTCCAGATTGTCTCGGACTGACCACCACTCCAGTGAAGATTTTACGACTAAACTTTCATTTAGAGATTCGTTCCTTTTGGCCCAAGAGGAAAGATGGAAAAGTTGGAGGTCTCTGGAATGCAGTTGAGCCCAAGCGACTGCTGGGATACTGGCTGAAATGAGTCCCAGGATCCTGAAAATATCTCTCCTGGAACACACTGGGGCGTCTATCAGCCTCCTGACGGCTGCGACTAGTTTCTCCACCTTCTCCCTTGGGAGGAAGAGCTTTTGGGCCCGTGAATCTACCCGATAGCCTAGGTAGGTTTGGACCTGAGCCTTTACCAGGGAAGATTTTTCCACACTCACCAGCCAGCCAAACTTCTGCAGGACTGAAATTGCCCTTTGGGTATCTGTCTCTACCGGAGCGGCTGACGGACCAAAGATGAGCAGGTCGCCCAAGTAAGGTCGTATGCTATTCCCTGTAGATGCAGATAGGCCACTGCTTCGGCAAGGATCTTCGTGAAGATCCTTGGACTTGGCTGCTAGCCCGAAAGTGAGGGCCCTGAATTGCCAATGGTGAATCCCTTCCTGGGTCACCATCGCAAATCTCAGGAATGCCTGGTGTACCGGGTGGATTGGGACATGCAAATAAGCATCCCTGAGATCCAGAGTGGTCATAAAGAGGTCTTTTAGCAGGTTTTTTTCACACAGAGTAAATACTCTCCATGGATGTATTCCAGGAATCTGTTTAAGTTCCTGAGGTTTATGATCAAGCGGCATTTCCCTGATGGTTTGGGTAACAAGAAAATATGGGAGTAAAAGCCTTGGTATCGCTGGCTATTTATCCACCTAGAGACTGAGCCAGGTGGTTGCCTGAGAGGGAATCCAGAACTTCTTGAGACTTATTACCCTGTAAGAGTTGCTTATTAAGCCTCCCTATCCCTATCCAGAAGCCGCATTCCTGGCAACGCAAGTGGCTGCTAATGCTGGGGTCATAGCGGAGGAATTGGCCTCCCAGGCCTTTTTTAACAGGGATTCCGATTTGTGATACATATCATCTCGGATGTTTCCTGTGTCCTCAAAGGAGAGGTCAGACCTTTTTGTCACCTGGGAGAGAGCGGCATCCAATTTTGGGACCTTTAGGAATTTTTCCGCTTCCTCCTCTTTGAAGCCGAATCTTCTCTTCCACAATTTAGGTTAAACCAGGCTCCTCTCAGGAGTCTGCCATTCCTGAAGCACTAAATCCTTCAGAGACTGGTGTATATGAAACACCCTTGACTGGTTTTTAACCAACTCCCTATACCTCTTATCCCGTGCCAAGGTTTCCTTAGTTGGTTCAGGGATCTCTTCACTGGAATAAACCTTTTGAAGGAGTCCCTCCAAGTCCTCTAGACCAAAGAGATGTCTGTTTAGTTTGACGCTTTCCATGTCACTATCCAGGTCCATATCTGTCTCCTCCTAAGCTGGGCTCAGATTTCACCTGGGTTTCTGCTTCTTCTTTCTCATCCTCTTCCCTAGCCTGAGCAGGGGGAAGGCCCTGAGCATTTGGTAAAAAAGGATTTGGCCCTGGTCTGGAGAGAACGCTCTCCTGAGAGGAGGGACCCTTTTAGGGGGAATCTCCTCTGTATCTGCCACCTGGGGAGCAACTGCAGAGGTGCGAAAAGATTGTATAGTGACCAGCATCTCTGTCAGAAAATCTTTCATCAGATCCGAGGCCTCTTTCCCAGCCAGTTTGTTAATACAACAGTAACAAAATGGCTTGGTGTGAGATTTAGATAATCTTTCTCCGCAGTTACCGGACTTTTTACTGGCACTAGTGCTAGCAGATGTAGAAGCTGGTTTGTCGGCGACCTCCTGAGATCTGCCTGGGGAGTCTGCAAGAGAAGAGGAGATAAAGGAAACATCACTCTGCCGGCCCTCCTCAGTGATGGCTGCAGGCCCCATTCCCCAGAGGTGATAGCCTAGGGGGTTTCCCAGGGACCACTAAAGGCTGGTGTCACTCTACATAATAGGCAAAACAATCTTACTGGGCCCTGACTTGCTCTTACCTGCAGCCACCTGTGTCGTCTTGCCATCCTCTTTTTCCATGAGGTGTGTAACAGCAGACTTTCCGCTCTTTGCAGCTCGCTAGGTCCTGAGAGAAGACAGGAAACCTCCAGCCTCCGCAGCCACAGGGGTCCTGCGTCTCCTCCAGGCTCCATTTCCCCTTCCTCGGTCACACTGGGCATGCTCCGCCCCCTTCCAGAAGTCCTGGTTTCAGAGTGAGGCTTGGAGCGCACAAGTGTCCTCCCCCTGGTGTTTTACTTCCTCTGGGAAAACGGCGCCCGCTGCACACAGGGGAGGATAGGAGACCCGAGCTGCTGAGCATCGTGAAACGGAGGGGGAACATTAGAAACACCCAGACTGCCTGCACCACACCCTGGGGCGACTTGTGAGAAGCTTGAAGCGGCAGGTTAGTACAACCCTCACCGGCATTCCTGAACCTGGCTCACAGGGGTACCATCCAACTCTTTTTTAGTCTTCTGGTCAGAGAAAAATAATAAACCTTTTGTAGGAGAAACACAATCAATACTGAGGGACTAGGAGGAAGGTGGGGCCTTTTAACAGCTGTGAACTGATTGTGTTTCCTGTAGGGAGGAGCCCATCTCTCATGTGTTGCCGTCCTGGAAAGTGAGGTGAGAAACAAGCTTTTTCCTAGAGTAAACTGATCTCAGCTGACATTTCTACATAACTAAATGACTACACAAATTAGCATGGTCACGATGAAGAAAATCTTTTATTTCTACCAATGTTTCCCCAAGGAGATATACCACAGTATCCACCACTTCCTAAATACAGGTTATAAATGTGTACGGTCAGGTCCATGTGACATGCGACATTCAGTTAATCAGCGGTTTATTTCAAGCAGTGTTTGAAGCCCACTCACAGTTAAGTATTACGTTGTGATAATACATGCGTTAATGTGCGTTGGTTTAGAGCAGCCCATTCATTATGAATGGTCTGTAAGTGCATCAAGATGAATTAAAAAATACCTTTTTTTTTAAATTTATAACAGTGCATCACAAGACACTGTATATAATTGTGGTGCATTGGGCTCCAATATACAATGTGTTGGGGTGTCATTCACAATGAAATACAAAACACCATACATAAAGCAGGTGCGCTGCTATGAATTGTGGCAATACATTTCCACAATGCAGAAGTACGAATAGGCATTAAAAAGCTGCCTATAAACTCTCCAGTGCCCTCCAGCTGTTTTTCAATGTAGAAGTTGATTTTCATGGTACACCAGCAACTGCGATCGCTCGTTCATTTCAGTTTACAGCTGTACAAGCAAAGAGCAGCACAGGACAATGTCAAATATAATCAGACAAGGGCAGTTACTGGAGTGAGACTTTGTAGATTGGACCGATCAAAAAGACAGTTCCTTGTTGCTTTCGGCTGTTAATAAATGTAATCTAAATGAGTTCAGTAAAAACTTGCTGTTCCACCTTTTATATTATGTACCATTCATTTTAATCAAAGGAAGCAAATCTCATTCCCCATGATCTAGATCAGAGATAACAAACAGGAGGGCTAATTATTGCATGTGTTTTCCCAACGCATTGGTCATTGGTGTGATGTGATGCCATTCATTCTTATGGCACCCCAACACACCTTCTCAATGCTCTTGAGTTGCAGCCCTGCCAAGAAAGTTGCATGCACCTTTTTTGTGATTTGGTTCATTTGGTTCACACACTGTTTTAATGGCATATTTAACCTCTTGGTCTTTTAAATAAATCTTAAAGTGATTCCTAAGGCAAAAGATTTTTGATCTTAATGCATTCTCTGCATTAAGGTAAAAACCCTTCCAAAACCAGTTCACAAACACTTACCCGAGTCCTTTCAGAATCCAGCACAGTGCCTGGCTGCAGCAGGGTTTCCTACAGGACACACAGGCATCAATGAGCACCATTGGCTTCTGCTGCCCTCAGTCAAATCCTGTGAGGAGGGAAGTGTGTGTGTCTATGAACACACACAGCAGGTTTGGGAGCGCGCCTGCACAAGTGTGCCAAAGCACAGGGCTTGCTATGGGGGCACACAGAGGAGCGGAGGAGCAGACAGCACCGGGGGGGGGGGGGCAAGAGAGGAGGTAAGGGACTGCCCTGTGCCATACCATTGCACAGAGCAGGAAAGTATAAATCTCTTTTTTTAATTTTAAAATATATATGCCTTTAGAGTCACTTTAATGCTGGGGGGGGGGGGGCAGGGTTCCTGATCATGTGATCACGGAGATTAGCTATCACATGATCGGGAGGCTGTCCCATCGGTTTCAGATCATAAGCAGCAACCGTAAGCTCGTTCTCAACACAAAACAGCTGAGCCCCATGGACACATACAGTTGTTTTCAAAATAATAGCAGTCCAACATCACTAACCAGATCAATCACTGTTTTTGGTATAAATTATATTTCTACATGGCAAATTATTTACCGTAGGTGTAGTAGAGTAATAGAAAACCAACAGACCCAACAGTCATGACATGCATACTGCTGATTCTGTGTAATTGAATCATTAATTGAAAGGGGCGTGTTCAAAATAATAGCAGTGTGGAGTTCAATTAGTGAGGTCATTCAGTCCTTGAAAAATCAGGTGTCAAACAGGTGGCCCTTTTTTAAGGACGAAGGCAGCAAATGTATGCCGAATGTAGTGCATTTCTCTCTGAAATCAGAGAAAAATGGGTCGTTCCAGACATTATTCAGAAGAACAGCGTACTTTGATTAAAAAGTTGATTGGAGAGGGGAAAATATATATAGAAGTGCAGAGACTGATAGGCTGCTCAGCTAAAATGATCTTAAATGCTTTAAAATGGCAACCAAAACCAGAAATATGTGGAAGAAAACGGAAAGCTACCATTTAAATAAATCGAAGAATAGCCAAAACGTCAAAGACTCAGCCAATGATTAGCTCCAGGGTGATCAAAGAAGGTATAAAGTTACCTGGGAGCACAGTCACAATTAGTAGACATGTGAAGCCAAGCTATTAGCAACAAGCCCCCGCAAAGTCCCACTGTTGAAAAGAAACAACGTGCAGAAAAAGGTTTACAATTTGCTAAAGAACACATTGACTGGCCTAAAGAGAAATGGCGCAACATTTTGTGGACTGATGAAAGCCTTTCACATGAAAAGTCCCGCCCCTTTGTCCGGACCTGTCATGCTTCCAGTCTTGTGTAAATAAGGTGTGGGAGGGGGGAGTGCTGCGATCTTATGGAAGGGGCAGTCTGTAATATCGCTTGGAGGATGATCTGTGATGGGGGAGGATCTGTGATGAGGGGGAGTCTGGGGTGGGGTGGGGGGAGAGTCTGTGATGGAATGGTCTATGAGGGGAGTTTGTGAAGGGGGGGTATGTGATGGAATGGGGGGATCTGCGATGAGGGGAGTTTGTGATGGGGGGTATCAGTGATGTGGGGGGTTTGTGATGGGGGGGGGGGGGGGAGTCTGTGATGGGGGGGGATCTATGATGAGGGGGAACCAGTGATGAGGGGGGGTCATCAGTGATGAGGGGAGTCTGTGATGGAGAGGGCTTTGTGATGGGATGGTCTGTGATGGGGGCGGGGATCTGTGATGAAGAGGGGTCTATGATGGGGGGATCTGTGATGGAGAAGGGTCTGTGATGGGGGGGATCTCTGATGGAGAAGGGTCTGTGATGGGATGGTCTGTGATGAGGGGAGATCTGTGATGGAATGGTCTATGATGAGGGGAGTCTGATGGGGCATCTGTGATGGAGAGGGCTTTGTGATGGGATGGTCTGTGATGGGGGGGGGGGGATCCGTGATGGAGAGGGGTCTGTGATGGGGAGATCTGTGATGGAGAGGAGTCTGTGATGGGGGGGGGGGGGATCTGTGATGGGTTGGTCTGTGATGAGGGGAGTAGGGGTGCTGAAATTAATCGTTGCATCGATGCATCGCGATTCGGGTGTCCCCGATGCGGCATCGATGCATAAAACCCCGAAAATCGATGTTTGGTGACGTCATTAGTAGCCCCGCCCCTCCCGGGAAAGCGCTCGAGAAAATTTTTAAACCGTCTTTATTTTAATAATTATATTACAAAGGATGGTGTGCACTGTGCCCCCGCTGTATGTGCTTTTTTAAAAAACAATTTAACTTCATACCGAACTTCGCCGGTATACGATCATGTGACTCCCGGCCCGCCCCGCCCCGCCCCTCTCCGCTCTTTTCTTCGCTCTCCGCTTCCGTCTCCTGAGTCCTGACGTCAGCGGGGATTTCTCAGTCCCGCCCGCCTCTCTTCTGATACGATAACTATAGTCAGCGGGCGGGACTGAGAATTCCCCGCTGACGTCAGGACTCAGGAGACACGTGAGCGGAGAGCGGAGAGGGAAGAGGAGAGCGGAGAGGGGCGGGACGGCCGGGAGTCACATGATCGTATACCGGCGAAATTTGGTATGATGTGACAACGTTTTTTAAAAGCACATACAGCGGGGGCACACCATCCTTTGTAATATAATTATTAAAAGAAAGTAATTGGGGGGGGGGGGGGGGTCAGTGATGGCTGCATTTGGCGGGCACAGGTGGCTGCATTTGGGCACAGGTGGCTGCGTTTGGTGGGCACAGGTGGCTGCGTTTTGGCACAGGTGGCTGCATTTGGGCACAGGTGGCTGCATTTGGGAATAGGTGGCTGCATTTGGTGGGCACAAGTGGCTGCGTTTTGGCACAGGTGGCTGCGTTTGGGCACAGGTGGCTGAGTTTGGGCACAGGTGGCTGAGTTTGGGCACAGGTGGCTGAGTTTGGCGGGCACAAGTGGCTGCGTTTTGGCACAGGTGGCGGAGTTTGGCGGGCACAAGTGGCTGCGTTTTGGCACAGGTGGCTGAGTTTGGCGGGCACAAGTGGCTGAGTTTGGGCACAAGTGGCTGAGTTTGGGCACAGGTGGCTGCGTTTTGGCACAGGTGGCTGCGTTTGGCGGGCACAAGTGGCTGCGTTTTGGCACAGGTGGCTGAGTTTGGCGGGCACAAGTGGCTGCGTTTTGGCACAGGTGGCTGAGTTTGGCGGGCACAAGTGGCTGAGTTTGGGCACAAGTGGCTGAGTTTGGGCACAGGTGGCTGCGTTTTGGCACAGGTGGCTGAGTTTGGCGGGCACAAGTGGCTGCGTTTTGGCACAGGTGGCTGAGTTTGGCTGGCACAAGTGCCTGAGTTTGGGCACAGGTGGCTGAGTTTGGTGGGCACAAGTGGCTGCGTTTGGGCACAGTGGCTGCGTTTGGGCACAGGTGGCTGCGTTTGGGCACAGGTGGCTGAGTTTGGGCACAGGTGGCTGAGTTTGGGCACAGGTGGCTGAGTTTGGCGGGCACAAGTGGCTGCGTTTTGGCACAGGTGGCTGAGTTTGGCGGGCACAAGTGGCTGCGTTTTGGCACAGGTGGCTGAGTTTGGCGGGCACAAGTGGCTGAGTTTGGGCACAAGTAGCTGAGTTTGGGCACAGGTGGCTGCGTTTTGGCACAGGTGGCTGAGTTTGGCGGGCACAAGTGGCTGCGTTTTGGCACAGGTGGCTGAGTTTGGCGGGCACAAGTGGCTGCGTTTTGGCACAGGTGGCTGAGTTTGGCGGGCACAAGTGGCTGAGTTTGGGCACAAGTGGCTGAGTTTGGGCACAGGTGGCTGCGTTTTGGCACAGGTGGCTGAGTTTGGCGGGCACAAGTGGCTGCGTTTTGGCACAGGTGGCTGAGTTTGGCTGGCACAAGTGCCTGAGTTTGGGCACAGGTGGCTGAGTTTGGTGGGCACAAGTGGCTGCGTTTGGGCACAGTGGCTGCGTTTGGGCACAGGTGGCTGCGTTTGGGCACAGGTGGCTGCGTTTGGGCACAGGTGGCTGAGTTTGGGCACAGGTGGCTGAGTTTGGGCACAGGTGGCTGAGTTTGGCGGGCACAAGTGGCTGCGTTTTGGCACAGGTGGCTGAGTTTGGCGGGCACAAGTGGCTGCGTTTTGGCACAGGTGGCTGAGTTTGGCGGGCACAAGTGGCTGAGTTTGGGCACAAGTAGCTGAGTTTGGGCACAGGTGGCTGCGTTTTGGCACAGGTGGCTGAGTTTGGCGGGCACAAGTGGCTGCGTTTTGGCACAGGTGGCTGAGTTTGGCGGGCACAAGTGGCTGCGTTTTGGCACAGGTGGCTGAGTTTGGCGGGCACAAGTGGCTGAGTTTGGGCACAAGTGGCTGAGTTTGGGCACAGGTGGCTGCGTTTTGGCACAGGTGGCTGAGTTTGGCGGGCACAAGTGGCTGCGTTTTGGCACAGGTGGCTGAGTTTGGCTGGCACAAGTGCCTGCGTTTTGGCACAGGTGGCTGAGTTTGGCGGGCACAAGTGGCTGCGTTTGGGCACAGTGGCTGCGTTTGGGCACAGGTGGCTGCGTTTGGGCACAGGTGGCTGAGTTTGGGCACAGGTGGCTGCGTTTGGGCACAGGTGGCTGAGTTTGGGCACAAGTGGCTGAGTTTGGGCACAGGTGGCTGCGTTTTGGCACAGGTGGCTGAGTTTGGCGGGCACAAGTGGCTGCGTTTTGGCACAGGTGGCTGAGTTTGGCGGGCACAAGTGGCTGCGTTTTGGCACAGGTGGCTGAGTTTGGCGGGCACAAGTGGCTGAGTTTGGGCACAAGTGGCTGAGTTTGGGCACAGGTGGCTGCGTTTTGGCACAGGTGGCTGAGTTTGGCGGGCACAAGTGGCTGCGTTTTGGCACAGGTGGCTGAGTTTGGCTGGCACAAGTGCCTGAGTTTGGGCACAGGTGGCTGAGTTTGGCGGGCACAAGTGGCTGCGTTTGGGCACAGTGGCTGCGTTTGGGCACAGGTGGCTGCGTTTGACGGGCACAAGTGGCTGTGTTTGACGGGCACAGATGGCTGCGTTTGACGGGCACAGATGGCTGCGTTTGACGGGGGAGGTTCAGTATTTTTCAGTTTGTTTGCACCCCCCAAAAAAATTTTGAGCACCAGCCGCCACTGGTCAGCACAGAGACAGTACAGGGAACTTCACAGGACTGTTTGTCATCTGTGGATTCTTTCCCTTTTGACCTCCCAGCAGCAGTGTGTGTGAATGTCTGTACCCTGTAGTGCACCGGATTAGTGCACTTTTTAGGGAGTGAGGTTATTTTTAATTCAAAGCGGAGTTCCAGTCAATTTTTTGTTTATTAGAAGTCAGCAGCTACAAAAAAAGTGCATGTTCTGACTTTTAATAAAAAGACACTCACCTGTCCCACAATCCAGCGACGTGGCCACCCAAACCCTCCCTTCTCTCCCCCGCCTGTCCACAGCGCTGGCAATACTACTGGGGGCATCCGGCTGTGACAGCTTGCAGCTTCACAGCCGGGTGCGCATGTCTCACTGTGCTGTCCTGCATAGCCGGGCAATCTTTTGGGAACTGTGATGTGTCCCAGAAGATTGCAGGGTGGAAGGGCCACCTAGGCGGCCCAAGCGGAAGTGGGAGCTCGTCGGTAATCGTGATGCATCGCGGAATCGAATCGAATCGTTGACCAGATAATCGTAATCGAATCGAATCGTGAGACCAGTGAAGATGCGCAGCCCTAGAGGGGAGTCAGATGAGGGGAGTTTGTGAGGAGGCAGTCTATGATAAAGGGGAATCTGATGAGAGAGTCTATGATGGAGGGGAGATCTGTGATGGGGCGAGTCTTGGGGGGGGGGGGGATCTGTGATGGAGAGGGGTCTGTGATGGGATTCTGTGATGGGATGGTCTGTAATGAGGGGAGTCTGTGATATGGAGTTTGTGGTTTGAAATCGAACATAATGGTATGTCATATAATTTTGCATATAGACAAGGTGCTGATGCATGTAAATTTGACTTCCTGATAAATTTAATTTTAGTTTTCATTATCATGATATAAAATAATCGATGTGGAGGCCTTTTGGTGGGCATGATTTTTATTTTGGGATCCAAGGAGCACATTGTGTTGGGACAGCCCTGAGTTAGCAGTACCTGACAGTATCAGACCCCTGTGCCTCTCGATGGACAAGAAAGGTTCATTATCTAATACTGCAGTTTTTTATATACATTTTATTTTAGAAAATTTTGTTTGGGGAGCCCGAATGTCATTTTGAAGGGAGAAAGAAACGGACATACATTTAAACAGCAGACCTGCAAGTACAGCACAGATGCAGATAAGTTGAGTGTAAACTGAGCAATGCTTACACTGACCTGGGCCTATTATAATTTCACTTAAAGTACAGGGAAAGAAAAGACAGAGGTAAATGGTTATATTTGTACAATTGGTTGGATCCCTAAATATAATAAATTAGATAATATATTAAAATGTATCCTTCACTATTGAAACTGCAACTGAATGGGCCTTAAGTTCAGGACTTTAAGATACATGGACAGTGTTTGGGTATGTATGTTATGCTTAAGTCTTCAGGCTCCTCTTGTTCCCTCATATCTATTATGCACATGCAGGCCATGTACCCAGTACACAACAGAGAAAAAAATACTAATGTGTGCACACATGACAATACCCTCCTTGATTCCTCTTTAATATAGAAAACTTTCTATTTTTAACATCCGTTTTATCTCAAACACTACTTCCTTTTCTTTGCATCAGTCACAGGCTGTGTGCATTATTCACAGAGTATACTCATTCATAGATGATGTGGGATCCTCCGCTCAAAGAGGGGCTTAAACCAGAGTGCTTGTGTCTCATTACCTCCAGGAAGAGAAGAGCCCCAGGTGCTGGCTGAATGCTGATGCAAGTAGAAGAGAACAAGACAACCTGGACAGCCGCACACCGGAATGGATAAATCCGTCTTTTTATTCAAAATATAGGATCATGGGGTACACAGAACATGACTGTGGGGTGGTACACAAATAACTGACGCGTTTCGCACTTACACCAAGTGCTTACTCATAGTAAGCACTTGGTGTAAGTGCGAAACGCATCAGTATAGTTGTACCACCCCAGTCGTGTTCTGTGTACCCCATGATCCTGTATTTTGAATAAAAAGATGGATTTTTAACGTGAGAGTTCTCCTTTGAAAGGTAGTCACTGGGATCACTAAATTACTGATACTGAAGGAGTAACAGAAAGGATCCTCACAATGGAGATATCCAGGATCTTCAGCTAGCCTGGCGTTGGTGCACTTGGTGTCCTGTTGAGCAGGATAAACAAAGTGTACTTAAAAGTATCCCGATAGGGAAAAATTAGATGTAGGATGCTAGCAGTATCCTGATAGGCAATGTGGAATGTAGTCACCTGTCCTGTGACCAAAGGATCAAGCGACCAGTTCCCGGAAAAACCCGACTGCCCACCCCCTCAGGAACACCTGGAGATATGGAGACATAGCCGGGATCCCTTTCCGGCTGGATGTCTGTCGCCGTCCAACTCCTGGTACCATGGCAGGATCAGCACACCGATCTCTGGAGCTGTGGCTGGATGGATCCCCTCCGTGGGTAACAGCGGCCCCTCAGATCAAGTCGGTCTCTCTCACTCCCTCATCGACTGACCTTTACCTCAGGACACAAAATGGAGTCTTTTCCTTTCTGGTCAGCAAAGCCTGCTGGGATTTGTATTTCTCCCTGTATACCAGTCTATGGGGTCGTTTTGTGTGGGAACGGCCTGTCCCAGAATCCATTGCAGCTCTCACTGCAGTTCAGTACATTCTCTCCCATTGGCTGTTTTTACTGTGTCTAATTGGTTTTCTTCTTCCGGCCAATAGGGGCACAAGAGAGGCTGCTGAATGCAGAGTTCTGTGTGTGTCAGCTCACCTTACATTACTCAGTGAAAACAGGAAGAGGGGGGTGAAAAAGCCCATGCAGACATGACAGCCAGCTCTCTCCCCTCTTTCAGGCTGGAAAGCCTGTGTACATGCGACCATCTGTGTTAATGTACATAATGTGCAATACCCGCTACATATCATAAAACATAAAAAATCCAGTGGTGATTAAATACACCAAAATAAAGCTCTATTTGTGTGAAAAACAATATCAATTTCATTTGCGTACAGTGTTGCATTACTGCACAATTGCCAGTTAAAGTAGCACAGTGCTGAATAGCAAAAAATGTCCTGGTCATGAAGATGGTGAAACCTTCTGAAAGGTCAAGTGGTTAACCTGTGCTTCTGTGCCCAGGAGGCCATCTTGGAAGAGACACGTGACTTTGCTTTTCTCATAACAGAGCTGCTACCGTGATGACTGTTTTTGACAACTGGTAGGGGAATATTCAAGAATAGAAAAGGTGCAGAAGTCACAGAATGATTTGAGATTGGACCGTCATCCACCTGCCTCTCCACCTCAGCCAATCAGAGGCAAGCCTAATATTCACTGATGAAATACAAGGCTTCTTGTGAATGACTAAACACTGCTCAGCCTGACTATTTTGTTCCAGGAATGCAACGGAAAGTCCCAGTACTGCTGCCGGAACACAGAGCTGTATACTGTAAGTAACGTCACATACAGCATTTCTTCGTGAAGGCCCCAGCTTGGCCCAAACAAACTATTTAAAATGCTAGCAAAGCTTGAGTTGGGCTATAAGGCTTGATTACATAGGCAATTACCTGCAGACACTAGATTCCACTGGCAAGAATCATCGGATTCTTGCAGCTGGAATGACAGGTGTACAAGAATAGCTGCTCTGCTTGTAGAAAAAAAATTACAGGCTGACAGCAGTCATTGCTGTTCAAGTGTAGCCACACACCAAGCGGTTACCTGCAGTTAGGGGAGGATATCAGGATACAGTCAGATGCCTTCAAGCCAAGACATCGGTCCCCAACAGATTGCGCCCAGGCACAGACATCCGTCTCTAATCGCAGTTGACTGCTTGGTGTACAGATAGAAGCAAATAGCGACGGCTACTGTCAGCCTGTCATTTTGTACAGGCTAAGTGGATGCCACTATTTGCATACACCTATCATTCCAGCCACAAGAATCTGACGATTCTTGCTGCTGAAATCTGGTGTCTGAATGTAATCACCTGTGTGAAGCAGGCCTAATATTAGGTTGGATTTAGGAAGATTTAGTGTACCCCACTTTGAACAAAGGAAAAACGTCTTTCCTGACAGCTCCTACCTTAGCCCTTGATCATCCCTATGTGGTGGGCAGAATAGAATATAAGCATGTAAAACAAAAACAACAGCTTTACACAACCTGACTTGCTGCCAAAATGTATTTATTCCAAATTTTAGTTACCGCCACAATCTTTTATATACATTAAGGACAACACTTTTTGACGACGATGAAGATTTCAAAATTCTGTTAGCTTTTAAACTGAAACATCACAAATATGAAACTGAAAACATTACCAACATGAAAAACAAACAGGCAGCAGTTTACAGCTGAAAGTAGTTCAATCTTTCATAGGCTTCTCGGAACTTTCTGTGACGTCTGTCAATTGGTCATTATTCTAAATAGGAAAAAAAAAAAACACGGTTAAAAGAACTTAGTAGTACATATACTTGCACATTATGGTAAGAGCTCTTGAGCTCTGGTACACTATGAGCTTTTTGTTAGCAGGTCATTAATGCCTAGGCTAAATTTAAAAGTATTAGTATGCATTTTAGTGTTTAAGCACCATAAAATCCTTTTCTTGGTGTAAATAAGGGACACATGAAGTCATATACTGTTGTGTTATACTGCCACCTATAGTAGAATTGGACACTGCAATACAAAGAAAATCTGTAGGCCAGCCCAGGATAACCCCTGCTTCACTACCAGGACATCTCAGTTTGTAGCCAGCTTTACCAAAAACATGACTAACATAGATGGGTGGGACCTGCGTCCCTCAATGGAATCTATGAAATCAATCCTATTTTCTTTCTTGTCCACTGAGGGACACCACCTGGTAGTAAGAAGGCAAGAGCAGATGGCTTGGGAATTAACCCAATGCTAAAAGATCAAGAATTCTCACACATGTGAGGAGACAACATCATACGTGGGGGAACCCAAAATCAAAGACCATACCTTGGAAAACTGGTCTACCTGTACCCACCAGAAGGTGGAATGAAATTCAATTTCCAAACAGGGAAGGACGAACAGCTTTATGTGTGACTAAGACAAAAAGTAAACTCCTGTGCAAGAACTGGGAACAGAAGAAGAAGCTGAAAAAAAAATATATATATGTTTTGGTAAAGGGAGGCCAGAGCCGCCCTAGAGGTACAAGGATCTCAGGCTCAACTCACCAGATTCTAGAGGTCCCAGAGAAATGGGGAACATATCTGAATGGACTGCCTGGGCAAGCATTCACCTTACTAAGGAAAAGGCCACCTATGAGGCAACAAGAGGATGATTTTGCTTTAAAGTAGAGCAGAGAAGCAGTGGTTTCTAAATACCACTGAGACCCAAGGATTGATCCCACAGAGTCAGTGTGGCTAATAAAATAAGTTACACGGAAGCTTCCAAGACCAGGATTATCCAGGGGATAGAAGGTAGATCTCTTCTCCCAACTGACAGGGAATAATACAGATATGATAAGGCTGAGGAGCAAGCTTAACTCCTATATATTTGTAGAAACGAATACAATCCTGGGGCAAGCCAAAAAAGAGCACTTGCCTGAGAATCCTTTAGTTACATTGAGTCTGTGCTGTGACACAGGGAGCTATGCAGTTCAGTGCAGGAGTGTACTGGTGGTGAGGGATCAGTCTCGAACTTAAATGCCTAAAGTCTGGTTCACACATTCTGGATGCATTTCTGCATGAACATTTTTGATGCGTTCTGATGCCTTCTGGTGCATTTTTCCCCCTTTTTTGCTCTTCTCAATTAAAGACAATTGAGGACCTATGTGTTCCAGTGCATTTTTTATGTGTTTTGCCACAATCCAGATGCGTTCCTTACAGAAAAAAAAAAAAAATACATGCCCTACTTTTGTTGACTACACTAGAATGCACTGCACTGGTGTGAACTAAAGCCATTGGAATCCATGTTTAACATCATCCATGCGTTTTTGATGCAGAATAAAAAGGCACTAGGCTGTATCTCCTGTGAACCAGCCCTAAAGGGGCAAACTACCCAAAAGTGTTCCAGGATTAAAAAGCATCTCCCCTCACTTGGGAAAGTGAGGGCAAACCTAAATGCTGAAGGTTTCCCTGATGCTTTAGCAGGTTTAATACTTCTGACTTACCAGGTGGCCAGAGAACCAGACTTCGAGTACATAGCCATACCTGCACCAGGAGTGGGTGAAGAAGAGTGAGGAAACTTAGCCAAGCTTTCTTTAAAGTTCTTACCTTGAGGCAGGTGAATGCTTTGTCCTAGAGTGATATCCTTATGGATGATGTCAAGGATAGGTCTGAAGAGATGTCATCCCTCAAAGACCAAGTGGGTCAGACGCTACTTGAAACTTCAAAATCTTTCAGGTGCAGGTGTAATGGGAATAGATGTTTGGAGCCTTCGCTTTAGCTCTGATGGCCTGCTGGAGGCATTTAGGCTGGTTTGAATCCTGCTGGAGGCATTTAGGCTGGTTTGAATCCCAGTCAGAGAATGGAGTATTCATGTTCTCCCTGTGCTTGCATGGGTTTCCTCCCACACTCCAAAAACATGTCGGTAGGTTAAATTTCTCCTGTCTAAATTGGCCCTAGTATTTGTATGTATGCATGTGAAATAGGCACCTCAAACTGTACGCTCCTCGAGGGCAGGGGCTAATGTGAATGTACAATACGTATAGTATTTAGTATAAATACCTATAATAGATACAGTAAATAAGGTCTTTATATCTGTAAGAGCTCTTACAAACCCAAGGCTGAAGACAGCAGGCTGATCCCTCAGATGTAGTGCTGTAGGTGCTACATCGATCAGAGCCGAAAACAGTCTCTTGTAAATCTAGGGTAAAGGCAGAAGATTGTGATTCAGAGTCTTCAGAGACAAGGCAAGCCCCGAGGCAATGCCAAGGACTTTAGACCTGGAAAGTGCTCCATGGCTAACTTGTTACCAGAATGGAATCTGGGATGTGCTTAACTCAGAAGATGATACTTGAAGGTCACTTCCTGCCTAGCGTCACAACACCCAGTCTAAAGAGGTCAAGGTATGTCATTCCAAAGCTAAACTGAGGAAAGGCTGCTATGGATGACTGTATTTGTAGAAACCAGCTCAAGCAACAATGTAGCAAACAATCTTGATAAAAAAAAACTGAAAACACAATGATCGCAAAGACTGGTTAGACTTATGACGCCCACAAACCTAGGCATGGTAGTAAGAGTGATTATCATGGGTGGCCTACAGATATTTAATTTGCCAGTGTCCAATCCTCCTTTAGGCAGTAGTATGATTCGACAGTCTGACTTACTGTGTGCCTCAGGGGACAAGAAAAAAAAAAAGTTATTTTTTTTATCATATTTAAACAGGCAAACATTAGATCTTCATTCACACTATGGTCTGGGGGTTCTCTTTGATATTTGTGTGTGAGGTTATTCATATGCCAAGATTAAAAGAGCCCTCTATGGCCCTCAGAAAGAAGATTGTATATGCCTATGAGTCTGAGTAATTAAAAAAAAAATAACATAGGAATTTTGGCTTAGAGGTAAATTCCTTATCCGGCATACAGTACAAGACACATGACTGGTGTTCATAGATCATGGATTGTATATGGTGCTACCTTCAGACTGGACACTGAAAACATTTTTTGTTGGGTCACCCCTAAAACTAACGCAAATAAAACCCCACCCACTCCGGTTTTTTTAGAAAGCATTTAAGGAGTGACCAAGGCACAAATGGGCAAGGCCTGTGTCCTGTATTGTACTCCAAGATAAGGATAAACGGAAGTCAATATTCCTATTATCTTAAAGAATAAGTTCACTTTTCCGAACATGTTACACACACATTCAGAGTGTAACATGTAAGTGATGCAGCAGCCCCTGCGCCAAAACACCATTGCAGCTGACGGCTTGTAGTTCTCAATGAACTACCAGGGTGCTGTTGAGTGCTCTAGTTAGGTCATTGATGCTTCCTGACATTCAGCAACTGCCTGCCCTTACTAGGTATGGGCAGATAGCTTAACTGACAATCTGCAGGAGCCTGAAATTGCACCTGCAATGTTTTACAGGCTCCCGATAAAAAAAAAATTAAAAAAAATTATATATATATATATATATATATATATATATATATATATATATATATATATATATATATATATATATATATATATATATATATGCACATTTTTCGTACCTGCAAAAAGATGTGCATTTATTTTTTTATAAAGCTGAACTTATCCTTTAATCTTTAATCGCACAGCATTGGTATTCATAGACCATTGGACATCCTCTAGCAATAAACCTGAGGGGTGGGCAATAGTACAGCAAACAGGATTGCTAAAAGGCTCTCAAGAAAACCAAAGGGTTTAACCACTTTCTGACTGCTGCAAGTACAAAAAACATTGTCAGGGTATTTATACTTAAATATTAAACAGTTTTATATTTATGGAAATAAGCAAAAATCTATGATTTAGGAGATTTCCACAAATCACCCAAATAACTTTGTTTATCTGTGCTAATTTGAAGACAGAAATTAATACAATATCGTGCAAAAATATATATATTTATTTACTAAAAATCAGTGCAAAATAATATCAAAATATAACTGGTGATAAACGCAGACTATGAATCTAAAATAGCAACAATATGGTTAATACACATACTGAGAATATAACCACAAGCCTTAGTTTTAAAATACTAATGTCTTAAAACTTAGTAACTGCTTTGTAAATAGTTAACAGTTTCTCAGTGGCTCCACAGACTAAGAAAACAAACAAGGTGTAGATATTGACACATGATTTCTCTCAAACAGATCTGCAAGCTCAAACTTTAAATGCCCATGGACAAAATGTTATACCATGCACAGAAAAATTGTGAAAAATGTAAACAATGCCCTGGAAAATGTGTGAACAGAGGACCAGGTAACACCCTTGGAAATCAGGGATACAGATGCTTAATTCTGAAAAGTTCAGGGGATTCCAACGGCCCTGGTGGAATGGGCTCTGATGTACAAGGGAGGAAGCTTTTCCTTAAAGTAATAGTGAAGGCTCATTTTTTTTGTTTTCAAATAACAAACATGTTATATATATCTACTCTGTGCAGTGGTTTTGCACACAGCAGCCCCGATCTTCCCCTTGTCGGGTCACCCGCCGGCGTATCTGACTCCCCCTCCCCGCTGAGTGCCCCCATAGCAAGCCACTTGCTATGGGTCACTTGTGCGTGCTCACTCCCGAGCCCCGTTCTGAGTGTTTATAAAACATACAGAACTGGACTTGGCCCCGCCCCCTGCTCCATCCTCACTGGCTTTGATTAACAGCAGCAGGAGCCAGAGAGAGCTTGAGCTCTCGTGCACATCGCTGAATTGAGATGTGGCTCAGGCATGTATTTAGGGAAGACTGCAGGGGAAGCTGCATGCAGAAGGTTTTTACCTTACTGCATTAAATGCAGTAAATTAAAAAGCCTTCTGCCTTTTCAACCACTTTGGGGTATAGGCCCTAAATGTCTCTAATGGATTCAAATGGGGGGGGGTCACTAAAAAGCAGGAGCACTGGTTTGAGATCCCAATGTGACACAGGAAGTCGAATAGGGAGAATTATATGATCAACTCCCTGTTAAAAAGTTTTGATAAGGCATTGCAAGGCAAGGGGTTTCTGGAAAAGGATGGATAAGGCAGAAACCTGTCCCTTGAGGGTTCTCAGGGTCAAAAGCTGGCCAAGGCCAAAAGAAAAGCCAAGATTTGAGTGACATAGGATTCCCTAGGGTTTAGCTATTTGTACTTGCACCAGGCAAAGTAAGCCTTCTATGTATGATGGTGAATCTTGCGAGAGTGGGAAAAACTGAATCAGAGATACCTCTATCTTTTAGGTCTTGGGTTTTTACAGCCGTGCTGTTAAAGCCAGTGCCTGACAAGCAGAATGGAAGATGGGGTCATGAGCCAGTAAGTATGGACTGTTGGGAAGAGTCCAGGACTCATCTGCCAGAAATCTGTGTTCTTTTGGCCAATTTGATGCAGTGAAAATCTCTGTGATGCTTTCCTCCTCTTGTGCAGCAATAGAGGGAGAATCTTTATCAGATGCCAGGCATTAACCAGTTGTAAATAGAGTCCAAGAATTCACGAGCATCTAGTGAAGGCTAGGAGGGTCTTCAACCCTGGACTCAAATTTGTTCAACTTGTTGTTGAACTTGGAAGCAAGGATGTCCACATCTGGTTTTCCCCACCTTTGGCAGAGATTTTGAAAGATCTCTGGGTGCAGAGACCACTCCTCTGTTTCAAGGCTTTGAGATGTTGACAGCTGAGAGAGACAAAAATGTACGTTTCTGCCCACAAGAGCATTAGGCTGCTAAGCCCTAATGATCGATGTAGGCATTGTCCCCCTGTATTTTGACTGAGTGTGACCTTCTAGAAGGGAGGTCCAATATCATAGAGACAGTCTGTTGGCTCTCAGTTCCAGAATGTTAATGTGTAGTTTTATCTTCTATGGGGACCATGTCCCCTTAACAGTCAGGGAGTTGTAAACACCACCCTAGCCTGCAAAAATGTACATCTGTCATTATCACATGCCAAGTCCAGTGAAGGAACGACTTTCCCAGGTCCCAAGGCAGGCATGCTAGGGAGAT
Source organism: Lithobates septentrionalis (assembly GCA_037952835.1). NCBI lineage: Eukaryota > Metazoa > Chordata > Amphibia > Anura > Ranidae > Lithobates > Lithobates septentrionalis. The sequence goes on from JBBDGP010000244.1 coordinate 1,348,120, forward strand.
CCTCATTTGACTTGATATAAGCATTGGGTGATCCAAGAATTGAGTCTGCTTGATCCAGGTCTTTAAGGATACTGGTTTGAAAAGGGTCTGGAGTGAAATTTCTCAAAGGAAACTGCCTCGAAGGAGGCCCAGAACCCCAATTTAGAAGTGCATTGAAGGGTGTTGTGACCAAAGGGACTTAAGGGAGGCAATTTTCGCCAAAGGGAGGAATATTCTACCTTAAACGCTGACCAAGATTAGACCCAAGCACTCCAGACAGTGTGAGGGCTAATGGGAAGACTGAAAAATTGAGTATCCAGATTGAGGTTTGAAGGAACTGGATGGTCTGGTTGTCAGACAAGGTCTTGGCCTCCTTCCTTCATTAGGAGGTCATTAAGGTAAACTGTGACATGAATAGCTTCACAATGGAGTTAGAAGCAGGGCAAGAATTGTTGTGAACACTCGGGTTGGAGAAGACAACTGGACTGGAAGTGCTGGTCTCCCTCAGAAAAATGCAGGAAGCATTGGTGTGATTGTAAAACAGGGATAACCATCTTGTAGGTCTACTAATGCAAAAAATTGTCTGAGGAAAACAATAACAGATCTTGAAGATTCCATCCAGAATTTTGAAGATTCCATTCAGAATTTTGGTACACAAAGAAATCTTTTGAGGCATTTCGAGTCCAGTATTGGGTGGATGCCCTTATTTGGTTTTGGGAATAGGTTTGGAGTAGAAACTATTAAATCTTTCTTCTGGAGGAACTGGTATAACCACTATTTGTGCTAAAGTTGGCAGACTGGAAGGTAAAAAAACAAGTATGGGGTAGGGATAGAAGCTCTATTATAGCTCCCTTTGAAATGACAGATTGGACCCAGAGGTTCAGGACATCTTAAATCCAGACAGGATTGCTGCCTCTTTTGCAAGTGTACGAAAAAAATACAATACCTTTGTAAGGCTGTTGGTCTCACCAAGCACTGCTTCAAGTCTGAAAAAAAAACATACTTCATATCAGTGATATGTAGTGGCATCAGAATATAACACACGTAACAGTGTCAATTCAAAGAGGCAGAACACAGGTAGTACTTTAATTTCTGTATCTTTACCCACGTTATTGGTTGAAACTTTTTTTTTTTCTATTCACTAAAGGTTTTTTCTAATTTACTAAATCAATTCATTAATATGACAGCTTTTATCATACATGTACCACTATGTTCTGGCTTGTATTCAAATAAGCCTGTACTGAAAAAAATCAAAAATCTGAATAAATTTGGATTTAGGCTCAACATACGTCAATTGCTGTATCATATAGACCCAGGTTAGAATTGGGCCATACCAGAGTAATAAACCTTTCCTGACAAGTGTTGTCATTAAAATGTATTTATTGCTCTAAAAATTATCAAAACGAACAACACATAAAATAATTCCACCCATCGTGTCAAATATTAGATATTACCCATATTTCTATTTGATAAATATATGAGGATATTGGGACAGCCAGCTTGACAGGTAATGGATATCCAAAATCTAGCAAACTGTAGAAAGTGGCCGTGATGAATGCACAATCCTGGAGTTTGGTGTGGCCTGTACACAACTGGCTCACATGGGCATGAGCATATATGTTGGTAATCCACAGACAATTATAAAAAATTCATATGCGTTAATGCCTCACTCATACTCACTCACAATATGTAGCCTCACATACAGAATGTAAAGTGATTTCCGGAAAACAGATTGCAAATGTCAGCTCCTTTGGTCCAGAGGAGGGGATGAAGTTTTAACATGCAAAATATCATAAGGAGTGGAATATACAGTATGTACCAGTTCTATCAATCTCCCTCACACAGTTAGCAGCATATATCAGGGTCTCCATATAATGTTTTGGGTATACATACCATGTATTCTCTGGGTTGTGAAAATGGGGATAAAGATTGCTACTTGCATGTAGTGTTCTAGGGGGGGGGGGGGGGGGTTATTGTTTGTTTTGTGCATTTTCTTTTTCTTTTGATTTTTTTTCTTATAGCAAATTGTAAAAAACTCTTTTCTTAAATAAAAACAATTTGATTGAAAAAAAATAAATTAAATAAAATAAAGATCCACTATAACAGTTAATTTATATGAGTTAGGTCTATTGAGGAAAGTAGTAAGAAATAGAGGCTTAAATAGATTCTCAGTGTGACAAAGTAACAATTCTACAACAAAACAATATTTAGGTTTGTGAGTTCCACCCAAAAATGGAACTTCAGCTTTTCGGATTCCTCCCCCCCTCCAGTGTCACATTTGGCACCTTTCAGGGGGGAGGCGGGAGCAGATACCTCTAAAATCCAGGTATTTGCTCCCACTTCCGGTCATAGATTGCCGCAGTATCCGCAACTATCTACGCCATGTCCGGCCTCTCCTCCGTCCCCCCCGTTGTCTTCTGGGTGACACACAGGTCCCAGAAGGCAGCAGGGACCAGTGAGATTGCGGAGCGCAACTCGTGCATGCGCAGTAGGGAACCAGGCTGTGAAGCCGCAAGGCTTCACTTCCCGATTCCCTTACCGAAGATGCCGGTGCCTCCACCTGGGAGCCGAGGGACAGATCGGCTTCAGGTGAGGACATCGCAGGCGCCCTGGGCAGGTAAATGTCCATATATTAAAAGTCAGCAGCTGCAGTATTTGTAGCTGCTGACTTTATTTTTGTTTTTTTCGGTGGAACTCTGCTTTAAAGCTGAATTCCAGGTATGCTTTGACCAAAGTACAGGCGATACTCGAAAAATTAGAATATCATGCAAAAGTTCATTTATTTCACTAATGCAACTTAAAAAGGTGAAACTAATATATGAGATAGACTCATTACATGCAAAGCAAGATAGTTCAAGCCGTGATTTGTCATAATTGTGATGATTATGGCTTACAGCTCATGAAAACCCCAAATCCCAAATCTCAGAAATTTTGAATATTACATGCAATCAATAAAACAAGGATTGTACATAGAACAATATCGGACCTCTGAAAAGTATAAGCATGCATATGTACTCAGTACTTGGTTTGGGCCCCTTTTGCAGCAATTACTGCCTCAATGCGGCGTGGCATGGAATCTATCAGCCTGTGGCACTGCTGAGGTGTTATGGAAGACCAGGATGCTTCAATAACGGCCTTCAGCTCTTCTGCATTGTTCGGTCTCATGTCTCTCATCTTTCTCTTAGCAATGCCCCATAGCTTCTCTATGGGGTTCAGGTCAGGCGTGTTTGCTGACCAATCAAGCACAGTAATCCCACGGTCATTGAACCAGGTTTTGGTGCTTTTGGCAGTGTGGGCAAGTGCCAAGTCCTGCTGGAAAATTAAGTCAGCGTCCCCATAGAGCTCGCCTGCGGAAGGAAGCATGAAGTGCACCAAAATCTCCTGGTAGACAGCTGCGTTGACCCTGGACTTAATGAAGCACAGTGGACCAACTGCAGCAGATGACATGACTCCCCAAATCAACACAGACTGTGGAAACTTCACACTGGACTTCAAACATCTTGCAGTGTGTGCCTCTCCATTCTTCCTCCATACTCTGGGTCCTTGGTTTCCAAATGAGATGCAAAATTTGCTCTCATCGTAAAGAGGACTTTGGACCACTGAGCAACAGACCAGGTCTGTTTTTCTTTAGCCCAGGTAAGATGCTTCTGACGTTGTTTGTTGTTCAGGAGTGGCTTGACAAGAGGAATATGACATTTGAAGCCCATGTCCAGGATACGTCTGTGTGTGGTGGCTCTTAATGCACTGACTCCAGCCTCAGTCCACTCCTTGTGAAAGTCCCCAACACTTTTGAATGGCCTTTTCCTGACAATCCTCTCCAGACTGCGGTCAGCTCCGCTGCTTGTGCACCTTTTTCTTCCACACTTTTCCCTTCCACATAACTTTCTATTAATGTGCTTTGATACAGCACTTTGGGAACATCCAACTTCTTTTGCAATTACCTTTTGAGGCTTTCCCTCCCTATGGAGAGTGTCAATGATGGTTTTCTGCGCAACTGCCAGGTCAGCAGTCTTTCCCATGATTGTGATTCCTACTGAACCACACTGAGAGACCATTTAAAGGCTCAGGAACCCTTTGCAGGTGTTATGGCTTAATTAGCTGATTAGAGTGGGAGACTTTGAGCCTAGAATATTGCACCTTTTCACAATAGTCTAATTTTCTGAGATTGTGGCTTTGGGGTTTTCATGAGCTGTAAGCCATAATCATCACAATTAGGACAAATCACGGCTTGAACTATCTTGCTTTGCATGTAATGAGTCTATCGAGTATCACCTGTATGTAGGTGTCACATCTGTGGGACTACCCCTAAAGCTGGAAATCACTGTATGTAGTAGTTACTGCAAAGGTGTTCCCTGATCGGATGATAAGTGAATGCTTTGCATTCATTTGGAGAATGCAAAATGTTCCCTGAATGGTGCCCATACAACCTTCTGTGTTCACAATATACCAGGTCAGCCACTCAGCATGGGACTACTACATGCATACTACAGTAAATACCAGATTACATGGGGATCCCACAGCTATGGCACATAACATGCTTAAATATAGCTGGAAAAATTGCCATAGCTGGAATTCAGCTACAAACAACCATGATGGATGACAATATAAATGTGTATAACACACATATAAATTCCTGCGCTAATAGATAGGCGATTTGTGAAAGCCATATGAGTGAGCATGTGAACACTATTAATACTAAATGAGTGAACACTATAAGGGTTGCTGCTCTCAAGTGCAAGTGCCTTTAAATGTGTAGAGATGCAAAAAACACAGTCACTTCCAGCTAATAGGTCTTCCAAGGTGTGGAGTAACAGATGTCAGATAAAATGGTGGTGTAAACGGTATATATGGTATCCCAGAACTAGGTGGATGCTGCCCTCCTCAGATGGGGTACTCCGAAAGGAACTACAAGGAAAACAGAAATGGAAGGCACGCACACCTAGTGCATTACCAGAGATAATTTAACCACTTAAGGACCAAGCCTCTTTCTGAGATTTGGTGTTTACAAGTTAAAAACAGTTTTTTTTGCTAGAAAATTACTTAGAACCCCCAAACATTATACATTTTTCTTTCCAACACCCTAGAGAATAAAATGGCAGTCGTTGCAATACTTTCTGTCACACTGTATTTGCGCAGCAGTCTTACAAGCGCACTTTTTTTGGAAAAAAATACACTTTTTTGATTTAAAAAATAAGACAACAGTAAAGTTAACCCAATTTTTTTTATATTGTGAAAGATAATGTTACGCCGAGTAAATTGATACCCAACATGTCACGCTTCAAAATTGCGCCCGCTCGTAGAATGGCGTCAAACTTTTACCCTTAAAAATCTCCATAGGTGACGTTTAAAAAATTCTACATGTTGCATGTTTTAAGTTACAGAGGCGGTCTAGGGCTAGAATTATTGTTCTCGCTCTACCGATTGCGGCAATACCTCACATGTGTGGTTTGAACACCGTTTTCATACGTATGCTCACTCACGTATGCGTTCACTTCTGCGCCAGAGCTCGTCGGGACGGGGCGCGTTTAACATTTTTTTGTTATTATTTATTTTACCTTTTACTTTTACACTGTTTTTTAGAAAAAAAAAATTGTCACTTTTATTCCTATTACAAGGAATGTAAACATCCCTTGTAATAGAAAAAAGCATGACAGGACCTCTTAAATATGAGATCTGGGGTCAAAAAGACCTCAGATTTCATATGTAGACTAAAATGCAATAAAAAAAATTTAAAAAAATTATTTAAAAAAAAAAACGACCTTTTAAGAGCTGTGGGCGGAAGTGACGTTTTGACGTCGCTTACGCCCAGCAATTGTATGGAGATGGGTTGGGGCCATCTTACCCTCACTCACTTTATCTTGTAAGCTGAAGAAGGGGATACCGGGGTTATGGCAGCTAGCTGACGTAAAACTGCAGCGGGCGGTTCGTAAGTGGTTAATAAGAAATTTTTGTATAAAAATGGGTACTCACAAAATGCAACCGACAAAAGGCCATAAACACAGTGCATGGACATGCAAAGAACACGGGGTACAGCTAACGTGTTTCGGGAGGGCGCAGCCTAGCTCCGAGGAATGGGGTGCGCTCCTGAAACATGTTAGCTGTACCCAGTGTTCTGTGCATGTCCATGCACTGTATTTATGGCCTTTTGTCGGTTGCATTTTGTGAGTACCCATTTTTATACAAAAATGTCTTATTAAATTATCTCTGGTAATGCACTAGGTGTGCGCGCCTTCCATTTCTGTTTTTCTTGTAGTGCCTTTAAATGTGTAATCAAAGTAAGAGCGCTACCTCGTGTTATGCCAATACATCAATAACTCAAAGCAAAATAACAATACTACCATTAATCATATAAATCAATAATAATATAATGATAATAGTCCATTAACTGCTTGCTGCAGTTCTCGTTGTGTAACTAAGTAATTTTTCACCTGCACTGATGAGGTGGCACTGATGGGCAGAACTGGTGGATATTGATGAGTTGGCACTTATGGGCACTGTCGAGGTGGCACTTATGGGCACTGATGAGGTGGCACTGATGAGGAGGCACTGTCGAGGTGGCACTTATGGGCACTGTCGAGGAGGCACTAATATGCCACACTATTGGGCACTGATGAGCACTAATAGGCGGCACTGGTGGGCACGGATAGGTGGTACAGATGGGAATTGATGGGTGGCACTGATGGGTGACACTGATGGGCATTGATCGACAGCAGTGAGGGGCATTGATGGGCAGCACTGATTGCCACTGACTGGGATCGCTAATGGGCACTGATTGGTGGCACTTGTGGGCAGCGGTGGGCACTGATTGTTTCCACTGGTGGACACTGTATGCTGGCATTGGTTGGCAATGGTGGGCACTGTTTTGTGACACTGTATTTATTGTAATCAGGGCACTGATGATCAGATTGCATCACTAGATGTCCCCCTGTGAGGAGATGCCGCTGATCGGCTCCCCTCACACTCTGTCAGTGTGAGGCAAGGAGAGCCGATTACCGGCATCTCCTTGTTTACATGCGACTGGCTGTGATTGGACACAGCCGATCACATGGTTAAAGAGCCGCGGATGCGGCTCCACAGAGACCGGGGTCTTGCCATGTCCTAGCAACATGGTGCGGCCGCTGCGCGCCCCCGCGAGAAATCCAGGACTCCCAAACAGAAGCGCTTGGGTGGGGGGGGGGGGGGTGGCTGGGCTCTGTAGTCCCACGAGCTGTGTCTCCAACTGTAACGTGAGTTCTCAACGGATCATCAGGGATATGTACAAATGGCAAAGAGAGTAATATAGCATAATTCCAGTTGTTTGTTGCATAAAAACAAACAATATCCACTCACACGTAAAAACGTTGCAAACAATGTTAAAAAACCCAGAACCAGAAGTGGCTGTCGACTTGCGTCTCACCAGCTGGAAATTACGTCACCACCCATGGTCATCTGACACGTTTTGTCCCGCACGCAAGACGTTATCAAAGGATCGCATCAGAAACGCGTCAGTTGACTGTGGGTGGTGATGTAATTTCTCGTCGGTGAGACACAAGACGACAGCCACTTTTGTTGCCGGGTTGTTTAACACTGTTTGCAATGTCTTTACATGCGAGTGGATACTGTTTGTCTTTATACAATAAACAAACGGAATGATGCTATATTGCTCTCTTTGAAATTTGTACATATCCCTGATGATCCGTTGAGAACAACGCACGTTACAGTTGGAGACACAGCTCATGGGACTACAGAGCCCAGCCATCCCCCCCAAGTGCTTCTGTTTGGGAGTCCTGGATTTCTGAACGCACGCTGCAGTTGGAGACACAGCATGTGGGACCACAGAGCCCATCCATCCTCTCGAGCGCCTATGACTTCTGTTATGGGAGTCCTGGGTTTCTGGTGAGTGAGAGGACACACAGAGGGGACCACGGATTACCTTTTCAGCACTTGGCACTTTATATTGCACATATTGGAAAATTTTGAAGCAGCACTGCAAAGTTTGAAGTTCATGAACTTGAATTTTTAGTGGACTATTATCATTATTGATTCATATGGTTAATGGTATTATTGTTTTGCATTGCGATATTGATGTATTAGCATAACACGAGGTAGCGCTCTTACTTTGAATACATACGAAAACAACCATTGTCGTCTAGCTAACTGGCAATTCTCTAACCTGAATATATCTGGGATGCTTTGGTTATGATCAAATATCTATATATAGAGATTATATATATATATATATACATATATACACATGCTTAAAGCATTTGTTAACCCCAAAAAAATAATATTGATCCTGTTTCTTTAAAGTATGTTATACAGCACAGTGCTTGTGCTGTGTAATTTGGCCCATCGTATCACATGAAATATTTGACTGATCCAGCCAGTTTCTGCCCTTCCCCCTGTAAACTGACCATGATAATCAGGACTGCTGAGTCCTGACACCATGGTCAGTGTACGTGCCTCCGTCATCAGCAGCCCTGCTCTCCTGTGTCTGTCTCCCTCTGTCCTCCTCCCCCCTCCCCTCCTTGCCTGTCTGCTCCCCGATCCGCCTAACCTGCTCCAAATATAACAGCTTTTTTGTTCTATAGTTCCCGCTGATATAGAACACTAAGCTCCCCAGTGCATGTCATTTATAAAAATATGCGGTATAATGGCTTACTTCAGAGCGCCGTTCGGCGCTCACATGACTGCCCGCCGGTCTCCTACTTTTCTCGGCTGACGTCAGCGGGGGTTTCCCAGCACCTCCCCCTGCAGCTATCGCATTGGGAGAGGGGATCAGCGGGCAGTCAGCTGAAGTAAGCTATTTTACAGCATATTTTTATAAATGACATGCACTGGGGAGCTTAGTGTTCTATAGCAGTGGGAACTATAGCAGATTTTTTTTTTAGCTTAATAAACACTTTAAACAAAACTGGATATTTCTTGTAGAACATAACTATGCATACCTTTTTGATTGATTTACACAAAACTGTTTAACTTTCAAAGTTTGGTTCTCCCAAATTTCCTGTTCAAGAAAAAAGTAAAAGGAAATTATCAGTGTGGTATTAAAAAAACAAAAAAATGTTAGAATCCCAAATAGGCCTCATCTTCTTTAAAATGTAGGTGGTAACCAGCTGGAGCATCACTTCCCAAACATTCTAGACTAGTTTCAGACAGACTAAAACGGTCCATACACTAGTAGAATTTAGTTCAAAAGTTTTAATTTTTAGATTATTTGCCCCAATTTTTTTAGCTGTTATTGAGGTCAAAACAACATTCATTTTCCACTGCAGGGATGAGCATTTTTGAAAGAGCAGGATGGAAATTTTTTCTGGAATCAATTTCTAACAGCACATGTGGTTTCCGCTGAGGAAAGTCCATTCATTTCAAAATCTAATGTTAGAAGCAAACTATGTTTTGAAGTACTTTTGAACACCATTCATCAAGTAATTTAATGTACTTTTAGTACAAATGTTTGTATGAATTCTTGTAGGAACAATGTTTTGTAAATCTACTAGTGTATGCCAGCTTAAAGTGGTATGTGAAAAAAGTGGGCTGTTTGCTGAAATACCAGACTGGCACAGCTAAATTACCAGGTCATACTACTATCAGAGCTTGAATTTGAATGAAGCAAATGATTAGATATTTTCTCAAACAATTTACCTGAAACGTTTATATATACTAAATTGGCTAAATAGTGAGGCAAAGGTTTAAAAAAAGAGGATTTTACTCAGCGTAAAAAAAATATATATTTGTGGAGCCTATTGAGACACACGAGTTCATAGGTTGCTGGGTTATACTGCCACCTACAGAAGGAAAGTGTAAAAGGAAAAATTGGCCTGCCCAGGAGGATAATCCCTCCTACTTCCTGCATAATACAGTTTGTAGCAAATCAGCACCAAAATCCTGATCATATTCACAGAGGGGACCTGTGACCCTTAATGGACTCAAAAGGATTTTACAGTACATTTACAGCCTATTTTCTTTCTTGTCCATTTAGGAATGCAGGAATTCAGAGCTTTTCAGGTAAACCAAAAGCAGACTTAAGCCGGGCACACATGGCCTGAATGTCGGGGGACAACGGCTGGTTCAAAAACACCCAGCCCCTGTGAGTAAGCACTAGTTACGGTGTGAAACATGTTAGCTGTTGATTCCATCTCTTGCTGTATGGTTTTTAACCAACAAAGAAATTATTGTTGGAGTGCGGCCATCCGGATTGAATTTCTCCCTACATGTTACCTTGCATACTGAGCCAGCACCCATATTTGAGGAGGAGGAGATTTTTGTGGCCCAGACACCTGGAGCAGGTTCTTTTTCCAGCCAGTGTGTATGCCGGCATCTGACCGACTCCCAGTCAGCGCTCCCAGCCAACGAGCCCAGCAGGACACATAAGGGAGATTTCATATACCGATAAGCCCCCTCGCCTGCAGGCCTGTTTTCTCATGTATATAGATGAATTATTCTGTGACCAATGTACTAATTTGTATGAATTTTTTATCATGTTTTATATTAAATATACAATCTCTTGACCCCCCACTATTGACTGTGCGCTTCATTCAAAAAATTCTAAAATGTTTCCCTTTTTTCACCGTGGGCTTCTATAATGCAGTATTTGGAAATGAACTAGGTTGTGCTAAGACCCCTTTCACACCGAGGGCGTTTTGCAGGCGCTATAGCGTTAAAAATAGCGCCTGCAATCCGCCCTCAAACAGCTGCAGCATTGTCTCCAGTGTGAAAGCCCGAGGGCTTTCACACCGGAGCGCTGCGCTGGCAGGACGGGAAAAAAAGTCCTGCCAGCAGCTTCTTTGGAGCGGTGAAATCAATGGGGCAGCGCTGGGATACCGCCAGCAAAACACCACTATTGCGGCGCATCGCGGGCCATTATAACCCGTTCTCAGCAGGTAGCGGGGGGTAAAAGTGCCCCGCTAGTGGCCGAAATGCGCCGCTAATCCGACGGTAAAACGCAGCTATAAATAGCGGCATTTTACCGCCGACGCTATGGGCGGCCCGGTGTGAAAGGGCTCTAATATAGAGCTGTCCTATAAGGATATGTTATCTGGGAGGTCCTGTAATAAAATGAGGCATTTAAGCTCAATCCACACTGACCTGGCCAACTTTAGGATGGGCAGGTGATGTTTGTGAGGGAATATTGTTGGAATAAATTGGTATTGCTCTGAAGGGAAAATTGCATATTACATATTTCCTTTTTAACATTGTGGCTCTAAGGCTTCATATGTACACTTGGCCCTGATGTACCGCGGCTGAGGGAAAACGCAGCAAAATTGCGTTCTGCAGTTTCCCACGGCCGGCAGTCAAAACTTTCCTACTCTAAATGCAATTCTTCTGCGTTCAGGAGAGGTAGGTCGAGCTTCCCCTAACCGTAGCAGCTCCTAAATGCTGCTAAAAGCCTAAGCGTTCGAAAAAATGCCAAAATCTCCTAAACTCAAGTGTACATGAGGCCTAAGCCTCCAATATCCCAGTGACCGTAGCTGATAGGAATGTGATTGTAAACTGAGCTGGACAAGCCAGCTCATTCTCCTTTCAGGAATGTGCCATTTTCCTTAGAAGGTCATTTTGCTCCAGTGGGGATGGGGTGACCATTTCCTTTCTTTCAAGTCTTATATTATCGCAGCCAAAACTTGTAAGAGCTCAGCCTCACATTACAGCTTGCAATCATGCATTCGTCTGTGATCACCCGCGCAACCAAACGAGACTCCGTGGCGGAAACAGCATCTTTAGTCAAGTATTCTTGTTATATTTTCTAATATCCGTATCTGTAATTACTTTTAATAAATGTTATACATACAAGTATTTGTGTGATCTCTCTGTACACATATCTATATCGAATACAACCCCAAAAACATAAACATTCATGTAACCATGACAAAATATGTTCCTTTAACCTTTTTTGATTCAATTCCATTAATGTCTAAATTATGTTGATGTCAGAGGTGACAGGCAGCTCTCTATTAACAAAAGTTAGAATTTGCATAATCAAGTCCCCTAAATTTACTCCTAGGCATCTAAAATTACATACACGTTACTAGTTTAATAAAGTCTAGAAATGTATATATTTTTTCCAATAGACAAATTAAGTTACATTAAAAGCCCCTAAAAATTGTGAATGCGGTTTGTACTTTAACGTTTATTTTTATTTTATTTCAGGTACTTATATAGCGCTGTCAATTTACGCAGTGCTTTACATATACATTGTACAGTCACATCAGTCCCTACCCTCAAGGAGCTTACAATCTAAGGTCCCTAACTCACATTCATACATACTAGGGACAATTTAGACAGGATCCAATTAACCTTTGGAGTTTATAAAACATGATTTAAAATTATATTAATTTTTTTTTCTAATATAGCAAATTTGTCATACTTACCTGCTCTGTGCAATGATTTTGCACAGAGCAGCTCTGATTTTCCTCTTTGGGGGTCCCCCGCCAGCGCTCCTGCCTCCCCTGGCCTTAGAGTACCTTCCCCCAGCAAGCCGTTGGGGTACTCATGTGGGCTTGCCCCCCCCCAGCCACACTGCGCGCATCTATTAACACACACAGTGCGGCTTGCCCCACACCCCTCCCTTGTCACTATATTTAATTGACAGCAGCAGCTAATGACTCACACTGCTTTGTGTCCAGTGAGGAGAGAAATCAGAGCCACTGCTCTGGTTCACAGTGCTGGACCGATATTGGGCACAGGTACATTTTTTTTTTACCCTGAAGTGGTTCTAAAGGCTCAAGATTTTTACCTTCATGCATACTATGCATGAAGGTAAAAAAAACCTTCTGTGTGCAGCAGCCCCCCAATACTTACCTAAGCCCCATCACAAACCAGTGATGTGCTTGAGAGCCTCAGCTCTCTGGGGACTCCCCCCTAATTGGTTGAGATAGCAACGGGAAACATGTCAATCACAGCCAGTGAGCCAATGAGGAAAGAGGGGGCGGGGCAGAGCCATGGCTGTGTGTGTGAATAGACATGCAGAGCAGTGGCTCGGAGCGAGCCTGCCTAGGTGCCGCCATTGCAAGCGGCTTCCTCTGGGTGCACTCAGCAGAAGGGAGGGGACAGGAGCACCAGAGGGGGACTGGAGAAGAGGAGGATCGGGGCTGCTCTGTGCAAAACCAGAGAGCAGGTAAGTATAACATGTTATTTAAAATAAAAATATTTGCCTTTAATATCATTTTAATGCAGAGAATGCATTAAGGTAAAAAAAAAATTGCATTTACAACCACTTTAATGCTGACCATATACATGGCGATTACATCACTCTCAAAAAAAAAATTCACTTGGCTAATTTTGTGATAAAAACGTCATGAACGTGTCAGAAACTGCCTGATATTTATTGTGGATTTAGAACCAGTGCTAATATAATTAAACTTTAAACCGGTGCAATCTGCTTCTACCAACTAGAAGCAGGACATTACCAATGTATCAAAGCTAGCTATACACCAGTTCATTTTGGAGATGAAAATAAAACTAGATTTTCAGGTGCTTATTGACAAGCAATCATGGACTTACCAATGTTTCTTTCTCCAGCTCTCTCAAAGCCTGTGTGTCACCCTCAAGTGTAGAAAGTTCTTGCACTACAATCTCATGAAAGCGGTTCAGCTTACGAATTCTAGAATAAAAAATACTGAGTAGAAAACACAATACCCAATTTCTACATGCCCATGTATTATACTTTCCCAGCAAAATATAAAGTAGAAATACATACAGCAATCAACCATAACTTTATGACAGGTTAGGTGTAGCTTATGTGTTAAAAGCAGAAAAAATAAGCCCTGCAATTTGTTGTATATGGGGCTGAGTAGCTGTAAACTGCTCAGGGTTCTCGTGCTGACCTGTGTCCACATCCAAAAGTGCCTACAATGGACATGTGAGCATAAGAACTGCACCACAGAGCAATGAAAGAAGGTGGCCTGGTGTGATAACGGGGGGGAATGGAGCTCTAGCAGGGGCTGCTGGTGAAGTATTATGGGGCAGTGGTATGGATGAAAGGAAAGAGCAAGAGCTTTCTCGTGGTGATTGAGAACAGTTTCATTGGTCCAAACCTATATTAATAGGTTCCGGTGTATGTGGCAAGCGGCAGCCAGCTCGTAAGAGCAGAAGAGACTCTGTAGCATGGGAGAAAGAGCAGCGCCGCTCTAAGGGTAGTAGGTCAGTTTAAAACAAGGCTTTTAATAAGTTTTTACAAATTTTACACTCACATTTGAGTAGTTAAAAACAGGCATAGGGTAGCGCTCTTTTCCATCATCGAGTATACTCCGGTTTCCAGCTGGGCTGCGGTGGAGGGGGGGGGGGGTCAGACCCCGGTCGCTTCCGGTGGCGTCCGTAGCTCCGAGGTTTGGATTTCCCGCAGTAAGCATGTCAGCAGGAGACGTCAGATGCTTGAGGATGGGGGGCGTGACTGTAGCGCTCACGTTCAGAGCATGCGTGCTCCTTCGTCAGGCGTGGATTCCGGCCATTACTGGCAATAATTATATAGGAAGGGAGGAGAGAAGGGGAGGGGAAGGGGCGGTGTCCAGAACTGTGATGGTTTGAGGATGCGGGTCATACACACATCAATTTGTGCAATCGTTGTTGGAGGCAAAATAGGTTTAAAGCAATAAGGAAAAGAGAATGGGGGGGAGAGAGAATGGAAGATATAGGGGTGTAGAGGGAACGGTGGAAGTCACAATGTCTCCAGCATAAAAAAAATATAGAAAACAAGACTCTATGGCTGGTAAATAGACACAGTGGGGCAAAAAAGTATTTAGTCAGCCACCAATTGTGCAAATTCTCCCACTTAAAAAGATGAGAGAGGCCTGTAATTGTCCTCATAGGTTTACCTCAACTATGAGAGACAAAATGGGGAAACAAATCCAGACAATCACATTGTCTGATTTTTGAAAGAATTTATTTGCAAATTATGGTGGAAAATAAGTATTTGGTCAATATCAAAAGTTCATCTCCATACTTTGTTATATATCCTTTGTTGGCAATGACAGAGGTCAAACGTTTTCTGTAAGACTTCACAAGGTTGTCACACAATGTTGCTGGTATGTTGGCCCATTCCTTCATACAGATCTCCTCTAGAGCAGTGATGTTTTGGGGCTGTCGCTGGGCAACACAGACTTTCATCTCCCTCCAAAGGTTTTCTATTTGGTTGAGATCTGAGGAATGGCTAGGCCACTCCAGGACCTTGAAATGCTTCTTACAAAGCTACTCCTTCGTTGCCCGGGCAGTTAGTTTGGGATCATTGTCATGTTGAAAGACCCAGCCACGTTTCATCTTCAATGTCCTTGCTGATGGGAGGAGATTTTCACTCAAAATCTCACGATACATAGCCCCATTCATTCTTTCATGTACACGGATCAGTCGTCCTGTTCCCTTTGCAATAAAACAGCCCAAAAAGCATGATGTTGTCACCCCAATGCTTCACAGTAGGTATGGTGTTCTTTGGTTGCAACTCAGCATTCTCTCTCCTCCAAACAGGTTTCTACCAAACAGTTCTACTTTGGTTTCATCTGACCATATGACATTCTCCCAGTCCTCTTCTGGATCATCCAAATGCTCTCTAGCAAACCTCAGATGGGCCCGGACATGTACTGGCTTAAGCAGGGGGACACGTCTGGCACTGCAGGATCTGAGTCCCTGGCGGCGTAGTGTTACTGATGGTAGCCTTTGTTATGTTGGTCCCAGCTCTCTGCAGGCCATTCACTAGGTCCCCCGTGTGGTTCTGGGATTTTTGCTTACCGTTCTTGTGATCATTTTGACCCCACGGGGTTGCGTGGAGCCCCAGATCGAGGGAGATTATCAGTGGTCTTGTATGTCTTCCATTTTCTAATTATTGCTCCCACAGTTGATTTCTTCACACCAAGGTGCTTGCCTATTGCAGATTCAGTCTTCCCAGCCTGGTGCAGGTCAACAATTTTGTTTCTGGTGTCCTTCGACAGCTCTTTGGTCTTCACCATAGTGGGATTTGGAGTGTGACTGTTTGAGGTTATGCACAGGTGTCTTTTATACTGACAACAAGTTCAAACAGGTGGCATTAATACAGGTAATGAGTGGAGTACAGAGGAGCCTCTTAAAGAAGATAATACAGGTCTGTGAGAGCCAGAAATCTTGCTTTATTGTAGGTGACCAAATACTTATTTTCCACCATAATTTGCAAATAAATTCTTTCAAAAATCAGACAATGTGATTGTCTTGATTTGTTTTCACATTTTGTCTCTCATAGTTGAGGTATACCTATGATGATAATTACAGGCCTCTCTCATCTTTTTAAGTGAGAGAACTTGCACAATTGGTGGCTGACTAAATACTTTTTTGTCCCACTGTAAATAAGATAGATGCCAAATGAAAGAAAAATGAAAGTAAAAATAGTAAAATAAAAATATGATAAAAATAAAAATGAAAATAAAAATAAGAATATAAAGAAAAAATAAAGATAAAATGGAAAATAGTAATGAAAGTAAAAAAGGAAAATAAACATAATTAAAAATAAATGGGAAATAATGGAAGTATGAATGGGACTAAAAGACACATATAAATATATATATATATATATATACATATATATATATATATATATATATATATATATATACACACACACACATATACACACACACACATACATATATATACACACATATATAAAACACATAGCATACTGTATATAAATTAGAATAATTATAGACTATAATATCGCTTATGGGTATGAACGGGGGGGTTGTTTGACTACAGCATACTCACTGGGTAGCGTTGGAAGTATCGCATTGGTTGAAAAGGTTCCTGTAGAAAAAATGTTTGGAAGAGGTTGTATCATTTGAGTTATATATTACGGTATAAATTTTTTCATTATTCAAGGTGGGGGGGAGAGAGGAGGGGTTAATTTACATAATGCTTAATTGTAGGAAGGATACAAAAGAGTGTAGAGTCAATAGTAGCATAAGAGTAAGACAGTGTCACTGATTCGAGAGTATGGAACTAACGCACATATAAGGTATTGTGTTGTGCGTGCGTGTAAACGTGGAAGGTTGGTAATTAGATAATGATCATCAGAATGGTATAAGGAATATAAATATGTATAAGTGGAGGGGTAAGCACATGTCGGGAAAGAAATTTTTGAAAAATGTGTGTGCGTGCTATATGTTCATATCACAAAAAACAAGGGGCAAATTACTAGTACAAAATATGGGAGGAAGGGTGAGGGACAGGGGGAGGTTGGGGAAAAGGAGGGAAAGGGGGGGAGAAGGGGCGGGGGGTCAAAGGGGAGGAGAGGGAAGGGCGGTAATTAGTAGGTATACAAGGCGGATACTGATAGTAGGAAATGGGGGGTAGTAAGGCTGTGTTTGGGGTATATAGTTAGGTGCTTGCTAGAAGATGGAATGGGTTTCGATTTCTTTGTTTAGTCCTCCCGGCTTTAGGCAGTCCAGGGTGTATATCCAGAAGGTCTCCCTCTCACACAGATGCTTGATGCGTTCTGCTTGAGGGAGACTGCCCGGGATGGCTTCTATAATCCAGACCTGTAGGCCATTGGTGGAGCCTTGGTGAAACTCTGAAGTGTCTTGGAATCGTCAGGTTCTTGTTATCTTCAATGGAACGTCTATGTTCTCCAAATCTCTTACGTAATGTCCCGGTGGTGCGGCCTACATAAAGTAGGTAGCATGGGCAAGAGAGACAATATACCACGAATTTAGTGGAACAATTGAAAAATTGACCAAGTTGATATGTTTTGTCTGTTGTAGTGAAGTGTTTTTGTTTATGTTGAACAAATTTGCAGGTTAAACAATTTAACTTGCGGCATTGATACATGCCCTGACGTCAAGAAAAGTGGGTGTGGGGGTTAGTTTGGATTTGCGAGTTTTTAATTTACTAGGAGCTATTTTTCCTTTTAGATTTTGAGCTCTTCTGTATGTAATTTTAGGTTTTTCAAGACTATTTTTGAGATGGGGGTCTTCTCATAGTATGCCCCAATGTTTGTGGAAGATGTGTTCCATCTTTCTGTGTTGTGTATGAAATTGGGTGACAAATCTGGGTGCTTGGGAGGATGAGGTTGATTGTGGGATCTTGGTGCTTCACTGAGGAAATGGTTGTAGGCTCCCTTGACTAGGAAGGCAGGGTAGCCCTTTTCGGAGAACTTTTTTTTGAATAGGTTGGTTTGTTCGATGTGATCTTCTAACCGGGTGCAATTGTGTTTCAAACGGCAGAATTGGCTTTTCAGTATATTGGAAATCCATCTAGGATGGTGGCAGCTGTGAAAATGGAGGTAAGAGTTGCCTACAGTGGGTTTCATGTAGTTCTTAGAATGAATGAGATTGTCCGAGTGGCTTAGTTCTAAGTCCAGAAAAGCTAGGGTGTCTGGATCGCAGACTAAAGTGAATGATAGGCCTAAATTATTGGCGTTGCCGAAAGCCACAAAATCATCTGCTTGGGACAAAGAGCCATCCCAGATGATGACGATGTCATCTATGTATCATCCAAAGTATATAATATGTTCAGAGTGGGGGTTGTTGTTCCAAATTGAGCGTTGTTCCCAGAGACCCATTGTCAAATTGGCATAGCTGGAGGCAAAGTTTGCCCCCATAGCTATGCCTTGGGTTTGTAGGAAATATCGATTTTCGAAAGAAAAATAGTTGTGGGTTAGGCAGAATTTTGTACATTCCATGATAAATTCTGCCTGTCTGGAATTAATTAAAGAGTCTTGAGAGAGAATATACTCTATTTCTTCTAGTCCAATTTCGTGTGAAATTGATGTATATAATGAGCAAACAGAGTCATAGCCATAAATAGGTGGATTCCCAACGGTAGTTGTGTAGGGTGTTGAGTAAGTGGGTGCCATCATGAATGTATGCTGGTAAGTTCTGAGCTAATGGTTGCAGGAAGTGATCGATGTACAGTGGCTTGCGAAAGTATTCGGCCCCCTTGAACTTTTCAACCTTTTGCCACATTTCAGGCTTCAAACATAAAGATATAAAATTTTTATTTTTTGTGAAGAATCACCAACAAGTGGGACACAATTGTGAAGTGGAACGAAATCTTTTGGATTTTTGAAACTTTTTTAACTAATAAAAAAATGAATAATTTTGCACGTGGGGCGTGCAAAATTATTCGGCCCCCTTGCGTTAATACTTTGTAGAGCCACCTTTTGCTGCGATTACAGCTGCAAGTCGCGTGGGGTATGTCTCTATCAGTTTTGCACATCGAGAGACTGAAATTCTTGCCCATTCTTCCTTGCAAAACAGCTCGAGCTCAGTGAGGTTGGATGGAGATCGTTTGTGAACAGCAGTTTTCAGCTCTTTCCACAGATTCTCGATTGGATTCAGGTCTGGACTTTGACTTGGCCATTCTAACACCTGGATACGTTTATTTGTGAAACATTCCTTTGTAGATTTTGCTGTATGTTTGGGATCATTGTGTTGTTGGAAGATAAATCTCCGTCCCAGTTTCAAGTCTTTTGCAGACTTCAACAGGTTTTCATCCAGAATGGTCCTGTATTTGGCTGCATCCATCTTCCCCTCAATTTTAACCATCTTCCCTGTCCCTGCTGAAGAAAAGCAGGCCCAAACCATGATGCTGCCACCACCATGTTTGACAGTGGGGATGGTGTGTTGAGTGTGATGAGCTGTGTTGCTTTTACACCAAACATATCGTTTTGCAATGTGGCCAAAAAGTTCGATTTTGGTTTCATCGGACCAGAGCACCTTCTTCCACATGTTTGGTGTGTCTCCCAGGTGGCTTGTGGAAAACTTTAGACGAGACTTTTTATGGATATCTTTGAGAAATGGCTTTCTTCTTGCCACTCTTCCATAAAGGCCAGATTTGTGCAGTGTACGACTGATTGTTGTCCTATGGACAGACTCTCCCACCTCAGCTGTAGTTCTCTGCAGTTCATCCAGAGTGATCATGGGCCTCTTGGCTGCATCTCTGATCAGTCTTCTCCTTGTCTGAGCTGAAAGTTTAGAGGGACAGCCAGGTCTTGGTAGATTTGCAGTGGTCTGATACTCCTTCCATTTCAAAATAATCGCTTGCACAGTGCTCCTTGGGATGTTTAAAGCTTGGGAAATCTTTTTGTATCCAAATCCGGCTTTAAACTTCTCCACAACAGCATTACGGACCTGCCTGGTGTGTTCCTTGGTCTTCATGATGCTCTCTGCGCTTTCAACAGAACCCTGAGACTATCACAGAGCAGGTGCATTTATATAGAGACTCGATTACACACAGGTGGATTCTATTTATCACCATCAGTCATTTAGGACAACATTGGATCATTCAGAGATCCTCGCTGAACTTCTGGAGTGAGTTTTCTGCACTGAAAGTAAAGGGGCCGAATAATTTTGCACGCACCACTTTTCAGTTTTTTAATTGCTAAAAAAGTTTAAAATATCCAATAGATTTCGTTCCACTTCACAACTGTGTCCCACTTGTTGGTGATTCTTCACAAAAAAGAAAAATTTTATATCTTTATGTTTGAAGCCTGAAATGTGGCAAAAGGTTGAAAAGTTCAAGGGGGCCGAATACTTTCGCAAGCCACTGTACATGGAGAAAGGGTTAGTGATACTGTCCATAGCAGCCACTATGGGACATCCAGGGGGCTCCGTCAAACTTTTATGAATTTTGGGAAGATGGTAGAAGTAGTATGTGTTATAGTTATCACGTTTGAGGAATGCAGCTTCAGTTTTTGTGATGATCCCATCTGTGGTTGCTTTATTGACCAATGCATGGGCTTCAGGTATGTATTTGGATAGGGGATCACAATATAGTTTGGTATAGGTATTGCCATCAGATAGAAGTCTATGGGCTTCCTTGACATATCCATCTGTTTTGGATGACAATACCCCCTCCTTTGTCAGCTGTTTTTATGATAAAGTCTGTATTTTGGGTTAGGGCTTTGAGACATGCCCTTTCTGATACTGAAAGATTGTGGTTGTGTGTGAGGGTCGGAGTCTGGTTGCACATGCATTTAATTTTGGAAAAATGTAGATATGGACCTTTGGTGTGGGTGGGGTTGAAGATTGATTTGGGATGGAAGGAGGTGTGTTGAACTGGTAGAGAGTTGAGAGGATGTTGATTAAGGTATGATAAATAGATGTCTGTTTCGCCATCTCCGGTGTACAAGTCTTCAAGGAGAGCTAGGCAGGAAGCACCCAGTTCATTGTCAGGGGTGGGGTCATCATGGGGTTCCTGATGTATTGTCTCCTGTGGGTTTTTTTTAAGACTTTGATATTGAAAAACCTTTTGACTGTTAGGTCACGGATGAATTTATTAAGGTCTACGAACAAGGTGAAGGGATTTGGACCAGCTGAGGGGGCGTAGTTGAGGCCTTAGCTCAGTAATGAGGTATCATCCCTGCTGAGGGTTAGTGTTGATAGGTTGCAGATTTTTATGGGACCTGGGTGGTCGTGTGTATGTGGGTGGAGCTTGTCGACCAGGGGGGGGTAAATAGGGGGGAGTAGGGGAGGTATGCTTGGTGTTTTTTTGAGGCTTCCAGTTAAATACTTTGGATGACGTATAGTCATCAACATCACGCCTCATTTTTTTCAATTTAGTTTTGATTAATAAATCCTCGTCTTTTTAAGTATTTTTCTTTAAGATGTGGTGCCAGGTCATGGGGAGGTGATGGATCTGGCCTCTGAGCGTGTCAATATATGTTTTTACCCTCTCTGTCAGCGTTACAAGTTTGTCCTCTCTTTGTTGTATTATAATGTCGATCCAAAAGGTTTTTCAATATCAAAGCATCAAAAAAAAACAACCGGAGACAATACATCAGAGGAACCCCATGATGACCCCACCCGACAATGAACTGGATGCTTCTTGCCTAGCTCTCCTTGAAGACTTGTACAACGGAGATGGCGAAACAGACATCTATTCATCATACCTTAATCAACATCCTCCCACCTCTCCACCAGTTCAAGACACCTCCTTCCGTCCCAAATCAAGCTTCAACCCCATCCACGCCAAAGGTCCATATCTACAGAGCTTTTATCAAGTTGTTTTTTCCAAAATTAAACTTATGTGCAACCAGACCCCGACCCTCACACACAACCACAATCTCTCAGTATCAGAAAGGGCATGTCTCAAAGCCCTAACCCAAATTACAGACTTTACCATAAAAACAGCCGACAAAGGAGGGGGTATTTTCATCCAAAACAGACGCATATGTCAAAGAATCCCATAGACTTCTATCTGATGGCAATACCTATACCAAACTACCTTCTGTTCCCCTATCCAAATTCATACCTGAAGCCCATGCATTGGTCAATAAAGCAACCACAGATGGGATCATCACAAAAACTGAAGCTGCATTCCTCAAACATGATAACTATAACACACCCTACTTCTACCATCTTCCCAAAATTCATAAAAGTTTGAGGGAGCCCCCTGGACGTCCAATAGTGGCTGCTATGGACAGTATCACACTAACCCTTTCTCCGTGTACATCAATCATTTCCTGCAACCATTAGCTCAGAACTTACCAGCATACATTTGTGATGGCACCCACTTACTCAACACCCTACACAACTACCGTTGGGAATCCACCTATTTATGGCTATCACTCGATGTTTGCTCATTATATACATCAATTCCACATGAAATTGGACTAGAAGCAATAGAGTATTTTCGCTCTCAAGACTCTTTAATTAACTCCAGACGGGGAGAATTTATCATGGAATGCAAGAAATTCTGCCTAACCCACAACTATTTTTCCTTCGAAAATCGATATTACCTACAAACCCAAGGCACAGCTATGGGGGCAAACTTTGCCCCCAGCTATGACAATCTGACAATGGGTCTCTGGGAACAATGCTCAATTTGGAACAACCACCCCCACTCTGAACATATTATATACTTTGGACGATACATAGATGACATCGCCAGACACCCTAGCTTTTCTGGACTTAGAACTAAGCCACTCGGACAATCTCATTCATGCTAAGAACTACATGAAACCCACTGTAGGCAACTCTTACCTCAATTTTCACAGCTGCCACCATCCTAGATGGATTTCCAATATACCAAAAAGCTAATTCTGCCGTTCGAAACACAATTGCACTCGGTTAGAAGATTACATCAAACAAAGCAACCTATTCAAGAAAAAGTTCTCCGAAAAGGGCTACCCTGCCTCCCTAGTCGAGGGAGCCTACAACCATTTTCTCAGCGAAGCACCAAGATCCAACAATCAACCTCATCCTCCTAAGCACCCAGATTTATTACCCAATTTCATACACAACACAGAAAAATGGAACACATCTTCCACAAACATTGGGGCATACTACGAGAAGACCCCCATCTCAAAAATAGTCTTGATGAAAAACCTAAAATTACATACAGAAGAGCTCAAAATCTAAAAGGAAAAATAGCTCCTAGTAAATTAAAAACTCGCAAATCCAAACTAACCCCCACACCCACCTTTCTTGACGTCAAGTGCATGTATCAATGCCTCAAGTTAAATTGTTTAACCTGCAAATTTGTTCAACATAAACAAAAGCACTTCACTACAAAAGACAAAACATATCAACTTGGTCAATTTTTCAATTGTTCCAATGAATTTGTGGTATATTGCCTCTTGCCCAAGCAACCTACTTTATGTAGGCCGCACCACCAGGACATTACGTAAGAGATTTGGAGAACATAGACGTTCCATTGAAGATAACAAGAACCTGACGATTCCAAGACACTTCACAGAGTTTCTCCAAGGCTCCACCAATGGCCTACAGGTCTGGATTATAGAAGCTATCCCGGGCAGTCTCCCTCGAGCAGAACGCATCAAGCATCTGTGTGAGAGGGAGACCTTCTGGATATACACCCTGGACTGCCTAAAGCTGGGAGGACTAAACAAAGAAATCGAAACCCATTCCATCTTCTAGCAAGCACCTAACCATATACCCCAAACACAGCCTTACTACCCCCCATTTCCTACTATCAATATCCACCTTTTATACCTACTAATTACCACCCTTCCCTTCCCTCCTTTCCCCCAACCTCCCCCTGTCCCTCACCCTTCCTCCCATATTTCGTACTAGTAATTTGCCCCTTGTTTTTGTGATATTTATATAAAGCGCGCACATTTTTCAAAAATTTATTTCCCGGCATGTGCTTACCCCTCCACTTATACATATTTATATTCCTTATACCGTTCTGATGATCATTATCGAATTACCAACCTTCACGTTTACACACACGCACAACACAATACCTTATATGTGCCTTAGTTCTATACCCTCGAATCAGTGACACGGTCTTACTCTTATGCTACTATTGACTCTACATCCTTTATATCCTTCCTACAATTAAGCACTATGTAAATTAATCCCCCCCCCTTGAATAATGAAAACATTTATAATATATAACTCAAATAATATCAAATGATACAGCCTCTTCCAAACATTTTTTCTACAGGAACCTTTTCAACCAATGCAATATTTCCAACGCTACCCAGTGAGTATGCTGTAGTCAAACCACCCCCCATTCATACCCATAAGTGATATTATAGTCTATAATTATTATAATTTATATACAGTATGCCATGTGTTTTTACACGTATGTATGTATTATATACATGTCTTTTAGTCCCATTATTTCCCATTTCTTTTTAATTGTGTTTATTTTCCTTTTATTTTACATTTCATCTTTTTTACTTTCATTACTATTTTCCATTTTATCTTTATTTTTTATTATTTTTATTCTTATTTTTATTTTACTATCTTTACTTTCATTTTTCTATCATTTGGCCTCTATCTTATTTATTTACCAGCCATAGAGTCTTGTTTTATATATGTTTGTATGCTGGAGACATTGTGACTTCCACTGTTCCCTCTACACCCCTATATCTCCCCCCCCCCCCCCCACTCTTTTTCTTATTGCTTCAAACCTATTTTGCCTCCAACAATGATTGCACAAATTGATGTGTGTATGACCCGCATTCTCAAACAAACGCTGGTCGGCTGACCATCACAGTTCTGGACACCACCCCTTCCCCTTCTCTCCTCCCTTCCTATATAATTATTGGCAGTAATGGTCGGAATCCACGCCTGACGAAGAGGCACGCATGCTCCGAACGCGAGTGCTACAGTCACGCACCCCGTTCTCAAGCATCTGATGTCTCCTACCGACGTACCTGCTGACATGCTCACTGTGGGAAATCCAAACCTCAGAGCTATGGACGCCACCAGAAGCGATCGGGGTCTGACCCCCCAACAGCAGCCCAGCTGGAAACCGGAGGATACTCGATGATGGAAAAGTGAACTACCTTATGCCTGTTTTTAACTACTCAAACGTGAGTTTAAAATTTTTAAAAACGTATTAAAAGCCTGGTTTTTTACTGACCTACTACCCTTAGAGCGGCACTCCTCTTTCTCTCTCTTTCTGGCCTGGTGTGATGAATCACATTTTCTTTCACACCATGTGAATAGTCAGATGTCCTGCTGGGAACCCTTGGGTCCTGCCATTAATAATAATGGGGATGGTACTTGACACATACCACCTATGTAAACATTGTTGCTGACCAAGTACAACCCTTCTAGAAAATGATATTCCCCGATGGCAGTGGCCTCTTTCAGTAGGATAATGCGCCTTGCCACACTGCAAAAATGGTTCAAGAATGGTTTGAGGAACACAAGTTCAAGGTGAGTTGGCCTCCAAATTCTCCAGATCTCAATCCAATTGAGCATCTATGGGACGCACTGGAAAAACATGCCTGATCCATGGAGATCCCACCTTGCACCTTACAAGACTTGAAGGATCTGCTACTGACGACTTGGTGCCAAATACTACTGCATTAATTCAGAGGTCTTGTGGAGTCCATACCTAGACCAGGCAGGACGGTTTCAGAGGCAAAAGGGTCTGTTTTGGTGCTAAAAAGGGGACCTACACAATATTAGGTGGGTGGTCATAAGGTTATGATTGATCGGTGTATAGAAAAGCAGTGTCTGGTATGCCCTACCATACTTATACCTGCAGGCACATGTGTGCACAGCATAGCACCCTTTTCCAGGAAATCATGGGGACAGTATTCACCATTTCACGAGGGACAAAAATGACAGCTAAAGTTCTGTTTCTGTAATTTCACTTATGATTTCCTATCCCCTCTTGCAACAAGGTTTTATTTTCATCTGCTGGTAAAAAAATGGTACTGCAACACAACCATAAAACAAACATTTCTCTGTAGAAAAAAAATAGGATTTTTTCGTCATACTTCCCTTTAGAATCCTTTTCTTTGAGTACATCATGGGACACAGTTAGGCTAATATTCATTACCTGCTGGGTTATACTTCATCTCCAGGTGAATGGGCACTGGTAGACCAAAGGTCTTTAGACAGTAAGTGATCCCCTATATAACCACTCCCATACAGGAAGTACTTCAGTTTTGTAGAAAGCGAAAGCACTGAATCCTCAAAAAGAGGGAAGGGACCTCTGTGTCCCATGATGTACTCAAAGAAAAGGATTTTACAGGTAAGTATGACGAAAAAAATCTTATTTTCTTTTTCATACATCATGGGACACAGAGTTAGGCTAATATTCATTACCTGCTGGGAAGTCCCAGAGCATTAGCCTTGAGGGGAGGGAATCACCCTGCCAAACAATAGCCATCAGATCTTATACGGCAGCCCGCAGTACACTGCGGCTGAAAGCCAAATCCTCGGCTGTTTGAACATCCACTTGATAAAATTTTGTGAACGTATGCACCGAAGACCAGGTGGCAGCCTTACAAATCTGAGCCACAGATACTGATGGCAAAAAGCCCAGGCGTTTCCTACCCCAGGTAGAATGAGCTCTGGCCCTAAATGGAGGAGCTTTACGTTTCAGACCATAGGCCTGAATGACCAATTGACGGACCCAATTGGCAATGGAAGCTTTGTTAGCTGCTTGCCCCTTCTTGGGTCCTTATGGTAAAACAAAAGAGGAGTCTGATCCTCCGATCTCCGCAGATCTAGATAAATAAACATGGACTGTCTGGACAATGTCCAAAGAATGCAGTCTCTCTTCTGCCGAACGAGGCTGAAAGAAAAAAGAAGGCAAAATAATGTCCTGATTTAAATGAAAGGCCGACACCACTTTTGGCATAAAGGATGGAACAGGTCGTAACACGAACCTGTCGTGGTGAAGGATCAAGTATGGGTCCCTGCACGTAAGGGCCGCCAACTCCGACACCCTTCTAGCCAAGGTGATGGCCATCACGAAAGCTAGCTTGCGTGACAGTAAGTCTAAAAGAATTTCCTTAATAGGCTCAAATGGTTGTTTCTGTAACACAGCCAGCACCAAGTTCAAGTCCCAAGGACACATAGGTGACCTAATGGGGGGAAGCAAGCGATCAGTGAATGGGAGGCTAAAGGACTTTGGAAGAATACTAATAGGGCGAAACTTGACCTCTGATTGTACTCAAAGCCAATTTGATCTCCACAGCTGACTGTAGAAAAGAGAGAATTCTCCCAATCACGAATTTCCGAGGATGACATTTTTTGGCTTCACACCAAGCAATATAAGTCTTCTATACCCTATGATAGAGCTTCCTAGTGACAGCTTTTCTAGCATTCACTAGGGTAGACACCACTGGTCCCAAGATGCCACGGTCCTTTAACACCCTGGCTTCAATAGCCATGCCATCAAATTTAGAGACTGTAAATTGGGATGGAATATAGGACCTTGAGATAGTAGATCGGGGCGTCGTGAAAGCGTCCATGGCCTGTCTATTGTCAGTCTCACAATCTCCGGGAACCTGGACCTGAACCTTCTGGGCCAGTCTGGTGCCACCAGAATGACTGGAACTCCCTCTCTCCGAATCCTGCACAACAAATGTGGAAGGAGAGGGATTGGAAGAAAAGCATAAAGCAGGGAGTACTGGCTCCATGGAACTACCAGAGCATCTGCTCCGATTGCCAGAGGATCTCGTGTTTGGGACACAAACTGCTGTAGCTTGTTGTTGAACATGGATGCCAGTAGGTCAACCTCTGGCCATGCCCAACATTGGCAAATTTCCTGGAACACCCCTGGGTGTAGGGACCATTCCCCCGGGCAGATCTGCTGGCGGCTGAGATAATCTGCCTTCCAGTTCTCTACTCCCGGGATATGGACTGCCGATAGAATTGGCACATGTCCCTCTGCCCAGGCTAGTGTGTGGTTCACCTCCTTCAGAGCTGAACAATTCCTGGTACTGCCTTGGTGGTTTATATAGGCCACTGCAGTGGCATTGTCGGACTGAACCCTGATAGGGCAGTCCTGAAGCTCCACTGTCCAGGACCGTAGATTAGGTAGGGCTCCACTGCCCGTAATTCCAGGACGTTGATGGGCAGGATCTGTTCTATGATTGACCATTTGCCCTGAGCTGTGAGACCTTCTAGGGTCGCACCCCAGCCTGAGAGACTGGCATCTGTAGTCAGTACTCTCCAAGTTACTGGGAGGAAGGATCTTCCCGTTCTGATCCTGCAACCACCAGTTTAGGCTTAAGCGTGCCGGGAGAAGATAACATTGGATAATCCAGGGCTTGTCCTCTCCTGTTCCAAAACAACAAGATGTCTTGTTGTAGAGGCCTGGAATGGAACTGGGCATAGGGCACCGCCTCGAAGGAGGATACCATCCTCCCTAGAAGACTCATACAGAGCCGAACGGAGGGTTGTCTGGTGCCCCTTATCTGACGTACCTGATCCTTCAGGGCAGGGATCCTTACTGGTGGCAAGAATACCCTTGCTTGGACTGTATCTAGGATCAGACCTAAATACTTTAGACTTTGAGCTGGTCTCAAGGTTGACTTTTCGGTATTTATGATCCAGCCTAAGCTTTCCAAATACCGCACTGTGCATGTTATGCACTGTTGTAGAGCCTGTAGTGAGTGATCTTTGAGCAGGTGGTCGTCTAGGTCCTTAAAAGACCCAGTACTGGTGCTAGGACATTTGTGAACACCCGAGGTGCTGTGGCAAGCCTGAAGGGCAGAGCTACAAGCTGGAAATGATGTTCCTCTACTGAAAAACACAGAAACCTCTGATGAGGTTGAAAGCTAGGTAAGTGTAAATACGTGTCCTTGATATTGAAGGAGGCTAAGAACTCTCCCATCTGGAGCGAGGCTACTACTGAACGGATAGACTCCATGCGAAAGGACAGGATAAATAGATGCTGGCTCAGGCATCTTAGATCCAAACTGGGCCTTGTGTCCCCGTTTGGTTTTTGAACCGGGAACAGGTTGAATAAAACCCTGTGCCCCTTTCGGATACAGGAACCTGTATAATCACTCCCTGATGCACTAAATGATCTAGTGCCACAAACGATAAGTTCCTCTTTGGGGGATCTGAGGGAACGCTGGATCTTAGAAACCTCTTAGGGGGAACCCCCCGTAATTCCAGCTTATAACCGTGGGATACTGTTGAGGTGACCCACTCGTCCTAAACCACTGTAATCCAAATGCCTGCAAAATGCAGCAGCCTTTCTCCCACCCGATATAGTGGGGGCATCCCCTCAAAAGAAGGGCTTGGTGCCGGGTTTAGAAAGGATTTTGGACCCAGGGTTTCTTCTGGCTCCGCTGCCTGCCCCTGGCTATAGTGCCCTGTTGGCGGTGGAACGGTCCTTGGCGCTAAGAAACCTCAGGAAGCGCTCCCTGAGATTTTAAACTTCCTGAAGACGCATGATTAGATGTGAAACGCGTAGGGGCTTCTGGGTAAACGCAGACGTCACTTCCTGCCCCAACCCATACCAAATCAAGGCTTGGACCGCACGCCGATCCTGGGAGACGGAACGGCGTTAGCTTGCCCCAAAAATACACTGCTGGAAAGACTCAGTGCCATCCTAAAAGGCATTGGATTTGTGAGTGTACATTTTATATATTTACCTTATTGATTTAATAAATTTTAAAACATGTTGCGCAATGATGGATGTCTGCTTTTTATGAGATACCAAGACTAATGTGAAGGTGTAAGGAGTAACCATTAGCAACCAATTTGGAAAACCCCAGATATAAGTGGAGTGGTTAGCCAAAAGGCGTAATTTTTCCCGGTTTCTGGTGAGTGTCCATTTTAGAAGGTGGTGGTGTCTCACGAAGTGGTGAAAAGCTTCCTAATCACGGATGTCAATTTGTGCACGTAAGATTTGGATAATCAGCTTGTGAAGAGGATTACTGGGACTATTAAACAGATGTTTTATTTCTTTTAAAACTTTTTTATTAAAATACATTTTTTGAATTAGGATAAATTAGTTTTGATGAATGAATCTATTAACAATTGTTCATGAATCACAGATAAAAATTGTTCACCTTTTTTGTGGTAAGATATATATATCACTTTAGGATCAGCGCAGCTACATTTTTACTGCAATATTACCAACCTCACATTATTGGTAGGGGATTTATAAAACTGCAGATCTGATATTTTAAATCTAAGATAAAGTCACGCACTATATATTTGTTTTTTTTGTGCTGGTGACACATTTTTCCAATTTAAAATTCACAGGAAGTAAAGAGCACTTCCCTCCGGAAATCTTTTGCATATATTTGTCCAAATCCTCACCAAACATTCCCCATAAAAGGGGAACCCTGCCAATAACTTCTTACAAGGAAGCTTGGCTGACCAGTTCTTAAGCCACAAAAGTCTGCGCATGTGTACAGACAGTAGAGCCAAACGAGAAACCTGCTGTATTGAGTCCTTCAAGGCATCAACAGCAAAACACAGCGCTTAAGGTATATCTGCTCTGCTTTCAGCAGGATCATCCTCTTGGTTAGGCCCGCCAGGCCGTCTGACCTGATCCTTTAAGGACTGGTTTCAATTGCTGCAACAGCTGAATAGCTGAACTGGCAAAAGAAAAGGAATCCTTTAATAGTGACTCCAGCTTCTTGTCAACAGGGTCCTTCAATCCATGTTCGTTATCCACGGGACAAGTTAAGTTCTTATTTAAGGAAGAGACTGCCACATCTATGGCTGGCATGCTCCACTTCTTAACAAACGTTTCCTTCATGGGATATAAAAGGGAAAACCTCTTAGGAGGAACGAAAATCCTGTCAGGATGTTCCCAATCAGCATACACCGCCTGTTCCAACAGAGGGTGCAAGGTGAAAGCTTGTGCAGCTTGAGGAGGCCTTAGGGACCCCAGAGGACCACGGGGGCTCAGAAACCACTGCAGGAGGTAACTTAAAGGCAGAACGAACCATCACGGTAAGAGTCAGGATCAAAAGCCTCTGTGACTGAGAGGCTGATACCAACTTGACATCTTCTGGCCCAGATTGCTCAGAAGCAGACTCATCTGTCAGGTCCTCCACAGAATCCTTGGCATTTAGCTGTTCCCCATCTGCAAGCCATTCCTGCTCCAAGATAAGAGGCTCAGGGGAGGGGGATCTATCTGTCACACTTCTTACCCCCTGCAAGATGGAGGCAATCATGTCAACATTCCTGTCCTCTAACCCGGCTGGGGACAGATCATCCCTGGTGATAAAGGCTGAAGCAGCAGCGTTGACCGTAGGCACCATACCAGATACATAGATATGCCCTTCCCTGTAGTGTTAGCCCCGCTCCTCTTTTTTGAAGACATTTGCAAGTGACACAAAGGGAGTTTCTGGGTTTAGAATTTTACCCCAACCAACACCTGGAGGACTCATGTGACCCTGGGTAAAGAGGAACGAACTGCTGAAGTGAACTGGTTCAGAGCCTGCTCTGGGTCCCACAGTTGTCCCTTGGAAGCACCGCATGTCAGCAACCTTAAGTTTAAACAGGGTGGCTGTGTGCCGGGATGCTCTGTGCATGTGAAAAAAAGCAGCCAAAGACAAGACAAGGTACTCCTACAGAAAAAAAAACACAACAGCTAAACCAAAACTCCCCCTGCTGTGACCCCCACACAGTTGTACAGCCTCTAACTCAGTGGTTCTCAGCTCCTGTCCTCAGGACCCACTAACAGGCCAGGTTTGCAAGATAACTGAAATACATCACAGGTGATATAATTTGCTGCTCAGTGATTGCAGTATTCTAGTCTGCATCTCCCCAAGGTAATACTTAAAATCTAGCCTGTTAGTGGGTCCTGAGGACAGGAGTTGAAAACCACTGCTCTAGCTAATATGACAGATTGTTATAATCGCTGGGGCACACCACAATAAGTAAAGGGGTTTCACTTACCCGTCCAGGAGCAGGGCAGCCTTAGAAACTAAGCGCCCAATCTTCACCCATCACGGCGGGTTCCGTCACTTGGGGACCTTCAAGGATTGGGTATCCCTTCATGTTTTAGGGTCCACTCCCTTGGACCTGTACAGCACCCTGCAGGAATGCCTTAGATCTGTGGTGTCCAGGATTTCATTACGCAGGGTCCAGCGCCCTAAGGACGCGTACAGGCAAAACCTTGCAGGATCCTTGCGTCTGCTTTGCGAGGCTAGGGTACCATTTATTTAAGCATATAAGCTTTACTTTAAATGGATCCAATCGGTCAATCCCTTGATTCATTTATAAATCGTTTTGGGACTAAAAGTCCTGGAGCTCAGAGAGCTCAACAAACGTGCCCATCCACCTTGCAGACACTGGTAAAAAACTGAAGTACTTCCTGTATGGGAGGGTTTATATAGGGGCAGCCTTCCTGTCTAAGACTTTGTCTGCCAGTGTCCATTCAAATAGGGATGGGGTATAATCCAGTAGGTAATGAATAATAGCCTAACTCTGTGTCCCATGACGTATAATAAAAAAAAATAAGGTTTTTGTACTCCTGCAAAATAATTTTCTTGCAGTCCATAATGAGACACAGAAAGTCTTAATCTTCAGGTTGTACTGCTGCTTACAGGAGAACTAGACACTGGCAAATAAAAAAATGTAGCCCAGCCCAGAATATAACCCCGCAACTACCAGCCAGCTTTAATTTTGTAGCAAAGCAGTAACGAGAGCATGATCAAAAATCAGGGGTCAGACCTGTGTTCCTCAATGGACTCTAAAAGTCGAGAAGTGAAAAATGAAAGGGCCACTATTTGGTCAGCAAGGGAAATTACCTAACCTACAATTCATTAGGTTTCTTCCACTGGAGAAGATAAGTGCTCCTGCCACCAGTGGCAACCTTGATGATACTATAAGGAGACAATCCAAGGAGATGATGTGCCTTAAAGGCAAACGCTTATTGCACAAAGCTTCCGCAGTCTAGCATTTTAGCTAAGCATGTGCACTGACAGGAGGCACATGCAAGACAGAAGTCGAGAGTCTTACAGCAAACTAAGTGTTTTTTTACCTCAATGCATTCTATGCATTAAGGTAAAAAAACACCCCACTACCTGTCCCCCTGTCTCTAAACACTTACCTGCCTCCTCTCACTGGCCCAGCGCCGTCCCAGGAGCATGACCGCTCCTTCTCTTCCTAGTCTCACAGGACACACTGACAGCAGCAGAAGCCACAGGATCCTACTGCTGTCAGTGAAATCCTGTGGGGAGGAAACAGGGGGGCATGGCCGAGTTACACTGTGTGTGTCTATGGAAGCACACACAGCATGGCTTGGGAAGCGAGCCCACATGGATGCCCCCTCAACAAACAGGTTGCTGAGGGGCTCTCTTGGAAGAAGGAGCAGACAGCACCAGCAGGAGACTCCCGAAGAGGGAGGTATGGGACCGCTCTGTGCAATACCATTGCACACTTTACTTCTGGCAGGATTAATAGGTATTGTTTGCACTTACAGAATATCAAACACTTTCAATGTTACAGTGGAGACGGAAAGTATTCGGACCCCCTTAAATGTTTCACTCTTTGTTATATTGCAGCCATTTGCTAAAATCATTTAAGTTCATTTTTTTTCTTCATTAATGTACACAGAAAAACACAGAATTGTTGACATTTTTGCAGATTTTTAAAAAAAGAAAAACTGAATTATCACATGGTCCTAAGTATTCAGACCCTTTGCTCAGTATTTAGTAGAAGCACCCTTTTGATCTAATACAGCCATGAGTCTTTTTGGGGAGGATGCAACAAGTTATTCACACATGGATTTGGGGATCCTCTGCCATTCCTCCTTGCAGATTCTCTCCAGTTCTGTCAGGTTGAATGGTAAAAGTTGGTGGACAGCCATTTTTAGGTTTTTCCAGAGATGCTCAATTGGGTTTAAGTCAGGGCTCTTGCTGGGCCATTCAAGAACAGTCACAGAGTTGTTGTGAAGCCACTCCCTTCGTTATTTTAGCTGTGTGCTTAGGGTCATTGTCTTGTTGTAAACCTTCGGCCCAGTCTGAGGTCCTGAGCACTCTGGAGAAGGTTTTCATCCAGGATATCCCTGTACTTAGCCGCATTCATCTTTCCCTCAATTGCAACCAGTCGTCCTGTCCCTGCAGCTAAAAAAACACCCCTACAACATGATGCTGCCACCTCCATGCTTCACTGTTGGGACTGTATTGGACAGGTGATGAGCAGTGCCTGGTTTTCTCCACACATACCGCTTAGAATTAAGGCCAAAAAGTTGTATCTTGGTCTCATCAGACCAGAGAATCTTATTTCTTACCATCTTGGAGTCCTTCAGGTGTTTTTTTTTAGCAAACTCCATGCGGGCTTTCATGTGTCGTGTTCTGAGGAGAGGCTTCCGTCGGGCCACTCTGCCATAAAGCCCCGACTGGTGGAGGGCTGCAGTGATGGTTGACTTTCTACAACTTTCTCCCATCTCCCGACTGCATCTCTGGAGCTCAGCCACAGTGATCTTTGGGTTCTTCTTTACCTCTCTCACCAAGGCTCTTCTCCCCCGATATCTCAGTTTGGCTGGATGGCCAGCTCTAGGAAGGGTTATGGTCATCCAAAACGTCTTCCATTTAAGGATTATGGAGGCCACTGTGCTCTTCGGAACCTTAAGTGCAGCAGAAATTTTTTTGTAACCTTGGCCAGATCTGTGCCTTGCCACAATTCTGTCTCTGAGCTCTTCAGGCAGTTCCTTTGACCTCATGATTCTCATTTGCTCTGACATGCACTGTGAGCTGTAATGTCATATATAGACAGATGTGTGGCTTTCCTAATCAAGTCCAATCAGTATAATCAAACACAGCTGGACTCAAATATAGGTGTAGAACTATCTCAAGGATGATCAGAAGAAATGGACAGCACCTGAGTTAAATATATGAGTGTCACAGCAGAGGTCTGAATACTTAGGACCATGTGATATTTCAGTATTTCTTTTTTAATAAATCTGCAAAAATGTGAACAATTCTGTGTTTTTCTATCAATATGGGGTGCTGTGTAAAAGGTTATGTGGCTTTTTGCCAACAGTGTTCAAATTGCTAATATCTCCCTAACCATAATAGATAGTGGGGAATTGTTTGCAGCATTAGTACTACCGCAATTGAAAGGAACCTGTTGGCATTTTGCAAAAAAAAAAGACTCAGTATCTACAAGAACCTAATCAGAATGTTTAGAAAGAAAAATAAAGACATAAATCCGCCACTCTTGCCTACCTGAAAAGAGCTTGTAAGCTATATCAATTGTAGAACCGGCGCGGGTACAGCTGCAACCGATTACAAGCTTAACGCAGAACAAGGGAGAGATGATATGTGGATTGAATCAAAAACTCACATGCTAGAGATTTTTAAACCAAAATCTTCATTGCCCACCGCCATAGCATGCAAAGAAAAGAAAGGAGAATCAGTTCTTGAATTTTGGAAAAGATTCAATGATGTGTGGACACAGGAAGCAGGTTTGGGTATTCAAGAATTGGGAAGAACCTGCGCTAAAAAGCAAAAGGTGGAAAAAACGGACTGCAGCTGCAACAAATACCACAAATATCAATGAGGTGTAAATCAAAAAATTAAAAAATTAAGTGCGCTTGCATTCAGTGACATAAATCGATATTACAACAATGAAGTGACAGAAAAGTGAATAGAATATAAATGACTGGACTCTTATGTAAGTCAATACACGGTGAGTAAGTGAGTTACCAATGATTAGTAGTACCAGATTCAAAAAGTGCTTACGGGTAAATAATATTAAATAAGGTATACATAGAATGGCCTAACACAAAAATGACCAATTCCATAATAGACTAAAAAATAAATACAAATAATAAAAATAAAAATGAAAAATATCCAAAGTCATAAATTGCTAGTGCATTGAAAAGTGCAAGTAGTAGTAGAAATAGGTTCAGTCCATTCATAGAGTTCAATGAAGGCAAACCAGTCGCATGAGGGAAGATCACATATTGTAAGAGAACTGTTACGTCCCGGGTTCACTCGCGGGTACACTTGTTCGTAAAGGACTCTTTACGCATGCATGCGTTCGGGAAGGTCGCTTCGGATCGCAGACGTGCCAATGCGCGTGCGCAAAGGAATGGGCGCGCCCGCGGGAGCGCGTCCCTTTGGCGCCAGACGGCCTATTTAAAGGACACACTGACTGTGACAGGTGCTGACTGATCTTCAGCTGTTCCTGTATCTGTATCCTGTGTTACCTGCCTGCTTGATATCCGTTGCTGAACCTTGGCTCCCCTGACCTTGTCTCTGGACTCTCCCATATCCTGATTCACTGGTTCCTGACTTCGGCTTCCTACGTTGACTCTGCTTCTGCCTGATGATTTGGTACCTTGCTGTCCGCCTGCTTCCGAACCCGGCTATTCCTGTGACTCCGTTCCTGTCTCCTGTCTGGCTCCAAGCTGCCTGTCAAGTTCCTGCATCTTGGCTCCTGCGATCTGCTGCGACTTCCTGCCTACCTAAAGTCGCATCATCTGCCTCAAGATTCCTGGGTTACTTCTACAGGCACTCGTGTTCCTCCTTTCCTTGGGGTCCCTCTGTTCCCACTCTCAGCGGGACCCGGGTTGGAGATACAAGGGAGGCCGACCTCGTCACTTCAGACTCCGATCAGGTACGTGACAGTATCAGTCAGCCAACAATGGAGTCTGAAAGGGAGGCCTCACCTGTTATGGACATCTGCTGGGCAATTTCTGCACTAGCCCATACCATACGAAATCTCCAAGAAGACTTGGGCCAGATGCAAGATCGTCTACCGAATCTGCTTGGTGTCTCATCTGCAGCTACTCTCCCTGCACTTGTAAATACGTCTGTACAGACTGACTTCTGCCTGCTCAACGAAACCTCTCTGCCTCCTGAACCTAGAGTACCTTTGCCAGAGCATTTTTCAGGGGATCGCAAATTGTTTCGCACTTTTCAAAAGGCCTGTGAACTTTATTTTTCCTTGTTACCACGAACCTTCTCATCCGAGCATATTAAAGTGGGATTTATCATTACACTCCTACGAAATGAACCACTCTCCTGGGCTCATCATCTTAGAGAACACCATGATCCGGCCTTGTCTACCGCTGACTCCTTCTTTTCAGCCATGTCCCAGCTGTATGCTGACCCTTTCCTCCAACAGACTGCTGAATTTACACTGGGAAAACTCCAACAAGGCTTGAGATCTGTGGAGGACTATGTAACAGATTTCCGTGTCTGGAGTTTAGATACGCAGTGGAATAAAGCCGCTTTACATCATCAATTTCGTCTTGGACTCTCTGACCAATTAAAAGACGAACTTGCCCGAATAGGAGTGCCCTCATCCCTGGAAGATCTGATCCATCTTGTTATCCAAATTGACCGTCGATTGCGTGAAAGGCAATCTGAGAAAGCTAGTACCAAGCCAGCGTCTCTCTCAAGAAGTTTTGCTCCTGTCTCCACAATCACGTCCAGATTACCTAAGGGTCACTACAAGAATAAGGAGCCCCCTGAGCTTCCCCGCAGAAGCTTTTCAAGACCACCACTATCTTCCTCTGAACGCCTCCGGCGAGTACATGACGGACTATGCTTTTACTGCGGAGGAGCGGGCCATTTCATCCAGGCTTGCCCCATAAGACCCGCCAAGCCCACTTCTACGCCTCCTTACATGTTGCATCTTTCTGGGAGGGATCTGCTACACCTCCCTCTTTCGCTCCAGTTTCAGTTGCCAGGGAGGACTATTTCTGTAACCGCAATTATAGACTCTGGAGCTTGCAGTTGTTTTGTGGACTCAGCCTTTGTCACCTTACATCAACTTCCTGTATGTACCAAGAGGCAGGAATTTACTGTGCATCTGGCAGATGGCTCTGGTCTCAAGTCTGGGCCTTTTACACAAGAGACTGTACCCATTCTTTGCCAAGTCTCTTCGGAACATCAGGAGCTGCTCCGTTTGGACGTCATAACGTCCCCCATGTTTCCTGTTATCCTGGGGCTACCCTGGTTAAGGGCCCATAACCCTCATATTGACTGGCTTACCGGAGATATCTCATTTTCCTCTAATTATTGTCAGAAACATTGTTACCCAAAAAAGTTTGTTAATCCTGCTCCTCTCCTCAGCATCCACTCGGACCCTGAAACTATGAAATTAGTACCCACAGTCTATCATGAATTCTTGGACGTATTTAATAAAAAGAGTGCAGAGAGCTTACCTCCCCACCGGACTTACGATTGTCCCATTGAACTCCTACCAGGGGCAGAAATTCCCTTCGGCCGAATTTACCCTCTCTCGGAACCTGAACTAGAGGCCTTACGCAAATACATTGATGAAAGCCTAGAAAAAGGGTTTATTCGAGCCTCTTCCTCCCCAGCAGGAGCTGGTATCTTTTTTGTGGAGAAAAAAGATCACTCCCTGAGGCCCTGTATTGACTATCGTGATCTTAATAAAATAATTATCAAGAACCGGTACCCACTTCCCTTAATTCCCGAGTTATTTCAGAGACTGCGTGGAGCACGAGTTTTTTCCAAGCTAGATCTAAGAGGTGCCTACAATTTGGTGCGAATCAGAAAGGGGGATGAATGGAAGACTAGTGAAGGGTTAGTGTGTGGGTGTGGCGCTGTCCTAATTTATAGAAATACTTGGTAAATTGTGTGTAGCCAAATCCCATATGTAAAGTCGCATAAACCAAAATTGCAAATAAAAAAATTCAACGAAAATAAAAACAAAACATAAAACAGCAAAGTGACTCCCTTTGGAGTGTGTAGGTGTAACGTTGTCCTAGTGGAGAAAAAAGTGGAGAAAATGGAAAAAAATGGAAACAATGGAAGAAATCGCATAAAGGACTGCTGCCTCCACAAATGTGATTTCCACCAAGGTGGAAAAAACAGAAGGTAAGTGAAGGGTTAGTGTGTGGGTGTGGCGCAGTCCTAATTCATAGAAATACTTGGTAAATCGTGTGTAGCCAAATCCCATATGTAAAGTCGCATATAAAGTATAAACCAAAATTGCAAATAAAAAATTCAACGAGAATAAAACCAAAACATAAAACAGCAAAGTGACCCCCTTTGGAGTGTGTAGGTGTAACGTTGTCCTAGTTTAAAAAATACTTTGTAAATCGTGTGTAGCCAAATCCCACCTGTAAAATCGCATGTAAATTATAAACAAAATATAAACAAAATCGCATATAGCAAATTTAACGGCTAGGTTGGCCCCCTTTGAATTGGGGGAGGGGGAAGGGGAACAGGGGATGAAATCAAAAAATCACTTTAGCCAAAGCTATTCCATCCGCATAAAAACCCCATATAGTGATTGACAAACATAACATTGCTGAATAATTACATAGGTTAAATTGTGACTAGTGCTCAGTGCAATTTAAGTGAAAAACTTGACATCTTTGTAAAACAAGGCAGGTATTTGTATTAATCTTGGTGACCAGGTGCTCGTGTCTTGTGATCATGCGGACACTCACCAGCTTCTTTAACCCCTGCGGGGGTAATGCGCAGTCACAGTGTATGCCACTGTGCGGCAATCCACAGGCTGTTTCTGGGTCACGGTGACGTTTTAGGCAGCTTCTTTAACCCCTGCGGGGGTAATACGCAGTCACAGTGTATGCCACTGTGCGGCAATCCACAGGCTGTTTCTGGGTCACGGTGACATTTTAGACATAAGAGAAGAAAGAGGAGATTCCATAGCGTAAAACCATAAAACACTCTTTATTGAACGCAGATGACAGAATGGTACTCACATTTAAGCAGTTTATAATAGGCAACCAAATGTCATCAAAACAGGAGAGCGTCAGATTTAGGTTAGTGATCCTCTGGGAGATGATGCAAAAGCGTCAGAATAGGCCACGCCCTACGCGTTTCGTCATAGGGACGTCAACTGGAGCGTTCAACTGGAAGCTGCCCTAGAGGAATGGCGCTATCTGTTAGGAGCCTTGCACCCTATACTCATTTTCACCGACCATAAGAATCTCGAGTATTTGAGAACAGCTAAACGACTCAGACCTCGGCAGGCAAGATGGGCATTGTTCTTTTCCCGTTTCACATTCCACATAACCTTCCACCCTGGTTCTAAGAATGGGAAACCAGACGCGCTGTCACGCATGTTCCATGATCCTGTTCATCCTTCCGAAGCAGACACCATTTTACCTGCCAAAAACTTTCTTCTTCTCCAAACCAATCTGACGTCCCAAATAAGAGCTGAGCTGTTGGAGCATCCCCCTTCCCTAGACTTATCTCTTCAACTCAAGGACGGGCTGTATTACCATAAGGAACAGGTCTTTGTCCCGGAGCAGTTCAGGGTTTCTGTCCTCAAGCGTTGCCACGATCATCCTTTGGCAGGCCATTTTGGGATTCACAAGAGTATCAACCTAATTTCCCGTTCCTTCTGGTGGCCAGACTTGATTCAAGACTGTAAAAGATACGTCAAATCCTGTGTGACCTGTCAACGCAATAAGACTGACCGAGCCAAGACTTGGGGCCTATTAGAATGTCTTCCTGTGCCTAAGAAACCATGGAGCATGATATCCATGGATTTTATTGTGGAACTTCCCCCGTCTGAAGACTTTACCACCATATTTGTCGTGGTTGATCGCTTGACTAAGATGGCACACTTTTTACCCATGCAAGGAACCCCGTCTGCCACTGAGACTGCTTCCATGTTCATCCGAGAGATAGTGAGACTACATGGTATTCCCGATAATATCACTTCTGATCGAGGGGTACAGTTCACGTCCAGATTCTGGAGATCTCTCTATGAAGTCTTGAACATCGAGCTCCGTCTGTCCTCTGCCTACCATCCTCAAACTAATGGACAGACGGAGAGAACCAACCAGACGCTGGAGCAATATTTGCGTTGCTTCTCCTCTTTTTCACAGGACGATTGGTCACCTCTGCTTCCGCTAGCGGAATTTGCATACAATAATTCCATCCACTCTGCTACCAAGCAAACCCCCTTTTTCGCCAATTATGGATATCACCCTTCCTTTTTGCCTGAATTACCCGTGGATTCTGCTGTGCCTGCTGTTCAAGACAGACTGAGTTGGTTCATCTCCAATAATAAAGTGCTTCAGGACACCATCTCTAAGGCCCAGGCTAATAACAAAAGATTTTTTGACAGGAAAAGGAGGGGTAACTTGAATCTGAATCCAGGAGACAAGGTTTGGCTATCCACTGCTAATTTAAAACTGAAGTGTCCCTCCAAGAAACTTGGTCCAAAATACCTGGGGCCCTTTGCGGTAAAAAGGAGGATCAACTCTGTGGCCTTTGAACTTATCCTACCAAAGAATCTCAAAATTCACCCTGTTTTTCATATTTCTTTGTTGAAGACATCAGTACCCAATCCCTTTTCTAACCGGGATCCAGAAAACCCTCCTCCACTGCTCGTTGAGGGCAGTGAAGAATTTGAGGTAGAAGCCGTTCTCGACTGCAGAACCAGGAATGGCCTAACACAGTTTCTGATTAAATGGAAGGGCTACGGCCCTGAAGACAATTCCTGGGAACCAGCTTCTAACGTACATGCCCCGCAAAAGGTACGAGCATTTTTTCAGCACCATCCAGAGAAGAAGCCCCTGAGGGGCATCCAGAGGCTGCCCGTAAGGAGGGGGCAATGTAAGAGAACTGTTACGTCCCGGGTTCACTCGTTCGTAAAATGACTCTTTACGCACGCATGCATTCGGGAAGGTCGCTTCGGATCGCAGACATGCCAATGCGCGTGCGCAAAGGAATGGGCGCGTCCGCGCGGCCCTTTGATGCCAGACGGCCTATTTAAAGGACACACTGACTGTGACAGGTGCTGACTGATCTTCAGCTGTTCCTGTA
Organism: Lithobates septentrionalis; assembly: GCA_037952835.1. Lineage (NCBI taxonomy): Eukaryota > Metazoa > Chordata > Amphibia > Anura > Ranidae > Lithobates > Lithobates septentrionalis. The sequence continues at coordinate 1,389,962 of JBBDGP010000244.1, forward strand.
TCTGTATCCTGTGTTACCTGCCTGCTTGATATCCGTTGCTGAACCTTGGCTCCCCTGACCTTGTCTCTGAACTCTCCCATATCCTGATTCACTGGTTCCTGACTTCGGCTTCCTACGTTGACTCTGCTTCTGCCTGATGATTTGGTACCTTGCTGTCCGCCTGCTTCCGAACCCGGCTATTCCTGTGACTCTGTTCCTGTCTCCTGTCTGGCTCCAAGCCGCCTGTCAAGTTCCTGCATCTTGGCTCCTGCGATCTGCTGCGACTTCCTGCCTACCTAAAGTCGCATCATCTGCCTCAAGATTCCTGGGTTACTTCTACAGGCACTCGTGTTCCTCCTTTCCTTGGGGTCCCTCTGTTCCCACTCTCAGCGGGACCCGGGTTGGAGATACAAGGGAGGCCGACCTCGTCACTTCAGACTCCGATCAGGTACGTGACACATATCCACAGCTCATTAGACGCAGCCCATGTGAGTGGAAGAATGAAGAGAATGTGAAAGGAACTCCAAGCCACTGGTGAATCCAGAAGACAATAAAAATGGACCCTTACCAGAAATGGTGGACCTCCTTAATAGCAAGGTCAAAAGCGCATGCAGATATGGCCCTCTGCAGGGACAGGTGGATGGCAGCGTCTGGATCAACCACTGTGTGCCGCGTTCCAACAGGAGGCAGTTCCGATACGTAAGCCTAAAGGGAGGCACTCGCTGGTCCCAAGAGCCGTGAGCGCAAAGGAGGCAAGAAAAAAACTCAGATGGTGTAGTAAAATTAGAGTAATTTATTGCTTCATAAAAACAGAGAGCACATCTCCGCCATACAATGTAATTAAAAAATATATTAAAAAGCGGGCATACAAAGCGAACACCCTACATGTTTCGTCATAGATGACGTCTTCAAAGGGTCCATTTTTATTGTCTTCTGGATTCACTGGTGGCTTGGAGTTCCTTTCACACTCCCTTCATTCTTCTTCCACTCACATGGGCTGCGTCTAATGAGCTGTGGATATGTGATCTTCCCTCATGCGACTGGTTTGCCTTCATTGAACTCTCTATGAATGGACTAAACTTATTTCTACTACTACTTGCGCTTTTCAATGCACTAGCAATTTATGACTTTGGATATTTTTCATTTTTATTATTTATATTTATTTTTTAGCCTATTATGGAATTGGTTGTTTTTGTGTTAGGCCATTCTATGTATACCTTATTTAATATTATTTACCCGTAAGCACTTTTTGAATCTGGTACTACTAATCATTGGTAACTCACTTACTCACCTTGTATTGACTTACATAAGAGTCCAGTCATTTATATTCTATTCACTTTTTTGTCACTTCATTGTTGTATTATCGATTTATGTCACTGAATGCAAGCGCACTTAATTTTTTAATGGTTTGGGCATTCAGCCAGATATGGATCCATTATTGATCCAGACTTTCCTGAGTAATCTCAAACCCCATTTAGTGGTCCCAGTCAAACAGATTACTGAATGGTCAACCCCTTCCAGAACTGACTTTGGCAAAGCACTTTCACAGAAAGATGCAGCAGGTTGTTTTGATATACCAAAGCCATCACCTGTCTCCACACAACATTTCCAAGGAAATATGAAGGGAAACTTTAAAGGAAGGGGTAGAGGCAGGTTTAGAGGCATTAATGGAAGAGGGATGAGTCGCCCTAGAAACAATGGATGTTTTATCTGCGGTGCCGAGGATCACTGGGTGAGTCAGTGTCCTCACCCCACCTCTCCACAGACTCCCTACTCCAGCTCTGCCCCTAACCAGACAACAACCACAGGCATCCACCCAACAAGGTCCAACATTTCCAATCAAATGAGGAAATCAACAACAATGATGGGGCCCGGAGGGTAGTGTCCCAGCTTTTCCTTTTGTCTTAGATGATTTCACTGACAGTCCAATGGTTGTTATTTCAGTAAATGGGAGACTTCTTCCCTATCTCGTTGATACTGATGCCAATAGGAGTACTATTTGTGAAGATCATTTCAAAGGCAAATGGGAACCAGCAGAACCCTCTTTGGGAATTAATGGGATACTGACAAAAACATATAGGACCCCACCCCTACCAATAGAGGATGATGAAGGTTACACCATATGCACACACTCTTTTAGGATAATACCAAGGTGCCCTGTAAATTTGATGGGAAGAGACTTGTTTGGGCCACTAGGAATCACAATTAGAACCTACTCAGAAGAAGGTCTAGACATTTCCTCAGATAAAAACACTAAAGTAGCATGTAAACCAGGTTTATTGATGCTGTCACAACAAAGTAATGAAGAAGATTTTGAGGATATAGACCCCCAGGTCTGGTCTACAACAGATCTGGATGTAGGACTTATTTCATGCACATAATACAAAGCATCAAAGAAGGTGCATTTCCTATCTGTCACAAACAATATCCACTCTCTAAGGAAAAGATGGATGGCATAGTGCCAATGGTGAAAAAGTTTCTGCAGGATGGGATACTGGAAGAACTTATTTCTCCATACAACACACCTGTTAACCCTGTAAAGAAGCCGGATGGCTCAGACTTGAGGGTCATAAATGAGCTCAAAGTCCCAATAGCACCCATTGTACCTGATGTTCCATCAGTTCTGGCCTCCATTCCAGCAACAGCCAAATGTTTTACTGTGATTGATTTAAAGAATGTTTTTTTTCTCCGTCCCTGTAGACGAGGAGACACGGCCACTCTTTGCTTTTACTGTGTCAATTGACCAACACAATCGCCAGTTTACCTGGTGTAGAATGCCCCAGGGTTACATAGACTCACCTGTGGTCTGTTCTAAAGTAATACAAGCCACCCTCGGGCCTTGGACTGCCCCTCATGGCTCTGTACTGTTGCAATATGTTGATGATCTTTTGATATGTAGTTCTTCAGAGGAGGACTGCCGAGCTGATAGCCTATCCTTACTGAAATAGTTGCATGTATATGGTCACAAAGTGTCTAAGAAAAAGTTACAATGGTGTAAACAGGAGGTTGAATACCTTGGGTTTCTGCTGTCTCCGGGAGTTAGGAAAGCCAGTCACAAAAATGCTGCTGCTCTTGTGGGTCTGCCCCGCCCACATACCAAGAAGGACATGCTTACCTTTCTTGGTATGATTGGTTACTGCCGCCAATGGATACCTGACTGTTATTTCTATGACAATATATTGAGACAAGCAACCCTCTCTGAAATGTCTGATATTGTAAAATTGTCTGATGAAATGTTAAATGCTTTTGCCATGTTGAAATGTGCAATGTTACCAGCCCAAGCCTCTGCCTTCCTGAATTTGGCAAAATGTTTCACTTTTTTGCCAGGGAAAATTGCAGAACCATGGCGGGAGTACTGGCCCAGGAACATAGTGGGAGACTACGCCCTGTAGCTTTTTTCCCAAAGGTGGTTCCAGTACAGGTGCAGGGCATGCCCGCGTGTCTCAGAACGCTGGCTTCTTGTGCAATGGTTTGGTTGTAGAGATGGCAACACCTTTTACCTTGGGTCACGACACTACCTTACATACTACACACAATGTCAACACACTCCTCAAAACTTTACATACTCAGCATATGTCAGCCCAAAGATTGAGTGGGTATGAAGTCATCCTCCTGTCCAATCCAAACCTGAAAATAAAAAGTTCAAACGTAAACTCTGGCCCAGCTCCAATTTTGAATGCCTTATTAGGTCTTAAAGGAGAACAGGATGACTTACCACCACCTCATGACTGTACACAATCAATACATGAGGGCACTTCACCTAGAGCAGATATGCTTTCAGTACCAATCCCTACTTCACAAGCAGTTTTTGCTGATGGCTCTTGCAGCAGACCAAGTGATAATGTATATCACTCGGGATATGCTGTGGTCCAACTGCCGGATACAGTCCTCGAGGCCAATCCAATACCCTATCAGTCTGCACAGACTGCTGAATTAGGAGCATTTAAATAAATAATGATGCGCTAGAGTGTGCTAAACGTGCCCCTGTCACGGCACAAAAAGATATAGTACATATACAAACAAGTTCAAAGGTGTCTGCCACACTATATTTATTTATTTTATGCGATATAATGTGCAAGTAATAATGATAATAATAATAAATACTTTTGCTTCAAATATAATTCATAAGTGCAAATAGATGCTAAAAAGTGACATGTGCCAAACAAAAGTGCCAAGTATCCCGCAATGCATATACATATTAGTCCATCATGAACTAAATATATAATGAACGAAAAGTCCTTCAAGAAAGTACTGACAAATGATCTTCAATGGTGATATATTCAAACGTGCTTAAAAATCCACGTGTCACAGGTCATGCGATGGTGAAACAAAGGTGACCCCCCCAAGGTAATACTCTCACCTTAGAGAATGTGACTAAGTCGCTAGAATAAAGTCAGGAAATGCTTTTGAGCGACCCTAGGCTCTATGGGGATCACAGGCTCCAGCACGGGCTCAAACAATAAACAGGAGAAAAAAAAGGGGGACCATATAGTGTGATATCGTTTAACCCCCCTGGCGGTTTTCCCGAGTGTGGCTCGGGGTTAAAATTCAGTCCCATTAGCGGTAACCCCGAGCCACACTCGGGATCGAATTGCAGGATCCTGGTGCGGTGTTACTTACCTTGCCCCCGGGATCCTGCGATGTCCCCCGCTGTGTCTGCGGGCTGTGTCCTCTGCCCGAAGCCTCTCCTTGCCAGGCTCCGTTCCCTGCGAGCGTCGCGACGCACGGGGGCGGAGCCTGGCGGCAAATTCAAAAAACTGTAAAAATCATAACACATACAGTACTGTAATCTTACAGATTACAGTACTGTATGAAATTATTTCACATCCCTTTTGTCCCCAGTGCTCTGGCCCATGCCCTGCATGCAGTTCTATATTATATATACTGTTCTTTCTGGCTGGAAACTGGAGATTGTCCATAGCAACCAAAAAGTGTCCCTTTACGTCAAAAATGGTTTTAGGCCAGCTAGAAAACTGCGATAGTAAATTAGAACACTTGCAGAATTGAGCGATAGTGAATCGTGGGGAAATTTATTTTATTATTTTATTTTTATTTTTTTAATTATTTATTTTTAATTATTATATTATAATTTATGTTTTTGTGTTTCAAACTTTATCATACCCGGGATATCTACTAGACTCTTGTTTGGACAGATTTAAGTGTGTTATTGTTAAGAATTACAGGCCTACAATATAAAACGCCAAATTTCCATGCAAAGTAATTGTACCGCTTTCAGCACCTAAAATCCGAAATAATCATACCGCCAGGGAGGTTAAATGTTTATTCCAAGGTCAGATAAAGAACTCTCCCCCGAAGGGGGGTACTCACATTTTGAGGGTGCGTCAGTGCACTGCTCTGAACAGGCATATAGTATGGATGTAGCAGTGAGGATATGGAGTCCGTCCCAGCATCGACAGCTGCTGCCTAACACTCCATCCTGGCCCCTCCCCTACGCGTCTTCGGCACAGGGAATACGTGTCATCATCAGGGGGAATGTGCACACTCTAGCGCATCATTATTTATTTGATATTCACACGCAGTATAAGACGCGATTCATGCATGTGGCTGTGTAGTGCTTATTTTTAGCACTAGGGTCATTGTGGCTCGTAGGATTTCTTTTCTTGGGAATTGATAGCATTAACCCGTGCATGCCAGCTGTTTGCAGGAAGAGAGGTAAACATTTACAACGATTCCAGATATGCTCATGGTGTGGTCTGGGACCATGGTGTAATATGGCTTCGCAGAGGATATGTGGCAGCCGATGGAAAGAGCATCTCATATTCTGACTTAGTCACAGCATTACTAGATGCAATTCAGTTACCTTCAAAACTAGCTATCATGCACTGTAAGGAACATACAGGCCAAATGACTGTTATAGCCAAAGGGAATGCACTAGCCAAAGAAGCTGCATCTACACAAAAGGCAAACATTCAAATGACCATGCTAACACCTCAGCCATGTTCCCTGAAAGACACATTGGCTCACTGAACGGCAGGCTTTTGCCACCCCTGATGATACTGCACAATGGAACTGCGATGGAATAGTGCAAAAGGATCCTAAAACAGGATTAATCTGCCAAGAGGGGAGACCGTGTATTCCTGTTGCTAGCACCCCCCTGTTCATTGCAAAATACCATGGACTGGGTCACAAGGGCTCGCAGGCCACATGTGAACTCCTAGATTCAGATTTTTTTCATTGCAGGACTACCTAGTCTAGTCAAAGCTTTTGTACAGAGATGTGTCAATTGCATTAGGAACAATCCAACAAACCCAAAGAAATCAAAACATGAACATCTTGAGTACCCAACAACACCGTTTACCCATCTAGAACGCTTATAGGGCGTACACACGGTCGGACTTTGTTCGGACATTCCGACAGACAAAATCCTAGGATTTTTTCCGACGGATGTTGGCTCAAACTTGTTTTGTCTACACACGGTCGCACAAAGTTGTCGGAAAAGCCGATAGTTCTAAACGCGGTGACGTAAAACATGTACGTCAGGACTATAAACGGGGCAGTGGCCAATAGCTTTCATCTCTTTATTTATTCTGAGCATGCGTGGCACTTTGTCCGTCGGATTTGTGTACACACGATCGGAATTTCCGACAACGGATTTTGTTGTCGGAAAATTTTATCTCCTGCTCTCCAACTTTGTGTGTCGGAAAATCCGATGGAAAATGTCCGATGGAGCCCACACACGGTCGGAATTTCCGACAACACGCTCTGATCGGACATTTTCCATCAGAAAATCCGACCGTGTGTACGGGGCATTAGTCTACAACCATCTTAGCTCCTACCTCAATGAAAATAACCTTCTTGACCCCTTACAGTCTGGCTTTCGCTCGCAGCACTCCACGGTAAACTGCCTTACTAAAACTCACTAACGATTTACTAACTGCTAAAACCAACAGCCTGTACTCCATACTCCTACTACTTGACCTCTCTGCGGCCTTTGATACTGTTGACCACCCGCTCCTTCTCAATAAGCTACATTCCCTTGGCCTCCGAGATTCTGCTCTATCCTGGTTCTCTGCCTATTTATCACAGCGCTCCTTCAGTGTCACCTACAACTCTGTCTCCTCCTCTCCATTGCCCCTTTCTGTGGGGGTCCCCCAAGGCTCGGTTCTTGGACCCCTTCTCTTCTCTATCTACACCTCCTCCCTCAGTCACTTAATAACTGCCCACGGCTTCCAATACCACTTATACCCTGATGACACCCAAATCTATCTGTCTACTTCTCACCTCACTCCTTCAGTCTCCTCTCGCATTACTAACTTACTGACATATCAGCATAGATGTCGCACCACTTCCTTAAACTAAATCTCTCTAAAACTGAGCTATTAATATTCCCCGCCACCCGTGCACCCCTCCATGACTTTTCCATCAAAATCAACAATGCAACCATCAGTCCCTCCCCTCATGCCAGGATACTAGGTGTAATCCTAGACTCTGACTTGTCATTTCAGCCTCAAATCCAATCGTTGTCAAAAGTTTGTAGAATTCACCTCCGTAACATCTCTAAAATTAACCCCTTTTTAACAAATGAAACCACCAAGCTCCTCATTCACTCCCTTGTTATCTCTCGCCTTGACTATTGCAACTCCCTTCTCATTGGCTTACCTCTCCATAGGCTATCCCCTCTTCAGTCTATCATGAATGCTGCTGCCAGACTTATCCACCTTACCAACCGCTCAGTGTCTGCCAACCCTCTACTCCAATCCCTGCACTGGCTCCCAATCACCCAGCGAATTAAATTCAAAATACTAACCACAACATACAAAGCCATTGACAACTCTGCCCCGAGCTACATCACTAATCTTGTCTCCAAATATCATCCAAATTGACCTCTCCGCTCCTCTCAAGACCTCCTGCTTTCAAGCGCTCTCATCTCCTCCTCCCATGCTCGTCTCCAGGATTTCTCCAGAGCCTCTCCCATCCTCTGGAACTCGCTACCTCCATCTATGCGGCTATCCCCTACTCTTGCTACCTTCAGGCGATCCCTGAAAACTCATCTTTTCAGGAAAGCCTATCACGTCTCCAACTAATCTCCTACCACTTCCACCAGCTCAATCCCCACAGTTACAACCTTTTGTACCACCTGCCCCACCCTATAAGATTGTAAGCTCTTCTGAGCAGGGCCCTCTTAATCCTCTTGTATTTTATTGTATTATAATTGTATTGTCTCCCTTTTATAATGTAAAGCGCTGTGTAAACTGTTAGCGCTATATAAATCCTGAATAATAATAATAATAATTTACAGATAGACCTTACACATATGCCCAAAGGAAGGAAAGAAACAATACCTTTTGGTCATAGTGGACATGATGTCACGCTGACCAGAAATCTTTGTTACCAACAATGAAAATGCACAAACTGTGGTGAAGATCCTCACACAGGAAATTATTCCTAGATGGGGATGTCCATTACAAATAAATTCAGACATTGGCCCAGCATTCACAGCTAAAATCTGCCAAGATCTTGTAAAAGTACTAAAAATAGACTGGAAATTTCACCTCCCCTACCATCCACAGAGATCAGGGATTGTAGAAAGAATGAACAATTAAAGACAGGATAAGGAAAGCTACGGGTGGAAATTTTGACAAATGGAGAAAAGTTCTCCCAGCTGTATTAGCTGAAATCAGAATGACCCCTCACAGTGTGACGGGTTATTCCCCCTTTGAGGTACTCATGGGTAGGCCATTCCCCACACCGTGGGCTAATCATCCTTTGATGATGGAGGAAGGTGATTTGGAACAGATACAGGAGGACAATGTTAAAAAAAACTGATTGAAAACTGATATTGTTGAAAGAAGAGTTGCTCACGCACCTCTCCTTCTTCACAGGTACCAACCCACCCGTTCCAGGTCGGTGATCAAGTTGTGGTCCAGAGGCTTCAGAAAGGTCAAAAGCCACAAGAGGTTCCATTCGGACCATTGACCAAAGTGGTAGCTGTCACGAGGACCGCCATCTTTATGGAGGAAAGTCCTACCTGGATCCATGCCAGCAGGATAAAGAAGGTTGATCTAAGCCCAGGAATTGAAGAAAGTCTGAAAAGAGGCGAAGCAGGTGTTTTAAGACCTCAAAAGACAAGCATAGGAATAAAGGACAGTGATGTCACTCATTTCTACTTCTGATCTTTGTCCCAGTGTGGATAATAACTAACTGTATCTATCATCCTGATGACTTAGGAGTCTTGAAACTCATATGTGGTAAAAGCAAAGTACACACCAACCATAATGACTTTCACCCCAGAGATCACAGTAAAAGAGATGTCTCTAATGAATTGATCAAAGAAACAGTTTTTTCTGGAAAAATGTTACTGTTAAAATTTAAATATGCTTATGCTAGAAAGTCAGGATATGAAAAATGCTGGATTTGTAGTAAGTCACACCCAGAAACTGCTAAGATCCCACTTTTAGCTGTCCCTCTAAACCTCAAGTCATTATTGAAAAATACTCTAGTCTTAAGTATTAAGAATGTCTCAGAAGGATACCGCAATCAGAGTATTATGTTTTACACTTTAGGAAGGACACATGAACCCGAGTGTTGTGTTCAGTTAGGCAATACATCCAAAGGACTAGGTATGTGTTCCAAGTCAGTATTCAACATTTCAAAGGGTATTCCCATCTGCACTAGTAATTTTACACATACAGGTCAGTTGTGTAGTTACAAAAATCAATCCCACCATTAGTAAACTTACTACATACAAGAATACAACCTCTGCAATACTTGTGGGTAAACTTGTTAGTGCTGCGCTTGAGGCTGGAGCCGAGCCCCAGCGTAGTTCTCTAAGAAGTTTTTCATTGGGAAACAATACATACATATGCTGTGGTAAAATTTGTTACCCATGGATCCCCGCAGGAGTGAAAGGATGGTGTTATTTAGCACAATTAGTACCAGTCATGTCAGCCCTAGGCCAGACTCAGGAGCATCACATACAAGTTACTTCACGTCCAGTACATAGGTTAACTTATTGATAGGCTACCTGATTTTCAAGCTTATTTTACTCTGTATTAGCAAATGCACTACACCAGACCAACCTTCTCACGCATATACACAATATCTGAAGCTTTATGTAAATGAATACAACAAACGTAGAAAGAACCGTAGATTTCAGGAGGCTGCGGATCTGTAGAAAGTCATATTCATGACTTAAGAGGGGGTTGAAAGGTTATGCTAAGCCTCCATCTTTGTTCTGTCAGCCATCTTAAATAATATTTACAGTTAGAATACCTCTTTAAACTTCACAAATATCTCTGTCTAAGCATGAGATTCTTCTAAATGAATTGTTCTCATATACCTCTTATCTTCACTTTCTCACATCCTCACATTCTTCTAGCTACTGTGAGAAATAAAGAACAATGACTGTTTGCCTTAACAAGCTGTAACCATCTTAATATCTACTGTGCATGTCTTATTATGAATCTTCTGTGTGAACTGTAATTTGCTATAAAGACACTGGGATGCAAATCAAAAGCAGCTATTTCCCAAGACATAATATCGTGTGCGTGTGGTTCATTCGTATTTGGGACTTGGCTCCGGATACATCTGAAATGCACAATACATCGATCTGAGGTCTGAGAGATTAAAAGGGACCCCCCCCCCCCCAGACACAGGATTAACCCTTTCACTGTGTGTACATTATTGAGGAAAAAAATGAACTTAAATGATTTTAGCAAATGGCTGCAATATAACAAAGAGTGAAAAATTTAAGGGGGTCTGAATACTTTCCGTCCCAACCGCATATCTAACAAACCAAAAGGGAAAAACAATTTTTAAGCATTGCTTGCACATCAAGGGCTAATTCACACCAGCAGCCATGCTGATTACAAAGATGCTGGTGTGCGCTGGGAGAATACAGTGCTCAGCCTTCAATAATGGTGCATTGCACGGTTTACTTTTTTTGTGTTAGAACTTTATTGAAATGTTACAAGAGACATTTTATTGAGCTCCATTAACCACAGTGGTGTTCAGATGTGGTGGTTTCCGTCGCAACTCACTGCATTGTTTCAGCACACACCAATGCAATGCAGTGGTCTGAACTATAGGACACCAGGAAAATCGCGTTTGTGTTGTGTGAATGGGACCTGAAATGTTATGTTATGTTATGTTAAGGAGAATGTCTAGAAAGCCCGTTCATTCACTCACCACAGCTTACTTACTTGCACTCTTGTATTTGGCTAATCAGGTTTGACACATGCAGGTGAGACGCTGTCAGCATGTCTTGAGCCTGAATTTCCATATTTTTATATGTAGACTGAATACATTCAGGATAGAAGAAAAAAAAAAATACATACCAGTTACCATTTATTACTTGTTTCATAACATGTTGTGAATAGAAAAACTTAGGATACAATAATATACGACTTATAAGTATAACCTTAGATGTTCATTTAGAGGGGTAGGTAGAATCATATTGAATTATATAAATATGTGGCGCTACCTCATCAAAGCTAAAATAGCAAATATAAAACAATATATAAGAAGAAAATTAACCTTCCAAATAGCTAATAAAAAGCAGTATCAGTGATGACATAAATCCAAGTGCGAATCAAAAAATATTACTGTGAGTTCAAGTAATTTAACTAATTAAATAGCGACAAAAAAAAAAACAAATGACGAAGGACGATAATCCTTTTTCAAAGTGTATTGTTAAAATAAATGGCAATAAATCAAAAAAGTGCAACGTGCATGAAGACAAAGGACTCTTAATGTGACAGTAAATAATATAAAAAAGGCTAAATTCAATAAGACTAATATGGATAAGTTAAAATCACAATACTGTGCATAAAATCAATCCGAGTGACTAAAAACAATAATCCTCTTACTGGCGTGTGATAAATCAAGTGAATGCCAATAAATTGCTCAAAAGAGTGCAACGTGCATGAGAACAAATTTCTTAATGTGACAGTGAATAAAGTAAAAAGGCTAAATCCAATAAGATTATTATGACTAAATCAAAATCACAATACTGTGCATAAAAGTGCAAAGTGCGTGTAAAACTATAGTAGAATAAGTAGATATCTAATCCTAATACATAAGACATCCAAAATAATATACAAGGCAATGACGTATACAGCCCAAAAGTGCTCGTGCAGTAATAGCAATAAATGTGAAGATAATATTAGATAAAATGTCCTGGTGATCACAAAGAATTAAAAAAGGAAGGTGCATGCGACTTCAGATTCAGCACGGAATAGGTTGGCGAAGTGCAAGTGCAGCAGACCACGCTCGGTGACAGCCAGTGATGAATGGTCAATAAAAATGTCCAAGCGAGTTCCGGAATCCATAAAACATTTCCCCCAGCCTCTCACCTGAAGTTGCAGCCCCCAATGGGCCGAATCAAGTGTGTCACCACTCCCAGGTGGTAGAACTAAAAGCCGGGTTGTCACAGCCTTCGGATATTCAGATAGCTGGCAACAGTACACCTCTCTCCCACACTCAGCAAATCTCCTCAAATATGTGATGAAAAGCAAAAGGATGGCTCCATGGTGAAGTATGTATAAAATTTTATTGAAAACAAAATAGCAACTTACATATAAAGATCTTGCGTTCCACAATGAAAACTAGAGCTTCCGGGTTGGGCCGTACCCGGAATCAGCGGCACCTGGCTCCTCCCTGACGCGTTGCCTCACACCACATGTGACTTTATCAAAGGGTAAAGGAGTCAGGTGTCGAATAGCCAGTACATATAGTGACGAGCACTGCCAGCACAGCGGCAGGTCATTAGAACAATCAAAAGGTACGGCCGAACCCGGAAGCTCTAGTTTTCATTGTGGAACGCAAGATCTTTATATGTAAGTTGCTATTTTGTTTTCAATAAAATTTTATACATACTTCACCATGGAGCCATCCTTTTGCTTTTCATCACATATTTGAGAAGATTTGCTGAGTGTGGGAGAGAGGTGTACTGTGGCCAGCTATCTGAATATCCGAAGGCTGTGACAACCCGGCTTTTAGTTCTACCACCTGGGAGTGGTGACACGCTCGATTTCGGCCCATTGGGGGCCACAACTTCAGGTGAGAGGCTGGGGGAAATGTTTTATGGATTCCGGAACTCGCTTGGACATTTTTATTGACCATTCATCACTGGCTGTCACCGAGCGTGGTCTGCTGCACTTGCACTTGCACTTCCCCAACCTATTCCGTGCTGACTCTGAAGTCGCATGCACCTTCCTTTTTTAATTCTTTGTGATCACCAGGACATTTTATCTAATATTATCTTCACACTTATTGCAATTACTGCACGAGCACTTTTGGGCTGTATACGTCATTGCCTTGTATATTATTTTGGATGTCTTATGTATTAGGATTAGAGATCTACTTATTCTACTATAGTTTTACACGCACTTTGCACTTTTATGCACAGTATTGTGAATTTGATTTAGTCATATTAGTCTTTTTGGATTTAGCCTTTTTACTTTATTCACTGTCACATTAAGAATTTTGTTCTCATGCACGCTGCACTCTTTTGAGCAATTTATTGCCATTCACTTGATTTATCACACGCCAGTAAAAGGATTATTGTTTTTAGTTACTCGGATTGATTTTATGCACAGTATTGTGATTTTAACTTATCCATATTAGTCTTATTGAATTTAGCCTTTTTTACATTATTTACTGTCACATTAAGAGTCCTTTGTCTACATGCACGTTGCACTTTTTTGAGTGATTTATTGCCATTTATTTTAACATTACACGTGGAAAAAGGATTATCGTTCTTAGTCATTTGGATTTATTTTCTGTCACTATTTAATTAAATTACTTGAACTCACGTTAATATTTTTTGATTCGCACTTGGATTTATGTCATCACTGATACTGCTTTTTATTAGCTATTTGGAAGGTTCATTTTCTTATTATATATTGTTTTATATTTGCTATCTTAGCTTTGATGAGGTAGCGCCACATATTTATATAATTCAATTTGATCTTGAGCTTCATGAGTACACTCTTTTATGTTGGCAGCTTCCCGTGTCTGTTAGAGGGTTAGGTTTTGCGCATTAGATTCTTTGTCTGTTCGTAGGTAGAATCATATCTGAGGACGATACGATTTATCCCTGTATCAACACTTGTTGGGGAGGGGACAGGATGGAGCAGGAGACAGCTGATCTGTTTCAGAAAGGAGAGAGACACTATTTTGGCTTTTTGTTTGGCTTTCTATAGAGTGGTGCACTGAAGCACCCAACACATGTGAGTACCCTGCCAGAGGGATTATGGATTATTAATAAAATTATTTAATAAAATGGTATCACACTATCAAGTCCCTTTATGTTTTGCACGAGTGTGGAAGCAGCAGAACTGAGCAGCTCAGGACTCCATCATTGACACTGAACCCAGGGGTGGCTCACAAGTGGGTTCTGACTGAACTTAATTGTGAGGTCACACGCTCTAAGGTGAGCGTACACACATAAGGGGGGAGCACTAGAGTGAACACGACTTTTAGCACCAGTACAAGCTGAGAATATTTTTGGAATGGACTTCAATATCTAATGATGTTACTATTTATATGAAATTTTGACACTTTATTGTGTGTGCACTTAGCACTTTTGATCACTGGATCACTTTAAATATATATTTTTGCATGTACTTGGATCACTATTTTCGATACATGTTTTTGATTTTATTTTGTATGAATTTTTTTGAGTTTGCTGAAAACACTTTATATATTTATTGTACCAGCACATTGGCACTTTATACATTTCAACACATATGTGGATTATAAGGTTTGTGATGCTATGTTAACACTCTCTATGGTTAAAAAAAAACATTGTTTGCACGTCAACACATTTTTTATTTAGTGTCATTGCATCAAGGCACTTATGCCAACATCCAGATAGCGCAGCATTTCCTCTATAAATATTGCATTTGCACGGTCGTATGAGACATGATCAGTGCTAGCAGCTGTCTTGATAAGAGGTGTTACATATTTACAGATTTTGGGTAGCTCACAAGATTTCTTGGTTTTAGAATAGTTTAAGATATGCTGACTTTGTACTTTTATTTTGATAATTAGAAGCCTGTGAGTTGGTTTTTTAGTGGAGGGTCTTGGAATCATTCTCACCTTATTGTGATTCTCTGCTTTTCTGTACAACCCTGGATTGCACAATGTCCTTTTTTTTACTGGATTTCTTTCCTTTGTTGTTGACCTAGATTGTTATCCTTTGATTTTTTTTTCCCCTGTTTTTTTTATGATACATGGTATTTTGTTTGCATGTAAACCATGTATATTCTCAAATACTATAATTTTATTCTTAAATTGCACTACTGCTCACTCAGTGCTTTTGATCATTTAATGACAGCTGAAGGATGAAATCCTATCACATACTGTATATGCATTAATCTTTTATCTGACTGTTTAACCAGTTGCCGACCGCCGCACGCCGATGTACGTCGGCAGAATGGCACGGGCAGGCATAAGGGCTTACCTGTATGTCCCTGCCTCCCAGCGGGCGGGGGGGCCCAATCAGGCCCCCCCCCCAGTGCCTGCGGCAGTCTGAATCGTTACAGAAGCGATCCGTGCTGAGGGGGAGGCCACCGATTCCTGGCCATCCCCTTACGATCGCTCCTGACGAATAGAATGCTTCCTCTGCTTCTGTTTACATTACAGTGATGTCATCTCTCCTCGTGTCGGTCTTTTCGTTCCAGCGCCGAGGAGAGAAGACATCAAGTAAGTCTGCACCAACACTACACTAACAGTAGAACACGTAGGCACACAAATCACCACCCCTGCACCCCCCGTCACAGTGACACCAATAGCAGTTTTTATTTTTTTAAAGATTACTGCATTGGTGTCATTTGTGACTGTTATAAGTGTTAGGGCAGTTAGTGGTAGGCTCCTTTAGGTCTAGGGTACCCCCCTAATAAAGGTTTAACCCCTTGATCACCCCCTGTCGCCAGTGTCACTAAGCGATCTTTTTTCTGATCACCGTATCAGTGTCACAGGTGACGCTAGTTAGCCAGGTATGTATTTAGGTTCACCGTCAGCTTTTTATAGCGTCAGGTACCCCCATATACTACCCAATAAAGGTTTTAACCCCCTGATTGCCCCCTAGTTAACCCTTTCACCAGTGATCACCGTATAAGTGTTACAGGTGACGCTGGTTAGTTTGTTTTTTATACCCGCCGTATATTATCCAATAAAGGTTTAACCCCCTGATCGCCTGGCAGGTGATATAAGTTAGGTTTTAGTGTCAGATAGGGTCTGCGTCGCCCCAGGCAGCGTCAGGTTAGTGCCAGTACCGCTAACACCCACGCATGCAGCATACACCTCCCCTTAGTGGTATAGTATCTGAATGGATCGATATCTGATCTGTTCAGATCTATAACAGCGTCCCCAGCAATTTAGGGTTCCCAAAAATGCAGTGTTAGCGGGATCAGCCCAGATACCTGCTAGCACCTGCATTTTGCTTCTCTGCCCAGCCCACCCAAGTGCAGTATCGATCGATCACTGTCACTTACGAAACACTAAACACACTTAACTGCAGCATTCGCAGAGTCAGGCCTGATCCCTGCGATCGTTAACAGTTTTTTGGTAGCGTTTGTTACATTTGCTGACAGTCTAGGAACTTTTTTACCTGCGAGTCTCACTACTGTACCAGTAAATTTAGAGCCCAAAATGGCAAATCGAAGGTACAGTAGTGAAGAGGCCTACACGTTTCTGAGCATGACAGATAGTGAAGAGGAAGTCACTCATCTGTCAGATTCAGGCTCAGAATATGATCCTGTAGACAAAAGCGGCTCCATGACAGATAGCTCTGATGACGTAGTTGTGGTCCCTGCCAAGGCCAGGCGTACCAGACCCCGATCTTCTTCTGCTGTTGAGGTGCAAGAACCACAGGGCTTTCCTATGGAGCAGAGGAGTACTAGCATCGCTATTCCTTCTGGTGACCTGGCAAGCACCAGCGGCCTACTACACCCTGGTCATACATCCAGCACTGCAGTAACACTTGGTGACGTGACGAGTCCCATAAGTGCAGTTCAAGCTGGCGAGGTGGCAAGCACAAGTAGTGTCCCGCTGCCACCAAAAAGACAAAGACAGGCCCCTCGTGCCCATAGTGTCCTTCCTGCAGAATTCGCCAATCCTAATTGGGAGCCCAGCACTTCTGCAGCACCCGTACTTCCCCCATTCACTGGCCAACATGGTATTCAGGTGGAAACAGTTGATTTTACGTCACTTGATTTTTATTCGCTATTTTTCACCGAAGATCTCTATAGATCTATTGTGGACCAAAGTAATTAGTATGCTGGCCAATTCATCGCCGCTAATCCCCAGTCCTCCCTTGCCAGAGATTGGAAACCAATTATGGTTTCCGAATTTAAGACCTTCCTGGGTCTATCCCTTGACATGGGCATAGTTAAAATGAGTTTGCTGTGGTCATATTGGTCCACTGACCCAATTTACCATATGCCCGTGTTCTCTGCTTCCATGGCCAGGGCACAATACGAGCAGATCTTGCTGTTTATGCACTTCAACAACAATGAACTCTGTTGTCCTCGTGGAGACCCTGGATATGATCGGCTCTACAAAATTCGGCCCCTCGTAAACCACTTCAACCAATGTTTTACAGACTTGTTTACTCCCCATCAAGTTGTCTGCGTTGAGGAGTCCCTGATTAAGTTTTCTGGCCGCTTGTCATTCAAACGGTATCTTCCCAGCAAGCGTGCCAGATACGGGGTCAAGATGTATAAGCTCTGTGACAAGGCCACAGGCTATACATTGAGTTTTATGGTTCATGAGGGAAGAGAGAGTCACGTACAGCCGACAAACTGCCCTGACTACATAGGAAGCGCTGGCAAGATTGTGTGGGACTTGGTGTCACCCTTATTCGGAAAGGGGTAACATTTGTATGTGGACAAGTATTACACGAGCGTGCCACTTTTTAGATACTTGTTTGATCATCAGATTGGAGCATGTGGCACCGGGCGATCTAATCACCGGGGCTTTCCCCAGCGGCTTGTAGATTCCCATCTTAGGTTGGGGGAGAGAGCCTGCTTGAAGTGTAATAATTTGCTCGCTATGAAGTAGAGGGATAATAAGAATGTTTTCGTTCTTACCTCCCTTCATGCAGACACGACGGTCCAAATTACTACGGCGACTGGTGCTGTGGAGAAACCCCTCTGTGTCCACGAATATAACCAAAATATAGGAGGGGTGGACCAGTTATTAGCGCCGTACCTAGTTACCCGTAAGGCCAGACGCTTGTATAAAAAAGGGGTCTGTTTATTTATTTCAATTGGCTTTGCTGAACGCTTATGTGCAATACAGAGCTTCAGGACGGACTGGATCCTTCCTTAAATTCCAGGAAGAGATCGTCAGAGCCCTTCTGTTTCCAGACGGTGCTCCACCTCACCTTCCCAATTCAAATGCAGTAAGCCGGCTACATGAGAGGCATTTTCCTTATGTCCTCCCGAGTACCCCTACCCAACCAGCCCCCCCAAAGAAAATGTGTCTGTAGAAAGCGTGGATATAGGCGTAGACACCCGCTATTTTTGTCCCGCCTGTCCTGACAATCCTGGTCTTTGCATTGGTGAATGTATTGAACACCACCACACACTAGTGGAGTTTTAGCGTAGGGTACAGCATTACACAGACTAGGCACACTTTCACAGGGTCTCCCAAGATGCTATCGCATTTTGAGACCCCCGAACCTGTAACCGAACCATTACAGTTACAAATAAAAGTGTAAAAAAAAGTAAAAAATAAAGAAAAATAAAAAAATAAAAAAACAAAAATAGTTGTCGTTTTATTGTTCTCCCTCGCTCTATTCTTTATTGTTCTGCTCTTTTTTACTGTATTCTATTCTGCAATGTTTTATTGTTATTATGTTTTATCATGTTTGCTTTTCAGGTATGTACATTTTTTTATACTTTACTGTTTACTGTGTTTTCTTGTTAACCATTTATTTGTGTTTAGGTACGCCATACAGCTGCAGCGCGGATTTATCTTGACAGCTTTGCTCCCACGATACATCTCCAGCATTGTCGGAGGTGATTTCACCACCACAGTAAAAAAAAAAAAAAAAGAACATATATGCCGAAGCATGGGGGCAGCAGGGGTGGAGGAGCGATTTGCTCCTAACTTTTGGGGAAGATGCCCCCATGCTTCAGCATATATATATTTTAGGCACAGGTTGCATTAAAAAATGTTTTATTTTTTACGATGATTTTTTTGTATTTGCTTTACAGGTATGGTATGTCTTACTGTTATACTGTAATGTTACTTTGTTTAATTGTTAACCATCATTTGCTTAGCAGGTGTGCCATTCGGCTGCAGCATGTATTTATCTTGACAGCAACAGCGTTTGCTCCCATGATACATAAAACCGCGACTCCAGCGCTGTATGAGGTGATTTCACCACCACAGTTAAAAACAAAATGGGGCATGTATGCCCATCATTAGAAGTGGGTGGATGAAGGGAGGTATTCTAATGGTGGGCATACCCACCGATCAATATCTTTCTTCGTTCAGCCCACAGGCTGCATTAAAAAAAAAAAATAAAGATTACAATATATGCCCAACAAGGACCAGCAACGTACTGGTATGTTGCTGGACTTTAAGTGGTTATACCAGAATGATTCCTGCGGGTTTAGGTATCATCTTGGTAAGCCAGCAGTCGGCTTTTATGTAAAAGCAATCCTAGCGGCTAATTAGCCTCTAGACTGCTTTTACAAGCAGTGGGAGGGAATGCCCCCCCTCCCATGGTTTTCTCTGGCTCTCCTGTCCCAACAGGGAACCTGAGAATGCAGCCGGTGGTTCAGCCAGCTGACCATAGAGCTGATCAGAGACCAGAATGGCTAAAATCATCTCTATGGCCTAAGAAACCGGATGCTGCAAGCATTTCATGACTTAGATATCGCTGGATATAAACAGCGCCTTTGGGAAATTGGGAAAGCATTTTATCACACTGATCTTGGTGTGGTCAGATGCTTTGAGGGCAGAGGAGAGATCTAGGGTCTAATAGACCCCAATTTTTTCAAAAAAAAGAGTACCCGTCACTACCTTTTGCTATCATAGGGGATATTTACATTCATTCCCTGAGATAACAATAAAAATGATTAAAAAAATATAAATGAAAGGAACAGTTTAAAAATAAAATAAAATAGCAAAAGAAATAATCAAAAAAAAAAAAAAAAGCACCCCCTGTCTCCCCCTGCTCTCGCACAAAGGTGAACGCAAGCGTTGGTCTGGCGTCATATGTAAACAGCAATTGCACCATGCATGTGAGGTATCACTGCGAAGGTCAGATCGAAGGCAATAATTTAAGCAGTAGACCTCCTCTGTAAATCTAAAGTGGTAACCTGTAAAGGCTTTTAAAGGCTTTTAAAAATGTATTTATTTTGTTGCCACTGCACATTTGTGCGCAATTGTAAAGCATGTCATGTTTGGTATCCATGTACTCGGCCTAAGATCATCTTTTTTTATTTCATCAAACATTTGGGCAATATAGTGTGTTTTAATGCATTAAAATTTAAAAAAAGTGTGTTTTTTCCCCCAAAAATGTGTTTGAAAAATCGCTGCGCAAATACTGTGTGAAAAAAAAAAATGAAACACCCACCATTTTAATCTGTGGGTCCTTTGCTTTAAAAAATATATAATGTTTGGGGTTCAAAGTAATTTTCTTGCAAAAAAAACCCCTATTTTTTCATGTAAACAAAAAGTGTCAGAAAGGGCTTTGTCTTCAAGTGGTTAGAAGAGTGGGTGATGTGTGACATAAGCTTCTAAATGTTGTGCATAAAATGCCAGGACAGTTCAACCCCCCCCCCCAAATGACCCCATTTTGGAAAGTAGCTATTTGCTGAGAGGCATGTCGAGTCCATGGAATATTTTATACTTTGACACAAGTTGCGGGAAAGAGACAATTTTTTTTTTTTTTTTTGCACAAAGTTGTCACTAAATGATATATTGCTCAAACATGCCATGGGCATATGTAAAAATTACACCCCAAAATACATTCTGTTGTTTCTCCTGAGTACGGGGATACCACGTGAGAGACTTTTTGGGAGCCTAGCCGCATACGGGACCCCGAAATCCAAGCACCGCCTTCAGGCTTTCTAAGGGTGTACATTTTTGATTTCACTCCTCACTGCCTATCACAGTTTTGGAGGCCATGGAATGCCCAGATGGCACACCCCCCCCCCCCCCATATGACCCCATTTTGGAAAGTAGACACCCCAAGCTATTTGCTGAGAGGTATAGTGAGTATTTTGCAGATCTCGCTTTTTGTCACAAAGTTTTGAAAATTGAAAAAAAAAAAAAATACATTTTTCTTTTCTTTCTTCATTTTCAAAATCAAATGAGAGCTGCAAAATACTCACCATGCCTCTCAGCAAATAGCTTGGGGTGTCTACGTTCCAAAATGGGGTCATTTGGGATGGGGTTTGTGCTATCTTGGCATTTTATGGCCTTCGAAACTGAGAGGTAGTGAGGAGTGAAATAAAAAATCTACGCCCTTAGAAATCCTGAAGGCGGTGATTGGTTTTCGGGGCCCCGTACGCAGCTAGGCTCCTAAAAAGTCCCACACATGTGGTATCCCCGTACTCAGGAGAAGCAGCAGAATGTATTTTGGGGTGCAATTCCTCATATGCCCATGGCATGTGTGAGCAATATATCATTTAGTGACAACTTTTTGCAAAAAAAAAAAAAAAAGTTTGTCATTTTCCTGCAACTTGTGGCAAAATATAAAATATGTCACGGACTCAACATGCCTCTCAGCAAATAGCTTGGGGTGTCTACTTTCCAAAATTGGGTCATTTGGCTGGGTTTTGTGCTATCTTGGCTCCCAAAAAGTCCCACACATGTGGTATCCCCGTACCCAGGAGAAACAGCAAAAAGTATTTTGGGGTGCAATTCCACATATAACCATGGCATGTGTGAGCAATATATCATTTAGTAACAACTTTTTGTAATTTTTTTTTTGGTCATTATTCAATCACTTGGGACAAAAAAAATAATATACTCAATGGGCTCAACATGCCTCTTAGCAATTTCCTTGGGGCGTCTACTTTCCAAAATGGTGTCATTTGGGGGGGGGGGGGGGTTTGTACTGCCCTGCCATTTTAGCACCTCAAGAAATGAGATAGGCAGTCTGTGACAGACCTAGCCGGGACCGAGGCTGTTGGAGAGGACTGAATGCAAGCCTCTTGATTATGGGCCCTGGATTTTCAAGGGAACAATACTCTTTGTGAGGTGAATTAGAAATCCAGTCTGAACTGTACTAATCGGACTCAGTCGTGTATATATGTATATATTGTATGTTGTTTGATTCTGTTGGGGACTCCTTGCTGTGGTCATCTGGGATTTGTGTCCCTGAAGAGGGAGGGGGGATTCCTCCAGCAACCCCCTGCTGATAAGACTGATTCATACTGTTGGGACACATCCTGTGAGGAGATGCTGGTGTCATAAACTCCAACTACCTGTGTTTATGTTAATTGAATGAGCTGATCACATTGTCCTCTATACAATGTAGGAGACGGGACGACTCCTATTGGAGCTGCTGCTATTGTGAGAAAATGTCCTGTGATAATTAACTCAGTCTGGGCAATAGGTCATGTCTCAGTCACCTAGGCTGTATAAAGGATTAGTTAATTATCTCATGGTAATTAGGTTACAGTTGTATTGTTAGAGGAGGTTCCAACGGCATATAAAGTCTTGTAATTTTGATTCTAAATAAAGTCAGTTCATGTTAGCAACAAGCAAGTGTCGCCTTGTTTTGTGCTCAGAGAGGTTGGGATATCTGTATACAGACTGGGAGGAAGTGGTATATGACGGAAGCACTCAAGCGGAGTGTGGGACGTTCCGTGACACAGTCAAACTAAAAGCTTTGTAAATTCCAGAAAATGTACCCTAGTTTGTAGACACTATAACTTTTGCGCAAACCAATAAATATATGCTTATTGACATTTTTTTTACCAAAGACATGTGGCTGAATACATTTTGGCCTAAATGTATGACTAAAATTGAGTTTATTGGATATTTCTTATAGCAAAAATTAGAAAATATCATTTTTTTTCCAAAATTTTCTGTCTTTTTCCGTTTATATCGCAAAAAATAGAAGTCACAGAGGCTATTAAATACCATCAAAAGAAAGCTCTATTTGTGGGGAAAAAAAGGATGCAAATTTCATTTGGGTACAACATTACATGACTGCACAATTACCAGTTAAAGCAGTGCAGTGCCAAATTGTAAAAAGTCTTCTGGTCTTTGGCCAGCCAAATGGTACGGGGCTGAAGTGATTAATAGTTGAAAAGTAATATGAAACATCATGAACAAAAACACTGTTCGAATTGATAGTTAGCATTAGACTATTGCTGTGAAAATTTTGAGAACTTATTGTAACATCCATTTCTTGGAGTACATTAAAGAGTTTGTAAGCAAGTGCAGTTAGTCTGCAACTAGGCGGCTCTGTCCCAAAATGGTGTGTGGGTACAGGGAATAGTGTAATCAAGTGTTAGGTCCCTTTTAGCTAGAGCCCGCCTCTAGTGATGTAATGGGTGGGGTTAGTGCCAAAATATATGCCAGGTTGGGAGGAGTCTGGTGCTGGTGGGGCATGGTAGCCAATTACCCCACATCTATACAGATGTAGTCAGCACAAACAAGGCCCTGCTCAAGGCAGTAGTCCCAGAGGTGTACAGAGTTCAGTAGGAGCTGTGGCAGCGGTCCTGTCTCTTGGACCAGAGGAAAGTTGTGAGCTGGATGCATAGAGCTTAACAGTCAAGTCAGAGACCTCTGAGTGAGTACTAACATCTTTTGTACCTGGCTTGGTAGAGCTATGGAGTAGGGCTTGGAATGTCGGCTGACAGAGCAGGATGCTTCACCCTGTGAATGTCGGTTTGATTAGAGCCGACTGCTAAAGATATGGTATAGAGGGAGATGGGTCCCAGCACTATGGTGCTTTCAAGGAGAGAGAGATAATATAAAACAGAAAAAATGGCCTAAAAGTGATGAGTATGGTGCTGTTTCCACCTGACAGCAACATGAGCCAATGGCTCTTGCTGCTGCACGAACATCCTGTAAGAGAAAGAAAGACCGGGAGGAAGAACTGCAGCCGGGCAAAGTGCTGGATCAATACAGGACTCTGGTAAGTGTTTTGGAAAAGAGGGGGTAACAAGTGGCAGAGAATGCATTAAGGTAAAAAATGTTTTCACTTTAGAAACACTTTAAAGCGGCGTTCCGCCCGCCCCTTTAAATATTAAAAGTCAGCAGCTACACATACAGTAGCTGCTGACTTTTAACATTAGGACGCTTACCTGTCCTGGAGTCCAGCCATGTCGGCACCTCAAACGATATTTACATCGGCTGGTTGGGTGCTGCCGCCTCCATGGCAAGTAAGGGAATCCGGCAGTGTAGCCTTTTGGCTTCACGGCCGGGTCCCTACTGTGCATACGGGAAGCCCGCTGCACTCTCTCACTGGCCCGGCAGAAGGGGAGGGAGGAGCAGGGGGGCCGAGCTGCTGACGTAAATTCGCCACGGCCAGGTCTCCTGGAAGTGGGGACAGGGTACCTGTAAGAAGAAAAAAAAAAAAAAAGGTACCCCCCCCCCCCCCCAAAGGTGCCAAATGTGGCACTGGAGGGGGAGCAATCAGATAAGCAGAAGTTCCACTTTTGGGTAGAACTCCGCTTTAAGGGACACAGGAAATCTTTCACCTGCAGGGTATAAAGTCACCTATAGGAAGACTAGACACTGACAAAAAAAAAGTAGGCCAGCCCAGGATAACCCCTCCCCCCTTCCAGCATACCTCAGTTTTGGCATAAAGCAGTATCGAAAGCTGGATCATAAACACAGAGGGGTGGGACTTGTGTTCAGCAATGGACTCCAAGAAAAGAATTTTCTGATGAGTGCAAAACTTCTAAGTGCCTTCTCAGTAACAAAGGAAGACTTTAACCTTTGGGAAATGCAAAAGCAGACAAACTGAGGGGAGGGCAACACAGCAAATTAAAAAAAACAGTAATAGCCCCAAAGAAACCACAGATAACTGGGGTCTGTCTACTGTTCAAAGGACCTTACACCCGAAGCAGGCATCAGTTGAGGCTGCAATGTCCACCTAGTAGAACGTTGCGAACGTGTGAACGGTGAACGGCTTTCACACTGAAGCGGTGCGCTGGTAGGAGAAGAAAAAATCTCCTGCAAGCCGCATCTTTGGAGCGGTGAAGGAGCGGTGTATTCACCACTCCTAAATGGCTCCTGCCTATTGAAATCAATGGGACAGCGCGGCAATACCGCAGCTATAGCCGCACTATACGAGTGATTTTAACCCTTTTTCGGCCGCCAGCGGGGGGTTAAAACCGCACCGCTAGCGGCCGAATACCACGGTAAAACAGCGCTAAAAATAGCGCTGTTTTACCGCCGACACCCCCTACCGCCCCAGTGTGAAAGGGGCCTAAATCTCCAACCTGCAAAGCAGGCAAAAAAAATGTTTCAGCATAGATCAGAGTGTACTCATCCAATGGAACCACCAGAACATCCACTGCTTTTGTCCGTGGATTCCAGCACCTAGATAACACACCTGTCTGGTTTGTTGCTAAACCTGGAGGTCCACATCCAGCTTACCCGACCAGTGACACAGGTCCTGGAACACCTCCAGGTGTAGGGACCACTCTCCTGGGGCTTCCGTCTGAGGCAATCTGTCTGTCAGTTTCTACGCCTGGCATGTACATGGTTGATGTACGTCACTGACATGGCATTCACAACTAAATCTGGATTGCTTAGCCCTTCAACAGGTTGGTCCAATGCTGAAAGGACAGAAAAATTGCCAGAAGCTCCAAGGTGTTTATCAGGTGATGAAACTCTGCTCAAGGCTGTAAGGACATGGATCACCTGCTGATGGCACTGTGGTTCTCTGGACAGAGGGTTGTAATTCTAGTGTCCACCAGTGGGTATCTCCCAGAAGGCAGCATAGGTTGGAATGGATTACTGGGGTCTACTTAGAGACAACCGCTGGTGGACACCAGAATTGCATCCCTCTGGCCCAGGATACCACAGTACCACCAGCAGGTGATCCAGGTCCTGACAGAAGACTTTGGGTGACAGTTTGGTCCGAACCCCAGTTTGACCTGAAATTTTTCCCATCTGGCCCCCTGTTCGACAGACAGGCAAAAAAAAAAAAGCCAGCAAAGAAACATCATTTAATATCAATATTAATTTACTTTAATATTAGTTTATTTATTTATTCCAGCAATTTACTTTTATCTTGAAGTAGCGTGGTTAAAAGGCTTCAAAAGAGTTTATCGCATATTTGTCCTCATTAAAGTGGTAGTAAACAAGGAAAAAACCCCAAAAACTTGCAAGACAATAGCATAATGTGCTAGTATGCATACTAGCACATTATGAAATACTTACCTTAGAATGAAGCCCTGCAGTGGCGCCCCGTCACCGCTGAGGGAGCTGACATGTTCCCTCTGTGTCTCTTCCAGGATCACTGGCTCAGGCGCTGCGAGTGGCCGGAGCTGCGACGTCTCTGTTCTGGCAGGATACGTAGGACCTGCAGAGTGCATGCACCGCTGTCAGCGGCTGCATGCAGGGTCAATTTCTCCTAAACTGTGAAGGTTTAGGAGATATTCTTTTTACCTACAGGTAAGTCTTATTATAGGCTTACCTGTAGGTAAAAATCACCAAGTGGGGTATACAACCGCTTTAAAGATATTTAGCTCACTGCCTGTTTTGGTGAAAAGGATTAAAAAAAAAAAAAAAAAAAAAAAACAGGAGAAATTTTGGCTATAGTTAGGCTACAAGGGACACTGAAAAGAGGGCCTGTGTGTTCTCAGAAAAAAAATATATTAGCAGATTACCATCATTTTATTTTGAAGCTGTTTAGTGAAGCTCTCAAAAGAGGAAACAAAGCTGCATCCTGCGATGTCTTCAGCATTGGAACTTGATGGAGCTTCTTCTGATTTTACTAAAGCCACATAGGAAGAAAATGTAACACTTAGTGCAACTAATAACTCTACTAAACTATTTGCATCTGCAGGGATCATAAATCATGACCTCTCATAACATAGCAATGATAAAAACAACATAAGCAGCAATATATAAAAATTATAGGAAGTACAGAAGAAATGTTATAAAAAATATGGAGTACATATTCATTAATGCAGAACTCCATTCAGATAGCTAAATACACAGTTAAAATACATACCGTATATACTCGAGTATAAGTCGAATTTTTCAGCACATTTTTTTGTGCTGAAAGTGCCCCCCTCGACTTATACTCGAGCCAAGCACTTTTCTGCAGCAAAAAATTTCATTTTCCGAACCGAATTTGGGGCCCCGTATCTCAGGGCCACTTGGTGCTAGGAACCCCAAATTTGGTGTGAAAACCCAGTGGAACTGGTACCACAACATATCCAAAGCTGGGGTTCCTAGCACCAAGTGGCCATGAGATAGGGGGCCCCAAAACCGGTTCAGAAAATGTCATTCTCTGCTGCAGAAAAGTGCTTGACATTTTCTGAACTGATTTTTTGGGCCCTGTATCTCGGGGCCACTTGGTGCTAGAAACCCCAACTTTGGAAATGTTTTGGTGCTAGATCCACTGGGTTTGCATACTAAATTTGAGGTTCCTAGCACTAAGTGGCCCCGAGATACGGGGCCCCAAATTTGGTCAACTGTGTCCATCTGCAGCAATGTCATTTCGGGACCCTTTGGGTTCAGAGACCCCAAATTTTGGCTGCAGCTAGGGTGCATCTAGGAACCCTTAACTACCGAGTTTGAAGTTCAGGGGACATATGGCTGCAAATGGGCACAGTGAGGCTGCAAATGGGCATTGTTGACCCTCTTTTCCACTTACAGTAGCTGTGCATTTCTCACCCTCGTCTTATACTCGGGTCAATGAGTTTTTCCCATTTTTTTGTGGTAAATTAGGGCCTCGACTTATACTCGGAACGACTTATACTCGAGTATATACGGTATATAAGAACTGTTTTACCTGCCAAAGTATATATAATTCTGTACAGCCAGTTTGTGGTTTTCACACATCTATCACACTGCAGAGCCTGACAGGTAACACACTGCTGCTCCAGGTTCAGCAATTCAGCTTCAATGTCTCCTGCTTTCCACCTCTAGTCTGTTCAATGCATCTAGAAGTAGCAACGTTAACTCAGGTAGCAGCCGGAGTCAGGAGTCATCCTCCGGACTGTGCAATGTGCTATTATATGTAATTGTGCGTGGACCTCTGCGCTACTATCCTATGGCACATGAACTGTCGTGTACTGAAAGAATCTTGACTGTGTTGCTTCAAAATCTATAGTGTACACATAAACCCCCGCAAAATATTCAAATCAGTATATAAGTGATTTCGCGCAAAACACCAAACGTAATTCAAAGTGCCAATAACCATTAATTCCTAAACATGACATTGTTAAAACAATAATTAGTGCCAGTGAAGCGTAATACACAACAGCTAAACACTCTGCAACCCTCTTTGCTGACACTGCGTACCGAAAGTCTAGTACTCGGTGACGGCGGTATACCGCCACATACTGTACTATTACAGGCACTGTATGCAGAGTGCGCTGTTTATTTTTAATTTTTTAATAAACCTTAGTTTTTTATATTACATTATGGGAGGCCCCCTTGTTTTTTCTTCTGTCTTTTTGGCACGAGCCCCAGGATCCGGAGCTTAATTCAGGGAGGATCCAGCACGGACATCCATCCATCCAAAGCCAGCTAACATCATCCGGCAAGATTCAGAACATCCCCTTTCACCAGCACTCAGCACTGTCTACGAGGCTTTGTTTTAAGCCCCTAAAGGTAAGGGCAATGGGAGCATAGGTTTATACAGATCTGGCACGGCCGTTCTATTTTTTGCTTAACCAAATATCTATGGACTTTTCCTTTATAAGAGCACTGAAGATGTTTTGCACACTGAAGATTTAAATTTGGATATTGAACTTTTTTCTATATTTACCATTAGTGGAGTATTGAGTTTTCCAAGTCACGTTATTTTTCCCACAATCACCATTCAATTATTTTTCACTATTTTTCACTATTTAAAAAAAAAATAAATAAAAAAAAATTTTGGGATTCATTTACCTTTAAATTTCACTGGCACTAATTATTGTTTTAACAAGGTCATGTTTAGGAATTAATGGTTATTGGCACTTTGAATTACGTTTGGTGTTTTGCACGAAATCACTTATATTGTGCTATAAATCACAAAATCTCAAATCCTTTAGGGGATCAAGAGGAAACAATATTACAATTTTGTGTTTAGCTGTTAGCTTGGAGTTTTGCTGTATACAACATTGGTTGTTTAGTGCTAAATATCCAAATTTTATGGGTAATTAAAAAACACTTTTGTAAAGTTCTAACCTCTTTTGATGTTTAACCCACAAAGCAGAAGCAGAGTGTGCATTTTAATAAAATTAAGCTTTTCAAATACACGTCAAGAGGGATTGTATTGTTCTGACTGGATGTTTTTGTGTTGTTACCCATAATAATGGTATTAAAAGGCTGACATGAACAGCAAGGCGCTGTTCTGGTGCTTATGAATCAAATATAAAGCTGACCTGCATTCTCCTATACTTCAATATTGGCATAATACTGTGGTGGGCAGTCTCACTGACCCAGAGGTGCAACTAGAACCTTCAGGGCCCCGGTGTAAGAAACCATGATGAGCCCCCCTTCCATCCGAGCCCGGGCTTCCAATTTTGGGAGGGTGTCCATTTACATCCTCCCAAAACTGTGCTTCCCGCATGTCCCCTGAGATGTGAATCCAGGCAATCACAGCGGCCCTTTACCATGTGATCAGCTTATCGCATGTAAACAGACTTGCAGATTATCTGCAGCCCTTTCCTCCCACGCTGTGTCTGTGTTAGGAAAGGACTGCCGTTAACTGTCAAGTATGTCAGTAAATTGTTTACACTGATAATCAGTGCCCCAATCATCAGTGCCATCTATCAGTGCTCATCAATGCCACCTATTAGTGCCCATCAATGCCGCCTATCAGTGCTCATCAATGCCGCCTATTGGTGCTCATCAATGCCGCCTATCAGTGCCCATCAATGCCGCCTACAAGTGTTACCTATCAGTGCGCATTCATGCCTCCTAACAGCGTCCATCAGTGCCACCTATTGTATCAGTACTCTTCAATGCTGCCCATCAATACTGCCTGAGTAATGCCTATCAGTGTTCCTCAGTGCCCATCAGTGTAGACTATGAGTTCTGCCTATCAGTGCTCATTAATGCCCATCAGGGCCAACTATCAGTGCACATTCGTGCCTCCTATCAGTGCTGCCTATCAGTGCTCATCAGTGCAGCCTGTGCCCATCAATGCCTCCTATCAGTGCCCATCAATGTCTCTTATTAGTGCCTATCAATGCCTCCTATCAGTGCTCATCAGTGCTTCCTATCAGTGCCCATAAATACCTCCTATCATTGCCCATAAATGCCTATCAGTGCCCATAAATGCCTCCTATCAGTGCCCATAAATGCCTCCTATCAGTGCCCATAAATGCCTCCTATCAGTGAATCCTAACAGTGCCCATAAATGCCTATTAGTGCCTTCCATTAGTGCCTATCAGTGAATCCTAACAGTGCCCACAAATACCTCCCACCAGTGCCTTCTATAAGTGCTCATCAGTGCCTTCTATAAGTGCTCATCAGTGCCTTCTATAAGTGCTCATCAGTGCCTTCTATCAGTGCTCATCAGTGCCTTCTATCAGTGCTCATCAGTGCCTTCTATCAGTGCTCATCAGTGCCTTCTATCAGTGCTCATCAGTGCCTTCCATCAGTGCTCATCAGTGCCTTCCATCAGTGCCTTCCATCAGTGCTCATCAGTGCCTTCCATCAGTGCTCATCAGTGCCTTCTATTAGTGCCCATCAGTGAATCCTAACAGTGCCCATCTTTGAATCCTAACAGTGCCCATCTGTGAATCCTAACAGTGCCCATCTGTGAATCCTAACAGTGCCCATCTGTGAATCCTAACAGTGCCCATCTGTGAATCCTAACAGTGCCCATCTGTGAATCCTAACAGTGCTTGCTATCAGTGTCCATCAGTGCCTCCCATCGCTGCCTTTTATCAATGTCCATGAGTGACTCCTATCAGTGCCTCCTATCAGTGTCCATCAGTGGCTCCCATCAGTGTCCATCAGTGGCTCCCATCAGTGTCCATCAGTGGCTCCCATCAGTGTCCATCAGTGGCTCCCATCAGTGTCCATCAGTGGCTCCCATCAGTGTCCATCAGTGGCTCCCATCAGTGTCCATCAGTGGCTCCCATCAGTGTCCATCAGTGGCTCCCATCAGTGTCCATCAGTGGCTCCCATCAGTGTCCATCAGTGGCTCCCATCAGTGTCCATCAGTGGCTCCCATCAGTGTCCATCAGTGGCTCCCATCAGTGTCCATCAGTGGCTCCCATCAGTGTCCATCAGTGGCTCCCATCAGTGTCCATCAGTGGCTCCCATCAGTGTCCATCAGTGGCTCCCATCAGTGTCCATCAGTGGCTCCCATCAGTGTCCATCAGTGGCTCCCATCAGTGTCCATCAGTGGCTCCCATCAGTGTCCATCAGTGTCCATCAGTGGCTCCCATCAGTGTCCATCAGTGGCTCCCATCAGTGTCCATCAGTGGCTCCCATCAGTGTCCATCAGTGGCTCCCATCAGTGCCCATCAGTGGCTCCCATCAGTGCCCATCAGTGGCTCCCATCAGTGCCCATCAGTGGCTCCCATCAGTGCCCATCAGTGGCTCCCATCAGTGCCCATCAGTGGCTCCCATCAGTGCCCATCAGTGGCTCCCATCAGTGCCCATCAGTGGCTCCCATCAGTGCCCATCAGTGGCTCCCATCAGTGCCCATCAGTGGCTCCCATCAGTGGCTCCCATCAGTGGCTCCTATCAGTGCCCATCAGTGGCTCCTATCAGTGCCCATCAGTGGCTCCTATCAGTGCCCATCAGTGGCTCCTATCAGTGCCCATCAGTGGCTCCTATCAGTGTCAATCAGTGGCTCCTATCAGTGCCTTCCATCAGTGCCTCCTAACGGTATCCATCAGTGCCTTCTAACAGTGCCCGTTAGTGAATCCTAACAGTGCCCGTTAGTGAATCCTAACAGTGCCCGTTAGTGAATCCTAACAGTGCCCATCAGTGAATTCTAACAGGGCCCATCAGTGCCTCCCATCAGTGCCCATAAATGCCTCCCATCAGTGCCCATAAATGCCTCCCATCAGTGCCCATAAATGCCTCCCATCAGTGCCCATAAATGCCTCCCATCAGTGTCTTCTATTAGTGAATCCTATCAGTGTCCATCTGTGCCTCCTATCAGTGTCCATCTGTGCCTCCTATCAGTGTCCATCTGTGCCTCCTATCAGTGTCCATCTGTGCCTCCTATCAGTGTTCATCAGTGCCTTCTAACAGTGACCATTAGTGAATCCTAACAGTGCCCATCAGTGAATCCAAACAGTGCCCATCAGTGAATCCAAACAGTGCCCATCAGTGAATCCAAACAGTGCCCATCAGTGAATCCAAACAGTGCCCATCAGTGAATCCAAACAGTGCCCATCAGTGAATCCAAACAGTGCCCATCAGTGAATCCAAACAGTGCCCATCAGTGAATCCAAACAGTGCCCATCAGTGAATCCCAACAGTGCCTCCTAACAGTGCCCATCAGTGCCTCCTAACAGTGCCCATCAGTGCCTCCTAACAGTGTCCATCACTGCCTCCTAACAGTGCCCATCACTGCCTCCTAACAGTGCCCATCACTGCCTCCTAACAGTGCCCATCACTGCCTCCTAACAGTGCCCATCACTGCCTCCTAACAGTGCCCATCACTGCCTCCTAACAGTGCCCATCACTGCCTCCTAACAGTGCCCATCACTGCCTCCTAACAGTGCCCATCACTGCCTCCTAACAGTGCCCATCACTGCCTCCTAACAGTGCCCATCACTGCCTCCTAACAGTGCCCATCACTGCCTCCTAACAGTGCCCATCACTGCCTCCTAACAGTGCCCATCACTGCCTCCTATCAGTGCCCATAACTGCCTCCTATCAGTGCCCATCAGTGCCTCCTATCAGTGCCCATCAGTGCCTCCTATCAGTGCCGTCTGCCTTCTAAGGACAGCATGGCTCTGAGCGGAGAGCATGTTTCTCATGGAACAGCAGCACAAAGACACCGGCATTGACATTTTTATCTCCCCCTCCTTCCATCCTCTCTTGCACGGGATGACAGAGGACACAGCCAATCTGCTCCCCCCTCCTGTGTGTGCTCCATGGGAAATGTGAGCTCGTTAAAGGAGAAGTCCAGCCAAAGCTTGTTTGGCTGGGCTTCTCCTATGGATCACAGGAGTGCAATTCATTTTGCACTCCTGTGACCCATTTTCAGCAGAGAGCGGACTGGAGTCTGCTCTCTGCTGATGTCACAGGAATCAGTCCAGGCACTGAGCCATCCCGCCAAGCCACTGAGAGCCTGAGACGGCTGCTCCCCGCCCCTATCAAATTTCTTTATTGTACAATTAATGTGTTACTAAAAAAAGTGTGTTTTTTTTCTTCTTTTTTTAACCCTTGTGCATTACTGTTGCTCAGCCTTTTAGAATCTATTTAGTAAAGAAGGATTTAGATACACACAACCACATAAATTACTCAATATAACAATTAGCAGTTTAGTCTTTCTCAGGAACCAGAGTACCTGCTGGCGGCACTGCGGTCCTCCGATCTGAATGTTGTAGTTCCAGTATCCAACAGGGGGTGCCTCTAGACAGCCAGCGGGTACCAGGAATTAGTCTGACTGTTGGGAGGGCATTGAAGCCCTCCTCTAGCTTTCCCCAATGCCTCCTTGTTTTGACATGTGTGCCATACATCCTGATCTTAATGCCTTTGCCCTGATCCTTGCTGACGTTTACCTTTTAGTCGGATCCCTCTGCATCTACCTGTTCCCCACTCTGGTCCCCTTCCTGACCCATCTCAGCCTCTGTTCCTTGCACCTTCTGCCTTACTTGATCACCCCCTCCCCCCCGCTTTGCTTGTATATAGTGTATCATAGTTACTTTGTTAGGTTGTTTTTTTAGTAGGTTTCACTTGTCACATGTGTTTCACTATTGCTTGAATACTGTTTGTGGTGCTGGATGGGTTTTCGCTATTTTTAATGAAGTGATTGTAAAGGTTATTTGCACAGAGCAGCCCCGAGCCTCCTCTTCTGGGGTCCGCAGCTAGCACTTTGGGTTCTTCCTCTTTTATGTGTGCCACCATAGAAAACTGCTTTCTATGGTGGGACACGTGCGGACTCTATCCTGAGTGGCGCTGTGCATGTTTGTAGACACACACAGCACGTCTCGGCCCTGCCCCCCGCTCCCTCGTTACTGGATTTGATTGACAGCAGCAGGGGCCAATGGCTTCGGCTAATCTCACTGAGTCCAGTGTGGGCACAGTGCTGGATCGATATCAGGCTCAGATAAATGTTTATGGGGGGCTGGGGGAGAGGCACATAAAGGTTTTTTCACATTAATACAGAGATCACATTAAAAGTAAAAAACCTGAAGACTTTAGAACCTTTTTAACCACTTCCCGCCAGGAGGGCGTACATGGACATCCTCCCATTTCAGTGGTAATACCAGGCTGATGCCTGCACTTACAGGCATCAACCCGGTATTGTTCTCTTCAGCCGGTGATTCCTTGTACTGTAAGAACAATCATAGCGGCAGTTCAGCCACTTGATCATTCTTACAGGCGGTGGGAGGGAACGACCCCCCCCTCTCCTCCTGTGCTTCTACCGACTCGCCCGTGTGATCCGCGAGTCAGATCAAGAATCCACCGGCGAAAGAAGTTGACCATAGAGATTTCTGGGGAACAGATGCTTACATTCCTTGTAATAAGAATAAAAGTGATCAAAAAATTTTTTTTTAAAGGGAAAGTGTAAAAATCAAAAAATCAAAACAATAAAAAAAGAATTATTTTTTTTTAAAGCGCCCTCATCCCCGCAGAAGCAAACGCATACGTACATCACGCCCACATATATAAACGGTATTCAAACCATACATGTGAGGTATCACCGCAAACGTTAGAGTGAGAGCAATAATTATATACCAAGACCTCCTCTGTAACTCTAAACAGGTAACCTGTAAAAAAATTTAAAGCGTTGCCTATAGAGATTTTTGATTAACCAAGTTTGGCGCCATTCCACAAGCGTGCGCAATTTTCAAGCATGACATGTTAGGCATCTATTTACTTGGTGCAACATCATCTTTCACATTATATAAAAAAAATTAGGCCAACTTTAGTGTTTTTTTTTTTCTTTTAATTCATGAAACAATTTTTCCAAAAAAAAAAAATGTGTTTGAAAAATTGCTGCGCAAATACCATGCGACATAAAAAGTTGCAATGGTCGCCATTTTATTCCCTAGGGTCTCTGCTAAAAAAAACATATATAATGTTTAGGGGTTCTAAATAATTTTCTACCAAAGAAAATACGATTTTTACATGTAGGAGCGAAGTGCCAGAATTGGCCCGGATGGGAAGTGGTTAATAAACCTTATCAGAATTGCACTTAGTTTGTGTCAAGTCTCCTTTGTACAGCTACAAAGATCTGGTCGTCCTTAATTTTGCTGGATATCAGCACTTCCTAACAGTCATGTGTTATATTTGCTGTAAATATCTGTAAGAGTGTTTTGTTGTAAATGGAGAACAGTGATCATAGCTTTTGTATATGCTCACATAACCTCTATAAGTTTAGAGCACACCCAACCAAT
This sequence comes from Lithobates septentrionalis, assembly GCA_037952835.1. NCBI lineage: Eukaryota > Metazoa > Chordata > Amphibia > Anura > Ranidae > Lithobates > Lithobates septentrionalis. Next base: position 1,425,601 of record JBBDGP010000244.1, read on the forward strand.
TAAAAAACAAAGTCTAAGAAAACCATTATTCTGCACATCAAATCTTTCTTTGCCTGAGAAACAGACCAATACATGTACCTGAGTTCTTTTCACATGACCCAAAGAGTTTGCGAGGTTGAAACATGAATGCAATTTCCTCACTGTTCAACCTTTTCCTCTTCTGTTGTGGTTCTGTATCATCTGATATAAAAATTTTGATAAGAAACATAAATTTAAAAAAGTAGCACAATGAAAAAAAACACAACCAATTTAATGGTTATCTGAATGCTTGGAAAACTACATTATTTTCCTAATTTAAAAAGGAGTACATGCAATGCCAGATGCAAGGAATGAGTTGGAGGATAAGCTCCCCTTCTTAAAAAAAATAATAAATGCACATTTTTGCAGGTAAAAAATGTGCATTTATTTTTTTTTTTATTGGGAGCCTGGAAAGCATTGCACCCACAATCAGCAGATCGTGGATGCAATGCAAAGCTCTTGCAGACTCTTACATCGCACGGCCAAACAGTTGGACACTACCAGGAAGCATAAATAATCTACCTAGAGCACTGAACAGCGTTGTGGTAGTTCATTGAGAACTACAAGCCGACCACCGCAAAGGTTGCCGGACCTTGTAGTTTTCCATTTGAGAACTCTGTGATTGAATGACGCGGATGGGTGGGCGGAGCCCCGCACTGCCAGGTTCTATGCAGATTGTGACAGACTGCAGAAGATCCCATTGTGACAAGTAACCGGGAGTCAGAGGGGTGAGGGGGCCGGTGGATTTGTAACATGTTACATCCTAAATAGGAGTGCAACATGTTACAAAAGGTGAACTTATCCTTTAGGGTCCTTTCACACTGGGGCGGTTTGCAGGCGCTATTGCGCTAATAATAGCGCCTGCAAACCGACCCGAAAGTGCCGCTGCTTTCATTCCAGTGTGAAAGCCCCGAGGGCTTTCACACTGGAGCGATGCGCTGGAAGGATGGTAAAAAAAGTCCTGCCAGCAGCATCTTCGGAGCGGTGAAGGAGCGGAAATCAATGGGACGGCGCGGCTATGCGGCGCTTTGCGGTGGTTTTAACCCTTTCTCGGCCGCTAGCAGTGGGGTAAAACCGCCCCACTAGCGGCCGCATACCGACGGTAAAGCGCCGCTTACAATAGCGGCGCTTTACCGCCGACAACGCCCCCGCCCCAGTGTGAAAGGAGCCTTAAGCTTCTGGCTAGAAGAGTGAGTGGTGGGGTATCAGAATTTTACAGTAGCTCACAAAAGTAAGTAAACCCCTCACATTTTTGCAAATATATCTTTTCATGCAACAACACTGAAGAAATGACACTTTGCTACAATGTAAAGTAGTGAGTGTACAGCTTGTATAACAGTGTAAATTTGATGTCCCCTCAAAATAACTCAACACACAGCCATTAATGTCTAAACCGCTGGCAACAAAAGTGAGTACACCCCATAAGTGCACTCACTTCACACTGGGGCAGTGCGCTTGCAGGATGTAAAAAAAAGTCTTGCAAGCAGTATCTTTGGGGTGGTTTGGGGGGCGCTGTATACAGCACTCCTAAACTGCCCCCGCCCATTGAAATTAATAGGCAGCGCTGCCGAGGTGCCTGTAAATCGCTTCGGCAGCGCCGCAACATGGGAAATTTTAACCCTTTCTTTGGCCGCTAGCAGGGGTTAAAAGCGCCCCGCTAGTGGCCGAAAAGCGACGCTAAAACGCTGCTAAAACTAGCTGTGCTTTTCCGCTAACGACAGGTGGTTTCAGTGTGAAAGTAGCCTAAAACAGTTTTTTTATTAAACACAGCATTAAAATCTTTTCCCACGAGGCAATATTGGGAATCAATTAGAACTCTGGGAGCTGTCTAAAGGAGGAAGGACCCCGAAAAAAAAAAAAAAAGTAATCCTCTCAAATGTGTCACCAGCTTCCCAGGCTATCAAAACAGAGAAAGGAGAAAGCCATAGAACTATAAAACAAATAAATATAGCATGGGATTTGCATCACCAAAACCCCAAGCAAGAAGGGAGCTTTACGATGAGTACATCAAAACTTCTGGTTTTCTCATTTTGTTAAAGCTAAAGTTTTTGTTGTTTGTAATCAGCACAAGATACAGTACTTATATTGAAGCTGGTGTGCTGGTGGTTGTGGTCTTCATTTAAATCTTCAATCCTTTGCCGCCCCCCCCCCCCATATCCCAGCATCGGTAATCTTGCAGTGCTGTGATTAGCATGAGCTAAACCTGTCACAGGCACTTGTCAAGAGTGGCAACTATGCCCGTTCTACCTCCATACTTCATTCTCAGAAGCTGTACAATAGCTTTCCAGCAATAAAAGGCACTCTACGAATGAAAAACAGCTGAAAGAATAAAATGTGTGCCTCCTCCATTCATAGAGGGCTTTTCATTGTGGGAAGCTATAGTACAACTTTGATAAATGGAGGAGGGGGCGGAAGGAGCAGGCATAGTCGGCACTTTTACCGTGTCCCGAAGCTCTTATTGACACCGGCAGCACCAGAAGATTACCGCTGCAGGGGTATACAGGGGAGGAGAGGATCCATGTGCTGATTAAAAAACAAAATAAACTTAGGCTTTCATTTGGACGCCCAAAAGCAATTGCAATTGAATAGACATTTGCACAATTGGGCATGGAAACGAACAGGCATCTGTCAACTGCAAACAAAGGCCACTAAATGTAGTCTAAAGCTACACTGAAGTATAACCTGAGATCATAAGGGATTGAAAACAGTTGGTGAAAAGAGCAATAAGGAATTTGTTACTCTAGATGCTTGCCTGCTTTTTGAAGTGGGAAAAAATGAGCAGAAGAAGAAGGAATGAAGATAGAAAAATGGTCAAAACAATCATGTCTTGGAACATAACTTTCAGATATAAGAGGAGCAGTGACTCTGCTGTAGATTTGGCATGAAAATAGCACAGCCAGCAGAACATCTTATTATATACTTTAAGATTAGTTCACAGAACAGAAGCTGCAAAGGCAGAGGGGGATGAGGATGGTCAGGGATTGAAAGCAGAGTGAGAGCCTCAACCTCCTCCAGAAAACTTATTATTTACCAACATGCAAACATCAGCACTTTGACTTTAATATACATTTGTTTCCCCCTAATGTAACTACTTCAAAGAATTGCAAAATGTGTGGTTGTGAGTTATTTTAAAACTGATAAAGCACGTTTATTAGTGACTAAGAGAAGGCAGGTATTTTGTGTTCATAACAGGAGACCACCAACGAAAGCTACTGAAATAACTCTGACAAAAAAGGTTAAAAGAAAGAAAAACTGGGTGTAAAAAGAAGTGTAATGCCGGCCATACACAGTTCGAATTTCTTAAGAATTTTCTTTCGAAAATCGTATGAAAGAATTTTCGTACTAATTTCGCACCATTAGTGGGCTGCAACAATGGCCGATTTTCGTGCGTCAATCAAATTTGAGGAATCGGACATGTTGGAAATTTTTTGAAAAACTAACGATTTTCTAATCAATGATGGGAGAATCGTGCGAGAAATGTAATAAGAAAAGAAAATTTACGGAGAGAAAAGAAGATTCCCGCCCACGAAAATTCTTTTCTGTAGCAACATGAGGTGAAATTGAAGGCTTGGTCGGCCGAATTTCGAAAATCAATGGTGGCATCATCGGATCACAAAAAAAACGAACTTTCTGATTTTATAAAAAAAATTTGTTCAAAATTCGACCATGTATGGCCTGCTTTAGGCTTGTTTCACACGGACGTTTTGTTTTTTTGTTCAGTTACATTTTTTTTGTGTAAAAAAACAGATCAAAAACGGATACAGATGTCAATTTTTACATCCGTTTTCATATCCGCTAACACTCGTTTTTTACAAAAAAAGAACTGACTGAACTGAACTTCAAACACTATATATAGCTGGTTGCTAAGGAGGGGGCCGGGAAGCTGGACCCCCCCCAGGACCTTCAGGTCTAGTATGGATTCGGAGGGGACCATCCCCCCCCACGCCAAAATGGTGTGGGTCCCCCCCCCCCCCCAAAATCCATACCAGAACGTTAACCGAGCCTGCAGCCCGCTATGTCAGGAAAGGGAGGGGACGAGTGAGTGAACCCCCCCCCCCAAACCATCCCAGGCCGCATGCCCTCAACATGGGGGTCGGGCGTTTCCTGGCCCCCTCCTTAGCAACCAGCTATATACAGTGTGTTTAATGGGGGGAGAAAAAGGGTTTAAAAACGGATGTAAGCTGATAGTCTGCCAACATCCATTTTTCATCCGTTCTTTTTACGGATGAAAAATTAGGGTTTATTTACATCTTAAAATGGAGCTTAGCTGAGATGGATGTCAGAGGATGATCATCTGCTAATGTCCGCTATCCCATAGAGATACATGTATGTCCGTCTTTCATCCGTCAACGGGTGAATGAAAAACGGACATACGGGACGGCCGTGTGAAAGGGGCCTAAAAAGAAGACGTGCAGAAAAAGGGGATACAGCTTTTTCTCATTCGAGCAGACATCGAAGCTTAAAGTGTTTGTAAACCTTTACATATACCCAGTGAAGTGAATGGCCTCAGGTGATACACAGGTGACACAAATACTTCTACGTAAGTTGTACAGTGCCTTGAAAAAGTATTCCAACACAAAGTGGCACATAATTGTGAAGTGGAAGGAAAATTATAATAGGATTTTGATAACGGCTTACCTGTAAAATCATTTTCTTGGATCACATCACGGGACACAGAGCCATATTAGTTACTATGTGGGTTATAGGCCATCTTCAGGTGATGGACACTGGCACACCCCAAGACAGGAAGTCCACTCCCTATATAACCCCTCCCACTACTGGGAGTACCTCAGTTTTTGTAGCAAAGCAATATACGTGTATTAGAAGAGGGGAGGGACCTCTGTGTCCCATGATGTACTCCAAGAAAAGGATTTTACAGGTAAGCCGTTATAAAAATCCTATTTCCTTTATCGTACATCACGGGACACAGTGCCATTGTAGTTACTATGTGGGATGTCCCAGAGCAATGCCAACTGAAGGGAGAGAGACACAACAAAAGTAGGGTACCATGAGACTAGAGGACTTATAATGCCGCCTGCAGCACACTACGCCCAAAGGCGATATCCTCGTGCCTTTTTACATCCACCTGATAGAATCGGGTAAATGTATGGACTGAAGACCAAGTTGCGGCCTTACAGATTTGAGCCATGGAAGCTTGATGATGCACTGCCCACGAAGCACTAACAGCCCTAATGGAGTGTGCTTTGGTTTGGGAGGGAGGATTCCTCCTCTTCAAACCATAAGCTTGAACAATAACTTGCCGAATCCATTTAGAAATAGTAGATTTTGATGCCCCCTGTCCTTTTCTAGGACCTTCAGGCAACACAAACAAAACATCCGTTTTTCGGATCTGAGCAGTCGCCTTCAAGTAGACTTTGACTGCTCTCACCACATCAGGAGAATGTAGTGACTTCTCTTCCGTCGAACGGGGTTCTGGAAAAAAATGAAGGTAGAACAATATCCTGGTTTAGATGAAAATCTGACACTACCTTCAGGAAAAAGTTAGGATGAGGATGCAATACCACCTTATCCTTGTTAATAATTAAATAAACAAGGAAAAGGGGCGCCTCTGAGTATGTATCAATAATCATTTATTTCAACAAACAATATCCACTCACATGGAAGACTGTAGTGTTGCGTTCCGGTGCGTCTCTGAGTAGAGGAAAAGCTGGAGGACCACAAGTCTCAGCAAGTCCGTGCAGTGCTGATCCCACATCGGATCCTGGCGAGGATGGATAGTGGTAACTGGACACAGCAGGGGCTCCCTCAGGTCTCCAGATGGCACTTCCGGGTTGAGATGGGTTAAAATGACACAGACCAACAGTCTGCGGGTTCCAAGGAGGGGGTTAAGAGGACGCCAAAGCCGATCGCCGGGCGTGCTGCAGTGTGTAGTGAGGCTCGTACGGCTCCGTGGATGGGATGGTAGCGGCCGTGTAGGGAGCCAGAACGAGGCCTGGAAGGCAAGCACAGCGCGGCGCCGGGCCGCGACGTCACAGTTACCACTATCCATCCTCGCCAGGATCCGATGTGGGATCAGCACTGCACGGACTTGCTGAGACTTGTGGTCCTCCAGCTTTTCCTCTACTCAGAGACGTACCGGAACGCAACACTACAGTCTTCCATGTGAGTGGATATTGTTTGTTGAAATAAATGATTATTGATACATACTCAGAGGCGCCCCTTTTCCTTGTTTATCTTCTTTAGCCTATTGGACCTCGCTACTGGTCTTTTCTTGGTGGCAGCCCTGATTGACTTCCTCCTGTATATATATTTATATACACCCATCCTGCCATTGGACTATTTAGGAACAGTTATTTGAGGTATACCTGCATTGCGCCTTTTTTACTTGTCTTTTGTTAATAATTAAATATGGCTCTTTACAAAAAAGAGCAGCCAACTCTGATACCCTTCTTGCAGAAGATACGGCTACCAGAAAAATTATTTTCCTTGTCAAAAGGACCAAGGGAATATGCCATAACGGCTCAAGAACTAAATTCAAGTTCCAAGGGTTCAGGGGGTGACCTAACCAGAGGATTAAGCCGCGTTACCCCCTGAATAAAGCTACAAACCAAAGAATGTGAAGCAAGTGGTCGCTGGAATAATACCGATAAGGCCGAAACCTGGCCTTTGATAGTACTCAAGGCCAGCTTAATTTCTAACCCCATCTGCAGAAAGTAAAGGATCCTACCTATGACGTACTTCCTGGGGTGGCAACCACTGGAATCCCACCAAGAGACATATGCCTTCCAGACTCTATAATATATGATTCTGGAGGCCGGCTTCCTGGCATTAATCAAGGTAGATAGCACTGAACCTGATAGTCCACGCCATTTCAGAATATGGGTCTCAATAGCCAAACCGTTAAATTTAGCGTTTGTAAGGTAGGATGAAATACCGGACCCTGCGAGAGAAGGTCTGGACAAAGTGGTAGGGTCCATGGGTCCCCTACCGCCATCCGTATGATCTCTGCATAGCAGGATCTTCTGGGCAACAAGAATCACTGACTTCCCTTCCTGCTTGATCCTGCGAAGAAGTCGTGGAAGCAGCAGAATAGGAGGGAATGCATAAATCAGTGAGAACTGATTCCACGGGACCACCAAGGCATCTGTTCCGCACGCTATCGGATCCTTTGTTCTTGACACAAGGTTGTCAATCTTTTTGTTGAACCTGGACGCAAATAGAGCTACATCTGGTATCCCCCATCTTTGGCAAACTGTCAGGAAGACATCAGGGTGAAGGGACCATTCTCCCGGGAACAACTGCTGGCAACTCAAATAGTCCCCCTGCCAATTTTCTATTCCTGGAATGAAGACTGCCGATGGGGAAGGTACATTGTTTTCTGCCCAAGTTAGTATATGATTCACCTCTCTCTGGGCCGCACGACTTCTCGTGCCCCCTTGGTGATTGATATGTGCTGTGGCATGGTCGGATTGGATACTGACAGGACAATTCCGTAACCTGAACGTCCAGGCCCTCAGGGCTAAATCGCGCTGCCTGAATCTCTAGAATGTTGATGGGCAAGGTAATTTCTGATCTGGACAGTCGCCTGTTCCAGGACTGCTGCCCAACCTGAAAGGCTGGCATCTGTTACCACCTTTCAGGTAACTGATAGGAAGGATTTTCCCTTCTGCAGATTCTTGGTTATCAACCACCAACTGAGGCTCCGGCGCACCCTCGGAGACAGGCACATTGGGAAATCTAGAGCTTGGACCTTCTTGTTCCAAGCCGATAGGATACTGTTTCGCAGCAGTCTCGAATGAAACTGAGCATAAGAAACAGCCTCGAATGAAGTCACCATCTTTCCCAACAATTTCATGCAAAGTCGAATAGAAGAATTCTTCCTTGCCTTGACCACCTGAATTAGTTCTCTTATGGCACTGATCTTCGCCGGCGGCAGGGATACCTTTTCTGACTGTATCTATGATCAGACCCAATTATTCTAATCTCCTTGATGGTTTTAAGGAAGACTTCTCTAGGTTGAGAATAAAACCTAGGTATTCCAGGTAGTTGACTGTGGTGACCATACTTTGGTCTAAGCAGGCTACCGACTGGTCTATCAAGAGCAGATCGTCTAGGTAAGCTATAATCGTTATACCTTGGGCCCTTAATCTGGCTAGAGGAGGGGCCAGGACCTTTGTAAACACTCGAGGTGCAGTAGCTAGACCGAAAGGCAGAGCTACAAACTGAAAACCCTAGTTAGACTTACCGGTAACGGTATTTCTACGAGTCTTTCAGGACAGCACCTGGAGAGAGCGCAGCTCCACCCACTTTCCCAGGAAACACTGCAGTCAGTTTCTTTAAAGACCGGACACTTCCACCATGGCCTCAGTTGTTCATAGAGTACCTCCAGCCATGCTGAAATTAGATAAGCAGAACACAGCAATAACACATCTTATAACCTTAAAATTTAGGGCGGGTCATCGGCGCTGTCCTGAAAGACTCGTAGAAATACCGTTACCGGTAAGTCTAACTAGGGTTTTCTCCCTTCGTCTTTCAGGACAGCACCTGGAGATGATAAAAGAGTACTTACTCTAGGGTGGGACCACCGCCTGCAGGACCTTCCTGCCAAACGATTGTTCCGCTGCTGATAGCAAGTCCAACCTGTAGTGGCGGGTGAAGGTGGAGAAACTTGTCCACGTGGCCGCTTTACAGATCCGACCCGGGGAAGCCCCTGCCCTCTCTGCCCAGGACGTTGCTACTGCCCTTGTTGAATGGGCTACTACCCCCTTAGGGGGCTCTGCTCCTGAATCTTTATAAGCTTCGCTGATGGCCATTCTGAGCCACCTACCTATGGTGCTTTTGGATGCTCTATACCCCTTCTGTGGACCAGAGAAGAGAACAAAGAGCGAATCTGATCTTCTAAAATCTTTTGTTATCTCTATATAGTGTAATAAACACCTTCTCACGTCCAGGGAATGGAAAGACCTCTTCTTAGCACTGGACGGGTTAGGACAAAAAGTAGGGAGAATTATCTCTTGTGCCCTATGAAATGCTGATGCCACCTTTGGCAAGAAACCCGGGTCAGTTTTTAGCACTACCCGGTCTGGAAAAATATAACAAAAGGGTTCTCTTATGGAAAGAGCTTGTAACTCGCTTACTCTCCTAGCTGAAGTTACTGCTACTAACAGGACTATTTTTAACGACCATAGCCTGATTGTGACATCAATCCGGTATGCCCCATACTTTCACCACTTGGAGAAAGCGCAGCACACCCCTGGAAGCCACCATGGCGGAGGAAACACTACAACTGAGGCCATGGTGGAAGTGTCCGGTCTTTAAAGAAACTGACTGCAGTGTTTCCTGGGAAAGTGGGTGGAGCTGCGCTCTCTCCAGGTGCTGTCCTGAAAGACGAAGGGAGAAAATGAAGATTTTATACCTCGAAACGTAGATATTTCTGGTGAGCGGGAAAAATAGGCACATGGAGGTATGCATCCTTGATGTCGATTGACGCCAGAAGTTCTCCACCTTGTAGGATGGAGACTACTGATCGGATTGACTCCATGAGAAAAGAGCGGACATTCAGAAACCGGCTTAGATCTTTGAGATCTAGAATGGGTCTGACGTCTCCAATTGGTTTTGGAACCATGAAAAGGTTTGAATAAAGCCCCAATTCCTGCTCTTCTATGGGGACTACCGATATCACCTTTTGAGACAAAAGATGGTCCAATGTTTGAAAGAGAGACTTCTTTTTCTCTGGATCCTTGGTGTGTGTGTGTGTGTGTGTGTGTGGGGTGGGGGTGGCAGTGGTGAGGAGGAGCTGGTGACAAACCGCCGTACAACGGCGGTGGACGAACGGAGCGGCATTGCCTGATCGCTTCGCTTCCCCCTATCCATGGAGAGGGGAAGAGCTTCTACCCAGGTGGGGGGTGTTTTTGGCAAAAATACCCCCCCCCCCCCTCCATTTTACCAGAGCTCTGGGACTGCAAGCCGGAGAGAAATCTGCAGCTTCTGCTGACAGTGATCTGAGGAAAGCATGACAAGGAACGTGCTCTATACAGCCCCCAGTGGTGACTTTTAGGCATGACAACATTTACTTTTTAAAGGAGACAATTCATAAGAGAATTTAAAATTCCTTAGAAATCTCCACTTACCTGCCGCAGGAATTCTGTGGTAAAACCAACAGACCCAATCTTCACCCCTCACGGTGGGCTCCGTTAAAAAACCTTCAGGAACCGAGGCCCATTTTTATCGGGGGATCAAAACTCCTAGATCCGTAAAACACCCCGCCAGGAAACTTTATGGCTGAAAAAAACTAAGCCCTGGGTCCCGGGATCTAGCTCTTTAAAAAGAGAAGCGTTACTTGCTAAACCTCGTTTCTTCCGCCAAGAGGCCCGGGCACCATTCAATTCGGCCTGAAAAGTCACTTTGAATGTATCCGGTTGCATAGCCTGCCCCAGCAAGGAGTATTCCAGTGGAGCTCAGCATAGCACATCTTTACTCGTGACCAACACCTAAGACACTGGCGAAAAAATGGAGGTACTCCCAGTAGTGGGAGGGGTTATATAGGGAGTGGACTTCCTGTCTTAGGGTGTGCCAGTGTCCATCACCTGAATGTGGCCTATAACCCACATAGTAACTACTATGGCTCTGTGTCCCGTCATGTACGATAAAGAAAAATGTTTTTCAAATTTTAAAAAAAATAAATATCTGAAAAGTGTGGTGTGTATTTGTACTCAGCCCCCTTACTCTGATACCCTTAACTAAAATCTGATGGAACCAATTGCCTTCAGAAGTCACCAAATTAGTAAATAGAGTACACCTGTGTGTAATTTAATCTCCGTATAAATACAGCTGTTCTTTGAAGCCCTCAGAAGTTTATTAGAGAAGTGAACAAACAGCATTATGAAGGCCAAGGAACACACCAGACAGGTCAGGGATAAAGTTGTGGAGAAGTTTAAAGCAGGGTTAGGTTATAAAAAAACATCCCAAGGCTTGAACATCTCATGGAGCACTATTCAATCTATCATCCGAAAGTGGAAAGAGTATGGCACAACTGCAAACCTACCAAGACATGGCCGTCCACCTAAACTAATAGGCAGGGCAAGAAGAGCATTAGAAAAGCAGCCAAGAGGCCCATGGTAACTCTGGAGGAGCTGCAGAGAGCCACAGGTGGGAGAATCTGTCCACAGGACAACTTTTAGTTGTGCACTCCACAAATCTGGCCTTTATGGAAGAGTGGCAAGAAGAAAGCCATTGTTGAAAGAAAGCCATATAAAGTACCATTTGCAGTTTGCGAGAAGCCATGTGGGGGACACAGCAAACACGTGGAAGAAGGTGCTTTGGCCTAAAAGCAAAACTGTGTGGTGGAAAACTAACACTGCACATCACCCTGAACATACCATTCCCACCGTGAAACATGGTTGTTGCAGCATCATGTTGTGGGGATGCTTTTCTTCAGCAGAGAAGCTGGTCAGAGTTGATGGGAAGATGGATGGAGCCAAATACAGGGCAATCTTAAAAGAAAACCTGCTAGAGTTTGCAAAAGACTTGAGACTGGGGCAAAGGTTTACCTTCCAGCAAAACAACAACCCTAAAAAATACAGCCAGACCTACAATGGAATGGTATAGATCAAAGTATATGCATGTGTTAAATGGCCCAAAGTCCAGACCAAAGTCTGTGGCAAGACTTGAAAATTGTTGCTCACAGACTCTCTCCATTCAATCCGAGAGAGCTTGAGGTATTTTGCAAAGAAGAATGGGCAAAAAAAATCAAAGCTGGTAGAGACATATCCAAAAAGACATGCAGCTGTAATTGCAGATAAAGGTGGTTCTACAAAGTATTGACTCAGGGGAGGCTGAACACAAATGCATGCCACACTTTTCACTTGGTTGGGTAGTGTACATCATGTATTATTTTCCTTCCACTTCACAATTATGTGGCACTTTGTGTTGGTCTATCACATAAAATACATTTATGTCTTTGGTTGTAACATGACAAAAAGAATGGAACATTTCAAGGGGTATGAATACTTTTTTAAGGCACTGTACCTATCTACCTGCAGTCTTCTTTTCTCTACAGCCATTCAAAGTGATAAATATTTAAAGCTTGTCTGAGAGTTCAGAAAAAAATGGGGCAGAGAGCCAAGTCACACTCTGCTGACCTCAGTGAGGAGGGCTCTAAAATCTGATTGGAGGGAAGGGACACACCCGACTTCACACAGCACACAGGAACAGAGCTGAGGCTGTCAAACAACTGGAGGTCCCTCCCCTGTTGCCATTTTTTTCTTGGTGTCTGGAAAACGTGTCAGAAGTGACTCATGCTGATAGCAGATCACTTCACAACATAGAGGGATATGTTTTGTGGCAACAGGAAAGGCAGAGAAGCTGTTCAGTAAGCACGAAATGCATCTGGCCCATACTGAAAGAGGATAAAAAGAACATTAATTGCAGATACCATGGTTTGAACCCAGTCTGTGCTAGGGGCACTTGAATAGTGAGGTGTAAACCCATACTGTGCAGTAGCCTCATCCAGCACTAAGTCAGCCTAAGTTCCAGGCAAAGGTAGAAGTTAGTGCTGGTCAAACAGGAGAGGAGATCCTTATAGTGAATGCCACAGCAGGAGTAGTGTAGCTGTGAAAAAAGTCCTCTGTTTTGGCTGAGCAGAACTAAACCTTGTCTCTGTGATCTAAATAAAAGGTGAGGTGTTCAAGTACAGAAAGATAGAAGTGATGAGTGCTTTTTTAAAGTAAGAACCATGATTATGAATTTTCAAGCATAACCCATAATGGTCTCTAAGGGTCCCCAAATAAAAATGAAGACCTTTCTTACTTGACAGTCTATTATCGGTTTTTGGCCAATGTTGCTAACCCCAGGTAGAATTGACAGCAGATTAATAACACAGAACTTTAGAAAATAAAACAGTTACTATACCTTCAGCTACTGCTTTGCTTACATTTGTGCTGGAAAAGCCCCTCTGGAAATCCTCCTCAAAGGCAACAAGAAAAATAACCATAAATGACATTATTGTTAACAACTAAATGTACACATTTGCCTACTAGCTCACACAGCATACCAGGATAGTAAGCATATCAGTAGAGCAACAAATGGTGGGACCATCCAACAAAAACTGCCTGGAGAATGCTTAATATCAGCAAATTGTCAATGTTTGGGGACTTTCAGAACCTCTCTTGTCTTGGTGTAAAGTACAAATGTGCTGTCAAGGTCTCCTCTTTCTTCTGAACATACAACTACAAAAGAAACGTATGCCTTGAATGCCTAATGAAAGCGATATAGAGGGAAATTCATACAGAGCGTTGTAGGCACCCTTTAGAATTCCCTCACACCTCTGCAATAAAAATTGTTGGGCGTTTGTGATTTATGTACCCGTTGAAAACATGCACATGAATTTGTGGAGGTGGCAGCACTGAGGACAGAGTGTCCGGTCCAGTCACGGCTGCTCAATATCACTGGGCTCCCTCTCCTGCCACTGTGCCTATAAAACAGATGCATGGCAGAAAATCTTTGTAGTGGGGTGAGTAGAGCATGATGGGAAACTAAGAAACGTGTTCCTCATCAGGTCCATCTTGTTTTTGATTGACCGTGTGATGCCCATGTGACTCTAAATTGTTCAAATATGGGCACTGCCATATTTGGCTAATGGCATCAGCCAGTATCCCCAGTCCCTTCATTTACATTAAGCTTTTGTTTGGGGAATCTTGGACAAGGAAGCCAGTGACTACCAGCATCCTAGCAATTACAACTCCTGTGTTGGAAGTGGTCACATTCATAACAGCTTCCAGAACAAAATGCATCACAGTGAGCACTGATGACTATCAGCCAGCTGAGAATTGATCTAAGTTATGTTCAGTTTCCTAAACTGCAAACTGATGGTCATTTTTATAGAATCTGACACATCCATAGCAACAGATTCTAAAAGTGTCAGTAGTAACAACTTCCTGAATCTGACGCACATGTTGATACTGAAACTAGTGCAAACGCTTGTCTGATTTAGGCAGAGGTAGTTTTAAGGGGTTTTGCTGGCAGAAGTGTCATAATAGGATTTTTTATTACAGCTTACCTGTAAAATCCTTTTCTTTCGATGGACATCACGGGACACAGAGCCACAGTAATTACTGATGGGTTATATAGGTATCACTAGGTATTGGGCACTGGTCACACCCTAATCAGGAAGTTCAACCCCCTATATAATCCCTCCCCTTCCAGGGATACCTCAGTTTTGTAGCAAAGCAATATGTGTATTAGAAGAGGGGCGGGACCTCTGTGTCCCGTGATGTCCATCGAAAGAAAAGGATTTTACAGGTAAGCTGTTATAAAAAATCCTATTTTCTTTCTCGGACATCACGGGACACAGAGCCACAGTAATTACTGATGGGATGTCCCAAAGCAATGCCAACTGAGGGGGGGGGGGGGGGGGGGAATCACAACCCGGTAGGGTGCTATCAGACCTGAGGACCCTGTACCGCTGTCTGCAGCACACTACGCCCAAAGGCGATATCCTCATGCCTTCTCACATCCACCTGATAGAATCTGGTGAATGTATGAACTGAAGACCAGGTTGCGGCCTTGCAGATCTGAGCCATAGAGGCCTGGTGATGCACTGCCCAAGAAGCACCAATAGCCCTTGTGGAATGTGCCTTGATCTGAAACGGGGGAACCTTCAGTTTCAAACCGTAAGCTTGAATAATCACTTGTCGAATCCATTTAGAAATGGTCGCTTTTGATGCTGCCTGTCCTCTATTGGGACCCTCTGGCAGCACGAACAAGACATCCGTCTTGCGAATCTGAGCAGTTGCCTCCAGATAGGTCTTGACTGCTCTTACTACATCCAAAGAATGTAGTGACCTTTCTTCCGAAGAACAGGGATCTGGAAAAAAGGAAGGCAGAACAATGTCTTGGTTTAGATGAAACTCTGAAACCACCTTCGGTAGAAAACTAGGATGAGGGCGCAGTACCACTCTATCCTTGTGTATAATCAAGTAAGGCTCTTTACAGGAAAGAGCTGCTATTTCTGATACTCTTCTAGCAGAAAAGGTGGCTACCAGAAAAATTAGTTTCCTCGTCAGCAAGACCAAAGGAATCTGACGTATTGGTTCAAAAGGTTGTTTCTGTAACACCGATAGAACCAAGTTCAAGTCCCAGGGGTTTAGGGGCGCCTTAACCGGAGGATTAAGACGCATCACCCCCTGCATGAAGTTTCGGACCAGAGAATGCAAAGCAAGCGGCCGTTGAAACAACACTGATAAGGCCGAGACCTGGCCCTTGATGGTACTCAAGGCCAGCTTCATCTCTAATCCTAATTGTTGAAAATCAAGAATTCTACCTATGACATATTTCCTGGGATGCCAACCCCTGGATTCACACCAGGATACATAAGCTTTCCAGACTCTATGATAAATCATTCTGGAAGCTGGCTTCCTTGCATTGATCAAGGTAGATATGACAGGACCTGAAAGCCCACGACTTTTCAGAACGTGGGTCTCAATAGCCCACCCGTCAAATCTAGCGTTTGTAAGGCAGGCTGGAACACTGGACCTTGAGATAACAGGTCTGGGCGTACCGGTAGGGTCCACCGGGAACCCACCGCCATCCTTGCTATTTCTGCCTACCAAGTTCTTCTGGGCCAAACGGGGGCCACCAGAAGTGCCGACTTCCTTACTTGTCTGAGCCTGCGAAGGAGCCGTGGCAGTAACAGAATAGGAGGGAATGCATAAATCAGTGAGAACCGATGCCACGGAATCACCAACGCATCCATCCTGCCTGCAAGAGGATCCCAGGCAACCGGTAGGAAGGATTTCCCCTTCTGCAGGTTTTTGGGTATGAGCCACCAACTGAGGCTCTAATGCACCGCCTGCGACAGGTGCATTGGAAAGTCTAATGCCTGAACCTTCTTGTTCCAGGCCGACAGAATACTGGGTTGCAGCAGTCCTGACTGGAACTGAGCATAGGGAACTGCTTCGAATGAAGACACCATCTTCCCCAGCAGCCTCATATAAAGGCGGACAGAAGGACCCTTCTTGGTCCTGACTGTCAGAATCAGCTCCCTTAGAGCAGTGATCTCTGCCTGCAGACACTTCAGTTGAGCAGGAAAAATGGGCACAGGTAGGCCTGCATCTCTGATGCCTATTGATGTCAAAAATTCTCCTCCCTGCAGGGTGGAGACTACTGTCCGAATTGATTCCAAACGGAAGGACTGCATCCTTAGGAATCGATTCAGATCTCTTAAATCCAAAATGGGTCTGACATCCCCATTTGGTCTTTGAACCATAAAAGGATTGGAATAGAGCCTCAATCCTTGACCCTTTGTGGGAACCCCCACAATGACCTCTTGCAACAAAAGTCGCTCTATCGCTAGAAGGAGCAACTGCTTCTTTTCTGGTTCTCTGGGAACACCTGATCTGAGGAAACGAGGAGAGGGAATTTCTTAGAACTCCAGTCTGTACCCTAAGGTTACCGTGGAGATTACCCATCTGTCCTGGAAGTCCTCCTGCCGGGGCCCTGAGAGCTGCAGCAGTCTTCCCCCCACTCGAGCGAGCGGGGCACCCCTTCATGAAGAGGCCTTAGTGTCTTGTCTAGAAGACTTCTTCCCCAAGGACTTCTTGTGTCCCTGGGGTTGACTCTTGTTTCTTGCCCCAGACGGAGGAGACCGTCATGACTGCCTGGAGGCTGATGCCCCTGGCGCCGGGGAAAGAGTCCGCTTAAAAGAGGGATGCTTACTCTTCTTCTTATCAGGTAAGAGTGCTTTTCCCACAAGAGATTCTCTTGATATAGTTATCCAAGTCCTCTCCAAACAACCTTTCACCACCGAAGGGAAACCCAGCCAGAAGCTTCTTACATGGTGCTTCGGCTGACCAGTTCTTCAACCATAAGATTCTACGTATATGCACCAACCCAAGCGAAAGGCGAGAGGTCTGCACGATAGAATCTCTGATGGCGTCAACAACATAACATAAAGCCGCAGGAAGGTTAGCAAACCCTGGGCCTGCTGTTCAGGTAATACTTTGATGACCTGTTTAACATGGTCTCTTAAGTATTGACAGACTCCAATCGCTGCTCCTGCAGGTTTGGCCACTGATCCTGCTAAGGAAAAAACATCCTTCAATAAGAATTCCATCTTTTTTATCCACAGGATCCTTGAGCATCTGAGCGTTGTCTACAGGACAAGTAAGACTACTATTTATAGAGGAAATGCCCGCATCAATGGCCGGCATTCCCCACCTCTTAATAAATTTTTCTTCCATAGGATAAAGTGTAGAAAACTTTTTTGGAAGAGGAAATCGCTTATCTGGGTGATCCCACTCAGAATAAAGGAGCTTTTCAAGTAAATTATAAACAGGAAAAGCATGTGCTGCTTGGAAAGGTTTCAGTGACCCCCAAAGCAGAAGAGGATTCTATAGCAGTTTCAGGTAGGGGCAACTTAAATGTGGAGCGGACCAATCCAGTAAGGATCTGCACTAAGACTTTCTCCTCTTGGGAAGTCGCAGAGAGTCCCTCTCCACCCGATTCCTCCGAAGAGGAATCATCTGTCCCATCCCGATCCTCTGAAAGGGATTCATCTCCTTTATCCCAGAGCTCCTCTGTCTGAGGGTCTTGGGAAACAGAGGAAGGCCTAGTGCGTTTTCTTCCACTGAGTGAAGATGTAATCACGGCCATTAGTCTTTTCTCTAATCCAGTAATGGTTGAGGAAAAAACCTCTTGTGCAATGTACACAGGGGCTGAAGTGCCGGAAGCAGGTGTAGCCCCTAACCCCAATGGCTCTCCCTGTCCAGCCGCCCCTGGTCCCTCAGGAGGGGAGGGTGTAGCAGACAGGGGGTCCTCAGAACCTGAACGAGATCCCCTAGTGTCTCTGGTTCTTGGGGTGCTTGAACCTCTTCTACCCATAGTGCAAAGCAACAAGGTGTGAGGTATCAAAAAATGAACACTGACTGCTGAGCGATGTAGTCTGGCTAAAAGCCTTGCTACCAAATGCCCAGTCTGGTGTTCCTTAGTAAATGCAGCCTAGGGGAATGCCTGTGTCCCACCTTACATGCGACTGTCAGCTCTGTGTCAAGGCTGACAGTCGCATGGCTGAGCCTTCAAGGCTCAGAGCATCTGTAAAGTGTGCTTTAAATAGCCAGGCTTTCTGGCACTGTGGGCGTCTGAGCACGCTGATGCTGTGCTGACGCCCCGCCCCCCTCATTTTTTGAAAAACAAGCGCTTGCCGCGCGAGCTGACCCTTCCTGACAAGCCTGAAGGAAGGCTGGGGGTGGGGGAATAAGGAGGAGGCCGGCAGTGATGGGCCATGCATTGCAATGGCGGCGGCATCGGCTGTGACAGTGCAGTCTAACCCGCCTTACAGCATACCTAAGCCTCTCCCTAGCCTGGGGGGAACATCCCAGCAGAGAAAACCCCCCCACCATCTTACCTTGGAGCCAGTGGGAGAGCCTGTGCAGCGAACGCTGAAACAGAATCAAGCATGAGAAGGTTAGTGCTCTTGGCTGCCCCCGGTGGTCACAATAGGCATAGCATGCATTTACCTTAAAGGAGAAAAGCCACTAGAATTCAAAAATTCTGTGGAATCTCCTCTTACCTTATCCAGCCGCAGGGTTCAGTTTACACAGACCCAATCTTCACCTCTCACGATGGGCTCCGTTTGTGAAAACTGTCAGAGACTGGGGCCCTCTACGAGTAGGGGGATCCTTCAGTTCTGGCCCTGTAAAGCACCTCGCCAGAAATTAGGAAGTTTAAAGCCATTTTCTGATCTGCGGGGTCCAGCTCTTTAAAAAGAGAAGCGTTACAGGTAAAACCTCGTTTCTTCAGACACGAGGCCCGGGTACCATCCAATTCGGCCATGAAAGACACTTTGAATGGATCCGGTTCGCCTGGCTTGCCCCAGTATAGGATCTAGGATATTCCCTTTGGAGCTTCAGCACAGGACATCTTTACACGTCCATCACCTAAGACACTGGCGTAAAAACTAAGGTATCCCCGGAAGGGGAGGGATTATATAGGGGGTTGAACTTCCTGATTAGGGTGTGACCAGTGTCCAATACCTAGTGATACCTATATAACCCATCAGTAATTACTGTGGCTCTGTGTCCCGTGATGTCCGAGAAAGAAAACAGGTTTATTGCATTTCCCAAATTGAGGGGGGGATTCATAAAAAATATTTTAGACCTTCTTTAGAACTCACTTGTACCTCAGCACCAAAATAGTCAGTGTTTGCGTCGCTAAGTCTGCAGCTTTGGGGAAAGAGGGGTAAAGGTTGGGTAGTGTAGATCAGGGTTTCTCAACTCCAGTCCTCAAGGAGCCCCAACAGGTCATGTTTTCAGGCTGTCCATTATTTTTCACAGGTGATTTGATTACCACAGCTGTTTCATCTGAGGGAAATCCTGAAAACATGACCTGTTGGGGCGCCTTGAGGACTGGAGTTGAGAAACACTGGTGTAGATCACGAAGGCTAGAGATGGCAATCGTACTTTTAATAAAAATGCTATTCTATTATGTTTTCTTTTGTGGAATTGTTTTTAAGGCAGGTTTGATTTAATCCTAAAACACTTGTGTAAAAAACATTTTTAACCCCATGGCATTTTACCTTCGAGTTTCTACTGAATTTTAAAAGCAGGAGAAAAGTGAAATGTTTACAATACTAATGCATATAGGATTGAATATTCCCATTTTTAACAACCGCATACAGCCCCATTTAGCTAGTGACTTAGATTAAGGTTAAATACTTTTACTGAATTCTTTCCCACTGGTACAAATTCTGGTGAAGACATTTCCTGTACTGGATCCATTATGTCCATGTCATCCACATCTGAAATAGTAAGTGCACCTGAGATAAAAATAAAAAAAATACACCTCACAGGTACAGGGTATTATTCTAAACATTAAAGAACTAGCATTTTAAACTTTTCAGTGGTTGTAAACCCTTACATATACTCAATGATGTGACTGGCCTCAGGCGATACACAAAGATTAAATCCTCCTATATAAGTTGTCCCTGATTATCTGCTGCCCTCTTCCCTCTACAGCCTTTCAAAGTACAGATTTTAGACAACCTTTCTGAGCTCCAGAAGGCAGAGAGCATGTATTGGAAGTCACACACTTCACAGCATAGAGTAGTGAGCCAAGAGTAATCTGAGACCTGAGTTAAGGGAATGGACCCCCCCCCATATGCTTAGTCCCATAAGGATGCAGAACTGAGGCAATCATTCACCTGCTGTAAGCTCGGGGGGTGGGGGTCTGTCTCTCAGAATTGTCTAGTGTCAGCATAGACTGTCAGATGTGACTCGTGCAGATAGCAGAGAAATTGAGAGGAGGCAGAAATCACACTAGCTGCTTTGGATAGAGGCAAGTATACCCTATAGAAAAATATAATTTGGCAATTTTTCATTTCAGCAGTTTATAACCACTTTAACCACTTCAATACCTTAGGGTGTCATATGACGTCCTTGATATTGAGTGGGGATATCTGAATGATGCCATTCCATTCCATTCATGGCCCCATTCCATGATCTTTCACAATATACATAAAAATTGGGCTAACTTTACTGCAATGACTGCCATTTTATTCCCTAGGGTGTCTGCTAAAAAACATATATAATGTTTGGGGGTTCTGAGTAATTTTCTAGCAAAAAAATGATGATTTTTACATGTAGGAGAGAAGTGCCAGAATAGGCCCAATATTGAAGTGGTTAAAGAAATACTAAATATAAAATTATGCAAATTATCTTTCATGTAAAGTATTGCCAATTTTATATATAAACATATGAACATTCTCATGTACATAGAATCTGATATGCAAAGCTTTTTACCACATTTCCATGTGTTTTTTTTTTTCTATATTCCCAATTATTCCAAACTAAAGGTACCCATAGACTTGTGACGTGTGTGCAATCCTACTAAAACAGAAAAATGGATTATCGTGACCCCCAATCTTTTGGTTTGGATGGCACAGGCAAGGGTGTTTTTTTATTTCTCTCTGTGTCCCTGCAGGGGAAATAATCCATTTTATACTGGAAATCATTGTCACCAGGACATAAAGTGATGGGAGGTACAATGGTTTACCACCAGAACAGAAAGAGTGGAAACCTTCCAGTAGGGACATCTGTTCCAATGACAATTGTCTAAGGGGAGGGATTTCCACTTCAACATCCCAAAACAGAGGTTTTTACTCCTCCCTACTATAGTCAAAACATAAGAAAATGTTTTGGGAGTAAATGTATTTTAACCCATACTAGCAATACCCACTTCACACTAAATTCTATATGCTGCAGAGGAGGTGACTGTTAAATTGCTCAGTAGCATGACAATAAAATCACTCATGTAGTTAAATATAAACATGGAGTTCACTCAGTGCATCTAATTTTGAACTTAGCAATACTATGGAAAGGGTGCAAAAAACTCTAGAACACAGAAATAAATGCTGCGACTATGCAAACAGCATTTTGTGCAGTGTGTGCTATTTGTGCATGGTCAATGATGTATTTATTTAAAAGCTGATGTCCCGATATACAATCCTTTATTGTTGTGTGTGTTGTTTTATTTGGCTGTTTTATGACATTAGGCCCCTTTTAGACTATCAGACCGATCGGTTCCACGTGTTGGTTTTTCAGGTCCTATATGAAGTGGCGGGTGTCAATGGACATGTGTCTGTTAACACCCGCCAACATCGGAAACAATTCTATCCGCTAAAAAAACAATGGATGGGAATCCGTTCCCCATCCATCTGGTGGATTGAATGACAGTTGTGTGTAAACTAACAGGTGAAATCACCTGTTATAAAATAAATTATGATGGAATCACTATGTACTTTGCAGTTCTAAAACAAACATCTGCATCAGATTACATCCTGAAAAATGTCATCATCAACAAACATCCTTTCAATTGATGGAATAAGAAAAGTGTCCAGAACCTCAATATACAGTAAACTTGTGCATTTATTGAAGATTTAATGACTGTCATCTCCCCCGTACCTCTACCTGACATACAACCCCATATCATCAATGATTGTGGAAATTTGCATGTTTTCTTCAGGCAGTCATCTTCATACATTTCATTGGAACTGCACCAAACAAAAGTTCAGCATCATCACCCTGCCCAATGCAGATTGGTGATTCATTGCTGAATATCACTTTCATCCGGTCATCCACAGTCCATAATTACTTTTCTTTAGCTGACTGTAACCTTGTTTTTTTCTGTTTAGGTGTTATTAATGGTAAAGGGAACCGTACTGGTAGACCAAGGAAGACCTCAAAAGCATCACGTTAGAAAACTTAAAGGGGTTGTAAACCCTCAAGGTTTATCACCCTATTACAGTCTATGCATTAAGGTGAAAAATCTTTTGTAGTGCAGCAGCACCCCAGCACACCTGCTGGGTGTTTGGTGTGTCCTGTACCTTTAAGAAGGGGTGGGCTCCCTTCAGTCCACCTGCCCTCACTTATCCATTAGAATGCATGTGCCTCCACTGTGGGGACACCTAAATTTTAGTGTTAGGACCACAGATTACAGGGTGCCGTGACGTGGCTCTGTGGCTTACGCATGCGTTTGCAAATGTGTGCGGACTGAACCCCTGTTTTTAACGCGTACTGTTAGACAGGTCAATTGGTTGTCTGCGAGCTGGTGGTAAGTAGGCTG
The DNA here is from genome assembly GCA_037952835.1 of Lithobates septentrionalis. NCBI lineage: Eukaryota > Metazoa > Chordata > Amphibia > Anura > Ranidae > Lithobates > Lithobates septentrionalis. The sequence goes on from JBBDGP010000244.1 coordinate 1,448,194, forward strand.
GGAATTTTTTCCTGGGCATTCCCCAGGTTTTGTTGTTATCAGCACCCCAGAGCCCCCCTTTTATTTACCTGAACCCAATCGTTCCAGCTCCAGCCGTTGTCTAGGGTCCTCATTGGCTGGATTGATAGCAGCAGGAGCATTGGCTCCCGCTGCTGTCAATCAAAGCCAGTGACACAGGAGCCGGGGGGGTGGGGCCGAGTACTGCGGTCTGTGTCAATGGACGCAGCAGTAGGACTTGGGAGCACGCCCGCACAGGTGCCCCCAGGGAATGCGGGTCTCCGTGGAGGCACTCGAGATAAGGAGGAGCCAGGAGAGCTGCTGGGGGACCCCAGAAGAGAAGGATCGGGAGGGCCCTCTGTGCAAAACCCTTGCACAGAGGAGGCAAGTATGACAACAACACCTTTACAACCCCTTAAAAGCAATATGCCCTAAAAACAGAAAATGCACAACAAAACAAATGAGGAACTAATGGTCAGAAACGGGAGTCAATATCTGTGACCGAACTGTAAGACATCGCCTAAAGGAAATGGGATTTACTTACATAAAAGCCAAACGAAAACCATCATTAACACCTAAACAGAAAAAAACAAAGGTTACAGTGGGCTAAAGAAAAGCAATCATGGACTGTGGATGACTGGATGAAAGTGATATTCAGTGATAAATCATGAATCTGCATTAGGTAGGATGATGATGCTGGAAAGTTTACAGTCCTTAAATCTTCAATTTCAATAAATGCACAAGTTTATATTGAGGTTCTGGACACTTTTCTTATTCCATCAATTGAAAGGATGTGTGGCGATGATGACATTTTTCACAATGTAATCTGATGCAGAATATGTTTGTTTCGCTTGCAAAGTACATGGTGATTCCATAATATTTTCCTCAGAAGTATTTCTTAAAGTCAGAAGGTTGGAATGTTAAATGAAAATAGATTTGAGGCATGTCTGTGATTATTTTTTCACACAAATAAACAATTGAATGAACATTTTCCAAGAGTTGTGATTCCATACTTTTTGCCAGGAATTGTAGTTTTAGTTTCAGAAACTCTGTTTATTCCGAAATTGAATGTTAAAAGAAGAACAAATGTTGAAGTACTGTCGAACGACATTCATCAAGTCATTGAATGCAATGAGAATGTTTATCTAAATGTTTGTACAAACAATTCTTTAAAACACAACTAGTGTATGGCCAGTATTAGTAAGAGGGAGGAACCATAGGATGAGTCTCATAGACATAAGATTATCACCCAATCTGAGAACAGCCATCTTTCTTAATAGATAGCTTTATGGCAGCTGTCTACCTCAATAGGACACATTAACAAGGCCAAACATTAAAATAAAACTTTAAATTTATGGGAAAATAATATTTTACCTTGGAAAACTAAACATCATCCTTACTTTGGACTATATACATTAAAGTGAATGTAAACCCTTTCCTATACCCAGTGAAGTGAACAGCCACAGATAATACACAGAGATGAAACAAATCTCCCTCATAAGTTTTACATGCATATCTGCTGCCTTCAGCTTACTATATTCTTTAGAAAGGGCACATCGTGTTAGAAATGTTCTCTTCCTGTTCAGCACTGGGAGTAGATTCTTGGCATACACAATGTGACAGCTGATTGGAGGAAAGGCACACCCCTCCTTCACATAGGCAGGGGAAGAGCGGAATGTGCTGTGAATAGACCAGCTCTCTGCTAATCTATTTATAGCACGCACCCCGACACAAATTTCAGACTGGTTTTATCTTCTGTGTCAGAGAACTTGTCAAAAGTTTTTATACTGATAACAGAAGAACGGAGCAGCAGAAACACGCGGGACTAAAGCCTCGTACACACGATCGGATTTTCCGCAGACAATACCTTCGACTTTTGTCCGAAGGCGTGTGCCTGGATTTTGCCTTGCATACAAAGAATTGTCGGCCAACAAACACGAACGTAGTGCTTTTTTTTTCAGCTCTTTAGCGCCACCCTTTGGGCTCCTTCTGCCAATTTCGTGTCAGTAGAAGTTTGGTGTGTGTTGATTCACGCTTTTCATTTTGCGCATTTTAGTTCGCGCTTTTCATTTTGTGCTTTTCAGTTATTTTCTGAACGGCCGTTAGTCAACCAGACATGTTGCAGAATCGGAGGAGATAATGTGTTATTTATTATTGGCCTTGCAGTTATTGCTTTGGCCCAAGTCCATTCCAGGAACAGGAAGAGGAGGAGGAGGAGTTCTTGGCTGCTTTATTAATCGTGACCAATTATGTCATATGCCTTTGCTGCGGGAGCTCCCGGAGAATAATCCAGATGTTTTTCGGAATTATCTCCGGATGACGGACCCCTGCTTTCACCAACTCTTGGCATTGTTGACCCCCTATGTTAAGAAGCAGGACACATGCATGAGGCTTTTATTTTATTTTTTGGTTGATTAATAATGATTTGATTTGTTATATTTTTGGATGCATGGAATGCACTTTTAGGTTAAGTTCTATTGGCAGATAGCACGTCAAATTTTGTTTGTTTTCTTTTTTAATGCACAATAAAAAAATTGTGGAGAATAATACTTGGCTATGTGTTTTACTTCAAATGACAGTTTGGGAGTAGGCAGTTACATTTAAAAAAATACAATGTAAAATTGACAAGGGGCACCAACATAGTTATATCTTTGATCTTAAAAGCAACGGGATAATGGTGTTGTGGTAACTTGCCCAAAAAAAAAAAAAAAAAAAAGCATAATAATATTCTTGATATCACTAGAAAAAAAAAAACGTTGAAAATTTGTTTGTAATAACTCCATCAGTATCATCAGCAAAGCAGTTTCATTATTATCTCGTTATAGAAGAAGAGAATGTGCGCTACATTTCGAGATTTCATAATTTGCCACGTCACGAATGTTAATTCTCCATTACGAACGCTAGTTTACAAGACCGACCGCTTCTGACTCGTCCTTGCTTTCGAGCATGTGTGTTTGTACTTTGGACTTTTGTCCAACGGACTTGTGTACACACGCTTGGAAAATCCGACAACAGACATTTGTCCACGGAAAATTTTAAAGCCTGCAGTCCAACATTTGTCTGCAGAAAATCCGCCAACAATTGTCCGATGGAGCATACAAATGATCGGATTTTCCACCAAGAACCTGTCATCACACATTTACCGTTAAAAAATCCAATCGTGTGTATGAGGCTTTAGGGCTTTGGAGAGAGACAACACTGCAGTTATATGTGCCTAGGTCAAATTTCACGAATCAGGTTTACATCCACTTTAAAGGTCTTTAACCGCTTGTGGACCAGCCGCTGCAGTTTTACTGCGGCAGTTTGGCTCCGCTGCGCAAAATCACGTTATTGTACGGGATATCGCAAGGCCTGGATAGCAGGGGCGCATGCCTGCCGCGAGCTCCGTGTGTCCGACCGTGGGTCTCGCAGACTCTATGTCCGCAGGGATACCCGCGATCGTCTCACGGAGAGGAAGAACGGGGAAATGCTGATGTAAACAAGCATTTCGCCATTCTGCCTAGTGACAGGACACTGATCACAGCTCCCTGTAATCAGGAGCGGTGATCAGTGTCATGTCACACATAGCCCCTCCCCCCAGAGTTCGAATCACTCCCTAGGACACACTAAACCCCTGCAGCGCCCCCTCCTGGTTAACCCCTTCACTGCCAGTCACATTTACACAGTAATCAGTGCATTTTTAATTGCACTGATCGCTGTATAAATGTGACTGGTCCCAAAATAGCAGCAAAAGTGTCCGATGTGTCTGCCATGTCGCAGTCACGATAAAAATCGCTGATTGCCACCATTACTAGTAAAAAAAAAAATGTATTAATAAAAATGCCATAAATCTATCCCCCATTTTGTAGACACTATAACTTTTGCGCAAACCAATATACGCTTATTGCGATTTTTTTAACCAAAAATATACAGAAGAATACGTATCGGCCTAAACTGAGGAAAAAAAATGTTTTTTTTATATTTTTAAGGGGATATTTATTATAGCAAAAAGTAAAAAATAATGTAGTTTTTTTTTTTCAAAATTGTCGCTCTTTTTTCCTTTATAGCACAAAAAATAAAAACCGCAGAGGTGATCCAATACCACCAAAAGAAAGCTCTATTTGTGGGGAAAAAAGGACGTCAATTTTGTTTGGGAGCCACGTTGCACGCCGGCGTGATTGTCAATTAAAGCGACGCAGTGCCGAATCGCAAATAGTGCTCTGGTCTTTGGCCAGCCAAATGCTCCAGGGGTTAAGTGGTTAAAGTGACATTGGAGGTTCAATAAAAAAATGTCACCGCTCAGACTCTATTGTGTTCCAGGTATGGGACAGGAAGGTCTTGGTTTGCAGCCGGAACACAGCACAGTATGCTGTATGTAGACTTAGCTACATACAGTTCATACAGCACATTCAGCAGCCTCATATGTTAGTGAGGAACAAAGTTAATTTGGGCCAGATTGACCCAAAGGAACTATGTAAAGTGTAACAAAAGCTGGAGTTTAGCTTTAACCCTTGCAGTGTGGGTGGGCGGGGGGTTCAGCTTTAAGGGATTTTGACCAGTCAGCCATGTAGTCACAGACAGTATGGAGTAAAGAGCAGGTCCCTTTAAAAGAGTTCTAGAGCGAGAGGGTTCTTTGACTAGAACAGTAAGCACCCTGTTAAGGCAGGACACTTCTGGATCCATGGGAGAAACATAATACATTTGTACAATATCCTCCACAAACAGGTACAAAACCAATAGGCATTTGTGGGGAGCAAACAGCTTGTCAGAGTGTTTCTAATCTCCAGAGAAAGAGCTGGAAAAGCATGTGCAATGGAAAAGTCTTTGACGCCTCAGGAGCTTGTAAGGAAGCAAGACTGAAAACGGCACCGATAAAAGCAACAGGACGATCCTCTAGTTCCAGAGTGGTGGCTATCACATAAATAAGAGCTGAAATAGTCTCTTAATTAAGGAGTGATAGTAGTAGACTGCAACTGCTCAGTGGCAAGCTCATCAAAGACTGGAGCTATTCAAAAAGCAGAAACGGCAGCAGGGAGATGCTTCCTCAACACTATATTGGAAGAAAGAGTGCGCAGAGAACATGAGCGTCATCCAGCAGATGAAATCATCAGGAATTTAAAAAGCACCCAGTGACTTAAGTGAATGAGTTAGCTCCTAGTGCTCAGCCCAACTTGCCTACTTACTAGGTCAGTCTTTCGAGGGGCAAGTGGTGAGGCACTGCCATCGGCTCTGGACCCAAAAAGCGTGCCACATCTAACTTTTACCAGAATAGAGTCTGGAACGTGCTCTACATAGTAACCCAGTGCCTGAAGGTCACTCCAGGCTATTCCTGTAAAATCCAGGGCAGCAGGGACCAGAAACAGCACTCCAAAGCCAGACTGAGGATTGCTGCACTGGATAGCTGCAATCAAAGAGACAAATCTCCAGTATAGAGGAAAAAAGAAAAATAGTCTTTATTAATGCAACAAAGCTGCAAAAAATATGTAAATGTAGTATACTAGCAAAAAACCGAAGCATGCTGTTAAGTAGGAGGGGTTATCCTGAGCTGACCTACAGTTTTTGTGCTCGTCAGTGTGCAGTCCTCCTGTATGTGGTAATATAACCTGTTTTTATATTAACCCAATGGGTTATTTCTACAACTATGAGACCAACAATTGATTACTTATAAAAAGTACAGTATATGTGGACGATCTCATTCAATTTGGCATCTAGCATTAAAAAAAAATAGGATTTTTATAACAGCTTACCTGTAAAATCCTTTTCTTGGAGTACATCACAGGACACATGGCCATAGTAATAACTATATGGGTATATAGGGCACCTTCAGGTGATGGACACTGGCACACCCAAGGCAGGAGGTTCACTCCCTATATAACCCCTTCCCTTACCAGGAGTACCTCAGATTTTGTAGCAAAGTAATATACATAAATCCCAAAAGAGGGGAGGGACCTCTGTGTCCCGTGATGTTCTTCAAGAAAAGGATTTTACAAGTAAGCTGTTCTAAAAATCCTATTTTCTTTATTGTACATCACGGGACACAGACCCATAGTAATAACTATATAGGACGTCCCATAGCAATGCTATTTGAAGGGAGGGAGACACAACCAGCTGGGTGTCAACAGACTTGAGGACCTATACTGCAGCACACTGTGCCCAAAGGCGATATCCTCATGCCTTTTTACATCCACCTGATAAAACCTGGTGAATGTATGGACTGAAGACCAAGTTGCGGCCTTACAGATCGGAGCCATTGAGGCATGGTGATGCACTCCCCAAGAAGCACTAACTGCTCTGGTAGAGTGCGCCTTGACTTGAAAAGGAGGAACCTTACCTTTTAAACCATAGGCCTGGCCATAGACCATAGGAGCAGTCTTTAAATAGACTTTGACAGCTCTCACCACATCAAGACAGTGTAGTGACTTCTCTTCCCTAGAACATGGTTTTGGAAAAAACGACGGTAGGACAATATCTTGTCTCAGGTGAAAACCTGAGACCACCTTAGGCAGAAAACTCGACCCTGTCCTCGTGAATAATTAAATATGGCTCTTTACAAGAAAGGGCAGCCAATTCCGAAACCCTCCTCGCTGAGGATATAGCAACCAAGAACACGAATTTCCTTGTCAGAAGGACTAAGGGAGTATGCTGTATAGGTTAAAAGGGCTGATTTTGCAACACTGAAAAAACCAAGTTCAAAACCCAAGGCTTCAAAGGTGATCTAACTGGCGGACTAAGCCGCATCACCCCTTCCATAAAAACTTGGATCAAAGAATGCAAAGCAAGCGGTCTTTGAAATAAGACAGATAAAGCCGAGACTTGGCCCTTAATAGTACTCAAGGCCAACTTCATCTCTACCCCTAACTGTAGAAAGGCAAGAATTCTGCCTATGCTATACTTCCGAGGGTGCCAACCCTTGGACTCACACCAGGAAACATAAGCCCTCCAGACTCTATAATATATGACTCTGGGAGCTGGCTTCCTTGCATTAATCAAGGTAGAGATAACTCACCCGGATAGCCCACGTTTCTTCAGAATGTGGGTCTCAATAGCCAAGCAGTTAAATTTAGAGTTTGTAAGGTAGGATGAAATATCGGCCCCTGCGAGAGTAGGTCTGGACGCAGTGGAAGGGACCATGTTCCGCATGCGAGTGGATCCCTTGTCCTGGACACAAAGTTGACCAACTTCATGTTGAACCTGGACACCAAAAGATCTACCTCCGGGGTCCCCCATCTTTGGCAAACAGCCAGAAAAATGTCAGGGTGAAGGGACCATTCCCCTGGGAATAACTGCTGGCGACTCAAGTAGACCGTCTGCCAATTCTCTACTCCCAGAATGAAGATTGCCCATAGACAAGGAACATTCCTTTCTGCCCAAGTTAGAATATGGTTCACCTTTCTCTGAGATGCAAGACTCTTGGTGCCCCCTTGGTGATTGATATAAGCTACAACTGTGGCATTGTTAGATGGGATCCTGACAGGACAACCCCGTAACCTAAATGTCCAGGCCTTCAGAGCCAGACGCGCTTGCTCATCAACATCCAGCCAGACAGGCTGGATGTTGATGGGCAAGGTTCTTTCGGTTCTTGACCACTGTCCCTGGACAGTTGTCTTTTCTAGTACTGCTCCCCAACCTGAAAGGCTGGCATCTGTCGTTACCACTTTCCAGATAACTGGTATGAAGGGTTTTCCCTTCAGCAGATTCCGGGTTACCAACCACCAATTAAGGCTCTGGGACATCGTTGGGGACAGTCGCATTGTTAAATCTAGAGCCTGGACCCTCTTGTTCCAAGCAGACAGGATACTGTTTTGCAACAGTCTCGAATGGAACTGGGCATAGGAAACTGCTTCGAATGAAGCCCCCATCTTTCCTAACAAGCTCATGCTAAGGCGAATGGAGGGATCTCTCTTCCACCTGACCATTTGCACCAGATCTCTTATGTCGCTGATCTTTGCCTGAGGAAAAAAACCTTTTTCTGGGCTGTGTCAATGATCAGACCTAAGTACTCCAGCCTTTTTAGTGGTTTTAAGGAAGACTTTTCTAGGTTGAGAATCCAGCCTAGGCTTTCCAGGTATTTGACTGTGCTCACACACTTTGCTCCAAGCAGGCAACCAACCGGTCTATTAGTAATAGATCGTCCAGGTATGCCAGGACTGTTATGCCCTGTGCCTCAGATATTGATCCGTTCAGATACTATACCACTAAGGGAGGCGTATGCTGCGTGCATGGGTGTTAGCAGTACTGGCGCTAATCTGACGCTGCCTGGGGCGACACATATCACCGCCGGGCGATCAGGGGGCTAAACCTTTATTCGGTAATAAACGGCGGGTGCCCGGACACTATAAAAAATAAACGAACTAACCAGCGTCACCCGTAACAGTTATACAGTGATCAGTGGTGAAAGGGTTAACTAGGGGGCAATCAAGGGGTTAAAACATTAGGTAGTATATGGGGGTTCCTGTCGCTATAAAATGCTGACGGCGAACCTAAATATTTACGTCCCTAACTAGCGTCACCCGTGACACTAATACAGCGATCAGAAAAATGATCGCTTAGCGACACTGGCGACAGGGGGTGATCAAGGGGTTAAAACTTTATTAGGGGGGTACCCTAGACCTACAGGGGGCTAACAGTAACTGTCCTACCACAGTAACTGTCACAAACTGACACCATGCAGTAATCAGAAAAAACCCCCAAAAAACTGCTTGTGTCAGTTTGACGGGGGGTGATTGGGGGGTGATCGGGGGGGGGGGGGGGGTCGGGGGGTGTATTGTGTGCCTGGCATGTTCTACTGTATGTGTGTGTGTTGTGCACTCACATTGATGTCTTCTCTCCTCGGCGCCGGAACGGAAACTGCCGAGCCGAGGAGAGATGACATCACATCCCCTGCCTGTGTGTACTACCGAGTCCTTTTTTATCATGGTTCCACTCCCTTGGACCTGTATAGCACCCCGCCAGGAAAACTTTATGGTAATGTGAGCATGATGAAAGCACTGGGTCCCGGGGTCCAGCCCTCCAAAGAGAGGTGTTACAGGCAAAACCTCATTCTTTTTATATGAGGCCCAGGTACCATCCACTTTGGCCTCAGTGGCACTTTGGATGGACCCAGTCTGTAGTAGCTGGTCTCAATCCAGTAAAGGATCCTTCCAGCGGAGCCCCTCAGAGCATATCTTCAATCGTGACCAACACCTTAGACACCGGCCAAAAAACTGAGGTACCCCTGGTAAGGGGAGGGGTTATATAGGGAGTGAACTTACTGTCTTGGGTGTACCATTGTCCATCACCTGAAGGTGCCCTATATACCCATATAGTTATTACTATGGCTCGGTGTCCCATGATGTATGATAAAGAAATGCTTGATTAATTAACCAGTTTGTCTGTGGTAAAAAAAAATGAACCCGCTCAAACTGAATAAAACCTATTCAGCAATTTAGTCAATAGAAGGGTGCAAATAAAGAGCAATTAAAGACCAAAAATACTCACTTGATTGCCGTGTGGTATTTGCAGGAGTTAGGAGGCCTGAAACCCCTGACAGGTTTACATCAGAAAATGAGAGGCTTTCTGCCCTACCCTTTCCAGGTTTGGTCCGTTTTAGAACTGTAAATGAAGATCTGGGCTGGAAAGAGAGACGGGCAAATGCAAGTCACTAGGACAACACGGTATTGTTTTTGTATGTTAGGCAAAAAAGGTTTGGTTAGCGTGAGGAAGGTTTAGAACTCTTGACTGGTTTCTCCAGGCTGAAACAAAAAATGTTCGTTTTTCACCTTATTCTACAAAGTAATAATAAATCGCCCCGACAATGGATAACAGTGAAAGTTTGACAGGGGTTCCAAGCATTCCTCGTTCTTTACAAAAAATATTGTGGCTGGACATAAAAATGTTACTTTTACTTTAAAAACGGAATCAGCGCAACCCTAGTCTATGTTTCTAAAATTATTGGGGAATTTTCCCCCTGTAATGCAGTGAACAAAACATTAAGCAACCAACACTCAAGAGAACATGTCAGGATTCAAAGAAGAGATGTCAACAATGGGGCTTCATCATTTTCCTTGCTTTCACTACCTGGTTAGCCAATAACTAAAAAAGAAGCCAACTAAACTGCTGCTGGTAAACAGACGTTTAGGAGCAGTTGGGCATTTTTTTCAGCTGTCCCTGAACTCTTATCAGTACATGTACACAGGGTCGTTTATAGTCATTTCTAGGCAGTTGAGTTTAGAAGCTTTTTCTGGAACGCAAAAGAAAAAGGGTTCTGACGGATGTTCAGAGGCATTTGAAATGCCAAATGCCTCTAACAGCTTGTAAAAGCTGCTAAACACAGTAACTCGCGTTTAGCAGCGTTTCGTTTACAGATGTAAACGCGACTAAGCGGTCGTTTTTTAGATGCTGGTTTCCAGCTGTCAAGTTATATCTTTCAGGAGAAGTTGAACAACGTCCCGTGTACATGAAGCCTTAGGCCTCATGCACACGAGACGCCGGTGCAAACTCTGCTGAACACGTTTTTAAAAGCTGAAACCGCGTTTAGAAACGCCCGTTTTGCCGCGTTTGCGTCTAGAAGTGTCTGCAGAGCAGAGAATGACATTTTGCGACCCAACTTTGGGACCCTAGTCGTATGCTGTTGCAGCTACTTACTCTAAGGCCCCTTTCACACGGATGGATAGAATTGTGCTTTTAGCTGCGTTTTCTACCGCAGCTAAACGCACACAATGCTTTCCTATGGCCCCATTTACACACTGCGTTTAGCTGCGCTTTGATTACATGCGGTTTTGTGCGGATAGAAAAAAATAGAATTGACTGCGTCCAGGGGCGATTTAGCGCAGCTATCCGCACATAACCGCAGTGCACTGTGTCAGCTGCGGATAGCAGCCCCGAGCTTTCCCAATGAGCGACAAGCACGGGGATCAGACTTGGATCCCGCCAATACCAGGCACTGTTTGGTATGAATCTTGAGGGGTAACTCCATGCCAAATTTTAAATAGAAAAACGGCATGGGTTCCCCTCCAAGAGCATACCAGGCCCTTCGGTCTGGTATGGATTCCAAGGGGCACCCCCTACGCCGGAAAAAACGCGTGGGGGGTCCCCCAAAATCCATACCAGACCCTTATCCGAGCACGCAGCCCAGTCGGTCAGAAAAGGGGGTGGGGACGAGCGAGCGCCCCCCCCCCCCCCCTCCTGAACCATACCAGGCCTCATGCCCTCAACATGGGGGGGTTGGTGCTTTGGGGCAAGGGGGGCACCCTGTGGGCCCCTCCCACCCCAAAGCACCTCGTTCCCATGTTGATGAGGACAAGGGCCTGGCTGTTGGTTGTCTGGGTCTGCGGGCGGGGGGCTTATCGGAATCCGGGAGCCTCCTTTAATAAGGGGGCCCCCAGATACCGGCACCCCACCCTATGTGAATGAGTATGGGGTACATCGTACCCCTACCCATTCACCTGGGGAAAAAAGTGTCAATAAAAAAAACACACTACACAGGTTTTAAAAGTAATTTATTAGGCAGCTCCGGGGGTCTTCTTCCGACTTCGGGGGTCTCTCAGGCCTCTTCTTCCTCTCTCCGGTGTCGTCTCCGCGCTCTCTGGTTCTTCTCCGGTGCCTTCTTCCTTCTGCCGGGCTCCTCCGCTATCTTCTGCTCTTTTGCCGCTCTTTTGCTAGTGTAGGAGCCCGGTCTTCTGAGACATCTTCTTCCCTCTTCTCTTCCAGAGATGTTGACATGACGCTCCCTCTCGCTGTAATGCCGGTGACCCCACCCCCTTATGACGTCACAGTCCCGGGGCATGATGGGACTGTGACGACATAAGAGGCGGGGTCACCGGGTAACATCACCTGGTGGCCACGCCCCATGCCTATATAATTGGTCGCGGAACTCACCCATTACAGCGAGAGGGAGCGTCGTCTCAACATCTCTGGAAGAGAAGAGGGAAGAAGACGTCTCAGAAGACCAGGCTCCTCCGCTAGCAAAAGAGCGGCAAAAGAAAAGAAGATAGCGGAGGAGCCCGGCAGAAGGAAGAAGGCACCTGAGAAGAACCAGAGAGCACGGAGACGACACCGGAGAGAGGGAGAAGAGGCCTGAGAGACCGCCGAAGTAGGCAGAAGACCCCCAAAGTCGGAAGAAGACCCCCCGGAGCTGCCTAATAAATTACTTTTAAAACCTGTATAGTGTGTTTTTTTATTGACACTATTTTTCCACAGGTTAATGGGTAGGGGTACGATGTACCCATACTCATTCACATAGGGTGGGGGGCCAGGATCTGGGGGCTCCCTTAGTAAAGGGGGCTCCCGGATTCCGATAAGCCCCCTGCCCGCAGACCCCGCCAACCAACGGCCAGGGTTGTCGGGAAGAGGCCCTTGTCCTCATCAACATGGGGACGAGGTGCTTTGGGCCCCTTGCCCTAAAGCACCAACCCCCCCATGTTGAGGGCATGCGGCCTGGTACGGTTCAGGAGGGGGGGCTCGCTCATCCCCACCCCCTTTCCTGACCGACCGGGCTGCGTGCTCGGATAAGGGTCTGGTATGGATTTTGGGGGGACCCCCACGCAGTTTTTCCGACGTAGGGGTGCCCCTTGGAATCCATACCAGACTGAAGGGCCTGGTATGCTCTTGGAGGGGAACCCATGCCGGTTTTTCATTTAAACACTTGGCGTGGAGTTCCCCCTCAAGATTCATACCAAACACAGTGCCTAGTATTGGCGGAGATCCAAGTCGGATCCCTGTTCAATATGAGTCGGTACCCTGTCGGGTTGCTATGGAAATGGCAAACCGCAGCTAAACGCAACCGCAGCTAATCGCACTGTACAAATGCAGCTGATCGCAATGCCTGGTGTCTTGAATTTCACAGAAAAAAAAAAAACATGCTTTAAACAGCGGCAGAATAGCCGTACTTGTGAGAGACGCCGAATATGCAGACCACATAGTCTGTTGGCCACACCAAATTCTGCCAACTGGCTGGAAAGCTCAATTCATGGGAATGGAACCCAGCTTACTATTACATTGATAAAAAGAAGGTAACCATTTCCCCTTCACTCTTAATGTAGGTTTGGTGTGCAGCACCACCCCCACCCACCAATGCATGCAATAATTGTATGTGCTACAGCTGACAACCATGGACCCCACCATGTTTATCATTGCCTAGATAACACGGAGCAGAAAATTATGAGAGAAATACATACCATTTTTTTCAACATGTCTTCATTGCTACTTTCAGAAGATAATGGCAGCACTGTAATAAATTAAATATTTCCAGTGACTAATGACTAGATATTAACATTGTTGCACACACGTGTATATATAACTTCTCAGAAATACCAAAGATTTACAGATACCTCCAAATCAATTGTTTTTCGTTTTGGGTAGATGCTAAGGGTTTGAGTGGAACCTAAACCTGGTCCTGACATAACCTTTTCCATTATTAATACATGAAGAGAACAGAGAATACATCTGCTTGAGCAGAAAGAGTAAAATGTCATAGCATATCTGTGATTGATGGGGGGTGGCAGGGAGATCTTCTAAGAAGCCAGCATGTGATGCAAATTAGTTTTTATGTATATATATCCCCCAAAAGGTTATTCAGAATATATATATACACACACACATATATATACATACATACACACACTGTATATATATACACACACACATTACACAAAGTGTGTATATATACAGTGAGTGTGTATATGCAATATATATATATATATATATATATATATATATATATATATATATATATATATATATATATATATATATATATATACATACATACATACATACATACATACATACACACACACACACACATTTAACACAGGTATGTATTCATTAAAGCTGTATTGCCTGGCTATATTGTCTGGCAGGGGTTGAACAGAGCTTTAAATCATCTGGCAGGTACGACAGCCAACATTTATATGCAATACATTTTTAAATCAGCAAGTTCTGTATGCAATATACTCCCACTTTTTAAAGAACGCAATACCTTTCAGTTTACTCTTTGGTTTTGTCTTTTTACGGCTATAATCTGCAGATTTCTTATGTTCCACAATCCAGCTCTTTTCACTTTCAGCCGCGCTTGCAGAAGAAATTACATTTGTTTTCCTTACAGTCTGTGGCTAAAAGATTGGAAAAAGATTTTGCCAATCATTTTTAAGGATATCATGGTTACACTTGGCCTTATGTTCACTTTAAGGCTTCATTCTCATGGGTGCATAGACCCATACGGCCCTGCAGGTGCACCAGGGGAACGACAGCATTCTTTGCAACTAGCCTATTAGCAGCTATCCGTGGAAGCATGGACGCACACCTCTGGATGCAAATTATCTGTGCATAAAGCTGTGTGTCCGTCCATATACAGATGTAAAAACTGGGATGTGCGGGAAAGATCCATACAAAAGCTGCATCTTTCAGGCAGTAATGGATTTTGACAGGCTAGCTGCACAGAACACCATTCATTCCCTAGGCGCATAAACATGGCCCTATGCATGGGGATAGGGGTCATTGCAATTGAATGAGGCCTAAATATCATAAACAGAAAGCATCAAGCATCTAAACAATTTTTCACTACCAATCCATGCTTTTGATGATGGATAACCTTTCTGTAGAGCCAAGCACAGCTTCAGGAACTGTTGCAGTTGTCACTATTTGCATTTTAGGGCTCTTTAGGCTTTAAGGACATCTACAAAGCAGTTAACTTTACATGCAAAAACTTTTTGGGTCTATCACACCCTGCATTTGGTATACAAGATTAAAATAGAACTGTGAACACTACTCCTTAAATTAAAAAAAAAAACGTGCCTTTATTATCACTTTAACCACTTCAATACCAGGCACTTAGACACCTTCCTGCCCAGGCCAATTTTCAGCTTTCAGCGCTGTCGCAATTTGAACACTGTACCCAAACACATTTTTTATCATTTTGTTCCCAGAAATAGAGCTTTCTTTTGGTGGTATTTGATCACCTCTGCGGTTTTTATTTTTTGCGCAACAAATAAAAAAAGACCGAAAATTTTGAAAAAAAAACAAGTTTTTCTTTGTTTCTGTTAAAAATGTTTGTAAATAAGTACGTTTTCTTCTTCAATGACGGGCACTGATATGACTGCACTGACGGGAACTGATATGACTGCACTGACGGGCACTGATACGGCGGCACTGATGGGCACCGATGAGGTGGCACCAATGAGGTGGCACTGATGAGGTGGCACCGACGAGCACTGATGATGGGCACTGATAGGCGGCACTGGTATGCGGCACCAATGGGCACTCATAGGCGGCACTGATGGGCACTCATAGGCGGCACTGATGGGCACTCATAGGCGGCACTGATGGGCACTCATAGGTGGCACTGATGGGCACTCATAGGTGGCACTGATGGGCACTCATAGGTGGCACTGATGGGCACTCATAGGTGGCATTGATGGGTACTTATGGGTGGCACTGATAGTTGGCACAGATGGGCATTGATAGGCACTGACAGGTGGCACCGATGGACACTGATGGGTGGCACTGATGACACTGATTGTTTGCACTGATGCTCCTAAGGGTGGCATTGCTGGGCATCACTGCAACATAATGGTGCCAATCAGTGCCCATTTGTGGGCACTGATTGGCACAGATTGGGCACTGACTGGGCACATGTGGATGGCCATGGGGTACATACCTGGCCATCCACATGTTGCCCCTTCCCTGGTGGTCCTAGTGGCGATCCCTGGTGGTCCAGTGTGGTCATCTGAGGCGGGGCTGCTCCGATCAGCACAGACCCCCCCCTGCCAGGATAGCCGCCGATCGGCTCTCCTCTACTCGCGTCTGCCAGACGCGAGTGAGGAAGAGCCAATCAACGGCTCTTCCTATTGACATTGTGATCAGCCATGATTGGACACGGCTGATCACGTGGTAAAGAGCCTCCACCGGACTGACACACCGATCCACCGATCGCCGCCATGAGCGCCTCCGCGGGCGTGCAGCGGCATGTTATCCTGCTGGACGTCATATGATGCCCGGTCAGGATAACTGAACCACCGCCCGGCCGTCATCTGCTATGGGCCAGACGGGAAGTGGTTAAAGAAAAAAAAACCTCTCCAGCAATACACACCAAACTGAGCATGTGCAGCCCGACTCCAGTAACCCTGTCTTATCTGGACCTATTCTGGAGTCAGTGGAAGAGGTGGATCTGTGCATACAGTGAGTATAACAAGCATGCTTTACTGCATATATAGACTGATTTTACGGTTGTGGGTTTAGTAATACTTTAAGTTGGGAAAGAACCATGAAGGGATGTCAGCTGGGGGGGGGGGGGGGGGGTTGGGAAGTGACCAGGTAATTTTCTGTCATCTTGGTGTGGAGGTGGCTGGGTTGCAATGTCAGATGGGTGGGAGGGGTGTATAGGTAACCTAATAGCTTTGGAGGCTAGGGAGAAAGTAACCAGCACTGCTGGCTGCAGCACTGAGGAGCTAGCCGATCTCCCCCGTCAGCTACTTCAGTACAAAAATTTAATGCAAACAGGAGAGAAGCCTGAATGTGTTTTTCTTTTACTTATCATTGAGGAACATCCTATGATTTATATGAATCATAGGTTTTCTTACAAAGGACAGGGCTGTGCAACTTCCTAAGCATTCCAATTGACTGTTTCAAGGTAGCTGGCAGAGACCACCATGATAAGCATAAAAATAAGTAATAAATGCAAGCATTTTCACAGTTCATCAAACATGCAATACAATCGTATTAAACAAATTAACATGAAATGTATCATTTTCAATAGGTATAACCAAGACCGGTTTGATTTTCTTTCAATTTATACTATCCTTGTCTTTAAATTTTCCAAAATTGTAACTCATACAAGCTGGTTAATTCTGAAGATAGTCCAAGCTAAACAGTAGGTCTAATTATTAAATGAAACCTACCTTTTTTTGGTCAGAGAGAGAAGCTCTTGTAATTGGCCTTGAGGGTGTAAGGACCAGTGTCCTAACCAAAAAGAAAGAATTAAAATGATCAATTTCAAAACAAGTGTTAGAGCACACCATCGTCAAGAAAGTCAAATGTGATTAATGTATTTCCTGCTGTTTTGTTCACACGCATTGCAAGGTTTGTCTAAGTTAATCAGTATGCCAGCCCTTTTACAAATCTCTCCTTGTATGCTCATTTTTCGTTTAAGTCGTATTTTAGTCATCTGAATTGTTTTTGTTTTGGTCGTATTTTAGTTGACTAAAATCTCCAGTACCCACCTGAACCTCCTCTTTCCTTGGAGATCCGCCTGTATGTTAAAGGCTCAGCCCCCTGACTCTATCGGCAAGCTGTATTGGCTGAGAGACGCAGGCTCTCTCTGCCTGCCTGCTGTCTAGGAGTTCTGAAGCAATGCCCTACAAACCACAGAAATCCCCCATCTGATTTGTGTCTGGATGTGAAAGCCTTCCCAGACCGTGCAGTTCTCTGCCCTGTGCACTCCCTCACTCCCATTTACTTTCCCATTCCCACTTGCAGGTCACCTCACGATCCCCAAAATATAATGCACGCTGACCACTTCCTCACTCCCATTTACTTCCATCCTGGCATTACAGCAAATAGTTTACAGTTTTTTTTATATTTTAAAGTTACACTTCTGTTTGTCAAAAAAGCAATATTTTTGTTTTTTAAGCTTGCTTTTATTTATAAAGACATTATTTATTACAATGGCTAAATCTGTGTCTGTAGTGCATGTTTGAACCATAATACCATAAGTAATAACAATATTAGGTTTTTACTCTTAGTAGTATATAATAAGTGTGGCAATTCAAGAGAAATGCTCAAATAATACATTACAATTTAACCAAACCCATTTGATTCTAGTCGACTAAAATGAAAAGGAGATTTTAGTCGACTAAAATGAAAGTCCACTTCAACACTCTACTCTGTCCTCCACTGCCTCCACCCTCTAACTCACTCCCTGCCCAGGAGATCACCAATCACTTCAAAAATAAGATTGATACAATTCATGAGGAGATCTCCAACGCGCAGAAAACTCCCCCATGCAACACCCCATGTCCACAGATACAACCATTACTTCCCTCATTCAACCCTGCTAGTATTAATAAGGTTGTTAAACTTTTATCTAACGATCATCCAACCACCTGCCCCCTGGATCCTGCTCCCTCGCAAATGCTACACTCACCCTCTGACTCAATTCTACACTCTCTAACTCACATTTTCAACCTCTCCCTCTTTTGTGGCATCTTCCCAAACTCTCTAAAACATGTGCTAGTCAGCCCCATACTTAAAAAGCCCTCACTGGACCCCACAAATCTTAACAACCTACGTGCCATCTCCTTACTCACCTTCTCCTCCAAACTTCTTGAAAGACTGGTCTGCAACCGACTGAGCGACCATCTGACCATGAACAAACTTCTTTATCCCCTTCACTCCGGATTTAGCCCTCAAAACTCCACGGAAATTGCTCGCAAATGACCTACTAATGGCTAAAACCAGCGGACACTATTCTGTACTACTTCTCCTGGATCTCTCTGCTGCCTTTGACACAGTGGACCACCCCATCCTCCTCAATAAACTCCACTCCTTCACTCTTCGCTGGTTCTCATCCTACCCATACCACCGCTCCTTCAGTGTCACTTACAACTCTACTTCCTCCTCTTCTCTTCCTTTCCCCGTTGGGGTCCCCCAAGGTTCTGTTCTTGAATCTCTCCTTTTCTCAATCTACACCACCCCCTTGGGTCAGTTGATTGCCTCCCATGGCTTTCAATATTATCTCTATGCTGATGACACCCAAATCTATCTCTTCACCCCCAGCTCTCTCCATCTGTCTCCTCACACGTCACCAACTTACTAGCAGACATATCAGCCTGGATGTCACATCACTTTCTCAAACTCAACCTATTCAAAACTGAGCTCATGATATTTCCTCCCTCAGGTGCCACTTACCCTGATTTCTCTGTCAATATCAACGGCTCAACTATAAACTTGTCCCCCCACGCCAAGGACCTAGGTGTAATAATAGACTCTGAACTAACCTTTTAGGCCCCACATTCTATTGCTATCCAAAATTTGCCGCCTCAACATCTCCAAGATTCGCCCCTTCCTAACCAATGTTACCACAAAGGTTCTAATCCACTCCCTGGTCATCTCCTGCCTCGACTACTGAAACTCCCTCCTCATTGGCTTACCTCTAAATAGGCTATCCCCACTTCAGTCCATCATTATTATTCACAATTTATATAGCGCCAACAGTCAACGCAGCGCTTTACAATGTATAGGGGGGACAACACAATTACAGTACAGTTCAATACAAAAGGTACAGGAGGGCCCTGCTCGTAGAGCTTACATTCTAAAGGGAGGGGGTGGTGGTACAAAAGGTAATAGCTGCAGAGAATGATTTGATGGGGGTGGCTCGGGGACAGTTGTTAGGTGGGTGTGGGATAGGCTTCCCTAAATAAACAAGTTTTCATGGATCTCCTAAAGGTGGACAGGGCAGGGGCTGATCGGACATACTGGGGCAGGGGGTTCTAGAGGATGGGAGAGGCTCTGGAAAAGTCCTGAAGGCGAGCATGGGAGGAGGTAACAAGGGAGCTAGAGAGCAGGAGGAGACGATTTGGGCGATATCTGCAGATGAGGTTGGCGATGTAGATGGGGGCGATATTGTGAATGGCCTTGTAGGTTATGGTTAGCATTTTGAATTTTACACGGTGGGGTAGGGTAAGCCAGTGAAGGGATTGGCAGAGAGGAGCAGCAGTCATGGATCGGTTAGTGAGGTGTATTAGTCTAGCAGCATAATTCATAATAGACTGAAGGGGGGGGATAGCCTCCTTAAGGGTAGGCCATTAAGGAGAGAGTTGCAGTAGTCAAGGCGGGAAATAATCAAGGAGTGAATAAGTTGCTTTGTGGTGTCATTAGTCAGGAAGGGTCGAATTCTGGAGATGTTGTGGAGGTTAAGGCGGCAGGATTTAGCCAGTGGTTGGATATGGGGCTGAAAGAAAGGTTAGAGTCAAGGATTACACCCAGGACCCTGGCATGTGTGGAGGGACCAATGGTTGTGTTGTTGATATTAATGGTGAAGTCAGGGGGGCGTGAAGGAGGAAATATAACAAGCTCAGTTTTAGAAAGATTGAGTTTGAGGACGTGGTGTGACATCCATTCTGCTCCCATCATGAACTCTGCTGCCAGGCTCATCCACCTTACAAACTGCTCAGTGTCTGCTATACCCCTCTGACAATCCATTCATTGGCTGACACACAGCCAACAAATTAAATTCAAGATACTAACTATAACTTACAAAGCCATCTACAACTCGGCCCCCAGCTAAATCACTAACCTAGGCTCAAAATACCAACCTAATCGTTCTCCTCGCTCCTCCCAAGACCTCCTGCTCTCAAACTCCCTTGTCACCTCATCCCATGCTCACCTTCAGAACTTCTCCAGAGCTGCTCCCATCCTCTGGAATGCTCTACCCCAATCTGTCCGATTTTCTCCTACTTTATCCACTTTCAGACGATCCCTGAAAACTCATCTCTTTAGAGAAGCCTATCTGGCCCCCACCTAACAACTGTACATGTATCTTCTCCTTCAGCACATCCCCCACAGTTATTACCTCTTGTATCTCTTGACCTTCCCTCTTAGATTGTAAGCTCTAAGGAGCAGTGCCCCCTGATTCCTACTGTATTAAAGTGTATTGTATTTGTACAGTCTACCCTGAAGTTGTAAAGCGCTGTGTAAACTGTTGGCACTATATAAATCCTGAAAAAATAATAAATTATAATAATAATGATGAGCAGGCATCAGCAAAGTCACAAGGGGCACAGGCTAAGCCATATGCAAACACCAGCTTTCAGAAGGTCTATATTGGTATACCTGTCTATTGTGCCTAATTGCAAATCATTTCATTTTCTTAAAATTTTCCCCCCAAAAAGACATAAGTACTTGTACTTGATACAATACAGTGAGTGAGTGTTGTTACCCTAAGGTGGTGTGTTACTGGCAGGATCACCAGGAGAAAAGACAAGTAAATAACCCTGAGAAGTGAAACATATGCAGCCTACACATCTAAGAGACAGGTAAGCTTTGGTCATTTCTGAATGTCAGACAAGCTAATTTTGCTCCCAAATACTAATTAAACCTTAAATAAACCATTACTAATACCTTTTAGTAGAAGACTCTGGGCTTTCAACCGTCCCCATTACCAGCTGAAATAGGAATATATAATTGTTACTGCTTACATTTAAAATGTAATGGGATATTTCAGTCAAAAAAAAGGATTTTTGTACTCACTGTAAAACTGTTGTTATTGTGGAATCTATTGAGGAACACAGGATTACTGCCACCAACAGGAGAAAGGTTGGTCAGCAAAGGATAACTCCTGCCTACTACCATCATGCCTCGGTTTTATGGCAAAGTATTATGAAAATGAACATAAGGGGGGACTTTAAAAGCTCTGTGTCTCAATAGACTCCAATAAAAGGCTTTTGCTTTCTCATCCCTTAAGGGACACAGAAATTCTTACTGTTGGAAAAGCAACACAAAATTGGGGACTGCCTGCAGTCCTTTTTATGACTAAGCCTATTTTTGACATTTGGTGTTTACAAGTTAAAATCCATATTTTTTTTGCTAGAAAATTACTTAGAGCCCCCAAACATATATATATTTTTTAGCAGAGAATCTAGAGAATAAAATTGCGATTGCTGCAATATTTTATGTCACACGGTATTTGTGCAGTGGCGTTTTAAGCGCAACTTTTTGGGAAAAGGGATGCTTTCAAGAATTTTAAAAAAAAAAACAAACAGTAAAGTTAGCCCAATTTCTTTGTATAATGTGAAAGATGATGTTACGCAGAGTAAATAGATACCAAACATGTCACACTTTATAATTGCACGCACTCGTGGAATGGCGACAAACTACGGTACCTAAAAATCTCCATAGGCGACGGTTTAACATTTTTTTACGGTTACCAGGTTAGAGTTACAGAGGAGGTCTAGTACTAAAATTATTGCTCTCACTCTGACGATCACAGCGATACCTCACATGTGTGATTTCAACACCGTTTACATATGCTGAGGCGACTTCCATTTGCTTTTTTGTTTGCTGTGCAAACTCGCGGCAACAGGGGTGCTTTAAAAAAAAAATTCTTATTTATTTTTATATTAATAAATTGTGTTTAACTACTTCCCACCCGGCCAATGTACATAAACGGCCGGGTGGGCGCTCTCTCCTTCTGAGTGGACGTTCAGGAACGTCCCTCAGAAGGAGCGGGATCGCGCGCGTGCCCGCGCAGCGGCGCGATCCCGATGCGCTCGTGTCCCCCGGACACGGCGCATCTCGGATCGGCAGGAGGGCTCTGTGATTGGCCCTCCTGATCACATGACGGCCGTGTCCAATCACAGCCGTCATGTGATGTAAACACAGCCGGTTGCTAGGCGATCAGCTCTCCTCTCCTCACACGGAAGTTGTCGCTGAGGAGGAGAGGAGAGGGGATCGCTGCAGCCGGCTGATGATCAGTGAGTATGAGCTGTTTTTTACAGCTTTTTACTCACTGATCACCAACCTAGTGTCAACACACATGTAAATACATACATGTAAAACACACACATGTCCCCACATAATGTAAAATACACACACATGTCCCCACATAATGTAAAACACACATGTCCCCAAAACACATGTCCCCAAATAATAAAAAAAGCTGTCCCCCACATATGTCACACTAAAATCACATGTCCCAATGGTAATCTGCACACATATGTACGTGATCACCTGCACACATCTGTGCATGATCATTTGCGTACATATGTCCGTGATCACACAAACCAATTATTATACACTTAACAGGATTTTTTTTATCAAAAACATGTAGCAGAATACATTTTGGCTTAAATTTATGACAAAATTCGATTTTACTGGATTTCTTTTAAAACAGAAAAAAGAAAATATTGTTTTTTTTCCAAATTTCCACTATTTTTGCGCTTATATCGCAAAAAAAAAAAAATGGAGTCGTGAATAAATACCACCAAAAGAAAGCTCTATTTGTGCGAACAAAATGATAAAAATTTTATTTGGGTACAGTGTAGCATGACCGAGTAATTGTCATTAAAAGTGCGAGAGCGCTGAAAGCTGAAAATTGGTCTGGGAAGGAAGGGGGCGAAAGTGCCTAGTATTGAGGTGGTTAAAAAAATATATATTTTTTAATCACTTTTATTGCTGTCACAAGGAATGTAAACATTCATTGTGACAGTAATAGGTGGATACAGGTACTCTTTATGGAGGGATCGGGGGTCCAAAAGACCCCAAATCCCTCCTTTGCACTTCAAAGTATTCAGATCGCCATTTTCAGCGATTCTGAATACTGCATATTTTTTAAAAACTGGCTCCATTGGCAGCCGAGTAAATGGGAAGTGACGTGATAACGTTGCTTCCGTGTTTACAATTAGGAGACTGGAACAAAGCCACTTACAGTTTCGTTCCAGTCTGTGCCTAGCCGCAGGAGGTGGCGGATTGTTGATCAGGCCTCCCGGTGGAACGGGAGGCACGATAACAGCGGCAGGAGGCAGCAGGAGGGGGGGCTTCCCCTCCCGCTCCTCCGGTAAAACAGCCGAGCGGCTTTTGGCCGCATTGGTTGTTATCCCTGGAAAGCCGATCGCCGGCTCTAAAAAACAGTACTGGGAAGATGCCTGCAGCTGTGGGCATCATCCCGGTATAACCCCCGAAAGCCGAGTACGCACATCTGCGTACGCTTGGCGGCAAGGGGTTAAAGAGCCACCTGATACACCCAACGTTCAAAGATGGCATCAGATGAGGTCTGAATATCTGCTTGGTAGCTCTTAGAAAAAAATAAGAACAGGTGGTAGCTTTGCAAAGTCTGATTGATGGCCAGCCTTAACCACTTAGCAGTAGTGACACGATAATCCAATGTACCCTTATGGGGAAGATCCAGGATAACAAAAAGGGTGTTGGTCTTCTTGAAGAAGCAGAGGCTGAGGAAGAATCACTCAGCCCGAACCACATCCAGTCAGTGTAGAGAAAAATTCCTTTAGAATTAAACCTGAATTAAGAGGGATAGAATAATGTACTGGTCGAGGGGAAAGGCAGAAACTACCTTAGGCAAAAAGAAAATGCTTGATCCAAACACTACCTTGTCTTTATATAAAACCAGACAAGGGATTCCTTGCCAAATAAAGTTGCATGTGCAGACATTCACCTTAAAGAGCTGATGGTTACAAGAAACACCAACTTGTGAGTGAGAGTAGAGAGAGAAATGTCTCAAATGGGTTTAGCCGTTGGTTTTAAAATCACACAAAGAAGCATATTCAGATCCCATGGAGTCACAGGGGAATGAACAAGGGGAACTACATAGAAGACTTCTTGTACAAAGGTCCAAATCAAGGAGTGAAAGATCAATGATCTTTTAAAACAAGGTAAACTGGGTAGAAAACCTGCACTTGAAAGTGCTGAGAGCCAAATGCTGGTCCAGCTGCAGGAAGGAAAAGATTTGTTCCATGGAGAAACCCCCAGGAGTCACATCAAGTGAAAGTTGCATTCCATGTCCAGAAGTAGACCTTGAGGAAGCAGCCTTGCTAGCCAATAGGAAGGCTTCAACAGCCCAGCTGAAGTTCATCAAAAAAAAAAATATTTCCTCAACAGTTTAAGTTACATTGCTTGCCAGTAATGAAATATTCCTCACAGGCAGCTGAATTCTGTAGAAATCTTCACTGCAGGGTTGTCATATCCTCTTCCTGCTGCTGAACTTTCAATGCTATATGGGTTAATAGCATCAGGCCTCCAAGCTCCTCTGCAGTAAAGATAAGCCAACAGGGATATGTCCCCTCCTGCCCTCTGCTTCACTGAGAAATATCTGTTCATTGCCTGTTTTATGATCTGTGAAATGGGAGAGAGTCTGATCAGTCTTGGAATTCTCTCACCATGTGAGAATTCCCTCATTCACAGATTGTGCTACGGGCAGTTAAATAGGGGAAATAACTTTAATTCAAAGGAGGAGAGGGCAGAAGGGGACCTGTTCACATCAGATCATCTTTACTGCAGCTGAACCCAGACACTTGAAGCTGTTAACCCCCACAGTGCCAGAAGTTTAGCAGCAGGAAGAGGACTAGGCAGCCCTACAGTAATGTTTTTTTTTTTTAAAGAATCCAGCAGCATGCACGTCATGACACATACTTCATTACAGCTAAGCAATGTAACTAAAGCTGTACAAAATAAGTGTTTTTTTCTTAGCTAAACTTCTGCTTTAAAACCAGCAACCATTAAGTAGGATGGCAAAACAGTCCTTAGAACAGAAGATCCTAACAATCCAACAGAGCGTTTGCCAGGAGTCTTACCAGAAAGATGTACCATGTGCACCCAGTCCAGTCTTGAGCTTTTTGGCCACAACCATAAATGCTACATTTGGAGAGGAGTCAACAAGGCCTATGATGAAAGGTACACTATTTCCTACTGACCGGAGAAATGAGGAGCACCGGAATACTTTCCAACTCAATGCTGTAGAGCAGACGAAGAAGATGTTTCAGAGGAAGAAATGCAAAAATCAGGGTGTACTGATCCCAGAGAGGCACCAGAGTATCAACTGCTTTCACTAGAGGAGCTCTGTACCTGGAAACAAAGCTAGCAATTTTTTGTTGAAACTTTAAGACTGGAGGTCCACATCCGGTATCGCTCACCTGCAACACATGTCCTGGAATACTTCCAGATGTGGGGACCACTCCCGCGTCAAGGCACTGCCTGCTTTGAAAATTTCCTTCACAATTGTCTACGCCTTCAAACTACCAGTCTTGACACAGTGAGACTACTGATTTCACCCAGATATACGACGACACCACCATGGCATTGTCTGACTGAATAAGATATAAGATAATTCTTTCCAACAGGATGGTTAAAAGCTACAGACAGTCAAATAACCAAAGTTTCAGGATGGTGATTGATTGCCAAATCCTCTGCATTGACAGGGCACCCAGGTCTCCTCCTGGCACCCATCATGAGGCGATATATACACACACACACACACACACAGTTGTCCTCATAAGTTTACATACACTGGCAGAATTTATGAGTTCTTGGCCATTTTTCTGAGAACATAAATTATAGCACAAAAACTTTTTTCACTCACGCTTAGTGTTTGGCTGAAGCCATTTATTATCAATCAACTGTGTTTACTCTTTTTAAATCATAATGGCAACAGAAACTACCCAAATGACCCTGATCAAAAGTTTACATACCCTGGTGATTTTGGCCTGATAACATGCACACAAGTTGACACAAAGGGGTTTGAATGGCTATTAAAGGTAACCATCCTCACCTGTGATCTGTTTGCTTGTAATTAGTGTGTGTGTGTGTGTGTGTGTATAAAAGGTCAATGAGTTTCTGGACTCCTGACAGACCCTTGCACCTTTCATCCAGTGCTGCACTGACATTTCTGGATTCTGAGTCATGGGGAAAGCAAAAGAATTGGGGGTAACCTTAGATTCTGAACTGTCCTTTCGGGCCCACATACAATCCCTGTCTACATCATGCCACCTTAGCCTCCTCAACATTTCCAGAATACGTCCCTTTTTAACTAATAACACCACCAAGCTTCTAATTCACTCCCTGGTTATCTCTCGCCTCGACTACTGCAACTCCCTCCTCATTGGATTACCTTTACATAGACTATCCCCCCTTCAGTCCATAATGAATGCCGCTGCAAGACTCATCCACCTTACCAACCATTCAGTGTCCCCCATCCCTCTCTGCCAATCCCTCCACTGGCTTCCACTCACCCAATTAATAAAATTCAAAGTACTAACAATAATTTACAAAGCCATCCATAACTCTGCCCCAGCTACATCACTAACCTAGTCCCAAAATACCAACCAAGCCGCTCTCTTCGGTCCTCCCAAGACCTCCTGCTCTCTAGCTCCCTTGTCACCTCCTCCCATGCTCACCTCCAGGACTTCTCCAGAGCTTCTCCCATCCTTTGGAACTCCCTAACCCAATCTGTCTGACTGTCCCATAATCTATCCATCTTTAGACGATCTCTGAAAACCCTTCTCTTTAAAGAAGCCTATTCTGCTTCCCGTTTTTCCGTGCACCGTTTTACTTCCTCCATCAGCTCATCTGCCACAGCTATTACCTTTTGTATAATTTGAACCTTCCTTTTTAGATTGTAAGCTCTAATGAGCAGGGCCCTCTGATTCCTCTTGTACCAAATTGTAATGTAACTGTAATGTATGCCGTTATTTTGTTAAGCGCTGCGCAAACTGTTGGTGCTATATAAAACCTGTATAATAGTAATAAATAGTCAAAGGATCTGCGGGAGAAGGTAGTTGAACTGTATAAAACATGAAAGGGAATTAAAAAGATATCCAAGGAATTGAGAATGCCAATAAACAGTGTTCAAACTCTAATCAAGAAGTGGAAAATGAGAGGGTCTGTTGAAACCATACCACGGTCAGGTAGAGCAACTAAAATTTCAGGTACAACTGCCAGGAAAATTGTTCGGGAAGCAAAAGAAAAGCCCAGAAATAACTTCAGGTGAAATACAGGACTCTCTGAAAACATGTGGTGTGGCTGTTTCAAGATGCACAATAAGGAGGCACTTGAAGAAAGATGGGCTGCATGGTCAAGTCGCCAGAAGAAAGCCATTACTACACAAATGCTACAAAGTATCCCGCATACAAGTTGCCAAACAGCACAGAGACAAGACTCAAACCTTCTGGCACAAAGTCTTTTGGAGTGATGAGACCAAAATTGAGCTTTTTGGCCACAACCATAAATGCTACATTTGGAGAGGCGTCAACGAAGCCTATGGTGAAAGGTACACCATTTCCTACTGTGAAACACTGAGGTGGATCGCTGATGTTTTAGGGATGTGTGAGCTACAAAAGGCGCAGGAAATTTGGTCAGAATTGATGGCAAGATGAATGCAGTATGTTATCAAAAAATACTGGAGGAACATTTGCATTCATCAGCCAGGAAGCTGCGCATGGCACGTACTTGGACATTCCAACATGACAATGATCCAAAACACAAGGCCAAGTCAACCTGTCATTGGCTACAGCAGAATAAAGTGAAGGTTCTGGAGTGGCCATCTCAGTCTCCTGACCTCAATATCATTGAGCCAATCTGGGGAGATCTCAAACGTGCAGTTCATGCAAGACAACCCATGAATTTACAGGAACTGGAGGCTTTTTGCCAAGAGGAATGGGCAGCTTCACCATCTGAGAAGATAAAGAGCCACATCCACAAGTACCACAAAAGACTTCAAGCTGTCATTGATGTTAAAAGGGTCAATATATGGTATTAAGAACTGGGGTATGTAAACTTTTGATCAGTATAATTTGGGTAGTTTCTGTTGCCATTATGATTTAAAAAGAATAAACACAGTTGATTGATGATAAATGGCTTCAGCCAAACACTAAGCATGAGTGAAAGAAAAGTGTTTGTGTTATCATTTATATTCTCTGAAAATGGCCAAGAAATCATAAATTCTGCCAGGGTATGTAAACTTATGAGCACAACTGTGTATATATGGGAATTAAATAATTTGCTGATTTGATAGCTCGATTTCTGAACCACCATGCCAGGAACAACCTGGTCCCTGGTGCAACACTAATCAGACAGTCCAGAGACCAGACTGACTTGTCCCATGAGGACAGAAGATTGTACTGTAAAGATCTGAAGTGAATCTGGGCAAATCAAACAGTTTTTAAGAATGCTTTAAGGCCCAGGACTCTCAAGCAAAAGTGGAGAGTGGGGCAGCTGTTGGGACTGGAAAGCGCAGGAAGTCTAAACTTTCTTCTGTGAAACTCTGACCTGAGCTGTGTGGTTTTCTTTTTTTTTTTTAAATATTGAAATTTTTTTGAAAGTGAAAAGAGACAGGAGAAGAGTACATATCAACAATGCATCAGTATCAGTAGTGACAGCGTCAGGTATACATCTAAACTAAAGTCTAGACAAAAGAAAGACTGTACCCATCTTATAAGTTGAAATAGAGGATTTAATAAGATGAATAATCCTTAGCAAGTATGGCACAGCAAGTATGGCACTCCATCAATACCCGGAGAAAGAAAGATAGATAAAGATCCCTATCTTTGCAAGAGACTTGGGTGTTTGTCCCTGTTACTTAGACCTTAAGCACATAAAATAATGGGAAAAAGATAGAAAAAGGCTATCCACATTCCCCCATTGCCTGGTAGAAGCAAATGGCCATACTCAAGGGTGAAAGATAATATCTCCCATATATATAGCATAAGCAACTAAACTAAAAACCAAACAGTTGGCCTACAGTATAGCACTGGTGACACTTTTGAATAAGAGGATCAGTGAATGAAATGTTAATTTACCAAGAGAGGTCAGCATTAACGTACCAGCCGGTATAATGGAAGGAAGACATCAGCATTGCTAGTTCAGGGCGTGAAAGGGTGCGTTCAATGAAAGATCACCATCTCCGGAAGAAGTGTTTGGCAGTGGTGTAATTTTGTAACTTTGCATCCAATTTCTCTTTGTAAAGCAGATCTGTGAGGTCCCTGTTAATCATGCTAAGCGTGAGGGCAAATGAGGTTGTCCAAAACTTTCATATCGTCCTACGAGCAGCAAGGAGGTATAAGTGGAACCATGGGGTCACCACAAGCATTCCACATTCTGAGGTTATAAAGGCCGTTGTATCACAACTGAAGAGAAGTAGGAGAAGGAGTTTAGGTAGTTCTGTCCTTGTGATGTTATGGACATATTGCAGCGCCTGTTCCCAGAATTTTGATATTATTGTACAGTCCCAAAAGCGAGCTGTGTTCAAGGCTAGACCAGATACTCCAAATGATAAGTCAGTTCCAGCAACAATTGATGAAGCTTTAGGATCCACCTAAACCTCTAACTTCTGGACAGTCAAAGCCACAATCTCAGACAGAAGCCTGCATCAGCTGTTTCCGTTGTTGAAGTATCCCACAATGGGAATGCCATGAGAGCTCAGCTAACATTTTGATGAGCATCCAAAATACAGATTAGAGGCCAAAGAGCAGGGTCACAGACTAGTAGTGTAGGGGTCCCACAGCAAAGTGTAGGAAAGATGAGGACATGCATGTTAAGTGCCCCTGATATTCACAGAAGTCAGATAGTCTCCCTGGTGAAGGAAGGCAATGAAAAATGTGGTGGTTTCCAAGCGGGATTTCTGGATTCAAATTAATACATTTAGAAATTGAGATCCAAGTCGAAATGAAAACCCCTGAAGATGTGTTTTCACAGGAATCGAGGCTATAACAATGATCTAGAATATCTAAAGTGTTCAGTGCAGACTTGCTAAATTGTAGGGTGACAAAGAAAATTTGAAGGGGCAAAGAAGGAAAACAGATTGTAACCCTCGGATACAAAACCCTGCACCACCACCTTCCTCTCCCAACAACTCTTGCTGTGCTATCTTTTCAGAAAGCCTATAACACAACATGAATCCTGTGTCATGGATGTATCATGTATAAATGTATTTAAAAAAACTGTCCTACGTCCAATGCCTTGGATCTTCACCGTCTTTTGACTAGCTACACTGGCCAAAAAAACTTCAGCATCAGACACATAATCCCCCAATAAGTGCTGTAGTTCTAGACACATGCCATTATATCGCTACAGGACTCCGTGATATAGCAGCCACAGGGAAGAACCACAGCACCCAGGCGGGTAAAGATCTAAGGCACAGCAGGTAAGTATTACAACTCTACAAGAAAGCTTCTGATGGATATTTAACAAGTTTCCAGGAGTGCTAAAACTTACTGAAAGCCTGATGAAAAACCAAGACTACTCTTACCTCAATGTCTGTCCCGGAATGCGATGAATTTGGATATTCAAATTTACTCAGAGATCTACAAAAAGAGTAACACTTTCACAAAAAAAAAAAAAAATACAAAGCTTTAACGATTACTATTATCCTATATAACCGCTCTCTTCCCTCTTCCATTTTTATATCTACCAACACCACAACACAACTTCCACTTAAAAAGTATATTTGGAGTCAACACAATTTTTGGTTTTGGATGTAGGGAATTTTTTAAACCTTTTATTGTTTTGTCACTATTCACTCATTAATGGTGATTAATGGTGATTAATCATAACGTCTCATGGCTAAGCATTATTAATCACTTCAGTACCGCACTATAGCCAAAAGATGGCTACAGCATGGTACTAGTTCTGGGCAGGTACCCATAGGCGTCGTCCTCCCAGAACCCTGCCCCCCTAATCACAGCCGCTCTTTATCATGTGATCAGCTGTGTCCAATCACAGCTGATCACATGTAAACAGACTTGCTGGTTATCGTCAGTCATTACCTCACGCGCTGTGTCTGTGTGAGGAAAGGAGTGCCGATAACCAGCAGGCCTGTCAGCACATTGTTTACACTGATATACAGGGCACTGATCATCAGTGTCTGCATTATCATTTATGCCTCATCAGTGCACATCAGTAGTAGTAGTAGTTTTTTTTTTTCTCCACAATTTTCAGTCTTTTTTGCTTGCTTAGCAAAAAATAAAACATCCAGTGGTGATTAACTACCACCAAAAGAAAGCGCTGTCTCAAAAAATGATAATATATCATATGGGTAACAGTGTTACATGGCCGCGCAATTGTCATTCAAAGTGCAACAGCACTGAAAGATGGAAAATTGGCCTGGGCAGGAAGGGTGTAAAAGTGTCCAGTATTGAAGTCATTAAAGTGGTTGAAAACCCTCACAATATACCCAATGAAGTTGCTAGCATTAGATTAAACAAATCCTCCTGCATAAGTTGCACCTGTTTATCTGCAGTCATTTCTTCTGTAGATCAGAAAACGCATGTTGAAAGGATTTCTTTTCAACTCTAGCAGCAGGGGTGGGGATCGGAAGTCTTCACAGAGACTATCTCAGTGAAGAAAGCTGTGGGCCCTGATTGGATGGGAAGAGACATCCCCCTTTAGAGAGTATAAAGAACAAGCACAGCTGTGAACATCAGTCACAGGCTGTGTGCTGAAGCTCTCTCCTCGTCACCTTTTTAACTCGGGAATCGGGAAAATCTGCAAGAAGTGACTCATGCCAATAACAGGGGAACCAGGCAGCAGAGAGAAATCACACTCAGTGCTTTGGAAAGAGGCAAATACACAGTATAGATTGATGTGCTATTTAAATTTTTCATCTCGGAGGTTGAGCCCTGGTTCACATTGGTACATTTTGACATGCGATTTGACATGTCAAATCGCATGTCAAATAGGCAGGATTTGCTGACAATGGCCCCGTCCTAATTGGATCGACGCTGCATTTGCGGTTTTCAAAAAGTAGTTTCTGTACCACTTTCTGCGATTTTGGGATGCGATTTCCATTGACATCTGTGCAGACACCGCCCAGATGTCTGTGAAATTGCCGCCGAAATTGGGACTGACATGCGGGAGTAAAATCGTGCGAGTTCAGCTGAACTCGCACGGCTTCATTCCTGCAGCTTAGTGTGAACCTGGGCTTACAACCACTTTTAAGGCGTGAAATGCATCAAGACTGTCTTGTACTGTAGGGTAGAAAAAAAATGGTTTTAGTCTTCAGATCTACTTTCAAGTGAGACTGTATACCACAGAAGGTTATAGAACATGCAGGCATAACTTAACCATCCTCAGGTATTAGTGCAAGCCACCAAGGCTCTAAACATAAATAGGTGCCTCAGTGTTATGTGTATATGGTGGGGTGGGAAAAGTACATTACAGACACTTCCGACCTCCACTTTAGGGGTGAAACAAATGCAATTGGGCAAGGTTTTCTAATTTCTTTGCCATTTTCCCAGGGGAACTTCAGTCAGTGGTGTCTGTGGGCGACTCTGCGTAGTGTGGCAGTGAATGAAACACAATTCATACTAACAAGAAAAGCTCAATCAAATCAAGCAAATCACAATATGTTTTCCAGTCAAGTTGAAAACCTTACAGAAGTTCCATTTGAATCTCTACAATAAATTTAAATATCAAATTGACAAAGAGGGCTAGTTTTTTTTTTTTGGTTTGATTTGCACTTTATGTCTGCATTAGCTTAAATTATCCCATAGATCATATATTTTGCAACTGACTCCATGTATGCCCCAATACAGAATAATTTATTTTACTGTTAGTAACAATAAAAAAATAATAATCTGAGGCAGGACTATCAGTAAATATAGTAAATCTGTACTTTTCTGCATGCTGCTTCTTTGGCGTAGATCCTTTTGTTTCTGAACATGTGGCTTTTACATCCTGAAATACATAGAATATAAAATAATCATGTTATCAGCAATTAATTAATTTACAACTAAACATTTAGTATTGTAGAACAGATTTTATCGAATACACTCTTTTCAAAAAAGTTGGGACAGAATGCAATAATTTGCAAAACTCATAAACCCATATTTTATACACAATAGAAAACGTATCAAATGTTTAAACTGAGAAAATGTACCATTATAAAAGAAAAAATAAGAAAAAAAAAATAAGTAATTTTGAAATTGATGGGAGCACGTCTCAAAAAAAAATAAAAACAAATAAATTATAAAAAAAAGTCGGAACAGGACCATATTCACCACGGTATAGCATTCCCTCTTCTTTTAACGACACTCTGTAAACGTCTGGGAACTGAGACCAGTTGAGAGAGTTTTGGGAGAGGAATGTTGTTCCATTCTTGCCAGATATAGGATTCTAACTTCTCAACAGTCCTGGGTATTTTTTGTTGCGTTTTTCATTTCGAGACGTGCCAAATATTGTTAGCTGGTGAAAGGTCTGGACTGCAGGCAAGCCGGTTAACCACCTAGACTCTTTTACTACAAAGCCATACTGTTGCCATAGATGCAGTATGTTTTAGCATTGTCCTGCTGAAATATGCAAGGCCTTCCCTGAAAAAGACATCATGGTTGGGAGCATATGCTGCTCTAAAACCTGGATATATAGATCTTTTAGTATTGATGTTAGTTTCATAGTTAATCTGGTTGAAAAAAAAACACAAGTGTATCTTGTTCAACCAATCGAAGGGAAAAAAAATAAATAAAATTATACAATCCTATATATACAATCCTATACCCACAGTTAATCTAGAGGAGGGCAAAAAAACCCCAATAAAAGCATGATCTAATTTGCTCCATTGGGGGGAAAAATTACTTCCTGATCCCCAAAGAGGCAATCGGACATTCAAATTTATCAATAAATATTAGGATCCAGTTATATTATGTGCATCTAGGAAATAATCCAGGCCTTTCTCAATCTACTGAGCTGGCCAGAACCAGTTCTTGAGGGAGACTATTCCACATTTTCACAGCTCTTACTGTAAAGAAGCATTTCCGTATTTGCAGATGAATTATCTTTTTCTCCAGACGTAAAGAGTGCCCCCTTGTCCTCTGATGACCTTAAAGTGACTAACTCAACACCAGGTTCACTATATGGACCACTTCTGTATTTATGCACGTTGATCATATCCACCTTTAACCACTACAGCTCTGGAAGGTTTTACCCCCTTCCTGACCAGGCCATTTTTTGCGATATGGCACTGCGTTGTCTTAACTGACAATTGCATGGTCAAGAGACACTATACCCCAAAAAAATTGATGTTCTTTTTTTTCCCCCACAAATAGAGCTTTCTTTTGGTGGTAGTTAATCAGCTCCACGTTTGTTTGTTTTTTGCGCTATAAGCAAAGATCGACAGTTTTGAAAAAAAAAAAAATTTTTTTTACTTTCTGCTATAAAACATACCCATTATAAAAAAATAAAAAAATAGGATTTTTATAACAGCTTACTTGTAAACTCCTTTTCTTGGAGTACACCATGGGACACAGAGCCATAGTATTAACTTAATGGGTATATAGGCACCTTCATGTGATGGACACTGGTATACCCAATACAGGAATTTCACTCCCTATATAACCCCTCCTCCTACCAGGAGTACCTCAGTTTTTGTAGCAAAGCAATATACTTAAACCCCAAAAGAGGAGAGGGACCTCTGTGTCCCATGATGTACTCCAAGAAAAGGATTTTACAGGTAAGCTGTTATAAAAATCCTAATTTCTTTATCGTACATTATGGGACACAGAGCCATAGTATTAACTTAATGGGACGCCCCATAGCAATGCTATTTGAGGGGAGGGAGACACAACCTGTAGGGTACCCCCAGACTTGAGGACCTATACTGCTGCCTGCAGCACACTGCGCCCAAAGGCGATATCCTCATACCTCCTTACATGCACTTGATAAAACTTGGTTAAAGTATGTACTGAAGACGAAGTTGTGGCCTTACAGATCTAAGCCATGGAGGCATGGTGATACTCTGCCCAAGAAGCACTAATCGCCCTGGTAGAGTGCGCTTTGACTTGAAAAGAGGGAATCTTACCCCTTAAAGTCTAAGTCTGAATTATAACTTGCAACAGTGGATTTCGACGCTGCCTGTCCTTTCTTAGGACCATCTGGCAGAATAAACAAGACTTCAGTCTTCCGAAATCTGAGCAGTCATCTTTAAATAGACTTTGACCGCTCTCACCACATCAAGACAATGTAGTGACTTTTCTTCCTGTAGGGATATTTTAGCTTGCTGTCCTTTATTTTAGCTATAAAAATCTATAAAAATGTGTATCCATTTTAGAATAATATGTATATGTGATGTCTATCAAAAGTTAGTTTCAAATTCTTGTAAATGATATGATTTCCCCGAAATGACGCATGAAGTTTTTTCCTTGTTGACAGTTTCTGTATGAAGAAATCATGTCCTATTTTCGGTGGTTTTTAAACATCTGATATATACGTAATGTCTGTAATTTTAGCATATATTAATGAAAGGGTTGAACTTTTTTTGTGATGTCATTTTGGTTATATAAGTGACCGTCTACGGAAGTAAAAGCAGAACATTCCAGGCATTGACTATTGTGTCATTATTTTCTTACTGGAATGATCTCCGGGCCTAATTGGGTTTGAAAGAACACTCTAGGCAGATATTTCAGACGGAGGTTCACTTGCTCCTAGAACAAGATCGTTAACCCCCCCCTATCAGCATTGGTGGCAGCGTGTGGGGCGGTCATTATTCATGGGATGATCATCATCCAAGTTTCTAAGTCCGGTAAGTTGATCTAATTAATATTATTTCTCTTGCCGTGACTATTAGTTTAAAAGACCGTTTCCCTATATGGGGTTAACAGAAGATGTAGTGTTAAAAACATTTATGTAAATGTATGAACCTCGGTAGAAGTCCGTTCGGGTGACAAAACAAAGGGCTCTGAGTAGTCCAAAGGGCTCTGAGTAGTCCAAGGGGTTCTGAGAAACTCAAAGTAATATAATACAGTACTGTAAGAAGTTTTATAAAGATATCTGATAGAGTGTCCCGGAAAAACCCAAACCTCTTTTTGCTTACCTTATCTATCGCTTACGCTTAGATTTTATATATAAAAATAAGATAAGATAATCTGTACGTGTATTGTGTGGATTTTGTCGGACGCTGCGAGGTGAGGTGGCGTTCACCACTGTATTGTTATGGGTCAATTATCAGGGAAGAAGATTCCCCCTCCAGATGCAGGAGAGACGTGTAAAATGTTATGTAGCCAGAATATGTGGAACTGATTATGTGTATATTAACCCTTGGGTAGATAATCTGGCGGGATGGACTGAAGACATGAGGAGTAGTGACCCGTTTCCCCGACAGGGTCAGAATGACATTTTTCACATGGACATGGTCAAGGGACTTTGCTTAGGAGATAGGGAAGCTTTCCCATATTATACGGGAGACCCCCAATGGGATAAGGAATATATGAGGAAAGGTGGGGAAAATTGGTTATTGTATGTCCCCTACTGGTATGAGAGAGCGGATAAGAAAATAAGAAAGAAAAGTCCAAATCCAAGGGACAAGGAAGCTCTGGGTTTACATGCTTGTGAGAAGAGACTTAAATCAGATTCCCCGTCCTTAGTTCCATGTGCACAAGCTCCCCCAGTTGCTCCCCTAGTTGCTCCGTCACCATCACCTTATATACCGCAGCCAAATAGGGGATCACCAAAACAAATATACCCCTCGTTCTCAAAAGAGGACATTGAGTTTTTGGCTGCAGTTGCAGCAGTTTGTCCATTTGAGAATAGAGTGTCACCTGCAGAGGCACCTGCTCTCCCTGTATCCGTTCCACAGCAGGGTGCAGTGGTGGGTCACGCACTGTCTGTGGTCTTACTAGAGT
This sequence comes from Lithobates septentrionalis, assembly GCA_037952835.1. Classification (NCBI taxonomy): domain Eukaryota; kingdom Metazoa; phylum Chordata; class Amphibia; order Anura; family Ranidae; genus Lithobates; species Lithobates septentrionalis. The sequence goes on from JBBDGP010000244.1 coordinate 1,485,255, forward strand.
CACAGGTTGCTGTCCTATCCGATCAGCCACTGCCTATAGTTTTACAAATGCAACAGCCGATTGGTGCTGCCTCCTCCACAATGGATGAGGAGTTACCTGAAAAGACACCTGCGGGGGAACATAAAATAAAGATGCCCCGTGGACCCTATAGGGAGGACCCTGCTCAGACCAGGAGTACAACTCAGAAGTTAAAGCAAGCTGCAGAGGGTGAGATCACACAACACGTAGTTTTTAAAACAAATAGCTGACAGGAAAAAAACAGAAGAAAAAGAGGAAGTAGCTACGCAGCTAGCAATGCAAAGTTTTCCTTTTCTAACTGTCGGTGACGTTCTGGTGATAAAATGTATCGATATTGAAGATATCAATCGTATTGTCAAACATTGCCCCAAACCTTCCACATCAGCTTTGGGGGCAATAGCTTATTTAAAGAAAGCTTGTAAGGGTAGAAATTATACACAGGAAGATATAAGGATTATTATAGATAGTTTGGTGGGAATGACCTCTCCTTGGGATTGGACTAAAGTGCCCACCATAGATGTCCTAGAGGCACCCACTACCAAGGCAGAGGCTTATTCACTAAACACTGTTGAAGGAAGGAACCTTATGTGGGAAGAGCTAGAGAAGGAAATGAAAAGAGTTTTCATTAACAAGTCGTCACTCCCTACTGCAGTAGCTTGCAAACAGAAATCATCAGAGTCAGTGTTGGAATGTTGGAAAAGATTTCAGGAGGTCTGGACACAAGATGCCGGACTTAATACTCAGGATGGAATGCACAGTCTTTTAATACAGACTTATCTTAGCAACCTGACTCCTAAATATGCACTCATTGTGAGACAGCAGATTTCAGATTGGGCTACAAGAAGTATGACTGACTTTCAAAAAAAATTGACTGAAAAAGAGGCCGCGGGGTGTTTTGACATCCCCAAGCAAACACCAGCACCGATACATTACCAGGATAATTTCCCAGGAAATCAAAGGGGAAACTTTTATAAGAAAAGGGGACAGGATAGAGGGGGTTATAGAGGTGGATATAGGGGAAGAGGACAGCCACAAAGAGGGGACTTCCAGCAGAGGCAACCTAAGAAAGGGTGTTTTAATTGTGGGGACCCCGGACATTGGAAAGCTCAATGCCCCTGGTATGACCGAGAGTGTACAAATTCAGGGCCACCAGCTGCACCTACTCCCCCTCAGGCACCACCCTCAGTACAGCAGCAGCATGGTGTTAAGTACCCCATTTCTTGGAAACAACAGCAGTCACAATGAAGCTGCCCAGAAGGTAGTATCCCGGGCATTTCCACTTGTCTCTCATTCTTATCATGAACAGCCTATAATTTCATTGCTTGTAGACGGGCATGAGGTACCATTTGTGCTTGATTCTGGAGCGACATGCAGTACCATTAGCAAGGATTTTCATAGGGGAGAGGTTGTGGATGTTGAGCCTTCAATGGGAATAAATGGGATACTCACCAAAACTTTTAAAACACACCCGCTTTCACTAAGCACCCGTACTGGTGCTGATTGTAATCTGCAACATTGTTTCAGAATTATTCCTGATTGTCCCGTGAGTCTCTTGGGAAGGGACTTGCTGGGAAAATTGGGCATTACAATGAAAATTACTGCAAAAAGGAGGAATATATGTAAAATCTGACAGGGTTCACCTTTTTCATCGCTCTCACACCCAGAAGAGGAAGATGTCAAATTGAGTGAGGAGGGAGTATGGGCAGTGAATCCTTTTGATGTAGGGTTCATTTCCTGTACGCCCTATAAAGCCACTTTGAAACCAGGAGCTTTACCTGTGTATCATAAACAGTACCCCATATCCAGAGAAAAAGAAGAGGGTATAGAGCCCATTGTGGAGGATTTCTTGAAGAAAGGTATTTTAAGAGAAATCATTTCTCCTTACAACACTCATATCAATCCTGTTAAAAAGCCGAATGGCAGTTACAGGTTTGTACAGGACCTTAGGGCCATAAACAACTTAGTGGTACCAATTGCCCCAATAGTGCCTGATGTGCCATCATTGCTCACCTCCATACCATCCGATGCTGAGTATTTTTCTGTAATTGATCTCTCAAATGCGTTTTTTTCAATTCCAGTGGACGAGGAAACACAGCCACTCTTTGCCTTCCGATTTAAAAATCGGACGCTGACCTGGTGTAGATTGCCCCAGGGCTATATAGACTCACTTTTTGTCTATTCTATTGTCCTCCAAACCACTCTTAGAGCTTGGACACCTGAACATGGTTCAGTCTTGCTGCAGTATGCGGATGATCTGCTACTCTGCAGCTTGACAAGGAAGGCCACCCTGGAGGATGGGAGAAATCTTTTGAAATGTCTTTTTGAAAGTGGTCATAAAGTGTCAAAGAAAAAGTTGCAATGGTGTCAGAAAACAGTTGAATATCTAGGGTTTGTTCTCACAAAAGGAGAAAGAAGAGTCAGTCATAAAAGAGTTACGGCTCTGATGGGTCTGCCCCGCCCACTCAACAGGAAGGACATGCTCACCTTCCTAGGTATGATTGGTTACTGCCGCCAATGGATACCTGACTGCTCTTACTATGACAATCTCCTGAGACAGGCCACAGGTTCAGATATGCCAGACTGTGTTAAATGGACAGATGAAATGTGTAATGCTTTTGTGTATTTGAAAAATGCTATGGTAACAGCTCCAGGACTCGGCCTTCCTAAATATAATGTGATGTTTTATTTGTATGCCAGGGAAAATTGTACAACTATGGCAGGTGTCCTCGCTCAGGAGCATGGAGGCAAGCTTCGCCCTGTTGCTTTTTTTTCAAAGGTGGTACCAGTACCAGTTCAGGGCATGCCCGCATGTTTCAGAGCTTTAGCATCTTGTGCTATGTTGGTTGAAATGGCTGCAACTTTCACTTTGGGCCATGATACTACTTTGTATACTACTCAGAATGTGTCCACATTACTGAGAAATATACATACGCAACATATGTCCGCCCAAGGGTTGAGCGGCTATGAGGTGATACTGTTGTAAACTCCAAAACTGCATATTAAATATGCTTCCCCTAATGCAGGCCCAGCTCCAATTTTAAATGCCCTGCTAGGATTAAAAGGAGAGCAGGATGAAGTGGTGCCACAACATAACTGCACCAACCTCATCCACCAAGACACATCTCCCAGACCTGACTTGTCCCCTACTGCTTTGCCAAATGTGCAAAATGTGTATGTGAATGGATCTTGTTCTAGGCCAAATGATCACACATATCATGCAGGATATGCGATTGTGCAACTTCCAGATGTTATACTTGAGGCCAAACCTATCCCATATCAGTCAGCACAAGCTGCATAATTGATTGCTCTCTCCAGGGCATGCCAAATATTTGAGGGTCAAGATGTAAACATCTACACTGACTCCAAATATGGGTTTGGCGTGGTATATGATTTTGGCGTCATATGGAGTAGGCGTGGCTTTATTGCAGCTGATGGAAAAAGCATCTCTCATTCCTCTCTGGTAGTGTCATTGTTAAAAGCTATTCAGTTGCCTAGAACTATTGCCATAATACCTTGCAGAGCACATACAGGCCAACAAACGGAAGTAGTTAGAGGAAATGCTCTAGCTGATTTAGCAGCCAGACAAGCAGCTATCTCTCAACCAGCTCAAATCCAAATGCCAATGTTACAGCCTGAACTACCTTGTTTTGACCATGTACTGTCTGACCTACAAGATTATGCCTCAGAGGCCGACATGAGAGATTGGGAAAAAGTAGGTGCACAAATAGATCCAAAAACAGGACTTTTGTGCAAAGAGGGGAAGGTATGTATTCCAATGGCAAGTGCATCACTTTTTATTGCCCAGTATCATGGAATAGGTCACAGAGGCTGGAAGGCAACTTGTGAGTTACTAGGCAAGGATTTTTACATTTCAGATCTCCCCTGGTCCCCTGATATATCCCAGTACACCTTTCACCCACCTACAAGTTGATTTCACACACATGCCCAAGTTAGGGAAAAGACAGGAATATCTTTTGGTAGTCGTGGACATGTTTTCGAGATGGGTCGAAATTTTTGTAACTACAAAGGAAGACGCAGAAACAGTAGTAAAAATTCTCACACAGGAAATTATTCCTCAATGGGGATGCCCACTTCAGATAAACTCAGACAGAGGTCCTGCATTCACCTTAAAAGTATGTCAGGACTTGGTACATTCACTCCAAATAGAATGGAAGTTTCACATTCCATATCATCCCCAAAGTTCAGGGATGTGGAAAGGGTAAATAGGACCGTGAAAGATAAAATAAGGAAAGCCACAGGAGGAATTTTGGCCATTGAAAGAGCTTTCTCCCAGCGGTTTTGGCCGAGATAAAAAGTACTCCCTCTAAAACTACAGGCTACTCTCCTTTTGAAGTGTTGATTGGTCGTCCCTTTCCCACTCCCTGGGCCAGAGCACCTCTTATGATAGAGCAGGGGGAATTGGATCTAGTACAGTCAGAGTATGTGAGGAAACTAATTAAAACTTTGGATACAGTTGAGAGAAATGTTGCTCGCACCTCTCCTTTTTCTTCACAGGGACCTACCCACCCTTTTAAAGTAGGAGACACGGTGGTGGTCCAGCAGTTGAACAGAAGCAAGAAACTGGAATATCCTTTTGGACCTCCTACTACGGTGATTGGAGTGACCAGAACGGCTATCCTGGTGGAGAATTGCCAATCCGGGATCCATGCCAGCCGAGTGAAAAAGGTTGCCCAAAGCCCCAAGAGCAGGAAGGAGATCTTAAACACAGGAGGCCCCCAAGCAGAAGTCCAAGCAGATGAAGGAGAAGTTCCTGGAAAAGCAGGTCCGGCCAGAGAAGATGACCTCGTTTATTCCACCACAGACTTCTGGCAAGGCATTCTGCCTCCTGTTCCTGATCACCCTGATGGTGTTCCCGCCCATTTGGATCATCACTAAGTGTATCTACTACCCTGAAGATTTGGGTGCCATTAAAAGTATTTGTGGGAACACACATACACAGAAAAACTTTACAGTGATACAAGTTAGAAATAAGAGAGACATTGAAGATAATTTTGCTGATAAAATGCTTTTGTTAAAATTTAAATATGCTTATGCTCGGAAATCAGGATTTCAAAAATGTTGGATCTGTAGTAAACTGCACCCTAGCACTGTTAGGATACCCTTAATGGCTATACCTTTAAATATTACTCCCCTATTGAGAGAAGAGATTCTCCTTGACCTTTTGAATGTCAGCAGAACTAATGACACCATTTCCTTTCACATCATCAATAGAAGTCATAATCCTACCTGGTGTTTCAATTTAGGGAATTCTACTAGAAATGCTCATACCTGTAGTCAGTCGGTTTTGAACATTTCTAATCGCTATGCCCCTAGTGGGAAGTCTTGTTCTTTATATCAAACACACCACGATGAGGTCAGAGTACGGGCTGATTTTAAAAAGATTCTTGCCTCTAAAGATGATAGTAGTAAACCTGTACAGCATTTGTTTCAGGTTTTAGCAACAGTTACAGCAGTAGATCAAGAGACTGCTGTGAATATGCCCTTCTTGTTTGGTAACCACAATTATGATTGTTGTGGAAAGACTTGTTATCCCTGGATTCCACAAGAGGTCCAGGGCTGGTGTTACCTGGCCTCACTGGTGCCCATAATGGGGGTGATAGGTGGTAGTGATGGGAGTCATTTACTTGAAGCTAGTATACACCCAAGGTATCCATTAAAACATCGTAACAAGAGAGAGTTATTCCTTGAGAAGGATATGGCCTGGGCATTGTTCCCTTCCTGGACAGGATGGGGAATAGATTTGATGAAAAGGTTAAATAATTATTCAGGAATTATTGATGAGATGATGGAAAAGAATTCTGATGACATATCTAAACTTAATGTTGAAACTAGGGCTATAAGAAAACAACTAGAATTGCATGACTTAGCCATTGAAAGAATGAGTTCAGCCCTTACAGGATTATGTGAAATGACTGAGGATTATGAATGTTGTACTTGGGTACACAATACCAGTATAGAGGTACCAGATTATTATGATGTGATAGCTCAGCATAGAAAAGAGGTGGCCAAGCTGCAACAAGAGGCTCACAACATAGCCCAGACCTGGAGTCCTTTTGGAAATATTGATTTTGGATTTGGAGGGATATTCTCTTGGATAAGGGATATTGCCATAATTTTAATCATTATTGTGTTCTTTTTCCTTTTCCTTTATCTTGTGTACAAGCTTATTATGTGCCTTATTAATAGGGCCACTCACATTTCAGATCCCTCATCTCCCAATAAAACTTATCTCAGTATGTATTATCAGAAGCAAGCTGCGAATACCACCATGATAAGGAAGTGAGATCATACATATATATATACATATATGATCAAAGAGGGGATTGTAGGGATATTTTAGCTTGCTGTCCTTTATTTTAGCTATAAAAATCTATAATAATGTGTATCCATTTTAGAATAATATGTATATGTGACGTCTATTAAAAGTTAGTTTCAAATTCTTGTAAATGATATGATTTCCCCAAAATGACGCATTACGTTTTTTCCTTGTTGACAGTTTCTGTATGAAGAAATCATGTCCTATTTTCGGTGGTTTTTAAACATCTGATATATACGTAATGTCTGTAATTTTAGCATATATTAATGAAACGGTTGAACTTTTTTTGTGATGTCATTTTGGTTATATAAGTGACTGTCTATGGAAGTAAAAGCAGAACATTCCAGGCATTGACTATTGTGTCATTTTCTTACTGGAATGATCTCCGGGCCTGATTGGGTTTGAAAGAACACTCTAGGCAGATATTTCAGACGGAGGTTCACTTGCTCCTAGAACAAGATCATTACCCCCCCTATCACTTCCCTGGAACATGGTTTTGTAAAAAAAATATGGCAGGACAATATCTTGGTTCAGGTGAAAACCAGAGAGCACTTTTGGCAAAAAGTTTGGAACAGGGCGCAACACCACTCTGTCCTCATGAATAATCAAGTATGGCACTTTACAAGAAAAAGCAGCCAATTCCGAAACCCTCCACCAACTTCCTTGTCAGAAGGGAATATATTGTATCGGTTTAAATGGCTGTTTTTGTAACACTGACAAAACTAAGTTCAGGTCCCAAGGGTTCAAAGGTGATCTAACTGGTGGATTAATCCGCATCACCCCTTGCATAAAACCCCAGACTAAAGAATGTAGCAAGCGGTCTTTGAAATAAGACCGATAAAGCTGAGACTTGGCCCTTAATAGTACTCAAGGCCAATTTCATCTCTACCTCTAATTGTAGAAAGGCAAGAATTCTGCCTATGATATATCTCCGTGGGTGCCAACCCTTGGATTCACACCAGGAAACATAAGCCCTCCAGACTCTATAATATGTAGTTCTGGAAGCTGGCTTCCTTGCATTAATCAAGGTAGAGATAACTGACCTGAAAAGCCCACGTTTCTTCAGAATGTGGGTTTCAATAGCCAAGCAGTTAAATTTAGCGTTCGTGAGGTAGGATGGAATATCGGCCCCTGTGAGAGTAGGTCTGGCCCTAGTGGAAGGGACCATGGATCCTCCACTGCCATCTTTATGATTTCTGCATACCATGACTTTCTGGGCCATGTTGGTGCTACCAGAATTATCAGCTTTCTTTCCAGCTTGATCCTGCAAAAAAGTCGAGGCAGCAACTGAATAGGGGGAAATTCATAGATCAGTGAGAACTAATCCCACGGGGTCACCAACGCATCTGTTCCGCATGTGGGTGGATCCCTTGTCCTGGACACAAAGTTGACTAACTTCATGTTGAATCTGGACGCTAGAAGATCTACGTCCGGAGTCCCCCATCTTTGGCAAACAGCCCGAAAAATGTCAAGGTGAAGAGACCATTCCCCGGGAATAACGGCTGGCGACTCAGGTAGTCCGTCTGCCAATTATCTACTCTCTGAATGAAAACTGCGGATACGCACAGAACATTCCTTTCTGCCCAAGTTAGAATATGGTTCACCTCTGTCTGCGCTGCAAGACTCTTGGTGCCCTCTTGGTGATTGATATAGGCCACCGCTGTGGCATTGTCGGATTGGATCCTGACAGGACAATCCCGTAACCTGGAAGTCCAGGCCTTCAGAGCCAGACACACTGCCTGAATCTCTAGGATATTGATGGGCAAGGTTCTTTCGGCTCTTGACCACTGTCCCTGGACAGTTGTCTTCTCTAGTACTGCTCCCCAGCCTCAAAGGCTGGCATCTGTCACTACCACTTTCCAGATAAAAGGTCTGAAGGATTTTCCTTTCAGCAGATTCTGGGTTAGTAACCACCAACTGAGGCTTTGGGACACCCTTGAGGACAGCTGCCATGTCAAGTCTAAAGCTTGAATTGTTTCGTTCCAAGCAAACAGGATACTGTTTTGTAACAGTCTCGAATGGAACTGGGCATAGGGAACCGCTTGGAATGAAGCCACCATCTTTCCTAGCAACCTCATGCAAAGGTGAATGGAAGGATCGCCTTTTGACCTGACCATCTGCACCAGCTCTCTTATGGAGTTGATTTTTCCCTGAGGCAAGAACACCTTTTTCTGGGCTGTGTCTATGATCAGACCCAGGTATTCCAGCCTTTTTATCGGTTTTAAGGAAGATTTTAAGGAAGATTTCTCTAGGTTTAGAATCCAACCCAAACTTTCCAGGTAACTGGTTGTAATGCGCACGCTTTGCTCCAAACGAGCCACCGACTGGTCTTTTAGCAATAGATCGTATAGGTACGCCAAGACTGTTATGCCCTGTGCCCTTAACCTGGCTATAGGTCAGGCCAGAACTTTTGTAAACACCCGGGGTGCTGTAGCTAGCCCGAAGGGCAAGGCTACAAACTGGAAATGCTGCTGTTCTACCTCGAACCACAGAAACCTTTGGTGATTGGGAAATCTAGGAACATGCAGATATGCACCCCTGATGTCGATAGATGCCAGAAGTTCTTCTCCTTGTAGGATAGAAACCACTGACCTGATCGACTCCATGCAAAAGGAGCGGATCTTCAGGAACTGATTTATAGATTCTTTAGATCTAGAATGGGTCTGACATCTCCATTCGGTTTTGGTACTGTAAAGAGGTTTGAATAAAACTCCAAGCCTTGCTCTACTGTGGGGATCTGTATGATCACCCCTGAGCCATTAATCTGTCTAGTGCCTAAAACAGAGATTGCCTTTTCCCTGGATCTTTGGGAACGTTTGACCTCAAGAAACGAGAAGGTGGAAAGTCCTGAAATTCCAGCTTGTACCCCAGAGTTAGATGACCCATCTGTCCTGAATTTCCTCTTGCCAGACTTCTGAAAACTGCAGAAATCTTCCCCCCACCCTGGCAAGGGGGGGGGGGCACCTCTTCATAATGAGGCTTTAGGATTCTGCTTTGCAGGAAAATCCTGAGGTTTTCCTCTAGAGTCGGACGGCGGAGGCCCCTGGCGCAGGAGAAAGAGCCCGTTTAAATGAAGGGCATTTATACTTTGTTTTGATGTATTTGTCCCAATCATCCCCAAATAGCCAATTCCCATGAAAAGGGAACTCAGTCAGGAGCTTTTTACATTCCCCCAGTTAAATACCCCCGACAAAAATATCTCTCTGGACATGTAACTTGTCAAATTCACAGGCAGGCTGGGCTTCAAGCAGTTTATCCCCAGCAAAAGGACCTGATATGGGGTTAAGCTCTACAAAGTGACTGAGCCACAGGGTACATCTACGCCTTCCTGGTGTACCAAGGGAAGGACACCCAGCTGCATCCCCCTAATAGCCCAGAGTACATTGGAGCCAGCGGAAAAGTTGTTTGGGAGCTTGTCCATCCTTTCTTGAAAAGGCTTACTATCTCTATGTGGATAATTACTATAAGAGCTTGCCCCTCTTCTGCATTCTTCACCGGAGGAAGACTCCAGCATGTACAGCGAGAGCCAATAGGAAGGACTTCCCACAGAGGCTCATTAACGAAAGACTACGACGAGGGGAGACGGCATCTTTGTGAAATGGTGAGATATTGGCTATCAAGTGAAGGACAGACGAAACGTCTACATGCTCTGATCGATTCATAAGGACACCTACGTAATCCCCATAAGAAACGGTCCAATCCTGAAACCAGCATGTGTCCATAATTATAATTTGTTCATGGGGGAGTCGACTTTAACCGCTTGCCGACCGCCTCACATACATTTACGTCAGCAAAAGGGCTCGTACAGGCAAAATCACGTTCCTGTACGTTCCCCTTTAAGAGGCGGCCAGCGGGGGCACGCGCCCGCGGCAAGCTCCGTGAGTCGGGTCGCGGGTCCCTCGGACTCGATCGCCGTGGGCATACCCGCGAACGCCTCACGGAGAGGACGAACGGGGAGATGCTGTTGTAAACAGCATCTCCCCGTTCTGCCTAGTGACAGTGTCACTCGATCTCTGCTCCCTGTCATCGGAGCAGAGATCAGTGACGTCACACTTACAGCCCATCCCCCTGACAGTTAGTAATCACTCCCTAGTACTGATTTAACCCCTCCCCGCCCCCTAGTGGTTAACCCCTTCACTGCCAGTGTAATTTATACAGGAATCAATGCATTTTTATTGCACTGATTGCTGTATAAATGACAATGGTCCCAAAAATGTGTCAAAAATGTCCGATGTGTCCGCCATAATGTTGTAGTCACGATAAAAATCGCTGATCGCCGCCATTTAAAAAAAAAAATTTTTTTAAATAAAAATGGCAAAAAACTATCCCCTATTTTGTAAACGCTATAACTTTTGCGCAAACCGATCAATAATCGCTTATTGCGATTTTTTTTACCAAAAATATGTAGAAGAATACGTATCGGCCTAAACTGAGGTAAAAAATTGTTTTTTTATATATTTTTGGGGGATATTTATTATAGCAAAAAGTAAAAAATAATGCGTTTTTTTCAAAATTGTCGCTCTATTTTTGTTTATAGCGCAAAAAATAAAAACCACAGAGGTGATCAAATACCACCAAAAGAAAGCTCTATTTGTGGGAAAAAAAGGACGTCAATTTTGTTTGGGTGCAACGTCGCACGACCGCGCAATTGTCAGTTAAAGCGACGCAGTGCCGAATCGCAAAAAGTGCTCTGGTCAGGAAGGGGGTAAATTCATCAAATGATTGAACCCTACCTTCCCACAATAAAAACTCACCACGGGTATAAAAAAAGTCTCCATTAATTTTTTCAGTTTGGCCATTTATATTACTTACATATTTACGGTAACTCTACCGAGACCCCCCGTATCCTACCTTCATTAGTGATCTCCGCCCTTTTGTACCCGGAAGGCCCACCAGAAAGTATTCGCTCTGATGAGCAGCCTCCACAAATGTCACTTTTCTGAGAGACTCCCCCGCCACGAAACAGGCCGAAAACGTCAGAAGTAATGCCGGGTGTGCTCCAGAGGAGAAGTTAGAACAGACACCCCGTATTATTGTCCCCAATGTCCTTCCTAACCAGGCCTCTGTATAGGTGAGTATTTCCGTGTTACCATACTTCTCTACATTATTAGTGAAGTATGGTAAATGTAATTCTCAATTACTGTCATTTACCTCCACACCCCTTATTCCACTGCAATAAACTGCATACCGCTGCCTTCTACAGGACTGGCCCTGGCCTGTAATATGACCACGCTTCTGCCTAACTATAACATATCTCTGCCTGCTCTGAAACTAACCCTGGACTGTCTATTGACCACGTTTTTTGCCTGCCTCTTGGACTGATCTTTTACCCCGCTACTGGAGTAGTGGATTCATAACACAGGGGTCTCACATATGTGAGGGGCTTCAGAATTGTTTTTCTGAATGAAGAAAACTAATCTTTTGGTTTTCTCATTCCTGGATTAGGGTCTGGAGACTGGAAGCTTCAAAAGAGATTTGGGTGGGAGAAGCCTCTACCCCCGTCCCCATTCTTTCCTGGCCTGCTACCTGTGCTATGGTCCATGTCAGTAGCACCAACTTTTGAAGATTGAGTACCCAGTCAAATCTTTACAATGTCTGAACCGTGAAGTCTACATTGTGCTGCAGTTGTAGAGCCGACTGTTCTCTGAGCAGCAGGTTGTCCAAATTTCCCTGAATAAGGACCCCCTGGACCCTCAAAACACCCAGAATGGGAGCCAGAAACTTTGTGAACACTCGAGGGGCAGTGGCCTGACTGAACAGCAAGGCCACAAATTGATAATGTTGATTGGAAAGAAGTGGAAGAAAAGTGGAGAAACTATTGGAACATGCAGACGGCAAGGGGGTCAACTGGCAACAGGAAGTCTCCCGGTTTTAGCGAGGCTACCAATGTCCACACCAGTTCTTCTAAAAACTAATTAAAGAAACCTGATTTTTTTAAGCCCAAGATTGGTTGAACATTGCCATCTGGTTTTGGGACCGTACAGAGATTTGAGTAAGACCTGCAAAACCTTTCAGCCACTGGAACCGGACTGATCACTCCCTGCGAAAGAAGGTGACCAAACGAATGAAAACGCAACAATATTTTTAGCAGATTGATAGAAATATTTGAATGCATAAAGCATGGAGGAGGAAATGATCAGAACCCCAAATTGAAGCCCCAGGAGACCGTGCCACAAACCAAACTATCTGCTACTTCCTCCCTCTGTGCTTCTGCGAATGCCAGTAACTGTCCCCCCACCCCGTCAAGCAAGAGTGCCCCTTCATAGACAGGTAGCCTTACGAGTCTGACATTGCAGACTTAGGGGGATAGAGATTCAGATGTACGATGTATAACCTACAAGTTCGGTGCTTACCCTTCTTCCTAAGAGAAAGAGGAACTTTTTCCTCCCAAGATCTTCAGAATATATATGTCTAAATCTGCCCCAAGCAAGTGTTCCCCATGGAATGAGAAGCTTGCCAACAACTTTTTGCAGCTCTTAAGGCAAAAAAAACTCTACACATGTGAATGCATAACAGCCCCAGGCAAAAGATCTGCTGGATAGAATCTTTTAAGGCATCTACTGCAAAATAAAGGGCTCCAGGCATACCCTCAATTGGAACCTCCTCAGTACCTGCAGAGTACTTCTTAACCAGGCACTTTACCCGGCCTTTAGGACTCTGACAGACACCGATGGCTGCCACAGCCGGCTGCATAGTTGCCCCCACCAAAGAGAAAGATGCCATCAGCAAGGTCACCAATCTCTTATCTGCTGGATCCTTGAAGACCTGAACATCCTCTACCAGACAAGTTAGATTGCTGGGTCCTTGAAGATGTGAACATCCTCTACGGGGCATGTTAAATTCTTGTTAAGACAAGAAACCGCAGCACACACCATCCCCTAGTAAATTTTTCCTCCATCAGATTAAGCTGCTCAAAACACCCTGTCAGGATAAGCACACTCTGCAAAAATTAACTACTCTAAATGGGGGTGTAATGGGAGCGACTGGGCCACTTGAGGCAACCACCACAAACCCAGCGGTGGACACTTTGGAGCTCTAGATTAATCACATCTAACTCCGATCGGTCCACCTCTGATAATGACCTCACAAAAGCTTTCTAAACCTGTGAGACATTCTGACCCTGGAAATCCACAGGCTTAGAATCCTTTAGCTGGGGATGAGGAGTCAACCAAATCAGATTTTCCTCAAGCACCACATTATCCGCCTCTTCCTCCATGTACGCCCATTCCCTCTCCAACAACACAGGGGAAACAGGAGAATGAGGCCATCTGTGTTTACTTTTGCTGCAACTAAAAGAGGCCAGCATGTTAATGCAGACGCCAAGTCCTTCTTTGTTACATACAAAGTCCCTTCAGTAGCCACCAGATCAAACATACATAGGGGATCTGAACCACACACTATAGCTAACCCTTCAAAAGAACCTGCACCCATGGGACTTTGTTCAGTGTCTTCCAGACCTGCTGGTGATGACCACGTGCCCCTCCCATCTGTTCTCCAACCTTCCCGCTTTCTATTAGACATTGCAAAATTACTAAGATCTGTGCTTAAACAGGCTGTCTTTAAACAAATAAAACAGCTCAGATGATACTTGAATACACAGACCGATATATGGTAACCCTGGGAGACCCACTCCAGCTGCCAGTGCAGTGTCCTTTCCCTCTGCTAGGTGTACTTGTGTAAGCCAAAGAAAGCTGAAAAATACACCGCACTGTGCCTCTGTGATAATGCCCAGGCTGTCATCACAAAAAAATGCTGCGTTGATGCTGCCCAGCCATCTCCACTAACCATATAGCTGCCATCATCTACTTGAGGCCATGGTTTCTGCTTTGGGTTTGCGCCCTAGCACATGTGAATGCTTATGCACACTCCTGTACAGCTGTATACTTTCTAGGGTGTCAGCCTAGTAGGTGAAAAGGGATGCAATATGATAGCAGGGAAAATACATTACAGGTACCAAGTTTTCCAGCCAAGCAGAAGAACTTACAGAGAACCAACCAGCACCACCATCTAGAGGGGAAAAAAAAAAAAGAAGGAAAGAACAGGCAGCAATAATGACAGTAAAATCGGGAGTGAACTCTCTGGGACTGAAGCTACCGAGCACTTAATACTCCTGCTGCAAGATCTGATCACAAAAAAACATGATCCAAATTTCACCCAACATGGCGGCAATGTCTGGCCAGACCTTCACAGACTGATTCCCATACCCTGAGGTTTACTGACCTGGACCTGTCTAGCACCACGCCTTGGGGAATACTTCTGTACAGGGTTCTGTATCTGCAGGGTCCAATGCAGAAAGGTCACATTACAGGCAATTCCCATGTTTTTCCATCTTCATCAGAGCAGGTCCTGGTACCATCCATCTCAGTGCCATAGCTGCAGGAATGGATCTGGAACACCAATCCCTTGATCTCTACAGGAACCATTGAGAATCTGGCAATGCTGTTCAGAAATCTGCACAACAGTGGCCATCACCTTCTGACACTGGCAAAAAAACTGATGCTTTTCTTTGGAGGTGGGAGTTATATATATAAGGGAGGACGTCCTGTCTTTGTTTGCCAGTGTTCATTCACCCATAGGTGGCGCACAACCCAGGTAGTTCTGTTTAATAAAAAGTGATACTAAAGTCTTGTTTTTTTTTTTGTTAAAAATAACAATCATGTCATACTTACCTGCTCTGTGCAGTGGTTTTGCACAGAGCAGCCCAGATCCTCCTCTTCTCAGGTCCCTCTTCTGCACTCCTGACCCCTCCCTCCTGTTGAGTGCCCTCACAGCAAGTGGCTTGTGTCCATTCAGACACAGAGCCACAGCCCGGCCCCCTCTCCTCATTGGCTCACTGACTTTGATAGTTTTGGCTGGATTTGGGCCTTAAAGAGAGATAGCACAGACACCTTTTAAAACTTTAGTCTTCAAGTAATAATTTAAGATGGTTCTAAAAGCTAAGGTTTTTTTTACCTTAATGCATTTTCAACTGTTGCTCCCCTCAATCCCCCATCTAAAATACTTACCTAAACCTGATCTCAATTCAGCGCTGTGCCCAAGAGTGGCACCTCTCTCCTCTCGCTCACGGAGGAAACAGCAGGAGCCATTGTGGTCAATAAAATCAAGTGAGGAGGGAGCGGGGGGTGGAAAAAATGGCCTTAGGGTTATTTTAAAACTGTAATTAAGAAAAAGCAGCTGCTCACAGATTTCATTACGTCCTTTTTAAAAGCTACAAACCTTAGGTGTATGATCCATATTCCTCTTCAAGACAGGTGACAAAACCACCCTGGAATTAAACAAAGATACACTTTGTTAAATTAGATTTGTATTCTTATGTCAAGATTACAGTTACATTTAACTTTGTCAATAGGAAATATGATCGCTGAAAAGATTGTTATTAAGATAAACACATACTTCAACTGATATGTATGCTTATTTAAACTTCTAGTCTAAACCATACAGAGAGTATGAAATTCCTATTTTTTTTCCTTATCCATAGGAGCAACAAATGAAGATCTTACCTTTGGGACATCCAGAAGCAGTCCAACTAAGGAATGGACAACAGCAAACAACTGCCAACAGGTCCAATGTGCCCTGGTGGTCAACATGCAAAACTCTCTCAGACAGTTTCTCTGAGAGAAAAGAATAAGAGAGAATATTGACCAGGTTGGGATGCAAAACATGAGATCTAAATGACACAAGGGATGGAACAAGGTCCAGGTAGTCTGGGAGACACTAAAGGTGCTGAGGTAGGTCTGCTAATCTTTAGGGTAAGACAGAAGGTTAAAAAGGTGATAAGCTAATCGGCCAGAGACAGGCTCATCCATTTAAATTTTTTGTATAGAATTTAATTTCCCCCCGGCCAAACTGTCTGTCATCTACCCTACAGTTTTGGCACCGTTTGCACACACTGGCCGAATTTGCACACATGGTCTGGAATTGTCCAGTGATTCAGGGGTTATGGTTGGCGCAACTTCATGCTCATAACAGGGTCTCCGATCATTTAGCGGGCTTCATAGCCCAGACCTTTGGGGAGGCTAAAGGAGTAAGGGCGAGGTGGGGTTCTTCTTTAAGATGAACTACTGACAGATCCACAGTGGGTGCAGACCACTGTTTAATAAAACTCTTTACAAACAGTAAGAGTTCGAGCTATACACAAATCCATTGGCAGCAAATGTTTATCTTAAAGTAACTTTTTTCTTTTGCACCAGTGCATATACTTTTCTTAGTAAGCGTTCAAGGGATGCCAAGAGCATCACAGAGTGCTCCTAATCCAAAAGAGTAATAACTATAAAATGGGTGCAATGGGAAGGTCTTTGCAGCTGTAGAAAATGGATGCAATTAGAAAGCCTTTTCAGCTGTAGAAACTCCAAGAGACAGCATGCTGATCCTCCAGATTTAGAGTATCTGAATACGCATAAGAATAATTTTGTCAGGTAGAGGCTGGGATGACTCTGAAAATGGCCACTGCAACCAATCACTCAGAGGCCTCTAGGGTTGCAGGCAGATCAGCTATAAAATCTGCAGGGGGGGGGGGGGGGGGGCACTTTTAGAGGATTTGCAGTCTTAACCAGTGAGAATCTGTGTGAGGTGAGGTGGGGTTAAGGTCTTGCTTGAATGTAGTAGAGACCCCAAACGACATTGCAGGAGACAAACCTGGGGGGAGCCAAAGAGAACACCAATGCATAGGTAGCTATACAATTTGCAGTTTAGATAAACATGAGCTAAGATCACCAAAAGCAGCAGTACTGTGCCCTCTCCGTCTAGAAATGTTATGACCACATAGCAGTGAGGCAACTAAAAACACTGGGGTATGAGGCAAGTCCCAAAGTAACTGTAGAGGGGCAGCTGAAACAAACCAATGCAGGAGCAGAAGCGAGGAGATGCTTCCTTGATGCTAAAATGGGGCAAAGAGATCATGGAGCATGTGACACACCACCTGACATCTCAGTCCCTCAGGGTTAACTCCTTCCACAGTAGGAATCAGTAGAAAGCATGAAATTTGAAAGACCCCAGCGATCCAAAAAAAAGTCATCAGAGGTATGGCAAGTGTTGAGGCCATACCAATGGCTCTGAACCTGGAAAGTGCTCAGCAGCCACCTTGTTACTAGAACGAGGTATGAAATGTGCCTAACGCAGAACTTGACGCCCAAAAGTAAATTCCAGGCTAGCCCCACCATGTCCAGTCCAGAGAGAGCTGGTCACAGCACTCCAAAACTAGGATGAGGATAGCCCACACCTGACAGCTGTAATTGTAGAAACCAGCTCTAGCAACATATAGGAAGCTGCATATAACCTGTCGTAACTACTTAAAGAAGCCTATGCCCTGTACTATATGATGAGAAAAATGTAAATACGCTTTAAAACAGCAGAACCTAAACATAATTAGTAAGAGCTTTGTTAGGATGGGACCACCGCCAGATTAGCAGTGGGAAAGGCCCACTTCTTATTGAATGAATATTGGTCTGAGAATATTTAAGATGTACAGTTGTAGTTTATCAAGAGTTATCCAGTCTTCGTAACGGACACCTTCAAATAAGCGATGTAGCAGAAAAGTTTTGTAAGTCTAAGGGATACCAAACTAGTAACAGTGCTAACAGAAGCTACAAACTTCAAGTTTTTCTTTCCTTTTTAAGGTAGTATGTGTCACAAAGAACGGATTTCAGTTTCAGTTTATGGAAGTTATGGCAGCTGTCTGTGACTCATTAAGAACAAAATCAACCAGAATGGCTTTGAGAGACCCTTCATCAGGGACACTGTAGGCTGGAACTGTTGGTCAGTCGTGAGCCAGCAAGATCGGATGCAGCAAGACTACTCCCCTTGTGTTTGGGATCCAAAACATTGTACTGCTCCACAGAGGCATAGAAACATAGATAACTAGATAAGGCTTTAAGAACTCATAAGCTGGCTGCTGAAAGCAGGAAATGTTCAAATGTCTGGCAGTGAACATGTCACTGTGGGCAGCAGCAGCAAGGGCGAACTGAAACAGCACCTCCTGCAAGAGCCACACTCCACCTAGTGACGCAGCCCAAAATTCCCCATGGAGGCCAATAGAGAAAGGGGTTAAGCTCAAGCATTCTAACAGAAGAAGTAGCTCCCAATGCTTGGCCTACACATAAATAAGTCTTCAGAGACTGGGTCACACCAAAGGTTGTGCTACAGCTCTGGACCCGGCAGCGCTCTGCAGCTAACAGTACACAAAGGTCTGTAAAGTGCCACAAGACTAGCCCAGTACCAGCAATTGTCCAATCAAGTGGGGTCCACATACACTGCCTTCAAATTGGTTTCTAGGATAAAGTGCTCTGGACAGCTGTGTAAAGAGACTAGCTCAAGCAGCACCTTAAACCAGTACTTAACCCAAAACTAAAAAGGTAATATATTACAGATTACCAATCATTAGATGTGGTGGCTGCATTAGTTATTTTTTAAGGAGTAACACACCTCCTGTATTAGAGTGCCTCCACTCTGGAAGAACCAGCAGAGGGGCACCTTTGGACAGCAGCAGTCAGTCTGGAGGGAGTGTTAGATGCACTAGCAGATTTGCATACACTAACAAGTTGAAGCCAAACTCTAGCTCACACTTAATATGGAGTTACAGGAACAGTTTTTTCCCCTTTTGGGATAAATGTTTTACATTAAAAAAAGGTGATCACTGTAAGAACCCCTGTCAGTGGTAAATGGTTTGTCTCATACCTCTAACTGATCCGTGAGAAAGCTTTAGAAAAACAACAAATTTACTGGAACCAGGTGACAATAAGGGAAAAAAAATCCTAAAAATAAATCAAATGCTGCCAACACATTTAAGAATTGGCAAGCTGCAATACAATAAATGTTTGCTTCTAGGTTTAACACCGCTTTAATCCTAAAATAAGATAATTGTTAATACAATGGTTACATTTTTCTCAGTAGAAAAAAAAACATTCTCCCAGGACACTAGCCAAAAAAACTGATTCATGTTGAGACTGGAAGAGGTTATATCAGGCTGTTTTTCGTTTGCCAGTGTCCAAATCCTTCTGTGGGCAGCAATTGTGTACCAAATTGTCTGGCAATCACATACAGTGACGGAAAAAAAGTATTTGATCCCTTGCTGATTTTGTTCGTTTGCCCACTGACAAAGAAATGATCAGTCTATAATTTTAATGATAGGTTTATTTTAAACAGTGAGAGACAGAATAACAGCAAAGATATCCAGAAAAAAGGCATTTCAAAAAAGTTAAATTGATTTGCATTTTAATGAGTGAAATAAGTATTTGACCCCTTCACAAAACATGACTTGATGGCAAAACCCTTGTTGGCAATCACAGCGGTCAGATCTTTTTGTGTAGTTGGCCACCATGTTTGCACACATCTCAGGAGGGATTTTGTCCCACTCCTCTTTGCAGATCCTCTTCAAGTCATTAAGGTTTCGAAGCTGACGTTTGGTAACTCGAACCTTCATCTCCCTCCACATATTTTCTATGGGATTAAAGAGGTTGTAAACCTCTCTGTGGAAGTTATACCTATAGGTAAGCCTAGAATAAGACTTACCTATAGGTACTGTAAATATCTCCTAAACGTGCGCCGTTTAGGAGATGTTTACTGTGTTTTGTGCCGATGAGGATATCGGCGCATGAGCTGTGAAGAAATGGTCCCCCGTGCCATTTCTTCACGAGCGTGTGCTATGACTGGCTGCTCCCGTGCGCATGTGACGTCACGCGGCTCCGGACAGTCAAAACCGGAGTCCGCTGGCCCTGAAGGAAGAGGGGCGAACATGGATGTGGCCTGCAGCGGGGATGGCGTGAGCTTCATTTGCAGGCAAGTGTCACATAATATGCTAGTATGCAATGCATACTAGCATAGTATGCTTTTACTTTGCAGGGGCAAAGGAAGGAAGTAAAACCCATCAGGGTTTACTTCCTCTTTAAGGTCTGGAGACTGGCTACGCCACTTCAGGGCCTCAATGCACTACTTCTTGAGCCACTCCTTTGTTGCCTTGGCCGTGTGTTTTGGGTCATTGTCAAGCTGGAATACTCATCCAGGACCCATTTTCAATGCCCTGGCTAAGGGAAAGAGGTTCTCACCCAAGATTTGATGGTACATGGCCCCATTCATCATCTCTGATGCGGTGAATTTGGCCTGTCCCTTAGCAGAAAAATACCCCCAAAGCATAATGTTTTCACCTCCATGTTTGACGGTGGGGGCGATGTTCTTGGGGTCATAGGCGGCATTCCTCCTCCTCTAAACACGGCGAGTTGAGTTGATGGCAAAGAGCTTGATTTTGGTCTCATCTGACTACATCACTTTCACTCAGTTCTCGTTCTGCTCTGAATCATTCAGAAGTTCATTAGTAAACGTCAGACAGGCCGGTACATGTCCTTTCTTGAGCAGGGGGACCTTGTGGGTGCTGCAGGATTGCCATCCTTCACGGTGTAGTGTTACCAATTGTTCTCTTGAGATCCTTGACAAGATTCTCCAGTGTAGTTCTGGGCTGATTCCTCACCGTTCTCATAAACATAACTCCACAAGGTGGAATCTTGCATGGAGCCCCAGACCAAGGAAGATTGACAGATATTTTGGGTTTCTTCCACTTGTGAATAATTGCACCAACTGTTGTCACCCTCTCACCAAGTTGCTTGGCAATGGTCTTGTAGCCCATTCCAGCCTTGTGTAGATCTACAATCTTGTTCCTGACATCCTTGGACAGGTCTTTGGTCTTGGCCATGGTGGAGAGATTGGAACCTGATTGACTGATTGCTTCTGTGGACAGGTGTCTTTTATACAGGTGAAAAACTGAGATTAGGCGTACTCCCTTTAAGGGGGTGCTCCTAATCTCAGCTCGTTGCCTGTATAGAAAACACCTGGGAGCCAGAAATCTTGCTGATTGATAGGGGATCAAATACTTATTTCGCTCATTAAAATGCAAATCAATTTATAACTTTTTTGAAATGCGTTTTTCTGGATTTTTTGGTTGTTATTCTGTCTCTCACTGTTAAAATATACATACCATTAGGCCTCATGTACACTGCTGCTTAGGGCTGCAACTAACGATTATTTTCATAATTTCATAATTAGTTGGCCGATTATTGTTTCGAATAATCGGTTAATAACCTTAAAATGAAAGTGTGCTGTATAATTTAGTGTAAAGTTTTAAAAAAAGGCAATTTATTCTTAAATCTCTCTATGCAGTGGTAAATATAAATAACCAACTATATGGTTAGGGAGCAAAATCTCTAATCCACTCTGAGAATAACAGACTGAAGAGATATACTGTATATACTATTAGAAGAGATATACTGTATATACTATTAGGAGAGATATACTGTATATACTACGAAAGGGTGAATCTGGTAAACATCATCAGACCCAGAGATGAAATATTCTTTATTTAAAAAACAAAACAATCTCTTCCTTAAAAAAAATGTCTTTCTAAAGAACGTTCGTTCGATTTTCTAATCGTTAGTGAGGTCAAATCGCCGTTCATTTTTAACCACAGTGACAGGAAAATTTGGAAATAGAAAACTTCTTGGTCAAAGGAATTTTCAACAAAAGATTCACAGTGTGGCGCTATTGAGTGTGTACAGTATGAAAAACTAAACATTAAATACCATCAAATCATACATTTGATGGTATTTAATGTTTAGTTTTTCATACTGTACACACTCAATAGCGCCACACTGTGAATCTTTTGTTGTTATTTTTTCCCTGAGTCTACGGGTGTGTTGGCTGCTTCCTTAGTTTTTTTTAGCGCAGCGCTGTATCATACTTTCTCAAAGGAATTTTCAAACAGTGTATGTGGTTTTCGTTCAGAAATTACATTCATATTAAAAACAGAATGTTAAAAACAAGTAAAAATTTCAAACATTCTTTCATTCAGCGAATGTACAAAGATTTTTCATATGAATATTCTCATCTGAAAATTGATCAGTGTGGCCAGCATAAGGCTCGGTACACACCTATGAAGTTTGCTTTTCATCTGTTTCTGCAGTGCTTTTTGCTGTGCGTTTTGATTTTTGCGCACGTGATTTTGCTGAGATTTGCGTTTTTGCAATTTTTTTGGCCAATTTGTTGCTGGGCAGATTAAAAAACACAAATTGCTGCTAGCTTCTCCATTGAAGTATATTGAACCAAAAAAGCACCATTTTGCATTAAAAAAAAGTCCCTGACCCTTTCCACATACACAGTGGCTGAAAAAAGCATAGATGTAAACGTGTCCCATAGGAAACCATGTAAATGAACTGTAGTGTGTTTCTGCAAAAAGCACCAAAAAACACATAGATGTGAACCAGGTCTAAAGACGTTTGGTAACGTAATGGGGTTAAAAAACTAAAATTAGCCCTTTATAGTACCAAAAAAGCAGGTAATCACTACTGTAAGGGGTTCATTTTTTTACTGTAGAATTGTGAAAGTAATATTTACAGTAGCGATTATTTACTCTTTTTGTACTATAAAGTGCTCATTTTAGTTTTTTTTAACCCCGTTATATTACTGACCGATTAATCAATTATGAAAATAGTAATCGATTAATTTCATAATCGATTAGTTGTCAATTAATCGATTAGTTGTTTCACCCTACTTCTGCTGGTAAACGGACGTTCAGAGGCAGTTGGATGCTTTTTTTCAGCTGCCCCTGAACTCATCCAATGTTATCTTATGTGTACATGTACACAGGTTCGTTTAATGTCATTTTTAGGCAGTTGCGTTTAGAGGCTTTTCTTTGAGTTCAGACGCCAAAGTTTCCGACGTTTCAGACGCTAAATGCAGCTAAACGCGGTACCGGTGTTTAGCCGCGTTTCGTTTACAGGCGTTTTCAATTTTTGCCTATTTTGAAAAAAAAAATTTAAATAAATAAATCCAAATTTTTTTCAAACGCTTCTAAACGCAAACGCGGCATGTAAAACGCGGCAAAATGGACGTTTTAAACGTGGGTTTTTATCTGTCAAGTTAAATCGTTCAGGAGAGGTTGTAAAAACGTCCCCGTGTACATTAAGCATAAAAATGATAGACTGATTTCTTTGTCAGTGGGCTAACGTGCAAAATCATCAGGGATCAAATACTTTTTTTCCCCCACTGTATACCTCAATGGACAAGAAAAACTGTATTTATGTAACCTACCTGCTAACCAATTATGAGCTAGCTTAGGGGGCATAGGTTTCTAAAAATGCCAAGGACAGTGGCAGTGTGCACAAACTCTAAATTGGCATAACTACTGGTGGCCTCAGCACAGCGCTCCAAAAATCCATGAGAGAAAAGACAAATGCAAGAGGTTACATAAAAAAAATCTGCTTTAATATAAATTGGTATGCTAATTTGTATTAGAAGTAAATTTATTGTTTAATATAAACTGGTTACAAACCGGTGACTTAAAGTGAAAAAATGAATAGAGGTTATTGTAAAAAAAATATCATATGTAAAAACAATCAACACAACCAGTGATATTGGCAGCCGAGAACATAATGCAAATCTTGACTTCCTTTTACTTGGCCCTACCCCTTCCTAGCTCTCCTAGAGGCCTCTCCAACCAATAGAAAAACCTGGGAATAGGTAGGGACTATAACATCAACTGCAACAGAAATAACCAGCGGTAGTTGATCTAGAGAAAATCTGATTGCCTCGTGGGGAATTAGGAAAGAATTTTCTTTACCCACTAATGCAAATTGGATCATGCGTCATTTTTTTTTGCCTTCCTCTGGATCAACTGTGGGTATAGGATGGTGTATATGGAATTTTTCTCTTTGTGTGTGTGTTTTTTTTATTAGCCAAACTAGATGGACTAGTGTCTTTTTTCAGCCTATTTAACCTCAAATGTCTATACTAATGTATCTACAAATAGCTTTTCCACAAGCTTCACTGAAAGCATTCTCTGCCTAGGCATTTTTCATCATATGTGTTGCATTGCCCAGGTTTGTAACATTTACTTTAAAAATGTTACCAGCAGAGGCAGCAATGTCACACTGATACATTAATATGACTTACCTAACATCTCTGCATATGATTATAGGCGTTTTCTTCAGATTGCTGGGTTCATCAACTTCAGTGAAATCTAGTGACCATACGACAAACTGTACATTAATATCGAGGATGATTTGACAAAATGGTACAAGATATATCACAGAAAAAGTACAAACCTTTCAATGCATCTTGTGGGTTAACAGAACCAGAATCTTTTCCAGTAGAGTTTGTGTTCACTTCCTAAAAAAAAAAAGTAAAATAAAAAGGTTTTGAACGCCAATAGTCTATAAATAACTGCATAAAGCTTCTAAAGCAAGGTTTTGGGAATATCTAGAAAAAACAAAAAGCTTAGTACACAGGAGCTGGGTGCTAGCAGGTATCCGGCATATGTGCCAAAATACACATAACCCATCCATCAATGTGAAATGAAGGCAACGTATCTCAGTAAACATCTTGCTCAACAGGCACTGATCATAAGGAATGCACAGGGAGGCTTTTGATTATATAAAAGGCATTCTCCACTTAAAGCAAGTGCAAGACACCACTTAATACAGTCACGGATTATTTACAAATCATGAAACCCATTTTAAATGCAGCTTCTGTACATACCTAAATTTGGCTTGATATCAGTCTCCTATAATTTCCTGTACAGTAGTATGCAGATTGAATGTTGAAGAGCAAACACTGGGATCCAAAATAATCTACTGCATGCAAATGTGCTGCCAGTGACCATGCCCACATATAAGTGTAGCACACCCACTAAAAGAGCTGTAAGTAGAATAGGATCCCCCACCCTGCACAAGCAGGCACACCGCATCTTCACAGCACACTTGAGTCAAAGAACAGTCCAGTGCTTTGTTTTTTATTTTATTGAGGGGAATAAACGTGGATAGGGATTGGTGTATTGTGGGATGCCCACTTAAAGCAGAACAACTCTTCAGGAACACAAATATATATACTCGGTATATACACTTCTCCTCTGCCTCCTGCACACAGCTTGATTGAAGAACTACAACTCCCAGGACCAGCTTTTACACAAAATGATCTGACAATAGGCTCAGTCAGATTAAAGCAAAAGCCCTTTACAGGCAGGGACTGCGGGCCCTTTGTTTGTGTAGCAAAGTCCTAGTGCCCAGCTGTCCTCCTCCTGTGGCTACTGATCCCAGCATCAGTTCTTCAGACACTGCCAGCCCACCTGGCTGTAGCTGCCCCTTTCACTAGCCCTCCACAGTCCTCCCAGACTGACTCTGCATCCATCCCAGACAGCTCTCTCCCAATTCTCTCCCGACTGTAACACTAACCAGCCCACCTGGCTGTCTTCCTTCCTGGAGATTTGCCCGGCAGTGTTCTCCTGCTGTCCTTCTCCCATGCCTCCGGTCAGGACACCTCTATGTGTCGTGAAGAGGGTCCCTTCTGCACCCAGGCCTGAGGTCACCCCCTTCAGATTAGAGGGCACCCTCAAGGGCCACCAACAACCCAACATGCCATCTGCAGCTTTCACCCAGACTCCACTGACCCAGCTGGGCTGACCCAGAGTTTTTTAGGAAGCCTGCCCCTTGCCAACCCATATGTTGGGGATTGGTCAGGGCCCTCATGAATACTCCATGCAGCTCCTCCTAACCTCCACTCCCATCCTTCTAGAATATTCTCCAAGTTTCTAGAAGTAGAGGGAGGTCTCAGAGTTGCTGCCTGCGAGTCATCCAGCCCTCCCTGAGTCACTCAAAGTCTGACCCAGAAAAACACAGGTTTGGCTGCCAGCCATGCCTGAACAATTTACCTACTCTAACAAAAATCCTACTCTAGCACAGAGGGTGCTACACTAGCAAAAGCAGAGTGAGTAGTAGGATGAATCCAACACTGTGCTGTTGTATCATGGGTGGAGAGGAGGGGGGGCCAAAAACTACCGCACAGATTGCTGCGGCGATGTGGGAGCGGGTACCTGTCAAAAGCAGCTCCCCCCAAAAAGTGGGGGGAGCTTCCACTTTTGGGTGAAGTTCCACTTTAATGTCTAGGGAAGCACAAAAAGCTTTTTTACATATCCGATCCTCCACTTCCTGAAGGCTGTAAGACCGGCTTTACTCTTGCACTGCTCTGACTGGCTGCCGGGACCAGGGAAAAAATAAGCCTTTAAACGGCTGTGGACTTCACTCCCAAGACACCAGCACTCTCATATGCTTACCCAGATCTAAAGTTGCAGGCTATCTTGATTTGCTCTAAAGGCTCCCTCCATGTTGGAAGACCAGTCCTGCAGCTTCTCCCCTATGCTCTGGTGGTCACAGTTCCTCTGGAATCCTTTAGCCCAATGCAGAGTGCCCAGCTCTGCACTGAACATGAGGATGCTGAGGATTTTTCCTCTGCCCATTCTACTTCAGAAAATATGTTTATTACCTTCTGAGATATTTGGCTCACTGCCGATCAATCTTCCCCATGACTTCAGAAACCACATGAGAAGCTTAACAGCTCTTAACCCTTCTGCACTGTGTTCAAAACTAAAGTTTCAGCTAAAGTTGTGCTTTCACAACCATGTCTTGATATCCCTAATTTCTTAAGGATAAGAATTAGTGGGCAAGAATTAGTCCATCCATTGTTTGGAGATCAATAAAAAAAACAAATATACTTTTGGACCAAAGGGTTTAGCCAGTAAAAAAAAAAAAGTCTGACCTCCTCAATTCTCCATGGGGTACTATGTACCCCATACTCATTCACATGGGTGAGCCACTATCTGGAGACCCCCTTGGTAAAGGGGGCTTCCAGGTCCCAATAAATCACCCCCTGCACCCACACAACTGCTGGGTCAGGGTTGTGGGGAAGAGGCCCTTGTCCCCCCATGTGGACCGGTATGATTAAGGAGGGGGCCAATGGTCCCCACCTTTCCTGGCCTGCCAAGCTGCATGCTCAGATAAGGGTTCAATATGGATTTGGAGGGACCTCACATTATTTTTTTCTGTCATTGGAGTAAGGCCCCCTCCCCTCACAATTTTTTTTTTAAATGTCTGTTCTTTTGGTTACATCCTGCTGTCAGCAGAAAATCCCCCGTTGACAGCAAGGATGAGTCATGGTTGTTAAGAAAGCCGACAAAAGTAAGCTGATGTAAACTGAACACGGATGTAAAAACTGAATCAGTTTTTTATGTGCATAAACATTTCTGAAGGAATGATGCCCATGTGAAAAGGGGCCTAAGTGGGAAAATCTCCCTCTTTGGAGAAATCTCTTATTCAGTACTGTTGCTGCAACAGAAACTGTAAGCTAAATCTTCCCAACAGGACAGGAAAAAAAAAAAAAGGGACATGTGACTTAACCATTTCCTACGCTATTGGCTTTTTATACATGTTAATGAGCTACAGAACATTGCAATCAACAAAGACTTTGAAAAAACATTATCCATGGTTGAATAGTATCAATGATGTTAGAGAAAAGCAAAGAGTAGGAGATGGGATAGGGGAGAAGAAAAAAAGAAAGAAAAGAAAAGAAAATATGGCAAATATCTAAATTATAAAAAAATGTATTTATATAATAATTCACACACACACACACACACACACACTGCTGTCCCCTCAAAATAACTCAACACACAGCCATTAACCACTTAAGCCCCGGACCATTTGGCTGGCTAAAGACCAGAGCACTTTTTGCGATTCGGCACTGCGTCGCTTTAACTGACAATTGCGCGGTCATGTGATGTGGCTCCCAAACAAAATTTCCCACAAATAGAGCTTTCCTTTGGTGGTATTTGATCACCTCTGCGGTTTTTATTTTTTGCGTTATAAACAAAAAAAAAAATAGCGACAATTTTGAAAAAAATGCATTATTTTTTGCTATAATAAATATCCCCAAAAAATACAAAAAAAAAAGTTTAGGCCGATATGTATTCTTCTACATATTTTTGGTAAAAAAAAAAAAAAAAAAAAAAAAAAAAAAAAAAAAATCGCAATAAGCGTTTATTGTTTGGTTTGCACAAAACTTATAGCGTCTACAAAATAGGGGATAGTTTTATGGCATTTTTATTGATAATTTTTTTTTACTAGTAATGGTGACGATCAGTGGTTTTTATCGTGACTGCGACATTATGGCGGACAAATCGGACAATTTTGACACATTTTTGGGACCATTGGCATTAATACAGCGATCAATGCTAAAAAAGTGCAATGATTACTGTAAAAATGTCACTGGCAGTGAAGGGGTTAACCACTAGGTGGTGCTGTAGGGGTTAAGTGTGTCCTAGGGAGTGATTCTAACTGTGGGGGGATGGGCTGTGTGTGACATGTCACTGATCACCGCTTCCGATTACAGGGAGCTGTGATCAGTGACAGTGTCATCAAGCAGAACGGGGGGATGCTTGTTTACATTAGCACCTCCCCGTTCTTCCTCACCGTAAGACGATCGTGGGTATCCCTGCGGACATTGGCTCCGCGGGACCCACATTCACGGTCACGGAGCTCCCGGCGGGCGCGCGCGCCCACAAGCCGCCTCTTACAGGGCCACGTACAGGTACGTTAATCTGCCTGTATGTGCCCTTCTGTCGCAGTATATCTGTGTGAGGTGGTCAAGAAGCGGTTAATTTCTAAACCGCTGGCAACAAAAGTGAGTACACCCCCAAGTGAAAATGTACAAATTGGGCCCAATTAGCCATTTTCCCTCCCCGGTGTCATGTGACTCGTTAGTGTTACAAGGGCTCAGTTGTGAATGGGGAGCAGGTGTGTTAAATTTGGTGTTATCGCTCTCACTTTCTCATACTGGTCACTGGACCTTCAACATGGCACCTCATGGCAAAGAACTCTCTGAGGATCTGAAAAAAAGAATTGTTGCTCTACACAAAGATGGCATAGGCTTGTGATAGCGAACCTTGGCACCCCAGATGTTTTGGAACTACATTTCTCATGATGCTCATGCACTCTGCATTGTAGTTGAGCATCATGGGAAATGTAGTTCCAAAACATCTGCGGTGCCAAGGTTCACCATCACTGGCCTAGGCTATAAGAAGATTGCAAAGACCCTGAAACTGAGCTGCAGCATGGTGGCCCAGACCATACAGTGGTTTAACAGGACAGGTTCCACTAAGAACAGGCCTCGCCATGGTCGACCAAAGAAGTTGAGTGCACGTGTCCAGAGGTTGTCTTTGGGAAATAGACATATGAGTGCTGCCAGCATTGCTGCAGAAATTGAAGGGTTGGGGGGTCAGCCTGTCAGTGCTCAGACCATACACCACACACTGCATCAAATTGATCTGCATGGCTGTCGTCCCAGAAGAAAGCCTCTTCTAAAGATGATGCATAAGAAAGCCATGAATGCCAACATGTACTGTGACATACTGAAGCAGAGCATGTACCCCTACCTTTGGAGACTGGGCCACAGGGCAGTATTCAAACATGATAACAACCTTAAACATACCTCCAAGATGGCCACTGCCTTGCTAAAGAAGCTGAGGTTAAAGGTGATGGACTGGCCAAGCATGTCTCCAGACCTAAACCCTATTGAGCATCTGTGGGGCATCCTCAAACGGAAGGTGGAGGAGCGCAAGGTCTCTAACATCCATCAGCTCCGTGATGTCGTCATGGAGGAGTGGAAGAGGACTCCAGTGGCAACCTGTGAAGCTCTGATTAAATCCATGCCCAAGAGGGTTAAGGTAGTGCTGGAAATTATTGGTGGCCACACAAAATATTGACACTTTTGGAACAATTTGGACATTTTCACTTAGGGGTGTACACAGTTTTGTTACCAGCAGTTTAGATATTAATGGCTATGTGTTGAGTTATTTTGAGAGGACAGCAAATGTACACTGTTATACAAGCTGTACACTCACTTTTTTACATTGTAGCAAAGTGTCATTTTTTTAGTGTTGTCACATAACATAAATATAATAAACTATTTGCAAAAATGTGAGGGGTGTGTATATATATATAATGAGAGAGAGAGAGAGAGAGAGAGAGAGAGAGAGAGAGAGAGAGAGAGAACATATATTGAACCCTATGAACTGAAATTGTCATTAAAGCTCATGTGCGTGTAAAGGCAGGCGCTCCAATACTTTTGGCAATATAGTGTGTGTATTTATATTATATACACATATATAATATATAAATAAATATACACACACCTTTGTATATCATATATAATTTTTCCATAAACAAGACAAAAATGAATAAAAAAATCACTATGCACTAGAGCTGCACAATTAATCGTTACAAAATCGTGATCTCAATTAAACCCCCTGACGATCTCTATTGCAGAGTTTGCTGATTCTTTCATATAACAACTTATCTGCTCTCTCAGCTGTCAAAAGAAAACATCTGGGCAGTCTGCCAAGTTTTTAACATGAAACATTGTAACTAATTCTTCCTTGTTAGATCAAAGGGATAAACGTCTGTGTAAAGAAAAAATCCAGGCAGTCTGTCAAGTTTTTAACAATGTGTAAATGCAGGAAGTTTAACCACTTAAAGTCTAAATCTTTTTCTGACACTTGTTTAAGTTAAAATCAATATTTTTTGCTAGAAAATTACTTGGAACCCCCAAACATTATATATATTTTAGTAGAGACCCTAGGGAATAAAATGTCAATTGCTGCAATATTTTATGTTACACTGTATTTGCCCAGCGGTCTTTCAAGCGCAATTTTTTGGGAAAAATACACTTCAATGAATAAAAAAAAAAAAAAACGAAACCGTAAAGTTAGCCCAATTTTTTTTTTGTTTTAATGTGAAAGATGATGTTACACCACGAGAAACGCGCGAGAATCTATCTTCTAAGCAAAAAAATCGTGATTCTCATTTTAGCCAGAATCGTGAAGCTCTACTATGCACCATTCTTAATGCATGCTGTAACATCCAAAAGCAATGAGTATATTTGAGGGGCTAGGAAGATGACCTTTACAAGGTCCTGCCCTTAGGAGGATGGACACTAGTTAAAGATTTGCTCCTCTCCAAAGAAATTATCCTCCAATGGGTCTGGCATAACAATTTCCAACTTGACCTCAGAATCCATAATTTATTAGCCTTATACAGTGCTTCATCATTCTACCAGCACTGCCAAAATAATTAATGTTTACAAGGATATTTTTCTACTATAATAGCAAAATGCTGCTGTATAAAAGTTACAATGATCTTAAAAGGACTACTTAGGCACAATACACTGGTTTGAACACAGAGCGACTGGGAAAACTTAAACTCACAGAAGGTGGACACTCATTAGACTGACAATCCAGCTCCTCAGAAGATACTTCCTCAGTCTTGCAAGGCTTTGACTGAACCTTTTGCCAAAACTGGGGTTTTGATTCTACAAAAGTCCCTGAAAGAAAAAAGTAAGGTGATGCTGAGAAGCAAAGAGGAGAAAAAGGATAAAGCTATGAAACTTATATTCTACTGTGCTTTACAGATATCTCAGTTACAGGAGACATTTTGTAACATTCTAGCTCCCGATCTCAGTGCCGAGCTAAAATGCACGCATATACAGTATATTGCACACTTATACACCTTTGGCTAGTATCTAGTATGCACACCCTCTTCACTCTTTAGGTACTGACCTCAACCTAGTTTAAGACTGTCAACACTTCTTTTGAAAACAACCACATCTGTTCAGATTCAATGAGCTGATGCAAAAAAAAAAAAAAAAAAAAAGCTTTTTGCCCCATAAAATAGAACAGCTTCCCCCAAAAGGTGGCTACTGCTGAGGTTGCAGAGCACTAAAGCAGCGGTCACTAAAACTGAACGGGTGGCGGACCTTTACACATATAAGTTGATTTACTAAAGACAAATAGCCTGTTCACTTTGCAAAGGAATTTCACTTTAGCTTCACTTTGCAAATAATACCCAATCACAGTATTTTCACTTGCACATAATTGGATGATGGAAGTCAGCAAAGCTTCACCTTACTCAATAAGTTATGTTTTTTTCATGTAGAGACTTACTAGAAGGAAAATATTCCGCCACACCACTGGACATATTTGTGTAAGTGTTTTGGGAAAAGTTCAAGAAAACAAATTGTGTAACAAGATGCTAGCACAGAATTCCATCTAAGGTTTCCCCGTTTTAGTACCCGAGAGGTCTTAGGTTTTATTCTCAGACATTAAAATTATAGACACAAGTCTAGTGCAGTAGAATATTAAAATTCTTGGTCCTGTGACCAGGAGGTTACTCTATATACAGAAATATACCGAAATATCAGAAAATGATCTAAATAGCAATTTCTGCTAAATTATCAGACTTTTAATTACGATGCTGAAGCTTGAAAGGAAGGCCTCATTGGTGCTCATGGTAAAAATCACAAAAATCTTTTAACGCCTACATTTATAAAAGCAGGGACGTCCAACATGAATTTATTTTAAAAATATGTTTACACTTTGCAAACACATGTGGCCAAAGAAAAAACTGACTGAGTCTATTTACCGGATTTTTATAAGTTTTATCTTCCCAATGAGAAATCTCCCACTTCTCACAATCACACTTTATTCATGTCATCAGTTTTTGTCAGTACCTTTATTTGTGAGCAACTATTTTCACATTAGAACCAAAATAGCTGATGAGCACCTTGGAATTCATTGAGAATTACTACTACCATTGTACTAGATATAGATGTGTTAGTTTATCAAAAACAGTGTTAAATATCACACTCGTTTTATGTTGCCATCTTTTACAATGAAAAAAAATTACAAAAAATTAAGTTTTATTACTCAGATACAGTAGGGCAAAAAGTATCACATTGTCTGATTTTTGAAAGAATTTATTTGCAAATTATGGTGGAAAATAAGTATTTGGTCAATATCAATAGTTCATCTCAATACTTTGTTATATATCCTTTGTTGGCAATGACAGAGGTCAAATGTTTTCTGTAAGTCTTCACAAGGTTGTCACACACTGTTGCTGGTATGTTGGCCCATTCCTCCATGCAGATCTCCTCTAGAGCAGTGATGTTTTGGGGCTGTTGCTGGGCAACACAGACTTTTAATTACCTCCAAAGGTTTTCTATGGGGTTGAGATCCGGAAACTGGCTAGGCCACTCCAGGACCTTGAAATGCTTCTTATGAAACCACTCTTTCGTTTGCCTGGGCGGTGTATTTGGGATCATTGTCATGCTGAAAGACCCAGCCACGTTTCATCTTCAATGCGATTGCTGATGGGAGGAGGTTTGCACTCAAAATCTCACAACACATGGCCCCATTCATTCTTTCATGTACACGGATCAGTCGTCCTGTTCCCTTTGCAGAGAAACAGCCCCAAAGCATGATGTTGCCACCCCCATGCTTCACAGTAGGTATAGTGTTCTTTGGTAGCAACTCAGCATTCTCTCTCCTCCAAACACGAGTTGTGTTTCTACCAAACAGTTTTACTTTGGTTTCATCTGACCATATGACATTCTCCCAATCCTCTTCTGGATCATGCAAATTCTCTCTAGCAAACCTCAGATGGGCCCGGACATGTACTGGCTTAAGCAGGGGGACACGTCTGGCACTACAGTATCTGAGTCCCTGGAGGCGTAGTGTGTTACTGATGGTAACCTTTGTTACGTTGGTCCCAGCTCTCTGCAGGTCATTCACTAGGTCCCCCCCTGTGGTTCTGGGATTTTTGCTCACCGTTCTTGTGATCATTTTGACCCCACGGGGTGAGATCTTGCATGGAGCCCCAGATCGAGGGAGATTATCAGTGGTCTTGTATGTCTTCCATTTTCTAATTATTGCTCCCACAGTTGATTTCTTCACACCAAGCTGCTATCCTATTGCAGATTCAGTCTTCCCAGCTTGGTGCAGGTCTACAATTTTGTTTCTGGTGTCCTTCGACAGCTCTTTGGTCTTCACCATAGTGGAGTTTGGAGTGTGATTGTTTGAGGTTGTGGACCGGTGTCTTTTATACTGATTACATGTTCAAACAGGTGCCATTAATACAGGTAATGAGTGGAGGACAGAGGAGCCTCTTAAAGAAGAAAATACAGGTCTGTGAGAGACAGAAATCTTGCTTGTTTGTAGGTGACCAAATACTTATTTTCCACCATAATCTGCAAATAAATTATTTAAAAAAAATCAGACAATGTCATTGTCTGGATTTGTTTACACATTTTGTCTCTCATAGTTGAGGTATACCTATGATGACAATTACAGGCCTCTCTCATCTTTTTAAGTGGGTGAACTTGCACAATTTTCCAGATCAGTGATCGTTACCTTGTGATCTGCCTGACTTTTTCTGGTCATCAGCTATCCTTATTTTATTTTATGTGTAGCCCAAGACAATTCCTCTTCTTCTTCCAATGTGGACCAGTAAGGTCAAAGGTTGGACACCCCTGATATAAAAGCATTGCGCTGGTCATAGACGGAGCAAATTTTCGAAAAAAAAAAAAAACTCGCTTGATTCCCCCATCAACACAGACAGTGCTGAAAGGGGAATCCATCTTCCCGAGCTAATGAGTTCTTCTGACACGCAGAAGCAGTCCCCGCTGGGAGAAGACAGTGATTATTGATAGCAAGAAAAAAATCTGACAGGCTGGTTGATCAATCAACCTGGGCACACTCAGCCTGCCCATACATGATTCGAATCTTGGCCAGTTCAGCAGGAATTTGAATCATTTATGACCGGCTTTAGACAGTTAAACTTACATATAAAACTTAACAATTTTGCACAAGCTCAGCTTACCAATAGAAGTTGGAGAATTTGCTCGACTTGCACTTTCATTATTAGTATCTTGATTTCTGATTACCTTGAAAAAAAAAATGTGTAGAGTACATGAATACAATTGCAAGAAAGATTGTCTCAAGGCAAGGTGGACCATATTGGCCTCTGGTATATTTAAAAATTATACTAAATGCTCTACAGCACTCAACAACCCCCCCCCCTACCTGTAGGTAAAAATCACAAATGAGCTTTTACTACCACTTTAAGTACTCTCTTGCCAACCTCCTAAAGATTTGTGAACCTTGGCTTCAATATGCCTTCCCCCTGCTTCCTCCGGCTAGTATTGGATGGCCGTGACCGCTCCGCCTGACGATCCTGAATCCATATCCCTATTGCCTTTCCTCCCTCGCTTTTCTCTTCACTTGGCTCCCCCTTTCTACCACCCCTCTTTCTTCGCATTGTTTTTCCCTTCTTTCTTCTCCTGCTGGGGTTTTGCCCCCTCTCTTGTTCTTCTTGATTTTCTTATGTTCTTTGAGTGCGTAACCTATATTGCACCATTTCAGGGAAATAGCCTGTCCAAGCTTGACATGGATATCCTTGTAGATATTCCTGGACGTTGTTTTTCAGCTGTTCATGCTTCTTGAACATAATCATTGCTACTTTTACCTAGGGGTGCACTGAATGGAAATTTTGGTGCCGAAACCGAAAATGAAGGATGCACTAGGCCGAAAACCGTAACCGATACCAAAAATGACAGTTTTTAAAAAACATTTATATTTTTATATATAAAATTGTATTATATTCAACGTTTTAATTAATATAATCAGATTAAATTAATATGAATTTATTGTTGGCCATTATTAGCACCTTTAGTGCAAGAAAAGGTCAAGAAAAATGCAGTCTGCAGTCTCTAACCAGCTCTTGTATCATGTCTGCAATCTCTTACTTAAACACACTGCTAATAGTATTAGCAAAATTTCTATTTGGTGCACCTCTAGCAGACATGATACAAGAGATCAATGCAGCCTCACCAGTGCCCATCACATGCAGCCTCACCAGTGCCTGTCACATGCAGCCTCACCAGTGCCCGTCACATGCAGCCTCACGGGTGCCCAGCAGCCTCACTAGTGCCTGTGCCCAGCACCCTCACCAGTGCCAGTCATATGCAGCCTGCCAGTGCCCGTCATATGCAACTTGCCAGTGCCCAGCTTTACCAGAGCCCATCATTTGCAGCCTGCCTATGCCCGCATCAGCGGCAATCTCCGTGTGTCACAGGGCTGGATTTGAATTGCCTGGGCCGCAGTAACAATGGTCTGCCTTCTGTAATCACGTCATGCTGATTCAATGTCCCACCATTGGATCAGTGTGCCGTCTATCACAGGAGGCGGGACACTGTTACTACAGCTGGGTAATTCAGCTCCGTGACACACAGAGATCGTGGCGAGGGGAGGAGGAGGAGGGAGGAGAGGAGGAGGGAGTGGAGGACTGGGCACGCCAGGATGACACTCCCGCAATGGGCGGCACCCGGGGTGGACCACGCCCCCTTTCGGTATCGGCTGTTTTTTTTCATTCAGCCGAATGAAAAAAAAAGAAAAAAAAAAAAAAACTGTTTTCGTCAGATAATTTTCGGCAGCCGAAATTTCGGTGCACCTCTAATTTTACCTTTTTGTTTGACAACACGTGAAGCTCTGTTCTGTTTTCTGTTGTCATTCCAAGCCCCTGTGTGGGCAGATTGGATGCTTTATTGTTATCTTTTGAAATAATTGGAATCCTTAGAAAAATTGAATAAAAATATTTGTACTAGAATATAATTTTACTGAATTGTTAACAGCAGAGGACGATTTGAGGCCTGTTCACATTGCCGGCACACTAAACTGGAGCAGTTTAGTGTGCAGGTAGCTGTTATTTTAGGCTACAATGAGGAGTCGGTAAGGGCGGTGTGATGAATGTTTTTATTTTTTGTGCCAACTTTATTCATGTCCCTGCACAGCAGCAGGGTGCGTGGTGCCGTTATGTGGTGAAATGTGCTGCCTTCCTGTGCTCTGCAATAAAATGCAGCATGTCCGCATTAACTTACAAAGACATCCAAACTCTGCCCCCAGCTACATCACTAACCAAGTCTCAAAATACCAACCTAATCGTTCTTTCATTCCTCCCAAGACCTCCTGCTTTTTAGTTCCCTTGTCACCTCCTCCCATACTCGCTTCTAGGACTTTTCTCGAGCCTCTCCTATCCTATGGAACTTCCTACCCCAATCTGTCTGACAGTCTCCTACTCTGTTTGCTTTCAGACAATCCCTGAAAACCCCCCTCATCAGAGAAGCCTACAGTGGGGACGGAAATTATTCAGACCCCCTTAAATTGTTCACTCTTTGTTATATTGCAGCCATTTGCTAAAATCATTTAAGTAAATTTTTTTCCTCATTAAAGTGGAGTTCCACACAAAAATGGAACTTCCGCTTTTCGGAACCCTCCCCCCCTCCGGTGTCACATTTGGCACCTTTCAGGGGGGAGGGGGGTGCAGATACCTGTCTAAGACAGGCATTTGCACCCACTTCCGGCATAGACTCCCATGGGAGTCTACGCCTCTTCCCGTCCCCACCGCGCTGTCTCCTGGGAACACACAGCTCCCAGGAGAGAGCGGGGACCACTTGGGACGCGCAGCGCATCTCGCGCATGCGCAGTAGGGAACCGGGAAGTGAAGCCGCAACGCTTCACTTCCTGATTCCCTCACCTAGGATGGCGGCGGCAGCTGCCGAGAACCGAGCGGGCTCTCGGCGTCGCCTGCCGACATCGCTGGACTCTGGGACAGGTAAGTGGCCATGTATTAAAAGTCAGCAGCTGCAGTATTTGTAGCTGCTGGCTTTTAATATTTTTTTTTTTTGGCGGTGTGAGTGGACCCCCGCTTTAATGTACACACAGCACCCCATATTGACAGAAAAACACAGAATTGTTGACATTTTTGCAGATTTATTAAAAAAGAAAAAAACTGAAATATCACATGGTCCTAAGTATTCAGACCCTTTGCTCAGTATTTAGTAGAAGCACCCTTTTGATCTAATACAGCCATGAGTCTTTTTGGGAAACATGCAACAAGTTTTTCACACCTGGATTTGGGGATCCTCTGCCATTCCTCCTTGCAGATCCTCTCCAGTTCTGTCAGGTTGGATGGTAAACGTTGGTGGACAGTCATTTTTAGGTCTCTCCAGAGATGCTCAATTGGGTTTAAGTCAGGGCTCTGGCTGGGCCATCCAAGAACAGTCACGGAGTTGTTGTGAAGCCACTCCTTCGATATTTTAGCTGTGTGCTTAGGGTCATTGTCTTGTTGGAAGGTAAACCTTCGACGCAGTCTGAGGTCCTAAGCACTCTGGAGAAGGTTTTCGTCCAGGATATCCCTGTACTTGGCCGCATTCATCTTTCCCTCGATTGCAACCAGTCGTCCTGTCCCTGCAGCTGAAAAACACCCCCACAGCATGATGCTGCCACCACCATGCTTCACTGTTGGGACTGTATTGGACGGGTGATGAGCAGTGCCTGGTTTTCTCCACACATACCGCTTAGAATTAAGGCCAAAAAGTTCTATCTTGGTCTCAGACCAGAGAATCTTATTTCTCACCATCTTGGAGTCCTTCAGGTGTTTTTATAGCAAACTCCATGCGCGCTTTCATGTGTCTTGCACGGAGGAGGGGCTTCCGTCGGGCCACTCTGCCATAAAGCCAGACTGGTGGAGGGCTGCAGTGATGGTTGACTTTCTACAACTTTCTCCCATCTCCCGACTGCATCTCTGGAGCTCAGCCACAGTGATCTTTGGGTTCTTCTTTACCTCTCTCACCAAGGCTCTTCTCCCCCAATAGCTCAGTTTGGCCAGACGGCCAGCTCTAGGAAGGGTTCTGGTTGTCCCAAACGTCTTCCATTTAAGGATTATGGAGGCCACTGTGCTCTTAGGAACCTTAAGTGCAGCAGAAATTTTTTTGTAACCTTGGCCAGATCTGTGCCTTGCCACAATTCTGTCTCTGAGCTCTTCAGGCAGTTCCTTTGACCTCATGATTCTCATTTGTTCTGACATGCACTGTGAGCTGTAAGGTCTTATATAGACAGGTGTGTGGCTTTCCTAATCAAGTCCAATCAGTATAATCAAACACAGCTGGACTCAAATGAAGGTGTAGAACCATCTCAAGGATGATCTAAATACTTAGGACCATTTGATATTTCAGTTTTTCTTTTTTAATAAATCTGCAAAAATGTCAACAATTCTGTGTTTTTCTGTCAATATGAGGTGCTGTGTGTACATTGAGGAAAAAAAAAATAACTTAAATGATTTTAGCAAATGGCTGCAATATAACAAAGAGTGAAAAATTTAAGGGGGTCTGAATACTTTCTGTCCCCACTGTATCCTGCTCCCATCTAAGAACTGTACTTGTATTTTCTCCATCAGCTCATCCCCCACAGCTATTACCATTTGTATCACTTGCACCCCCCACCTCTTAGATTGTAAGCTGTAACGAGCAGGGCCCTCTGATTCCTCCTGTATAGAAACTGTGTTGTCTGCTCTCATGTTGTAAAGCGCTGCGCAAACTGTTGCCGCTATATAAATCCCGTATGGCACATAGAAGAGAATTGTGGCCTAGCGGTAACTGGCGTTCATCCAGTGAGGAAAACCGCCAATCACCACACTATAAGTGAATGGGTCCTTACTGAAACTTTGTTCTGGTGCCCTGGTTAAGACTGTAAAATCTTTTTAGCATCATCTATTTCCTGACTGGTGAAAACACTGCTGCTGTCGGACCTCCAGGTAATTTCCGTGAAGCGTGTGCCCCAATTATTTATGAATAGGTTTTATATACCTACACGTTACCTATACCAAAAAAATAAAAAATCATGCTTACCATTTTCATTTCCTCCCCATAGGTTTTAACAACAGCACTTTCAATGTCATGCTCATTTTCAAAATAAATCCTCACATGCTTTGTCTCCTTGGT
Source organism: Lithobates septentrionalis (assembly GCA_037952835.1). Classification (NCBI taxonomy): domain Eukaryota; kingdom Metazoa; phylum Chordata; class Amphibia; order Anura; family Ranidae; genus Lithobates; species Lithobates septentrionalis. Next base: position 1,525,084 of record JBBDGP010000244.1, read on the forward strand.
ATTAATTACAATATGTGTTTTGGGGTATATGTCCAATTGTTTTTGCTTGCCTACTTCTAAAGGGGAAAAAGATATCTATGGTTACAAAACATTAATGAAAGAGCCATTTTTATTACCGGATGCAAAAACAAAATCACCCTTGAAAGCGACCATGCTATAAGTTCATCTTCTATGTAATGTTCAGAAAAACACAAGTAGAAAGTTTAGCTTTAGGCACCAACAGCCTCACTTTTAACTGTTAACCGTTCCTACAACGACATTAGGTATATTGGTATTGGAACACTCAGGAACTGGTTATGTATGAAGTAGGAATTGCTGCTATAGAGCCTTTATATTTCAATCTGTCTATAAAAGTTTTTTTTTTAGAATAAGCATAATCCAAAAAATATATATATTTCCGCCTTATTTTTACAGAACCATCATAAAAACATTAAACCATATACAAGGATTCTCCAAAAAGTTTCCACTTTTTTTTTTTTTTAATTTATAAAAGTTAAAAAAAGAAAGTGCGGAACCTTTTTGAAGAGCCTTTGTAAAACCACCAAAAATTACCAGGGCTTTTCTAGGCAAAAAGTTAGAAATAGCTTTGGCATTTTAAAGCGGAATGTCAGTCATTTTTTCAAATTTCCATCTTTCAAAATTCTCTGTACTGGTTTTAACTTGAGATAATAAAACATTTTTTTCTGCCAGTAAATACCTTATACAGCCCACTTCATGTTTCATGTCTGGTAAAAAGCCTAGGCTTATGACATCATGCATAGCTCTCTCTCTCACTCTCATGAGAGTTTGCCAGGAAGGGAGGGGGGGGGGGGGGGGTGAGTCATAAAAGGGCCAAAGAGAGCTGCAGAGCTGGAGGTGTGCCTCTGTGTCTGTAAAAATCCAGGAAGTGAACAGGCAGCAGCTTCAGCTGCCCACAGTTAAAATGGTTGCAGCCAGAATCAGTGGAGGGAGATTTCTGCAGCATATTTGGCAAGTACAGAATCACAGTATTTGTATAATATAATATGCAAAGTGGCTGGAGGGAAGCTTCAGAATGGCAAAGATGATTTTATTACAAATTATGGCAGATGATTTTATTACAAATTATTGCAAAGATGATTTTATTACAAATTATGTGAGCAGACCACAGTTCCTTATTTAAAAATACTGCATGTGTTTCAGTTTAATCAAATAACATTTTTAAATCGCATCCAATTAAGATATTTTACAACTTTACACAATATACGATTGCTGGGCATCTAAAACTTATCGTACCCACTTTAACTGATTTAACCCACTTAAATCACTTACCTCGTATGCAGCATCTTCATCTTTGCCAATGTTCCAGTTTAAGCTGATGCCACGACCACTGCCCTAGGTTTCAAGTTTCAAGGGTGGCCCTAGTCTCTTAATGCATCCTATGGAATCAGCCTTGCATGCAAAGACTAGAGCTGTGTCTCCCTACACTGTGTGCATCAATAGGAACACACAGCCCTATAGCTTAGAAAGACAAAGCACCCATCTCCAAACTGAGTCGCCCTAGCCTGCCCTGTCCACTGTTAACACTTTCCTGTGAAGATCGGACATTCAGGGAAGTGGCAATGAGGGAGTTGGAGCCAGAAGTAAGTTTTGGAGTAAGAGTTTTAGCCATCAGTTTAATGGGGGATTTTTTTGTATGTGCTCAATAATACTACAAAAGCAAACATTTGTGATACTGCAGCTTATTAATTCTTAGATGCGAGGCTGCATGTGTTTTCTTTTTTAGTATTTCTTTCTCTTATTTTCGCCTGGTGTTTAAGCTCAGCCGCTTGTTTTTACTACCCACCCGGCCGCCTATCTCAATGACCACAAAGTATGTTATTTACAGAATTGCCAGGCAAAAAATAAAGCAAAAGAAACTTGAAAATAAGAAAAAAAAAATTCACCAACTAAACTAATGACTAGTAATCTGCAAAGTATTATATTACTGCTTTGCGTTTCAGATACACTTTGAGGCCTGCAATACACTGACACTAGCTGCAACCATTTTTACCTATTTTTGTGGCCGCCGTCATTCGGGTTTTACCCACCCCAGCAAGCAGTAAACTTGCAAACACTGCTAGACAAGCTTGCAGTTTTATACTTTTAAAAGACCTTTATAAGCCAAAAACCCTTCTATATGCTTGGAGGAGAGTCTTAATTATTCACATTTTTTTTACAATAGTGCTGAGTGTAACACTTCAACCATCTTGTATGAATACATCAATAATGTGAATTCTGATTTACTGCTATCAGGTACTGCACTTTGTAATTAATGCTTTGCTCTTTGCATCATCTACTGCATAAGACCACACACTTGTCATATATTTTATAACTAAAAAAGAGACAACGTTTTGTATATGTGGCTCACATGCTCCCTTTTCCTATAAATATAATGTGATGTCACATTATCCAGATGCCAGCTCTTGATAATCGTCAACATATACTCAAATCTGAAGTGCTGCGCAAAAAAAACCAAGGCTCTTTATGACCAGGCCTTTGTGTCTAGTTATGGCATAATTTGTGAAATCAAAAGTACCTTGCAGGTTGTAACCAGCTATAGAATCTTTCAGTAATCTGACTGAATCCCAAAGAACTCCCTAAAGTAAGACAAAACAGATATTAATTCAACTAATCATAAAACTCTTACACCAAATATAATCAACACAAAAAAGTAAATACTTGATTCCAACATTCAAATTTTTGTTGCTTTAGGCTTCATGTACACTACAGCTCCTAAACTTGCGTTTAGGAGCTTTTGGCGTTTTTTTAGCCAAAGCTCAATAACACAACTCCATAAAAGCCTATGTCAATGTACACACAGGCTTTTAGCATAGTTTAGGAGCTGCTGCAGTTAGGGGAGCTTCAAAGCAGTGTTTCCACTACAAAATATTTTTTTTTTTTAAAAAGTCAGCAGCTACAAATACTGCAGCTGCTGACTTTTAATAATCGGACACTTACCTGTCCCAGGGACCAGCGATGCGGGGGATCAAAGCCCCGCTCGTCTCCCCCTCCGCTCGGGGGCGCCCGGCTCCCACTGCGCATGCGCGAGCCGCGCGCCATGACTGGCCACGCAATCATCTGGGACCTGTCACGTGTCCCAGATGATCGCCTAGAGGGAGGGGGAGAGGTGATCTCCCTTCCTGCGCCAAGGAAAGTAACGTCAGGAGCCCAGGCGCTGAAGGAGGCAGACTACGAGGGACCCCCTAGCCACAGGCATTTAGAGGCGAGTAAAAAAAAAAAATTTCTCCAAATGTTTTTTTTTGTCATTTTTTTTAAGCACGTTAATAATTTTTTTTTTTTGGGGTGGAACTCCTTTAACCTTCCTCAACTGAACGCAGAAAAATCACGTTCAGGATAGATAGATACGTTTTGACCGCCGGCCGCTTGAAACCGCAAACTGTTTTGAGTATTCCCGTGACCAGCGGTCAAAGTAGGCTGTGTGTACATGAAGCCTAATGTTAGATTTTTTTGTTGTTGCATAATGAAGATACACAGGTCTTTTCAATGTAAATGTTAAAAGTAGAACATTTACAGGGATAAGCTAGAAACGCCGACTTCCAGAACACCTTCTATAAGAAAATATGTGGACAGGCATAGAATCTGTGTACATGGGTTTTGTTTGCATCAAAACCGCTTTTACCTGTATACAAGTCAATGAGCATGCCAAAGCAGCCTTATGAAGTTTAGAATGAAGTCAAATACAGGTTACATGCACCCGTGAAGGAACTCAAAATTTCCTGAAAGCATCAACACAAGCCTTTAAAGTGTCACTTACAACACATCATAAAAAAACTATCAATAAATGCTGTTACATTTAATTACATGCTGTTCATACTCAGTCACTAGGAGATTAGATTTCTGCAAAAAAACTGGTTGATCCTGCTGCTCTTCATCCACCTTCTGTCCATGTCCCCAATTCAGCTAGGGATCTTGCAGCCGTGGTTGCAACTCTGCACGTGCTCAGTTTCCAGTGAGTGTCTATGCTGAACAGTGCATGTGACTAGAGAGACACATGTGGGCGTATACACAGTGGTAAAGCCCACTCCCTCCCTCCTTCGCCATGCCCACTAACCAGCTAAACACAATTGGGGTGGCATATTACATGTAGATTAATGGAGGTTTCACCCACCTTTTATTCTAAGACACAGGCTGGAGGGGCCTGACACAGTCTGTAACTGGCAGAAGTCCACCCACACCATGTTATTTCCAAAAAATAATAAAGATTTGATTTCAAATATATATTTGTGTGACAGTTTAAAACAGTTTATTGATAATAATTATTTTTACTCTGTATTACAAAGGCTTTTTTTTTTTTGTGTCCAGCAGCAGAGGACTCATGTGACCGCTGTATGTTGATTAAAAAAAAAAGAGATACTTCTTTTTTTTTGTTTAATAAAATAAATACAGTGCCATTATCCAAATACAGAAATAAAAGACAATGTACATTAAACAGTGTGTGTTTAGTATTACTTTAATCATGCAGCTGCGGCTCCATGTTGTTTCACAGATTATACTTTATGGAGGCAACTGCAAATAATAGATTTCTTTAATCACTAATATATTTTTCTTGGAGTCCATTGAGACATACATGAATTCAGAGACTGTGATACTGCCACCACCAGGAGCATTCGATACTGGCACAAAAATAAAAATAAAGGTCAGTTCAGGGTAGCCTCTCCTATTCCCAGCATGCTTTAGGTTTGTAGCAAAGCAGTACTAAGAATATGGCCATAAACTCAGAGGGGTGGGACCTGATTCCTTTAATGGACTCCAAGAAAAGAAACTTCAGTCATTCTTTTATCTTTCCATCTATTAAATCCTCTGCCCTTGTTGTTTTAACTTTGGATAGTAAAACATTTTTTTTCTGCCAGTAAATACCTTATACAGCCCACTTTGTTTCTTGTCTGGTAAAAAGCCTAGGCGTATGACATCATGCACAGATCTCTCTCGTGAGAGTTTGCCAGGTAGGGAGGGGGGATGAGTCATAAGAGGGCCAATGAGAGCTGCAGAGCTGGAGGTGTGCCTCTGTGTGTCTGTGTAAATCCAGGAAGTGAACAGGCAGCAGCTTCAGCTGTCCACAGTAAAAATGATTGCAGCCAGACTCAGGGGAGGGCGATTTCTGCAGCATATTTAAGTACAGAATATATAAAATATTATGCAAAGTGGTTGGAGGGAAGCTTCAGAATGGCAAAGATGTTTTTATTACAAATTATGTGCGCAGACTGCAATTCCTCTTTAAGCAACTCTTTAAGCAATAGAGGAACTGAATCTATGCCCTTGTGAGAAGAGGAGATTAATGGGGGATATGATCAACATGTACAAATACATAAGTGGTCCATATCGTGAACTTGGTGTTAAGTTATTCACTTTAAGGTCATCACAGAGGACAAGGGGGTACACTTTATGTCTAGAGGAAAAAAGATTTCATCTCCAAATACGGAAAGGTTTCTTCACAGTAAGAGCTGTGAAAATGAGGAATAGACTCCCACCAGAGGTGGTTCTGGCAAGCTGTCAATTACTTTAAAAAGGGCCTGGATTCTTTCCTCACTGTACATAATATAACTGGGTACTAACATTTATAAGTAAAGTTGATCCAGGGAAAATCCGATTGCCTCTAAGATCAGGAAGGATTTTTTCCCCTGCTGTAGCAAATTGGATCATGCTTTGCTGGGGTTTTTAACCTTCCTCTGGATCAACTGTGGGTGTAGGTTTGTGTATATGGGATATCTTCTTTTCTTTTTTTTTGGTTGAACTCGATGAACTTGTTAAAAAAAAAAAAAAAAAAAAAAAAAAAGACACCTGACTAACTATGTAAGCAAGTACAAAAAAATCATATTTTCTTTCTTATCCATTAAGGGACACAATAATTCAGAGACTGTGGAGATGTCCAATAGCAGTCAAAATGGAAGGGTAGGCAACAGCAAACAAAATGCCAACAGGATCACAAAACAACAGCAGAACTGGGGACTGCCTGCTTCTCAAAGAGTTGTCTGAAGGTTCTTATGGCGAAAACTGGCATCCAAGGAGGCCTGACAATCCACCTAATAAAACTTGAGTATATGAACAGTAGACCAGGTGGTAGCATTGCAAATCTGGGAAACTTCTCTAATAACAAAAAGGACATTAATACCACATCTAGTTGAGAACACCATAACAAGAAAGGTAGGACCCGATCCTTAAAGTGGTTGTAAAGTCTCAAAGTTTGTCACCTTAATGCAAGGTGGAAAACCTTCTTTGCTGCAGTGCCTTCCAGACCCCCCCCCCTTATTCTTACCTGAGCCCATTCGTTCCAAGGCCATGCACGAGCCCAGCGACTCGAGCCACTGGCTCTCATCTCATTGGACAGATAGCAGCAGGAGCCATTGGCTCCCACTGCTGTCAATCAAATCCAGTGACACGGTAGCAGGAGGTGGGGCCATAGATGTGTCTGTGTCCATAGATGCAGCAGGACTCGGGGGCCAGTCCGCACAGGTGCCCCCATGGACAGTGGCTCTCCGTGAGGGCATACGATGAAGAGGAGAAGCCAGGAGCGCCGTCGGGGCACCCCGGAAAAGGAGGATCGGGGCTGCTTTGTGCAAAACCCTTGCACAGAGCAGGTAAGTATAACAAGTTTTTTATCTTTATCTAAAAACACCCAAACCTTTACAATCACTTTAAGAAACTTCTGGGCCTTAACATTTTGTCTTTTCAAAAAAGCAAAATGGGTTCTTTACATGACAATGCCACCAGCAGCTCTGACACTCTTATCACAGAGGTGAAGGCAACAAGAAATGCAACTTTGTGGGTGAGAGTACAAAGGGGAATATCTTTGATCACATCAACAGGCAGTTTTTAAAGTGCAGCGAGAACCAAGTTTAGATACCATGGAGTCACAGGGGAGCACACATGGGACACCACATAGGAAGCACCCTGCATAAAAGTCTCGATTAAGGGATCAAGAAATGGTAAGTCAGTGGTCTATGAAATAAGATAGCAAGTACAGAGATCGGACTCTTGATGATTGTATTGGTCAAATGGTGGACCAAGCCCATCAGCAAGAAAGCCAGGGATTTTTTCCACTGAGTGAAAATTTCTTTACCTATACCAAGTGAAGTATGCCTTCCATTGCGGTGAAGTAGACTTCCTAGGTTTCATCATCACAGGAATCACTTGTTCAGATTTGCCTTTGACCCTTGAAACTTGGGCTTAAACAGCAATACCATTAACCACTTGACAACTGGGCACTTAAACCCCCTTCCTAACCAGACCAATTTTCAGCTTTCGGTGCTCTCACATTTTGAATGACAATTGCTCAGTCATACAATACTGTACCCATATGAAATTTTTGTACTTTTTTTCACACAAATAGAGCTTTCTTTTGATGGTATTTAATCGCCATTGCGTTTTTTTATTTTTTGCGCTATAAAAGAAAAAAGACTGAAAATTCGGTAAAAAAAGGAATTTTTCTTTGTTTCGGTTATTAAATTTAGCAAATTCGTAATTTTTCTTCGTAAATTTTGGCCAAAATTTATACTGCTACATATCTTTGGTAAAAATAAGTACAAATTGGTGTATATTATTTGGTCTTTGTGAGAGTTATAGAGTCCAAAAGCTGTGGTGCCAATATCTGAAAATTGATCACACCTGAATTACTGACGGCCTATCTAATTTCTTGAGAACCTAACATGCCAGAAAAGTACAAATACCCCCCAAATGACCCCTTTCTGGAAAGAAGACATTCCAAGGTATTTAGAAAGATGCATGGTGAGTTTTTTGAAGTTGTAATTTTTTTCCCACAATTCTTTGCAAAATCAAGATTTTTTTTTTCCCACAAAATTGTCATATTAGCATATTATTTCTCACACACAGCATATGCATACCACAAATTACACCCCAAAAACACATTCTGCTATTACTCCCGAGTATGGCGATGCCACATGTGTGAGACTTTTACACAGCGTAGCCACATAGAGAGGCCCAACATGCAGGGAGCACCTTCAGGCATTCTGGAGCCCCCAGACCAATTCTGACATTTCTCTCCTACATGTAAAAATCATCATTTATTTGCTAGAAAATTACATAGAACCCCAAAACATTATATATGTTTTTTAGCAAAGACCCTAGAGAATACAATGGCGGTTGTTGCAACTTTTTATCTCGCACGGTATTTGTGCAGCAATTTTTCGAACAGGTTCTTTTTGGGCTTTAAAAAAAAAACAAAACAGTAAAGTTAGCCCAATATTTTTGCATAATGTGAAAGATGAAGTTACGCCGAGTAAATAGATACCTAATGTGTCACCCTTCAAAATTGCACACACTTGTGGAATGGCGCCAAACTTCACTACTTAAAAACCCCCATAGGCGATACTTTAAAAATTTTTACTGGTTACAGGTTTTGAGTTACAGAGGAGATCTAGGGCCAAAATTATTGCTCTTGCTCTAACGTTCACAGCGATACCTCACATGTGTGGTTTGAACACCGTTTTCATATGTGGGCAGGACTTACGTGTGCGTTCGCTTCTGCATGCGAGCACACGGACAGGGGTGCTTTAAAAAATGTTTTCTTCTTTTTATTGTTCATTTTACTTTATATATTTTAGTTTGACACTTTTTTCCAAAAAAAAAAAAGTCCTCTTTACAGTGAGATATGGGGTTAATAAGACCCCACATCTCACCTCTAGGCTGGGAAGCCTTAAATAAAAAAAAAACATCCTGGCTTCGATCGTAGCGGTGAGTCGGTAGAAGCACCGGAGGGCAGCGGGAAGGGGGGGGGGGGGATGTCCCCTCTTGCCTCCTGTAAGAATCATCAAGCAGCAGAACAGCTGCTATGATTGTTCTTATGGTGTAGGGAATCGCCGGCTGAAAAAGCTGATATCTGAATGATGCCTGTAGCTGCAGGCATCATTCAGATATCCCCGCACAAATTCAAGGACGTCATATGACGACCTGCGGGCGGGAAGTGGTTAAAACACATTTTTTTTTTTTTTTACACAAAGTTGTCCATTTATACAATATTTATAACATATAACAACATGTACACATACCAAAAATGACACCCCAAAAAAAGATTCTCCTACTCCTAAATACGGTGATACCACATGTGTGAGACTTCCACAGCCTGGCCACATACAGGGGCCGAGTACAGCCGAGTATGGCCGAGCATGGCTGAGCATGGCAGGGTATCGCTGAGTATGGCTGGGTATCACAGAGTATTGCAGAGTATGGCTGGGTATTGCAGAGTAGTGCAGGGCATTGCAGAGTATTGCAGAGTAGTGCAGGGTAGTGCAGTGTAGTGCAGGGTAGTGCAGAGTATTGCACGGTATTGCAGAGTATTGCAGAGCATTGCAGAATATTGCAGAGTATTGCAGAGTATTGCAGGGTATTAAAGTATGGAGGGATGGCTGAGCATGGATGGATGGATGGAACTGTATTTGTCACAGAGCAGCACTGTGGGCACTACAGCTCAAGCCCACAGCACTGCTGCCATCCGCTCTCTCCCCCTCTCCTCCCACACTGTACCGATCTGTACACAGAGGGGGGGGGGGGGGGGAGACGGTTTGTTTACATGTGATCGCTCCGTCATTTGACGGAGCGAACACATGGTAAACTGCATACATGGTAAACGGCATACTAGCTCATTATACCTTTGTCTTGCAGTTTTTTTAGGGGTTTTTCTTCTCCCCGTGGGTTTACAATCACTTCAAACAAGCCTCATATCATCGCAATTCCATTCGTACGTCAGCATCCTCAGTCCCCCCTTCACATCACAGTCACTCCCCTTCACATTACTGTCCTTCTCATTATAATCCTCAGTCTTAAACCCCACCATTAGTTTTCAGTCTCAACCCCCACACCCAATTACGGTCATCAGTCCCCCAACCATTAATGTCCTCAGTAACTCCAAAACTGTCCTCAGTCCCCCCTTACCCACCATTAGGGTCCTAAGCCCCCCTCCATTATAGTCCTCAGCTCCCCATTACTGTCCTCAGCCCCTACATTACTGTCTTGAGCCCCGTCGTCTCCATTATGTCCTCAGTGACCCCAATATTGTTCTGTGTCCCCCTCCATTAATGTCCTCAGTGACCCCATTACTGTCTTCAGTCCCCTCCAGTAATGTCCTTAGCTCCTCCACTCCACATCATCCCCGCCCCCTGTGTTACCTTACACAGACAGTGTGGAGGGTGGGAGGCACAGCAGGTCAAAAGATAAGCCGAGCTTCCCCTTTTGGGTGGAACCCCGCTTTAATGTCACAGGGAGGCCGTCCAGGCTCCCTGGAACATGGGTGGGGTTGCAACTGCAACCCCTGATGCTGCGCCAGTGGAACCAGCATAAAAACACTTGTCACAGACAAGACTGCCTGCTGATCTAAGATCTGTAGAAGGACTTCAATATGGGATAGTGAGGGAGAGCAGTTAGTCTAAATAAAACATTTTTGCTATCCTTTACAAAGCGCTACACAGACAGTGTAAAGCACAAACGCTAACACAGCTGAGTGAAGTGAGCGTTGACGCTGTACCGTCAAGTGTGCTTACTTCTACAAAGTCTTTTGGAACAGAAGTCACCTCCAATTGTTTTTTTTTAAAAAACACATTCATTTTCTGCAGGGCAGGAAAAGCAGCACTGCTTCATAGAACGTTGTTACAAATAAGTTAATATATGAAAGACAGAGGAAGAAATGGTCTCTGCTATTCTGTGCTGCCCTATTGCAGCCATACTTTTTCCAAAGTATGACATCAGGAAAAGGTCTCAGCCTTTGCTATTAAGCAACATATTTTCACACAGTTGGTTCACCAGACAGTATTGGTAAAAAAACAAATGTAATTTTTTTTTATTTCATTTTTTTTCAACAGATGCAGTTTATTTTGTATAGATTAACAGAACAAAATAAAACAATTTAAAAAACATAAGTTGGTACAGAATAATTACAGATTAAAATTTCAAAACCCTAGTAGGTGCCAGGGTCTCTGACCGCAATAGGCACAACATATAAAGAAAACCCTCAATCAAAAAGGAAAAATATTTCCCCTTGGAAGGGAAAAGATAGGAGGTGAAGGGGGGTACGAGAAAGGTGGGAGAGTAGGGGAAAAAGAGGGGGGGGGGCACACCTGGTAATTACAGAGTCAGTCTTCTCGCCTCAATCCATTTACACCAAATCTTAGTAAACTTTTTCGGGCAGTTCCGACCCATATACGTCAGTTTATAAAGGGGCAGCACCTGGTTCACCAGCTCTCTCCACTGCCTGGCCGTGTAGGCCACAGGTGCCTTCCATTTAAGTAGGATCAGTTTCCGTGCATAGAACCTTGCATAGAAGAGCAAGCAGTGCTGATGAAAGGAAACCTCTTTTGGAGAGCCAACTCCTAACAGTAACAAGGCTGGATCCAGGGAAACTCGTAGTTGCATTCGGGCTCCCAACTCTTCCACAACCCCACGCCAATAAGATTGGGGGCAGGACAAGTCCATACCATGTGTAGAGATGTGCCAACCTCCGTTCCACACCTAGAACAATGTGGGTCAACCCCGGACATATAATGGATAATCTTTGTGGGGTATAATACACCCTATGTAAGAATTTCTATTGAATAAATATATCTCTAGCTGAAATCAGCATAGGAATAAATTGTGGTATATCCTCCTCCCAGTCCTCAGCATCCATACCTGGGATATCAACTTGCCACGTCTGGCACAGTTGGATCATCTTGGTGGCTTTGTGCCCTGATATCCGAAGGTTGATAGAGGAGAGGATCCTATCCGCATTTTTAGAGATCAGGAGGCGCTCAACTGAGTGCGATTCCAGCATAATTGGATTGGAGAATTGTGCCCTGACTGCGTGGCACAACTGCATATAACGAAAGAGCATTTGGTTGGGCAAGTTAAATCGCTCTTTTAACTGGTCAAAAGTTAATAAGGAGCCATCTTTAAATATGTGGTAGTAGGGTAGTGATACCAAAGTTAGCCCAGATCACAGGGTCTGGGACCGATCTCAAGTGTGGGAGAGACGGGTTTCCCCATAGCGATGTGAAGGGCGAGGTGGTGTTACACTCTCCTACATACCTAGTCATCTGTTGCCAGACTTTGATTGCAGTAGACATAAGAGTCGATATGCCTGGGTTAGATTTGGGGCCACAGAAGACTAAGTTGCTCAGTCAGCAACGCAGCTTCAGTGTTAACTACTGGGATCCCCTTTAGTTGTCCAAACCACCATCTGACAGTCACAAGAGCGCCGCCCAATAATAGAATTTAAAGTTGGGGAGTGCCAATCCAACCTGGGACATAGGGAGTTGCAGTGTAAATCTCGACAACCGGGGGACCCTGCCCGCCCATATAAACTGAGTAAGGAGTTGGCCAATTTTATCAAAATAGACCTTAGGAGTTTACACCAGGGTATTCCTAAACACATACAGAAATTTTGGTAAAAAGGTCATCTTGATCAGGTTCACTCAACCAACCAGGGTCAGAGGAAGGGACCTCCAGATTCCACATCTGTGGGCGAGCTGAGAAACCACTGGTTGTAGATTTGTGGCCAAAAAGGCAGTGAGATCACAGGAGACCTAAATCCCTAGATACTTAAAGCGGGGTTCCACTCAAATTTTTAACTTAATCTTACCCCCTTCAGTTAATTGCATAGATGTGTTTATTGCCTTTTCCCGGCGCCGCACTGTCTCCTGGGAGCTTAGTGTCAGGCTTTCCAAGATTCAGTGCGGGAACAATGATCATGCGTGTGAACAAGCTGTGAATAAACAGCATTCACCGCATCCAGGAAATCAATGCTTGTGGGCTTCACATGCCCACAAGCAAGATGGAAACAGCCAGCATCACATTTTTTAAGTTATTCTTCAGTAAGAAAACAGACAGAGGCGCAAATATTACACCCAAACTGAGTATTATTTTGGGGTTAGCAAAGTGTCTCAATGACCTAAAAAAAAAATAAAAAAAATTGGTCACCGGACTCCCGCTTTAAACTGTGAGACTATGGAGAGTGGGGAGGCAGTCAGCAAGTTTAAGGGTTCTTGTGTTGTTGCCAGTATTTTTAAAGACTATTCATTTCTAATTCTTACCTTTGGGTTTTGTATGTAAAATGAAATGCTATTACTTCCAATGTTGAAATCAATCCAAAAGTGTTCAAGTTTACTATCCTGAGGCCTAGTCAACTTAAAGACAAATAGGCAAAATTCACCACATTGCAATCATTCAACCTGATGTTAATTTAAAAGAGTATGTCAAGGCATAATATAATAAATAAAAATAAAAAAAAAAACACCACACATTTAACAGATTTGTGCAAGTACCAAAAAATAATGTTTTAATTTAAAACGGTGGATGTTGCAATTTTTTTATGTCATATCGTATTTGCGCAGTAGCTTTTCAAACCCACTTTTTTGCGTGTTAAAAAAATGTTAATGCACAAAAACACAATATAATGCCCAATTGTTTGGTAAAGTATAAAAGATGATGTTACGCCAAGTAAATAGATACCAAACATTCACATATAATACTTGGTATGTAAGTTTACTGATACTTAAAGATTAAAAAGTATTTGACTTCTGTTTTCTCTTTTCTTAGCAATAATGTGTAGGACCTGTTCAAAAGGGCCAGAATGCTCACAGTGTGACTAAATAACTTCATTAACAGAGGTCCTTGAAACCTAGATGCCCAGACTAAATTTAGCAGTATCATATTACAGAGTTATTGTGACAAAAGTCAAAAGCTTAAAGTCTAATGCCCCGTACACACGGTCAGATTTTGCGATGGAAAATGTCCGATTGGAGTGTGTTGTCGGAAATTCCGACCGTGTGTGGGCTCCATCGGACATTTTCCATCGGATTTTCCGACACACAAAGTTGAAGAGCAGGGGATAAAATTTCCTGACAACAAAATCCGTTGTCGGAAATTCCGATTGTGTGTACACAAATCCGACGGACAAAGTGCCACGCATGCTCAGAATAAATAAAGAGATGAAAGCTATTGGCCACTGCCCCGTTGATAGTCTGACGTACGTGTTTTACGTCACCGCGTTTAGAACGATCGGATTTTCCGACAACTTTGTGCGACCGTGTGTAGACAAAACAAGTTTGAGCCAACATCCGTCGGAAAAAATCCTAGGATTTTGTTGTCGGAATGTCCGAACAAAGTCCGACCGTGTGTACGCCCTATTACAGTTTGATTTCTTTAACCACTTCCCACCCGGCCACTGCACATAAACGGCCGGGTGGGCTATCTCTCCTTCTGAGTGGACGTTCAGGAACGTCCCTCAGAAGGAGCAGGATCGCGCGCGTGCCCGCGCAGCGGCGTGATCCCGATGCGCTCGTGTCACCTGGACACGGCGCATCTCCGATCGGCAGGAGGGCTCTGCGATTGGCCCTCCTGATCACATGACGGTCGTGTCGAATGACGTGATGTAAACACAGAGCCGGTTGCTAGGCAATCGGCTCTCCTCTCCTCACACGGAAGTTGGCAGTGAGGAGAGGACAGCGGATCGCTGCAGCCGGCTGGTGTTCAGTGAGTATGAGCTGTTTTTTACAGCTTTTTACTCACTGATCACCAGTCTAGTGTCCCCACACACATGTAAAAACACAAAACAAACAGTAAACACACAATGTCCCCAAAACACATGTCCCCAAAACACATGTCCCCACATAGTAAAAACACATGTCCCCCACATATGCCCCAGTAAAATCACATGTCCCAATGATTATCTGCACACATATGTCACCTGCGCACATCTGTACATGATCATTTGCGCACGTGTCCCTGGTCACACAAACCAATTATTATACACTTAACGGGATTTTTTTTACCAAAAACATTTAGCAGAATAAGTTTTGGCTTAAATTTATGACAAAATTTAATTTAATTGGATTTGTTTTAAAATAGAAAGAAGAAAATATTGTTTTTTTTCCCAAATATCCGCTCTTTTTTCGCTTATATTGCAAAAAATAAAAAATGGAGTCGTGAATAAATACCACCAAAAGAAAGCTCTATCTGTGTGAACAAAAAGGAAAAAATTTAATTTGGGTACAGCGTAGCATGACCGCGCAATTGTCATTAAAAGTACGAGAGCGCTGAAAGCTGAAAATTGGTCTGGGAAGGAGGTTGGCGAAAGTGCCCAGTATTGAGGTGGTTAACAAGCAGCCACACCCCGAGTAGAAAAGCATGTTCCCTGCCAGCAGCTTCAGAACGAGACCCTTGCTCTTTGTGCTCTTTGAGCCAGAGCTCTCCAATCAGCGGAAAGCATGAGCTGTGTTATTATTGCTCAATAGGGGGCATGTCATACCTTTACAATGGGATCACTGCTTCCCCACAAAGGGCAATGGTCTGCATGTTGCTTTTTTATGTGACCTTTCATCTCCCTTATCCTGCACATTAAATTCCCTCATCTCCTTCCTCCCACTGTACATTAACCTCTTCGCCTCCTCCCTCTGTATGACCTGTTCATTAATTATTTCTCATTATCAAGCGTCATGTTTTAAGCACCTCAATGCCAACATGCTTCAATATTCAAAAATTGTGGCAAAAATAGGATTTTTTTATTACAGCTTACCTGTAAAATTCTTTTCTTTCGACGGACATCACGGGACACAGAGCCACAGTAATTACTGATGGGTTATAGGGTATCACTAGGTATTGGACACTGGTCACACCCTAATCAGGAAGTTCAACCCCCTATATAACCCCTCCCCTTCCAGGGATACCTTAGTTTTGTAGCAAAGCAGTACAGGTGTATTAGAAGAGGGGCGGGACCTCTGTGTCCCGTGATGTCCGTCGAAAGAAAAGGATTTTACAGGTAAGCTGTAATAAAAAATCCTATTTTCTTTTCTCGGACATCACGGGACACAGAGCCACAGTAATTACTGATGGGATGTCCCAAAGCAATGCCAACTGAGGGGGGGGGAATCACAACCAAGTAGGGTGCTATCAGACCTGAGGACCCTGTACCGCTGTCTGCAGCACACTACGCCCAAAGGAGATATCCTCATGCCTTCCTACATCCACCTGATAGAATCTGGTGAATGTATGAACTGAAGACCAGGTTGCGGCCTTGCAGATCTGAGCCATAGAGGCCCGGTGATGCACTGCCCAAGAAGCACCAATAGCCCTTGTGGAATGTGCCTTGATCTGAAACGGAGGAATCTTCTGTTTCAAACCGTAAGCTTGAATAATCAACTGTCGAATCCATTTAGAAATGGTCGCTTTTGACGCTGCCTGTCCTCTATTGGGACCCTCCGGCAGCACGAACAAGACATCCGTCTTGCGAATCTGAGCAGTTGCCTCCAGATAGGTCTTGACTGCTCTTACTACATCCAAAGAATGTAATGACCTTTCTTCCGAAGAACAAGGTTCTGGAAAAAAGGAAGGTAGCACAATGTCTTGGTTTAGATGAAAATCTGAAACCACCTTTGGTAAAAAACTAGGATGAGGGCGCAGTACCACTCTATCCTTGTGTATAATCAAGTAAGGCTCTTTACAGGAAAGAGCTGCTATTTCTGATACTCTTCTAGCAGAAGAGATAGCTACCAGGAAAATTAGTTTCCTCATCAGTAAGACCAAAGGAATCTGACGTATTGGTTCAAAAGGTTGTTTTTGTAACACCGATAGAACCAAGTTCAAGTCCCAGGGGTTTAGGGGCGCCTTAACCGGAGGATTAAGACGCATCACCCCCTGTATAAAGTTTCGGATCAGAGAATGCGAAGCAAGCGGCCGTTGAAACAACACTGATAAGGCCGAGACCTGGCCCTTGATGGTACTCAAGGCCAGCTTCATCTCTAATCCTAATTGTAGAAAATCCAGAATTCTACTTATGACATATTTCCTGGGATAAAAAGTTAGGAGGGATTTCGCGCATAAAATCTACCATAAAAATGAAAAAATAGGTGAACAATAATAACAATAAAATCGTGGGTAAATAAAACTGTGAAACATCAGTGTTGTGAACAGGTAAAATACATCATTCAAAACCTGGATGGGAAAAAATATTACATGAATGTATAAGTGGTGCAAAAGTGCAACAACCTGTGCTATAAATAACAAATGTGCAAAACAACAAATTCTGATGAACGGCGTAAGCCCAATCACATAAAAGTGCAAAAACTGTGCAACAGCTGCAACTCGGCGTGGTATAAGGTAATACCAAATATATGGGACTATAAACTTGAGTTCACAAAGAAAACAAAATAAAGTCCATAACTTGTGATGGTAATATTGGTGGTATTAATCTTCATACAACAACTGACGGCCTAACCAGGCTCTCTAGACTCTCACCTCAAAGTGGACAAAAACAGGCATCAAAACAGATCCTTCCTTGCTGTGATAATAGAGGTCACCAGATGTTTGTGTTCCCCTCTGCTTGCTGTCAGGCCCCTGCCAAAACAAACTGGGAGTATCTCCACCTAGGCTTGTAACAGCCCGGTGGGAGGGGGGAAGAGGAGAGAAGAGGCCTCTGATGGTGTAGTAATTTAAGACTATGTTTATTAAATGAAAGCAAATTGGTCTCTTACATAAAAACAGTAATAAAATCGCATTAAAACAGAAAGGAGCGGCGTCCGAGGCGCCTCCTTACGTGACTTCCGGTATAGTCAGCTCTCTGCCACGCCCTACGCGTTACGTCACCGCTCGTGACTTCAACTGGGGGTCCCCAGTTGAAGTCACGAGCGGTGACGTAACGCGTAGGGCGTGGCAGAGAGCTGACTATACCGGAAGTCACGTAAGGAGGCGCCTCGGACGCCGCTCCTTTCTGTTTTAATGCGATTTTATTACTGTTTTTATGTAAGAGACCAATTTGCTTTCATTTAATAAACATAGTCTTAAATTACTACACCATCAGAGGCCTCTTCTCTCCTCTTCCCCCCTCCCACCGGGCTGTTACAAGCCTAGGTGGAGATACTCCCAGTTTGTTTTGGCAGGTGCCTGACAGCAAGCAGAGGGGAACACAAACATCTGGTGACCTCTATTATCACAGCAAGGAAGGATCTGTTTTGATGCCTGTTTTTGTCCACTTTGAGGTGAGAGTCTAGAGAGCCTGGTTAGGCCGTCAGTTGTTGTATGAAGATTAATACCACCAATATTACCATCACAAGTTATGGACTTTACTTTGTTTTCTTTGTGAACTCAAGTTTATAGTCCCATATATTTGGTATTACCTTATACCACGCCGAGTTGCAGCTGTTGCACAGTTTTTGCACTTTTATGTGATTGGGCTTACGCCGTTCATCAGAATTTGTTGTTTTGCACATTTGTTATTTATAGCACAGGTTGTTGCACTTTTGCACCACTTATACATTCATGTAATATTTTTTCCCATCCAGGTTTTGAATGATGTATTTTACCTGTTCACAACACTGATGTTTCACAGTTTTATTTACCCACGATTTTATTGTTATTATTGTTCACCTATTTTTTCATTTTTATGGTAGATTTTATGCGCGAAATCCCTCCTAACTTTTTATTGCATGTGCCGAGTGTGATGTGTACACTTGTCGATTTCGCTGCAGTCTTTTTAGATATCACCATATTTATCGCTTATTTTTAAGATTTATTTATTCTTTTGTGTCACCACATTCACTCATATCTCACTTTAGCGCGAAGGACCATAGCATTCATATTTCCTGGGATGCCAACCCCTGGATTCACACAAGGATACATAAGCTTTCCAGACTCTATGATAAATCATTCTGGAAGCTGGCTTCCTTGCATTGATCAAGGTAGATATGACAGGACCTGAAAGCCCATGATTTTTCAGAAAGTGGGATTCAATAGCCCACCCGTCAAATCTAGCATTTGTGAGGCAGGCTGGAACACCGGACCTTGAGCTAACAGGTCTGGGTGTATCGGTAGGGTCCACCGGGAACCCACCATCATCCCTGCTATTTCTGCTTATCAGGTTCTTCTGGCCAAACGGGGGCCACCAGAAGTGCCGACTTCCCTTCTTGCCTGAGTCTGCGAAGGAGCCGTGGCAGTAGCAGAATGGGAGGGAATGCATAAATCGGTGAGAGCCGATGCCACGGAATCACCAACGCATCCGTCCTGCCTGCAAGAGGATCCCAGGCAACCGGTAGGAAGGATTTCCCCTTCTGTAGGTTTTCGGGTATGAGCCATCAACTGAGGCTCTGACGCATCGCATGCGACAGGTGCATTGGAAAGTTTAATGCCTGCACCTTCCTGTTCCAGGTCAACAGAATACTGTGTTGCAACAGTTCTGCTTGGAACTGTGCATAGGGAAATGCTTCGAATGAAGCCACCATCTTCCCCTGCAGCCTCATACAAAGGCGGACAGAAAGACCCTTCTTGGCCCTGACTGTCAGAATCAGCTCCCTTAGAGCAGTGATCTTTGCCTGCAGACACTTCAGTTAAGCAGGAAAACTGGGCACATATAGGCCTGTATCTCTGATGCCTATTGATATCAGAAATTCTCCTCCCTGCAGGACGGAGATTACTGTCTGAATTGATTCCAAATGAAAGGACTGCATCCTTGGGAATCGTTTCAGATCTCTCAAATCCAAAATGGGTCTTTCGTCCCCATTTGGTTTTCGGACCATAGAAAGATTGGAACAGAGTCTCAATCCTTGATCCTTTGTGGGAACCCCCACAATGACCTCTTGCGACCAAAGTCGCTTTATCGCTAGAAGGAGCGACTACTTCTCTTCTGGTTCTCTGGGAACACCTGATCTGAGGAAACGAGGAGAGGGACATTCTTGGAACTCCAGTCTGTACCCTAAGGTTACCATGGAGATTACCCATCTGTCCTGGAAGTCCTTCTGCCAGGGCCCTGAGAGCTGCAGCAGTCTTTCCCCCCACTCGAGCGAGCGGGGCGCCCCTTCATGAAGAGGTCTTAGTGTCTTGTTTAGAAGACCTTTTCCCCCAGGATTTCTTGTGTCCCTGGGGTTGACTCTTGTTTCTTGCCCCAGACGGAGGAGACCGTCGTGACTGCCTGGAGGCTGATGCCCCTGGCGCTGGGGAAAGAGTCCGTTTAAAAGAGGGACGCTTACTCTTCTTCTTATCAGGTAAGAGAGTGCTTTTCCCACAGGAGATCGTCTTGATATAATTATCCAAGTCCTCTCCAAACAACCTTTCACCACGGAAGGGAAACCCAGCCAGAAGCTTCTTACATGGTGCTTCAGCTGACCAGTTTTTCAACCATAAGATTCTACGTATATGCACCAACCCAAGCGAGAGGCGAGAGGTTTGCACGATAGAATCTCTAATGGCGTCAACAGCATAACATAAAGCTGCAGGAAGGTTAGCAAACCCCTGGGCCTGCTGTTCAGGCAATACTTTGATGACCTGCTTAACATGGTCTCTTAAGTATTGACAGACTCCAATCGCTGCTACTGCAGGTTGGGCCACTGATCCTGCTAAAGAGAACACATCTTTCAATAAGAAGTCCATCTTTTTATCCACAGGATCTTTGAGCATCTGAGCGTTGTCTACAGGACAAGTCAGATTACTATTTACAGAGGAAATGGCCGCATCAATGGCCGGTATTCCCCACCTCTTAATAAACTTTTCTTCCATAGGATAAAGTGTAGAAAACTTTTTCGGCGGAAGAAATCGCTTATCTGGGTGATCCCACTCAGAGTAAAGCAGCTTTTCAAGTAAATTATGAACAGGAAAAGCATGTGCTGCTTGGAAAGGTTTCAGTGACCCCAAAGCAGAAGAGGTTTCTGTAGTAGTTTCAGGTAGGGGCAACTTAAATGTGGAGCGGACCAAACCAGTGAGGATCTGCACTAAGACTTTCTCCTCTTGGGAAGTCGCAGAGGGTCCCTCTCCACCTGAATCCTCCGAAGAGGAATCATCTGTCCCATCCCGATCCTCTGAAAGGGATTCATCTCCTTTATCCCAGAGCTCCTCTGACTGAGGGTCTTGGGGAGCAGAGGAAGGCCTTGTGCGTTTTCTTCCACTCAGTGAAGATGTAATCGCGGCCATTAGTTTTTTCTCTAATCCAGAAATGGTTGAGGAAAAAACTTCTTGTGTAATGTACACAGGGGCTGAAGTGCCGGCAGCAGATGTAGCCCCTAACCCCAATGGCTCTCCCTGTCCAGCTGCCCCTGGTCCCTCAGGAGGGGATGGTGTAGCAGACAGGGGGTCCTCAGAACCTGAACGAGACCCCCTAGTGCCTCCGGTTCTAGGGGTGCTTGAACCTCTTCTACCCATAGTGCAAAGCAACAAGGTGTGAGGTATCAAAAACGAACACTGACTGCTGAGCGATGTAGTCTGGCTAAAAGCCTTGCTACCAAATGCCCAATCCGGTGTTCTTTAGTGAATGCAGCCTAGGGGAATGCCTGTGTCCCACCTTACATGTGACTGTCAGCTCTGTGTCTCTCCAAAGCTCAGAGCACCTGTACAGTGTGCTTTAAATAGCCATGCTTTCAGGCACTGTGGGCGTCTGGGCACGCTGACGCTGTGCTGACGCCCCGCCCCCCCTCCTAGTTTTTGAAAAAACGAGCGCTTCCCGCGCGAGCCGACCCTTTCTGACAAGCCTGAAGGGAGGCTGGGGTTGGGGGAATAAGGAGGAGGCCGGCAGTGATGGGCCCTGCATCGCAATGCGGCTTCGGTGGCGGCGGCGGTAGCGGATGTGACAGTGCGGTCTCACCCGCCTTACAGCCTACCTGAGCCTTTCCCTAGCCTGGGGGGACCATCCCAGCAGAGAAAACCCCCCACCATCTACCTTTGGAGCTGGAGGAAGAGCCTGTGCAGCGGACGCTGAGACAGATCAAGCATGAGAAGGTTTGTGCTCTTGGCCGCCCCCGGTGGTCACAATAGGCACAGCATGCATTCACTTTAAAGGAGAAGAGCCACTAGAATTTAAAATTCTGTGGAATCTCCTCTTACCTTATCCAGGCCGCAGGGTTCAGTTTACACAGACCCAGCCTTCGCCTCTCACGGTGGGCTCCGTTTGTGAAAAACCGTCAGAGACTGGGGCCCCCATCAGTAGGGGGATCCTTCAGTTCTGGGCCTGTAAAGCACCTCACCAGAAATTAGGAAGTTTAAAGCCATTTTCTGATCCGCGGGTCCAGCTCTCTAAAAAGAGAAGCGTTACAGGTAAAACCTCGTTTCTTCGGACACGAGGCCCGGGTACCATTCAATTCGGCCATGAAAAGACACTTTGAATGGATCCGGTCGCCTGGCTTGCCCCAGTATAGGATCTTAGGATATTCCTTTTGGAGCTTCAGCACAGGACATCTTTGCACGTCCAACACCTAAGACACTGGTGTAAAAACTGAGGTATCCCTGGAAGGGGAGGGGTTATATAGGGGGTTGAACTTCCTGATTAGGGTGTGACCAGTGTCCAATACCTAGTGATACCCTATAACCCATCAGTAATTACTGTGGCTCTGTGTCCCGTGATGTCCGAGAAAAGAAAATTAGATCACCTTGGAAGTCTAATTTCCAAAAAGGGATCATTTTGTCAAATTTTGGTACAGTGTTGAATGACTTAATTGTCAGCCAAACAATCACAGCACTGAAAACTGAAAAATGGCCTGGTCATGAAGGGGTATTACAAGTCAGTACTCAAGTGATTAACCACTTGCAGGTTGCCCACGAGCAATGTACTACGGACCGGTGGCCCGCACTTGCAAACGACGTACCAGTACACCGCTTCCCGCCACCAGCGGGAGCCTATCAGAAAGTACTAGCCAATGATTCACGGCTGGGACCTGCTGATCAGCTGTGTATAGTCAAAGCCTAGAACTCTGTGTTGACAATCAACACAGAGCTCTGTACAGAGGGAACAATCTCTCTGTTTCTCATCCCTGAAACGAAGATCTATTAGTAAAAGCAGCACATATTACACATAGTTAGGCACACATTTTTGCCCCTTGATAGCCCTAGATGTTAACCCCTTCCCAGCCAGTGTCATTAGTACAGTGTATACTATTAGCACTGATCACTGTATTAACCACTTCAGCTCAGAAAGGTTCACCCCCCCTTCATGACCAGGCCATTTTTTTTTTGCGATACAGCACTGCGTTATTTTAACTGACAATTCCGTGGGTGTGCAATGCTGTACTCAAATAAAATGTATGTCTTCCCCCCCCCCACCACAAATAGAGCTTTCTTTTGGTGGTATTTGATCACCTTTGCGTTTTGTTTTTTTGCGCTATATAAAAAACAAAAAACTGACAATTTTGAAAAAAAAAATATATATATATATTTTTTACTTTCTGCTATAAAACATTGTAAAAAAAAAAAAATGTAATCCAATATGTATTCTGCTACATAGTTTTGGTAAAAACAATTCCAGTACGTGTATATTGATTGGTTTGCGCAATGGTTACAGTGTTTACAAACTATGGTATATTTTTATGGTACATTTTTATTTTATTATTTTTTATATTTATTTTTTACTAGCAATGGCGGCGATCAGCAACTTCTAGTGGAACTGTGATTTTGCGGCGGACACATCGAACACCTAACCGTCACTTTTGACACTTTTTTGGGGACCAGTAAAACCAATACAGAGATCAGTGCTAAAAAATATGCACTGTCGAGGCACATGTGCGGAAACTTCCAATATGGCCGTGTAAGCAAGGAGCTCAACACTGCCTCAGCCATCGAGCCATCCTAGCGGACAAGGGGATGTATCATATTGGACATTACTTCTCTATTGCAGGCCCTTTATCTCTGAAACATTGTATAAACAAACTGGACCTACCAGACAGAGAGATTTAGGTTTCATCAAATCTCTAATTTTCTCTTCCACTTGGAAAAACAAACCCATTCCCCCAGAATTCCCATACTATGAGTGTTGGTGTGGACAGGCAATGGAGCAAAAGGGTGGTATATCAATAATTTACGCATCACTGTCCAAATCCACCTCCAAATTCCCATACATGGAAGCATGGGAAAGAGACCTACTGGAAACCTGGGACCTGGAGGATTGGCATAGAGCGGTGATGAGGGCCTTCAAAGGTATACTGAACATCTCCTTAATAGAAGCCAACATGAAGGTAATTACAAGATGGTACCCTGGTACCCTCCAGACTAGCAGTCATTTTCCCTTCAGCCTCCCCTTTATGTTTTAGGGAATGTCACACCCTTGGTTCCATGCTACATGTATGGTGGGAATGCCCGAAAATTAGAGGATTTTGGAACAAAATGTTCAACCTTATCAGGAAAGTCTCAGGCCAATCAGTCCCAAAGTCTCCCCAAGTAGCGTTGCTGAATGTCCTCATACCAAAAACCCCCAAATACACCCAAAAATTGATCTTCTTTATGCTTCTGGGAGAAAAGATCACCATTGCCAAAGCATGGAAGCGACCCATGGTTTCATTTCTAGCAGCCAAAAGAAAGATATTGTGGATCATGACACAAGAAAAAATGGTCAGCTCAATACTAAACACTACCAAAACATTTGAAGCAACATGGGAACCTTGGGCTAGACACGTAGGAACCTCTCTCATCCCCGGCATCAACACAATATAATCAGGGTGATCTCCCCGGAATCTGGTACCTCTTCTTCCTTTTCTGTTTTATTATAAAGTTGAAGTTTATAAGAGTTTCATCTCTAACTGTTGTTGTTCTAAGCCTATATCAGTATTACAACCTCAGGAGTTAACAGGCTACTGCTGGACATACTCCCTGAAAGGACTTGATTGTTGTATCCTCAGCCTTGATGCTCATCATAGGACTTTTCCGCAACTCTGGAAACCACTGTCATTTCCAAATTGTTGGGTCTGGTAACGATACAAATGGCACTTGATGCTATTCCTCTCACCAGTCGACTCATGACACAGTATGCACCCATTAGGAGTGCCAGGAGCGACAGACGAACTAGGTGCCTTATCAATATTTGTTTCTAGTTACCCAGAACACAGGAAGTTTTGCTACTATATTACCTGAATTCTGATGAGAGATAATTGTCTATACAGATAATGTGTACTGCTGATCCAACATTCTCTTCTATTTTAATATAGTTATCGCATGTCATTTTCTGATCTTCAATAAACATTTTGAAAGAGAAAAATATGCACTGTCACTGTACTAATGACACTGGCAGGGAAGGGGTTAACATCAGGGGAGATCAAAGGGTTAAATGTGTTCCCTAATAGTGATTGCTAACTGTGAGGGGCGTGCTTTGACTGGGGGAATGTAAAGATCCATGTTCCTGCTTAGCAGGAATACAAGATCATCACATACCCCTCACAGAATGGTGGTCTGCCGTTCTCCTGGCGATCAGGAGGTCCCGACGGGCATCGCGTCTGCCGGACCTGCTGATTGGCTCCCACTGTGTCCAATCACAGCAGGAGAGGGTCGCCAGCGGCACATGCGCCCCAGACCCGGAACTGTCAGATCATGTACCAGGTAAGTGATCTGGCGCAGAGCGGCTGCCCTGCCGCAGTAAATCTATGGTGGGCAGTCACTAAGCGGTTAATGTTACTGGTAATGTCAGTGGTAGTTAGTCAGTACCCCCCAGCATCAGTTACTGTCAGACTGCCGGCTGCACTATCGCAGTCCCATTATTAATCGCTGATCACTGCTGTTAGTAATATAAAAAATACAATTCCAGTATATATACACATCATAGTTTGTAGACACTATAACTTTCACGCAAACCAATCAATATACACTTAATGGGATTCGGTTTCATCAAAGACATGTACCATAATACATTTTGGCCAAAATTTATGAAGAAATTTGGTTTTCTGTATTGGATATGTTTTGTAGCAGAAAGTAAAAAAATATTGTTTTTTTAATTCATACATGTGCATCAATTTTCCGTTTCCGCTTGTATGCAAGTTATTAAAGCCGGGTCAGAAAGAGTAGGTCTGTAACTGGTTTGCAGCTATTAACCATGAAGGTTTGACTGCAACAGCAAATTCCAGTTTTAATTAGCATCCACCATGTTTTATATATAAACTATGTTTTCAAAGACTTACTACACAACAACACACAACATAAATGTTACCTTTTCTGTGTCAGCAAAAGCATCAACACATGGATAGGTGTATACTCTGAAACCATAAGATATATGAAATCCAATAAAGATATAAAAGTAAAGCTTGCCAAAACATATTATATATTAATACATTCTTCAAGATAAAAAGTTGTTTAAATAGCAATAACTGCTGTCCACAAGCTACTTAAATGAACATGTTAAAAAAAAAAAAAAAAAGAAAAAGAAAGATGCGGATGAAGACAGCAATGAGAGAAATACAGCCAATTTTTTGCTAAAAAGTTTCACATGTATTTTTATCTATGGCCATTAGATGGCAGCATGCACAAAGTTTTGCCTTTGTGCAAACAGACAACCAAAACCTGCAATAAAAAAAATTCTCAAGAAATAATATCAGATATATTTATACCTGACATGTAACATACTATGTCTGAAAACGAATTGGCAGTTTACTATCATGATCCTTGGTATCATCATGCCAAGATATTTAGGAATCAAGACAGACCCACATAATTCAATTTCGTGGCACAGTATTTATTGCTACTGTGAAAATGTGTAGCTAAACACTCAAGTGTGTTTTTCAACATGTGACCAACCAGCATGATTTTCTAAAAAATAGGATTTTTTATTACAGCTTACCTGTAAAATCCTTTTCTTTCGACGGACATCACGGGACACAGAGCCACAGTAATTACTGATGGGTTATAGGGTATCACTAGGTATTGGACACTGGTCACACCCTAATCAGGAAGTTCAACCCCCTATATAACCCCTCCCCTTCCAGGGATACCTCAGTTTTGTAGCAAAGCAGTATAGGTGTATTAGAAGAGGGGCGGGACCTCTGTGTCCCGTGATGTCCGCCGAAAGAAAAGTATTTTACAGGTAAGCTGTAATAAAAAAACCTATTTTCTTTTCTCGGACATCACGGGACACAGAGCCACAGTAATTACTGATGGGGTGTCCCAAAGCAATGCCAACTGAGGGGGGGGGGGAATCACAACCAAGTAGGGTGCTATCAGACCTGAGGACCCTGTACCGCTGTCTGCAGCACACTACGCCCAAAGGCGATATCCTCATGCCTTCCCACATCCACCCGATAGAATCTGGTGAATGTATGAACTGAAGACCAGGTTGCGGCCTTGCAGATCTGAGCCATAGAGGCCTGGTGATGCACTGCCCAAGAAGCACCAATAGCCCTTGTGGAATGTGCCTTGATCTGAAACGGGGGAACCTTCCGTTTCAAACCGTAAGCTTGAATAATCAACTGTCGAATCCATTTAGAAATGGTCGCTTTTGACGCTGCCTGTCCTCTATTGGGACCCTCCGGCAGCACGAACAAGACATCCGTCTTGCGAATCTGAGCAGTTGCCTCCAGATAGGTCTTGACTGCTCTTACTACATCCAAAGAATGTAATGACCTTTCTTCCGAAGAACAAGGCTCTGGAAAAAAGGAAGGTAGCACAATGTCTTGGTTTAGATGAAAATCTGAAACCACCTTCGGTAAAAAACTAGGATGAGAGCGCAGTACCACTCTATCCTTGTGTATAATCAAGTAAGGCTCTTTACAGGAAAGAGCTGCTATCTCTGATACTCTTCTAGCAGAAGAGATAGCTACCAGAAATATTAGTTTCCTCATCAGCAAGACCAAAGGAATCTGACGTATTGGTTCAAAAGGCTGTTTTTGTAACACCGATAGAACCAAGTTCAAGTCCCAGGGGTTTAGGGGCGCCTTAACCGGAGGATTAAGACGCATCACCCCCTGTATAAAGTTTCGGATCAGAGAATGCGAAGCAAGCGGCCGTTGAAACAACACTGATAAGGCCGAGACCTGGCCCTTGATGGTACTCAAGGCCAGCTTCATCTCTAATCCTAATTGTAGAAAATCCAGAATTCTACCTATGACATATTTCCTGGGATGCCAACCCCTGGATTCACACCAGGATACATAAGCTTTCCAGACTCTATGATAAATCATTCTGGAAGCTGGCTTCCTTGCATTGATCAAGGTAGATATGACAGGACCTGAAAGCCCACGATTTTTCAGAACGTGGGATTCAATAGCCCACCCGTCAAATCTAGCATTTGTAAGGCAGGCTGGAACACCGGACCTTGAGCTAACAGGTCTGGGTGTATCGGTAGGGTCCACC
The DNA here is from genome assembly GCA_037952835.1 of Lithobates septentrionalis. NCBI lineage: Eukaryota > Metazoa > Chordata > Amphibia > Anura > Ranidae > Lithobates > Lithobates septentrionalis. Next base: position 1,553,098 of record JBBDGP010000244.1, read on the forward strand.
GGGAACCCACCATCATCCCTGCTATTTCTGCCCATCAGGTTCTTCTGGGCCAAACGGGGGCCACCAGAATTGCCGACTTCCCTTCTTGCCTGAGTCTGCGAAGGAGCCGTGGCAGTAGCAGAATGGGAGGGAATGCATAAATCGGTGAGAGCCGATGCCACGGAATCACCAACGCATCCGTCCTGCCTGCAAGAGGATCCCAGGCAACCGGTAGGAAGGATCTCCCCTTCTGTAGGTTTTCGGGTATGAGCCATCAACTGAGGCTCTGACGCATCGCATGCGACAGGTGCATTGGAAAGTCTAATGCCTGCACCCTCCTGTTCCAGGTCGACAGAATACTGTGTTGCAACAGTTCTGCTTGGAACTGCGCATAGGGAACTGCTTCGAATGAAGCCACCATCTTCCCCTGCAGCCTCATACAAAGGCAGACAGAAAGACCCTTCTTGGCCCTGACTGTCAGAATCAGCTCCCTTAGAGCAGTGATCTTTGCCTGCAGACACTTCAGTTAAGCAGGAAGAATGGGCACAGGTAGGCCTGCATCTCTGATGCCTATTGATGTCAGAAATTCTCCTCCCTGCAGGATGGAGATTACTGTCCGAATTGATTCCAAACGGAAGGACTGCATCCTTGGGAATCGTTTCAGATCTCTCAAATCCAAAATGGGTCTGCCGTCCCCATTTGGTTTTCGGACCATAGAAAGATTGAAACAGAGTCTCAATCCTTGATCCTTTGTGGGAACCCCCACAATGACCTCTTGCGACAAAAGTCGCTTTATCGCTAGAAGGAGCGACTACTTCTCTTCTGGTTCTCTGGGAACACCTGATCTGAGGAAACGAGGAGAGGGAAATTCTTGGAACTCCAGTCTGTACCCTAAGGTTACCGTGGAGATTACCCATCTGTCCTGGAAGTCCCTCTGCCAGGGCCCTGAGAGCTGCAGCAGTCTTTCCCCCCACTCGAGCGAGCGGGGCGCCCCTTCATGAAGAGGTCTTAGTGTCTTGTCTAGAAGACTTCTTCCCCCAGGATTTCTTGTGTCCCTGGGGTTGACTCTTGTTTCTTGCCCCAGACGGAGGAGACCGTCGTGACTGCCTGGAGGCTGATGCCCCTGGCGCTGGGGAAAGAGTCAGTTTAAAAGAGGGATGCTTACTCTTCTTCTTATCAGGTAAGAGAGTGCTTTTCCCACAGGAGATCATCTTGATATAGTTATCCAAGTCCTCTCCAAACAACCTTTCACCACGAAAGGGAAACCCAGCCAGGAGCTTCTTACATGGTGCTTCGGCTGACCAGTTCTTTAACCATAAGATTCTACGTATATGCACCAACCCAAGCGAGAGGCGGGAGGTTTGCACGATAGAATCTCTGATGGCGTCAACAGCATAACATAAAGCCGCAGGAAGGTTACCAAACCCCTGGGCCTGCTGTTCAGGCAATACTTTGATGACCTGCTTAACATGGTCTCTTAAGTATTGACAGACTCCAATCGCTGCTACTGCAGGTTGGGCCACTGATCCTGCTAAGGAAAAAACATCTTTCAATAAGAAGTCCATCTTTTTATCCACAGGATCTTTGAGCATCTGAGCGTTGTCTACAGGACAAGTCAGATTACTATTTACAGAGGAAATGGCTGCATCAATGGCCGGTATTCCCCACCTCTTAATAAACTTTTCTTCCATAGGATAAAGTGTAGAAAACTTTTTCGGCGGAAGAAATCGCTTATCTGGGTGATCCCACTCAGAATAAAGCCGCTTTTCGAGTAAATTACGAACAGGAAAAGCATGTGCTGCTTGGAAAGATTTCAGTGACCCCAAAGCAGAAGAGGCTTTTGTAACAGTTTCAGGTAAGGGCAACTTAAATGTGGAGCGGACCAATCCAGTGAGGATCTGCACTAAGACTTTCTCCTCTTGGGAAGTCGTAGAGAGTCCCTCTCCACCTGATTCCTTCGAAGAGGAATCATCCGTCCCATCCCGATCCTCTGAAAGGGATTCATCTCCTTTATCCCAGAGCTCCTCTGACTGAGGGTCTTGGGGAGCAGAGGAAGGCCTTGTGCGTTTTCTTCCACTCAGTGAAGATGTAATCACGGCCATTAGTCTTTTCTCTAATCCAGTAATGGTTGAGGAAAAAACTTCTTGTGTAATGTACACAGGGGCTGAAGTGCCGGCAGCAGATGTAGCCCCTAACCCCAATGGCTCTCCCTGTCCAGCTGCCCCTGGTCCCTCAGGAGGGGATGGTGTAGCAGACAGGGGGTCCTCAGAACCTGAATGAGACCCCCTAGTGCCTCTGGTTCTTGGGGTGCTTGAACCTCTTCTACCCATAGTGCAAAGCAACAAGGTGTGAGGTATCAAAAGCGAACACTGACTGCTGAGCGATGTAGTCTGGCTAAAAGCCTTGCTACCAAATGCCCAGTCCGGTGTTCTTTAGTAAATGCAGCCTAGGGGAATGCCTGTGTCCCACCTTACATGCGACTGTCAGCTCTGTGTCCCTCCAAGGCTCAGAGCACCTGTACAGTGTGCTTTAAATAGCCATGCTTTCTGGCACTGCGGGCGTCTGGGCACGCTGACGCTGTGCTGACGCCCCCCCCCTCGTTTTTGAAAAACGAGCGCTTCCCACGCGAGCCGACCCTTCCTGACAAGCCTGAAGGAAGGCTGGGGGTGGGGGAATAAGGAGGAGGCCGGCAGTGATGGGCCCTGCATCGCAATGTGGCTTCGGTGGCGGCGGCGGTAGCGGCTGTGACAGTGCGGTCTCACCCGCCTTACAGCATACCTGAGCCTTTCCCTAGCCTGGGGGGACCATCCCAGCAGAGAAAACCCCCCACCATCTTACCTTTGGAGCTGGAGGGAGAGCCTGAGCAGCGGACGCTGAGACAGAATCAAGCATGAGAAGGTTTGTGCTCTTGGCAGCCCCCGGTGGTCACAATAGGCACAGCATGCATTTACCTTAAAGGAGAAGAGCCACTAGAATTAAAATTCTGTGGAATCTCCTCTTACCTTATCCAGCCGCAGGGTTCAGTTTACACAGACCCAGCCTTCACCTCTCATGGTGGGCTCCGTTTGTGAAAAACCATCAGAGACTGGGGCCCCCATCAGTAGGGGGATCCTTCAGTTCTGGGCCTGTAAAGCACCTCGCCAGAAATTAAGAAGTTTAAAGCCATTTTCTGATCCGCGGGTCCAGCTCTCTAAAAAGAGAAGCGTTACAGGTAAAACCTTGTTTCTTCGGACACGAGGCCCGGGTACCATCCAATTCGGCCATGAAAAGACACTTTGAATGAATCCGGTCGCCTGGCTTGCCCCAGTATAGGATCTTAGGATATTCCTTTTGGAGCTTCAGCACAGGACATCTTTGCACGTCCAACACCTAAGACACTGGTGTAAAAACTGAGGTATCCCTGGAAGGGGAGGGGTTATATAGGGGGTTGAACTTCCTGATTAGGGTGTGACCAGTGTCCAATACCTAGTGATACCCTATAACCCATCAGTAATTACTGTGGCTCTGTGTCCCGTGATGTCCGAGAAAAGAAAAGTCAATTTTTCTATCCGCTTTAAAACTAGCAATGTCATAAGTATTTGGTTAAAAAAAGGAAACCGAACGTCTCAATGAATGAATGAATGAAGCCGATATTTCTTTCTGGCGTAAAACCAACATTGCAATTTTACAAACCTATTTTGGAGTAAGATTGAACAGCTGCTCTGGGTTTTTTATTCTTATAACACACATTTGGTTCCGTACGTACCTTACTGTATCCTGTGACCTTAAATTAAGGCAATTCAAAAATATTCTGCAGTCCTAGAAAAGAAAACCAGGTTTCACAACTCAATCAGCAGCTAAAATGCATCCACCAACTCTGCCTAATTTTTAATAAGAACATGCACTGGCAATTTTGAAAATAACACATCTAAGTGTTATCTGATACATTTTTCTAATAAACTATCACATAGGCATGTATGCTCTACAAAATTATGCTCAATGCATTCCAATTGTAGATAGACATCAGCTCCTCTTTAAAAATTGAAATAAAACTATACATGAAAATTAAGTTTGAGAAAGAAAGAAAGAAAAGAAAAGAAAAGAAAAGAAAGAAAGAAAAAGAAAGAAAGAAAGAAAAAGAAAGAAAAAGAAAGAAAGAAAAAATAAGAAAGAAAAAGAAAGAAAGAAAAAGAAAGAATTTTTAAGGTGCTCAAAATTCCAGGGATTAGACTCACAATAGCATTAAAAAGCATAAATGTTTTATTATGAACAAACAATAAAATTCTAATTTTATGAATTTGAATTTTAATTATTGTTCATAAGACATTTAAGCTTTTAATCCTGTTGTGAGCACCTTAAAAAAAAAACTTTCTCTTTTTGTTGTGTATTCACAATACATATTGGGATGTGGTGCCATATATCATGCTACATGGATTGTGTTGAACTGAATATAACTGAAGCGCTAAAATATAGACCAAACTTTAGTAATATCTATCTGCATTTGGAAGTAGAGCAGTCAGTTTATTGGCATTAGGAAGCCATACACTTTAAGCACTTGCACAGTTTAAATGATTTTACTGGCTGGTCAGGTAGACAACTAGTCAGCAGTGTTCATTTTGGCAGCAATTTTTGATTTAGTTTTAGTCTTAGGACTAAAATGGCATTTTAGTGCCATTTTAGTCTTCTGCAAGCGTTTGAGTTTTAGTCATATTTAGTCGATTAAATCTCCAGTACATTTTAGTCGACTAAAATGCCCTACCCATTTAGGTCTATTGGGTTTAGTTGCATTGTAATGCATTATTTAAGCATTTCTCTACAATTTCCAAACTCCTTATATACTCCTGAAGTGAAAAATCTAATAGGTTATTATTTATGGTATTAAGGTTTGAACATGCACTACAGGCACAGATTTAGTCATTTTGAAGTGTGAGTGTGTGGCAGCGTGTGAGAGGGTTAACTAAACAGCCAAGCCCCTGCCATCCTAATAGAACATTCCCCTTAAGGCTGCAGATAGCAGCCTTTGTTAAACGTCTGCAAACAGCCTCCTATCTACAAATGCCAGGCCCCATCCAGAGGAAGCAGGGGCTCTGTGGATACCAGATGTTCTGAGGGTAAACGTCCCTGCCTTACATTTTCGCGTAGTTTTCGTTCGTTAACGGAATTGATTTTCATCATAGTTTTCATCAGTGAACGACAATGTGGTGTACTTTTCATTTCGGTCACAGTAAAAGGCATAGTTAGACTTACCGGTGACGGTAATACTAAGAGCCTTTCAGGACAACCTTGTAGAGAGCGTAGCTCTGCCTTCTTCACAGGAAACACATGCAGCCTTCAAATCCCTCCTCTTCCACCATGGCCTCAGTTATTGTGGTCTCCGACAACTGGAAAACAAAGCACAGAAAACCACCAAACAACCATGATAGACACTAAAAACCACTTCTAAGATAAACAAAAGGTAGGGAAGTAACGGTTGTCCTGAAAGGCTCTTAGAAATACCATCACCGGTAAGTCTAACTATGCCTTTCTCAGCTCGCCTCTCAGGACAACCTTGGAGAGGATAACCGAGAAACTTACCCTAAGGTGGGACTACTGCTTGCAGTACCTTCCTGCCGAAGGCTTGATCTGCGGCGGACAGTAAATTCAACCGATATTGTTGGAGAAATGTTGAATAGCTGGACCAAGTAGCAGCCTTACAGATTTGTTCAGGCGTAGCACTTTCAGCCCAGGAAACTGCCAAAGATCTTGTAGAACGAACAGCAATACCTGAAGGAGGTATTTCTCCTTTAGCTTTATAGGCCTCTGTGATTGCCAATCCAAGCCATCTGCCCAGTGTACTTTTCTGAATCCTTTGGTTACTGTAAGGAAGTGTAACAAACATCTCCTCACATCCAGAGTATGAAAAACTTCTTCTCCTGGATTAGTCGGACTAGACGAGAAAGTGGGCTGGATTATTTTTTGTGATCGGTGAAAGGTAGAAGAAACCTTAGGAAGAAATGCTGGGTCAGTTTGAAAGACCACTCGGTCAGCAAAAACTTTCAGAAAAGGTTCTGTAACTGCCAGAGCTTGGAGCTCACCGATTCTTCTTGCAGAGGTGATGGCCACCAGAAAAATTGTTTTGAGAACCAAATTCTGCAAGGATGCTTCTTGTAAGGGTTCAAACGGAACTCCCGAGAGACCCTGCAAAACAATAGACAAATCCCAATAGGGAAAATGTTTAAGGGCTACTGGCCTGTTTCGTGCGAGTGCCCTGAAAAATCTTGAAATTAAAGCTTCTTTGGATAAAGTGCCTCAAAATAAACAGATAAAGCAGCCACCTGAGTTTTCAGGGTGCTGGCTGCCAGTCCCTTCTCCATTCCCTCATGGAGAAATTCAAGAACGGACACTGAACTCTTAACCTGGAGGCCTTTAGACGCACACCAGGAGTTACATTTTTTCCAGACCTTTATGTATATGTGACCTCTTTTCTACTTGAAAGAAGGGTCTTTACTACTTTGTCAGATAGTCCTTTTGCCTTCAAAAGGTCTTCTTCAGAAACCAAGCTGTTAACTGAAAATAGTCCACTTCTGGATGGTTCACTGACCCTTGTGATAGAAGATCTTTCCTGGACGGCAACTTCCAAGGAGGTTCCGTGGCTAGATTTAACAGAGCCGCGAACCATGGCCTTTTTGGCCAGAAGGGAGTGACCAGGATCAGATCGGTCTTTTCTTCTCTGAACTTTAAGACTAGTGGTATCAGAGGAAAGGGGGGAAAAGCATAGCACATCCGGTAATGCCACGGATGGGTGAAAGCATCTATGCCTACTGCTTGATCTCCTCGGTGGAGAGAGAAGAATTTGCATACTTTTGAGTTTTGTTGGTTGGCAAACAGATCTATTTGGAGTTGCCCCCAAGCTTTGGAGTTCATCAGGACGACGTCTTGATTTAAGCTCCATTCTGCTTCCACCAACTTCCGTCTGCTTAGAAGATCTGCTAGCAGAAGAGCCTTTCAGGTGGACTGCTGATAATGAGGCCACGTTCTGTTCCGCCCAGGTCAGTAATTGACTGGCCAACTCTAGGAGCCTTTTGCTCCTGGTTCCCCCTTGTTTCATTATGTAGGCTACTGCAGTTGTGTTTTCTGACAATACCTGAACAGGATGGCCCTTTACTACATCTTGAAAGGCTAGGAGACCAAGAAAAATTGCCTTCAGTTCCCGCCAGTGTGAGGAATTTTGGGCTTCCAACTTGGACCAGACCCCCTGAGAGGTCTGACCGTCCAGGTGGGCTCCCCAGCCCCAGGAACTCGCGTCCGTCATTAGACGCTTGTCCAAGGGAAAGACCCAAGAAAGGCCTTTTGTCAAGTTGGATGGATTTCTCCACCACCAGAGAGCCCTCTTGACCTTTAAGGAAAGGTTTACCTGTTTTTCTAATGGTTCCTGGTATGACCAACTGCGCAGAATGTTTAACTGGAGGGGCCTTGAATGCAATCTGGCCCACTGAATGGCGGGAATCGATGCTGTAAGAAGACCCAACACCGCCATAGCTGACCTGACTGACACTGACAGGTTGTTCTGAACCTGTTTCACCGCTGATTGAATCTTTTCCCTTTTTTCCTGCAGTAAAAAGACTTTTTGAAGCACCGAGTTTATGGTGTAACCCAAAAACTTTGTCTCCTGTGAGGGTTCCAGATTGGATTTTTCCAAATTTAGTAGCCACCCTAAGCTCTTGAGGTGATCCTGGGACATCTGGAGATTTGATAAGACTTGTTCTTTGGAATCTGCGAAGAACAAGTCGTCCAGATAGGGGACAACTGAATTCCCTCTCAACTTCAGAGGTTCCAGAGCTTACGCCATAACTTTTGTGAAGATCCTGTGGGAGGATGAAAGTCCAAATGGTAGAGCTATGAATTGGAGATGCCATACTGAGTTCCCCAGGTCCACTGCTAGGCGTAGAAAGCGTTGAGAAGTCTGATTTATCGGAACATGAAGATAAGCATCTCTTAGATCCAGAGATGCCATGAAACAGCCTGGAGTCAGTAACTTTGTAATTGAAAAGATTGTATCCATCCTGAAATGTTTGTACCGTATTGATTTGTTCAAGATTTTTAAGTTCAAGATCAAGCGGTACTTCCCTGAAGGCTTCTTTACCAGGAAGATATGAGAGTAGAAGCCTCTGCCTTCCTGATTTTTTGGGACCTGGATGATTACTTCTTGCTGAATCAGATCCTGCAGTAGGCTCATCATTGCAGAAGCTTTTTCCCGATCTTTTGGTAGGGCTGTAACATAAAATCTGCTCGGGGGTGGCTCTGAAAATTCCAGCCTGTATCCCTGAACTATGATGCTTTTCACAAACAGGACTTGGAGATGTCTTGTTCCACTGTAGATGAAAAGCTGACAATCGTCCCCCTACCTCAGTTTTGTAGCCAAGCAATATAGTGTATTAGAAGAGGGGCGAGACCTCTGTGTCCCGTGATGTCCATCGAAAGAAAAGGATTTTACAGGTAAGCTGTTTTAAAAAATCCTATTTTCTTTCACGAACATCACGGGACACAGGGCCACAGTAATTACTGATGGGATGTCCCAGAGCAATGCTATCTGAGGGGGGGGGGGACCACAACCAAGTAGGGTGCAATCGGAGGGGCGGAGCCGGCGGCCGGAGCTGATGGAGCAGTGAGGAGAGAGCTCCGTCACACCGAGTGCTCAGAAGCTACTAACAGCGGCTGATAGTGAGCTAATAACGGCCACACAAACGGCGGAAACAGCAGGGAACCGAGCCGCACTGATGGCTAAACGAAAGGAGAGAAAGGCGCCTCGGAAGCTGACCGACTTCTATGCGACGGTCCCAGCTAGCCTGTCAAGATGGCGCCGGCGCGACATCTCACAGCAGAGCGGCAGATTCTGAAGCCGGTGAGTCATCTGCTATTAACACCGCACTGAACCCTCCACACAGCATCAAACAGCCCCATTAAACAAAAGAGAAAGCTAAACTCACCAGATGACTCTGATCCTGTACAGGTCAATGAAGAAAGTGACATGGAACACACTAATGAATACAGCCAGAAGCTGGATGCTCTCCCCACATCAGGTCTGCCCCTGACAGATGTCACCATGAAAGAGAGGATTCTCACATTAAGGGGGGCCATACAACAAGACATCACTAATGTAATACGCTCCACACATAAGGAAATGACTGCACTAGGTAACAGGCTGGATTACGTAGAAACTAAAATGGACGATTTCTCAGCAGCTCATAATGAGCTAGTGAATGCGCACGTGGATGTGGGGGATGAGCTTAAAGCCCTCAGGTTAAAGGTCGCTGACCTCGAGGACCGTTCACGAAGAAACAACGTGAAATTTAGGGGGATCCCCGAATCTGTGAAACCAGCGGACTTAAGCTCATTCCTTCAACAACTTATGATGAAAACTCTGCCATCCCCATCACCAGAAGATGTCATCATTGATAGAGCCCACAGGCTGCACAAGCCCCCGCACCTCCCAGAGAGAATTCCTAGAGATGTCATTGCTAGGATCCACTTTTTCCATATAAAGGACCAACTCATGAGATTTTCTAGGCAAAACAACGCCCTCCCGGACCCATACGCGGGGATAACCCTATATGCTGACCTCTCACAAGCCACCATGTCAGCCAGGAACAACCTGATCCCGATTACTAAATCTCTACGGAATCACAAGATATTGTATCAATGGGGCTTCCCAGCCAAACTATTAATTACTCGGGGCAACGAATCTTACACCATCTCATCCTTAGAAAAAGGCCTGGAATTGCTGAGCAAGTGGAGAATTCTCCCTACCGAGAACAACTCAGAGGGAAAAGGCCCGGGATCTCCAAAGCAGGTCCTAACATGCACCGCAACTACAGAGGGAAATATGATGGATGACCGTCTTTCTCCGCCTACATGCGCAGAATCTACACGCCCATACTTTCGGCGAACCCACCTTGCGGCATCATCCTAAACACCAAGCTTCACTAAAGCTAAAGCAAATATCACCGGATGTACGGCTGTACCGGAAGATACATACATGACTATACCCCACTCGGTATTCTGGGATATTCCCAAATTCACCCAGTTATTGTTGACTGTTCTATTGTTTTCAATTCCAGTTCTCTCAGTTCTTTTACTTACTCCTCCATCTTACTGGAGCTTTCCACTTACAGGTACGTCAAGCAGACAACCCCTTTCCACTGTCCTAGAGGCTCTATCTCTCTTACTGCAAATAACGACTTGCACCATTAGATGGCTCCTAAGCACCACGAATGAAATGAATGTCTCTTAGACTAATGTCTCTCAATACTAGAGGACTCAACAGCCCATTTAAACGCAGAATGATGTGGAACACAGCCCTGCAGGAAAACTGCGACATTCTCAGTGTGCAGGAAACACACTTTTCAGAACTAAGCATGCCAAAATGCACCCACATCAGGTTCCCACACATTTTTACAGCAAATAACTCTTGCAAACGCAATGGGGTATTAATAGCCATTAAGGACTCTGTCACTTTTAAACTTCTAGAGCAATACACCGATTGCCTTGGTAGGTATATTATCTTGATTGCTGAAATCAATAACGATACATATACGTTGGTAAATATATATGCTCCCACGAAAAGTCCGATGAGACTCATACACAAAACCTTAAAAAAGGCTAAATGTTTGCGAAAAGGCAAATTATTGATATGTGGAGATTTCAATGTACTCTTGAATGATAAAATGGACTCCTCCTCTGTGGGGCAGAGGCGCAGACCATCCCTGGGCCATTACGGTCTATCAGAAGAGCTATATGACCCATGGCGGTGCCTCCACACCACAGAGAGGGACTATACGTACTTGTCACCACTACATAAAAGTTACTCCAGATCTGATTTCTTTCTTACAGATAAGTTCACCTTACAAAATGTGGTCAAAGCGAATATCCACAATATCACCTGGTCTGACCATGCCCCCATTACAATAGACATTATGGATACCCGCAAAGCCAACCTCGCACCCCTATGGCGTAACAACACCTATCTTCTCTCTCTACCCCAAATTAGGGAGGAAATGCAAAGAAAATTAGAGGAATATTTTACATTAAATGAACACCGGGGGACCCGCCCTAGTACAGTATGGTGCGCACACAAGGCCTTCTCTAGGGGGGTGCTTATACAAATAGCTGCTAGAGAGAAAAGGAAAAAAATGCGCCACATAGAACGACTACATAAAAACATCTCGGATCTGGAAATCAGACACAAACAATTGCCCAACCACTCCCTACTCCTCCAACTAAACACCTGCAGAGAAGAACTCAAACAAACACTACAACATGATTACGATTTATACTTTAAAAGGCTTAAACTCTCATACTACTCCCAGAGTAACAAAGCGAGCAAACTTTTAGCCTCACAAATTAAAAAAATGTCAAACCAGAGCAAATATCTCAGTGAATAAACACCATGAGAACAATAGAATTTATACCAACCCCAAAGATATAGCAAACGCCTTCAAAGACTACTATGACTCTCTATACAATCTTAACCAGGATAAGAACATTTATCAGCCCACAGATACAGATATCACTGATTTTCTCCAGAGAATTAATCTTCCCGCGATAGATGTGAACATACTACATACTTTGAACAGGCCGTTCACTGAAGCTGAAATTGAGGTTGTGATCAAACGCCTCCCAAAAAATAGATCCCCCGGATCAGATGGTTTCTCAGCAGAATATTATCAAGCATTCTCCCCCCTTCTGATTCCTAGATTAGTAGAGATTTTTAATAAAGCAGCAGAATCAGGTAGCTTCCCAAAAGAAATGTTACAGGCCATAATTGTAACTATACCAAAAACAGGAAAAGACCCCTCCCATCCCCAAAACTTTAGACCCATTTCCCTATTAAACTCAGATCTCAAAATTTATGCCAAAGCAATCGCCAATAGATTACTGGATATCACCCCCACCCTCGTAGGACTGGAACAGGTGGGATTTGTTAAAGGCAGACAAGCCCCAGATAGTACCAGAAGGATGATAAATCTAATAAGACACACTGAAATAACTCGCACTCCCAGTAGATTTGTAGCCTTAGATGCAGAAAAGGCATTTGATAGGGTGCACTGGAAATACCCATCTAAAACACTAACTAAATTCGGTCTAAAAGGATTTGTTCACACGGCCATAATGGCCCTATATTCTAACCCCACAGCCAAAGTGTATACCTCAGGCATGCTATCCGACCCCTTCAACCTGACCAACGGTACGCGCTAAGGATGTCTACTTTCCCCAATTGTATTTTCTCTAGCTATTGAACCGCTAGCAGAACTTATAAGGAACAATACTGACATCCACGGTCTCACAGTAGGACAGAAGAACCACAAAATCGGGTTTTTTGCCGACGATGTCATACTAACACTATCTAAGCCTGAATCTTCCTTACACACAGTTAAAAAAATCCTACATGAATTTGGAAGCATGACTTACCATAAGATCAACACCACTAAATGATACGCTCTCCCTTTAAACCTCTCCACAAAAAATATATCCAAACTTAAAGAGATATTCCCTTGCACCTGGGATCTACCTTCTATTACATATCTGGGTATACAACTGACCCATCCTACCTCTAATCTGTACACCGCCAATTATCTACCCCTCCTATCACGAATACAGAAGGAATTCATTCAATTATCAAAGATTCACTTAACATGGGTGGGACGCATTGCAGCTTACCAAATGCAAACACTCCCCAAATTGCTCTACCTTTTTAGAACTCTCCCAATTCCCATCCCTACAAAATTCTTTACCGACTTAGCCTCAAGCCTGAATAAATTCATCTGGCTAAACAAAAAACCCAGGGTAGCCCTAGCCACTCTTTATCAACAAACATAGGACACAAGGAGGAGGAGGACTACCCAACGCCCATGCGTATTACCAAGCGTCTTTACTGGACCAGGTGAAATATTGGTTCTCTTGCCAAGAGGATAATCTATGGTCTCACATTGAACGTGCCATCACTGGCCTCTACTATTCATCACAAACCATTTACACCACCCTACCCTACCATACAAGCAACACTCACAGCCTGGTCATTATTGATCAGAAAGCAATTCCCTAATGAAACACTCTTCCAACTTACCCCTAACGACCTATGAATTTCTTATACAAAATTTTTCCACACACCACTGGAAACAAAAAGGCCTCTACTTCTCTACGGAAGATATAGTGAACCCAACTACCCTAGATAATCTTATGATTCTGCAAATTGATCACTACAAACAAAAACATCCACTCCCAAATACGAAAATACCGCTTTCCATTTGGAATTTTCTGCTGAACAAACACAATCCCAGTATTAAAGGCATATCCTTATGCTATAAATTTTGCAACTCCCACTCCTCCCATGTTAAAATACCAACGATGGAGAAATGGGAAACTGAGCTGCAAATGTCTTTTACCTTACCACAATGGCTGCTAGCAATAAAGCACAATAGTACCTCTTCGGCATGTGTTGACCACTAGGACAACTTCCACAAAATGTTTCACAGATGGTACTTGACTCCCATGCGTTTACATACAATAGACCCCACACTATCGCCACTATGTTGGAGAGAATGCTATCACAAGGGCAACCTCCTACATATCATGTGGCATTGTAAAGCCCTACACACCTTCTGGAAAGATGTGTTCTCCCTGCTATCGAAAACTACCAATACTATATGTACACCCTCTCCAGCACTAGCTTTATTAAGCCTAGGGATAGAATCTTTTTCCCCCCTGCATAGGAAGGTGATAATACACATTCTATTTGCAGCCCGTCTCAATAGCAAAACGGTGGAAGACAATTTCTCCCCCCATCATCACAAAGGTTATTGCTAGAGTGAAATCAAAAAGCCTTATGGAAAAAATGCTAGCACATAAGGAAGACATAATACATACTTATTTTAAATATTGGGAAAGTTGGTTAACCATCCAAGATAACCTCTAGTGTTGAGTTTGATGATACCTACTACACTCAATTATTGAAACATATAGCGCATCTAAGGTGCGTTAGCAGTCACAGGGCTAAGGGATTTATGGCTAGAGCTATAAACGTGAAGACGTACTATGGTTATTGTTCAGATTTAGTACCAGCAATTTGTATTTCAGATAATACATACTAGGAAAGGTTAGAGCTAGTATTACTTGGTTCCGAAACAAAAGTATTGGTTATACTACATGATCTGCTTCAAATGACCGCCTTCCGGGTCGCTAACACAGTTCCTCAGAGAATAACTGGCAAGCCTGCTCACAGAATGCTCCCAAATGGGGTGACAGGCTTCTCCCTCCAATGCCGAATACTCAAACGGTTTTATGGGGAACCCTGATGTTCCATGTGTTCTCAACTGTTGATGTAATGAACCAAGAAAACTCAATTTTACTTTTATGTTTTTTGCTCCATGTAAATCTGTATTCCTTTCTTTTCTGTACAACTACTTTGTATTCCACTACACTGTGTCTTGTATAACATGAAAATCTAATAAAAATTCTCAAAGTTAAAAAAAAAAAAAAAAAAAGTAGGGTGCAATCAGACCTGAGGACCCTGTACTGCTGCCTGCAGCACACTACACCCAAAGGCGATATCCTAATGCCTTCTCACATCCACCTGATAGAATCTGGTGAATGTATGGACTGAAGACCAGGTTGCGGCCTTGCAGATCTGAGCCATCGAGGCCCGGTGATGCACTGCCCAAGAATCACCAATAGCCCTTGTGGAATGTGCCCTGATCTGAAACAGAGGAATCTTCTGTTTCAAACCGTAAGCTTGAATGATCAATTGTCAAATCCATTTAGAAATGGTAGCTTTTGATGCTGCCTGCCCTCTACTGGGACCCTCTGGCAGCACAAACAAAACATCCGTTTTGTGAATCTGAGCAGTCGCTTCCAGATAGACCTTAACTGCTCTTACTACATCCAAGGAAAGTAGTGATCTTTCTTCCGGAGAACAGGGATCTGGAAAAAAGGAAGGTAGAACAATGTCTTGGTTTAGATGAAAATCTGAAACCACCTTCAGTAAAAACTAGGATGAGGGCGCAGAACCACTCTATCCTTGTGTACAATCAAATAAGGCTCTTTACAGGAAAGAGCCAATTCTGATACTCTTCTAGCAGAAGAGATGGCTACCAGAAAAATTAACTTCCTTGTCAGCAAGACCAAAGGAATCTGACATATTGGTTCAAAAGGCTGTTTCTGTAACACAGACAGAACCAAGTTCAAGTCCCAGGGGTTTAAAGGTGCCTTAACCGGAGGATTAAGGTGCGTCACCCCCTGCATAAAGTTTCAGGCCAAAGAATGCGAAGCAAGTGGCCGCTGAAATAATACTGATAAGGCCGAGACCTGGCCCTTGATGGTACTCAAGGCCAGCTTCATCTCTAACCCCAATTGTAGAAAATCAAGAATTCTACCGATCACATACTTTCTGGGATGCCAACCCCTGGATTCACACCAGGATATATAAGCTCTCCAGACTCTATGAGAAATCATTCTGGAAGCGGGCTTCCTTGCATTGATCAAGGTAGATATCACAGGACCTGAAAGCCCACGACTCTTCAGAACGTGGGTTTCAATAGCCAAACCGCCAAATTTAGCGTTTGTAAAGCAGGATGGAACACTGGACCCTGAGATAACAGGTCTGGTCGTACTGGTAGTGTCCACGGGGAACCCACCGTCATCCTTACTATTTCCGCATACCACGTCCTTCTGGGCCAAGCGGGAGCCACCAGAAGAACTGACTTCCTTTCCTGCCTGATCCTGCGAAGGAGTCGTGGCAGTAGCAGAATAGGCGGGAATGCCTAAATCAGTGAGAATCGATGCCAAGGAATCACCAACGCATCCGCCCCGCATGCAAGAGGATCTTTTGTCCTTGCCACAAATCTTTTTGTTGAATCGGGATGCAAAGAGATCTACATCTGGGACTCCCCATTTTTGGCATATGTTCCGAAAGACGTGGGGATGCAGAGACCATTCCCCTGGAAGTAACCGCTGGTGACTTAAATAGTCCGCCTGCCAGTTCTCTATCCCTGGAATGAAAAGTGCTGATATGCATGGCACATGCCTCTCTGCCCAGACTAAGATCTGGTTCACCTGTCTTTGAGCAGCTCGGCTCCGGGTGCCTCCCTGATGGTCGACATAAGCCACTGCTGTGGCATAGCCACCAATTGAGGCTGTGACACACCGCATGAGACAGGTGCATCGGAAAGTCTAATGCCTGACCCTTCTTGTTCCACGCCGACAGAATACTGTGTTGCAGCATTCTTGAATGAAACTGAGCATAGGGAACTGCTTCAAATGAAGACATCATCTTCCCTAGTAGCCTCATACAAAGGCGGACAGAAGGACCCTTCTTGGTCCTGACTGCCAGAATCAGCTCTCTTAAAGAAGTGATCTTTGTCTGAGGTGGAAATATTTTCTCCTGGCTTGTATCTATGATCAGACCTAAATACTCCAGTCTTCTTATTGGTTTTAGGAAAGACTTTTCTAGGTTGAGGATCCAACCCAGGTGTTCCAGATACCCGATAGTGGTCCTCAAGTTTCCGTTCAAGGAGGCTACCGACCGGTCTATCAAGAGCAGGTCGTCTAGGTATGCTATGACAGCTATACCCTGAGCCCTTAATCTGGCCAGAGGAGGAGCCAAGACCTTTGTGAACACTCGAGGTGCAGTGGCTATCCCAAAGGGCAGAGCCACAAACTGGAAATGGCGCCCTCCTATCATCTCGAAGCGCAGAAACTTCTGATGAGCAGGAAAAATAGGCACATGCAGATATGCATCTCTGATGTCTATCGATGCCAGAAATTCTCCTCCCTGCAGGGTGGAAACTACTGTCCGAATTGATTCCATGCAGAAGGATTGAATCCTTAGGAATCGGTTCAGATCCCTTAAATCCAGAATGGGTCTGACATCCCCATTTGGTTTTTGGACCGTAAAAAAGGTTGGAATAGAAGCGCAATCCTTGATCCTCCGCGGGATCTACCACAATGACCTCCTGCGACAAAAGTCGCTCTAACGCTAGAAGGAGCGACTGCTTCTTCTGTGGATCTCTGGGGACACTTGACCTGAGGAAACGAGAAGGAAATTCCTGAAATTCCAGCTTGTACCCTAAGGTTACCGTGGAGATTACCCATCTGTCCTGGAAATCCTCCTGCCAGAGCCCTGAGAACTGTCACAGTCTTGACCCCACTCGAGTGAGCGGGGGCGCCCCCTCATGCAGAGGTCTTAGTGTTTTGCCTAGTAGGCGTCTTCCCCCAGGATTTCTTTTGTCCCAGGGGTTGACTCTTGTCTCTGGACCCAGATGGAGGAGGCTGTCGAGACTGCCTGGAGGCTGAAGCCCCCGGAGCTGGGGAAAGAGTCCGTTTGAAAAAGAGGGACGCTTACTCTTCTTCTTATTAACAGGTAAGAGAGTGCTTTTCCCACAAGAGATTCTCTTGATATAAGTTATCCAAGTCTTCTCCAAATAACCTTTCACCACGAAATGGAAACCCAGCCAGGAGCTTCTTACATGGTGCTTCGGCTGACCAATTTTTCAACCATAGGATTCTACGTATATGCACCAACCCCAGTGAAAGACGGGAGATTTGCACGATAGATTCTCTGATGGCGTCAACAACAAAGCATAAGGCCGCTGGAAGGTTAGCCAACCCCTGGGCCTGCTGTTCAGGTAAAACTTTGATGACCTGTTTAACATGGTCTATTAAGTACTGACAGACTCCAATCGCTGCTACTGCAGGTGGAGCCACTGAACCAGCTAAGGAGAAAACATCCTTCAATAGGGATTCCATCTTTTTATCTACAGGATCCCTGAGCATCTGAGCATTGTCTACAGGACATGTCAGACTATTATTTACAGAGGAAATGGTGGCATCAATGGCCGGTATTCCCCACATTTTGATAAACTTTTCTTCCATAGGATAAAGTGTAGAAAACTTTTTCAGCGGAAAAAACGTTTATCTGGGTGATCCCACTCAGCATAAAGGAGCTTTTCAAGTAAATTATGAACAGGAAAAGCCTGTGCTGTTTGAGGAGGTTTCAGTGACCCTAAAGAAGAAGAGGGTTCTTTAACTGATTCAGATATGGGCAACTTAAATGTGGAGCGGACCAATCCAGTAAGGATCTGCACTAAGACTTTCTCCTCTTGGGAAGTCGCAGAGGGTCCCTCTCCACCCGATTCCTCTGAAGAGGAATCATCCATCCCATCCCTATCTTCTGAAAGGGATTCATCTCCTTTATCCCAGAGCTCCTCTTCCTGAGTGTCTTGGGGAACAGAGGAAGGCCTAGTGCGTTTTCTTCCACCAAGTGAAGACTTAATCACGGCCATTAATCTTTCCTCTAAACCATTAATGGTTGAGGAAAAAACCTCCTGTGTAATATATACAGGGGCTGAAGTGCCAGAAGCAGGTATAGCCCCTGACCCCGACGGCTCTCCCTGGCTAGCCGTCCCTGGCCCCTCAGGGGGGAAGGATGCTGCAGACAGGGGGCCCTCAGAACCTGAACAAGATCCCCTAGAGTCTCTGGTTCTTGGGGTGCTTGTACCTCTTCTACCCATAGTGCAAAGCAACAAGGTGGAGGTATCACAAAATGAACACTGACTGCTGAGCGATGTAGTCTGGGTAAAAGCCTTGCTACCCAATGCTCAGTCTGGTGTTACTTTAGTAAATGCTGCCTAGGAGAATGCCTGTGTCCCACCTTACATGCGACCGTCAGCTCTGTGTCCCTCCAGAAGGCTTAGTGCACCTGTAATTAGTGCCTTTAATAGCCTGCAGCCGGTCCTGTGGGCGTCTGAGCACACTGTGCCCGCCCCCCCCAACCGCGCCACCCCCCCCCCTTCGTTTTTTGAAAAACCAGCACTTCCCGCGCTAGCCGACCATTCTAAACCAACATGGAGGAGGCTGGGGGAGGGGGAGGAGGCATCTAGGCTGGTAATGATGGGCCTGCCTGTGTAATGGCAGCGGCGGCCGCGCTGGTGGTGAAAATGCGGTGTCTAACCGCTTTACAGATCACCTGCGGCCCCCCCTAGTCTGGGGGGAGATATCCCTGAGGAGAGCCCACCATCCATCCTACCTGGAGCCGGCCGGAGGAGCTTGTACAGCGTTGAACACTTGAGACAGACATCAGCATGAGAAGGTATGTGCTCTTGGAAGCCCCCGGTGGCGACAATAGGCATAGTATGCATTTACCTTAAAGGAGAAACCTACTAGAATTAAAAAAATTCTGTGGAATCTCCCTTACCTTATCCAGCCGCAGGGTTCTGTTGTACAGACCCAATCTTCGCCTCTCACGGTGGGCTCCATTTGAAAAAAACGTCAGACTGGGGCCCCCTACGAATAGGGGGATCCACAGTTCTGGCCCTGTAAAGCACCCGGCTAGAAAAAACATTTTCTAATCTGCGGGGTCCAGCTCTCTAAAAAGAGAAGCGTTGCAGGTAAAACCTCGTTTCTTCGGACACGAGGCCCGGGTACCATCCAATTCGGCCTAGAAAAGACACTTTGGAATGAATCCGGTTCGCCTGGCCTGCCCCAGTATAGGATATAGAATAATCCACTTGGAGCTCAGCACAGGACATCTTTACACGTCCATCACCTAAGACACTGGCGTAAAAACTGAGGTATCACTGCAAGGGGAGGGATTATATAGGGGGTTGAACTTCCTGGTTAGGGTGTGCCAGTGTCCAATCATCAGTGATACCTATATAACCCATCAGTAATTACTGTGGCTCTGTGTCCCGTGATGTTCGAGAAAGAAAAGAAATCCTCCTCTTCCCTTACCCCTTTGGGAGACCCAACGGCTCTTGTGGTCCTGCTCCCTCCTTACTCTTATGGGGCTGTTGAACAGCACGAAAATTCTTTTTCATCAGCTGTTTCTTTTTGGCAGGAACAGCC
The DNA here is from genome assembly GCA_037952835.1 of Lithobates septentrionalis. Lineage (NCBI taxonomy): Eukaryota > Metazoa > Chordata > Amphibia > Anura > Ranidae > Lithobates > Lithobates septentrionalis. Next base: position 1,572,931 of record JBBDGP010000244.1, read on the forward strand.
TTTTGCTTATCGGCTGTCCTATCCAAAACTGTTTCAATTTCTGGACCAAAAAGGAAATCACCTGAAAAAGGTAAACTGCATAGCTTAACCTTGGAAGCTGTATCACCACACTAGGTCTTCAGCCAGACCGCAAGCCTGGCTGATTTCACCAGTGCTGATGACCTTGCCGCCAATTTAACAGACTCAGCTGATGCATCAGCCATATACTTAACAGCTTTTAGTATCAAGGTAAAAGGCTCTAACAAATCTTTACGTGGTGTGCCTGCTTCAACATGGCTTCTCAGTTTTTCCACCCAGCATTCCAGTTTCCTTGACACAACCGTGGAAGCCATAGCAGGTTTGAGGCTGAGTGATGAGGAATCCCAGGCCTTTTTAAGGAGGGAGACTGCCTTCTTATCCATCGGGTCCTTCAGCACCCCCATATCCTCAAACGCAAGGTCTGTGCATCTAGAAACCTGTGAGAAAGCAGCATCTACCCGTGGTTTCTTATTCCAAACTTCAGAGTCTTCATGTTCAAATGGAAACCTTCTTCTAAGGGTCTTGGAGAAAAAAGGGGCCCTCTCAGGGTCCTTCCATTCTTTCTTGACTGACTGACAGGACTCTATGAACTGGAAACACCCTGTGTTTAGTTTCATCCAGCCCCTGGTACATTTTGTCGTGAACTGACAGTTGTACCTTTTCTTCCTGAATTTCCAGAGTAGCGTAGATTGCTCTTAAGAGGTCATCCACTTCCTCTAGAGCAGTGATGGCGAATCTTGGCACCCCAGATGTTTAGGAACTACATTTCCCATGATGCTCATCTACACTGCAGAGTGCATGAGCATTATGGGAAATGTAGTTCAAAAACATCTGGGGTGCCAAGGTTTGCCATCACTGCTCTAGGGATAGCTTGTACCAAGAGGTTTTACTATTGTCTTCCTCTTACTCCTCATCTGAATCCCTGAGTGAGAGAAGAGTACTTCCCCCTTCGTCACCAGAGTCCTCAGTCTCCACTGGTCTAAATGAGGATGCTTTTGGACTAGGTGGTGGATTCTGGGCCTCAACCTGAGCTGCTGGGTTCTGTACCAATACTGACCTGACAGAACTCAGCAAGTTCGTAAGTTCCCTTACAGAGGAAAAGAGGTCCTTGTATTGCTGGGACATTTCTTCCTCCACCAGATCTTTAATACAAGATCTGCACATCACCTTCTGCCATGAATCTCTTAGGGGGTTCTTTCCTTTGACTTGGTGGGTTTGCATGTTTAGTTTTTGCTAACGCTTTTTCCTGTAACGAGAAACAATGTTAACTAAACCTAGTGTCCCTCCACAAACACTAGTACATACCAAACCATCACTAAGCCAGGGAAAAAAGAAAGAAACCCAAGCAGTGTAAATAGTGAGGTACCCAGTCCATGCTGTGGGGTCCGAGAGAAGTAACCTCTGACCAAGCAGCTACAGGCTCCCCTCAGGGAGGAAACAGACAAAAACCCACAAAGCCCATAAGGATCAGAAAAAAGGCACCACTGTACCTCTCTTACCTGGGCTTGGCCGGTGCTAGGGGCGCCTGCATCCGCCGCTGTTGCCTTGCTCTCATCCATCTTGCAGAGAAAGGGTAGCAAATGACAAACAAAACCACAGGTTTTTTAAATTTTCCCGGCCCTCGCGTCATCATTGAGGGTCGGAAGCAGAAGCGCCAGTCTATAGACCCGCCCACTGGTCCCTGCGTTCCAGGTGCTTGGAACCACTAGCCTTGCGCGCACCCCCCCCCCCAGGAAGCCGCGTCACTGGACATGACGCCCTCGCCGGCCAGGACCCGGAACCGAAATGCGGGACACGCCCGTTCACCAGAGCCACCTCTTAGGACCTAAACACAGCGGACCCACCTCCTGAGGGTCCTAACTCACCTGAGATGGAGGGACCGCAGGCTCTGGAACACCCCCCCCCCCCTCTGGAGGGGTGCTGGGATGGTCACTGCACTAAAAGACAAGGTGAGCCTAACCCTCTTCCAACCTTGAAGAAAGCGCAGCTCCCTGGTTCCCTGCACATGCTTCCACCATGGTGGAGGAAACACAATAACTGAGGCCATGGTGAAAGAGGAGGGATTTAAAGGCTGCATGTGTTTCCTGTGAAGAAGGCGGAGCTACGCTCTCTAAGGTTGTCCTGAAAGGCGAGTTGAGAAAATGCAGCTGACGAAAATTATGACTAAAACTTTTTCGTTGACAAAATTAACACTGCTAGTCAGCAAAAGAGGCAGATAAGTGAAAAGACCAGGTACATTTCTGCTCATAGAAGAATTGGAATTGGCTTTAGAAAGGTTTGTGGCGTTCGCTTACGTCAGATGTCATCATAGGTGAATGGAATGTGAAAATGTTCAATGGCAGTGTCAGCCCTTTTGGGGGTCATGCTTGGGAAAAAAACAGAAGAAAGAGCGGACCCTTCCATTTTAATATGGCAGCTGTCAGCTACTCCAGGAGTTTTGGGCATGAGGCACTGTTTCAATTGGTTGTAGCTGAGAGTGTGAACACAGCCAGACAGTAAGTCAATATGGTGGGCAACTTGCAGTCATACCGTTCATGAAAAATAGATTTTTCTTTTTACCAAACTTATAAATTCAATTATATTTACTGTGCATCCAGTCAACTGATTTATTCTGAGTCAGATTTGTTGTACATAAGATTTGCAAGCCATTACTGCAAATAGGGCTGGGGAAAAAATTGATTTAAATCTTGAATCGAGTTGAGAGGTCAAATCGATTCAAAATTTAAGCAAATCGATTTTTTTTAGTCCTGAGGAGCTGCGGGCAAGAGTTTTTAGGCGAGGCCACGGCTTCAGCCTAGTCCGCAAGGCTGACACCGCGCCGGTCCTGAGGGGCTGCGGGCAGGAGTTTTTAGGGGAGGCCGGGGCTTTGGCCTAGTCCGCGAGGCCGGACGCTGCGGACTAGGCCGAAGCCGCGGCCTCGCCTAAAAAACTCTTGCCTGCAGCTCCTCAGGACCGGCGCGGTGTCCAAAAAAAAAAACCACTCGATTCAAACCGTGAATCGAGTTTTTTTTAAGAAAGTTGCAGATTTTTATTTTTAGAAAATCTCCCAGCCCTAACTGCAAGTAAAAATCTGGCTTGAAACATAAATAAAAAAATATTCAAGTGATACAGGTCATCTAGCATTTTTACAGAACAGAACAATACATTTCCACACACGGAAGCTTACAATTATTTTTCAAAGTTTTGGCACTGTCATTGCTTTCAAAAGGTGTTGGAATTTTTTAATATTCTATCTTACTTTATCCAATAAAGTTGAGATGTATGACATTGGAAAATGTATTTGCCATGTGAAATGACCTGCACAGACCCACAGCAATCGGGAAATCTACCTAGCTGCTCTGTGTTCCTGCAGTTTATGGTATATAAAGACCTTATGACACCTACCGTTTCAAAGTCCTTGTCATTTATATCAAGAAAAGCATTTGCAAAAAAGGTGTCATCAAACCACTGACGAACAAGATTCTCCCTCATTTTTCTAGGCGTCATTCTACATAAGGCTTCAGAAATGGCAACCTGACCATCATAGTCTGCAGCAGTAATAGAAAAAAACTAAATTAAACATTGGTATACGTGTAAAAGGTATTTTGGTAAATTTAGGAAAGATTGTGTAACCAGAGAAGGCTGCTTACACGGTAACCTGTGCTGTAAGCTGCCATTGCCAACCTACAGTAAAAACCTGGAGTTGGGGACTACACCTTTCAGAGATGCTATGAAGCTGCAGTGCAGCATTAGATATATTTGCAAACTTATGTAACAAAAACCTTGGTTTTGAATGCAAATATTTTAAAGTTTAAATTTAGATTTTCTGCCGACTAGCTGGTAAATGTACTGGGATTGGGAAACTTTTTGTACAGTATTGTTCTTTGAACTGTCCTGAATATGATCTGAGTGGTTGCTAGCTTTTACTTTGCTTAACCTAAAAAGTAACCTTGCTCTTGTGTTATTCATATAAATGTAGTACTCTATGTCAATACCTTGAAACAAGCATGCAGCCATTGATGTCCTGACTGACTCAAAAGAACTAAAGGCATTGGATCAGCATGGCAGCATCTGATTTCTCTTAAATAGGTTTCCTTTAAAAATATCTGCTATTACATGCATAGGGGTTCATAGGGATGAGCTACAATAGTGATGGCCACTGGTTAGAGAGTTATTATTCTGATACTAAAAGCAAAAATCCAGAGTCAATTATTTTTTACACTGGGACCCATCTACTAATGAAAGCTACGTTTTGGCCTATTGTATGTAGATATAATGTATAGTGCACTATTTATACAACAGTAATATTAGGCAACATCTATGCCTGTGAGGAACAATCCATATAGAATACACCAACATTTTCAGTAAAAATGTAAATGGCATACCCCCAACTTCAAACAATTTTCTTGCCATGGTTTTCCTACAAAAAAAATAAAAAATAAATTAGCATATTCAATTCTTTAAATTAAAAAACTGTTCTTTGTGCTGGTTGACTTCCACAATTTGTTTTCTGGAAGGCATGGTGGTAATGAGCAGTTTTCTAAATGCTTTCCTTTTCCATATTCTTGTGATCTCCTCCCTTTTCTCCCAACTACCAATTCACAATCATGGAAGATATGGCCAGTCCTGAACTTGGCTTGTCTTTTCATTACTGCAGTTAATCAGAGTTACAAACAGCTTGATGAGTGAGAAAAGCTGAACTACAATGACCAGATAAATATGCTTTAAAGACACCGCTGTGCCATCTCACGTTTATAAATCTCGAATATATAAATTAAAGTTCAAATTACGAACGTAGAACATTCAGTATGTTATATTACTATTGTGCGTTACTTGTTAACTTTAACACACACTGCTTCTCAATTTGTTAAAGACTGTTGTATGGATCAGCTGAGCTTTCCAAATGCCTAGTATTTTGCAGCAGAACACTTTCACATTCAGCTGAAGGCAACAGCATTATTTAGCAATTAAGAAATATACATTACTAAGTAGATTTTCACTTCTTTGATAAGCTAGAACAAAAAGAGAACAGTAAAGTCTAGCAGCCAAAGTTTCTTGCAACTATTTCACAAAAAAGAAAAAATTATGCTGATTGGCTGTTAAATTTCATATATTAAATTGTTGTACTGAACAGTTCTGATGAATTATTAGAGTCCACATATATCACTTACAGCAGAGCACTCATCTCTTCGGAGGATTGAAGCGCCTTCTTATCTTCCCGTGAAATATGATCCAGAATGTGGTTAAAAGTCTTTATTGCCTTTTTTACAGTTGTTTTTGGAAAAAAAAAAAAATTAACAACACTTATTGGTCAGATTAATACACAAAGTGAAATATTTGAACATGGCTCACCTCCAACTGAATATGAAACGCAGGCCACTTTTCTGCTATTATATATCCAAGATGAAACAAAAAGGAATCCAGTAACTGCTTTACACCTAATGCAAAATAATAAAATATTTAAATGAATCTTTTAATTATAGTACTACAGCATTATTCTGCCTGAAATTAGGTGATCACAGCATATCCTACCACTGTCAACTTGATACTGTGGACCATCTGGGTGCCAAAGCCCAGAAGCCCACCCTTGTTCCACACTGCGCTTCAATTCAAGAAAGCTGGCTGCAGACTGATCACATCTTAAAAGTCAGAATGGTTTCATTAAGCAAGCAAATAGGTTCCAAATAGGTTCCAGCACACACTGTTATGCCGCGTACACATGATCGGACATTCCGACAACAAAATCTAAAGATTTTTTCCGACGGATGTTGGCTCAAACATGTCTTGCATACACACGGTCACACAAATCTTGTCGGAAATTCCGAACATCAAGAACGCGGTGACGTACGACGGCACTAGAAAAGGGAAGTGCAATACCAAGTGCGCCACCCTTTGGGCTCCTCCTTCTGCTAATCTTGTGTTAGTAGAAGTTTGGTGAGAGACAATTCATGCTTTTCAGCCTTGTGCTTTTCAGATCGTTACTGCTCTTCAGTTTGTGCTTGTGGGTTTGTATCTGGTTTTCAGTGTGTGTAGTCAGTTCGCATTTGTTTTTCAGTGCGTATTTTATAGTACGTATTTGATTTTGCAGTGCGTTCTTGTCCGCTCGTTCCCGATTTTCAGCTCGCTCTCTCAGGCCTGTTTTTCAGTGCGTTCTGTTAGTTCGTTCTGACCAGCCGACCATTTTGACGCTATGTTGCGGTTACGTACTCCTCGTAGAGTTCATGCTATGCAGGGGCTTGGTGTTGAGGTTCTTTATTACTTTGACCCAAGCCCAGTCCATGAACAGGGCGGGGAGGAGTTCATAGACCAAGAATTGGTTACTCCAGCATGACCAATTCTCGCACATGCCTTTGTTGCGGGAGATCCAGGAGAATAATCCTCATGATTTCAGGAATTATCTCCGAATGACGGACCCCGTTTTTCACCGTTTGTTGGCTTTGCTGTCCCCTTATATTACGAAGCAGGACACCTGCATGCGGTAAGCCATCACTCCCGTACAGAGGCTAGTCACCACCTTGCGGTACTTGGCGACAGGGAGAAGTCTGAAGGACATCAAGTTCTCGACAGGCATCTCCCCCCAGGCTCTGGGGATCATTATTCTAGAGACCTGTTCTGCCATCATACAGGTCCTGCAGAAGGACTATATTAAGGTAAGATTTCTCCTTTAACATCACATTCTATGTATTTAATGTTTGCTAATATATTGTATTCATTTCATCATTCCACAATTACCATGATTGTAATATGCTGTGAATGTCCTCTTTATCCTCATGCATGTTGGAAGTTTTTAAACTTCCTTTTTTGTCCTTCATGCATATTTGCCTTCACTAACCTCCCCAGCATGCTATCCTGGGCCCATACACACCTAGCCTAGTCACTTAATGTATTTTGTCAGCTCCATAGTACTGCTTTACCCCAAACACCCCCTAAAATACGTTTAAATGTTTTTTGTGTGCTTAAATTCATGCAGAGTGCCAGCGGCTTTTTTTGGGGGTCCCAAAATCATTTGGAACTCTCCCTCCCCCCAACCGCCAAGTCAACCGATACAAATCCTCTATCTGCTGACTTTGCCAAACCCATACACACTATACCTACCTCTTTTGTGTTCATATTTATGGATGAATTCCCCAAAGCATGTAGTGAAAGGGCCTGCCTGAATACTTTCAAATGGTACGGTTTAAATTAAAGTTTTGTTCTCCTATTATCTTGATAGGTAATTGCATAATGTCAAAGAGTGCTTAAATTTGGACAGCCTGTATTATTTTTATTTTAATATGACACTTCTTACCCGTCCAGTGGGCTGCCAATAGTGTAAATAAGGAGAGGCTGGCCAAAGTAACACACATTTATGCATTCAGCTCTCAATGAAGTGGAGAGGGTTACCTGTCCACAACAACTCCCCCCCCCCTAAAATTTTTACAATGGGCCATCAGAGGGGGTGAGGAATCTGATAAGTGGACCTTATACTTTTGTCTTTAAATACTCCTTAAAAGAAATGTTATACTGATGTTGGCCAAGAATGTTTGTGTCTAATCTGCTTGCAATGTTATGTGCAAAATTACTAATTTCTTTTTCTTGTTTGACCCCACAGTTTCCTTCAACGCCACAGGAATGGCAGACTGCGGCTTCCCAATTTGCACAGCGGTGGGACTTTCCCAACTGCGGAGGGGCAATTGATGGGAAACACGTCCACATAGTCCCACCCCCCCCCCCCAACTGAGGGTCATACTATTATAATTACAAGGGGTTTAATAGTATAGTGATGTTGGCGGTGGTGACGGCGACATGAGAGTTTCACTATGTGGACGTGGGGAAGAATGGCGGGATGTCGGATGGTGGAATCATTATTATTATACAGCATTTATATAGCGCCAACAGTTTACATAGCGCTTTACAACTTGAGGGTAGACAGTACAAATACAATACACTTTAATACAGTAGGAATCAGAGGGCCCTGCTCCTTAGAGCTTACAATCTAAAAGGGAAGGTCAAGAGATACAAGAGGTAATAACTGTGGGCGATGTGCTGATTGAGAAGAGTCTTCAGGGATCATCTGAAAGTGGATAAAGTAGGAGAAAATCGGACAGATTGGGGTAGAGCATTCCAGAGGATGGGAGAGGCTCTGGAGAAGTCCTGAAGATGAGCATGGGATGAAGTGACAAGGGAGTTTGAGAGCAGGAGGTCTTGGGAGGAGTGAAGAGAACGATTAGGTTGGTATTTTGAGACTAGGTTAGAGATGTAGCTGGGGGCCAGGTTGTGGATGGCTTTGTAAGTTATAGTTAGTATCTTGAATTTAATTCAGTGACTGAGTGGCAGCCAATAAAGGGATTGGCAGAGGGGTATAGCAGACGCTGAGCGGTTTGTGAGGTGGATGAGCTTGGCAGCAGCGTTCATGATGGACTGAAGTGGGGATAGCCTATTTAGAGGTAAGCCAATGAGGAGGGAGTTGCAGTAGTCAAGGCGGGAGATGACCAGGGAGTGGATTAGAAGCTTTGTGGTTAGGAAGGGGAGTAACTTGAAGATGTTGCGGAGGTTGAGGCAGCAAATTTTGGATAACGATAGGAAATGGGGCCGAAATGTTAGTTCAGAGTGCAGGATTACACCTAGGACCTTGGCGTGGGGGGACAAGTTGATAGTTGAGCCGTTGATATTGACAGAGAAATCAGGGGAAGCGGCACCTGAGGGAGGAACTATCATGAGCTTGGTTTTGGATAGGTTGAGTTTGAGGAAGTGATGTGACATCCAGGCTGATGTCTGCTAGTAAGTTGGTAATGCGTGAGGAGACAGAGAGCTGTGAGTGGAGAGATAGATTTGGGTGTCATCAGCGTAGAGATATTTAAAGCCGTGGGAGGCAATCAAATGACCCAGGGAGGTGGAGTAGATTGAGAAAAGGAGAGGTCCAAGAACAGAACCTTTGGGGACCCCAACAGGAAAGGAAGAGGAGAGGAGGAAGTAGAGTTGTAAGTGACACTGAAGGAGCGGTGGGATAGGTAGGATGAGAACCAGCGAAGAGTACAGTCACGGAGACCAAAGGAGTGGAGTTTATTGAGGAGGAGGGGGTGGTCCACTGAGTCATCGCCCAGACCGAGTTTTACAGACGGCTTCAGAATGGTGGCTTGGGATTGCCACCTGCTGAAGAGAACGTGGAAGGACTCCCGTTCGTCTTTGTCGCGGATGAAGCATTTGGGCTGGGTAATTACCTGATGCGGCCGTTCCCCATGAGAACCCTCATCCCGGACCAAAGGGTTTTTAACTACCGGCTGGCCAGAGCCAGAAAAGTGGTGGAGAACGCTTTCAGGATAACGGCCAGCCGGTTCCGCCTATTCCTCACTCCAATAAACATGGCGGAATATAAAATCAATCACATTGTTCTTGCATGCTGCGTATTACATAACTTAAGAAAAAAAAATGCATCAAACTATGTGGCCTCAGTTGGGACTGAGGGCGGCTTATTACCGGATCCAACACATCTGACGGCCCTTGAAGCTGTCCTGGCTTGCCCCCCCAAAGCGCCTGCGAAGTTCGCTAAAGGTATCTAGAGTACTTTGTGGGTAGGGGGCCATTGATATGCCAGACAATGTTTAAGAAACATTTTCAAACTAAATTTTTTTGTTAAACTGAAATAATATTTCCTTTGATTTAATGCTTATGTTTCTTTTAGCTGTCTCCTAGGTTCTCCAATGGGCTTTTCTTTTGGCCATTTTCTTCAAGAGTGCAAACGTAATTTATATGATACATGAGGTGACAATCTCTTCTTCCACAAACTATTATGTTGTGGGTCTGCTACACACACACCATGTTTTTTTTTGTTAATGTATGTAATGCATTAATGATAAAAAGATTCATCATGGGGCGTGGCTTAGCAATGGCCGAGTGAGGAAGCATTTCTGGAGAACTCCTGGCTAGACCCCTCTCTAACCTGTATTTCGACGGAAAATGATCAGTGGATACAAGGCATGATATCGTCCAAAAGGTACAGGACACGCTCATCTACCGGTGGCTCCAGACATCTCACACCCCAGAGCGGTATTAAGCGCTATTTCAGGGACTCTCAGTCGATCTCCCCAGGCGCCATAGCAGCAGCCCCACGTGTGAACCCGAGGACGGAGGAGACCGCACTGAACCCATCAACTGACTCTGATACCCTTACAGCACGGGAATCGTTCACAGTGACACCAGCGGGATCCCGAGGAGTAATGGCGGGCTCATCCCAAGGCCTAGGTGGCATCCCGGAGGATCTCCGGAGTATATTAAAAGCCCTCCCAACCAAAGCTGACATTGAGGCATTGCCCTCGCGTTCGGACATGGAATCCCTAATCCTACGTGTAGAAGAAGCACACGCGCGAGACATTCAGGAACTGAAAACGGGGATTCAAGACCTTACAGAAAGAGCTGACAAAAGCGACCTGACAATATCATCACTTACACAACGGGTCACGGACATGGAACGACTGCAGGAGACAAGGGCTTCCCAGGCCATCGACATGCAGTTACATATCGAAGATTTGGAGGACCGCAGCCGCCGCAACAACCTGCGGCTGCGGGGCATCCCAGGAGCAACGGGGTCGGAGGATCTGGCGGCATCGGTAACGGCAATCTTCCACAAGGTTCTGGGGACCCCCCCGCCACAATTGGAGTTGGACCGGGTGCACAGAACTCTGGGGCCCAGATCAACAGACCCCGACAGACCGAGAGACGTGCTATGCAGGATCCATAGATACATGCAGAAAGAACTGATCCTCCGCAAAGCTTGGGAACAGGGCGAAGTAGAGTTTGACGGAGCCATAATTAAAATACTGCCTGACCTATCGAGAGCCACACTGCAGCGGAGAGCACTTCTGAGACCTGCGCTAGAACTGGCAAGGCAACAGGGCTGTACATACCGCTGGGGATACCCCTTGGGGGTAACATTCCGAAATAGTACATCCTCGTTTACCCTGCGCTCACCTACGGATCTACCAGCCTTCTTCAAATACCTGGACGCAGAACCGATTCTGGTTCCGGACTGGCTGGCCTTCATCCCTAGGACGTCGAACCGTTCGGGACCCACCACACACAGAAACCATCAACCTCCACGCCAGCAGAGATCCCGTAGGAGAGCCCGTACAGTTTCGGCGGGAGATTCCCGAGAAGTGTAACCTTGAAGGACATCCACGGATCAGGCACTGGTATACGTTTACTTTTATTTTTAGATGTTTTTTCTGGTCTGCTCTTCCCCTTTTTGTGTTTTTTTTTTTTGACTTCTCCCTGCTCCTGCCCAGTTGATAGTAACCCATACGCCAATACTAGCCACCCTTGGAATATGTAGAACATCTGAAACTGCCTAAATGGTGTTGTATGGTATGCACAGCGATGAGATCCCGCCCCTCCTCTCCTGTGCGTGGTAATCCCTGCTCCACTTGCTAATGTAGCCAACACATCGTCACCAGCACTTGGTTTTACCCCCCTTGTGAAGCCCCCTGCTTGCTATATAGGTACAGGGACGGTCTGGCGAGAAGATGACATGGGGCATATAGACACTTCCAGAACGAAACGCCTTTTCACCCTTGGTTGGCTGTCCTAATGTTGGAAAATAATACAGCGGTAGCAGAGGATTCAGCACTACACCGAGGTCTACGAACAGACGGTTACCTGCACCGATCTCCAATCATGAGGGGTTTTGGACATTCCTCGGGGAAGGTACTGGTGGGAGATGGGAGGAGGAGGGTCCTGCTTTTATCTCACTAGCTCCCGTGGGACCTAGATATAAGGCTGCACACATATGCGGGAAAGATATGGATGTCTTCACCATAGAAGTTTAAATGGGAGGCATGCCCCTGATGCCTGTGACATGGGCGTGGGTGGGGAGGGAGGGGCACTCACAGATAGATGGGTGGCACCGAGATAGAGGGGGGTTCTTATGGTCTCCCTACGGGTCCGAAGTCAGGGTGGGGGCCCCTCCCGCTCCTCCCTCGTCTTTTTATCCCTACAGAAGGAATGACATCAACACAAGGGGCAAGAAACAGTGGGTTCAAAAGTTTAAGAATATAGTTAATGCAGGCGTAGGGCTGAAGAGGTTACTGTTGTGCATGTACCTTTGCCTGATCTGAACACAGTGGATTACAGATATTACATATGTACACCTGATGCATAGCTAAACGTTTATTACATTTTATATAGTTCAAAACAAATTAGTACCATATATACTCACTTTCTCTACTTAATTTGCCTCAGAATAACAGACACTAAACCCGTCCTAACATTTTTTTTTATTTTAACTTAATTACAAACACAGACAGGAATGGAGAGGGGTGGCAGGTAAACTCCTCCTTGGTTACTGCCATACACAACCCCAATTAGGACAGCGTTCAGTTACCAGAATAGTTCTGGTGAGCGCTACAGCACTAAAATTACTTGTATTGGATTATTACATCTAAAATACTAATCTCTTCTAAACTTTAACTTTCTTTTCTATACCTCAACTTTCCCCCCCTATCTTTCTCCTTGTCTCTTTACCCTACTCACCCCCCCCTCCCTCCCCCCTCCCACTAAACCAAGGAAACATGGAGGCGGTGAACATACTATCCTTAAACACAAAGGGCTTAAATGTGCCTGAGAAAAGACGTATGCTGTTACAAGATTTAAAACATAATGGAGCAGAAATAGCGCTACTACAAGAGACGCATTTTAAAAGCGGTAGGCTCCCGCTACTGAGGAACAGGTACTTCCCAATGGCATATCACTCCACTAATAGGGACACCAAGACCCGTGGAGTGTCCATACTACTTGCCAACAAAGTACCCTGGAAATGTACAGACACATTGTCAGACCCAGAGGGAAGATACTTGTTCCTCAGGGGCGAAATCGGAGGGGTCCAGGTAACCCTCGCAAACATCTACGCCCCTAACAGCCATCAAGATAGCTTTATCACTAAGACCCTAGCGATCCTGACGGACTTTGCTAGAGGCCACCTGATTGTAGGAGGCGATTTTAATGTACCCCTGATCCCCTCAGAAGATACTTCCTCAGGGACCTCTTCTATCACTCCCTCAGTTAGGAAACGAATCTCCAGAGCATTACACAAGGCCCAACTGATAGACGTATGGCGACTCCGTCACCCAACCGAACGAGACTACACTTTCTATTCAAACCCCTATAAACAATACTCTAGGATTGACTATTTTCTACTCCCACATGCCCAGCTGCATGCCCTCAGAGACACAAAGATTGGATCCATCACGTGGTCTGATCACGCCCCTGTCCTACTGACCTATGCCTTGACAGATAACCCTACTGACAGACAAAGGACTTGGAGACTGATCGAAAGCCTCATGTATGACGAGGAGGTACTTACGGATGTGAGGAAAGAACTAGACTTCTATTTTGAAACTAACTACACCCCTGATAGTGACCCTGGCATTGTTTGGGAGGCACACAAAGCGGTAATTCGCGGAGTCCTAATAAAACATGGGGCACGTATCAAACGATTAAGATCTGCTCAATTGACAGCACTCCTACAAGATTTGCACCTGGCAGAGGCAAGACACAAACACGCACAGACTCCGACGGGGGAAGCAGAAGTCACGTTGATACGCACTAAAATCAATGACATAATGCAATACCGAGCAAAGGCCGCGTTGCAAATTTGTAGACGAATGACATATGAGTCAGGTAACAAGTGCGGCAAAATGCTAGCCAAATCACTACGTGAACAAGTATTAGCGAACTACATACCCCATATAATGTCGTCTTCTGGTCAGAAGATAACATTACCTCAAGCGATAGCAACGGAATTCAGGGAATTTTACTCCTCCCTCTACAACCTAAAACAGCTACCGGCTTCACAAGCCCAAATAGAAGACTATATAGTTAAATCAAATATGCCCCAATTAACAACTGAATCCGCTGAATTACTAGAAGAACCCATTACATTGGAAGAGATACAGAAAGCAATCGCTTCCATGAAATTAGGAAAGGCCCCGGGCCCGGATGGCTTTACCACCCTATATTACAAAACCTTGTTACCATCCCTGAGCGAACCCATGCATAAATTTTTTAATTCACTAGACAACAACACCCACTTCCCCAGAGACACTCTAACGGCACATATAGCATTGATTCCCAAAGAGGGGAAGGATACGACGCAATGCGGGAGCTACAGGCCAATATCGCTTCTCAACATCGATCTTAAAATCTTCACGAAAGTACTTTCAACCAGACTTCAAACATATCTTCCATCCCTAATTCACCTTGATCAAGTGGGTTTTGTCCCCTCTAGAGAGGCCAGGGACAATACGATCAAAGAACTAAACATCCTACATGTAGCTAATCAAAGTAAGACCCCCTGCATTTTTCTAAGTACGGACGCGGAGAAGGCCTTTGACAGGGTGAATTGGCAGTTCATGACATCGGTCCTAAAGCATGTTGGCCTGGGGACTAGGATGCTAGAATGGATTTCATCAGTATACACCAATCCCTCAGCTCGAGTGAGAGTAAATGGGATTTTATCTGCCCCTTTTGAGATCCAAAATGGCACTCGCCAGGGGTGCCCACTGTCCCCGCTCCTATTCGCCCTGTCACTGGAACCCTTCCTGCACACAATTCGAGCCCACCCAGATATCAAGGGAGTAAAAATAGGAGAGACACAACAGAAAATAGCTGCTTACGCGGATGACATGTTGTTCACTCTCACAAACCCGACAATATCTCTCCCCAATCTACTCCATGAATTTAAAACATACGGACACATATCAAACCTGAAGATTAATTTTAATAAATCGGAAGCAATGAGTGTTGGGCTTTCTCCAAAACTCCTTAACACGCTGAGGGAAAATTTTAAATTCAAATGGACCAACACGGCGCTGAAATACCTTGGAACTCACATACCTCCTAAATTATCACAAGTATTTGCCCTGAACTTCCCCCCACTAATATCCACGGTTAGATCACTACTTAAAACTTGGAACACGGGGTTACACTCATGGTTTGGCAGGTGTAACATCCTTAAGATGTGCATACTGCCAAAATTCTTATACCTCCTGCAGGCCCTCCCGATCCAAATACCTGCCCGCTACTTTGATCAGACAAACGCTCTATTCTTAGATTTCATATGGGCACACAAGAGACCTAGGATTAACAAACGCCAGCTCACATTACCCAAACTGCATGGGGGACTGGCGGTTCCAGACCTTCGCAAATACCAACAAGCAACTCATTTGACCAGACTTATTGACTGGAACCGACACGACACCACCAAATTATGGTCCCAATTGGAGCAAGCCCAAAGCACAATACCTTTAGACAGGGCCCCCTGGTGCCATGACTTATTGCCCAGGGATATGAAGAATCACCCCCTGATAGGAGTCACCTCACGAATCTGTTCATCCCTCTTTGCTAAAATGTATCTTACATCCCCCAACTCTCCACTACGGCCAATTCTAGGTACCCCAGAATTTAGCCCGGGTTGCTCTGATCCAGTGTTCCGTACATTACGTATGACAGGGTATTCACAGGCATCTCACTTTATAACAAACGGACAATGGCCCTCCATAGAAGAGCTGATGAGTGCAGAAGGTCCGTTCCAACTAAACCTGTGGAGAGCCTTACAGCTTAACCATTTTTTTAAGACGCTACCACCCCCTGGTAGCTTTGTTAAGGCTTTGACTACCTATGAGTCGTATTGCTCAGGAGAAGGAGCTTTACCTCATGCACTATCAGCAACTTATCTACTACTGATTACACCACTAGAGACCTACCAAATGCCCACCCTTGAGACGTGGGAAAGAGACATGCAGTGTAAATTCTCACCACGGCAAAAACAAAACATAATCTATTTCACATTCAAATCTTCCATCTGCACAAAGATGCAAGAGACTAACTATAAGTTAGTAACCAGGTGGTACAATACCCCAGACAAACTACAGAGATTCTTCCCATCCTCAACGGGTACCTGTTGGAGATGCGGGGAGGAAAGAGGCACGATTCTTCATGTATTCTGGACCTGCAAACGGTTGGGGCAGTACTGGAAGTCCATACAGCAGACGATACAGAAATTTACGGAACGCCCTATTGTGGCGGATCCCAGTTTCTTCTTACTACATGCATCTACGATGTCCAAAAAGAAATATAAAAAAATCACTGCTACGGCACCTTCTAGATGCAGCCAAAGCTTGTATTCCCCTGCTGTGGAAGTCTACTAGTCCCCCAACTGTGAGTATGTGGTTAAAAAAAGTAGAAGACATCAGGGTGATGGAGGATCTTATCCTTACGGCCCGTAACCAAACTGAATTGTACTCTAAAACCTGGTCGCAATGGCTTATCTTCATATTCTCCAATGAGGGACAAAACATGCTTACAAATCATTAAAATGATTATAACAGTGAGAGCCTACAGGCAACAGTCATCCACCTGACATGTAGGTACCAAGTAGTGGAGGGGAACCGCCTCCCGGTTTTCCCCCCTTTCATGTTCCCCTCTTCCCCCCCTTCCCCCCCCTTTCTCCCCCACCCTTGTTCCACATTTCTGCTCCCCCATCTCTTGACTTTTACTTCTCTATTCTCTTTCTTCTATATTTCTCTCATCCAAATTTTATATAATTGTGTTAATCTGAAAAAAAGGAAAACGGACGGTAGGAAAGAGGCAATCAGATAAACTTGAGTTTCAATGCAGGACTGAATTTATCACACAGATTACATAAACAGATATATGAGACTGTAATAGGAAACTATGTTGTCATGCCCTCAGCCATGTTGATGTAAGAGGCTGCGCCCTCAAATGTACTGTATATCTATGCTGATATTATGGGCTTGTAACCTTTCCTGCCTTTGAATAAAACTTATATTTGAAAAAAAAAAAAAAAAAAAAAAGATTCATCATTTTTAGCACCATGAATTAATTTTTGGAAGTCTAGAAAATGGCGTTATTGTGGCAAATTATAAAGCACTGTGGGAGTTATTTACTAAAGGCAAATCCACTTTGCACTCCAAGTGCACTTGAAACTGCACTGAAAGTGCACTTGTAGTGCAAAGTGGATTTGCCTTTAGTAAATAACCCCCATTGTCACTGTAAACACCAACTTAATACCAAAACTGCTATTGAGCATTGAAAGAAGCCACACATTGTTGACTTTAAATTTTTTTACTCTGTACACATTCACATGTGCTTTAGAAAAGGGTTTTTGAACAAACCAACATATTTTTGGAACAACATTTTTGTGTTAGACAGTACAAATAGCCTTTTTTTTGTTAAACAGGCATGTTTAAAATCATAAAACAATACACAGCTCAGGAGCTTACAAAGTTCAACTTTGATAAATTAAAGGCAATATCAGACATTAGTATGTCCATACTGTTTTGATCTTGCCTTCATCAGATGGGGTGATGTCACCCCTGTGAAAGCCAAATTGTGAAGATGCACACAAATTGAGAGTCAAAATGGGGATTTCACTCCTGATCCCATGCCTAATGTCAACATGTGCTAGCTCTCATCCTGGGGGATCAATGGACGTGTTTCGGGGGGTGCAACCCCTTCCTCTCAGCTACTTTAGTTGTGAGGAAGGAGTTGCACCCCCAAAACACGTACCTTGATATCCCATGAGGCAGATAGCACATGTTGACACACTGTGTGCATCTTTAAAATTTGGCTTTCAAAATTCTTTAAAATAGTAAAATACTTTACTAAATAGTAAAATAAATAGTAAAAATAAATAGTAAAAATAAAAAGTTCAACGACAAACTGCTCAATTTTTGGGGGTTTTAGATTCTGCCTAAAACATCAATGTTTTTCTTCATTTTTTGTTGTACATCAGTGATATTTTGCTTGACCATCATTAAATCACAATTGCACACCATGATCTCCCAGATGAGGACGTGTGCACTTGCACTTGTGAAATTAGTTTCTTGTTCCACAACATCCAACATCACCTAAAATTCAAAAACACACCATGTATTAGAAATATGCAGGCATACATCTATTACCTGAAGCTGTGGTCTCAGACACTCACCTATTGTGGTCACTATTTCACCAACTTCATAAACGTCTCCCTCCACATCCTCCGGTTGTGTTGGTGGTATTTCCCCTTCTTTAGGAGGTTTTGGGTTCCTGATGTCCTCAGATGTCCAGAGTCTTTTCTCCCCTATGTGAAAAGAAATAGGAATCTGAAACATTGTTTGGAAGTGTCGTACAATTGTATTTTTTGGGCAGAATTCTAAGCTGAAGACATTATTTTTTTCCCCTTTTTAAAGTTGGAATAATTACCTTTTTTGTACCATTTTCACACATGGAGTCACCCCTAGTATCCACTAGAGCACCTGTGTGGGACACCCTAAAAAGTTTGTTCTGGTGTCACACACTAGTGCTCCTGCGTCCAGATGTGTAAACAGCTGCCGAGTGTCCTCTCCTTACACTGAATCAAGTTTGCATTTCATTCTAGTTACAAACCAATCTAGACAACAATGTAATAAACTTCTTTTAATAAAAATAGGCATGAACAAATGTAGTTAACATGGATCTGCCCCAAACATCGTATTAGTGGGCGAGCAAACAATGTTTACTACGATTGATTACTGTGCCCACGAACCTGAAAGTTGCCATTTTAAAATGTACAACAGTAAAGAAAAGCACATGAAGCAGCATGCAAGTAATAATAATAATAATAATAATAACACACGACAACTACCTAAATTTTTGAAGAACTCTCTTGACCCTTCTGTACCAATCCTGCTCCCTCAATTTAAGGTCTGACCAGCATTTCCTCAATTGCTCCTTGGAGCGTTGTACCCCAAAATTCCAACGCAGACTCTTCACAACTTTATCCATGATCTTGGCCTTTTTCACATTAGGGTTTAGGTAAGGTCTATACTTCCCATCATAGTCGGCCCTCTTCAAGATGTCGACCATCTCTACAAAGGACATATTTGAGGCCTTAAATCTTCTCCGGGTTTGGGACGTTTGTGGCTCCGGGATTTCGTTGTTGCTGCTCTCTTCTGCATGCACTTTTTCTCCCTCATGTGCTCTCCCACTGCGCCGAAAGACAAGGGGCGGAAAATAGACTAGAAAGAATGTCAGGGGCGGGCAGAGTTTCACGCATGTTCTGTGTATATAAAGTGTAACGCGTGCGTCGTACGTACGTTTTGTGAGAGGAGGAAAGAGTATCGGAAGCGCGATCATTAGAATGAAGGTACAATTTGAACTTGGGGCATCAGTGGTCTATACTGCTTATAGATTGAGGCCTATATTGGGACAAGATTAGAAGAGTTTAGCCTGACATTAGGGTTTGTCTTGTGTTGTGTCTTGCAGAGAAAATGGATACATTCAACAATAGGGAATTTCTAGCAATATTCATTGACATGTTCAGGGAGCTGCCCTGTCTGTGGCAGGTGAACCACCTGTTTTCTAATAAGCTAAGAAAGAGGAAGGCAGCGCTGGAGAAACGGCTTGAATTTGTGAAGCCGATGATCCTCACAGCAGACATCACCTATTTGAAGGCCAAAATTGATGGCATGAGTACTTATCTTATCTTAGGGAGCGAAAGAAGGTCCAGGATTCCCAGAGATCAGGAGCTGCAGATTACGTTTATGTCCCCAGGCTGTGGTACTATGACAGGCTGCATTTGTCAGACCAGAGTGAACCCAGGCCAGCACTCTCCACTCTTCCTTCATATCTTCCTTCCACCTCAGCTGAGGCTTCCGATGTCCAACCTGGGCCTTCCAGGCAGGAAGATGTGGAGGAGCCCAGCTTGAGTCAGGTAGAGCATTGTTCAACATATTTCTTGTCATAAAATTAATGATGTTAAGTAGATATTATTGATCACTAATTGCTGATTTAACAAAGTGGTTTACATATCAATAGACAGTTTTGGCCAAAAGGGATTAGGACAAGAATGAAAAATGCTGGGGTCAGAATGATAGTCTTTTCTATTTGTTAACATTCAATTTGCAACAGTCATGAGCTCTGAATTGTGTGTGATTGATGACCAAAAAACTTAAACTATGTCCCTTTTTCATACACAGGAAAGCCTCAGCCAGGAAGCAGCGGGGGTAAGTGGCAACCAGGAGGTCGACCATCGTCCTCCTCCACCACCTCCTGCCACAACTCCAACACCAGAGCCACAGCCTGGAAGGAAGCGTCTAAGGAAGACAAGAGTGTGATGGCCTGGGTTCAGTCTGGTCTGGCAAAAGATGCAGCCTGTTGTAAGACTAAAGCCTGGGGACATATAGGTCATCTGCTGCTGTTCCTGATCTCTTGGAGTCCTGGACCGGATTTTGCTCACTATTATATGGACTCCTCAGGCCACCAATTTTGCCTGTAAAATAGTTTTGATGTGTGCCCTGGAGTACAAAGGTTTCGCAAATTTCACCAGTTTATCCAGCATTGCCTTCCTCTTTATTTTGTTATGACCCATAATAAATGGCTATTTTTTGGTTAAAATACTTGCCTATGTGTTTTAGTTAAAAAAGGACAGTTTGTTTGTGAGTAGGCAGGTACATTTCAAAAATACAATGTATAAATTAACAAGGGACACCAACCAACCTCCTTGAGGTTAAAAAATACAAGATAATAATGGTGTTGTGGTAACTTGACACACAAAACGAAAAAATTAAATTATGGAGATCACTAGAAAAAAAGAAATAAAACAGGAGATCTTGATTAAAAAAAATATATATATAAAAAAAATAAAAATTGCTATTAAAAAAATATAAAACATTATGGAGATCTGACGAAAAAAATTAACATATTCAGGAGATCACGAGAAATAATAAAGAAATCATTTTTTCAGAACTCTGTGTGAATATCAGCAGCAAAACAACTTCATTATTCTAGCATTATAAAGAAGAAGAGAATGCGCTGCATTAAAAGATTAAAAAATTTGCAGTGTGACGAATGTGCTATATCCATTACGAATGCTAGTTTTACCAGAGCATGCGTGGAACTTTGTGCGTCGGAATTATCTACACACGATCGGAATTTACAAAAACGGATTTTGTTGTCGGAAAATTTGAGATCCAGATCTCAAATTTTGTGTCGGAAATTTCGATGGAAAATGTCCGATGGAGCCTACACACGGTCGGAATTTCCGACAACAAGCTCACATCGAACATTTTCCGCCGGAAAATCCAACCGTGTGTACGCGGCATAAGCCTTCCACCTCTAGACACACGCCCAACATATTTAACCAACACATCAACAGGACCTGCTTGCTTAACAAAATAATTTGGACCTCGTAGTCAGAGGTCGTTGGCGCAGCGTCAGATTTCTTGAATTGAATTATTCCACTTAGACTGCCTATACAGTTGTGCTCATAAGTTTACATACCCTGGCAGAATTTATGATTTCTTGGCAATTTTTCAGAGAATATGAATGATAACACAAACATTTTTCAATCATGGTTAGTGTTTGGCTGAAGCCATTTATTATCAAACAACTGTGTTTACTCTTTTTAAATCATAATGGCAACAGAAACTACCCAAATGACGCTACATTTGGAAAGGAGTCAACAAGGCCTATGATGAAAGGTACGGAGGTTGATCGCTGATGTTTTAGGGATGTGTGAGCTACAAAAGGCACAGAAAATTTGGTCAAAATTGTTGGCAAGATGAATGCAGTAGATTATGAAAAAATACTATGGGAACATTTGCATTCATCAGCCAGGAAGCTGCGCATGGGACGTACTTGGACATTCCAACATGACAATGACCCAAAACACAAGGCCAAGTCGACCTGTCATTGGCTACAGCATAATAAAGTGAAGGTTCTGGAGTGGCCATCTCAGTCTCCCGACCTCAATATCATTAAGCCACTCTGGGGAGATCTGAAAAGATCTCAAGGATTTGCTGTTCATCTGGCGAACGGCTCTGGTCTTAGGTCTGGGCCGGTAACTCAAGAGACTGTACCCATTCTTTGCCGAACTTCCTCAGGGCACCAGGAATTTCTCCGTCTGGATGTGATAACCTCGCCCTTGTTTCCCATCATCCTGGGGCTACCTTGGCTAAAGGCCCACAACCCCCATATTGACTGGCTTACAGGAGAGGACTCCTTCTCATCCAATTACTGTGAGGTACATTGTTTCCCAGAAAGGACTGTTAACCCTGATTCTCTCCTCAGTATCCACCCTGACCCTGAAACTGCGAAGTTGGTACCCGTCGCCTACCATGAATTCTTGGATGTTTTCAACAAGAAGAGTGCAGATACTCTGCCTCCGCATAGGACCTACAACTGTCCCGTCAAACTTTTAGGGGGGGCCGAGATCCCTTTCGGTAGAATTTACCCGCTCTCGGAACCTGAATTAGAGGCCCTGCGCAAGTATATAGATGAAAGCCTGGAGAAAGGGTTTATTCGACCGTCTTCCTCACCAGCAGGGGCTGGTATGTTCTTTGTGGAGAAAAAAAGAGCACTCCCTGAGACCTTGTTATGCCTACCGGGATATTAATAAGATAACCGGTACCCGCTTCCGCTGATCCCGGAATTGTTCAGAGGTTGCGGGGAGCTCCAATATTTTCCAAACTTGATCTGAGGGGTGCTTACAATTTAGTCCAGATCAAAGAGGGGCATGAATGGAAGACAGCCTTTAGGACACGCTTCGGGCACTTTGAATATCTAGTCATGCCCTTCGGCCTCTGCAATGCCCCTGCCACCTTCCAGCACCTGGTGAATGATGTTTTTGGGACTTTCTTGATCTATTTATTATAGTCTACCTGGATGATATTCGTATCTCCGATACGGTTGAATTACATCGCACCCATGTGAAGAAGGTCTTGAGCAGACTTCGTGAACACCATCTCTAGAGAAATGTGACTTTGAAAACAGTCTATACAGTTTATTGGACTTGTTATCTCCGCTGGTGGCATTTCCATGGATCCCCAGAAGGTCGCTGCAGTCCTGGAATGGCCAGCCCCTACGGACAGAAAAGCTGTACAAAGGTTTGTGGGATTTGCTAATTTTTATAGGAAATTTATTAAAAACTTTTCTGGCATCATTTCTCCTATTACTCAACTAACCAAACAGCATGTTCCCTTCCAATGGGGCCCTGAAGCTCAAGCATCCTTTGAACAATTAAAGACCTTGTTCACCTCAGCTCCCATTCTGAAGCATCCCGACCCATCCTTGGCCTATGTTTTGGAGGTAGATGCCTCCGAGAACACTGTAGGAGCTATTCTATCTCAGAGACAGGTCCCTAAATCTTTACTGCATCCCGTGGTCTTCTCCAAGAAACTGAATCCTTCTGAGAGGAACTATGATGTGGGAGACGGGGAATTGTTGGCCATTAAAGCTGCTCTTGAGGAATGGCGTTACTTGTTGGAGGGAGCCTCTCACCCTATCCTCATCTTTACTGACCACAAAAACCTGGAATATTTGAGAACAGCCAAGAGACTGAGACCCTGGCAGGCAAGATGGGCATTGTTTTTCTCTCGTTTCATATTCCACATCACCTTCCATCCGGGTTCTAAGAATGGCAAACCAGACGCGCTGTCGCGCATGTTCCATAGTCCAGTCCGACCCTCTTAGCCAGACACTATCCTGCCGGCCAAGAACTTCCTCCTTCTTCAATCAGACCTGATGTCCGAAATAAAGGCAGTTGTGACGGAGCACCTCCCTTCCCAAGATTTACCTCTTCAGTTAAAGGACTGGCTCTATTATCACAAGGAACAGATCTTTGTCCTGGAACAGCTTAGAGTCTCTGTTCATAAACAGTGCCATGATCACCTCTTGGCGGGCCATTTTGGTATCCATAAGAGTTGACCTAATTTCCCGTTCCTTCTGGTGGCCTGACCTGATACAAGACTATAACAAATATGTGAAATCCTGTGTGACATGCCTACACTGCAAAACCAATCGAGCCAAAACTTGGGGTCTACTGGAATGTCTTCCTGTGCCAAAGAAACCTTGGAGCATGATACCTATGGATTTTATTGTGGAGCTTCCCCTGTCTGAGAACTTTACCTCTATATTTGTTGTTGCTGATTGTCTGACCAAAATGGCACATTTTGTAACCCTGCAAGGCACCCCTTCTGCTGCTGAGACTGCCTCCACCTTTATCAAGGAAATTGTAAGACTGCATGGTGTTCCTGACATCATCTCTGACCGAGGGGTGCAATTCACCTCCAGATTTTGGAGGTTCCTGTGTGAAGCTTTGAACATTGAACTTAGTCTGTCCACTGCTTACCATCCTCAGACAAATGGACAGACGGAGAGAACTAACCAGACCTTGGAACAATACTTGCGTTGCTTCACCTCATTCTCTCAAGATGACTGGTCACCCCTTCTCCCACTGGCAGAGTTTGCTTATAATAACTCCATTCACTTGGCCACCAAGCAATCACCTTTCTTTGCCAATTATGGATATCACCCTTCCTTCCTGCCAGAGTTGCCTATAGAGTCTTCTGTACCCGCTGTACAAGACAGATTGAACTTTTTCAACTCCAACAACAAATTACTCCAGGATACCATCTCTAAAGCCCAGGCAAGCAACAAAAAATGTTTTGACAAGAAGAGGGGTAACTTGAATTTGGAACCGGGAAACAAGGTCTGGTTATCTACTGCAAATCTAAAACTCAGATGTCCCTCCAAGAAACTTGGTCCGAAATACTTGGGGCCTTTTCCAGTTAAAAGGAAAATCAATCCTGTGGCCTTTGAATTAATACTACCGAAGAATCTGAAAATTCATCCGGTATTCCATATCTCCTTACTAAAATCAACAGTGCCTAACCCTTTTCCCAACCGGGATCCAGAAAGCCCTTCTCCACTGCTCGAAGGAAACAAGGAATATGAAGCTGAAGCTGTGCTGGATTGTAAAACCAAGAGGGGCCAAACACAATTCTTGATCAAATGGAAGGGGTATGGCCCAGAGGACAATTCTTGGGAACCAGCTGCTAATGTTTATGCCCCACAAAAAGTACGAGCCTTTTTCCAGCGTCATTTGGAAAAGAAGCCTCTGAGGGGCATCCAGAGGCTGCCCATAAGGAGAGGGCAATGTAAGAGAACTGCCATTGCGCTCCGGGCGCACGCGCGCATAGTGGATTCTGCCGATCGCAGATGAGCCAATGCACAGAGGGTTGTGCGCGTTCGCAGTAGCGCGTTAACGCTTCTCTTTGGCGCCAGATGGCCTATTTAGGGGCGCACTGATTTCTGACAGTTGCTGACAGATCTTCAGCTGTTCCTGTACCCGTATCCTGTTGTTACCTGCCTGTTACCTGTTGCTGAACCTTGGCTATCCCTGGCCTTGCTGCTGGACTCTCCTGTACTTCCGGTTATCGGTTCCTGATCCCGGCTTCCTATTTGACCCTGCTCCTGCCTGATGACTTGGTACCTTGCTGCCCGCCTGCTACCGAACCCAGCTATCCTTGTGACTACACTCCTGTCTCATGTTTGGCTCTACTCTGCAACCCGAGTATCTGCAGCTTCGTTCCAGCGACCTGCTGCGACTTTCTGCCTTCCTAGGAGTCTCTTCATCTGCTTCAAGCTTCCAGGGCTACATCTGCAGGCACTTGTGTTCCTCCAGTCCCTTGGTTCATTCTGTCTCCACTCTCAGCGAGTCCAGGGCCGGAGATACAAGAGAGGCTGACCTCGTCATTTCAGACTCCGACCAGGTACCAGGTACATGACACCGGGCCTAGGGCAGCACTTTGTAGGGGGGCAGCACGGAAAAAAAAAAAAAAAAGTCCCCGCCGGCTTGCTCTGTTAGTGTAGCGCAAGTCTTATGGGGCGGACTGGGCTGAGAGGCAAAGAAGTCTAGCGCCCCCATAAAGTGGTCGCACTGCTTCCAGGGAGGCGCACCACTTCAAATTTCATCCCGGGCCACAAGTTTTCTGCTGCACCATTGGCATAGTTATATTTTCTTAGTCCTCTCCATAAAATTATGAGAAATTTGTGCTTAAAGTAGAACTATAGGCAACACTTTTTTTTTTTTCATTTTGGAAAGAGTAAGGGAGGGTTATAACCCCTGTCAGTTTATTTTTTAACATCCCTGTCCCATTGCAAAGAATTCCCTTCACTTCCTGCCCCATAGCCAAACAGGAAGTGAAAGGAAATCTATGTAAATTAAGGGAATCCATTCCCCCCCAGCCCTCAGAACTAGTGTCCCCACTCGAAAATTGCAGGGCAGGTCTTAAACAGCATGGGGTGTGGCCTTGACAGGAAGGGGTGGACCATATTTATATTAGGGGGTGCACAAGTTTAGTCAGGCCTAGGGCAGCACAAAACCTAAATACACTACTGAGGGGGGCAATACACAGTATTAAGAACTGGGGTATGTAAACTTTTCATCAGGGTCATTTGGGTAGTTTCTGTTGTGATTAGGATTTAAAAACAGTAAACACTAGAGGTGCGCATCTTCACTGGTCTCACGATTCGATTACGATTATCTGGTCAACGATTCGATTTAATTCCACGATGCATCACGATTACCGACGAACTCCCACTTTCGCTTGGCCCTTCCTCCCTGCAATCTTCTGGGACACATCACAGGTCCCAAAAGATTGCCCGGCCATTCAGGACAGCGCAGTGAGACATGCGTACCCAGCTGTGAAGCTGCAAGCTGTCACAGCCGGATGCACACAGTAGTATTGCCAGTGCCGTGGACAGGTGGGGGAGAGAAGGGAGGGTTCGTGTGGCCACGTCGCTGGATTGTGGGACAGGCGAGTGTCTATTAAAAGAAGATACTTTTTTTTGTAGCTGCTGACTTTTAATAAACAAAAAAAATTTACTGGAACTTTGAATTAAAAATAACCTCACTCCCTTAACCACTTCAGCCCCGGAAGATTTGGTTGCTGAATGACCAGGCCATTTTTTGCAATTCAGGACTGTGTTATTTTAACTGACAATTGCACGGTTGTGCGACGCTGTACCCAAACAAAATTGGTGTCCTTTTTTCCCCACAAATAGAGCTTTCTTTTGGTGGTATTTGATCACCTCTGCGGTTTTTATTTTGTGCGCTATAAACACAAAAAAGGAACAATTTTGAAATAAACAATATTTTTTGCTTTTTGCTATAATAAATATCCCCATTTTTTTCAAGGAGGACAAAAGGGATCACTGGTGCTCAATTAGGGGAGATGGGGGTCCTGGCGCTTAGTGGGGGGAGATGGGGGGGCGATTAGTGGGGAGAGATGGGGGGGTCCTGGCGCTTAGTGGGGAGAGATGGGGGGTCCTGGTGCTTAGTGAGGGGAGATGGGAGGGTTCCTGGGGCCTAGTGGGGAGAGACAGGAGGCTTAAGTGTTTAGTGAGGGGAGATAGGGGTCCTGGTGCCCAATGGGGGCAGTTTGAGGGCACTGCCAGTCAATGGGGGAGGGGGGGCACTGGTGCTCCTTAATCCATATGGAATCCTGTAGAAGAATCATCCCCCTCTGACTTTTCTTGTCTGTTGATTTTTCTCATCTGAAGGGATGCCAGGGATGCCAGTGCAGTGATCTCACAAAAGAAAAACTTCCTCTGCTCACTTCTCTGCCAGGCTCTGACTGATGACATCATCTATTGCAGAGCCCAGCAGAGGAAGGCTGTGGAAGTTTTCCTTTGCTGCCAGTTTTTGATTACTTCACTGAGCTATCACTGCATGGGCTTCCCCAGGATCCATCCAAACATGCCGTCACTTCTAGCAGCTCCTCAGTTTACCTTTATTATTACTTGGACAAAACTCTTCCTCACCTCAGTCAGCAAATGCAGTTTGCTCAGAAGCTCCATTGAAAGCCACTTCATCCAGTGCCTGCACCAAGTCAGGAAGACCACAGGACGAAGAATGTGATGGACAGGCCTCCCTGTGCACCCATTGGCTGAGGGGGCAGCAGGAGGCGGTTCCCTCATTAGTCCCTCCCTACTGAGTCCTGACATCGCTCGGGAGTCCCCGGCCTGCTAGCCTAGTGAACTATGTGGGTGGGCTAGGAGGACGGGCTGTCTGTATCCCCTTATCAGCGGCCCTGAGCATAGGCACCTCTGATGTGACTGCCCATGCCCAACCTCTCTGCTCCCAAGTCTCACGTCTCTCCTGACATCAGCAAGGAATTCTCAGCCCCGCCCGCCTATCTTCTGATTTGATAGTGACAGTCAGCGGGCGAGGCTGAGAATTCTGCGCTGATGTGAGAAGAGCTGGAAGTGAGAGGAGAAAGGCGGGCATTGTACACGACGGGATATGCTCGGAGCGCTCTCCCGGGAGGGGCGGGGCAAATGACGTCACCGGCAATCAATTTCTACGGTCGCATGCATCGATGCCGCATCAGGGACACCCGAACCCCGATGCATCGATTAATTTCAACACCACTAGTAAACACAGTTGATTAATAAATGGCTTCAGCCAAACACTAACCCCCAGTGGAAGAAAAGTTTTTGTGTTATTCATATTCTCAGAAAAACGGCCAAGAAATCATAAATTCTGCCATGATATGAGCACAACTGTACAGCTATTTACATTTAGCAGCAATGAATGATTCCTGGATTGTAAGCTCTAACGAGCAGGGCTCTGATCCTCCTGTACTGAATTGTATTGCAATTGTACTGTCTGTCTGTAAAGCGCTGCGCAAACTGTTGGCGCTTTATAAATCCTGTATAATAATAAATTAGCAAACAAAGGTAGCAACTAACAAAATTAAGTTTTAGTCATTTTAAAATTGAATATACCATATGCAAACACTAGTTTTCAGATTAAATTTAGACATCCAGGAAAATTACGCATGTCAAATGGGCAGAAAAACCGATAACCAATTTACATATATATACACACACACAGTATATTATATACACATACATACATACATACACACATATATATATATATACACACAGTATCTCACAAAAGTGAGTACACCCCTCCAGGGGCGTAACTAGCAATCACAAGGCCCCATAGCAAAATGTTGTATGGGGCCCCCCACAAAAAAAAAAAAAAAAAAACTATGCCATTGAACAACAGATTACCACATCCATGTGGCACAGTACCCAGGCAACAGCTTATATTAATTTCGAACAACAAAGTATGCAGTATACTGTATGCAGTAGAGCTGGGCGATTTTCTTCAAAAAAAAAAAAAAAAACTCGATTCACGATTCTAATCAACTTTTTATTATTTTTTTGCATGGACACCGCGCCGGTCCTGAGGAGCTGCGGGTAGGAGTTTTTTAGGCAAGGCGTCCGGCCTCGTGGACTAAGCCGAAGCCGCGGCCTTGCCTAAAAACTCCTACCCGCAGCTCCTCAGGACCGGCGCAGTGTCAGCGCCGGTCCTGGTGAAAAAAAAAAAAATATCTAAAAAATCGATTTGCTGAAAATTTGAATTGATTTGACCTCTCAACTCGATTCAAGATTCAAATCGATTTTTTTTCCCCAGCCCTAGTATGCAGCCCCTGAAAGACACACATGCATACCCCCATCAGTACAGACACACTCTACCTCAGTGCAGACCCCCCGGCAGTACAGACACCCCTCAGTACAGACACTCCCGTTAGTATAGACACCCCCTCTAGTGCAGACCCCCCAGCATTACACACCCCCCTCAGTGCAGGCCCCAGCAGTACAGACATCCCCCCAGTGCAGACCACCCCCCTCAGTACATACCACCCCCCTCAGTACAGACACCTCCCAGTGCAGACACCCCCAGCAATGCAGACCCTCCCTCAGTGCAGACCCCCCTCAGTAGTACAGACCCCCCCAGCAGTGCAGACACCCCCCTTAGTACAGACCCCACTCAGTGCAGACCCCCCATCAGTACAGACCCCCCATCAGTACAGACCCCCCATCAGTACAGACACCCCCCACCTGAGTGCAGACCCCCCCAGCAGTACAGACACCCCCACCTGAGTGCAGACCCCCCAGCAGTACAGACACCCCCACCTCAGTGCAGACCCCCCCCAGCAGTACAGACCCCCCCAGCAGTAGACACCCCCCAGCAGTACAGACACCCCCACCTCAGTGCAGACCCCCCCCCCCTAGCAGTACAGAGACCCATCTCAGTGCAGACACCCCCCAGTACAGACACCCCTCCTCAGTGCAGGACCCCCCAGTACAGACACCCCTCCTCAGTGCAGGACCCCCCAATACAGACACCCCTCCTTAGTGCAGG
Organism: Lithobates septentrionalis; assembly: GCA_037952835.1. Lineage (NCBI taxonomy): Eukaryota > Metazoa > Chordata > Amphibia > Anura > Ranidae > Lithobates > Lithobates septentrionalis. Next base: position 1,602,941 of record JBBDGP010000244.1, read on the forward strand.
ACCCCCCAATACAGACACCCCTCCTCAGTGCAGTACCCCCCAGTACAGACACCCCTGCTCAGTGCAGGACCCCGCAATACAGACACCCCTCCTCAGTGCAGGACCCCCCAGTACAGACACCCCTCCTCAGTGCAGGACCCCCCCAGTACAGACACCCCTCCTCAGTGCAGGACCCCCCAGCTGTACAGACACCCCCCCTCAGTGCAGGACCCCCACTAGTGCAGACCATCCCCCTCAGTACAGACACCCCCCCAGCATTGCAGACACCCCCCTCAGTGCAGGACCCTCCAGCAGTACAGATGCGCCCCCCCCCTTACATACCTTAGAACAGCGCTGACAGTCTTCAGATACACAGCGGTGTGTGTCCCTCGGCTCAAGCGCAGGCTCCTCCTCCTCCTCCCCTCTGGATGTAAACAGAGAGGAAGGGAGGCGGCTTCGGTCCGCGCCGCTGAGGGTTAGTGGTGCGGCTGCCGCTACTCAAGGGTGTCACCCCTCTGGCCCGCACCCGCCTAGCAACGGCACTCATCGGGCCCAACTCTGCTGCGGGCCCCATAGCGACCGCGTGTGTCGCTATGGCGGTAGTTCCGCCACTGCACCCCTCACATTTTTGTAAATATTTTATTATATTTTTTCATGTGACCACACTGAAGAAATGACACTTTGCTACAATGTAAAGTAGTGAGTGTACAGCTTGTATAACAGTGTAAATTTGCTGTCCCCTCAAAATAACAACACACAGCCATTAATGTCTAAACCACTGGCAACAAAAGTGAGTACACCCTTAAGTGAAAATGTCCAAATTGGGCCCAAAGTGTCAATATTTTGTGTGGCCACCATTATTTTCCAGCACTGCCTTAACCCTCTTAGGCATGGAGTTCACCAGAGCTTCACAGGTTGCCACTGGAGTCCTCTTCCACTCCTCCATGACGACATCATGGAGCTGGTGGATGTTAGAGACCTTGCACTCCTCCACCTTCTGTTTCAAGATGCCCCACAGATGCTCAATAGGGCTTAGGTCTGGAGACATGCTTGGCCTTTACCTTTACCCTCAGCTTCTTTAGCAAGGCAGGTCTTGGAGGTGTGTTTGGGGTCGTTATCTTGGAATACTGCCCTGTGGCCCAGTCTCCGAAGGGATGGGATCACGCTCTGCTTCAGTATGTCACAGTACATGTTGGCATTCATGGTTCCCTCAATGAACTGCAGCTCCCCAGTGCTGGCAGCACTCATGCAGCCCCAGACCATGACACTCCCACCACCATGCTTGACTGTAGGCAAGACACACTTGTCTCTGTACTCCTCGCCTGGTTGCCACCACACACGCTTGACACCATCTGAACCAAAAAAGTTTATCTTGGTCTCATCAGACCACAGGACATGGTTCCAGTAATCCATGTCCTTAGTCTGCTTGTCTTCAGCAAACTGTTTGCCGGCTTTCTTATGAAACATATTTAGAAGAGGCTTCCTTCTGGGACGACAGCCATGCAGACCAATTTGATATAGTGTACAGCTTATGGTCTGAGCACTGACAGGCTGACCCCCCCACCCCTTCAACCTCTGCAGCAATGCTGGCAGCACTCATACGTCTATTTCCCAAAGACAACCTCTGGATACAACGCTGAGCACGTGCACTCAACTTCTTTGGTCGACCATGGCGAGGCCTGTTCTGAGTGAAACATGTCCTGTTTAAACCGCTGTATGGTCTTGGCAATCTTCTTATAGCATAGGCCATCTTTATGTAGAGCAATAATTCTTTTTTCAGATCCTCAGAGAGTTCTTTGCCATGAGGTGCCATGTTGAACTTCCAGTGACCAGTATGAGAGTGAGAGCGATAATACCAAATTTAACACACCTGCTCCCCATTCACACCTGAGACCTTGTAACACTAACGAGTCACATGACCCCAGGGAGGGAAAATGGCTAATTGGGCCCAATTTGGACATTTTCGCTTAGGGGTGTACTCACTTTTGTTGCCAGCGGTTTAGGCATTAATGGCTGTGTGTTGAGTTAATTTGAGGGGACAGCTAATTTACACTGTTATACAAGCTGTACACTCACTACTTTACATTGTAGCAAAGTGTCATTTCTTCAGTGTTGTCACATGAAAAGATATAAATAAAATATTTACAAAAATGTGAGGGGTGTACTCACTTTTGTTAGATAATATATATATATATATATATATATATATATATATATATATATATATATATATATATATATAACTGCTTTTGGATTGTGGACAGGTATAATTTTTTGACTGATCAGACAACGTTTTGTTGTTGTGATATATTCCCACGGGTAAACAATTAGGAATTAAAAAATAAATAGGAAATAAATAAAAATTGCAATTTTAATGCGAAGAGCACCAAATATTGCAGTAGGCAAGAAATACTCACCATCTCTGCTGTTACTTCTGCAAATCACCTAACACAAAAAAAAATATATAACTGAGAAACAATTTATGACTTCAAGTTGCCAAACGTCTATGTACAATATTTTCTGCACCAAAGTCTTATTTTAGAGAAAATATAAAAGTGGCCACTGGAATAATTGTTCGCTAGTATCATAAATCACAGGCTCACTTGACTGCTGAAATATGAAATTTGTGGTACTGCTCTTTTTAAGGAATTGACTGCACGACACCTAAAATTCCCTTTTGCTTGGTCTGGACAGGAAAAATAAACAAAAATGATCATAAGAGACAGACACCAAGATAAATACAAAAAAATATTTTTTTTTTAGAATGGGCAAGAGTATACTTTACTGGTGATTCCTGAAAGAGGTGACAAAAAAAAATTCTAACTTAATTTTTTCTGACTCATCTCTAGGACAGCACTAAGTCCCAGTTCACACCAGTGCACTGTGCGATATTGCATGTGATTCTCACTGCAGTGCAATGCGAAGCCATTTAAGCCATAAAAGATAGTATAGTTGAATTCGCATCGCATTTGGACCAAACTGGCACAGAACCCTTTTTTAGTCCGCACCAGAATCGGATCGCATGGGTGTTCACGCCCATGCGATCCAATTCATATCCAAACTGACAGTTCGCGCTGAGATATGCAAACTGATTTGGGGGCGTCATTAACTTTCTATTGACACTCCCAGAAGTTTGCATAGTGCAGTGTGAACTGCCTTGCAAGTCAGATGCAATGCGGGATCCCGCAGTGGATTCCCAGGGTTCACACATCGCACTAGTGTGAAACGAGCCTAAGTTTTATACAACTAAAAAGGAATATGAAAATAACAACTTGGAGAACTTTATGTCCAAATGACAGGCCCAGATTAGTTGGATTACATCCAGCTCATAAAAAAAAAAAAAAAAAAAAGACACTAGCATCACAGAACTGGAACTTAAAAAGTTGCAAGATCCTTGTCAGGGCATGTCTGAAAACTACCATGAAGAAGGTAAGGAGAAAAGTCCATGACATTAAATGTATGCCAGGAAGAAAAAGTCTACCAACCTCTTAGACCGCTTTCACACTGAGGTGTTTTCCAGGAGCTTTTGGGCTAAAAATAGTGCCTGTAAATCACCTGAAAAACACCTCCTCTGCAGTCCCAGTGTGAAAGCCCGAGTGCTTTCACACTGGGATGATGTGCTGGCAGGACGTTAAAAAAAAGTCCTGCAAGCAGCATCTTTGGGGCGGTGAAGGAGCAGCGTATCCACCACTCCTGCCCATTGAAATGAATGGGCACCACTGCCAAAGTGCCTGCAAAGCGCTTCGGCAGCGGCACTGCACGGGCGCATTATCCATTCATTTGGCCGCTAGCGGCTGAATAGCGCCGCTAAATTTAGCGGCGTTTTACCGTCAACGCCCGCCCCAGTGTGAAAGCAGCCTTATTCATAAAAAGGTAACTTTTTTTTTTTAGATATACTGTTGCTGTATATTGTGTGGAATTTTTTAAAATTTAAATGATGCAAACCGGTAAAGTTACTGACAGGTCACTTTAAGGAAGTTAGTACTCAAGCACTCCACTAATGTGGAGGTGCTAGTCAACCTCTAGTGCTTCAAGTAGAAGTAAGAGCCCTTCCACACTGAGGCGCTTCAAAAACGCCTTAGAGTTTTTACAGCGTTTTTGGGCCGCTAGCGGTAAAATAACCGCAACGCTGCGGGCGTTTTAACAGCGTTTTTCAAGCGTTATTGAAGCATGGGCGTCAAAGAACAACCCCACCTCCCTACATGTAGATGCTCTCTTTTCTGCTTGCATGTTTACCTTTTTGTGAGATCATGTGAATTTTCTACAGCTCAGGGCGGATTACAGGTGCTATTCAGATGTTTTTACAGCGCTTTCAATGGAGAGGGGCATTTTTGAAGCGCTTTTTTCAACGCCCAAAAGCTGCTCCAAAGATGCTGCTTGCAGGACTTTTCTCAACCCCCCCCCCCCCCCCCCCAGCGCAATGCCTCAGTGTGAAAGGGTCCATTGAGATGCATGGGGGCATTTTATGAGCGTTTTAATAGTGCTATTTTTAATTCTAGAACGCCGCAAAAACGCCTCAGTGTGAAAGGGGTCTTAACTTAGGATTTGAGCACTGGCACCTGAACAAAGAGATCTTTCTGACATCAAAGCGTCAAAAAGCATAATCAAGAGAAGAGAGGAAAAAAATAGGTTCTGGTTAACCACACAGGGGTTATAAGAACCACTATGGCTTTCCCTGCAAGAATTTTCCTGATTACAAATGAAATAAGGAGAACGCTAGCAATCTACATTCTAACTTAAGCTCCGCTACAACTGACAAAGTATACACTACCAAATAATGGCCCATAGGGTTGAGCAACAGATCTACAGCTTTTCCATTTCTCCTGGAGCTGAAAAGGGCTACCAAGGGAAAGACTTGTTTTGCCTTATAGGGACCATTCCAATTGGTCCAGAATGTTCCTGCTTAGAGCATCTAGACAAAAATTTGAAGCCAAAGAATAGCGGCTATACAGAGTAAGTTGGTCTCTGACCATAACAGAAGTCAGAAGGGCAGAGTAAGCTCTGGCCTGCAGTAACACGGTTTTCCTGATGGATAATGTTCAATGCACTCTCACCCACCATAACAGCAAATCTTAAAAATAGGACTGGTATGATCAGGAACAGATAATTGATCTGTTTTACATTTCATTATCATAAATCACACAATCATTTGATATTTCACAAAGGCTTCTTTATTAGGAAAAGCTGAGAAATAAAAATTCAGTCCTCTTTTTGCTACTGGAACATCCTTGAAAATCTCCTCAATGAACTGAAGCAGACAAGCATGAGCAAGTTGACATAAAAAATGTTGGACTGGGGACAGAAAAAAAAAAAATCCAAGAATTATCCTATTTGGAAGATGCTAGCTGACTAGGGTTCCGGTAAAATGATTTTCTTAATTGGCTAAAAATTCCCGTTAGCTGCCCTCCTACACTTTTGCCTGGCATCAATTTCTCCTAAAAATAGATGGTTGTACTAGAATGAAAAAACTGGATCTGGCACACTAGGTTATATAGACTGATATATGCCAACCTCCTTGTGTGGCTCTTGACTTAGTAACATAGTTAGTTCAGGTTGAAAAAAAGACAAGTCCATCTAGTTTAAAAAAACAAAAAAACAAAAAAAAAAAAACAAACATACAATCCCACATATTCTTTGCAAAGGAAATTGATGTTTGTTCTTTGCAAAGTTATTTATGTTGTCACCAGATCTATCCAATGCCTCATTATGGATAAGAATCAAAAGGGAATTTTAAAGTGTCAATTTTGAAGACTATCACCTTTATTGACAGTGTTCTCTTGAAACAGTTAACTAAAACCACAGAATGGGCAGTCAGACAGATTTTGTAATTTCTGTATCCATCAAGAAATTATATGCTGTAAGTAACTGCTTTAATGAGGGCCAGCAGAAAAGATGAAACATTTTCTCAAGGTAAACCACCTCTAAAATAATAGTCAAACTATTCTATAGAAGTACAATTAAAAAAAGGTTTATATAGGGCGCACAAGACTAACGTAGTCTAAACAATGTCTCTATATGAGGGGGCAGTCCAAAAAGGTGCTGGTAATGATGATAATGTGGTCATGAAGTGATATCTTCAGCACAAAGGGCTGCAGCTTTAAAAGACTGAAGCAGGATCTGTAGGAACATAAATAAAAAACAAAGGCGCCTCTAAGTGCAGAAGAAAAGCAAGTTTTATTACCCCAACTGGGTTAAAAAACACTTACAGGATGGAAGATATAATCAGGCACATCATTAATATGGCTGCATTGGAAGGGGTCACGGTGGAAGAAAGCCTGGTTGATAAAGGAACGATTGACGGTTCCGAAACGCGTCCCTCTTTTATGACATCACATCCCCCCTCTGGCTGTGTGCTTGCGGTCCAGGCTGGTTACGGAGCCGCTCAGTGGATGACATCACTTCCGGGTACGCCGTCACTCTTCGCTGACGACGCCGGCTTCACAGCGGCTTCCAGTGCTTCACCTCGCTGCTGTCGGTGACAACCACATCCATCTCCCTGAAGGCTTTATTCCACCGTGACCCCTTCCAATGCAGCCATATTAATGATGTGCCCGATTATATCTTCCATCCTGTAAGTGTTTTTGAACCCAGTTGGGGTATTAAAACTTGCTTTTCTTCTGCACTTAGAGGCGCCTTTGTTTTTTAAACTATTCTATAGCCATAACTTAGGCATCCAGACGGAGCCCCCAGAATCTACTGTGGGTTTGAAGGGCAGCACTATTCATGGTGTAAGTCAGATTTCTTTGAAACTTCAGATGGAGATGAGCTGAATTTTAAAAAACAGGGCCCACAACACTTCTGGCCCCCTCTTAAGCAAAATTTGTGCTAGAAAGACATTTTCTCTTGAACACTACATTCATACTTAGTAATGTCGGGGAGATTTTATTGTATAGGTATAACTGATCCAAAGAAAGAGAAAGGAGCGCCACCGCCAAAGTGTAGAAATTTTAATAAAATGGACGAACATCGTGAAATAGCTGAGAACATGTAACATCCTCCAATCCTGACTGCAGAGCTCAGCAGGGTCACGGCCAGGAATAGCAAGGCTGCACCTGCTCTGACGGTGCTTTCCATCTCTGCTGCCTCCTACACTGCTCGGGTCTCTTCTACAGCACTTCGCTGGTGACTCTGCACAAGATCTGCGGCACACTTTCAGGCGTGTATTCACGGTGCCAGTCCATTTTAATAAAATGTGTACACTTAGGAGGTGACGCTCCTTTCTCTTTCTTATCTTATTGACCCTGAGTTTACATTCTCGACTCTTTAAGGGAGCTGCAGGCTTTTCCGTGATTTCTAGAGACTTTTTTTTAACCCTACCTATTTATCATCCTAGGCTCTTTTTCTTTTGGCGCTATATTATATAATTTATTATATATATTAGGGCTGTTACTGATTAAAATTTTCGTGTTCAATTAATCGACTAATTTCGATTAATTATAACGCACATACAGATCCAACTACTTTTAGCTGATCTCCTTGCATTGCAACTATGCATTAGTCTGTATATAGTGTATACCACATTTACCACTATCACTAATTAGAGCTAGTTAGTTTCCACAATCCATGACTTAACACTTAAAAAAAACAAAAACCTTTAAAACATTTTAAGAAGTCTTTTAAATGTTAAATTTGTTTTTATGGTGGACCTCCACTTTAACCACTTAAGCCCCAGAAGGATTTACCCCCTTCCTGACCAGAGAACTTTTTACAATTTGGCACTGCGTCGCTTTAACTGCTAATTGCGCGGTAATGCAATGCTGTACCCAAACAAAATTTGCGTCCTTTTCTTCCCACAAATAGAGCTTTCTTTTGATGTTATTTGATCACCTCTGTGGTTTTTATTTTTTGCGCTATAAACAGAATAAGACCGAAAATTTTGAGGAAAAAAAATGACATTTTCTACTTTTTGTTATTAAAAAAATCCAATAAACTCAATTTTAGTCATACATTTAGGCCAAAATGTATTTGGCCACATGTCTTTGGTAAAAAAAAATGTCAATAAGCGTATATTTATTGGTTTGCGCAAAAGTTATAGCGTCTACAAACTAGGGTACATTTTCTGGAATTTACACAGCTTTTAGTTTATGACTGCCTATGTCATTTCTTGAGGTGCTAAAAAATGGTAGGGCAGTACAAACCCCCCCCCCCCCCCAAATGACCCCAGTTTGGAAAGTAGACACCCCAAGGAAATTGTTGAGAGGCATGTTGAGCCCATTGAATAATTTTTTTTGTCCCAAGTGATTGAATGACAAAAAAAAAAAAAATTACAAAAAAGTTGTCACTAAATGACATATTGCTCACACAGGCCATGGGCATATGTGGAATTGCACCCCAAAATACATTCAGCTGCTTCTCCTGAGTACGGGGATACCACATGTGTGGGACTTTTTGGGAGCCTAGCCGCGTACGGGGCCCCGAAAACCAATCACCGCCTTCAGGATTTCTAAGGGCGTAAATATTTGATTTCACTCCTCACTACCTATCACAGTTTTGAAGGCCATAAAATGCCCAGATGGCACAAACCCCCCCAAATGACCCCATTTTGGAAAGCAGACACCTCAAGCTATTTGCTGAGAGGCATGTTGAGTCCATGGAATATTTTATATTTTGACACAAGCTGCGGGAAAGTGACACATTTTTTATTTTTTTGCACAAAGTTGTCACTAAATGATATATTGCTCACACACAGGCCATAGGCATATGTGAGTGGATGCGCTGCTTACATTTGTACTCTCTAACTTATCTAAGTGTATCCTATCTTTTAGACATAGATAGGATACACTTAGATAAGTTAGAGAGTACAAATGTAAGCAGCGCATCCACACACATAGCACTTTTTATTATTTTTTCTTTCAAGAATTCTCTTGGATGCAGCAGCCACAAATATCACTTCTATATTAATTGATAAGACAAGTTTTGCGCCAGTGACACACACATTTCAGTTCATAGGCATATGTGGAATTGCACCCCAAAATACATTTAGCTTCTTCTCCTGAGTATGGGGATACCACATGTGTGGGACTTTTTGGGAGCCTAACCGCGTACGGGGCCCCGAAAACCAATCACCACCTTCAGGATTTCTAAGGGTGTAAATTTTTGATTTCACTCTTCACTGCGTATCACAGTTTCAGAGGCCATGGAATGCCCAGGTGGCACAAACCCCCCCCCCCCCCCAAATTACCCCATTTTGGAAAGTAGACACCCCAAGCTATTTGCTGAGAGGCATGGTGAGTATTTTGCAGCTCTCATTTGTTTTTGAAAATGAAGAAAGACAAGAAAAAAAATGTTTATTTCTTTTTTCAATTTTCAAAACTTTGTGACAAAAAGTGAGGTCTGCAAAATACTCACTATACCTCTCAGCAAATAGCTTGGGGTGTCTACTTTCCAAAATGGGGTCATTTGGGGGGGGGTTTTGTGCCACCCGGGTATTCCATGGCCTCCGAAACTGTGATAGGCAGTGAAGAGTGAAATCAAAAATGTATGCCCTTATTAAGCCTGAAGGCGGTGCTTGGTTTTCGGGGTCCCCTGCGCGGCTAGGATCCCAAAAAGTCTCACACATGTGGTATCCCCGTACTCAGGAGAAGCAACAGAATGTATTTTGGGGTGTAATTTCACATATTCCCATTGCATGTTTGCGCAATATATCATTTAGTGACAACTTTGTGCAAAAAAAAAAAATTTGTCTTTTTCCCCGCAACTTGTGTCACAATATAAAATATTCCATGGACTCGACATGCCTCACAGCAAATAGCTTGGGGTGTCTACTTTCCAAAATGGGGTCATTTGGGGGGGTTTTGAACTGTCCTGGCATTTTATGCACAACATTTAGAAGCTTATGTCACACACCACCCACTCTTCTAACCACTTGAAGACAAAGCCCTTTCCGACACTTTTTGTTTACATGAAAAAATTTTTTTTTTTTGCAAGAAAATTACTTTGAACCCCCAAACATTATATATTTTTTTAAAGCAAATGCCCTACAGATTAAAATGGTTCATTTTTTTTTGCGCAGCGATTTTTCAAACGCATTTTTTGGGGAAAAAACACACTTTTTTAAATTTTAATGCACTAAAACACACTATATTGCCCAAATGTTTGATGAAATAAAAAAGATGATCTTAGGCCGAGTACATGGTTACAAAACATGACATGCTTTAAAATTGCGCACAAACGTGCAGTGGCAACAAAATAAATACATTTTTAAAAGCCTTTAAATGCATTTACAGGTTACCACTTTAGATTTACAGAGGAAGTCTACTGCTAAAATTACTACCCCCGATCTGACCTTCGCGGTGATAACTCACATGCATGGTGCAATTGCTGTTTACATTTGACGCCAGACCGATGCTTGTGCTCGCCTTAGCGTGAGAGCAGGGGGGGACAGGGGTGCTTTTTTTTTTTTTTTTTTTTCCTTTATTATTTTTTTGCTTTTTTATCTTGTATTTAAACTGTTCCTTTCATTTTTTTTTTTTTAATAATTTTTATTGTTATCTTGAGGGAGTGTAAGTATCCCCTATGATAACAATAGGTAGTGACAGGTACTTTTTTTAAAAAAAATTGGGGTCTATTAGACCCTAGATCTCTCCTCTGCCCTCAAAGCATCTGACCACACCAAGATCGGTGTGATAAAATGCTTTCCCAATTTCCCAATGGCGCTGTTTACATCCAGCAAAATCTAAGTCATGAAATGCTCGTAGCTTCCGGTTTCTTAGGCCATTGAGATGTTTGGAGCCACTCTGGTCTCTGATCAGCTCTATGGTCAGCTGGCTGAATCACCGGCTGCATTCTCAGGTTCCCTGTTGAGACAGGAGAGCCAGAGAAAAACATGGAAGACGGTGGGGGGGGGGGGCATTCCCTCCCATTGCTTGTAAAAGCAGTCTAGAGGCTAATTAGCCGCTAGGATTGCTTTTACATGAAAGCCGACTGCTGGCTGAAAAGAATGATACCAAGATGATACCTAAACCTGCAGGCATCATTCTGGTATAACCACTCAAAGTCGTGAATTGCGTACCTGAAGAAGAAAAAATGGTTAATAAAACACAGTAAACGGTAAAAGTATAAAAAATTGCATACCTGAAAAGCAAACATGATAAAACATAATAACAATAAAACATTGCAGAATAGAATACAGTAAAAAAAGAGCAGAATAGAGAGAGAGAGAGAAGAATGAAACGACAACTATTTTTTTTTTTTTTTTACACTTTTTTTTGTAACTGTAACCGGTTCCAGGTTCGGGTCTCTCAAAATGCGATGGCATCTTGGGAGACCCTGTAAAAAGTGTGTCTAGTCTGTACAATGCTGTACCCTACGCTAATACTCAACTAGTGTATGGTAGCGTTCAAAACATTCACCAATGCAAAGACCAGGATTGTCAGGACAGGAGGGACAATAATAGCGGGTGTCACGCCTATATCCGCGCTTGCTGCAGACACAACATCTTTTTTAGGGGGTTCGTTGGGTAGGGGTACTCGGGAGGACATAAAAATGCCTCTCATGCAGCCGACTGCATTTGGTTGGGGATGTGAATGGGGGAAGTATGGGCGCTGCAGAAGTGGTGGGTTCCCAATTAGGATTGGCGAATGCAGCAGGAAGGGCATTATGGGCACGACGGGCCTGTGTTTGTCTTCTTGGTGGCAGCGGGACACTACTTGTGCTTGCCACCTCACCAGCTTGAACTGCACTTATGGGACTCGCCACGTCACCAAGTGTTACTGCAGTGCTGGTTTGACTACGACCGTGGTGTACTAGGCCGCTGGTGCTTGCCACTTCACCAAAACGCTACCAAAAAAAAAAACTGTTAGCGATCGCAGGGATCAGGCCTGACTCTGCGAACACTGCAGTTATGCGTTTAGTATTTTGTAAGTGACAGTGATCGATCGATACTGCACTTGGGTGGGCTGGGCCGGGCCGGGCCGGGCGGAGGGGCAAAACGCAGGTGCTAGCAGGTATCTGGGCTGATCCCGCTAACACTGCGTTTTTGGGAACCCTAAACTGCTGGGGACGCTAGTATAGATCTGATCGGATCAGATATTGATCCGTTCAGATACTATACCACTAAGGGAGGTGTACGGCGCGTGCGTGTGTTTTAGCGGTACTGGCGCTAACCTGACGCTGCCTGGGGCGACGCATATCACCGCCGGGCGATCAGGGGGCTAAACCTTTATTCGGTAATAAACGGCGGGTGCCCTGACACTATAAAAAATAAACGAACTAACCAGCGTCACCCGTAACGGTTATGCGGTGATCACTGGTGAAAGGGTTAACTAGGGGGCAATCAAGGGGTTAAAACATTAGATCGTATATGGGGGTCCCTGACGCTATAAAACGCTGACGGCGAACCTATATATTTACCTCCCTAACTAGCGTCATCAGTGACACTAAAACAGCGATCGGAAAAATGATCGCTTAGTGACACTGGCGACGGGGGGTGATCAAGGGGTTAAAACTTCATTAGGGGGGGTTAGGTGGGTATCCTAGACCTAAAGGGGGCTAACCCTAACTGCCCTAACACACTAACTGTCACAAACTGACACCATGCAGTAATCAGAAAAAAAAAAACTGCTTGGTGTCAGTGTGACCGGGGGGGGGTGAACGGGGGGGGGGAAATCGGGGGTGTATTGTGTGCCTGGCATGTTCTACTGTGTGTATGTGTTGTGAACTCACAGTGAAGTCTTCTCTCCTCTGCGCCGGAACGGAAAATACCGAGCCGAGGAGAGACGACATCATTTCCTTTGCTGCTGTTTAGCATATAGCAGCAGAGGAAGATTCTCATTGGCTGGGATCGATCGCGAAGGGGGGGGCCACGAATGGATGGTCTCCCCCTCACCTCTCATCGCTCCCAGACAGAAGCCGACCGCCTCGGGCACCGGGGGGGGGTCCGATCGGACCCCCCGCCCGCGGGAGGCAGATCACGTACAGGTATGCGATTCTGCCTGCCCGTGCCATTCTGCCGACGTATATTGTCGTGAGGCGGTCGGCAAGTGGTTAACAAGACATTTTCAAACTTGCAGCTCAATTGCTTGGTATCTCGGTCATGCCTCCAATGGGTATACCAGTCCTGTTGACAACCATCTAAAATGGAATTGCTATTTCACTTCCCGTTGAAAGCTCCACACTGGGATGCACAAGGCAAAGCCTAAACCGAGAGATGTTTTCTCTCTGCATGACCTAAAATAAAACTAAAATACAAGCTGTATATATACACTCTAAATCACCACGATTCCTCCTCCACAATTGACCTGTCCAGTACAGACAACACACTCACCTTCATAATGCCTTCCAACGCTTGTTTATTCCCAGCAAGGGTCACGTATCATCAGCATGGGGCGTGTCCGGCCAATCACAAAACCGGTTCGCAGCCACACCTCTGTAATTCGCGGACACGCCCACTTGGTCGAAGCCTTTCAGGCCATGATTGGATCGGTCAGGCGCCTGCTGTATTCCTTTACCATTGTCCAGCATGGGCACCGTCAATAACTGGGGAAGGGGGGAGGAGTCCGGTGACGTCAATGTCCGTGACTTCACCGGATCTCCGACGGAACTCCCTGAAGCCGGTGGAGAGGGGAGCACCGATCAAAAGGAAGGAATTAATCTAATTTCCCCAGCCCTAATAAATGTATGTATGTATGTATGTATACACACAAAACTGATCCAAAGACCTCTTTGAAGCAGAACGCCAGTCAGCAGCATTCTAATTTTTTTTATTTCCTCACACATGCTGTGCAGCATATGAGAGAGAGAGAGAGAGAGAGAGAGAGAGAGAGAGAGAGAGAGAGAGAGAGAGAGAGAGAGAGAGAGAGAGAGAGAGAGAGACATCACATGAGCATCCTTGGTCTCTTCATCTTGCTCTGCGCTGTCTCCTCTGGGAAGAATTAAGTGGAGCCAGCACATCACTGCAATAACACCTAACACCCACTCAACAGTACTGTGTCCTACACACTCTATAATCCTGTAGGTGTGCAGCCCGATTCATGTACCGCTCAGAGACACTTTCTCAGAGTACTCACTAGAAGGTAGAGATTTTTGTGAAACACAAAATCACAAAAACCAGTCCCAGGGTAACAGGATGTGGGTTTATTATATAAGGGGTAGGGATAAGTCGAACACTCCCCGGTTCGGTTCGCACCAGAACCTGCGAACGGACCGAAACTTCGCACTAACGTTAGAACCCTATTGAAGTCTATGGGACTCCAACGTTCAAAATCAAAAGTGCTAATTTTAAAGGCTAATTTGCATGGTATTGTTCTAAAAAAGGGTTTGAGGACCCGGGTCCTGCCCCAGGGGACATGTATCAGTGCAAAAAAAAGTTTTAAAAACTGCCGTTTTTTCGGGAGCAGTGATTTTAATGATGCTTAAAGTGAAAAAAAAAAAAGTTAAATGTTCCTATCGTACCTGGGGGGTGTCTCTAGTATACCTGTATAGTGGCGCGTGTTTCCTGTGTTTAGAACAGTCCCTGCACAAAATGACATTTTTAAAAGGAATAAAAGTCATTTAAAACTGCTTGCGGCTTTAATGTAATGTCGGGTCCCGACAATATGGATGAAAATCAGTGAGACAAACGGCAAGGGTACCCCACCCCCAGTCCATTAACAGGCCCTTTGGGTCTTCTATGGATATTAAGGGGAACCCCACACCCAAATTAAAAAAAGGAAAGGCGTGGGCCCCCCAGGCCCTATATACTCTGAACAGCAGTATACAGGCGGTGCAAACAAGACCGGGACTGTAGGTTTGTTGTTGAGTAGAATCTGTTTGTAATTTTGAACCGGTACATTTTTAAAGTGTAGCTCCAGCCAAAAAATCTATTTTTAAGCTTTTTGGAAAACATAGAGAAGGGTTATCACCCCTGTGACATTTGTTTTGCGGTCTGTGCTTCTCTTCAGAATATTTCACCTCACTTTCTGTCACAATGACAAATGTTTTTAGTGAAACAAGGATTGGTGATAAAGCATCAGTGGAAAGGAGAAACGTTTTTCCCATATTAACTCTTACAGGAGAGAATTTCCCTTCCTAGGGGTAGATTTCATCTCACTTCCTGTTGTCTCCTTCCGTTTGCAAGTAGGAATTGTTTGTAAGTTGGATGTTTAAAAGTAGGGGCCTGCCCTATATACTCTGCAGATATTGTGGCCTTAGGTGCTGCCACAACACTATGCCCTCACAGGGCCCTGCTGTAAAATATTAGATCAAGAATTGTAATTACATGCACCTGTTGAGTAGGGGCAGAAAAATTGGGCCTTTGGTGGTGGTTGTGGTTTTGCTGGTGCCACAACACTAAGTCCTCACAGTTACTCTTGGTGGGGCTGGAACGGGCCCTGCTGTGAAATATTAGATCAAGAATTGTAATTACATGTCCCTGTTGAACAGGGACAGAAAAATTGGGCCTTAGGCACTGATGCTGGTGCCACAACACTGCAACCCCTCACAGATACTCTAGTTGGAGCGCAGGAACGAGCCCTGCTGCAAAGAATTGCATCAAAAATTGTAATTACACGCCCCTGTTAAACAGGGGCTGAAAAATTGGGCCTTAGCCACTGGTGGCGGCGCCCAGACACAAAAATATTCTTACAAGCTATCAGCATGATCATTGAGGAGGAAGAGGATAGTCACTCAGCATAACAGGATAGTCACTCAGCATCAGCAGTCTTGAAGGGATCTGACATTTCAAAAAAAATTTATTCAGTTACATCAGCATTAGGTGCTTGGTATCTGGTGGTGATCCAAGACTGATTCATTTTTATGAAGGTCAGTCGATCGACCGAGTCAGTGGACAGGCACACCCTGTAATCAGTTACAAAGCCTCCAGCAGCACTAAATGTGCGTTCCGAAAGAACGCTGGATGCAGGACAGTCCAGTAGCTCAATTGCATACTGTGCAAGCTCTGGCCAGTGATCCATCCTCAAGACCCAGTATTCCAGAGGATTTTCGGTGGGAAAGGTGTCCAAGTCAGATCTTGCCCCTAGGTATTCCTGCACCATGTAAAACAGATGCTGGTGATGGTTGCTGGAAGCGATCATACCTTGGGGCTATGGACTAAAAAATTGTCTCAACGCATCGGTCAGACGGCCACCTTCTCCACCGCTCCTTCTTTGACTGACCGAAGCCTCAGCAACACGTTGTCCAGGAACAGGAATTTGTAACCTCCCAGTCTCTGGGAACGCATTGCACAGACCTTTCTGCAAGGCCTCCCGAAGATGTTTCATCCTCTGCTCCCTCTGCGACGGCAAGATAAAGTCTGCAACCTTACTCTTGTAACGTGGATCAAGGAGGTCCAGCCAGCCAGTAACAATCCCTCTCCTTGATACCACGAATACGAGGATCCTTCCGCAGGCTTTGAAGGATCAGGGAGACCATGCAGCGTAGGTTTGCTGAGGCATTCGGTCTGGAGTCCTTTGGGTCACTAAGAACGACATAATCCACAGCCACCTCCTCCCAGCCACGTACAAGTCCTTGGGTTTCTTGGGACTGTAAATGATCCCTTATAGACTGCTGCTGATGCTGAGTGCCAGGCTCCACCTCCATGCTGACACAATCCTCCTCCTCTTCTGTGATCGGCGGGCACGCAGGAACACTGTCTGGATAAAGGGGGCCTTGAGAGCTAAGGAAGTCCTCCTCTTGCTGCCTCGGTTCTGCCTCAAGTGCCCTGTCCATTATTCCACGCAGCGTGTGCTCCAACAGGTGGACAAGGGGGGCAGAGTCACTGATGCATGCACTGTCACTGCTCACCATCCTCAAAATGGTGACAGGACAGTGCATGCATCCTTGATCATGGCCCACTGGCATGGGGAGAAAAAACCAAGCTCCCCTGACCCTGTCCTGGTGCCATAATCGCACAGGTACTCATTGATGGCCAACTGCTGCGCGTGCAGCCACTGCAGCATGGCCAACGTTGAGTTCCACCTGGTGGGCATGTCACAGATTAGGCGGTACTTGGGCAGGTTAAATTCCTTTTGGAGGTCTGCCAGCCGGGCACTGGCATTTTATGACCGACGGAAATGCACACAGATTTTTCTGGCCTGCCTCAGGACATCCTGTAAGCCCGGGTACCTGCCCAAGAACCGCTGCACCACCATGTTAAGGACGTGAGCCAAACAGGGCACATGGGTCAGTTGTCCCTGTTGGAGGGTGGAGAGGTTGGTGCCATTGTCGCAAACCACAATTCCTGGCTTAAGTTGGCGTGGCATCAACCACTTCTGAACCTGCAGAGCTGACAGAATCTCTGCCCCAGTGTGGCTCCTGTCCCCCAAGCACACCAGCTCAAGCACTGCATGGCATCTTTTGGTCTGCGTACTTGCGTAGCCCCTTAAACGCCTACGGAGCACCGCTGGTTCTGAGGACAAAGCACAGGAAGAGGCCATGGAGGAAGAAGAAGAGGAGGGGGTGGAGGAGAGAGGTGTCTCACAATCATTAGTAGTGGCATTTTGGAGGCGTGGTGGCGGAACCTCCAACACTACTGCACCTTGTCCTGCATCCTTCTTAGCTGCCAGCAGAGTCACCCAATGCGCCATGAAACTTAGGTAACGTCCCTGTCCATGCCTGCTGGACCATGGATCAGCGGTAATATGCACCTTACCGCTGACCGCGCTGTCCAGCAAGGCCAAGACATTGCCTTCCACATGCCGGTAGAGAGCTGGAATCGCCTTCCGTGAGAAAAAGTGGCGTTCGGGAACCTGCCACTGAGGAACCGCACATTCCACAAACTCATGGAAGGGGGCAGAGTCTACCAACTGAAAAGGTAGCAGTTGAAGTGCTAGCAATTTTGCCTAGCTAGCATTCAACTGCTGGGCATGTGGATGGCTGGGAGCGAACTTCTTTCTGCGGTGCAGCAGCTGGGGCAGGGAAATTTGCCTGGTACAATCTGACGTTGGCGTACCGACAGCAGATTGCCCACAAGTACTTGGCTCCCCCCTTCCTTTTTTCCTTCCACGCACCTTAGCACTTTATATCAATGCACGGTATGAATACATGGGCATATTTTGACATAACAGCATCACATGGTAGACAGCGAGTTGCATAGGATCAGCCACTGTCTGAAGCAAATTACATATACATCATTTTCTATTTGTATGTAAAATCACTTTTGGTTGTTACTTCTTTTTTGGGATAAAGTTTTTCAAGAATTTTTATCAACCAGCATTTTTACACTTTCACTCACATATCAGAGGTGAACTTATCAGTGTCATAACACTTTGCCTTAAGAACAGCGCCGCACCCACACCTAATTTCTTGTGTGTGTGAGAGTGTGAGAGCTTTGGCCAATTACGGCTCTCTGTACACACAGCGCTGTGATTGGCCAAGCATGCGGGTCATAGTGCATGCTTGGCCAATCATCAGCCAGCAATGCACTGCAATGCCGCAGTAAGTTATGGGCTGTGAGGCGCCACTCAAATTTGGCGCGAACGGCCCATATCGTTCGTAATTCGGCGAACGACTGAACACACGATGTGCAGTGACT
Source organism: Lithobates septentrionalis (assembly GCA_037952835.1). Classification (NCBI taxonomy): domain Eukaryota; kingdom Metazoa; phylum Chordata; class Amphibia; order Anura; family Ranidae; genus Lithobates; species Lithobates septentrionalis. The sequence continues at coordinate 1,621,368 of JBBDGP010000244.1, forward strand.
TGTGGGACTTCAAAACAGCAAATAAACCGTATATAGTTCATAACCATATTTGTAACGTGTACAGCAATTCTATTTTAAACTATTTAAAAAGTAAAAAAAAAAAAAAAAGTTTTGTATCAAAACATACCACAGCAGTGTCGTAAAATTCTTCCACGAGTCCAGGAACCAACAAGCTAGTCTCATCCCATATCTTCAAAAACTCCAAGGTTCTCTCAAACCAAAGGACCATGTAACACAACAAAAAAACATGCAGAATACTCAGATTTGTATTAAAATGAGTGATATGTCTAGGCCTTGTTAACAGCGGCAGTAGAGTTTACTGCCCCCTCTGAAAAAATAGGATTTTTTTATAACAGCTTACCTGTAAAATCCTTTTCTTTCGATGGACATCACGGGACACAGAGCCTCAGTAATTACTGATGGGTTATATAGGGTATCACTGGTGATTGCACACTCTAACCAGGAAGTTCAACCCCCTATATAATCCCTCCCCTTGCAGGGATACCTCAGTTTTGTAGCCAAGCAATAAAGTGTATTAGAAGAGGGGCGGGACCTCTGTGTCCCGCGATGTCCATCGAAAGAAAAGGATTTTACAGGTAAGCGGTTTTAAAAATCCTATTTTCTTTCTCGAACATCACGGGACACAGAGCCTCAGTAATTACTGATGGGATGTCCCAGAGCAATGCTATCTGAGGGGGGGGGGAACCACAACCAAAGTAGGGTGCAATCAGACCTGAGGACCCTGTACCGCTGCCTGCAGCACACTACGCCCAAAGGCGATATCCTCATGCCTTCTTACATCCACCTGATAGAATCTGGTGAATGTATGGACTGAAGACCAGGTTGCGGCCTTGCAGATTTGAGCCATAGAGGCCCGGTGATGCACTGCCCAAGAAGCACCAATAGCCCTTGTGGAATGTGCCCTGATCTGAAACGGAGGGATCTTCTGTTTCAAATGGTAAGCTTGAATGATCAATTGCCGAATCCATTTAGAAATAGTAGCTTTTGTTGCTGCCTGTCCTCTACTGGGACCCTCTGGCAGCACAAACAAAACATCCGTTTTGCGAATCTGAGCTGTCGCTTCCAGATAGGCCTTAACTGCTCTTACTACATCCAAAGAATGTAGTGATCTTTCTTCCGGAGAACAGGGATCTGGAAAAAAGGAAGGTAGAACAATGTCTTGGTTTAGATGAAAATCTGAAACCACCTTCGGTAAAAAACTAGGATGAGGGCGCAGTACCACTCTATCCTTGTGTACAATTAAATAAGGCTCTTTACAGGAAAGAGCTGCTAATTCTGATACTCTTCTAGCAGAAGAGATGGCTACCAGAAAAATTAACTTCCTTGTCAGCAAGACCAAAGGAATCTGACGTATTGGTTCAAAAGGCTGTTTCTGTAACACAGATAGAACCAAGTTCAAGTCCCAGGGGTTTAGAGGCGTCTTAACCGGAGGATTAAGACGCGTCACCCCCTGCATAAAGTTTTGGACCAAAGAATGCGAAGCAAGTGGCCGTAGAAATAATACTGATAAGGCCAAGACCTGGCCCTTGATGGTACTCAAGGCCAGCTTCATCTCTAATCCCAATTGTAGAAAATCAAGAATTCTACCGATCACATATTTTCTGGGATGCCAACCCCTGGATTCACACCAGGATATATAAGCTTTCCAGACTCTATGATAAATCATTCTGGAAGCTGGCTTCCTTGCATTAGGTAGATATCACATGACCTGAAAGCCCACGATTCTTCAGAACGTGGGTTTCAATAGCCACACCGTTTGTAAGGCAGGATGGAACACTGGACCCTGCGATAACAGGTCTGGGTGTACCGGTAGGGTCCACGGGGGAACCCACTGTCATCCTTACTATTTCCGCATACCAAGTCCTTCTGGGCCAAGCAGGGGCCACCAGAAGTACCGACTTCCTTTCCTGCCTGATCCTGCGAAGAAGTCGTGGCAGTAGCAGAATAGGCAGGAATGCATAAATCAGTGAGAACCGATGCCACAGAGTCACCAACGCATCCGTCCCGCATGCAAGAGGATCTTTTGTCCTTGCCACAAATCTGTCTATCTTTTTGTTGAATCGGGATGCAAAGACATCTACATCTGGAACCCCCCATCTTTGGCATATGGCCCAAAAGACGTCGGCATGCAGAGGCCATTCCCCTGGAAGTAACTGCTGGCGACTTAAATAGTCCGCCTGCCAGTTCTCTATCCCCGAAATGAAGACTGCCGATATACATGGCACCTGCTTCTCTGCCCAGACTAAGATCTGGTTCACCTCTTTTTAAGCAGCTCGGCTCCTGGTGCCTCCCTGATGGCTGACATAAGCTACTGCTGTGGCATTGTCGGACTGGATCCTGACCGGGCAACCCTGTAGCCTGATAGTCCAAGCCTTTAGGGCTAGATATATCACCCGGATCTCCAGAATGTTGATGGGTAAGGTCCTCTCGGTCTTGGACCATACCCCTTGGACCGCAGACTGTTCCAGAACTGCTCCCCAACCCGACAGACTGGCATCTGTTGTTACCACTGTCCAGGTAACCGGTAAAAGGATTTCCCTTTCTGCAGGTTTTCGGATATTAGCCACCAATTGAGGCTGTGACGCACCGCCTGAGACAGGTGCATCGGAAGGTCTAATGCCTGAACCTTCTTGTTCCAGGCCGACAGAATACGGTGTTGCAGCATTCTTGAATGAAACATAGCATAGGGAACTGCTTCGAATGAAGACACCATCTTCCCTAGTAGCCTCATAAAAAAGGCGGACGGAAGGACCCTTCTTGGTCCTGACTGCCAGAATCAGCTCCCTTAAAGCAGTGATCTTTGCCTGAGGTAGAAATATTTTCTCCTGGCTTGTATCTATGACCAGACCTAAATACTCCAGTCTTCTTACTGGTTTTAGGAAAGATTTTTCTAGGTTGAGGATCCAACCCAGGTGTTCCAGATACTTGACTGTGGTCCTCAATTTTCCGTTCAAGGAGGCTACCGACCGGTCTATCAAGAGCATGTCGTCTAGATATGCTATGACAGCTATACCCTGAGCCCTTAATCTGGCCAGAGGAGCAGCCAAGACCTTTGTGAACACTCAAGGTGCAGTTGCTATCCCAAAAGGCAGAGCCACAAACTGGAAATGGTGCCCTCCTATCTCGAAGCGCAGAAACTTCTGATGAGCAGGAAAAATGGGCACATGCAGATATGCATCTCTGATGTCTATTGATGCCAGAAATTCTCCTCCCTGCAGGGTGGAGACTACTGTCCGAATTGATTCCATGCGGAAGGATTGAATCCTTAGGAATCTGTTCAGATCCCTTAAATCCAGAATGGGTCTGACATCCCCATTTGGTTTTTGGACCGTAAAAAGGTTGGAATAAAAGCCCAATGCTTGATCCTTCGCGGGAACTACCATAATGACCTCCTGCGACAAAAGTCGCTCTAACGCTAGAACGAGCGACTGCTTTTTCTATGGATCTCTGGGGACACTTGACCTGAGGAAACGAGGAGAGGGAAATTCCTGAAACTCCAGCTTGTACCCTAAGGTTACTGTGGAGATTACCCATCTGTCCTGGAAATCCTAATGCCAGAGCCCTGAGAACTGTCTCAGTCTTCCCCCCACTCGAGCGAGCGGGGGCGCCCCCTCATGCAGAGGTCTTAGTGTTTTGCCTAGTAGGCTTCTTCCCCCAGGACTTCTTTTGTCCCTGGGGTTGACTTTTGTCTCTGGACCCAGATGGAGGAGGCCGTCAAGACTGCCTGGAGGCAGAAGCCCCCGGCGCTGGGGAAAGAGTCCGTTTGAAAGAGGAACGCTTACTCTTCTTCTTAACCGGTAAGAGAGTGCTTTTCCCACAAGAGATTCTCTTGATATAGTTATCCAAGTCTTCTCCAAATAACCTTTCACCATGAAATTGAAACCCAGCCAGGAGCTTCTTACTTGGTGCTTCGGCTGACCAATTTTTCAACCATAGGATTCTACCTATATGCACTAACCCCAGCGATAGACGAGAGGTTTGCATGATAGAATCTCTGATGGCGTTAACAACATAACATAAGGCCGCTGGAAGGTTAGCCAACCCCTGGGCCTGCTGTTCAGGTAAAACTTTGATGACCTGTTTAACATGGTCTCTTAAGTATTGACAGACTCCAATCGCTGCTACTGCAGGTTTGGCCACTGAACCTGCTAAAAGGAGAAAACATCCTTCAATAGGGATTCCATCTTTTTATTTACAGGATCCCTGAGCATCTGAGCATTGTCTACAGGCAAGTCATGTTATTATTTACGGAGGAAATGGCGGCATCAATGGTCAGTATTCCCCACATTTAATAAACCTTTCTTCCATAGGATAAAGTGTTGAAAACTTTTTCGGCGGAAAAAAAACGTTTCTCTGGGTGATCCCACTCAGCATAAAGGAGCTTTTCAAGTAAATTATGAACAGGAAAAGCCTGTGCTGTTTGAGGAGGCTTCAGTGACCCCAAGGAAGAAGAGGGTTCTTTAACTGATTCAGATATGGGCAACTTAAATGTGGAGCGGACCAATCCAGTGAGGATCTGCACTAAGACTTTCTCCTCTTGGGAAGTCGCAGAGGGTCCCTCTCCACCCGATTCCTCTGAAGAGGAATCATCCGTCCCATCCCGATCCTCTGAAAGGGATTCCTCTCCTTTATCCCAGAGCTCCTCTTCCTGAGTGTCTTGGGGAACAGAGGAAAACCTAGTGCGTTTTCTTCCGAGTGAAGATATAATCACGGCCATTAATCTTTCCTCTAAACCATTAATGGCTGAGGAAAAAACCTCCTGCGTAATGTATACAGGGGCTGAAGTGCCAGAAGCAGGTGTAGCCCCTGACCCTAATGGCTCTCCCTGGCTAGCTGTCCCTGGCCCCTCAGGGGGGGGGGGGGGAGGATGCTGCAGACAGGGGGCTCTCAGAACCTGAACGAGATCCCTAGAGTCTCTGGTTCTTGGGGTGCTTGAACCTCTTCTACCCATAGTGCAAAGCAACAAGGTGGTGGTATCACAAAATGAACACTGACTGCTGAGCGATGTAGTCTGGCTAAAAGCCTTGCTACCAAATGCCCAGTCTGGTGTTACTTTAGTAAATGCTGCCTAGGAGAATGCCTGTGTCCCACCTTACATGCGACCGTCCGCTCTGTGTCCCTCCAGAAGGCTTAGTGCACCTGTAATCAGTGCCTTTAATAGCTTGCAGCCGGCCCTGTGAGCGTCTGAGCACGCTGTGCTGACGCCCCGCCCCCCCTCCGTTTTTCAAAAAAATAAGCGCTTCCCGCGCTAGCCGACCCTTCTGGAAGCAACCTGGAGGAAGGCTGGGGGAGGGGGAGGAAGGAGAGAGGCCGGTAGTGATTGGCCTGCACATGCAATGGCGGCGGCTGCCGCGATGGCGGTGAAAGTGCGGTGTCTAACTGCCTTACAGACCATCTGCAGCCTCCCCCTAGTCTGGGGGGAGATATGCCTGAGGCGAGCCCCCCATCCCATCCTACCTAGAGCCGGCCTGAGGAGCTTGTGCAGTGTCGAACACTTGAGACAGACATCAGCATGAGAAGGTATGTGCTCTTGCAGCCCCCGGTGGTCACAATAGGCATAGCATGCATTTACCTTAAAGGAGAAAACCTACTAGAATTAAAAAATTCTGTGGAATCTCTTCTTACCTTATCCAGCTGCAGGGTTCTGTTACACAGACCCAATCTTCGCCTCACGGTGGGCTCCGTTTGAAAAAAACTTCAGAGTCTGGGGCCGCCTACGAATAGGGGGATCCACAGTTCTGGCCCTGTAAAGCACCCGGCTAGAAATTAGGCTAGAAAAAACATTTTCTAATATGCAGGGTCCAGCTCTCTAAAAAGAGAAGCGTTACAGGTAAAACCTCGTTTCTTCGGACACGAGGCCCGGGTACCATCCAATTCGGCCTAGAAAAGACACTTTAGAATGGATCCGGTTCGCCTGGCCTGCCCCAGTATAGGATATAGGATAATCCCTTTGGAGCTCAGCACAGGACATCTTTACACGTCCAACACCTAAGACACTGGCGTAAAAACTGAGGTATCCCTGCAAGGGGAGGGATTATATAGGGGGTTGAACTTCCTGGTTAGGGTGTGCCAGTGTCCAATCACCAGTGATACCCAATATAACCCATCAGTAATTACTGAGGGTCTGTGTCCCGTGATGTTCGAGAAAGAAAGTGATCTTTATTTTAGAGATCCCATTTTAGAACTCTATCCTTTTATTTTGCTTTGCGGGTGTTCAGGAGTTTTTTTTCCCCCTAGTTACGGTGCAGTCTTCATGGCTTCAATGAGAGTTTTGGGCAGGCAGAACTATCTTCCAAACATGACATACTGAGTAAAATTTGCAGTATCGCAAAGAAATGCACTGCAGCCTTGGCAATTAGTACAGACCTGGGCACTCACGTTGCTTTCAGCCTACGTTCACATTGGGCCAATTTGGCATGCGATTTGACATGTCAAATCAGCAGCTATTGTCGCTAATGGCGCCGTCCAAATTGGTGCGGCCCCGCACCGATTTCCACAAGTAGTTCCTGTACTACTTTTTGTGACTTCAGGGGCGACTTGAATAGACATCTGTGCATGCACCCGCACAGATGTCTGTCAAATTGCCCCCAAAGTCAGACTGCATTGTCGGTTTGAAAGTGTGCGAGTTCAGCTAAACTTAAACGATTTCTAACCCACAGCAGTGTGAACCTGGGCTAAAGGTAGGCATTTAGGAGGTGGTAAAGCTGTGGATCTGTTTTCACCTCCCACTTAGGCCTTTGCGAACTTAGCCTTAGTCATTTTAAAACACCTGCCTTATGCTATTAGCTTTGATAGTATGTGTAGTGCCTTGAAAAAGTATTCATATCCCTTGAAATTTCCCACATTTTGTCATGTTACAACCAAAAACGTAAATGCATTTTATTGAGATTTTATGTGATAGACCAACACAAAGTGGCATATAATTGTGAAGTGGAAGGAAAATAATAAATGGTTTGCAACATTTTTTACAAATAAATATGTAAACCACCTTTCACTGCAATTACAGCTGTCTTTTTGGGTATGTCTCTACCAGCTTTGCACATCTAGAGTGACATTTTTGCCCATTCTTCTTTGCAAAATAGCTCAAGCTCTGTCAGATTGGATAGAGAGCATCTGTGAACAGCAATTTTCAAGTCTTTCCACATATTTTTAATTTGATTTAGGTCTGGACTTTGACTGGGCCATTCTAACACATGAATATGCTTTGATCTACAGTGTATCCAGAAAGTATTCACAGCGCTTCACTTTTCGTTATGTTACAGCATTATTCCAAATGGATTAAATTATTTTCCTCAAAATTCTACAAACAAAACAATACCGCATAATGACAACGTGAAAGAAGTTTGTTTGAAATTAAAAAAAAAAAAAAAACAAAACACACATATGTACATAAATATCCAGTGTCTGCCATGACACTCAAAATTGAGCTCAGATGCATCCTATTTCCACTGATCATCCTTGAGACGTTTCTATAACTTGATTGGAGTCTACCTGTGGTAAATTCAGTTGATTGGACAGGATTAGGAAAGGCACACACCTGCTCATAAAAGGTCCCACAGTTAACAGTGCCTGTCAGAGCACAAACCTAGCCATGAAGTCCAAGGAATTGTCTATAGACATCCGAGACAGGAATGTATAGAGGTATAGATCTGGGGAAGGGTACAGAAACATTTCTGCAGCATTGAAGGTCCCATCAAGTACAGTGGCGGAAATTTGGAACCACCAGGACTCTTCCTAGAACTAAGCGATCGGGGGGGGGGGGGGGGGGAGGGTCTTTGTCAGGGAGGTGATCAAGAACCTGATGTTCACTCTGATAGAGCTCCAGAGAGGAGAACCTTCCAGAAGAACAACCATCTCTGCAACACTCCAGGAATCAGGCCTGTATGGTAGAGTGGCCAGACAGAAGCCACTCCTCAGTAAAAAGGCACACGACAGCCTACCTGGAGTTTGCCAAAAGTCTCCTAAAGGACTCTGACAATGAGAGATAAAATTCTCGGGTCCGATTAAACAGAGGTTGAACTCTTTGGCCTGAATGGCAATACCATCCCTACAGTGAAGTATGGTGGTGGCAGCATCATGCTGTGGGGATGTTTTTTAGCGGTAGGAACTGGGAGACTAGTCAGGATCGAGGAAAAGATAAATGCAGCAATGTACAAAGACATCCTTAATGAAAACCTGCTCCAGAGCGCTCTGGGCCTCAGACTGGGGCGAAGGATCATCTTCCAACCGGACAACGACCCTAAGCACACAACCAAGATAACAAAGGAGAGAGTGGCCCAACCAGAGCCCAGACTTGAACCCAATTTAACATCTCTGGAGAAATATGAAAATGGCTGTGCACCGACGCTCCCCATCCAACCTAATGGAGCTTGAGAGGTCCTGCAAAGAAGAATGGGAGAAACTGCCCAAAAATAGGTGTGTCAAGCTTGTAGCCTAATACTCAAAAGGCAAAGGCTGTGAATCCTTATGTACATGTGATTTTTTTCATTTTTTTATTTTTAATAAGTTTGTAAAGATTTCAAACAAACCTTTCACGTCATTATGGGGTATTGTTTGTAGAATTTTGAGGAAAACAATGAATTTAATCCATTTTAGAATAAGGCTGTAACATACCAAAATGTGGAAAAAGTGAAGCACTGTGAATACGTTCTGGATGGACTGTAAACCATTCCATTGTAGCTTTGGCTGTATGTTTAGGGTCATTGTCCTGCTGGAAGGTGACCCTTCTCCCCAGTCTCAAGTCTTTTGAAGACTCTAACAGGTTTTCTTCTAAGATTGAAGAAGGGACCACCACAGCCCATCTGGTCATAGACTGTCACTACTGTCATCCTGTGAGTTGAACCTGTTAATGATTTTACATGTTTTATACTTATTAAACTGTGCTACACCATTAGTCGCCTGGCGCCTCTCTCCCCTTCCCTTCTGTTTCAGTGTGGGTTCGCAGACCCCTGTGCAGGCTAGTCAAATTCCATTAGAGACCACAGTTTTTTTAGACTGATTTTTTAGTTATGTTATCCAGACTAAGCACCTGAGAGATATTTTTTTTTGTATATTTGTACACCCACATGTAGATATAATACATTTATATTTTGGTCATTTAACACTGGACAGCCCAGGGCAGGGCTGAGAATATTTGTTTCTTCTAAAATTGCCCTGTATTTGGCTCCATCCATTTTCCCATCAAATCTGATGTCCCTGCTGAAGAAAAGCATCCCCACAACATGCTGCTGCCACCACCATGTTTCAGGGTGGGAATGGTGTGTTCAGGGTGCTGTGCAGTGTTAGTTTTCCACCACACATAGCGCTTTGCTTTTAGGCAAAAAAGTTGGTTTCATCTGACCAGAGCACCTTCTTTCACATGTTTGCTGCATCCTCCACATGGCTTCTCGCAAACTGCAAACAGGACTTTTTATTCCTTTCTTCCAACAATGGCTTTCTTCTTGCCACTCTTCCATAAAGGCCAGATTTGTGGAGTGCACGACTAATAGTTGTCCTGTGGACAGATTCTCCCACCTGAGCTGTGGATCTCTGCAGCTCCAGAGTTACCATGGGTCTCTTGGCTGCTTCTCTGATTAATGCTCTCCTTCCCAGCCTGTCAGTTTAGGTGGAGGGCCATGTCTTGGTAGGTTTGCAGTTGTGCCATACTCTTTCCATTTTCGGATGATGGATTGAACAGTGCTCAAAGCTTGGGATATTGTTTTATAACCTAACCCTGCTTTATAACTTCCCTAAAACTTTATCCATGACCTGTCTGGTGTCTTCCTTGGCCTTCATGATGCCGTTTGTTCACCAAGGTTCTCTAACAAACCTCTGAGGGCTTCACAGAACAGCTATATTTATACGGAGATAAAATTACACACAGGTGGACTCTATTTAATAATTAGGTGACTTCTGAAGGCAATTGGTTCCACTAGATTTTAGTTAGGGGTATCAGAGTAAAGGGGGCTAAAAAAAAATGCACGCACTACTTTTCAGATATTTGTAAAAGAAATTGAAAACCTTTTATCATTTTTCTTCCACTTCAAATATATGTGCCCCTTTGCGTTTATCACATATAATCCCTATTAATTACATTTACGTTTTTGGTTGCAACATGACAAAATGTGGAACATTTCAGGGGTATGAATACTTTTTCAAGGCACTGTAAGAATTGCAGAGCCTACAGTCATGTCTATCATGAATTGAGATTAAAGAAAGTTACAGGTAAATAAAACAATTTAAAAGGAAAATCTACTGAAATATTAAGTGAAAAGAAAAGCACAAAATCAAAATAGTACCATCCTGTTATCTGCAGGGATAGTTTTGGAAATGCTGTGTCCAAACAAGGTACAAAGTACCATTGTTATTGTTCTTTAACCCTTTCGCTGCCAGAGCTGTTTTTGGAACACGTTTAAAAAAAAATAGTTTTAGGAAGATTGCATAAACTCCCCTAACATCATATATTTTTTTTAAAGCAGACACCATAGATAATATAATAGTGGTAGTTCCAGTTCTTTATGTAACAAGATATTACCACAAAGGTCTAGAAAATGCAAAACATGTCATTAAAAAAAAAATAATAATAATTGCGATGCTTTAAAACCCCCCTACAGTTCATCAGTTCTGCATTATGGAGCAGGTCTGGTGCCAGAGTTATTGCTCTCACTTAGGCGTGCACAGCAATATGTAGCGTGTATTGCAAAAAAAATGTTTCATGCATAGGCGCCCCTAACGCATGTGATGATTTTTTGGTGATAGGATTTCTCTCCCGGGCCCGCAGATGGGCAAGCAGAGCCTGGGATACATGGCGCAGGTGTGTAGAATCAATCTGGCTTCCATCTAACAGACAGAAGTCGGTTTGTCAGATATACACATACTCCAGGTGGCTGCAGCCAAACCCCCCCCCCCCCCCCCCACCCACCCGCTGTCAGGTCCGTACGACATAGCAAAAAGGGTCAAAAGAGAATTAAGAATGAAAGCAAATACTTTTCCCCCATTTTGGATAGAGTATAAATTTTTCCCAGAATGTAAAAAAAAATAGGGCATTGTATTTTCTAATGCCCTCAGACAGATCCAAATAACGTAAGACACAGGCCCTCACATCCAACTGGTGGAACTCTGCTTCTTTTGGATTGAAGACGCACAGAAAGAAGGCAAAAAACAATCTGAGTCCTGTGGAATTTAGACACCACCTTAGGCAAGAACCCAGGGTCTGTACGTAATACTAGTCTGTCCTCAAAAATTTGCAGGAAAGGCTCTTTAATAGAAAGTGCCTGTACCTCGCTAATGCGCCTGGCTGTGGAGATTGCCACTAAAAAGACTGCTTTGAGCGTGGCGCACTTTAAGGACAGCTCTTCCTCTTGCGTTTTATCCAACCTTGCAAAATTACCGACTAACCCAACTTTAGCAGAATCTTGAACGGAATGGGCCTAATCCTGGCTAGCCCCTTAAAGAACGTGCTGACTAGCGGGTCTAACGCCAGGGGTTGCTTCAGGTCTTGGGGTTGCCAAGACCTGAACTTTCAACGTACTAATGGCCAGTTCTTGGTCCGCACAGTCTTGTAAAAACTCCAAAAAGGCTGGAATACCTGCAGACACCTTTTTGGTGTCTAACCATGAACAGAAAACTTTACAAAATGTAACATAAATTGCTTGGGTTACCTTCTTCCTAGTGGCCAGTATTGTATTTACCACCCTGTCCGAGAGCCCCTTAGAGTTCAGGAGGCTTTCCTAAGACACCAAGCTGACAATTTCTGACTTTGTATTTTTGGCAACAGGGCCGGACCTTCAGACAGCAAATTCTCCCTCTTGGGCAGCATAAGGCGAGGGTCTCCTTCCTGCCAGTCGTAGCAGTGTGGAAAACCAGGGCCTCTTCGTCCAATACAGGACCACTAGGATCATTGTGGTGCGCTCTGGAACAAACTTTCTCAGGACCAGGGGAATACGTTTGACCGGGGGGGGGGGGGGGGGGGGGGGAGGCGTAGCATAGGTGGAACGGCCTTTTTCTTTGGCCAAGGCGTCTATTGCCTTAGCCCCCCCATTTCTCTTTCCAACGAGAAGTACACTGGAACCTTGGAATTCGACTTGTTGGAGAACAAGTCCACCTCTGGAAAGCACCATCTCTCTGTCACTAACTGGAAGACTTACTTGTTCAGTAATCAGTAATTCTGATTAGCACACTTGGTGTCGGCTCAGAAAGTCCGCCAGATGATTGTCCACTCCCTTTAGATGGACTGCGGATATTGACCCCAGGTTCCTCTTGGCCAAAGAGAAGATGGCACTCACCAGCCCGATTAAGGACGGACACCGTGTTCACCCTTGTTTGTTTACATAAGAGACTGCTACCAAACTGTCCGAGAGGACTCGTACGTGGTGAATCTTCAGCCCTTTGGCAAATGCCCTTAGCGTTGGCTGATTTTGGGACTGCGTTTTCCCAGCGCCCTTGGGCTACTCTTGACCCCCAGTGGGCCACCCAGCCCCAGGCACTGGCGTACATGGTGATACGGACGGACACTGGAAGAGACCATTGTAGACCCTGCACAAGGTAATCTTTCTCCCTCCACCACAACAGAGACCTCTTGGTCTTCGGAGACAGGCAGAAGGTCACGACCAGCTGTTCAAGATATTGGCTTAGAGACACCTAAAATGCTTCGTTGCCCACTAGGAGACCTAGACCTGACATGGCTGAACGAATAGATACCGCCAGATTATTCTGAAAAAAGGCTGCTGTCGCCTTTACCTTTTCTACTGTCTCCTCTATGAGATACAGTCAGGTCCACAAATATTGGGACATCGACACATTTCTAATTTTTTTGGCTCTATACACCACCACAATAGATTTGAAATAAAACAAAACAAGATGTGCTTTAACTGCAGACTTTCAGCTTTAATTTGAGGGTATTTACATCCAAATCAGGTGAACGTTGTAGGAATTACAACAGTTTGTATATGTAGCTCCCACTTTTTAAGGGACCAAAAGTAATGGGACATTTAGCAATTATTCAAACTTTCACTTTTTAATACTTGGTTGCAAATCCTTTGCAGTCAATTACAGCCTGAAGTCTGTAACGCATAGACATCACCAGACGCTGGGTTTCATCCCTAGTGATGCTCTGCCAGGCCTCTACTGCAACTGTCTTCAGTTCCTGCTTGTTCTTGGGGCATTTTCCCTTCAGTTTTGTCTTCAGCAAGTGAAATGCATACTCAATCAGATTCAGGTCAGGTGATTGACTTGGCCATTGCATAACATTCCACTTCTTTCCCTTAAAAACTCTTTGGTTGCTTTCGCAGTATGCTTCGGGTCATTGTCCATCTGCACTGTGAAGCGCCGTCCAATGAGCTCTGAAGCATTTTGCTGAATATGAGCAGATAATATTACCCAAAACACTTCAGAATTCATCCTGCTGCTTTTGTCAGCAGGTCACATCATCAATAAATACAAGAGAACCAGTTCCATTGGTTGGCAGCCATGCATGCCCACGCCATGACACTACCACCACCATGTTTCACTGATGAGGTGGTATGCTTTGGATCATGAGCAGTTCCTTTCCTTCTCCATACTCTTCTCTTCCCATCACTCTGGGACAAGTTGATCTTGGTCTCATCTGTCCATAAGATGTTGTTCCAGAACTGTGAAGGCTTTTTTAGATGTTGTTTGGCAAACTCTAATCTGGCCTTCCTGTTTTTGAGGCTCACCAATGGTTTACCCTCTGTATTCACTCTGGTGAAGTCTTCTCTTGATTGTTGACTTTGACACACATACACCTACCTCCTGGAGAGTGTTCTTGATCTGGCCAACTGTTGTGAAGGGTGTTTTCTTCACCAGGGAAAGAATTCTTCGGTCATCCACTACAGTTGTTTTCAGTGGTCTTCCGGGTCTTTTGGTGTTGCTGAGCTCACCGGTGCGTTCTCTCTTTTTAAGGATGTTCCAAACAGTTGATTTGGACACCTAATATTTTTGCTATCTCTCTGATGGGTTTGTTTTGTTTTTTTCAGCCTAATGATGGCTTGCTTCACTGATAGTGACAGCTTTTTGGATCTCATATTGAGAGTTGACAGCAATAGATTCCAAATGCAAATAGCACACTTGAAATGATTTCTGGACCTTTTATCTGCTCCTTGTAAATGGGATAATGAGGGAATAACACACACCTGGCCATGGAACAGCTGAGCAGCCAATTGTCTTATTACTTTTGGTCCCTTAAAAAGTGGGAGGCACATATACAAACTGTTGTAATTCCTACACCATTCACCTGATTTGGATGTAAATACCCTCAAATTAAAGCTGAAAGTCTGCAGTTAAAGCATATCTTGTTTGTTTCATTTCAAATCCATTGTGGTAGTGTAGAGCAGTGTTTCTCAACCTTTTTCCAGTTGGGGCACTCTTAAAAAGGATTTTCAGTCTTGAGGCACCCCAGTCCAAGGCTTAGTTCACGTTACTGTGTGTCGCGGGACATGCGCAAAATCGCACTCGTTCCTGACACACAGACAAATGCTCTGCTCTTTAGGGGTGCCATTAATTCTTAATGGTACCTCACACATTGGAAAATGTGGGGTGCTTTTGGTGCAGTGCAATTTAAAAAAAAAAAAAAAAAAAGGTCGGGATTTCCTTCCCTGAATTTTTGTGGTTAGGGAAGCCCATTGAATTGAATGGGCTGCACTACACGCAGCAACACAGATGTGAACCAAGGGCTTGTTCACATGTCGGGTTGGAGGGGTGGTAAAAGCACATCTTTAAGCTGTTTTTACCACCCCCAAATTCTTCCCCTTTAGCTGCAGAGACAACAGCTGGGGGTGTACACATGTGGCTGCAGCTGAAGGTATACCCGGGGTGAATGGGGCTTAACTGTAACTACCCTGCAACTGTGTGCATTGCACGGTTGCGGTGAAGTGATGCTGCATTAAAACAGGTGGTGAGGAGGCAACATAATGCCTCTTTACCGCCTGTCAAATGCCTCTGAAAAGCGATCTGTGCATAGGTTGCTTTTCAGAGGAGAAACAGTCCTTGCTGCTATCACAAACAAGACCTACAAAAGCAGTTCTGATGGTACAGGAATGGGGGGGGGGGGTGTCAGGATTAAAAGTAACATACACACACATATACAGACACATACACGTGCACACACGCATACAGACACATACATACAGACACGTGCACACGCACATGCAGACACGTGCACACGCACATGCAGACACGTGCACACGCATATACAGACACGTGCACACACAAATACAGACACATGCACACACGCGCACACACACACACACAGACACACACACACACACACACACAATGTACAAACACACATACAGACACATGGACACACACACACACACACACACACACACACATACAGACACACAGACAGACACTCACATGTACACACACACACATACAGACACATGCACACACACACATACAGACACATGCACACACACACACACACACACACACACACACACGTACAAACACACATACAGATGTACACACACACACACACACACACACACACGTACAAACACACATACAGACGTACACACACACACACACACACACATACAGACACATGCACACACACACAGACGTACATGCACACACACATACAGACACATGCACACACACACACACACACACAGTCAGACACTCACATGCACACACACACACACACACACACACACGTAAAAAGCCCTTTTAAAAGAATCTAGCTTCAATCACAGTACTGTACCTTTCCAGTTTCCTCATTCAGCCGGGTACTGCACTGTAGGGGGAAGCAGAGAGCAGAACACACTCCCCTGCACTTTACTTTCACTTTGCTGAGGTTGACGGAGCTTCTCACAGTGCCGATGTACAGTTCGGCAGGGGATCAGGAGATCAGGCTCATCTGACAGCCCTTCTCTCCCCTGATCCCGCGGCACACCTGAGAACCTCTGACGGCACACCAGTGTGCCGCGGCACACTGGTTGAGAAAGGCTGGTGTAGAGAACCAAAAAGATTAGAATTGTGTGGATGTCCCAATATTTATGGACCGGACTGTAGATCTTCTGCATCACTGAGTTCACCTGGAACCCTAAGTACTCTAAGGCCTGCGTCGGGATTAGGTTCAATTTCTCCCTGTTTATCAACCACCCCAGCTTATCCAGAAAGGAAATGGCCACCCGCAAATCTCCTTGTAATTGAAACGCGGAGGGAGCAAAAATAAAAGGTTGTCTAAATATGGGATGACTTGACTGAGATTCCTTTTAGTCTCAGGGGGGCCAGTGCCTCAACCAGGACTTTTGTAAAAATCCTGGGGGATGAGGACAGGCCGACACTTGATCGCCACCCTCAAGAATCTCAAAAGTTTTTAGTGGATCGGGAAGTGCAAACAAGTGTCCCTCAGATCGAGAGAAGCCATGAAGCAATCATGGCTGGGGGAAGAATTTACTTTGCCGTAAAGATTTTTTCCATCCGAAACTTCTTGTAGGTCACCCATTTGTTCAGTGACTTCAAGTTCAACATTAGGCGGAATTTGCCCGATGGTTTTCGTACCACAAAAACGTGAATGGAAACCCTGGTTTATTTCTTGCTGTGGCACTGGAATAGGAAGCCGCTGGTCTATCAAGTCATCAATTTGGGACAATAACACTGTCGTTTTCTGAGGATTTCTGAGAGGGGTGGTTACGAACGCCCCTGAACTGAATTTGGTAGCCTTCCCTGATTATCCTCAGCATAAATCCATTTGGGGTAGTCTTTTCCCACTGTGGGAGGAACTGCCCCAATCTCCCTGCCACGGGGACAAAGTCATTGGGATTTTGTGTTTTTTTGGGGGGTTTTTTTAGGAGAGGAAAACAGGATACCTCTCTGCTTCCCCCTTCCCCACTGTTTTAGTGGCTGACCCCTTAGAAGTCTGCCCCTGTAACCCCCTTTGTCTTTGGGGGCGAAAAAAAAATGTTTTTTGCTGTGGCCTTCTTATTTTTAATAGGAAAAGCTACTTTCTTGTCAGCAGTTTGGTCTAGAACTTTCTCTAGATCTTGTCCGAACAAGAGGTCTCCTTCAAATGGGATACCACAAAGCTTTACTTTTGAGACCGGGTCCCCAGACCAGGATTTTAACCATAGAGCCCTGCGAGAAGAATTTATTAGGGCTGCAGCCTTTGCCGACAATTTGACCGACTCTGCAGAAGCGTCTGCCATATAACCTGCTGCTTTATGCAGCATGGGAAGGGAATCTAAAATTTCCTTCCTAGAGCTCCCACCTTACAAATGGGTGTGTAGCTGGTCCAACCAGACCTCCAAATTAAGAGCCACTACTGTTGTAGCCATTGCAGGTTTTAAGTTTGTCATGACTACTTCCCATGACCGTTTCAGCAGTACCTCCATCCTTCCCCAAGGACCCCCATGTCCTCAAATGCTAGGTCTGTTGATTTTGCGCACTGCGAAAAGGCTGCGTCCAATTTGGGCACTTTGTTCCATATAAAAGGGGAATCCTCACTGAATGGGAATCTCCTCTTCAGACTTTTAGGGGAAAATAATTTTTTCTCTGGCTCCACCCATTCCTTTTTGATAGAGTCGGCCAGTGCGCTGTGTACCGGAAATACCTTGCTTCTGTCCTCTTTTCAGGGTCTGGTACATTCTGGTCATGTAGAGACAAAGAGGCCAGCTCTTCTTTGATATCTAGTGTCTCGTAAAACACCCCCAATAAGGCGCCCACCTCCTTGAGCGAGAGCCTGTGTCTAGGTGATCTTGTCCCCTGGCTCTGAGTATCTTTGGATGACGCTGTTTTACTTGTTTCCTCCAAAAGTATCTGAGTCCTCCCCTCTCGATTTGTCATCCTCCACTGGGGCAGTTGCCTTGTGGTTTCAAGGTTTGAAAACCTTGATTTTATAGCCTTTTTTTAAAAAAATTTTTAACACCAGAAATCAATTCTTTACATGCAGCCTCCTTGTATACTAATTTATCAATAAAAGGTTTATAGAGCGGTTTGGTTCCACCCTTCTTTGAATATGGTCGTACAAGATGGACACCTCTTCTTCCCCCCGACTTCTCTTGCTTCAGGCTCAGCCCGAAGAACAAGAGAAGAAGAGAAGGGGACAAACAAAGAGCAATGTAGCTGTAGGTTACCATGAATACCACGTGTGCTGCCTAAAACACACATGTGCACCCCCCACCAGCCGTGACCAGATTTGCGAGGTTCTCTAGCCCGGATCCAGCAACACCCAAAAAAAGGGGGAAAGGGGGGAAAAAAAAAAAAAAAAAAAAACAAGGAGAGCGACCTGCACTGAGTCCAACTCTACCCTCTCTCCCCCCCCCCCCTATCAGCCCTGTAGGCCAAAGCACCCTGTGTTTGCCTACCTGAGCTGGATCGGCACCACTGCCACTCTACTCTGCTGGGTCCATGACCTTCTGCAGCATAGCACCATTACGCCTGGAACCCGGACCGCCAGCGCCTGGCGTTTAAATGAGGCGCCATAGATCCAGCGTCCACGTTCCTTGTGAGACCCTGAAGTGATGTGCCAGAAGTCCCCACTCAAGGGCTATGCCACGCCCTCTGCCGTACTCCGCCGGATCAGTATCCGGGCGGCAGGGGAATCTACTCCCCCCGCCATGAACACCGCGTGGGGAGCATCCAGCCCTCCCCGGTCTGCTCTGGAGGAAAGGCGCTGGTCTCCAGCCCAGCTCTCCGCCTGACCAGGGGACCCATGTTCCGCCATACCCTAAGGTACCTGCAGACCTCCCCTCCCTCCCCTAGGCAGTCCTAGGTTCTGGGAGGGAAAAATCAGAAAATCCATCTAGCCTCCTCTTCCGGTGGAGAAAAACACAAAAGACCGGGGAAGGAGGACAGGAGCCATCCTTTATGGATTTCTTGCGTTTCCCGCCTCCGGAGGTGGAGCCTCTCTCTCTCTCTAGTGCTGTCCTGGACAGATGACTAGACAAAAACTTCTTTTGAAAATTCCTCTCTTCCGCGGGAAAGGTCCTCTTTTATCCGCTGTTCTTTCCAGGGTGGGGCCCTGGACCAAATACCAGGTCCTTAGTAAAAGGGATACTGTACAGACGCATCTTGGACTCCGTATCTCCCACTCAAGCCTTCTTTAAGACCGACCTTCTGTCTGCTCCCGAGAGTGCAGCGGTCTTATCTGTGAACTTGACGGATACCGTCAAGATGTCAGTTATAAATCTGATTGCTTTGAACAGCATAGGAAATGACTTTAGTAGTTCTCCTCTTGGGGTACCAGAGAACAAATGTTCTTGCAGCTGTGTCAGCCAGAATTCCAGGTTCCTAGCACAACTGTTGTGGCTAATGCTGGCTTTAGATTGGCCACTGCCATTCTTTTGTCCATCGGGTCATATAAGTGCCCCATGTCTTCAAAAGTTAAAATCAGACTGCTTTGAGACTTTAGGCAGCAGTGCGTCTAATTTGGGACTTTTGTTCCATATGGCTTCTGGGTTCTCGTCAAAGGCAAACCTCCTTTTTAGAGAAAAAAGCTATTTTTATCGGGCTCCGCATATTCTTTTTAGGAATAAGGTCAGAGAGTACGTTATGTACCGGAAAGACTTTTGCCTTCTTTTTTTCTAAGCCCTGGTACATCATGTCCTGTCTAGACATATGCGCTTCTTTAGTTTCCAGAGTATCGTACACGGCGCCTAGCAAATAGTCTACCTCTTCCAGGGACAATTTGTATTGTGCAGTCTTGCTAGCTACGGCCTGGTCTTCATTCTGCTCTGGATCTGAGTCAGAAGATACAGGCCTAACTACTGCCGGGTTCTGCTCCATGACTCTTTTGGGCTCCCCTGGACTAGAAGTTGTAGGGCCTGGAGAAGGAGGAAATTGCATCTGTGCTGCTGGTTGAGGCTGATGTGCCCATGCTGCACATCAGGCCACTGCTGTACCCTCTGGGACAGTGAGGAAGCCACCACCTAGTGGTCCCCAAGTCCAGCCCTAGCACTCCACCATCTATATGGCACATCTACCCAGCAGCCTACCTGTGCTTGGCTGCTGCCTGCCTCGCCAGGAGTGTCCTGGGGATTTTCCTAAATGGTCCCCCACCTCTGCTCCGGTTCCCGCCGCTAGTCTGATTATGCTGGATGCTGGAGATTGTAGGCCCAGCCTGGCCCTACCTTCCTCCTTGTGCCCTGGAGACCCAGAACTGGAAGTCTCGGCACGCGATGATGATGCTGGAAGTGACATGTACAGCGTCTCCGGCCCAGCAGCGTCTGGCAACGTCATTGAGAGGAGAGAGGGAGATGCACCGGCCACAATACCAAGCACCCATGGTCCCGCCGCCTCACCCGACCGGCCCCACACGCACCGGGGGAACCTGCGCCACCATGCCACTGATCCCTTCCAGTACCTGGTGAGAGGTGGAAAACGGGTCTAATCTTGTTTTGCTGGACGGTACCCGGGCCACAAGGCAGTAAGGACTACCCGAGAACCGTCTGCAGGATAGGACCCAGTCCCCTTGCAAGGTCTCCTTTCCCTTCAGGCAGCCGAGAGATGTAGTCCTCCCTGTACCACACCTGGTCTTCAGCAACATGCTCCTCCAACAGAGGAAACACAAATGACTGACCATGGGCTTGAGGGACCGCCTTTTGAACTGAATTGGCAATGTGTTTCCTGTAGCGATGGGAGGAGCTCCATCTCTCAAGGGCTGTCCTGGAAGACGGGAAAAAAAGTTTTGTCTTTAGTTATATTTTAAAGGGATTGTAAAAGCATTTTTTGTCTTAATTCATTCTATGCGTTAAGATAAAAAGCCTTCTGTGTGCACCAGCCGCCCCCCCCCCCCCCCAATACTTACCCGAGCCCCATTGGCTCCTGCTGCTGTCAAAGTCAGTTAGCCAATCAGGAGAGAAAGGGGCTGGGCCGAACCGCAGCTCCATGTCTAAAAGGACACACAAAGCTGCAGCTCGGCTCAGTTGCCCCATAGCTAGCTGCTTGCTGTGGGGGCACTGGACAGGAAGGAGGGGCCAGGAGCACCGAAGAGGGACCCGAGAAGAGGAGGATCCGGGCTGACCTGTGCAAATCCACTGCAGACAGGCAAGTATACAATGTTTGTTATTAAAAAAAAAAAAAAGTAGATATGATCAAAAAGGGACTGATATATTTTACTTATCTTGGAGACCAGCCCCTGCTGAATTAAGGAGAAATCTTCCTGACTTTCATGTTTGCAGAAATGCTGAACACATTTCATCAGCATGGCCACATGCTTAAACTCATTACGATCCAGTTCCTTAAAGTAAAAAGACCAAATTTTCAAAACAGCATACTAATAATGGCATGTCAGATATTCTTTTGTGCTAGGAGACACTCACTTTATTAATTAGCCTGTCCAACACATTTAAGAGTGCTTTGCCGTGTCGCTGAAAAGAGCAAGAAATCTTCTCTTCAACTATTTCGCCGATTTTCTGAAATCCTTTTCCTTTAAATGCCTCTGTAATAAGTGATTCAAGCTACGAAAAAAAAGTAAAAAAAAAAAATAAATAAAAAAACCGTATAGGACAAATACATGGTGCATTCTTACATGTTTATCTTCCATCAAAAATGATATGCCTTATCCTTAAAGTAGGCTTAAGTTCAAAAAATATTTGTTTTTTCCCGTTTATGTGCATCAGGGCTGTGGATATGGAGGTAAAGTCGACCTTCCTGTACTGGGCCCCATCAATTCAGCAGGGGGCAGAAAGGGGACTCTTTAAATACCTTTGGGTGCAAGCACAGTAAGGCCCCTTTCACACTGGAGCGGTAGGGGGCGTCGGCAGTAAAACAGCGCTATTTTTAGCGCTGTTTTACCGCGGTATTTGGCTGCTAGCGGTGCGGTTTTAACCCCCCGCTGGCGGCCAAAAAAGGGTTAAAACCACTCGTACAGCACGGCTATAGCCGCGCTGTCCCATTGATTTCAATGGGCAGGAGCGGTGAAGGAGCGGTGAATACACCGCTCCTTCCCCGCTCCAAAGATGCGGCTAGCAGGAGATTTTTTCTTCTCCTGCCAGCGCACTGCTTCAGTGTGAAAGCCCTCAGGCTTTCACACTGAACAAACAGCGGAGGCTGTTTAGGGGCGGTTTGCAAGCGCTATTTTTAGCGCATTAACGCCTGCAAACCGCCCCAGTGTGAAAGGGGTCTTATTCCATGGACTATAGCCCCAGCAATTAAAGTTCCCCAGGGTCCCATCAGTTCAGCAGCAGGGGACATTCATTTTCAAAAGGGAAGGCGTAGTAATCCTCAATGCAATGGGTCCTGACAGTTAAAGTTCCTGCCCCTTCTTCTATATCAATCTGCCAGAGGAGGCTGGAACTTTAAACTGGTCAAGAACCATAGCATCAAGGACAACTATGTGCATGCACAATAAAAAAATTAAATTCCCTTCTTTGTGTTGAGTAGAGGGGGCAGCCCTGTCAGACAGGCTGTATGGGGGAACTTGTCAGACCGTGTATAGGACCGGATGATTGCTTATAGTGGCCCTGATGTGTGTTCTTGTTAAAATTTCAAGTGTCAGGCAGTATTTACTACCTCTCACAGGGATGACAGTACTCCCTCTGACATGCCCCTATCTGCCTTTCTCTACAGATGGACAATATAATCTCTGTTCATGCATACTCCTGGTTCCACATCTTCCCTCTGGACTGAGCGAGTAGCTCAGAGGTGAAACAATCATGTCACCCTCGATGTCTGTGTTCACAAATGTTTGACACGGATCAGTTCACTGCTGCAACTTCTCATCCTGCAATTCACTACAAGGTTACAATGTTGCATACTAACCAATGAGAAGGAGGAGACTGAGCAAATTCTTCCTCCTGCCAGCTGCAGACTGATGACACCATCTTAGCTTTGACTGAATCTCAAGGCCTTGGCTTGATACTAGACAGAAAATGGTGTACTCAGGCAGACAGTTTACTGGCAGTCGGATATATCGAGGCATTACACCTGCAATCTGCTGATCGCTGGTGTAATGTTTTAAAGTACCGTAAAAAAAAAAAAAAAAAAAAAAAAAAAAAAACACACATTTTATTACCCGCAAAAAGCGTGCATGTTTTTTTGGGGGTTTTTTTACAAAAAGGTGAACCTATCCTTAAGACCCCTTTCACACTGGGGCATTTTTCAGGTGCTTTGGGGCTAAAAATAGTGCCTGTAAAGTGCTTGAAAAACGCCTCCCCTGCAACCCCAGTGTGAGAGCCCGAGTGCTTTCACACTGGGGCTGTGCTGCGCTTGCAGGACGCTATAAAAAGTTCTGCAAGTAGCATCTTTCTGGCGGTGCGGGAGCAGTGAATACACCACTCCTCCACCGCCCCTGCCTTTGGAATCAATGGGCACTGCTGCCGAAGCGCCTGCAAATTGCTTTGGCAGCGGCACTTTGCGGGCACTTTTAACCCTTTATTCGGCCGCTAGCGGCGGGGGGGGTTGAAAGCGCCCCTCTAGCGGCCCGAAAAGCACCGCCATAACAGTGGTAAAGCGCCGCTAAAATTAGGGGCACTTTACCGCTAACACCCCTCCCCCCACCCCAGTGTGAAAGTAGCCTTAAAAATGTCCTTCTCCGTAATGCCCATCCACTTTCCCCTCCTGATGCCTGGCCTTATAACATGCCCAGACTTTGACAAAATCAGGATACAGGGATTAGTGATCCAAAAGCAATTGTTATGTAGCCTGTACAGTGAATATAAAAATTCTACACACCGCCTGTTAAAAATGTCCGGTTTCTGTGATGTTAAAAAAAACAAAAAATAAATAACTTCAGAACTGTTTCCACCTTTATTGTGAGCTATAAACTGTACAACTCAGTTGAACAACAAAGTAAAAATAAAAAATAAAATAATATGGTTGCATCAGTGTGCACACCCTTAAACTAATACTTTGTGAAGCACCTTTTGATTTTATTACAGCACTCGGTCTTTTTGGTTATGAGTCTATCAGCATGACACATCTTGACTTGGCAATATTTGCCCACTCTTCTTTGCAAAAACACTCCAAATCTGTCAGATTGTGAGGGCATCTCCTGTGGACAGCCCTCTTCAGATCACCCCACAGATTTTCAAATCGGATTAAGGTCTGGACTCTGGCTGGGCCATTCCAAAACTTTATTTTTTGTTTGGTGAAGCCATTCATTTGTTGAATTGGATGTATGCTTTGGGTCGTTGCTATGCTGAAAGATGAAGTTCCTCTTAATGTTCAGCTTTCTAGCAGAAGCCTGAAGGTTTTGTGCCAATATCAAATGGTATTTGGAACTGTGCATAACTCCCTCTACCTTGACCAAGGCCCCTGTACCAGTTGAAGAAAAACAACCCCAAAGTATGATGCTGCCACCACCATGCTTCACTGTGGGTATGGTGCTTTTGCGCCAAACATACATTTTGGAATTATGGCCAAAAAGTTCAACCTTGGTTTCATCAGACCAGAACACATTTTCCCACATGCTTTTGGGAGACTTCAGATGTGTTTTTGCAAAATTTAGCCAGGCTTGGTTGTTTTTCTTAGTAAGAAAAAGCTTCCGTCTTGCCACTCTACCCCATAGCCCAGACGTATGAAGAATACGGGAGATTGTTGTCACATGTACCACACAGCCAGTAACTTGCCAGATATTCTTGCAGCTCCATTAATGTTGCTGTAGGCCTCTTGGCAGCCTTCCTCTCGTCCCTTCATCAATTTTGGAGGGACGTGCAGGTCTTGATAATGTCATTGTGCCATATTTTCTCCACTTGATGACGGCTGTCTTCACTGTGTTCCATGGTATATCTAATGCCTTGGAAATTCTTTTATACCCTTTTCCTGACTGATACCTTTTAACAATGAGATCCCTCTGATGCTTTGGAAGCTCTCTGTGGACCGTGGCTTTTGCTGTAAGATGCAACTAAAAAAATGTCAGGAAAGACCTACTAGAACAGCTGAAATTTGGGGTTAATCATAGGCACTTTAAATGATTGCAGGTGTGTACTGACTCGCATTTAACTTGAGTTTGAATGTGATTTCTTAATTCTGAACACAGTTACATCCCCAGTTATGAGGGTGTGCACACTTATGCAACCACATTATTTTAGTCGTTTATTTTTACTTCTTTCCCCCTAAAAATTTCAGTTTTTCAGTTTAAGTTGTACAATTAATAGGTCACATTAAAAAGGTGGAAAAAGTGCTGAAATTATTTATCTGTGTCTCATTTTTTTACATCACAGAAACCTGACATTTCAACGGGGGTGTATTGATTTTTTATATCCACTGTATGTATGCGATCCACAATAGCCCCTTCCAGATTTACCAAGGCAGTAAAACAGTCTAAGGTCCCACGCACACTGGGCATTTAGCCATGGTGCTCTGGAGTTTAGCTGTGGACCAAGGGTACTGGTGTCATGTCCAGCCCTGGTGTCCTAGCAACCAATCACATACATGCACAGGCTCCGCCAGAGGAGGATGTAACCGTATTCTCCCTGCTCCGCCTCCTAGTGCCCTGCCCCCCGGCTTCCACCCTGCCGACAACAGAACTGACTGTGGTGAGGGGTCCTTCCAGGAGTCAGGATTCACGGCTCACACTGATAAGGGGAGGAGTGGGGCATTCTAAACCTGCTTTAAAGCAGTTCCAAATGCAGGAAAAAGTGATTTGGGAAGCATAAAAGTTATTTACACTTCCCAAATCACTTCTCCTGTGTTTAGAAATTCTAAACCAAGGACTGTCAGTGTGAATGAGGCCTAAAAATGTCACATGGCTGTTTCTATAAAGCCCCAAAACAAGTATTAACACTTAATCAGAAAAGAGGAAGGTAGTAGACCAGAACAATCTGCCGTCAACATCCCTTTATACCTTCACCCAATATGAAAAACTCCAATGGGACTTTTCCCGCAACTTCTATTGACAATGCAGAATATAAAAATACAATTTCTTTATTCATACATCATAAAATACACATTTAAAAACACATCATATCTGATACATTATTATATCCTAATAATATAATATACATTCTTGCATCACAGCAATATCCAAAATCAACCTGTTCAGGGACCAAATTACAATTGTTGTAATGATATTCCGATAGTTGTCCTCACCACCAGGGCGTGCCAAAGGATTTAGAATATTATCTTTCTCTGGGGTAATAGTATGCAGACATAAAAACCAAATTATAATATATTATATTCACAGTATGTCACCACATCAAAATCAGCCTATTACTAGTTGATGCAAGTAATATATGTATGAATCAGCCAATATGTGTGTTTTTAAATGTGCATATTTTATGAAGAGATTGTATTTTTATATAACATACATTGTTAATAGTAGTTGCCTGAAAAATCCCACTGAAGTTTTATATTCTGGCTACAGGTAAAAACAAACACTTAAAGTGATACTAAAGTCTCGTTTTTTTTCATAAAATTTTTTTCAAAAAGGCTATACTTACCTGCTCTGTGTAGTGGTTTTGCACAGAGCAGCCCGAATCCTCCTCTCGGGTCCCTTGCCGACGATCCTTTCCCCTCCCTCTTGCCAAGTGCCCCCACAGCAAGCTGCTGTCCATTCAGACAGGGAACCGTGGCTCGGCCATGCTCACTGTCTACTCATTGGCTCTCTGACTTTGATTGATAGCAGCAAGAACCTATGGCGCCCCACTGCCGTCTCAGATAATGAGGAGGGAGAGTCCCAGACAGCCAAGACTCTCGTGCAACATTGCTGAATCGAGATGGGGCTAAGGGAGGCTGCTGCACACAGGTTTTTCTTTTAGAACCCCTTTAAGTAACATATTTAGTACAGAAAGTCAACAGCTACATAGTGCTGCAACTTCATGTGTAAAAAGAGTTGGATTTAAAATTAAAGTAATTTTGATACATACATAGTAGTCTGCCTGGTTACTCATGTCTTCACACTGATACAGGTTTACTTCTCCTTGAAAAAAATCTGTGAAAAAAGAAAAAAAATATGTGTTGTAGTCAATAGGACTGTATACAGCTATAAAAGTTTTACCTAAAACTGTCACTTCATTGTGCACTATGCATACCATCTCCTAAAGTTTCTAAACCCACAACGGTAAACTTAATCTGTTTATGCAGTAAAGCATGCTTGTTGTACTCACATAGGAACCTAAGGGGTTAATCTTCTGCATTGTGTAAAAAGGCTGTTTCATCTTGTATGCACAGATCCTCCTCTTCTTGCACTGTCCCCATAACATGTCCAGGTAAGACAGTTACTGGAGTCAGGCTGCACATGCTCAGTTTGGTGTGTAATGCTAGAGAGTTTTTTTTCTTGGGAGAGTGAATGTGATCAGCACAGGGCCAGTCAGCATTGTCCATACAGAGGGTCAGGGGTCCTGCATCCTGATAGGACAGCCAGTGCAGTATGAAAACTCCTCCTACAAATGTTAACCAGACACTAATAGAAGTCATAAGACTGCCATCTTTATACTGCTGATGAGAAAAGATATTTAGCAGTTTATATTTACTAAAATAATTGCATTCCCATGTTCTGTGTGAGACCAGATATAGTGAATGCAGAATTCTGGGTTTAGTAACACCTTAAAGCTGCACATTCCAGGTAAATAGCTGCATACACAGGTGAAATACATACAAGGGAGCTGTTTTACCTGGCAAAGTTTATGTATTTCTGTCCATCCAATTCTGAGTTAAGCTCTGCCACACAGACAGCCCAGTATGGCAGAGCAGGAGATCTGATTTTTCTCTGCTGCAGTTAAAGGAAATCTGTCATGCAAGGCTGACAGAGGCTGCAATTGCTAACTTCTCCTAAAAATGCTAGTTCCCTGGCTGTCATTCTGATGCTAGTTGAGTTACTGACCCCTTAAATAAAAAGTAGTTCTGACACTTTTTTTTCTACTGCATGCTAGAGCTGCACGATTAATCGTTAAAGAATCAACATTGCGATTTTACCCCCCCCCCCCCCCCCCCATGATCTTAAAACAGCATTTCCTCGATTCAGTGCAGAGCCATTCTCTGCTCACTGCTCTCAGCTGTCAAAAAAGCTGCCAAGTTTATCACAACATGCTTATGCGGAGATAAAGAGAAACAACGGGGGTTATTTACTAAAGGAAAATCCACTTTGCGCTGAAAGTGCACTTGGAAGTAAAGTCGCTGTCGATCTGAGGGGGACATGCAAGGAAAATTAAAAACAGCATTTTAGCTTGCACATGATTGGATGATAAAATCAGCAGAGCTTCCACTCATTTCAGATCTACCCCTCAGATTTACAAGACTGCACTTCCAAGTGCACTTTGCACTTGTAGTTTGCATTTGCAGTGCAAAGTGGATTTGCCTTTCGTAAATAACCCCCAATGCAACATTTAGTTCTTTGAGATCAAAGGGATGAGGTTCTGCCTGTAAATGAGGTCAGTTTAACCACTTAAAGACTAAACCTTTTTCTGACACTTGTTGCTTACTAGTTAAAAATCTGTATTTTATGCTAGAACCCCCAAATATTATACATTTTTTTTTTAATGAGACACTAGAGAATAAAATGGCGGTTGTTGCAATATTTTATGTCGCACTGTATTTGCACAGCGGTCTTTCAAATGCAATTTTTTGGGGAAAAAAAAATACAATTTAATGAATTACACAAAAAAAAAAAAAAAAAAAAAAAAGGAAACAGTAAAGTTAGCCCAATTTTTTGTATAATGTGAAAGATGTTGCGCCACGAGAATTGTAATCTTTATTCTCAGCAAAAAAATGGTGATTCTCATTTTAGCCAGAATCATGCAGCTCTACCACATGCTTATTCTGGGCCTAGAATCTACAACTACTGAACTCATACACAGCCAAGTACCTAGCATTTTCATTAGGAGGTCAGCTACAAATACAGGTGTCCTTTTATGAAACTGCGGTAAAATACCGCGATTCAGTTCTCAGACATTCTCAGTGGAGATCGCTCTCCTCTGAGTGCCTGTTTATGAAAGTGTGTAGATCGCTTCTCATGTTGAGTTGAGGAGCGATCTACAAACGCCGGGAACTCCTGAGAACAGCTCCTCTCACTATAATCTCGCGTGACGTAGCGGGATTAAGTATGAGGAAGCGTAAAATACAAAAGTGTCAGCACACATTATTCCCCAACATAATAAAAAAATAATAAAATTAAATTCTCCCTACACAATATACATTAACCACTTAACAACCGGCCCATAGCCGAATGACGGCTGGAGGGCGGTTGCTTAACTCTGGGAAGGCGTACTATGACGTCCTCCCAGAATTCCCCTCTCGCGCGCACCCTGGGGCGCGCACCCGAACACATCCATGACCGCCGGGCGTTTACCATCAAATGATGGAGCGATCACATGTAAACAAACCGGCATCATCACATGACGCCGGTTCCTCTCCTCCCCTCCTGTGTACCGATCGGTACACTGTGAGCGGAGAGGGGGGTGTGTAGTGCCCACAGCGCTGCACAGTGACATCCAGCCATCCATCCATCCTCAGCCATCCCTAATGCTCTGCAATGCCCTGCACTAATCTGCAATGTCCCCACAATAATCTGCAATACCCCCACAATACCCCGCCGTACTCGGCTGTACTCGGCCACTGTATGTGGCCAGGCTGTGGAAGTCTCACACATGTGGTATCGCCGTACTCAGGAGGAGTAAGAGAATCTATTTTGGGGCGTCATTTTTGGTATGTACATGCTATGTGTTAGAAATATTGTATAAATGGACAACTTTGTGTTAAAAAAAAAAAAAAAAAAAATAATGCGTTTTAACCACTTCCCACCCACCGGCTGTCATACAACGTCCTTGACTTTGTGGGGGATATCTGAATGATGCCTGCAGCTACAGGCATCATTCAGATATCAGCTTTTTCAGCCGGCGATTCCCTACACCATAAGAACAATCATAGCGGCTGTTCCACTGCTTGATCATTCTTACGGGAGGCGAGAGGGGATGTCCCCCCCTCCCGCCGCCCTCCGGTGCTTCTACCGACTCACCGCTACGATCGAAGCCAGGATTTTTTTTTTTTTTTTATTTCAGGCTTCCCAGCCTAGAGGTGAGATGTGGGGTCTTATTGACCTCATATCTCACTGTAAAGAGGACCTGTCATGCCATATTCCTATTACAAGGGATGTTAACATTCCTTGGAATAGGAATAAAAGTGGTAAAAAAAAATTTGGGGGGGAAAAAAGCATCAAACTAAAATAGATAAAGTAAAATGAATAAAAAAAAATATAAAATTTTTAAAGCGCCCCTGTTCCTGTGTGCTTGCATGCAGAAGCGAACGCATACACAAGTCCCGCCCACATATGAAAACGGTGTTCAAACCACACATGTGAGGTATCGCTGCGATCGGTAGAGCGAGAGCAATGATTCTGGCCCTAGACCTCTTCTGTAACTCAAAACATGTAACCAGTAAAAAATTTTAAAGCGTCGCCTATGGGGATTTTTGAGTAGCAAAGTTTGGCGCCATTCCACAAGCGCGTGCAATTTTGAAAGGTGACATGTTGGGTATCTATTTACTCGGCATAACTTTATCTTTCACATTATGCAAAAACATTGGGCTAACTTTACTGTTTTGTTTTTTTTTAAAGCACAAAACTGTTTTTTTTCCAAAAAAAAACACGTTAAAAAAATTGCTGCGCAGATACCGTGCGAGATAAAAAGTTGCAATGACCACCATTGTATTCTCTAGGGTCTTTGCTAAAAAAAACATATATAATGTTTTGGGGTTCTATGTAATTTTCTAGCTAATAAATGATGATTTTTACATGTAGGAGAGAAATGTCAGAATTGGCCTGGGCACTGCAGAACGCCTGAAGGTGCTCCCTGCATGTTGGGCCTCTGTGTGTGGCCACGCTGTGTAAAAGTCTCACACATGTGGTATCACCGTACTCGGGAATAATAGCAGAATGTGTTTTGTGGTATAATTTGTGGTATGCATATGCGGTGTGTGAGAAATAACCTGCTAATATGACAATTTTGTGAAAAAAAAAAAAAAAAGTAAAAGAAAAAAAAAAAAAAAAAAACTTGATTTTGCAAAGAATTGTGGGAAAAAATGACAACTTCAAAAAACTCACCATGCATCTTTCTAAATACCTTGGAATGTCTTCTTTCCAAAAAGGGTCATTTGGGGGTATTTGTACTTTTCTGGCATATTAGGGTCTCAAGAAATTAGATAGGCCGTTAGTACTTCAGGTGTGATAAATTTTCAGATATTGGCACCACAGCTTGTGGACTCTATAACTTTCACAAAGACCAAATAATATTCACCAATTTGAGTTATTTTTACCAAAGATATGTAGCGGTATAAATTTTGGCCAAAATATATGAAGAAAATTTACTAATTTGCAAAATTTTATAACAGAAATGAAGAAAAATGCATTTTTTTTTTTTACAGATTTTTCAGTCTTTTTTCTTTTATAGCGCAAAAAATAAAGAACCCAGCGGTGATTAAATACCAAAAGAAAGCTCTATTTGTGTGAAAAAAAGGACAAAAATTTCATATAGATACAGTGTTGCATGACTAAGTAATTGTCATTCAAAATGTGAGAGCACCGAAAGCTGAAAATTGGTCTGGTTATTAAGGGGGTTTAAGTGCCCAGTGGTCAAGTGGTTAACCTAATTATTAAAAAAACATTATTTTTATCAATATTTAAAGATCATACATGTGCCTATTTAAATGTGAATGGTGTATAGTAAATGAATGTAATCCACATATGTAATGCAGCTATACACCATTCATATAAATGCAAAATACATTTATAATCATTAAATTTTTTTTAAAGTATACAAGTATGAATATTTATTAATAGATTAAAATAAAATATATTTCATAATTGATAAACATAAAAATTGATAAACTGGTGTGATGCGAGAACACTGTGAATCCACTGCGGGTTCCCGCATCGCACCAAGTCGCATGTCAGTTCACACTGCCATATGCGAATCACTGGGGAGTGTCAATACATTGTTAACGACACCCCCAGTTTAGCTTGCATATCGCACTGCGAACTGACAGTTCGGACATGAATCGGATCGCTTATGTGTGAACACACATGCGATCTGATTCTGGTCCGAACAGAGAAAAGGGTCCTGTGCGCGTTTTCACCGAATGTGGTGCGATATCAGCCATACTATCTGTATGGCTGATATCGCACCGCACAGACATCACATGTAATGTTAACGGTAGTGCGCTGCGAATTACATGCGATGCCTGTGCGATGTCTGGCATCACACAAGTGTGAACCGGGATTAACAGTTAACGACACCCCCAAATCAGTTCGCATATGGCAGTGCGATCTGCAAACTCAGACAGGAATCGGATCGCATGGGTGTTAACACCCATGCGATCCGATTCTGCTGCGGACCAAAAAAAGGGTCCTGTACGAGTTTGGTCCGAATGCAATGCGAATTCAGCCATACTATCTGTATGGCTGAAATCGCATCGCACAGAGATCGGATGTGATTTTGCACTGCAGTGCGGTGCGAATCACATCCGATCTCGGACACCGCAGCAGTGGGAACTGGCCCTAAATCATATTGCATTTGCACCAAAATGGTACAGGACCCTTTATTTGGTCCGCACTCTAATCGGATCGCATGGGTGTGAACACCCATGCGATCTGATTCCTGCACAATTACATAGTTCGCACTGCGATCTGTGAAATGATCTGGGGGTGTCATTAACTTTACACACACATACATACATCCACACCATAAATTCCTATCCTGCTGATTTTGGGGTGTGTAATGGTGGGGAAGATGTACTATGACTGTTTGGTGAAAGAAAGAAGTCAAAAAACTTCCTGCTTTCCCCAGATTACTCAGCCAGCTTCGCGCTTCTCACTCGGATTCTCCACTTCTGAAATGGTGAATCAGAAGGTGAGAATTCTGTCACAGATCGCCAGTGAGGTGCTGAGATCGCACCTTCATAAACTGGCCGTTTCTGTGACAGTTACAGATTCTCACTGTGCTGAGATAATTTGCGGAGAACATGTTCTCTGCTGATTACCTCAGTTTCATAAACTGGTAATGACCTGAGATCAGCAGCGAGACTCAGGATCGCAGCTGATCTCAGTTTCATAAAAGGACATCAAAGGCCTTATTTCTTCCTCAGTTTAATCATTTAAAGAAGAATAACTTCACTCTTGTTGAGAGAAAAAAAAAAAAAATTAAAAAAATTAAAAAATTAAACAACAACAAAAAAACCCCTGTGTGAACTACGCACATGGCAGAGATTTTCACACACTTTGTTGCAGATTCCTACCCATTTTTGCTCTGAAGAAAAAAACCCCACTATGTGTCTTTGCATATTGATTCTGAATAGTGACATTCATTTTAATCAACTGTTGCACAGGGTACTGATGAGAAACGTTGCTGGGTCTTTTTACCAAAATTTGCATTTTTATTTCAAAGGATACTTAGCGGTTGATTTACTAAAGGCATATAAACTGTGCACTTTGCAAAAGCAGTTGCTCCAGAGCTTAGTAAATATGCAGAGGCTCTGCTGACTTTCATCATCCAATCATGCGCAAGCAAAAATGCTGTTTTTTTTTCATTTGTTTATTTTCCTTGCATGTGATTGGGTATTCTTTGCAAAGTGAATCTTTACCTCATTTACTAAGCTCTGGAACAACTGCAAATTTCACAGTCTATTTGCCTTTTGTAAATCAACCCCAAAAAGTCTGACTTGTATCTTCATGTAGAGTTCAGCTGACCATACACAAGTCATTTTTTTTTGTTGAACCAGTGAGTTAAAAACGAAAGAAAATTGCTCAATCCCCCCATTCACAAACCCAATGTGGCAGGACAGCAATAAGGCTTCCCCACCGTCAAGGGTACCCTGATCGTTCGCTGATCAAGATAACATTTTCCAATAGCCTGGAATAGTCAATTGATGGAACAACTTGTGTACAACCAACCTACCCATACATGGATTGAAATTCAGCTGGTCCCTGCTGAACCGGCCAAATTTCGATCAATATATGGACGACTTTATTTACCAAGGCAGGAAATTACATTTTTGGAGGGTCTCATCTGTGTACAGAAAGCATCCAGGTAGTCAAATTGTATTACATTTTGATAAAATTACAGCGCTGCAGTTTGAAAAGAAAAAGGTAATTTTTATTAACATTAAAATTACAACCTGGGTTGTGCAGCAATTGTTTATTGTATTTAAACATTTGCTATATTTTTTCCCACAAAAGTGGCATTTTAGTGTGTAATAATAAATACAGGGCTACTTTAATGTGTGTCCTTTATGTCAGACTTGAGTTCAGTTTACCTGTCATCTAAAATTTTACAATGCCCCTATTTTTAAATAATCAAAATAAATGCAAAGAGGGAAATCTTATGATAGGAATTTACTGTGTATGGGAAGTTGTTTTCTGATGGTAATGAACTTTTATCCATGGCCCACTTCCTTCATTCCCCCCCACCCACCAAAAAGAAATATGGTTGATAATCCAAGCAGCTCTAGGTTCAACACTTTTGGGTCTGATGCAGGTTTGCATTCTGCTAATTTTTTCCTTTAAATTTAGAGCCTGGGGGGGGGTCCTTTTAGTCAGTGGTGCATCTGTACCATGGATAGAACCTATTGCAGCAAAACTTTGCCCAATCAGGGCTTAGAATGCACTGTGCAGCACGCAATGCATTGCAGGGCGTTTGGTGGGGCGAACACCTGTTGAACGTCCCATTCTGCAAATCTGGGTGTTCGCCAAACAGGCAATGTTCGGGTCGAACTTTTGCTCGGCCCGAACCGTTCGCCCAACTCTACTTGTGGTTAGGGGGTGATAAAAATATGCAGTTGAGCCACATTTTGACCATCCCCAAAACTGCCCCCCCCCCTCTTTAGGCTTGGTACCCACTAGGGCGGGCTGTGCATTCTGGTTGCAGGTGTGGGAATCGCATCCATTCCCGCAACCGAATTGCACTGTTCTTGCGAGATGTGCGGGGCTGCCATACAGTCTAAATGGCACACCCACGCATCTCAGCCCACAGCGCGATCGCGAGTGTGGAAACTGCAGGGAAACCGCATTGTCAAAAAGACCATGAGATTTCCCTGCGGCCACATTTTCATAAAATGTGCATGAACCTTTTTTTGTGCATTTCACGTGGCACAGCAAATGCGGGACATGGGGCGCGCGGCCCACACTAGTGTGAACAGAGCCTTAAGCTGCAAATTCAGTGGATGGGAGTGTTCCCATGTTGCAGAAAAATGATCTCCTGCCACGACTGACGGGCAGTATCACCCAAGGTCACGACCCATTCAAGTCACTGCGCGGTGACCAACTGAACTTGTGTGTGATATTTCTATCAAATTTGTTAAACAAAAAAAAAGGAACGATTCCCATCGGACCGCACCGCACACCAGACACAGCGTTGGTGTGAATGGGCTCTAATGTTTACATATATGTTTCAAGACAAGCAAATGGATTTTTATTCTCCTAGGGCTCTGGAGTCTAGCCCACGTCACAAGGCATAGTAGTTTGTTAATTTTTTTTGTTTTTAATTACTAGCAGTGTTGCTAGGGTGCAAGTCTGGTTGTGAAAAACAGCAAAATGTGTTTTAAACTGCTGACCAGGAAGCTGGACACTCTGCATAAAAGACTATGGAGCAGAATCTGGTGCGACTGGGCATAGTAACCAATCAGCTTTTAGTCCTCGTTCACATTGAACACGGCTTTTGAAATCGTGCAATTTCATCTCAAATTGCATGATTTCAAAGCCGCATTTCAGTGCGACTTCAGGTCTGACTTGCTGATTGGGTACTATACACAGCTGCACCAAATTCTGTGTTCACCAGTTTTAGTAAATCTCTCCTTATGTTTCATATTTGAGAATAAGAATAAAAAGGAAATGTTTGAATGAACATTTTTATGAGGGCCTGTTTCTTCAAGTAAATGTAAATCACCTTCATAAAACAACCCATTCCGTTTAAAATACATTTGTGCAAAGATATAAAAAAAAAAAAAAAAAAAAAAAAAAAAAAAAAAAAAAAAAAACTTTATAAATACCTTTTTTCTCCCTTTTTTTTAAAAAAAATACAAATTTCCTCTGCTGTATAAGAGCTAGGGAAGGAGAAACAGCAATACACTGATTTTCCCAGTGAAAGGCTACGGCGGGTGGCATCAGGACAAATATAATCATTGGAGGGGAACAGACTGAGTTCTCAGCAGTTATGCCGCGTACACACGGTCGGACTTTTCAGCTACAAAAGTCCGACAGCCCATCCGACAGACTTTCGACTGACTTTTGGCGGCCTTTCAACTGACTTTCTAACGACCGGACTTGCCTACACACGATCACACCAAAGTCCGACGGACTTGTACGTGATGACATACACCGGACTAAAAGGTAGTTGATAGCCAGTAGCCAATAGCTGCCCTAGCGTGGGTTTTTGTCCGTCGGACTAGCATACAGACGAGCGGATTTCTGAGTCCGGTGGAGTTACGACGTAAAGATTTGAAGCATGTTCCAAATCTAAAGTCCGTCAGATTTGCGACTGGAAAAGTCCGCTGAAAGTCCGGGGAAGCCCACACATGATCGGATTGTGTGCCGGATTTGGTCCGTCGGCGTCCGTCCGAAAAGTCCGACCGTGTGTGCGCGGCTTCGGGCTTCCAGGTACACACAGCCAACTTTGAACGCCTGCCGCAGGACAAGGCAAATGTGTCAAATTCGTGCCAGGATTTTGCTGAGGCTTGCATTTTCTGGTGCCCGACGGTCAAAATGTTCCTATTTTGAACGCAATTTTTCCACCTTCAGGAGAGGGGGTTGAAGCTCCCATAACCGCAGCAGCTCCTAAACTCTGGTAAAAGCCTATGTGTACATGGACACATAGGCTTTTCTGGAGTTGAGTTTAGGAGCTTTGGCAAAAAAATAAAACACCAAAAAGCTCCTAAACTCAAGTTTAGAAGCTTCAGTGCACATAAAGCCTTAGAGAACTGACCACAATGTGCTATCCTGCTTAGTGTGGTCAGTTTTTATAGGAAAAGGGGACTGGCAGGAACACCAGGGATTTCACACAAAGGAAGCAATACAAAGAGAAAAGGATACATTTTCATACAAGTACATGGTATAACAGGCACATATCAGAAATATGAAATTCTGGGTTTACATACTCTTTAAGCTCTCTACCTGTACTGGTTTTTGTTTGTGTTACCATTAAAAGGTATAAGAGTGACAGTATGCCATTTGTTGTCTATGGTATGGGTAACCTGACAATGGATAATGTGGCTTGCAGGGGCCAATCCTGGCCAACAACAACAACCTAATACCTCGTACACACGAGTGGACTTTCCAGCAGACTTGGTCCGAGGGTCTTTACGCCGGACTTTCCGGCAGACTACCTGCACGGACGGACTTGCCTACACACGACCGGACTTTCCGGCAGGCTAAGTCCGCCCGTCTTTCCGACGGACTTTCGCCGGAGTTACGGCGGACTTTCAGAATGAACAGACTTGCCCACACACGGACAAGTCCGTTCATTTTGAACGTGACTCGGGTACGACGGGACTAGAAAAGGAAGTCAATCTCGCCGCTTTTATCGGCGAGATTGACACCTTGCGAGCCCCGTCGCGGGTCATACCAGGCCTTTAAGTCTGGTATGGTTTATAAAGGGAACCCCCTATGCCGAAAAAAACGGCGTGGGGTCCCCCCTAAAATCTATACCAGACCCCGATCCGAGCACGCAGCCCAGCCGGTCAGGAAAGGGGGTGGGGACGAGCGAGCGCGCCCCCCCCTGAACCGTACCAGGCCGCATGCCCTCAACATGGGGGGTGGGTGCTTTGGGGGAGGGGGGGCGCCCTGTGGGGACCCCCTCCCCCAAAGCACCTTGTCCCCATGTTGATGAGGACAAGGGCCTCTTCCCGACAACCCTGGCCGTTGGTTGTCGGGGTCTGCAGGCGGGGGGCTTATCGGAATCCGGGAGCCCCCTATAATAAGAGGGCCCCCAGATCCCGGCCCCCCACCCTATGTGAACGAGTATGGGGTACATATTACCCCTACCCATTTACCTAGGGAAAAAGTGTCAATAATAAAACACACTACACAGGTTTTTAAAATAAATTTATTAAACAGCTCCGGGGGGGGGGGGGGGGTTGGGGGGTGTCTCCCTCCGGCTTCGGGGATCCCTCCGGTTCCTCTTCTCCCGGTGTCCGGTTGGTTCTTCCCCGCTCTCTCTGGCCTCTTCTCCCGGGGTTCCAGTTCTTCTGCCGGCTCCTCTGCTGTCTTCATGCCGCTCTTTTGCCAGCGCAGGCCCGGACTTCTGGCTTCTTCCCTTCTCCAGATGTTGACACGACGGTCTCTCCGGCTGGACTGCTCTCTTAGCGCTCCGCTGTGACTTATATAGGCGGAGACCCCGCCCCCTTATGCCGTCACAGTCCCTGGGCATGCTGGGACTGTGACGTTTTAGGGGCGTGGTCACCGGGTGATGTTGACCATGCCCCCTAAAACGACACAGTCCCCAGTATGTGCAGGGAGTGTGACGGCATAAGAGGGCGGGATCTCTGCTTATATAAGTCACAGCAGAGCGCTCAGAGAGCAGTCCAGCCAGAGAGACCGTCGTGTCAACATCTGGAGAAGAGAAGAGGGAAGAAGACAAGAAGCCAGAAGTCCGGGCCTCCGCTGACAAAAGAGCGGCATGAAGACAGCGGAGGAGCCGGCAGAAGAACTGGAACACCGGGAAAAGAGGCCAGAGAGAGCAGGGAAGAACCAACCGGACGCCGGGAGAAGAGGAACCAGAGGGACCCCCAAGCCGGAGGAAGACCCCCCCCCGGAGCTGTTTAATAAATTATTTTAAAAACCTGTGTAGTGTGTTTTATTATTGACACTTTTTCCCTAGGTGAATGGGTAGGGGTACCATGTACCCCATACTCATTCACATAGGGTGGGGGGCCTGGATCTGGGGGCCCTCTTATTATAGGGGGCTCCCGGATTCCGATAAGCCCCATGCCGACAGACCCCGACAACCAACGGCCTGGCTTGTCGGGGAAGAGGCCCTTGTCCTCATCAACATGGGGACAATGTGCTTTGGGGTGGGGGGGCCCCGCAGGGCGCCCCCCTCCCCCAAAGCACCCACCCCCCATGTTGAGGGCATGCAGCCTGGTACCGTTCAGGAGGGGGGGCCCGCTCGCTCGTGCCCGCTCGCTCGTCCCCACCCCCTTTCCTGACCAGCCGGGCTGCGTGCTCGGATCGGGGTCTCGGGGTCTGGTATGGATCCTAGGGGGGACCCCACGCCGTTTTTTCCCTTTAGAATCCATACCAGACCTAAGGGCCTGGTATGCCCCGCGCTGGCCGCAATAGGAAAATTTGTTTTTCCTATTGCAGCGAGCGCGAGATGCAATACCCTGCCCTTGCGTCGTATCTGGTCCGTTGGACCAGCATACAGACGAGCGGGCTTTCCGTCGGACCAGCATACAGACGAACGGACTTTCTGTCAGGAACTGAGTCCGACGGAAAGATTTAAAACATGTTTCAAATCTAGGTCCGGCGGACCAAGTATGCCAGAAAGTCCGCTCGTGTGTACGTGGCATAAGGCTAACCTTCAGGAGGCCAAGAGACCCTTGGCTGCCCAGATGGTGGAACTGAAGGATTCTGTTGATACTCAGTTGCAGTGGCGGCCATTAGGGGCGCATGGGCGCTGCCCCCCATCCATGTGTCTGACCCCCTGATCTACATACAGGGTGCCAGACTATGTATTCCAATGGGGGGAGGGGGGTTTGAAGCACGTGATTAGAGCCAGAGGCTCCAAAGAAGGGTGGCCTCCCAGTTGTGTGACAATTTTCACACTAAATATCCTCCACGCCAACTATTAAGTGGATCGTGAGACCTGTTTCCCGATTGGCCAAAACGTCAGCCGATCCTATCGGATGCCTAGCATCTAGGAGGAGGAGACGCATGGCGGAAGCCCGCCGTGCTGAAGGAGAGGACACCGCAGCTGCTGCCCGCAGCCCACCACCTAGATGGGGTCTGCCGTACTAGAGGAGAGGATACCGGAGCCGCAGCTCGCCACCTAGATAGGGTCCGCTGCCGCCGAGCTGCCTGGGGGGGGGGTGGTTATTTCACCCCCCCCCCCTCCAACTGCTCGGTTGGCAGCTTTGGCCCAAGTAGCAGACAGAGATGAGTTAAATGCAACTGAAATAGCACAGCAACTCATTAGCTGCTTTGGCTCAAGTAGTGTAAGAATCATTTTGCCCAGAAAAAAAACTAGATTGTGCGACATCTTCTTTAACCCTTTCGCTGCCAGGTCCATATGTCGTACGCACCTGACAGCAGGGGGGGGGGGGGGGTTGAAACACAATCCAATCGGGCTGCAGCCACTGGAATTGTGTGTAAAATTGACAGGCAGACTGCTGTCTGTCAGGTGAAAGCATTTGGGTGGTAGCACTACTGCCTGACTGCTCACACACACACCCCCAGTACCGCCTCTGCAGGCCCAAGAGCTCCGTGGCGGGTGGCGGCGGCTGGAAGGGAAGGAGAAGAGCGCACACACATCCGCTCTCTTCCCCTTCTTGCTATGACCCGGAAAGCAACGCCTGTGATGTTACTTCGGGATCAAGCTCTCGGTGTCCCCGGCTAGCTTAGCCAGGAAAGGATGTTTTGCAATGTGATCTGCATTGCAAAACATTCAGTGGAGCCCAGAGGAGACATGCAGGATCTTTTAGACCCTGCTTGTCCCATTAAAGAAAACCTGTCACCTAAAAATCATCACATAGGGGGCTTTTTTGTCCCCTAATAAAAAATTTAAAAAAAGTTAAGCAAAAAACATTTTTTTTTCTTTTTTTGCAAAAAAAAAAAAAAAAAAAAAAAAAAAAAAAAAAAAGTTACACCCAAGCACATAAAACCACCCCCCTCCCCCGACACACATATGAACTTAAAGTGTAAGTTCACCTTTACAGAAAAATCTGTAAGGTCATCTTACACAGGACCCCCTCATCACACACCCCCCCCCCCGGTCCCGCTGACCTGGACCGCAGCAATCTCCCGTTCTAAGCTCAGCTATATCCGCGTCAGGAGTCCGGGGCTTAGAAATCCCCTCGGCACCTACATATCTTCTCCATAGCTGACAGGTTGGGCTATGCAGCTACTGATTGGTCGTCGCTGACCAATTAGAATGCTCTGAAACATCCCTCTTGACGAGGTAAGTTTTTGACATTCAGTTCAGAGAATTTCTAAGCCCCGGACTCCTGACACAGATATACCAGGGCTTAGAACGGGAGATTGCCGCGGTCCAAGGCAGCGGGACTGGGGGGGGGGGGGGGGCAGGGAGGGGGTCCTGTGTAAGTTTACCTTACAGATTTTTCTGTAAAGGTGAACTTACCCTTTAAAACGCATTCGTTGGGGGCGCCTATGCATGAAAATGTTGATTGCAATACACGTTACACATCACTGCGCATGCCAGAGAGAGCAATAGTTATCACACAAGACCTCCTCTATAACACTAAACTGATGACCTATAGGGTGCTTTTGAAGCGTCGTCTATAGAAAATATAGGGTACTGAAGTTTGTCGCCATTTCACGGGCGCATGCAAATTTAAGGTTGGACATGTTGGGTATTTATTTACTCGGTGCAACCTTATATTTTACCAAACATGTGGGTAGTTTATTGCGTTTTTGTTTGCCCTAAAATTCACTGTGTGTTTTTTATAGACATTTTGCGTGTGACATAAAAAATTGGAACAAAACTACCACTACTTTATTCTCTAAAGTGTCTGCTTTCAAAAAATATATAACGTTTGGGGGTTTTAGTCTTCAGGCCGAAAGTTATTTTTTAATTATTTTTTAAACATGTGTGCAAAAAACTCAAAAACGGCTCTGGCAGCGAAAAGGTTAACACCCCAAGGACAGGTGTTGAAAATAGGCGATTGGGTCCTGTTTTTAGTCACTTCTCACCCACATATTATTGCCACTCAAAATTGTTAAAATATGGAACGGATTGAGGTGTAAACACTACAGAATTAGTTTAACCTTGTTTTCCAGCAAGTCTAACTGGCATTAGCACTTTGCAACAGCCTCCATTCGCTTCTATAGAAAAGCACCACAAGGGCGCTGTGAACTAAAGGTGCGCTGAGAACTAGGGGTGTGCATCTTCACTGGTCCCACAATTCGATTTGATTACAATTATCCTGTCAACGATTTGATTCAGGGGTGCATCAAGATTAATACCCATGGTTTTTATCCAAAAATTGAAGCAGTCAGAAGAATTAATTTTTTTTTATTTTCACTGCTCTTAGCGTAATATCCTATGGGGGGGGGGGGGGGGGGGCAATTCTAATAACCATCCAAGAGGGCTATAAGTTATTCACTTTCAGTTCATTACAGAGAACAAAGGGGCATTCTTTACATCTAGAGGAAAAACAAAAAGGCTTCTTTGCCATAAGAGCTGTGAAAATGTGGAATAGACTGACTGCTCTGTAGATTGTTTTAACAAAGACCTGAAATGCACGAAATACAAGTGATAGTGACAGAGGGAGGGATGGAGGGATGATGGGATCAGTGGCAGAGGGTTGGTGGGGTGGATGGGACCAGGGGCAGAGCGATGGTGGGGTGGATGGGACCAGGGGCAGAGCGATGGTGGGGTGGATGGGACCAGGGGCAGAGCGATGGTGGGGTGGATGGGACCAGGGGCAGAGCGATGGTGGGGTGGATGGGACCAGGGGCAGAGCGATGGTGGGGTGGATGGGACCAGGGGCAGAGCGATGGTGGGGTGGATGGGACCAGGGGCAGAGCGATGGTGGGGTGGATGGGACCAGGGGCAGAGCGATGGTGGGGTGGATGGGACCAGGGGCAGAGCGATGGTGGGGTGGATGGGACCAGGGGCAGAGCGATGGTGGGGTGGATGGGACCAGGGGCAGAGCGATGGTGGGGTGGATGGGACCAGGGGCAGAGCGATGGTGGGGTGGATGGGACCAGGGGCAGAGCGATGGTGGGGTGGATGGGACCAGGGGCAGAGCGATGGTGGGGTGGATGGGACCAGGGGCAGAGCAATGGTGGGGTGGATGGGACCAGGGGCAGAGCAATGGTGGGGTGGATGGGGGCAGGGGCAGAGCAATGGTGGGATGGATGGGGGCAGGGGCAGAGCAATGGTGGGATGGATGGATGGGGGCAGAGCAATGGTGGGATGGATGGATGGGGGCAGAGGAATGGTGGGATGGATGGATGGGGGCAGAGGAATGGTGGGATGGATGGGGGCAGAGGAATGGTGGGATGGATGGGGGCAGAGGAATGGTGGGATGGATGGGGGCAGAGGAATGGTGGGATGGATGGGGGCAGAGGAATGGTGGGATGGATGGGGGCAGAGGAATGGTGGGATGGATGGGGGCAGAGGAATGGTGGGATGGATGGGGGCAGAGGAATGGTGGGATGGATGGGGGCAGAGGAATGGTGGGATGGATGGGGGCAGAGGAATGGTGGGATGGATGGGGGCAGAGGAATGGTGGGATGGATGGGGGCAGAGGAATGGTGGGATGGATGGGGGCAGAGGAATGGTGGGATGGATGGGGGCAGAGGAATGGTGGGATGGATGGGGGCAGAGGAATGGTGGGATGGATGGGGGCAGAGGAATGGTGGGATGGATGGGGGCAGAGGAATGGTGGGATGGATGGGGGCAGAGGAATGGTGGGATGGATGGGGGCAGAGGAATGGTGGGATGGATGGGGGCAGAGGAATGGTGGGATGGATGGGGGCAGAGGAATGGTGGGATGGATGGGGGCAGAGGAATGGTGGGATGGATGGGGGCAGAGGAATGGTGGGATGGATGGGGGCAGAGGAATGGTGGGATGGATGGGGGCAGAGGAATGGTGGGATGGATGGGGGCAGAGGAATGGTGGGATGGATGGGGGCAGAGGAATGGTGGGATGGATGGGGGCAGAGGAATGGTGGGATGGATGGGGGCAGAGGAATGGTGGGATGGATGGGGGCAGAGGAATGGTGGGATGGATGGGGGCAGAGGAATGGTGGGATGGATGGGGGCAGAGGAATGGTGGGATGGATGGGGGCAGAGGAATGGTGGGATGGATGGGGGCAGAGGAATGGTGGGATGGATGGGGGCAGAGGAATGGTGGGATGGATGGGGGCAGAGGAATGGTGGGATGGATGGGGGCAGAGGAATGGTGGGATGGATGGGGGCAGAGGAATGGTGGGATGGATGGGGGCAGAGGAATGGTGGGATGGATGGGGGCAGAGGAATGGTGGGATGGATGGGGGCAGAGGAATGGTGGGATGGATGGGGGCAGAGGAATGGTGGGATGGATGGGGGCAGAGGAATGGTGGGATGGATGGGGGCAGAGGAATGGTGGGATGGATGGGGGCAGAGGAATGGTGGGATGGATGGGGGCAGAGGAATGGTGGGATGGATGGGGGCAGAGAAATGGTGGGATGGATGGGACCAGGGGCGGTGGGATGGATGGGACCAGGGGCGGTGGGATGGATGGGACCAGGGGCGGTGGGATGGATGGGACCAGGGGCGGTGGGATGGATGGGACCAGGGGCGGTGGGATGGATGGGACCAGGGGCGGTGGGATGGATGGGACCAGGGGCGGTGGGATGGATGGGACCAGGGGCAGAGGAATGGTGGGATGGATGGGGGCAGAGGAATGGTGGGATGGATGGGGGCAGAGGAA
This sequence comes from Lithobates septentrionalis, assembly GCA_037952835.1. Taxonomy (NCBI): domain Eukaryota; kingdom Metazoa; phylum Chordata; class Amphibia; order Anura; family Ranidae; genus Lithobates; species Lithobates septentrionalis. Next base: position 1,665,849 of record JBBDGP010000244.1, read on the forward strand.
TGGTGGGATGGATGGGATCAGGGGATTCAACAACACATTACATCACTTCCGAATTTTTATTCTGTCGTATGAGAATTTGTGACTTTAGTAAACTATTCATGTCCGATATGCGACTAGCATGCAAAAAAAAAAAAGGACGATCATTCGTCCGATAATCTCATCGTGTGTACTAGGCATCAGGCTCGGTTCACACTGGTGCGATGCAGGTAATCCTGCGGTTCCTGTGTTTCTGAAACACTAACATCTGTGATCCGTTGCACATGTCTACGTAAATTTTTTTTTTTTTAAAGGGACAATGTAAAAAAAAAAAAAATAAATAAAAAAAAAAAAAAAAAGTTTTAATAAAATAAATAAGAAAAATAAATCAATTTTAAAGCGCCCATGTGTTCGCGCAACAAAGAAACTACATACGTAAGTCACGCCTGCAAATGTAAACAGTGTTCAAATCACACGTGAGGTATCACCGCTGCGAAAATACCACGACATAAAATATTGCAAGGGTCACCATTTTATTCTCTAGGGTCTCTGCTAAAAAAATATATATAATGTTTGGGGGTTCTAAATACCGTATTTATCGGCGTATAACACGCACCGGCGTATAACACGCACCCCAATTTAGGAGGGAATTTTTAGGGAAAAAAAAAACTTTTAGGAGGGAAGTTGAATGGAAAAAAACTTACATTTAAATGCCCATCAGTGCAGCCTTGCCCCAGTGCAGCCTTGTCAGTGCAGCCTTGTCAGTGCAGCCTTGTCAGTGCAGCCTTCCCCAGTGTCCATTGCAGCCTTGCCCCAGTGCAGCCTTGCAGCTCGCAGTTTGATCCCCTGCGATCCTGAGCTTCAAAATCGCCGACCGCGATTTGAAAATGGCGCCGCCGGCGCCGAAATACACAGAGCCGGTCCTCGGCTCTTCTCGGCGGCTCTCGTTCACTTTCGGCTCCACTCGTAGTCCCGCCCGGGATGGGCGTGACTGTGAGCGGAGCTATCCGAACCTAGCCGAGTAAACTCGGCTAGGTTCGGGCGGCGCTTGAGTGATTTTGAACATCTGTCAGCTCAGGATCGCAGGGGATCGGCGTACAACACGCACCTGCGATTTTCCCCTGATTTTAGGGGGAAAAAAGTGCGTGTTATACGCCGATAAATAAGATAATTTTCTAGCAAAAAATACTGATTTTAACTTGTAAGCAACAAATGTCAGAAATAGGCTTAGGCTTGAAAGGGTTAAAGCAAAAATAAAAAAAGTTTGTCTGACCAAATTTATCATAAGAAAATATTTTAACTGGCCAGCATAAACATAGAATGTGTTGCAGAGTTGTCCCTAGGTTCATTAAAACAGAAACGCAAGCAAACAACTAAACACACAGCATCTCATATTTCTTGCTGCTCACAGGTCATATTTTGCTATTACAAAGAAACATTGTTGATCTATTCTTACACCAACACCTGTTTAAATTAAAACAAAATAATACATGTGTGCAAGTCTACTCCAGAAATAAAAGAGTGCACGCATAATTACTGCATACTCTTTACGATCAGAATATCAGATGAAAAATCCCGCTTTCAAAGCCATCCTATGATAATCTGATCGTTAGTAACACAGCACTAAAATGTTTCTCGTATGACATCAGAATGTATAATTTTCCTTTAATCAGAACAGTTTTCAGAAAATACGATGCAAATACATCACTTCCAAATTTTTATTCTGTCGTATGTGAATTTTTGTAACCTCTTCATTTTCGATATGGAGACAAGTATGCAAAAAAAAAAAAAAAAAAAAAAAATGGACGATCATTAGTCCAATAATCTCATCGTGTGTACCAGGCATTAGGGACAGGTAACACAGGTGTGTTGTGGTAGCACACTGTAAAACACACACATTTTACTGCACAACAACGAATGTGCCGCATTTTGTAATGCACCACAGCACCCAGATGTGAACGATCCATGCGTTTAAATAAAACAAGCCGTGTAATCATTTTAGGTGTTACGTCCTATTCAACATGAATGAGCTGCTTAACTGCACCCGTGTGAACAGGCCCCTAATAGACGAGCAGCATGCGTTACACTTTCAGCTAATGTACCCTTCAGATGCGCTCACACTTATTTGTATGGAGCACATAAAGCAGAGCTCAAACTGACCTTAATCATCTCACTATTTTAAATAAATATCCTAAAAGGTTGTTGTAAATGTACCATAGTGGGAAGTAATGATGTTTGCCAGTATTTCTCATCATGCTGCAAATTATAAACAGAACATTAGTAGAGGATTGCACTCACATGCCAGGAGCTTTTGGGAAAGTATGTGATTGCCTGTAGATCACCAGCACCTGCTCTCCATACCCCATGGAAGATACAGCAGGCAACTTCCTGGTGTGACATCACCAAGGAGGAGGTAAGTAGTGCAGGACCTGACTGCTTTTTTTTTTTTAACTCTTCATCTGCCTAATTGCAGAAAGTCTCCTATACTACTTACCTACAGTACAAGGAGGGTTTGAGGCTGTGGCACAGCGAGACAAGTCATAATAAGCCCTATCGTCAGATGTTATGTACACTCTGCACTAGTAAAATATCCTACCCTACTGGAATGATAGCCCAGACAGCTGCCCCTTGTATTGCATTATTTAGATTGCCCTGAAAAAAAAAAAAAAAAAAGGGAGGGGGAAAAAACGCATCAAAGACGCAGCAAAAACGTGCATGCAGAAACGCATCCGGACTGTGTTTTTGTGCTGTGAACTGGCCCTGAAGCTACACCTGCATGGGCATTTTGTCAAAGTGCAAACAGCAGCGGGAGGAATCCACTGATTTCTGCTGCTATTTAGCCTAGGTTCACATTGCTGCGGATTAGAAATTGGGCAAGTTCAGCTGAACTCGCAAGATTTCAACTCAGCAATGCAGTCCGACTTCGGGGGCCGATTTGACAGACATCTGTGTGGGTTCCTTCACTATTGTCTGTACAAATCGCTAAGGATGAGCTCAGGTGTGTTCGCACAGCCCACGTGCAGAGCCCGCCAGGAAGTCGGCACTGCGCTGATCACAAGCAGTGAGACATTTCCCGATCTCTGCAGCCGCACATCAAGACAATGTCTCACTGCTTGTGATCAGCGCAGCGCTGACTTCCTGGCGGGCTCTGCGAACACGCCAGAGCTCATCCTTACAAATCACCTCCCGAAGTCCCCAAAAGTAGTACAGGAACTACTCTTGAGAATCGTGCGGCACCGCACCGATTCGAACGGTGCCATTGTCGGCAATAGCCGCTGATTGGGCATGGGATTTGACCAATGTGAACCTAGGCTTACTGATGGGTTTGGGCGTGTTTGGATCAAACCTGCCAGGAAGCCGTCACTGCACACTTCCAATCATAGGCAGTGAAGCATTTCCTGACCGGCAGCTGCACATACACACGCTGCCTATGATTGGCAGTGTGCAGTGCCAGCTTCCTGGCGGGTTCGATCCAAACAGGCCTGAGCCCATCGCTACTGCTGGTTTTGACAGGTGTGAGCAACTAGCTGCACTTTGCGTGTGTCCATTAGTTAACACTGTAGGTAATTAAGGGTGAGCTCATGCGTGTTCGCAACCCGCACGTGCAGAGCCCACCAGGAAGTCGGCACTGCACAGCGCTAATCACAGGCAGTGAGACATTTCTCGATCTCTGCAGCCGTGGATCGGAAAAATGTCTCACTGCCTGCGATTAGCGCTGTGCAGTGCCGACTTCCTGGTGGGCTCTGCACGTGCGGGTTGCAAACACGCCTGAGCTCATCCTTATAGGTAATCACTGGCTATGCAAACAGTCTAAAATAGGTGTGGCCATCAAACTGTCATTTAAGTTTAAATGCTCCATTGCCACAGCTAGCCATTCACACCTGTCATAAAATTAAGTAGATTCATGCTGCTACCATTCACACCGTAGGAAAACACCTGTGTGAATGCAGCTTAAAGCCCCATACACACAAATCGAAAATTGAACGAAAAATACCACTTTTGAATCAATCGCATGATCAAATGGATCATTAGTACAGATCTTTTGAGAGCAGATCATGATAGCTCATCTGATATGAAAAAAAATTCATACAATGCCAGATCACATGATTTTTGTTTAATCAGTACAGTTGCCGTTCGAAAATGCAATGCAAACACAGTACAACACATGACATCACTTCCGATTTTTTATTCTGTCGTACGAGAATTTTCGTGACATTAGTAAACTCTTCATGTCCGATATGCGACTAGCATGCAAAAAAAATAATCTCATTGTGTGCACTAGGCATTAGGCTCGGTTCACACTGGTGCAATGCGTGAAATCCTGCAGTTCCAGTGTGGTTTTACACATCGCACCTGAATCGCAGGAGGTTCACACTGACATCTGCGAACCGCTGCACATGTCAATGTAAAGTTAATGACACCTCCAAATCGGTTTGCAGATCGCAGTGTAAACGGAAATGGTACAGGAATTGAATTGCATGGGTGTTAACAACCATGCGATCCAATTCCAGTGTAGACCAAAAAAAGGGTCATCATTTTGGTGAGAATGCGATGCAATTTCAGACATACAGTTTGTATGGTTGAATTTGCATCGCACAGACATCGCATGGGATGTGCAATGCGGCGCAAATCGCACGCATTGTCTGGCATCACACTAGTGTGAACCCAGCCTTACAGTCATTCAGGAGGTGATACCACTGTCTCCAGGTTTTTTTTTCTTTCCTAGTGGGGATTTTACATTGAACTACTGCACTGAAACAGCCACGTTTTGCATGAGGTATATAATACACACCCCATTCCATGAAGTTTATAAACCCACATAATACACCATACACACCTCTCTTTTCCACAGTAATATATATACTCCCCCTTCCCCTGCAGTTCCCTGCACATCCCTCTCCCACAGTCATATATACACCCTATAAAATACACACACTTCCCTACACCCTCCTCCCCGACCTCCATCCTCACCTCTCACCAGCACGGCTCCGCGCTAGTGCTGCTGGGGAGTCTGTTGTACGTTCCCACCCCCTGATTGGTTGACTGCACACACAGAGGGCGGGACCATGCGGGACTTGCTGACAGTCACTGGGTGAGCGATACACATGACATGAACGGTGCTGATACGCGGAGATAAATCCTGAGACGCTGCTCATTCGCTACTGGTAATCTGCACGGCTACTCACATTGCAGTTACCCCCCCCCCCCCGCGTGACACTGTCGTGTGCTTCCTTCTTTACCTTGCTATATACCTGTGTCTATATATTGGTTTACAGCTACTCTGAGGTTTTTTGGGTTTTTTTTGTTGGGATAAACACTCTTGTCTCGGATTTTTTCTTAATGTGTACCTGCTTTGTTTAGGCATCTTTCCTTGTTGCATACTCAAGGGAATACATCAAAGGGTCAAAAGTTTATATATATATATATATATATATATATATATATATATATATATATATATATATATATATATATATATATTAATTACATACATAGTTACATAGTAAGTGAGGTTGAAAAAAGACACAAGTCCAACCTATGTGTGATTATATATTGATCTTGCGCGGTTTCTGAAAAAAGCACAGAAATACTAAGGCAACAAATGCACCATAAATAAAATGCCAATGCAAAATGTTAAAGTGATAAGGTCACCACAAAGAGATGTAGATATAAAAAGTGCATAACATGTATAAATGGCCAAGGCTGTTATTATTCAAATAATGTGCCAAAAACAAACTGATTCAAAAGCGATCCACTGTAAAGTGATTAAAGTGCAACAATATTAAGGTGAATAAATATAATGTCTCCACAATAGTGCATATATAAAAAAAATGTCCAAAATATGTGGCAAATCCTTAGAGGGAGAATAGGTGAATGCGTGGATATAACCAAGACAAGACCACCGATTGGCGTCCTGTTAAACGGCGTTCTCAGCGCCTTCTCACATCACTTCCGGTGTGCAGCCAGCTCCCTGCAGCTGACTGTGGGAGCTGACTGCACATCGGAAGTGGATACACAGTGGATAGCTTTTGAATCAGTTTGTGTTTGGCACATTATTTGAAAAAAATTTTTTTTCGCACAGCCTTGGCCATTTATACATGTTATGCACTTTTTATATCTACATCTCCTTGTGGTGACCTTATCACTTTGCACTTTAATATTTTGCATAACAGGGGTTTGATCGGCTAATTATCTGCAAATTGTGCCACATCCTAAATTCAAAATTTGAGACAGAGAAAAATTGCTGCCCATCAGTACCGTTTCCCCTGGAATACATATGTAGTTTTTTTCTTCTTCCACAAGAGGCACAATTTATGTGCTTTAACATTTCCTGTATTAGCCCTACACTGTGATCTGTGTTTCCGCCCGGCACACAAAGCCGCCTGAGCGATCTCAGCTCATGGCGGCGCTGTGTGAGGTACAGTGTTATTCACACTGTCCTCCATCTTGCGACCCCAGCGGACATGCGCAGTCCGTTGGGGAAGCTAGACGTGCCGGCGGGTGTAGTAGGCGTGGCCACGCCTCTCGACGTCTGCGCACGCATGCGCTGTGGAGGCCTGGCGGCGCTCGCTCCACCCGGGGGGCCAGTCAGAGCGCGTCCGTCCCTCCTCCACCACCCACGATCAGCTGTTGTCTTTTTTCTATCAACAGCTGATTGGTGGGGAGGGCTTTATGTACTCAGCCTTGGCTCACACCAGGCATCATCTGCCTGGAGCAGGACGCTGTCGGTGTGAGCTGCTGTTACAAAATTGTAAGTAATCCAAACATACTTATTGACTGAGACTCTATTACTGAATATCACCAGCCACCAATCTGAACTGATACCTGCACCTCTATACATTTCTTTCTCTTCCCTACTGCTTTCTCCTTGGTTTTCCTTTCCTGTTTTTCCTTCCCTCTTTTTCTTTTTTGTTTTTTTCCCTCCTTCCCTCTTTTTTCCCCTTCTTACCCCTTCCTTCCCCCCCCCCTCTCTTTTCCCTCTTTCCTCTCCCCTTTTTCTTTCTCCCCCCTTTTTCCCCCTTCCCTCTCCCCGCGCCTTCCCCCTCCCCTTTCCCCCCCCCCTTTTCTCCCCCCCCGCCCTTTCTCTTTCCCTTCTCCCCTCCCCCCCCCCCTCCCCTTCCCTTTTCATTGCTTTCGTTTTCTCTCTGTCCCCTTCCCCCTTTTTGTTCATCACTTTCCCCCCCCCCCTTTTTTTCCCCTCATCCTTCTTTCTTCTCTCCTTCTCTTTTTCCCCCCCCCCTTTTTTCCTCTCACTCCCCCCCCCCCTTCTTTTAGAAATACACAATTAGGGCTTTGATATATCCCCTCTTTCTCTGCATGTCGACCCTCCAGATTTGGGCTTCACCGGATCTAGTTCCATCACCAGCTGCTGATCCTTATACTGTAGGCTGACCAGGTAGGATACATTTTAGGACTTCCTACCCAATATCCCAGCCACTTATATGTTTTACCTACATGTACTTATCTATATATTTTCATAATCTACAGGATCCGCATTTGGCCTCAGTGTGATCTCAGATCCAAACTCTTATACGCCCTTGATTAATGGGCCTTTATTCCTATTGAAAGGAAGTAAAACTACCCCATATTTGTCTACCTATTTACCTCTACCTCGATGGAGGCTATATAAATACTTTGGAGACACTCCATCAAAGCTTTATACACCATGCTCAGGGGACGCGTCTGATGGGCAGTATGTGTCAACATGTTTGTCTTCTTTTAAACCTCTTGGAATGCATAACCAATAACTATAGATACCAATGTAAGTGTAAACGAAGAAATGTATATTTATGTATTTCTACGCTCTTTGGTTTGATTTTTACGCATATTTACTATATATATGTTGTATATGCCATTTCCTACACAGAAATCTCTGTTTAAAGCTTACAATCACCCCTGAAGAAGGAGGCAAAAAGCAACTCCGAAACGCGTCGGGTACAAGCGTATTGGTATCACTAGTTTTATATCTATAGATCTGCATTCCCTGTTTTTACTTATGTCACTTGTTTGATATTTACTTGAGAAACTTTTTTGTAATGAATAAACTGGCGTTTTACTCTACATACTCTCCTAAATATTCCTTTATATGTGCCTTAAAAGTCCACTAGGGGAATTTTCTCTGTCTCAAATTTTAATATTTTGCATTGGCATTTTATCTATAGTGCATTTGTTACCTTAGTATTTCTGTGTTTTTTTGCAGAAACCGCACGAGATCAATATATATATATATATATACAGTGTGAACGGAAAGCATTCAGACCCCCTTAAATTTTTCACTCTTTGTTATATTGCAGCCATTTGCTAAAATCATTTAAGTTCATTTTTTTCCTCATTAATGTACACACAGCACTAGAGGTCGACCGATATATCGGCCGGCCGATATTTGGTGTTTTTTTCTTAATCGGCATTGGCCGATTGTGCTGATAAAAAAGGCCCATATAACTCAGCGCGACTTGTAAATGACTTCTGAAGTCAATACAAGTTGCCTGTAGTCTTCTCTGAAGCGACTTCTCCCCCTCTCTGGGCAGCCTGCCAAATCTGATAAAAAGAACCTGCATTGATACAATGTTTACACTTCTGAATGAACTGAGTGCTGTGTGTAGAAGTTCTCAGTTTAACCATTTAAAGACTAAATCTTTTCTGACACTTGTTGCTTACAAGTAAAAATCCTGTATTTTCTGCTAGAAAATCACTTAGAACCCCCAAACATTATATATTTTTTTTTAGCAGAGACCCTAGGGAATAAAATAGCGGTTGTTGCAATATTTTATGTCACACGGTATTTGCGCAGCGGTCTTTCAAACGCAATTTAAAAAAAAAAATACACTAATAAATTTAAAAAAAACTAAGCAGTAAAGTTAGCCCATTTTTTTTCGTCCAAAAGTTTTGATTACCTGTTTTTGTGTATTTATTTTTAAGATATAGTTTTTTTTTATATATTTTTTTTAATCTAAATTCTACATACAAGTGAACTGATTGGTGGTTTGTTTTGTTTAATAAATGTTTAAGGCCCCTTTCACACGGGACGGATCCGTGTTGATCCGCCCCGTGAACATCCGCTGCTCAGCGGGGATAGCTCCGTTTTCCCCAGCTGAGCCGGCGGATGACAGGGCGGGACCCGCACACTGTGCAGGGACCACCCTGTCAGATCTCCGCTCTCCCCTATGGGGGATCAGAGGAACACAGACCGTCTGTCCGTGTTCATCCGATCCGCTCTGCAGACGGATAGAAAAATAGGATTTTCTTCCGTCTACAGAATCGGACGAGAGCGGAGCCGGATGACATCGGGTGTTAGCGGATGTACATCCGCTGACACCCGCTATCCCATAGGGATGCATGTATGTCCGTATTTCATCCGAAAACGGATGGATGAAATACGGACATACGGTCCGCATGTGTGAAAGGGGCCTAAATGTAAAAAAATTTCTGTATCACTTTAGGTTGCTTTCACACTGCAGCGGGCATGCGTTGACGGTAAAACGCTGCTAGTTTTAGCTGCGCTTTACCGTCATTTTAGCGGCGCTATTTGGCTGCTAGCGGGGAGCTTATAACCCAGCTAGCAGCCGAGGAAGGGGTTGAATGCGCCCCTGAAGCGCCGCTGCCGAAACGCTTTGCAGGCGCTTTGGCAGCGGTGCGCATTCATTTCAATGGGCAGGAGTGGTGGAGCAGCAGTATACACCGCTCCAAAGATGCTGCTTGCAGGACTTTTTTTTAACATCCTGCCAGCGCATCGCCTCAGTGTGAAAGCACTCAGGATATCACACTGAGACTGCAGGGGAGCCGTTTTACAGGCACTTTACAGGCGCTATTTTTAGCCCAAAAGCGCCTGAAAAACGCCCCAGTGTGAAAGGGGTCTAACTGTTAAATTTTATGAGATGAAGGGAAAAAAAAAAAAAAAAAAATCGGCCTAATATATCGGCCCAAAAAAATCGGCATTACATATCGGCCATCGGCCACCGAGATTTCTCGGCATCGGCATCGGCCAGATAAAAACCCATATCGGTCGACCTGTACACAGCACCCCATATTGACAGAAAAACACAGAATTGTTGACATTTTTGCAGATTTATTAAAAAAGAAAAACTGAAATATCACATGGTCCTAAGTATTCAGACCCTTTGCTCAGTATTTAGTAGAAGCACCCTTTTGATCTAATACAGCCATGAGTCTTTTTGGGAAAGATGCAACAAGTTTTTTACACCTGGATTTGGAGATCCTCTGCCATTTCTCCTTGCAGATCCTCTCCAGTTCTGTCAGGTTGGATGGTAAACGTTGGTGGACAGCCATTTTTAGGTCTCTCCAGAGATGCTCAATTGGGTTTAAGTCATGGCTCTGGCTGGGCCATTCAAGAACAGTCACGGAGTTGTTGTGAAGCCACTCCTTTGTTATTTTAGCTGTGTGCTTAGGGTCATTGTCTTGTTGGAAGGTAAACCTTCGGCCCAGTCTGAGGTCCTGAGCACTCTGGAGAAGGTTTTCATCCAGGATATCCTTGTACTTGGCCGCATTCATCTTTCCCTTGATTGCAACCAGTCATCCTGTCCCTGCAGCTGAAAAACACCCCCACAGCATGATGCTGCCACCACCATGCTTCACTGTTGGAGACTGTATTGGACAGGTGATGAGCAGTGCCTGGTTTTCTCCACACATACCGCTTAGAATAAAGGCCAAAAAGTTCTATCTTGGTCTCATCAGACCAGAGAATCTTATTTCTCACCATCTTGGAGTCCTTCAGGTGTTTTTTAGCAAACTCCATGCAGGCTTTCATGTGTCTTGCACTGAGGAGAGGCTTCCGTTGGGCCACTCTGCCATAAAGCCCTGACTGGTGGAGGGCTGCAGTGATGGTTGACTTTCTACAACTTTCTCCCATCTGCCGACTGCATCTCTGGAGCTCAGCCACAGTGATCTTTGGGTTCTTCTTTACCTCTCTCACCAAGGCTCTTCTCCCCCGAGTTTCTCAGTTTCAGTTTGGCCTGACGGCCAGCTCTAGGAAGGGTTCTGGTCATCCCAAACGTCTTCCATTTAAGGATTATGGAGGCCACTGTGATCTTAGGAACCTTAAGTGCAGCAACCTTGGCCAGATCTGTGCCTCACCACAATTCTCTCTCTGAGCTCTTCAGGCAGTTCCTTTGACCTCATGATTCTCATTTGCTCTGACATGCACTGTGAGCTGTAAGGTCTTATATAGACGTGTGTGTGGCTTTCCTAATCAAGTCCAATCAGTATAATCAAACACAGCTGGACTCAAATGAAGGTGTAGAACCATCTCAAGGATGATCAGAAGAAATGGACAGCACCTGAGTTAAAGCGGTTGTATACCCGCAAAAAAAATTTTTCTACCCCTGTAAAGCAAAAGGCATATTGAGCTAGTATGCACCGCATACTAGCTCATTATGAAATACTTACCTTAGAACGAGGCATCGGTATCTTACCTGGTCCACGCCGAGGGAGCTGTCATGTTGCCTCGGCGTGTCTTCCGGGTATTGCGGTTCCAGCGCTGTGAGTGGCAGAAACCGCGATGTCGTCACTCCCGCGCATGCGCGCAGGAGATTTCTTACTCGGCAGGGTCCGGCAGTTGCCGGCCTTCAGCCGAGAATCCCCTGTGCAAATGCGCCGCTGCAGTCAGCGGCTCATAGCAAGGGGAATATCTCCTAAACCGTAAAGGTTAAGGAGATATTTTTTTTTACCTACAGGTAAGCCTTATTATAGGCTTACCTGTAGGTAAAAGTAAAAAAAATGACTATACAACCACTTTAAATATATGAGTGTCACAGGAGAGGGTCTGAATAATTAGGACCATGTGAAAAAAAAATAACTTAAATGATTTTAGCAAATGGCTGCAATATAACAAAGAGTGAAAAATTTAAGGGGGTCTGAATACTTTCCGTCCCCAGTGTGTGTGTATATATTGTAGCAGAGCGTCCCAGAGAGAGCCAGGAAAAGTCCTGTTCGGGGTTTATACATCTCCCAGGCTCCTCTCATACACGTTCAGGGATCTCTGATCCATGGTCCGGTTCAGGTCTTGGTCCTCTCCCCCAGGCTAATTTAAGCTCACCTGAGCAGACAGCCTTGGCTCTTGGCCTGGGATACTCAGAGAACTTCTGTGTAAGAGTGCAAAAAGGTATGTGGAAGCTGACAAGCTGTAGGCTTGCTCAGCTTAGTAGTTAGGATCTGTAAATATTGTTTAGTTAGTGCCGAGACACGGCTAGGTTTTGTTTTGGCTATTTTTTTGTTCCTATTTGTTTCTTTTTGGAACACTGTACAGCACCTGTAAATAGACTTGTATATATCACAAATAAACACTGCACTGTTTGTCACTATTCCACTGGACTTGGTATCTGTGCCTGAAAGACTGCTCATCCCAGGGAGCTTTGTACCTTCTACCTGTCCCCCAGGTTACATATGGTGGAGAATGCGGGCAGCTGTAGTAAGTTACTACTTAAAAGGCCAGTACCTAGAGTGACTAAACATGGAGGAAATCCTAAAACAATTGGTGATATCCAATGCTGCACAGCAACAATCCAATGCTGCACAGCAACAAGCAAACGCTGCACTGCATCAAGCAAACGCTACACAGCAGCAAACAAACGCTATCGCACAGGAGCAAACCAAGGCGCTGTGCCAACAGATTGGTGCTGTACAGGAGCTATCGCAGAGGCTGTTTGAACAGCTAGCCACTGATGCAAAAGAGGATAGGAAAACCCTGGCTGCGGTTGTAGAGACGCTTGCACAGTGGTCACCTGCTAAAGTTAATGTTGTTGGAGACAAGCCCTCAGCCATCCATGTGGGTCGTTTTCTTTCCAAGATGACTGCAGATGATGATCCAGAGGCCTTTCTCTTAACCTTTGAACGGACCGCTGAGAGGGAAGGTTGGCCCAAAACCCAGTGGGCAGGACTGGTCGCCCCCTTGCTGTCTGGAGAATCGCAGAAGGCCTACTATGATTTGGAGTCAGCAGAAGTAGGAGACTATGAAAAGGTCAAGCGGGAAATCCTGGCGCGACTTGGTGTCACCTTGGCAGTTCGAGCACAGCGGGTCCACAGCTGGTTCTTCCAAGACGAGAGGCCCCCAAGATCGCAGATGTTCGACCTAATTCACTTGGTGAGGAAATGGCTACAGCCGGAGTCCCTGTCTGGGCCACAAATAGTGGAGCGTGTGGTCATGGACCAGTTCCTGAGGTCACTACCAGTTCCCCTGCAGAAGTGGGTGAGTCAAGGAGACCCCAACTCGGCGGACAACCTCGTGGAACTTGTTGAAAGGTACTTTGCTGCAGAGAACCTGGTCACCACCCCTACAGCCGCACGGACTTTCCGCCCAAAGCCACGGTCTCCCCAGGCAACCGGTAAGACTGTTCCAGGGGAAGTGGGTGGTAAGCATGGCAAGGAAATAGGGGGGAGGATTTTTGGTGCCAGGACTGAAGTTTGGAGTCCCAAACAAGGGAAGCTACTGCCTGTCAGCAAACCCAACTGGGGAAACATCAGGTGTTTTCGTTGCCAAGAACTGGGACATGTTGCAGCAAACTGTCCATTGACAGATGAACCAATGCAGTGTGATGTATCTATTAGAAGGCAGTCTATGTTTGCTGCTGTTTCATGCGCTGCAGCACCAAGTATGGGAAAACACATGTGCCAAATGACTGTTAATAATAAGCCTATTACGGCCTTGCTGGACTCTGGAAGTCTAGTGACTTTGGTTACAGCTGAGATGGTTGAAACTGTGAATTTGCATGCTAAAAAAGTTGCTGTGATCTGTGTACATGGGGATACCCGCGAGTATCCTATAGCCACTGTTCAGTTTAAAACTGGCTTAGGTACGGTGACCCATCCGGTCGGACTTGTGCCCCACTTGGTGCACGAGGCCATCATTGGTAGGGACTTCCCTACGTTTTGGAAACTGTGGGATCGTCCCGACCCGGTCGCAGTAGCTGACTCAGTGACAGAGCCAGAACTCCTGGCCGCTACTGACAATATGGGTTCAGGGGACTCTTCTCAGGGCTCCCCAGGTTTTCCTTTCTCAGTTATGGCAGGAGAGCTGGAGGAGCCTGAGGAGGTCCCCACAACCAGTGGAGCTGGACAGCCATCTGCTGAATCTGAGCCTACGTTGGAGTTTGCTGACCTTAATGTACACAAGGAAAATTTTGGTACCGAGCAGAGAAAAGACCCAACCCTTGCCAGGGCCTGGGAAAATGTAATGGTGATTAATGATGTACCTGTCGAATCAGGGGACAGGCTCTGTTTTCCTTATTTTAGGAGTAATGAGGATTTACTGTATCGTGTATATAAAAAAAATGATGAAGTGGTTGAACAGTTGGTGGTCCCTAAGCCATACAGACGGGTGGTGTTGGAACTTGCCCATGGGCACTTGCTAGGAGGTCATTTAGGGGTTGAGAAAACTACTGAAAGGGTGTTGCGCAGGTTTTATTGGCCCGGAATACAGAAGGATATTGAGAATTATTGTCAATCCTGTCCTGTGTGTCAGATGTCAGCCCCACTACAACACTTTCGAAGTCCTTTAGTGCCCTTGCCCATTATTGAAGTGCCCTTTGAGAGGATTGCCATGGACCTTGTGGGTCCACTCCCCAAGTCTGCCCGAGGTCATCAGCATATCCTCGTAATCATGGATTATGCTACCCGTTACCCAGAGGCAATTCCCTTACGCACCGCGTCTGCTAAAAACATTGCCAAAGAGCTGTTTATGGTGTTCAGTCGTGTTGGAATCCCTAAAGAAGTCCTTACAGACCAGGGCACCCCATTTATGTCACGAATAACTAGAGAGCTGTGCAAGTTATTTAAGGTGACGCAATTGCGAACCTCGGTGTACCATCCTCAAACGGATGGCTTGGTGGAACGCTTCAATAAAACATTAAAGAGCATGTTAAAAAAGGTTGTTGACAAGGATGGGAAAAACTGGGACTTCCTGATACCATACTTGATGTTTGCCATCAGGGAGGTTCCCCAGTCCTCCACGGGGTACTCTCCATTTGAGTTGCTTTATGGGAGACACCCTCGGGGACTCTTAGACATAGCCAAAGAAACTTGGGAGGGGGAGCAGACACCCCATAAAAGTGTCATTGAGCATATCGCTCAAATGCAGGACAGGATTGCAGCAATTATGCCGATGGTAAAAGAACACTTACTGCAGGCCCAAGCAGCCCAACAGAGGATATACAACAGGGGGGCCCAACTCCGTGTTTTCTCACCTGGTGATAGGGTCCTGGTGTTAGTTCCCACTGTTGAGAGCAAGTTCCTGGCTAAGTGGCAGGGTCCCTTTGAAGTAATTGAAAGAGTTGGGGAGGTCAATTACAAAATATATCAACCAGGAAAAAGGAAGCCCGAACAGATTTACCACATAAACCTGTTAAAGCCCTGGAAGGATAGACTGGGAGGTCCCTCCCGGTAACGCCTAAGGGTAATGAGTCCCCTCTGATCCCTGAGGTCACGATTCCAGACACCCTGTCATATTCCCAAAAGCAGGAAACTAGAGAATTCCTCATAAGAAATAGAGAGAAATTTTCAGAGTTACCTGGCACGACTTCAGCAGTTCAGCATGATATTGTTACTGAACCTGGGGTCCGTGTCAAGCTCAAACCATACCGAATTCCTGAAGCGAGGAGAAAGGACATCAGCGAGGAAGTTAAAAGAATGTTGGAGCTAGATGTCATTGAGGAATCCAATAGTGACTGGTCTAGCCCCATCGTGTTAGTCCCAAAACCGGATGGCACTTGGAGGTTCTGTAATGACTTCAGGAAGCTCAATGCAGTGACAAAGTTTGACACGTACCCAATGCCCAGAGTGGACGAACTTATAGACCGACTTGGCAAGGCTCGCTATCTGACCACTTTGGACTTGACAAAAGGTTATTGGCAAATACCCCTGACTGGTAGCGCCAAAGAGAAGACTGCATTTGTGACCCCGGAGGGTTCCTTTCAATATAAAAAAATGCCTTTTGGGTTGCAAAATGCCCCCGCAACATTTCAGAGGGCCATGGACAGGACTCTAAGACCCCACCGACAATATGCAGCAGCATATTTAGATGACATAGTGGTACATAGCACTGACTGGGAGTCTCACTTGCCCCGTGTCCAGGCTGTCCTTGATTCCCTCTTCAAAGAAGGTTTTACAGCAAATCCAAAGAAATGTGCCATTGGTCTAGAGGAAGCCAAGTATTTGGGCTACACTATTGGGCGTGGTGTTATAAAACCTCAAGTGAATAAAATAGAAGCCATCCAGGAATGGCCACGTCCTGCAAACAAGAAGCAGGTCAGGGCCTTTCTTGGCATTGCGGGGTATTATAGAAGATTTATCCCAAATTTTGCAACTATAGCTGCCCCACTGACAGACCTTACGAAAGGGAAAGACTCTGTAATGGTGAAATGGTCCTCAGTAGCAGAGGAATCTTTCCAAGTCCTGAAGAAGGCTCTTTGTGCACAACCAGTACTGTACTCCCCCGATTTCTCCAAGGATTTTTTGGTTCAGACGGATGCGTCTGATGTTGGTATCGGGGCAGTACTATCACAGGTACACAATGGGGAAGAACACCCTGTGGTGTACCTAAGCAGAAAGCTCAATGACCATGAGCAAAGGTATGCAGTCATTGAAAAGGAGTGTTTAGCCATAAAGTGGGCCGTGGACGCACTCAGGTACTATTTGTTAGGACGCCAGTTTGAGTTAATAACTGACCATGCTCCTCTGAAATGGATGGCCCAAAAGAAGGAGACTAATAGACGGGTGAACCGGTGGTTTTTGGCTCTACAGGATTACTCATTCACTGTAAAACACAGGCCAGGTGTTGAGATGGGGAATGTAGATGCCCTGTCCCGTGTTCACTCCTGTTGGGCTACAGGTGTTCCAACCCTGGGGTTGAAACAAGGGGGGAGGATATGTAGCAGAGCGTCCCAGAGAGAGCCAGGAAAAGTCCTGTTCGGGGTTTATACATCTCCCAGGCTCCTCTCATACACGTTCAGGGATCTCTGATCCATGGTCCGGTTCAGGTCTTGGTCCTCTCCCCCAGGCTAATTTAAGCTCACCTGAGCAGACAGCCTTGGCTCTTGGCCTGGGATACTCAGAGAACTTCTGTGTAAGAGTGCAAAAAGGTATGTGGAAGCTGACAAGCTGTAGGCTTGCTCAGCTTAGTAGTTAGGATCTGTAAATATTGTTTAGTTAGTGCCGAGACACGGCTAGGTTTTGTTTTGGCTATTTTTTTGTTCCTATTTGTTTCTTTTTGGAACACTGTACAGCACCTGTAAATAGACTTGTATATATCACAAATAAACACTGCACTGTTTGTCACTATTCCACTGGACTTGGTATCTGTGCCTGAAAGACTGCTCATCCCAGGGAGCTTTGTACCTTCTACCTGTCCCCCAGGTTACAATATATATATATTTATATATATATATATATATATATATATATATATATATATATATATATATATATATATAACTTTAGATCTGTTACATTTGTGTACTGTGAACACTAATAGGTTTTGCTGCGGTTTCACCTACACATTTACATTACCATTTCGGTAGATATACCTATTACATTGGTTATGCCCAGTAGCGGGAGGGACACCTTCACATAATACATAAAGGGTGTCCTAGATATCTTTTAGAATCCCGTTGGCACGTGCGCAGTCTGTGTCATATCAGCTTTATTGAAGGACAGATGAGACATCAGGGGGTGTTTTGGACCCCTGGTGTCTCAATAAAGAGAACCTGTCATCAAAAAAATCATCACATAGGTGACTTTTTGTCCCCTATGTCAGTGGTCTCCAAACTGTTGCCCAGGGGCCGGATGTGGTCCTCTGCATGTGTAGCACCCTCTAGTGTGTGCTACTAGAAGTGAGAGTAGGCAAACTATAGTCTGGCCCAGGGATAAACTTAACCACTTCAATATCGGGCACTTATACACCTTCCTGCCCAGACCAATTTTCAGCTTTCAGCGCTGTCGCACTTTGAATAACAATTGCGCGATCATACAACACTGTACCCAAACTAAATTTTTATCATTTTGTTCCCACAAATAGAGATTTCTTTTGGTGGCATTTGATCACCTCTGGGATTTTTATTTTCTGCTAAACAAATAAAACAAAGACTGCACATTTTTTTTTAAAAATGTTTTTTTTTTGTTTCTGTTACAAAACTTTGTAAATAAGTAAGTGTTCTCCTTCACTGATGGGCACTGATGGGGCTGCACTGATGGGCACTGATAAGGTGGCACTTAAGGGGACTGATGAGGTGACCCAATGAGGTGGCACTGATGGGCACTGATGATGGGCACTAATATGCGGCACTGATGGGGCACTGATAGGCAGCACTGATGGACACTGATAGGTGACACTGATATGCAGCACTGATGGGTACACATAGGTGGCACTGATGGGCACTGAAAGGCGGCATGGATGGGCACTGATAGGTGGCACAGATGGGCATGGATGGGCACTGATACGTGGCACTGATGTACAGTAATTGATGGTACGGATGGATACCAATCAGTGCCAAACAATAATGCCTGCCAATCAGTGATGCCCATTGTGGGCACTGGTTGGCATCCATTGTGGGCTCTGATTGGCATACATTGTGGGCACTGATTGCATCCCTGGTGGTCTGGGGTGGCATACCTGGTGGTGACATCCCTGGTGGTCCTAGTGGCATCCCTGGTGGTCCAGTGTGGGCATCCTCGGGGGGGGGGGGGGGCTGCACTTATAATCATTCAGCACAGACCCCCCCTGTGAGAGGACAGACGCGAGTAGAGGAGAGCCGATCAACGGCTCTTCCTGTTTACACTGTGATCAGCCGTGATTGGACACGGCTGATCACGTGGTAAAGAGTCTCCGTCAGAGATTCTTTACCTAGATCGGTGGTGTGGTGTGTCAGACTGACACACCGCACCCCCGATCGCCGCGATGCGCGCCCCCACAGGCGCCCGGCGGCTGTTATCCTGCTGGACGTCATATGACGTCCAGTCAGGATATTGAAAAAACTTTGCCGCCATCATTTTGCTATATGGCGGGGGCGGCAAGTGGTTAAAGTGATTGTAAAGTCTCGCTTTGTAGTTAAAGATTACAAACATGTTATACTTACCTGCCCTGCCCCCTTTCTCTCCTCATTGGCTGACTGACCTTGACTGACATCAGCAGGAGCCAATGGCATCGCACTGCTCTCTCAGCCAATGAGGAGGGGCTTCCTGAGCAGTCGAGACATTCCTGCAACATCGCTGGATCTAGAGGGACCTTAAGTAAGTATTAGAGGCGCTGAGGGGGTGCTGCTGCACACAGAAGGCTTTTTATCCTAATGCATAGAATACATTAAAAGAGAATATAAAAAAGAGAACCCAAAACAGGGTAAAAGCTGCGCTCGGATTTTAAAAAATAAAAGTAAATGTGATAAGCTGCCAGCACCCTAAAAAGTCCAGTATCTGACTCCCAAAAGTATAATAAACAGCAAAGTGCAGCGCTAAAATAATATATGAAATAAAAAGAAAATGGATCTCACCAAGTGACATAACAACAATCAGTGAGCAAACATATTACAGTTCAATCAATGATAAACAAAGCCTAAATCACAAGTGCATGTGAAAAAGGTTATTGAAAAAGAAGTCCAAAAGTTCTTGATAAATCCACAAGTAAATAAAGAACACCCATCCAGGAAGAGATGTGACAAAGGTGCCTATAAATGATCCACCAAGACGTGTGTGAGTAGAATCTGCTTACCGGACGGCGATGACTGCTATTACGGCAGTCTCGCCCAGCATAGGGATTATGGTCTCCCAAAACCAGGGGTACAATGCAGGATCAGTGGTTCTAACAATCCATCTCGATCTCTGCAGCAGCTTCTTTACAGAGGAATTCTGTCCCTCCCACCAACACAGGAAGCACGAGGCTCTTCCTGGTTTTGGGAGACCATAATCCCTATGCTGGGCGAGACTGCCGTAATAGCAGTCATCGCCGTCCGGTAAGCAGATTCTACTCACACACGTCTTGGTGGATCATTTATAAGCACCTTTGTCACATCTCTTCCTGGATGGGTGTTCTTTATTTACTTGTGGATTTATCAAGAAATTTTGGACTTCTTTTTCAATAACCTTTTTCACATGCACTTGTGATTTAAGCTTTGTTTATCATTGATTGAACTGTAATATGTTTGCTCACTGATTGTTGTCATGTCACTTGGTGAGATCCATTTTCTTTTTATTTCATATATTATTTTAGCGCTGCACTTTGCTGTACATTAAAAGAGAAGTCCGTAATTTTTATTTTTTTTTATGAATAATACTTACCTAGGTGTATGCAGCATCTGTCCGATGCCGCGTCTGTCCCCCGGCGCCTCTACACTGAGAACCGAGCGATCGAACACCGCCGATCGCTCGGTTTTCAGAGCTTCATGAGCACTGCTCTGCATGGCTCCCTTCTCGCTCACTGGAGCGCTGGGCTGTGGAGGAGGTGGCAGGCTCAGGCCTGGACTGACAGCAGTGATTTCAGCAGAGAGTGGACTTTAGCTCGCTCCATGCTGAAAACGGGTCACGGGAATGCTAAACAAACTGCACTCCTGTGATCCATAGGATAAGTACAACCAAACGAGCTTTGGCTGTACTTCTCCTTTAAGACAAAAAAAAACCTTCTACCTTACCAATCACTTTAAGTCACTGAATCTGGGTCAGGGTTGTTAGAGACCAGGGCAGAATGACTCATCCTGCCAGCTCTCTGGCAATGGCGACCCTAGGGGGGGGGGCCAGAGGGGGCCCTGACCCCCCCAACATTATGCTGGGCCCCACCATGTGCCCCCCCAAAAAAAATTTTTTTTTTTTTTTTCTTTTTACAAAAAGGCAATTTCTTTTTGTTTGTATTCATATCGGATGTGCCGCATCTTACTCAGGCCACCGCTAGGGTAACACAGTCTCTATTGAGAGGGAGAACATCCCCAGTCAGCTCCTGCGGGTGATTCCTCCCCCTCCCTCTGCTCGCTGACACTGCATAATGCGAGCGCTCACACAACCACGGCCGCCCTATCTGCTCCTTCCCCTGCATCCTCATTGGCAGGGAGAAGAGCGAGTTGCAGGAAGGACTCCACCAGGACTCTCAGTTACTGAAAAAACAGACTGATTTCTCCCGTCCTTAGGACAGGAGAACCAGCCTGTAAATTCCAAGAGATGCCAGACCAGCGCTGTCAATAGCAGGGGCAGGACAGCAAGAGGAGGCTGGGGAACCCCACAGTGGCAGAACACCAGGGCCCGGTGGCAAGACAACCTTTGCAACCCTGATAGTTCTCCCACTGCTTTGGACCCTTATAATTTCTTGGTATGCTGGTGACAAATATCTCTTGTTCTCTGTCACCCTGGGGGGGCCCCAATACAGTAGGAAGGGAGCTCACTGCAGAACATGTGAAAGGGCCGTTGTGGGATCGTAGTAAAGGGGTAAAGGGCCCCAGGATAGATAAAATATATCTAGATCTATCTATCTATCTATCTATCTATCTATCTATCTATCTATCTATCTATCTATCTATCTATCTATCTGCATTTTATATTGCCCCCCTATTTTTGTCCCTGTCCCCCCATGTGCCCCCCCTAAATATGAAAGCTGGAGACGCCACTGCTCTCTGGTGCCTCCCCCTGTTTCTAGAATGTTGGAGAACGTTCTAGAGAATAGTGGGCAAAGCTAGGAGGGGTTGCCTTGAAAATTTAGGGGCCCTTAACCAATCTCCTGAGGAGAGGCTGTCGGTGGCCCTTGAGGGACCCCTACTGGGGAGGTGTTTTACCTGTGGCTGGAGCTTGGAAGACTGGCCTGGAAGGATCCCACCACAGGAGGCAGTTGGAGGGACCATAACCAGGGAGACAGCAGAGAGAGCAAGGAGAGATAGTGAATAGATCGGCACAGTGCAGGGGCAAACAAGGGGAGAGACTGCCAGCTGTAACAGTGCTCTCTTGAAGACAGCAGTGTGCCAAGTCTTTATCCAACCTTGCCCTGGGGAGTCTCCATGAGTGTGTCAGCTGGGAGGGCTGAGAAGAGAAAGCAGCCAGGTGGGCTGGTGGGAGCCAGGCGAGCTAGCATTTCTGCAAGTAGTAGAAATGGGATTAGTGTCTACAGAGAGGCAGAAGCTTTTGTGAGATGCTGTTCACTCCACATGTGCTACTTCACCAAGGGACTACAAGTTCCTAGCCTGTAATGGGCTGTTGCTGAACTAACTAGAGACTGTTAGTTCCCCCAGGAGTGAACTAGTAGAAGCTGTACAAGTTTGTGCAGGTGGAAGGAAGAAGAGAAATCTGTAAATAGGGAGGAAGTTGTCCCTGGTTTTGATTGTTGGACATTTTCAAGTTGGGCATCCCATAATTGCTTACCCAATCCAAGTTATCATCCCTCAATAAAACAGCAAAAACAAGCCAAAGGTCTGATCACTGTGTCTGGATGCAAGAAGGAAATGCTGTGTAACTGGCTGTGCAGCAGTGGGAAACTCTGACATCAGCAACTCCTACGGGGGGTAGTGCTACACACTTTTATCCAGCTATTGGGACATTATTCCCCCCATTGCCAGCTACAGTGAGGCATAGTTCCTGCCACCAACGTCGACAATGGGGCACCAGTCCTCTCACTGACACCAACAATGGGACACTATTCCTCCCTTTGAAACCAATGATGGAGCACATTTCCTCTTACTGACACCAATGATGGGACACTATTCCTCCCTTTGACACCAATGATGGAGCACTGTTCCTCCCACTGACACCACCAATGGGGTGCTATTTCTACCACTGACACCAATGATAGGGCACTATTCCTCCTACTGATACCAACGACGGGGCACTATTCGTCCCACCGACACCAAGGATGTGGCGTTATTCCTTTCACTGATATTAGGGGGGCACTATTCCTCCTCCTAATACCAAAGATGGGGCACTGTTCACTGACACCAAGACATTCTCTACTCCCACTGGCCACAGTCCAGCCCCCCTAAAATTTGAAGGACAGAAAACTGGCCTTTTGTTTAGAAAGTTTGGAGACCCCACCCCTATAAAATTAAAAAAATGCTAAGTGAAAAAAAATAAAGTTTCACCCAAGCACCTAAAATCACTCCCTCCCCAATTTTGAGATTAAAAGATTTAAATTTTGAGCCCCCCCCTCCACCCCCACACACACACGCAAACATAAATGCACAGTTGTGGTGCCTACATGCGAAATTGTTGATTGCGCTACATATGTCACACATTGCACACACTGGAGTGAAAGCAATAATTCAAGGCGCATTCTTCATGGTTAGCTGTAAACCGATGAGCTGCCACCTATGGAAAATATATTGGAAAAAGGAAAGCATATGGGACTTTGAATGAAACATGCAGTCACCAATGGGGGGTCAGATACGGCATATTTTAATGTAAATCATTAAAAAATTCATAATTGCATAATAAAACAGTAAAATTAATATATATACATATTAGGAACATGCATTACATGACAGTGTGTAGAAACATGGACTACATCAACTGAGAAACTTCACATATGTTTGAAAACACTGATAGCATTACGAATGTCCATATGAATAGAAATAAGATACATAATCTGTAAAACATTACATAACTAAGGCTCTACGCGTTTCGTGGACTATTTTTATCCACTTTTTAGGAGCAGCAATGTGTATTTATCTGAAAAAAGACATAAAAGTATCTGAGTCACTGCCTTAAAGGGGGGAGAGACATCATAGGGACAATCTAGTTGAAAAATATGATCTCCTCTGAAAAGTACTCACTACCGCCATGTGGAGGTACAGCCTTGAGATCTGGAAGCTCCCCTAAAGGCATCTTGTCCAGGAGCTGTGGCAGTGTATGGTACAAGCAGGCCCCCCCACACGGCCCACATAATGGGGTAACTGTCCATACAACAACAGTGGCTCATATAAAGCATTGACAGGTAGTGCCTAGGCATCTCTGGAGTAACTCTAAGAAAAATATATGAAAATATAAAAAATATATGATTGACAATTGCTGTACTTGGATGAGTACTATGAAATGCAATTATATCTATAGAGCTACCTATGTTACCTGGTAATGAGCTGCAGGCGACTGTGATGTGCATAGAATGAGTACTAGCCGAGTAATGAAAACGAGCCATCAATGTGGACAACCATGAATATCTGTGTGCGTGTCACCGGCGCAAAAACAAATCTTAGTTCCTCAAACAATATTACATACTAAATGTTGGGGATGCTGCATTCAAAAAAGACCCTTCACTTAGATGGGTAAGAAATACTAGTTGGTGTATGTGAATGCGCTACTCCCTTACTATACCACCACCTGTGATGCTTATCAACTACCAATCACAAATGTTTCATGTGCATAAGTTTAAAATTTTAGATCAATAAATCATATATCCATTCAATACATATACATATAACAAAAAGTCCTTCAGATATGTTGCAAAGTCTTGTAACCATTAAAGTGACTGACGTGCTCCTATATTGCTTCAATATTCATATGTGACTGAGTGGGACCCTCCACCATTCAGATTGGCCACTCACCAGATACTTCACTAGGGGTACGCCTTTGGTTCATTCAGGGATAACCACTCCACCCAGGTACCACTTCTCACCGGTTAAAAACTTGTGTTCTAATGCTCCTCATAGGAAAGCATAGGGACAAAAGGCGATCATAGCGCAATATGTTTGAACCATTTATTTTTAAAAAAATTCCAAAGGTTAAAATCACTCACATTTAAAAGTGCCCTCGAGCCGGCACGAAGCTTATCCAGCAGTTACGGACGAGTGGCTATTAGCATGGTTCGCCTGGTGTTAGTGTGCGGCCTCCACGCTCGGCTTGCGCTCCAAGCCTCGTTTCCGTTTTCGTCCGGTCACGTGATGCATAAAATTCTCCCAGCAGCCTCTACGCGTTTCGCATCATCAAATGCGTTATCAGGAAGCTGAGCTTCCTGATGACGCATTTGATGATGCGAAACGCGTAGAGGCTGCTGGGAGAATTTTATGCATCACGTGACCGGACGAAAACGGAAACGAGGCTTGGAGCGCAAGCCGAGCGTGGAGGCCGCACACTAACACCAGGCGAACCATGCTAATAGCCACTCGTCCGTAACTGCTGGATAAGCTTCGTGCCGGCTCGAGGGCACTTTTAAATGTGAGTGATTTTAACCTTTGGAATTTTTTTAAAAATAAATGGTTCAAACATATTGCGCTATGATCGCCTTTTGTCCCTATGCTTTCCTATGAGGAGCATTAGAACACAAGTTTTTAACCGGTGAGAAGTGGTACCTGGGTGGAGTGGTTATCCCTGAATGAACCAAAGGCGTACCCCTAGTGAAGTATCTGGTGAGTGGCCAATCTGAATGGTGGAGGGTCCCACTCAGTCACATATGAATATTGAAGCAATATAGGAGCACGTCAGTCACTTTAATGGTTACAAGACTTTGCAACATATCTGAAGGACTTTTTGTTATATGTATATGTATTGAATGGATATATGATTTATTGATCTAAAATTTTAAACTTATGCACATGAAACATTTGTGATTGGTAGTTGATAAGCATCACAGGTGGTGGTATAGTAAGGGAGTAGCGCATTCACATACACCAACTACTAATGTGGACAACCAGCCCCAAATCTGATCTCTGCCTCACTCAAAGTCCCATTTCCCCCCTTTTTCCTATGGAAAATATAGGGCACTGGAAGTTTGTCGCTGTTTCACGGGGGCATACAATTTTAGGGTTTGATATGCTGGTCATCTATTTACCTGGCGCAACCTCATCTTTTATATTTTACTAAAAAAATGGGTTATTTTTGTGTTTGTGCTCCCTAAAATTAACTTTAGTGTATTTTTTCCTTAAATTTTGTGTTTCCTAAACTAACATTGTGTGAAGTAAAAAAAATTGGAACTACAATTATTTTTTTTCTCTAGAGTGTCTGCTTTCAAAAAATATATATTTTTGGGGTTTTACGTAATCTTCAGGCCTAAAATGATTTTTTTAGACATGTGTGCAAAAAACACAAAAGGGTTAAAGTTTAGCCAGCCCGACCAAATGGTGTACAATTTTTAATTGGTGGATCTCCTTTTGAGTTGGATTTCTTCAAATACTCGCACTGTATACACTATCTGCAACCACTCCCATGACAGGGGGGGGTCTGAGTCTTCCAATGCTTAGGAATTATGATTTGTTTTTCTTGTATATTGAGGGACACAGGAATTCAGTTACCTTTAGGTTATACTGCTGCCTACAGGAGGATTGAACACTGATAAACAAAAACTGTAGGCCAACCTGGATAGCCCCTCCTATTATCAGCATGCCACAATTTTTTTTCTAGTGTCCCAGGAAGATGGAAGTCTTTTTATTCAGCTGGGCTTTGTTAAAGACTGACCTCTTTTTGCTAGAACAATTCTTTTATATTCTACAACAGTTTTATTTCTTTAATCAAGACTCTATACACAACCAGTAGAGCTGACTGCTCCAATTGCAATTTTTAGGAGCAGCTGACTTTTGGAGTGCTGGGTATGGACCCTGCTGGACTGGACATTGCAGAAATAACAATGAAGTGTTGGCACTGGGTTCCACTTATGACACTTTCCAGACTCCTGTCTGGTAAAGCGTTAGCCTCGGGAGCACTTTCCAGGTCCAAAACTGCTGGCATTGCCTTAGCACATGGCTTGTCTCTAAAGACTCAGTTTGTGAGTAGCCTGGTTGGGCTGAGCATTGGGAGCTCTCTCATATACATATCAAAAGTTTCCACAGTGGAAGGCGTAAAGGCTGTGCTACTAAGCACTGACGTCATTCTCTTGGGTTGCGTGGACTGCGCTCTCTTTCCAACTGCCCAGGTCCCCTCAGCATCTCCCTTCAGCTAACCCACCTTGAAAAAAGCCACACAAAGCTTCCATCTATTGCTAATGCCTGCCTACAGGAACACTGGTCACCTCCAGCCTTCTGACCTTTACCTGCTACCAGCTGTCAAGGTTTTGTAAGCACCTGAGTTCTTGCTTCGTACCTAGAGTCTTATTCTAGACATAGGGGACAGTCCCACTATACTGGATGCCACTAAGTCCTGCTCTACTAATGGTGTGCTTGCAGAACTACTACTGATGCCTCCAACGTCTACAGCCTGGAATCCTGCTGCTGTCAACTCCTAGAGTCTATCCTATATTTGAAATCTTATTTAGCTCCGCTAGGTGTGGCTGGTTCTTCTGCCTTGTCTCTCTCCTGAGATTTTTACTACAGTCATGCAAAACTTTATGGCCCAAAGCACCTAGTAATTTACTGACCCTGACCTTAGAGGCCAGAAGCATGCTACCTTGCCTTCTCTCACAGATTCTTCATCTGATCTACCCATGGCTTTGGTAGCCTCTGAGCCATCAGCAACTGAGGCTATGCATGATTCTGAGTCGCTCCAGTCTCTACTTGATAACTTGCCTCGGAGGAGTCAGTCTTCTGCCATACCTCCCAGTTTTAAAGGGACCATTTTGGCTCTTAATAATGCAGTGTGCACCACTCTAATGCTAGAGGATTAGCCTGTTGATTTTACCAGTGCTGTTTCACGTCTTGGGTCCATTAATCGGTTCCCAGTGCACCTGCTTTTCCAAGTCTTTCTCTACAGAGATTAGATACACCCTGACAAGACATTCACTCCCCCAAGCACTTAGCCTTCTACCCGTGTGAAAAGGCATTTGTCTGCCCCACTGTTGACTCCCAAGTGTCCCACCTTAACATAGCAACAGCCATACACCTGGAAGATGCACCTGTCTTTAATGACCCATCAAATAAACAGTTGGAAGCCTTTATTGGAGCTCTGTCCACACTGACAGTCTCTCCTCTTCACTCCTGTCTAGAATGTAACCTAACTTTGCCAAACCCTGGCTGACTGTTCAAGGTTTCTTAAAAGAAACCCCTCAAACTTGGCTCCCAGTTCACCTGGAAAATCTAGGTTCAAAGTCTGCTAAATCCTCAGGCAAACCGTCCTGAGCATGAAGGTGTGGTCACATGGGGGACGTTTGTTAACCTTTGCGGATACTTTAACAGCTTGCATCTCAGATTCCTGGAGGGCTACAAGCTTGAGTTTTTCTCTCTGTACCCTCTCTAGTGTCTTACCTTCAATCTTCCTGTGTCACTACACATGTTAGCAGATCTCAATGGAGCCTTCTCAGGTCTTCTGGATCGATGTGTCATTGCCCCAGTTCCTGTGGCAAAAGATTTTCATGGGTTTTACATCAACATTTTCATGGTTCCCAAACCCAGAAGGAGCATCCACGCCAAGCTAAATCTAAGGAGCATGAAAAAAAACCTCTATTCGGCTCAATTAGAATATTTAATTACGATGTCCTTGATGTATATCATAACACCGTCTTATGCCGTGTACACACGAGCGGAATGTCCGACAGAAAAGGTCAGACGGAAGCTTTTCATCGTATATTCCAATCGTGTGTATGCCTCATCGGACTTTTTTTTTCTAGAAAATTCTGACAGACCTAGAAATAGAACATGTTCTAAATATTTCCGACGGAACCAGTTCCTATGGGGAAAACCGCTCGTCTGTATGCTGTTCAGACGGACCAAAAACGATGCATGCTCTGAAGCAAGTAAGAGACAGAAGCTATTGGCTACTGGCTATTGAACTTCCGTTTTCTAGTCCCGTCATAAGTGTTGTACGTCACCGCGCTCTTGACGGTCGGACTTTGGTCGGACTTTGGATTGACCGTGTGTAGGCAAAACCGCTTGAATGGAATTCCGTCGGAGAAACCTTCGGAGTTTATTCCGAAGGCAAAACCAGTCGTGTGTACAGGGCATTAGGACACTTTTTTTTATGTTGAGACGTACGTACGTACATACAAATGCTTTACTGACTGTACGCTTGCTTAATTTCTGAAATTGATTACCAAAAGTCCTTGAATTTTCAAGGAGACAACTCAGATTAGAAACACCTTTTACAGTTAGAGGCAAAATGGATGTATGACCTAAAGACTATGTTTTACCCAAATGAATGGGTTTATTTTTTTTTTATATATTTTAGATTATTTTTTATTTTTTAAGGAGTGTTTTATAGAAGTTCTAGAATTTAACCTGTTAGGCTATTATTTAATAGCCTTTTAATACAAACATTGAATGATGCAGTACCCCTTTTTGGCCACAAGATGGTGCTTTTGACTTTATTGTTTTACTATGCAGTAAAACAATAAAAATCAAAAAAAAAATGTTATTGAAACATGAGAGATATAAAAGTGGCAGTGCCATTTATCTAGGCTGTTTTTTTACCACACCGTGTATACTTCCACATGTCTCACTCAAACTACTGATTTAGTGAAACTAGTTCATTTGTTACGCAGTCTGTAGCGCTTGTTTAGGTCAGGATAAAAGTATTTACATTGTCTCAATCTGCATAAACTTTGATAGTTTTATAGACATTCTGCTGTTTGATAATACAAGTTCCTAAACTAGGAGTAGACTTTTGATAGAACAGATGTCTGCTTAGCTCTAATTGAGGCTTTACTTGGATATAACTCCTACAAGGAAGAGTTTCAATGAATAAGGATTATGAGGAATCAAATGCGGTAACCGTTGCTAATGATATCTGCTGAGTAGACTACATTGGATTAGATCCCTAATGGGGTTTTGGCAGGCCGTTGGACTTTGCAGAGAATTTATTTATAACACAAAGGGGTTTATTAGGAAGCAAAACTCAGATTTACAGAATTATTGAAGCATTAGTGGGGAGATTCTTGCACTTCAGGCTCTCAGGTGCAACTTCTTCTCCAGCAATGAGTACAGGCATACCCCACTTTTAAGTACACAATGGGACCAGAGCATGTATGTAAAACTAAAATGTACTTATAGTGAAGCAATAACTTTTTTTCATCTCTAGGGGGTCAGGGGCTGTAGTGGGGGGGGATCAGGGCCTATAGTGGAGGGCCATGGACTGTAGTGGGGGGGTCAGGAAATGAATTTTATAGTACTGTACAGTAATCCACTTACGTTTAGGCAGCAGCTCTGGGCTGGCGGGCAACTCTGGGCTGGCGGGAACTTTGCCTTTTCACTTGCGACAACTCCAGGCGGCAGCTCCGCCTCTTCCAGGCCATACTGCAGCGGCACAGGAATTTCTGTACTTGTGAGCCACTTTACGTACACTCGTGGGTGTAGCCATACTCGCGAGTGTACGTAAAGTGAATGTACTGAAAGCGGGGTATACCTGTATAGTTTGCAGCACAGTGGTCACCAAATCACACTTTAAATCAGGTGTGACTATAATGCCCTGTACACACGATCAGAAATTCCGCCAGAAAAAGTCGAATGTGAGCTTTTGGTCAGAAATTCCGACCGTGTGTATGCTTCATCGGACTTTTGCTGGCAGAATTCCAGCCAGCAAAAGATTGAGAGCAGGTTCTCTTTTTTTCGGTTGGAAAAAAGCGTTTCTCTGTATGAAATTTGTGCAAAAAATCACGCATGCTCGGAAACAATTTGACACATGCTCGGAAGCATTGAACCTCATTTTCTGGGCTCGTCTTAGTGTTGTATGTCACCGAGTTCTTGATGGTCGAAAGTTCAGAGAACTTTTGTGTGACTGTGTGTATGCAAGGCAAGCTTGAGTGGAATTCCGTCAGAAAAAACATCCAAGTTTTTTCTGACAGAATTTCTGATCGTGTGTACGGGACATAAGTCAGCAGTGTCATAAATCTCACACAGAAGATGTACAGCTATGGGACTGTAAGCACAGTAGCACCTAGGCACAGGAAGCGCATTGCTATTTTTGGAAGGACCTTTAGGATAAAATGTAATATAAAAATCAAGTTCAAATTTGTCAGGGTATTGTTCAAGAACAATTAACATTTCTAGATGTCCCTTATAACATAGCAAATCTTCACTTTTTGAATTCAGTTCCACTTTAAACAGACCTTTAGTCATTTTTTCAACTTTTCATCTATTAAACCTTCTGCCTTGTTGTTTTAACTTTTCTGCCAGTAAATACCTTATACAGCCCACTTCCTGTTTCTTGTCTGGTCATTAGCCTAGGCTTATGACATCATGCACAGCTTTCTCTCACTATCGTGAGAGTTTGCCAGGAAGAGGCGGGGGGGGTGAGCCATAAGAGGGCCAATGAGAGCTGCAGGGCTGCAAAGCTGGAGGTGTGCCTCTGTGTAAATCCAGGAAGTGAACAGGCAGCAGCTTCAGCTGCCCACAGTTAAAATGGCTGCAGCTAGACTTTGTGGAGGGAAATTTTTTGCTGCATATTTGGCAAGTACAGAATCACAGTTTATATAAAATAATATGCAAGTGGTTGGAGGGAAGCTTCAGAATGGCAAAGATATTTTTATTACAAATTTTGTGAGCAGACTGCAGTTCCTCTTTAAGTGGATGTAAACCCTCTCCTATAGGCGATCCTTTTGACTACCTCTCATATTGTGACCTCAATAGCCAAATCCTGAGAATCAAAAGCATGGCAAATCCTGCGATGAGCAAGCACCTTGAGAACGATGAAGCATCATAGGATCTGATAAGTACTTTTGCACTTTACCTTAAAGTGATTGTTAAGGCTTGTTTGTTTTTTTTAAATAACAAACAGAGAAGCGCTCTCCCGGTGAGTTACCTTGCGAGCGCGCTCCCGAGTCCAGCATTTGCGTGCATAGACACAGAATGCCGGACTCGGCTCCGCCCCCCCGCACCCACGTCATTGGATTTAATTGACAGCAGCGGGAGCCAATGGCTGCGCTGCTATCAATCTATCCAATCAAGAGCCGAGAACCCGGGCAGAGAGGTCCAGCGCGTCTCCGCCGAGGGATCGAAGGACTCAGGTGATTAAAACAGGGGGCTGGGGGGGGGGGGGGCGGTCACTGTCAGAAGTTTTTTCATCTTAATGCATAGGATGCATTAAGGTGAAAAAACACGAGGGTTTACAACCCCTTTAATGGACCAGTGACTTTGCACTAGCATGTGTACGCAGGACTACGAAATCAAAGGGGCCCTACAAGATCTTTATTGGCAGCGTTATGTTATTACATAAACTATGGACTAACGATACAGTGCAAGGGAGGGAGTCTAGGATACAGAGTGTTTTTCACAGCCGAATATGTGGATCCATGTACCTTTTGTTATTTAACTTTGTCCCTGACATCTGAACTTCCTCTGGACCACTGTTACTAGCCTTTAATACACTGTACTTAATACCTTCATTCCTTTGGGCCCTCCATATTGTCTACCTTGCACGTGCATTTGGAACCTGGGACTCGGTTCTTGTCTATCATACATTCAGGATCCTCCATATCCCATCCTTCTTGCAGGAAATCATGCCATTAACTATAGTGCTAAGCTAACTTTGTAAATACCATTTCCCTCACGGGAGCCTTGTGGAATTAAAGTGAATCCATGTATACTAGGATTATTTTATGGTCTGATTTTTACAACTATAGAGGTGGTCATGGTTTTTATCATTATATATGTATTTTACATGTAGTTTTCTTCATCCTTTTTGACATTAATAAATGTTGCTAATTTGATATGTACGGTCGGTGGTGTAGATTAGTTCACAAATTTTGGAGACGGTTGAGCTATATCATGTTTTTTACTTCTGAGTTACACATATATGATTTTTGCTGAGAGCTCCCGCTCCATTCCTTTTCCCCTCTCTACCCTATTGTGAAGATATATAAAAAAATTTTGCTAGTATTTTGATTTTAATATTTATATTCATACTTGGGGTTACCTTGAGGGTTCTATATCTTTAGTGTTACAAACCCTCTACCATACCAAGTGAAGTGAAATGCCTCAGATGATACACCAAGATGAAACAAATCTCCCTACATACATTTTACATGTACTGTATATCTGCTGTCTTCAGCTTTATATACTATTTAGAAAGTGCACACATCTTGTTAGAATTTTTTCTTCCTGTTTCAGCAGTAGGAGGGGAGTCTGGGCATACACTGTGTGTGAGCTAATTGGAGGAAAGGCACACACACCCCCTCCACAGATAAATAATGAAACTTGCAGAGCTGTGCTGTGAATAGACCAGCTTTCTGCTTAACTGTCTCTAAGTTCCCTCCAGACACAAATTTCCAGCTGCTTTTATCTCCTGTGTTGGAGAACTTGTCAGAAGTTATCATGCTGATAACAGAGGAACGGAGCAGCAGAAAGACATGGGGCTTAGGGCTTTGGAGAGAGATAAGTAAACACTACAGATATATATGCCCAGGTCAGATTTAATGAAGTGAGTTTACATCCACTTTAGGGGTTTATTTGGCAGGGCTGCATAGTCTGTTCAGGTTGATTTTGATGCTCCTTTTCCTGTTACTGACTGCCTTTAGAGAGTTGGAGAGCACTATAATAGGTATAAGGTGTGTACTGATGCCCAGTAGTTCTGTTAGTTGTATTATTCTCACATTTTGCACTAGTTACATAAAAATTTTGATATTATGGTGAATGGCCATTATATGTGAATAGGATACTTATTGCACTAGGTCCCTAAATACTCATTACTGGTAAATTTACCAATAATGCTATGCTGTGTGGGCTTACCTAAATAAACCATTCAAATTACAGTATATTCAATCAGATCATCATAGTACACAGTTCTTATAATCATAGAGTTTTTTAACTTACCCCCCTTCCTCACCACCAGCATGCCCCTGAACATAGGCGTGCGCAGCCTATTACATTAGGGTGTGCACCGAAAGCTCAAGCACACATATGTCAAAAGTATTGGGACACCTGCCTTTACACACACATGACCTTTAATGACATCACAGTCTTAGTCCGTAGGGTTCAATACTGAGTTAGCCCACCCTTTGCAGCTATAACAGCTTCAACTCTTCTGGGAAGGCCATCCACAAGGTTTAGGAGTGTGTCTATGGGAATGTTTGACCATTCTTCCAGAAGGGCATTTTTTGAGGTCAGGACTCTGTGCAGGCCAGTCAAGTTCCTCTACCCCAAACTCGCTCATCCATGTCTTTATAGACCTTGCTTTGTGCACCGGTCCAATTCATTTGGTGGAGGGGGGATTATGGCATGGGGTTGTTATTCAGGGGTTGAGCTTGGCACCTTAGTGCCAGTAAAGGGAACTCTTCTGTCGTCAGCATACCAAGACATTTTGGACAATTTCATGCTCCCAACTTTGTGAGAACAGTTTGGGGATCTCCCCTTCCTGTTCCAACATGACTGCCCACCAGTGCACAAACAAGGTCCATAAAGACATGGACTTAGCAGGGGTGGTGGGAAATTAACTTCAAGTGCAATCATTCACATTATAACCGTAACTAAAACATATACAATTAAGTGTAACACTCTAAAAAATAAAAATTCCAAAGTCCTATAATGGTGTGAACCTCCCAACTAAAAAGTTGTTGCACTTTAAGGTAATTTGTATTGCAATTATCTGTAGAGGGGTTTCCACCATCCCTGCTAAGGCAGCACTGATGGGCACTGATAGGCAGCACTGATGGGCACTAATAGGCTGCACTGATTGGCAGCATTGATGGGCACTAATTGGTAGCAGCACTGATAGGTGGCACTGATGGGCGGCACTCATGGGCGCTTATTGTCAGCACTGATTGGCACTGATGGGCACTGATTGGTAGCACTTATGGGCACTGATAGGCAGCATTGGTTGGCACTGATTGACAGCATTGGTTGGCACTGATAGGGTGCACTGACTGGGATTGGTTGTCACTCATAGGCAGTATTGGTTGGCACTAATAGGCAGCATTGGTTGGCACTGGTAGGCAGCATTGGTTGGCACTGGTAGGCAGAATTGGTTGGCACTGATAAGCAGCTCTGGCATGGATAGGCAGCACTGGTTGGCACGGATAGGCAGCATTGGTTGGCACTGATAAGCAGCACTGGCACTGATAGGCAGCATTGGTTGGCACTGGCACTGATAAGCAACACTGGCACTAATAGGAAGCATTGGTCGGCACTAATAATCAGCACTGATTTGCACTGATAGGCAGCACTGGTTTGCACTGGTTGGCACTGAAAGGCAGAATTGGTTGGCACTGATAAGCAGCACTGGCATGGATAGGCAGTACTGGTTGGCACTGATTGGCAGTACTGGTTGGCACTGATTGGCAGCATTGGTTGGCACTGATTGGCAGCATTGGTTGGCACTGATAAGCAGCACTGGCACTGATAGGCAGCATTGGTTGGCACTGATAGGCAGCACTAGTTTGCACTGGTTGGCACTGATAGGCAGAATTGGTTGGCACTGATAAGCAGCACTGGCAAGGATAGACAGTACTGGTTGGCACTGATTGGCAGCATTGGTTGGCACTGGCAGCATTGGTTGGCACTGATTGGCAGCATTGGTTGGCACTGATAGGGGAGAGGGGGAGTTTCACATTCAGGAGATCATGAGAATTGCCAGAGCTGTTCAGTGTATGTAACTGTCAGATGATGACACTGCATGCATTGAGAGATACCAGCTGTTAAAAGGCTGCGGTGATGTTGGTGGTGGGCGGGACTGAACGGTTACCAAACAGCAACCAATAGGATGGGTCTGGGCGGGCCGCTACATTTCTCTGGCTCCGCCCTCTCTCTGAAGCAGCTCAATCATTGGCTGGTGTTGGCGCTTGGTCCCGCCCACCCCCGACATCAAGGCTGAGTTGTGATGACTTACAACTGAGCCACGATGTCGGGGGTGGGCGGGACCAAGTGCTATAAACACCAGCCAATGTTTGAGCTGCTTTAGAGAGGGGCGGGGCCACATAAATGTAGCGGCCCGCCCAGACCCCATCCCATTGGCTTGTGTTTGATGGCCGTTCAGTCCCGCCCACCCCCGACATCACCCTGACATTAAGACAGCTGGTCTCACTTCCTGCATGCAGTGTCATTATTTGACAGTTTTATACACTGATCAGCTCTGGCAATTCTCGCGATCTGCTGCCTGTGAAACTGTTTCACAGGCAGCGCGGGCCACACACTCTCTTGGATGCAGCATTTTGGGGCAAATCTCTGGAGACAGCACGGGGTGATTAGGGTGTGCCCAGGCACACCCGGCACACCCCGTGCGCACGCCTATGCCCCTGAAGTCTTGTGCTTGTCGGTCATTGCCCCATGCTTTACAGCCCTTTAAGAGCAAACTGCCCCTGGTCCCCAGTTTTATCTTCCACACATGTGCAAACCAATCTCATTCATTTCTTTGAAGAAGCAATCTATTATGCATACCATTAGTGGACAGCCTCTTTATAAGTATAAATGGTATTTTTCTATTCATGTGCAGAAGAAGTAAGGCTCTGGGCAGGAGAGTTTGCAGCAGGAGCCGCGTGGCTTCAAGTACATAAATTAAATATTAAAGTATAAAAATTGTTTTATGTCTCTAAACAGTTTATCCTACCTCTGTCATACGGAACTTGTAAAAGCAATACAGTAAGTCTCCTACTTTCGAACAAGTTCCATTCTGAGAGCGAGCTCTCAGAATGGAACTTGTTTGAAAGTAGGAGACTTACTGTATTGCCTTTACAAGTTCCGTATGACGTAGGTAGGATAAACTGTTTAGAGTCATGTTTGTAAGTCCAACTTGTTTGTAAGTCCAACATAGATCAGTACTTGCAGACAATGGCTGCAAGCGCTGGTCAGTGTGTTCTGATGGGGGGAGTCCCCCTGTCAGAACACAATAGGACATTGGGTTAGGTCGCCACATCAACATGGCTTGTCAAGTTTTTTTTCATTCAGCCTGCTGGGTTGAATGAAAATAAACTGAGTGTGTTCCCAGCTTTACACGATTGGATGTGCAAACACATGTTCACATGTTTGAAGGTTTGCAAGTTGAATGTTTGTATGTAGGGGACTTACTGTCATTAAAAACAATGAAACATATGTGTGGAATAGGTATGGGAATTTGCAACTTTGGATACTTAGTAAATATAAATAAAAGAGTAGTAGAATGAAGGGTAAACAAGCAACTTTAGATCTGAGTTAACATGAGTGGCGGAGTCCAACATGTTGCCCACTGTGTGCCAAACCTTTAGTCAGCTAAGGAACATGGCGGGCTGCATACTGAGTACCACCAGATCCTGTGGGTCCCCTTCAGCTGTAGTGAAGGAACATCCTGCTGTCAGTGACAGCCACAGTCCTGCACTAACACAGGAGCTGAATGGATTAGCCCCAGGGCTTCTGCTCCTGATTCATTGTGCTACATAGGCATGTTGGTAACAAACACTAAAAACACAATGCTTCCAAACGTTTTACAGAGGAAGTGATGCCAGCCTTTCCAATCAGTTTTGAGACTCGAGCAGTGGCGGCCCATCTATAGGGTGTGCTCGGGAGCCGTCCCCCCTCCCCCCCTCCAGGCAGTCAAAAATAAACTAAATTTAAAGCTGGCCCTTTAAAAAAAAGAAAAAAGAAAAAAAGGTCCTTAAGTGCACTGTGTTCAGGCGGGCGGTTTGATTATCATCCGAGTTAGATGTCACTTCCTGTTTTCTCTCTCCCATTGCACCCGAGAGAGAAAACCGGAAGTATAAGGAGCGGACTCCTCCATCGCCGCTGCCAGTGCCCACACAGCAGGAGAGGACACAACACAGAAAGGTAAGTGCCGCTGTGCCCGTCCGGACCTCACGCGGAGAAATGGGGCACAGGCTGCATTTGATGGGGCACAGGCTGCATTTCATGGGGCACAGATTGCATTTCATGGGACACAGGCTGCATTTCATGGGGCACAAGCTGCATTTCATGGGGCACAGGCTGTATTTCAAGGGGCACAGGCTGCATTTGATGGGACACAGGCTGCATTTCATGGGGAATTGGCTGCATTTCATGGGGCACAGGCTGCATTTCATAGGACACAGGCTGCGTTTGATGGGCACAGTGGCTGCGTTTGATGGGCACAGTGGCTGCGTTTGATGGGCACAGTGGCTGTGTTTGATGGCACAGTGGCTGCAATTGATGTTTTTTTTTTTTTCAAAAATTTTCAGTTTGTTTGCGCCCCCCCAAACATTTGGAGCAAGAGCCGCCACTGGACTCGAGCAGAGCTGGATCTCAGCCTGTACGAGTATCTGGCAGGTTGATACAAATAATAAATGATGTCACCATGACATGGCTATCATGGACATAAAAAGTGATACAATATGCCTCATCCCTAAATACATGAAAAAATAGAGACCACAGAAAATGGGACTTTTTGGCACCGTATCGAACACACAAAGTTGTATGTATATGTAAATATTGTCTGTTATTAGAAAATGGATTAAAACCAAACAAATTAAAACCATTAGACAAATAACGCTTCTTCTATTCAGCAGACACCAGTTGAAGCAGGTACTTTTTTTTTAACAACAAGATTGGTCTTTATTTGAGAAAATATAATGTACAGAATACAATAAGCGAAATTAGTATGCCAAATACACAATACCGTTATGCAACGTAAGATAGTAAACAGCAGACAATATTAGCTTAGCATTAAGTATTATTCCATGTCAATGTCACCGGACAGGGGGGCAGCAACATAACATATAGAAATCAATTGCTCAGTACAGAGAGGGGGGGGGGGTGCCAAAAGACAACATGCCCATCTCGCACTACATATATTGTTCAACCATAGAGCATCCAGATACATAGAGGGGGAGGTCAGATCGGGTCAGTCCACAGTTGCCAGACTTTGGCGAATTTTTGGGGACGCCCTCTACTTATATAAGTTAATTTATATAGAGGTATAACTGCATTTATTGAGTTCTCCCAAGCTCTTATTGTAGGGGGGCGACTAGATGTCCATTTCAGCAGAATCACTTTTTTAGCATAGAATAGTAATAGGTCCAATAATAATTTGGTATAGCGAGGTCTCTGTTCGTCGTCTTGAATACCCAACAGAGCCAACTCTGCCGATAGAGAAATTTCCAACTGTAGTCGGACATTTATAAATTGCTCTATAGCAGCCCAATATCCGGAGAGTCTAGGACAGTTTCAGAACATGTGAATATAGTCACTGTCCGGTGACTGGCACCGCGGACAATTCGAGGATCTCTGTGGAAACGTTCTGTGCAATCTCTGAGGTGTGAAGTATACCCTGTGCAGGAACTTGGTCTGGATTAATTTATCCCTAGAGGAGATCAGTATTTGAAGATTATTTTCAAAGCATTCTTCCCATGATTCCCTGTCTAAGGTTGGGATGTCTGTCCTCCACTTAATCCACAAGGCCTCCATCTTGGGCGAGCCTTTCTTAAGTAATATAAAGTATAGCGTAGACAAGGGCTTTTGCAGATCTTCTTGTGAGAGCAACTCCTCAACCGCATCGGCCTGAATAATAGGCGGGACTGGAAACTGCGCTTGAAAGGCATGTCGCAACTGATAATAGCGGAAAAACATCCATCCCGGGAGATTATGTCTAATCACTAGTGCACGAAAGGGGATAAGGGATCCTGATGCCATTATATCTTTTAAGACCTTGACACCAGACCTAGCCCACACCTGCGGATCCGGAACGGTCCGAAAATGCGGGAGGGCTGAGTTCCCCCACAACGGGCAGTATGGAGACCATTGGTTGATGGCTAAGAACCTTTTCCTAGCCATTCCCCAGACTCGCAAAGTAGCCCCAGTAGGAGCAGGCAAGGAGGGGTACGATGAAGCCCCTCGGTAGGCCAGGTTACTTAGTTCAGAAAGTGATCCCACGATAGCCGCCTCAAGACACACCGCCGCGTTGGCTCTGGATTGTTCGAACCACCACCTGACCGTGACCAGGACAGCCGCCCAGTAGTACACCATCAGGTTAGGTAAAGCTAGGCCTCCATAACTCACAGGGAGCTGTAAAGTGGATCGTGCTATACGTGGAGACGATCCCCTCCACAAAAAGGAGCCAATACACGTATCTAGATTCTTAAAAAAAACTTGGGGTATCCACGTTGGGCAATTTCGAAATATATAGTTGAGCTTGGGTAGGTATATCATTTTTAAAATATTGATCCTCCCAAGGAGATTCAGTGGCAGATTGGCCTCACGGGAGCAGTGCTCTTTCAGTTGCGAAACTATTGGAAAAAGGTTGAGGCGCTGATATGCCTGGGGCTCTCTCGCTATCCTTATACCAAGATACGTAAATTCTTCCACCCATCTCAATGCCGTCTGAGGTGCCAACTCTTTCGCCCGCTCATCTAAAGGGAAGAGGACTGATTTGGTCCAATTTATACGTATCCCTGAGAATTGCCCAAATTCGTCAAAGGCCTCCAGAGCAGCCTCCAATGAGGCATTGGCATCTTGCAGGTAAAGCAGGGTATCGTCAGCGTATAATGATATCTTCTCCTCCAGAGGGCCAATCTTGAGTCCCACTATGCGGTTGGATTCCCGGACCAAGATCACCAGGGGCTCCAAGGCCAGTGCAAACAAGCTGGGGGAAAGGGGACAACCTTGCCGAGTGCCCCTCTGAAGGAGAAAGAAATCTGAAAGGGTATCATTTACTCGAATCCTTGCCCTAGGGCCCTTATACAGGACACGGAGCCATTGCATGAAACGAGGTCCTATTCCAAATTTCTGCATTACCGCCCATAAATACTCCCACTCAACAGAGTCAAAAGCCTTTTCTGCGTCCAGAGAGGCTATGACTCTAGTTCCTCTATTATCATGGGCGGTAGCCAGATTCAGGAATAAGCGACGGATATTGATATCGGTACCCTTACCCGGCATAAAACCAGTCTGGTCCATCTGCACTAGGTCTTCTATCACCTTACAAATTCTAATAGCCAGTATTTTTGCCAACAATTTAGCATCAGCATTGATAAGGGAGATAGGCCGGTAAGAGGCGCATTCCTCAGGGTCCTTGCCAGGCTTGGGCACCAACACAACAATCGCTTTGGATAACGAATCTGAGATGGATCCCAGTTCCGCAGCAGTAGCGAGGTAAGCCTAGGTGCCAGGAGTTCTTGGTATGTGGCGTAAAATTCTATGGGGATGCCATCTGGTCCAGGGGACTTTCCAGACTGCATAGCACCCAGTGCCTCCTGTACTTCCTCTATGGAAAAGTCCCTGTCTAACTCCTCACGTTTCTCAGCTGTCAAGGAGGGAAAGGGAATCCTCTCCAGATACTGGAGTAGCTCATCACCGCTGAAGTCTGCTCTAGATGAGTACAGATTCTGATAGAACTCAAGGAACCTTGCATTGATGTCAACCGGGGTCGTCAATAGACGACCATCTAGCGCCCTCACCCTTCCAATATGGGTCATATTATTCCTTCCCTTTGCTAACCAGGCCAATAGTCTTCCATTCTTATCACCGAATTCAAATACCCTCTGTGCACTATCCAGCATAGATTTTTGAGTTAGCTCGACTCTAAGAAGGGACAATTCCCTCAGAGAGTCCTGCCAGAGCACATAACGATTCTGATCAGGGTTTTGTATATACTCCTCTTCCTTCAATTTCGCCTGTATCTCCAGGTGTCTCAAAGACTGCACAGAGTCACGCTTCTTGGTTGCTATGCGGGTCATATACTCCCCCCTAAGCCAAGCCTTAAAAGCATCCCACTGTACCAGA
Source organism: Lithobates septentrionalis (assembly GCA_037952835.1). Lineage (NCBI taxonomy): Eukaryota > Metazoa > Chordata > Amphibia > Anura > Ranidae > Lithobates > Lithobates septentrionalis. Next base: position 1,707,230 of record JBBDGP010000244.1, read on the forward strand.
GGCCCAGTGGACCCATCATTGTTTAGCCAAAAATTACATAAAGCCTCAGGGAGCTCTTCTTGAATGTCAGGGTCCATAATCCAGTATTTAGACAGCCTCCACACTCTCTCACCCACTACATGTGAAAGTCGAATAGTAACCGATACCGGAGCATGATCCGAGATGCCTCTGGAAAGGATCTCAGAGGATTCAATCCTCCGAAGTAACGCAGAGGAGGCAAAAGCCAAATCAATGCGGGACATGGTCCAGTATGTTGCAGATAGTCATGTGAAAGCCCTATCCGAAGGGTGATAGTGGCGCCAAACGTCTGTCATGTGGAAGGCGGAGGCCCAATGAGAGAGTCCATGCTGGGGTGGTCCGGAAGCATGGAGTCTGTCAATGTCTCTGGAAGGGGCCAAGTTGAAATCACCCATAAATAATACATTTTCAACGTTGTATAGTGGGACCTTTTGCATAAGTTCATGGAGGACGGCAACATCTGCCGGAGGTGGCAGGTACATCCCCACTATCACAAACGGAATTTCGGAGATTAATGCATGTAAGAGAATGTACCTGCCCCCCGGGTCCAACTTAACCTCCACAATCTGAAATGGAAGGGATCTATGCACTAGTATACTAATGCCTCTTGCATAATTAGAGTATGGTGCATGATAATGCGCGCCTACCCAGGCCTTTTTAGGACTAAGGATGCGGGAGCCGACAAGATGTGTCTCCTGGAGTATACACACCTGTGGGCGGAGTCTCCGCAAGTAGGCAAATACCAGGGAGCGCTTAACCGCCGAGTTAAGGCCTCTCACGTTCCAAGAAACCACCAAACACTTAGCCATAGGGGAGGTGCCTCAATAAAAATAAAAACGATAAAATTTTAAGAGCATCCGCCATTAATAATTTCAAGGGGGAACTTTTCCCTTCCGGGCCACACTGGAGATCCATATCCCACAGAACCCCCAAAAAATTGGGCTCCGTGTGATAGGGAAATGCCAACATATACCTGCACATAAAGACCAACCGTGATTTGCATCTACATTCTTGAAAACAAAAATAATAAGTAAAAACAACAAAACAAAAAAATAACGTGGGTGCCCAAACATTAGCATCCCGAAACATCCCCCCCTCCCACCCCATGCACCTCGCGAACATGAGGAGCATCTGGATCCCAAAACACCCATAATACTAGAGTTAGTAACCTAAGTTACCAAGGCGGCACAGTGGTGTAGTGGTTAGCACTCTCGCCTAGCAGTAAAAAGGGTCGCTGGTTCGAATCCCAACCACGACACTACCTGCCTGGAGTTTGCATGTTCTCCCTGTGCCTGAGTGGGTTTCCTCCGGGTGCTCCGGTTTCCTCCCACACTCCAAAGACATGCTGGTAGGTTAATTGGCTTCTGTCCAAAATTGGCCCTAGTATATGATTGGGGACCTTGGATTGAGGGTAGGGACTGATGTGAGTGTGCAATGTACAGGGTTAGGGACAAGGGTCAGGGTTGTAGATACACACTCACTCAGGTTGAACTGGATGGACTGGTGTCTTTATTCAACCTTACTAACTATGTAACTATGTAACAACAAGTTAGGGTTGTGAGCTTGGATAAAGACCTCACATCTTCCCCGATACCAGGGGTTATGTGTGAGTGTAGTAAGTTCCTTCTTAGAGCTAGTGGAGTTAAGAAAAAAGAAACCGAAAAGTAAAAAGAAAAAAGAAAAAAAAAAGGGTAACCAGGCATACGCAGAAAAGAGAGTTGCAGCTTTCACCTGCCTAAACAGGGGCACATTCTTATAGGGCGTACACACGGTCGGACTTTGTTCGGACATTCCGACAACAAAATCCTAGGATTTTTTCCGACGGATGTTGGCTCAAACTTGTTTTGTGTACACACACGGTCGCACAAAGTTGTCGGAAAATCCGATCGTTCTAAACGCGGTGACGTAAAACACGTACGTCGGGACTATAAACAGGGCAGTGGCCAATAGCTTTCATCTCTTTATTTATTCTGAGCATGCGTGGCACTTTGTCCGTCGGATTTGTGTACACACGATCGGAATTTCCGACAACGGATTTTGTTTTCGGAAAATTTTATCTCCTGCTCTCCAACTTTGTGTGTCGGAAAATCCGATGGAAAATGTCCGATGGAGCCCACACACGGTTGGAATTTCTGACAACACGCTCCGATCGGACATTTTCCTTCGGAAAATCCGACCGTGTGTACGGGGCATTTGAGTCTGTTACCACAAAATAGCAATGTCCAGACCGATGGGATCCATAGAGAGTTCCAGTGTAGTCCCAACCGAAGGTAAACAACTACCGAGAACTGAAGAGCGATGTAAAGGACGAATTCCATGCTCTAAGGCCATGCACACAACTTGCACTAATGGCCGGCTGAGCGGAGCAGCAGGAACCGAGAACACTTTAACATAATCCATGGCAGTCATGTTTATTGTAACCGAAGCACAGGCCCCGGACATATGGTAGCATTCAAAGTCAGGAAACACACAGGAGAAATCGCTCTAGTAAGGCAGGAAAACATTTTAACTGGTAAATCAGTGCACCGACCTTGCAGAGTAATCTTCGTATGAGGTCAGAGTGTCCAACCAAGCCGATGCATCCTTGGGGCTAGTAAAGAAGCGTGCCGTTTCCCCATCAATCACCCTTAATTTGGCCGGGAATAAAACACTATATTTTATACCTCTCTTCCGCAGGGCCACCTTTACAGCATCAAAGGATTGCCTCTGTCGTTGTGTTTCCATGGTATAGTCCGGGAATAGTAGGAGTTTGGTGTTCTGAAAGGGTAAATCTCCCGCAGCACGAGACGCCCTGAGTAGCTCGTCACGGTCCCGAAAGTTTAATAGCCTGAGAATGAAGGTTCTCGGAGGGGCTCCCTCAGGGCCAGGTCTTGGCGGCACACGGTGGGCTCTTTCAACCGCAAAGTAAGGGGAAAGCTGAGCCGTCGGTAGCAGGGATGGCAACAGCCCCTCCGTGAACTGTGACGGGGAACGGCCCTCCACTCCCTCCGGCAGGCCTACGATCCACAAATTGTTCCGGCGGCTCCGGTTCTCGGCATCTTCAGCTCGATACTCGAGCGCCTTAACCTTAGTTTGAAGTGTGCGAATGGAAGCAGCGTGGTCGGTTACTGTGTCTTCCACCATCCCAACTCTGTTCTCAGCCTCCGTTACTCTGGAGCGGATCTTGTCCAGATCTTGCCGAATCAGGCCGACATCTAGCTGAACCTCCTCTATTTTTGAAGCCAAGGTGGATTGGCAGGAGGTAACGGCAGCTTGGCAGGTTGTAATAGCCGCCATGATCTCTGACAGTCCTGGAGACGCTGACGAAGCAGGTACTTTAAATATACTGTAGGTATAATTGAAAAAAGAAAAAAAACAATATTTCTGCACCTTTACTGATGCTAATTTGTTTGTTTTCAGATTACCAGTCTTTACCAGGGCAGGTCTGCCATTGAAGAAACAAAGTCCTGCCTCTAGCAAGATGACTGCCTGCACACAGCGACGCAGAGTGGAATAAATAATAGGAGGTTAGAATAGGGTAAAAAAATTTGCCACGGTCATCATTTTTGTATGTGTTTTTGTCGTGACCCTGACAGAATATTTTAGTAGTGGTAAAATAAATAAATAAATAAATAACCGCTGTGTGGGTTTATCCAATCATTTTTTTTGTATAATTCTCCTTTAAGGGGGTGTGACAGGGGGTGTGGCCTATGCTTACATAGTTTTGATAACAGGTGTCCCTCCTTCTCATCCTAAAAAAATGGGAGGTACGACTACTGGCTGTATGCTCATACTGGCTGTATGCTCACTGATAGTGAAGTCAGGATCAAAATGACAGCACTGAAGCCTGCACCTTTATTGGGTCAATCCAGTTTATTTATGTAGCAGAAAAACACGCAGCAGATATTAGTCCTTATGGGATTGCAGACCCCACGCTGCACCCCACACAACAACAATAACAAAAAAAAAAACTGAAAACAAAAGTAAGTTAATGAAATAAACAATAAGACAAAAATATTGGAAACATTTTATACCTTGGCTTTTTTATTGGGGTTAAAAAAACATATTAATGAAATCATAAACTTTTATTTCTAATTAACAACCATAAACCAAATCAAAAGCTTTTAAATATATGTCAAACACCAAAAGCTGAGTCACCAAGGCTCAAACTAAACGTAACCTGTCCACTCACAAATGGACGTGTCAACACCCCCCACAAAGGATAGCCACAACTAGGGGAAGGAGGGCAAGACAGCTCAGCTTGTCTAAAGATCTATCTGCTGACTGGACCTTAGAAGTGAAAATATTTCAAGGTGAGTCAGATCCACAATTATCATTATTACCAGGTTTTCCCTCCAAAAGTCCAGGGTCAATCCAAGCTAAAAGATACTAACGAGGGATGCACCGATACCCTTTTTTTTATGAATGAGTACGAGTAACGATACTTTGCGGTGCGATTTGCTTCCATACAAAATAAATGGGCGAAAATCACACTGCAAAGAATTGCATGCGATTTGAACAGGAATGCCTGTAATTCCTGTCCAAATCGCATGTGGTTTCCTGCACTGCTCCTGTGTAAACCCATGCTTGTCCTAGTGATTGTGAGCCTGAGTTCACACAGAAGCAGTGCTGGAAATCTCTCTGCTTCAGATCTCTGGACACCAGCAGCTGTGGCTTGAGTTCCTCCTGCCTCTCCCATGGCTTGGTTTCCTGCATCTCCAGCGGCTCTCTCACCCCAGCCAAAACGCAGCTTCACCAGTCTGGGGATTTGAACTCCCTGTGGCTTTCTCTTCTCTCCTTGCAGTGCTGACAGTACAGACTACAGGAATTTCTAAATTGGCAGCATCATCACAGAAGCCTTCTAGCCTGTACTGTCAGCACTGCAAGGAGAGGAGAGAAAACCACAGGGATTTCAAATCCCTGGACTGTGAAGCGGCTTTTCGCCACCTGACAGCAGGGGATGGCGGCAATCTGGTACAGCGAGGGGGGGGGGGGTATGGGGAGGAGGTCCATTGGATGGCTCAAACTGCTGAAGGCTGGGGAACAAAGTCATTGGAAAAGACAGGAGAAGCCCAAGCCGCAGCCGCTGATGTCCACAGTCGGATCTGGAGCCAGTAGTGGTGGAATCCGACAGACAGAGAGGTTTCCCGCACTGCTCCTGTGTGAACTCAGGCTCAAAATCACTATAACAAGCCTTGGTTTACACATGGTTTCGGGTTTCAGGAGCATTTTCACAAGGACTAAGTATTTGCACCGATATCCCTAATACAGATCTACCCAGTGGCAGCTAATAAGAAAATCCATGGCTGGAGACAGCTAACAAGAGTGACCTGAAACAGAAAAAAGCGAAGACAGCAAGTGCCCAATACAAAATCCCTAGCAACTGCCTTAATTAACTTAAATTAATCTAAAAAGAAGTGCCAAGGGTTCGCAATCCCATGTGGCCACTTTGTGATTTTTGTGACACTAATAATACAACTTTATTTAAATACATATAGCACCCTCTAGTGTTGCTAGGTTGCTACAGTGGTTAGGTTTTCTGAAGTGTAGGTACATTTCAGGTTTGGCTAGCAGCCAAGCCTGTTTGTTTTGATCTGGGTTGGAAAGTGACTCAGGTAGAGCTGGGTGATTCACAGGTGGCATCACTGAGACCTCCCACTTCTTTCCAGAACATGCTGGAATCTTCTGGAATGGAAGGAGGAGAGGCAAGGTGGAGCCACTTGGAGTATTTTGAGGAGCCCTGACCAATCCCCAACCTGGATTGGCAGAGGGCAGGCCTCCTTAAATACTGAGGGTCAGCCCAGCTGGGGAGGAGTTGTTTGGGAGGAAGCTGGAGATGGGGTGCTAGGCTGTCGTAGCCTTGGAGGGATCCGCCTGGTCTTGGGGGGGGGGTGACCTTGGGCCTGGGCTTGGGTGTGGACAGAACCGTCTGACAACACAAAAAAGTGTCCTGGACAGGAGACACGGGAGCAAGGAGAAGACAGCAGGAGAGCACTGCCAGGCAAGTCTCAAGGGAGGAACAACAAGTCGCAGCCAGAAGGGCTGGTGAGTGACACACAGTCGGGAGGACTGGGAGGCATGCCTGAGAGGACTGGGAGAGTGCAGTCTGGGATGGGTGCAGAGCCAGTGGAGTGGACTGTGGTGGCACGGGCCGTGGAAAGAGGGCTGGCAGGGCCTAAAGATGTGGTACATGGACAGTAAGAACTAGGACTACCTATTTTTGCTACATTATAGGGGCCCGCGGTCCCTGCCTGTAAAGTGCATTTGTTTTGGGCCTTTCTGAGTTAGTGTTAGGCCTGCATATCAGGGCTAGCTGGTCCTAAGAGTGAGATCATTAGTCAAGAGGAGTGCAGGAGGGTGAGATCAAGAATCAAGTTTGTGCTGAAGGAAGTTGCATTTACTGGAGATGTATATAGTTCTCAGTCCCTACAAATTCTGCAATCATCTGGGCCTCTCATAATTACCCTATACCCTTCCAAATTTAACTCCCCAATAAAAATACAAAAAAAAGTGCTTACACTGCTACCTGTCTATAGAGTGACTGAAGATACTGTGCTTGGCTGGGCAGAGTGACAAGTGGACCACAACTACCAGCAGCCCCCTATGGGGGTACTGCTACATACACAATAGGTTTTATGGGTTTAATATTTTCATCATCATGAACAGCCAGCTGTGTACGCAAACTGAGTATATTTTATATTACTTTCAGAAGACATTCTCACCTTACAGTGCAGCTGATTTCAGCATCCACCCAGTAGTATTTATGATGGTAAGGGAAATCAAGCCACTGTATCTGCTCATAATGATTAGGGATGATGTGATCTTCCAGCCTCCAGAAGACAGGGAATCATTTCATAGAGAAAAGATATACCTGTGCTCAAATCCCAATAGCTTGTACATGTATTTAAACTATCAGGTGCTAAAGGGGTGTGGCCACATATTAACACTACAAATTCAAATTCACACCCCTTTAGCACCTGGTAGTTTTAATACATGTACAAGCTATTGGGATTTGAGCACAGGTATATCTTTACTCCCCATGCTGGCATGGTGTCCACCGTTGCAATTGCAGTGGCAAGGCAGTGTAGGACTGGTTGAAGAGGGATACATGTCTGCTTAAACATGTATTTTAACATATGTGAACTGCATATCCTTGTTTTTCATTGCATAATTTGCTGGAAATCACGTGGTCTCTGGCCACCAAACATTACTGCAGAGAGTTTGTTTCCAATAAGCAGTGACATACGAGGATTACACTCTAAAAGCTTATGATGGCCCTATTGCTCAGACCTCAGGCTTCCTCAGGAAATGGTGTTGTGGGAATACCCATATAAAAATGGGCACCGTCTTGAGATGCCTGTTGGAAAAGGCTATCTTGTATTTGACATTTGGTTTACCATACAGCCTGTAGCTTTCTCTTGTACCTTTTGTACTTATACTCGTCTGGATATGTTCTCACTTCTCGTTATGTGCATACACTGTACCAACAGATTTCTTCAAAGTGAATAGGGGGAAAAAAGGGTTCACCCCTCCCCCTCCTATTCAAATTTAATTGCGATCTATACATAAAAAAACAGGCCTTTTACCCCTTGCCAACAAGGCACTTTCACCCCCTTCCTGCCCAGGCCAATTTTCAGCTTTCAGCACTGTCACAATTTGAATGACAATTGTGCGGTCATGCTACACTGTAACCATGTAAAATTTTTATTATTTTCTTCACACAAATAGAGCTTTCTTTTGGTGGTATTTAATCACTGCTGGGTTTTTAATTTTTTTACAAAAAAAAAGACAGAAAATTCTGGGAAAAAAAGTTTTTCTTAGTTTCGATCAGTAAATTTTGTAAATAAGTAATTTTTTCTCCTTCACTGATGTGCGCTGATGAGGCGCCACTGATGGACACTGGTGAGGTGACACTTATGGCCACTGATGAGGTGGCACTTATGGGCACTGATTAGGTGGCACTGATGAGGAGGCACTAATATGCCACACTTATGGGTACTGATAGGTGGCACTGATAGGCGGCACTGATGGGTGGCGCTGGTGGGCACTGATAGGTGGCACTGGTGGGCACTGATAGGTGGCATTGATGGGCACTCATAGGAAGCATGGATAGGCAGCACTGATGGGCACTGATGGATGGCACTGATGGGCATTGATGGGTGGCACTGGGCATTGATGGGCAGCAATGGTGGGCATTGATAGGCGGCACTGATAGCCAGCACTGACTGGCATCACTAATGGGCACTGATTGGTGGTGTTTGTGGGCACTGATTGCTGGCACTGGTAGGCACTGATTGCTGGCACTGGTGGCACTTTATTGTAATCAGGGCACTGATGATCAGTGCCCTGATTACATAAAAATTCAAAAAGTCTATGAAAAGGGTGATGAGGTGAAGTGGGTCAGGAATAAAACTCCTTCAACATTCTAAATATCCAATCTGAGGTCATCAAAACAGTGGATGTGGGTATGCTTACCAGAACCGGTGGACTCTAGTGCTGGCAGCATAGAGTCAATTCGAGCAGTGTGCCACCACGGGCAGGTGTAAGGATGGTCCAAAGCGGATGGATGGCTTCCGGACACGGACAACACGGCTGGATCACAATGGCAAAAGCAGGAATGGATTCAAGGTTCGGACGTTTTCTCATATCCGGGAAGTATGTGGAAAAAAGGGAAATGCCTCCACAAATCAAGGTTGTTTATTGCTAAAAAAACACTGTACATAAAAGTGATCACAAGAATAAAAACAGAGTGGCAATGTAGAGAGTAGTAGCCGCCCTACGTGTTTCGATCAATAGACCTTCAACAGGGGCATGAGAAAACCTCTGCTACACTGCCTAAATATATAAATGACCTTAAAAATAAAATTATACCACAAGACCAATCAGCTGAGAGGAGACTGGAGGAAGGAATGTCATTGGATAAAAGATGGTCACATGTTACAATGTGGCCAAGCCTCACCATGAGATCCAATCATCAGCCAGTCATTGGGCAAACCTGCCAGAATCGCCCAACCAGAAAAGCACACGTCATAAGGCCAGACAGTCAGCTGACAAGCCCGGAGTCCGTGTCACGTAAGAAAGCCCGCGAAAAAGCGGGGCGAACCACGTGATGATGACGTCCACCCGGAAGAACACACACCACATGGCAGGGCGGCCAGCCGGCAACGTGCGTCACGTCAAAAAGCCAGCGAAAACGCGGGACTGATCGCGTGACGATCACATGACCTGGCAGACATGTGACCGATATCGAACAGTGTCATATAGAAAACCGCGAGAACGTGTACCATGTAACATGTGACCATCTTTTATCCAATGACATTCCTTCCTCCAGTCTCCTCTCAGCTGATTGGTCTTGTGGTATAATTTTATTTTTAAGGTCATTTATATATTTAGGCAGTGTAACAGAGGTTTTCTCATGCCCCTGTTGAAGGTCTATTGATCAAAACGTGTAGGGAGGCTACTATTCTCTACATTGCCACTCTGTTTTTATTCTTGTGATCACTTTTATGTACAGTGGTTTTTTAGCAATAAACAACCTTGATTTGCACTATTTGGAGGCATTTCCCTTTTTTCCACATACTTCCCAGATATGAGAAAACGTCCGAACCTTGAATCCATTCCTGCTTTTGCCATTGTGATCCAGCCGTGTTGTCCGTGTCTGGAAGCCATCTATCCGCTTTGGGCCATCCTTGCACCTGCCCGTGGTGGCACACTGCTCGATTGACTCTATGCTGCCGGCACTAGAGTCCACCGGTTCTGGTAAGCGTACCCACATCCACCCACTGTTTTGATGACCTCAGATTGGATATTTAGAATGTTGAAGGAGTTTTATTCCTGACCCACTTCACCTCATCACCATTTTCATAGTCTTTTTGAATTTTTGAGTATGCCTTTTTAGTGGGGTACTCCCACAAATTTGGAGAGACATTTACACACTATTCCACATGGTGTTTATGCTGTTTTTTTATTAGCGCTACAATTCACCTGCCTTATACATTTATGTTTGCTAACAGCAACATATCAGCTCTTTTTTGAATTTTTAAGGTTTAGCGCATTAACCACTCTTATCCCTGATTACATATCTCAATTTCCCCTGCAAGGAGATGCCGCTAATCGGCTCTCCTCATCACACACTCTGTCAGTGTGAGGCGATGAGAGCAGATTACCGGCATTTCTGTGTTTACATGTGACCGGCTGTGATTGGACACAGCCGATCACATGGTTAAAGAGCCGCGGCTCTTGGTTATAGAGCTGCTGCTCCTTCAATATTCTGTCACAGACTGGGGGTACAGTGATGACCTAGCTGTATTACTACTGTAGAGAAAACTCAAGTCACCAACCTAATTCTGATGTCTGGCTTGGCTGGACGAACAGAAAAACAAATTCTTTGACAGGTAAAACTGATCACATTAATTCTCTTCAATTGTGTATTTAGCTGTTTTCATGTAGTTCAGGTGATGCAACTGCAGGTCTGAATGGGGGAAACAGATTAGAATGCAAGAAAGTTAGATTTGATTGACACTGGAGTTCACTGGGACAAGAGACAAAAACAATTTATCAAAGAGTCCCATAGAAAAATTTAAAAGTGGTCAGTCTGCCCTCCCAGTGACTTCCGTGCATTTGACCAGTATTCTCCACTGCTGGCCAGTTTCCTACTGCACAGCTGATAGTATTGCTCTTTTCTTCATTGGTGGCTAAAAGACGTTTGCACATCTACTTACATTGCCTCCTTTGCACTGGTAGCTGGTGGACTTCTGAATATTATTCTTTTTACACTAGTGACCTTTGTGTTTTCAATTATAGATAGAGATTATACATACAGTGCCTTGCAAAAATATTCACCCCCCTTGGCATTTTTCATGTTTTGTTACCTCACAACCTGGAATTAACATGGATTGTTTGAGGATTTGCATCATTTAATTTACAGAACATGCCCACAACTTTGAAATGTTTTCCTTATTTTTTATTGTGAAGCAAACAACAAATAGATCAAAATAACAGAAAAAGTCAATGTGCATAACTATTCACCCCCCTAAAGTCAATACTTTTGCACCTATCACAGCTCCAAGTCGCTTTGAATAAGTCTCTATGAGCTTGCCACATCTTACCACTGGGATTTTTGCCCATTCCTCTTTGCAAAACTGCTCCAGCTCCTTAAAGTTGGATGGTTTGCGCTTGTGAACATCAATCTTTAAATCTGACCACAGATTTTTTATTGGTTTGAGGTCTGGGCTTTGACTAGGCCATTCCAACCCATTTACATGTTTCCCCCTAAATAACTCAAGTGTTGTTTTAGCAATGTGTTTGGGGTCATTGTCCTGCTGCAAGGTGAACCTCCGTCCTAGCCTCAAATCACACACAGAGTGGTACAGGTTTTTCTCAAGAATATTCCTGTATTTAGCACCATCCATCTTTCCCTCAACCCTGACCAGTTTTCCAGTCCCGACTGCTGAAAAACATCCCCACAGCATGATGCTGCCACCACCATGTTTCACTGTGGGGATGGTGTTCTTTGGGTGATGTGATGTGTTGGGTTTGCGCCAGACATAGCGTTTTCTTTGATGGCCAAAAAGTTCAATTCTAGTCTCATCAGAACAGAGCACCTTCCTCCATACATTTTGTGAGTCTCCCACATGCCTTTTCGCAAACTCAAAACGTGCCATTTTGTTTTTTGCTGAAAATAATGGCTTTCTTCTGGCCACTCTGCCATAAAGCCCAACTCTATGCAGCGTACAGCTTATTGTCGTCCTATGTACATATATTCCAGTCTCTGCTGTGGAACTCTGCAGCTCCTCCAGGGTTACCTTAGGTCTCTGTGCTGCCTCTCTGATTAATGCCCTCCTTGCCCGGTCCGTGAGTTTTGGTGTGTGGCCGTCTCTTGGCAGGTTTGCTGTTGTACCATGTTCTTTCATTTGGTTATGATACATTTGATGGTGCTCTTAGGGATTATCAAAGATTTGGATATTTTTTTACAACCTAACTCTGACTTGTACTTCTCAACAACATTGTCCCTTACTTGTTTGGAGAGTTCCTTGGTCTTCATGGCAGTGTTTGGTTAGTGGTGCCTCTTGCTTAGGTGTTGCAGCCTCTGGGGCCTTTCAAAAAAGGTGTGTATATATAATGACAGATCATGTGACACTTAGATTGCGACAGGTGGACATCATTTCACTAATTATGTGACTTCTGAAGGTAATTGGTTACACCAGAGCCTTTTATGGGCTTCATAACAAAGGGAAAAAAAGATTTATGTATATATTTTTCTAATTTTACTTCACCAACTTAGACTATTGTGTTCTGATCCATCACATATAATTCAGATTAAAAAACATTGAACTAAAGGCTGTAATGTAACAAAATAGGTAAAAAGCCAAGGGGGTGAATACTTTTGCAAGGCACGGTAGATAGAGATGCCATTACTTACAGCTGCAGAATAAAACTAAAATATGTTAAGAGGACTCAGAAATACTGTTGATGTGAAGACGGAAATAAGAAGTTTGAATGGAGTTGGACTTTATAATCTAAATGCAAGCAATTATCCTAAAATCATACAAATCTCATAAAAAACTTTTGCACCCATTTATGTTACTATTGCTCATTCTTATGCCATCATTCCAACAATGTAAAGATCTGATGGAAAATTTGTATATGGCTAAACTTTCAAACTTAACTGACAATATGGAAAAGCTTTTTTTCCAAAGTGTATAAGAAGTGGAAATATGTTTGTGTCTGTTTCTTACCACATTTCTGAAAAACAAATCAATATATTGTTGGTAAATTGTTAATGTGTGTATTTTCTACATTTGATAAAAATATGAGATGTGGAAATATATATGTGCCTGTTCAATCCCACATTTCTAACCATTTAACATATCAATATATTGTTGGTAAATTGTTAACGCATGTATTTCCTATTGTGGATATACGGTAAGTATAATTATAAGGAATAGAAATATATTTCTGTCTGTTCCATTTGACATTTGTAAGACATTAACAAATCAACATAGAGTTGGAGAATTCTTAAATAATTTGTTTCTTATATTTGTAATAAAATTAAATATAAGTAATAAAAATATATTTATGTCTGCTCTATCCCACATTTCTAAATAATTAACAAATTTAGTAAATTGTCAGTAAATTGTAAATTGTTATCCCATGTATTTCATATTTTTGATCTAAGTATTAATATAAGAAAAATAAATATATTTGTGTCTGTTCCATCCTACATTTCTAAATAATTAACAAATCAATGTATTGTTGGTAAATTGTTAACCCATGTATTTCCTATTTTTGATATAAATATTAATATTAGAAATATATTTGTGTGTGTTCTATCCCACATTTCTATAAGTAATCAATATATTGCTGGTAAATTGTTAACTCATGTATTTCCTATATTTATTATAGGTATAAATATAAAAAGTAGAAATATATTTGAATTTGTTTCATTCCACATTTATAAGCCATTAACAAATCAATATATAGTTGACGAATTGTTAACTCATGTAATGTTTGGTATTGTTCTAATTATATTCACACAGGCATTGTTTTGTACAGCCGCCGGATATAAACATAGACAAGATAAAGTTACACTTTGTTTCCTGAGCCTTGTAGTGACTGTGTCCAGGTGCTGAGAAGGAATGGACATTGTTGCTTACACTGACGACAAAAGAGCTTGGATCTCCTAGCACTAACCAGAAAACACATCAATCAGTTTGGCAACAATGGTTGTAGAACCTGTCTGAAGAACTGCATTCCCAAGTACAAATCTACCTTGGCTCACAGATTAACCCGCTCCACCTGCTGGACCATCAACTTATCATCAATTTGGACTCCTAAACCACAGATTCACGGGCCACAGTAAATTTCCTTTTCCCCTGGAACCCATATCTATGGCTATTTTGTCTTTTTCTTTCACTCTAACCTAACAGACAACTAACCAATTAAACTGCGTATTGCTCTGCATGTTTCTAATATCCTTTGACATCAGAACCAATCAATGTCTTATTATTCTTCTATGCAGACAAATTCCACTCATACCAATAAAATGTAACAATAGCATTAAAAGTATTGTATACAAAATGTGTGCATGTGTGAATTTGATAACTTAGGCCCCTTTTACACGGGGCAGATCCGTTGGACGGACTCCGCTAGCTCAGCGGGGGATTGCTCCGTTGATCCCCGCTGAGCAGGCAGATGACAGGTCCATCTCCGCTCACTGCGCAGAGCCCCGTCAGAGCCCTGCTGTTCTGTATGGGGAGATTGGATGAAAACCCATCCGATCCATTGGACGGATGCTGTCAACCTCCTCCAAATTTCTAAATGCCTTTTTTTTCTTTTGCTGTGATCTAACCTTTTGTTATAGGGTTGCTATGTATGTTCCCTGTGGTTCCATTGTATGTTGAAATGCAGCCATCCTCTCTTGTTCACTCCTGATTTAGACTAGTGACTATTGACTATGGGATTTGTACTATCTATAGAGTAATGCTTGTTCCAAATGGAAAGAAGGGGGAAAAGAGAGGTTTGGGTGCTCATGGAAGAGGCAGAAAACAGTACAGCCTCATACACATGATCGGATTTTCCGACAGGAATTGTGTGTTGACAGACTGTTGGCAGAAAATCCTACCATTTGTACGCTCCATTGGACAATTGTTGTTGGATTTTCCAAGGACAAATGTTGGATGGCAGGCTTTAAAATTTTCCGCAGACAAATGTCTGTTGTCGGATTTTCCGATCATGTGTACACAAGTCCGTCAGACAAAAGTCCAAAGTACAAACACGCATGCTCAAAATCAATGCTCACCAAACACAACATTAGCAGAAGCTGCCCAAAGGATGGCGCTAAAGAGCTGAAAAGCCACGTAGTACGTCACTACGTTCGTGTTTATTGGCCGACAATTGTGTGCCGTTTGTATGCAAGACAAGTTCCAGGCCAATGCCCTTCGGACAAAAGTCTGACGTTTTTCATCCTCCATACCGATAAGGGCCCGTAAGCGAATCGCCAAAACCTTACATTATACGCAACTGATTGACGTGTGGCGTCTCCAACACCCCAGTGAAAGAGACTACACGTTCTATTCCCCTCCCCATCAATTATATACAAGGATAGACTACTTCCTTATACCCCATAGTCAGCTCCATGCAGTCACAAACTCTGCTATAGGCCAGAGGACATGGTCTGATCATGCGCCCATAACGTTAAGCTATAAGCTATCCAATGACCCCTCTCACAAGACGAGATTTTGGCGGTTAAATGAAAACCTCTTACAGAAACCTGAAATTTTAGAGGAAGTGACTAGGGAACTGAAATTTTATTTCCAGACTAACACAACAGCAGACTGCTCCCCGGGAGCGGTATGGGAGGCACACAAGGCGGTCATAAGAGGGGTCTTTATAAAACACGGTGCACGTATAAAAAAAGAAACAGGAAAACAATTAGACTCACTTCTTGTTAAACTCCATCATGTCGAGTCACAACACAAACAGTCTCCAGACCCCCTAGTGGAAGCTGAACTTTCCTCCCTCCGCAGCCAAATCAACGATCTTCTAGGATATAGAGCTAAAGCAGCGCTGCAGAAATGTTGACTCATAGCCTACGAATCAGGGGACAAATGTGGGCGTATTCTTGCTAGAGCAGTCAAAGACCTTAAGACGCAATCTTACATCCCACACATTAAGACGGAGACGGATATGAAGGTCAGCCTGACACACCAGATAGCCGACACGTTTAGGAAATATTATGAATCCTTATACAATCTACCGACGCTATCGGGAACACAACACCGGATAGCAACCTACTTATCCTCTAGCCAGATCCCTACAATGTCGCCATAAAGTGTGGCTGAGTTAGAAACCCTGATAACGCCGGAAGAACTAGAATTAGCACTCAATTCGACTAAACCAGGGAAAGCTCCCAGGCCAGATGGCCTTACTCTCCAATATTACAAAACATTACTAGCGTCCCTCAGCCCCCATATGATTACTTTCTTTAATGAATTAGGAAAGACGGCTACCTTTTTGAGTGAGACCATGCAGGCACATATCACGGTCATCCCAAAAGAAGGCAAAGATCCTTTAATTTGCAGCAGCTATAGACCAATTTCATTGCTGAACACAGATCTTAAGCTTTTTACCAAAATTTTAGCGACCAGACTAGTCCACCATCTACAATCCTTGGTCCATTTAGGCCAAGTGGGCTTTATCCCCACGAGAGAAGCTAGAGATAGTACAACTAAAGTATTGAATCTAATACACGTAGCCAACCAGACCCATACACCCTCAATCTTTCTAAATACAGACGCAGAAAAAGCGTTTGATAGGGTTAATTGGGAATACATGTTCACAGTCCTTCGACATATCGGGCTAGGAGAAACAATGATTGGATGGATTGCCCAGATGTATACTACCCCTACAGCACAAATTAAAGTGAATGGGATTTTATCAGACCCCCTCCCTATCAAGAATGGGACTAGACAAGGCTGCCCACTATCCCCCCTTCTTTTTGCCCTTTCTTTAGAGCCATTTCTATGTAAAATTAGGAATAATCCAGATATCCAAGGCCTAACGGTTGGGGATGTACAATACAAAGTTTCTGCATACGCGGATGATTTGCTATTCTCCCTTTTCGAACCCGGTCACATCCCTCCCAAATCTCCTCCGGGAATTTGACGAATATGGGAAGATTTCCAATCTTAAAATCAACTATAGCAAGTCGGAGGCCATGGGCATAGAGATCCCGCAAACCACAATGCAAACCCTCCGCTCCAGTTTCCACTTTTAATTGGACGTCTACAGCTTTAACATATCTAGGTACCCTTGTCCCAGCCAATATAAATCACACTTTCGATTTAAATTTCCCCCCCCTTACTAGTCAAGACCCGAACCTTGCTGGAATCGTGGCAAAGGGGCCTCCATTCCTGGTTCGGGAGATGCAACCTTATTAAGATGTGCATTTTACCTAAATTCCTCTACTTATTGCAGGCGCTTTCACTTACGATTCCCACGTCTTTTTTCAAACAGGTACACAGTCAATTTAATAGATTCATTTGGGCAAATAGGAAATCTAGACTGTCCCGAAACCTACTCAACCTCCCTAAGATAAATGGGGGTCTAGCTGTCCCGGATATGAAGAAATACTACCAGGCTGTGCATCTAGGTAGAATCATAGACTGGTGCCGACATCAAGATCTAAAACTTTGGCCACACCTAGAACAAGCTCAAGCACAGATACCTTTGCAGGGAGCAATCTGGTGCTACGACCACCTCACAGCAGCAGTTAGGAGACACCCACTGATAGGGACGACACTTAGAGTAGGAGCGCAAGCCAGCCTCGCGCAGTCACTATCCACACCGAATTCTCCGTTATACCCCATTACAGGAAATCTGCTATTCCCCCCGGGACTAGACTCCCAACTCAAGAATGCACTAACCAACATAAATTGCACGCAGGCAAGACACTTCCTGATAAACGACTCTTGGCCTTCCATAGAGACACTAGGTCATAATACGGGCCCCTTTAAACTACATTTTTGGTCTGCCGTACAGCTAAGGCATTTCCTTACGTCTTTATCTAACCCGAGACAGTTCTCCAGACCTCTAACTACTTTTTGAAAATTACTGCTCTGATAAAGGGGCCCTCCCGAGAACGCTGTCTACGATGTATAACCTCCTGATTGCCCCGTCAGATAACACACACCTGGCCTTCCTGAAAAGTGGGAGAGGGATCTGCATTGTACATTTACTTCGAATCAGACTCAACGTATTCTAACGTTTGCCCTAAAATCATCTATATCTACGAAAATACAGGAAGCTAATTATAAGCTCCTGACGAGGTGGTATTTGACTCCTCAAGCCTTACATACTTTCTACCCGACTACCTCACCACTCTGCTGGAGATGTCAGATGGAAAGGGGCACACTGTTGCATATATTTTGGTCTTGTTCGAAGTATCATATTTCTGGTCTACGATCAGAACTATTATCCAGAAGTTCACGGAATACACTATTCCAGATGACCCAGCCTTCTTTCTCCGACATGTAAATACAATGTCCACTAAAAGATACAAAAAGTCTGTGATACGGCACTTGGTGAATGCTGCTAAATCCTGTATCCCACTCCACTGGAAGAGTCAAACATCTCCATCAGTGGCGTCTTGGATACGGAGAGTGGAAGACATTAGTAAAATGGAGGATCTGGTGCTCTCTGCGAGACACCAACAGGAAAAATACAATAAGACATGGGCACTTTGGCACCAGTTCATCTTTTCTTCAGAAGGTACCTCCCTTAGAACCGCTTGATAAGACCAATATTTCTGGGCCATCCTGAGTCAATAAAAACCCTATGATTTCAGCTTATCTTTGTGTCGCGCCCCTCCCTACTTTCCTACCTCCCCCTCTTCTACGCCCACCAATCTCAGTCATTACTACCTACCCTATTCCCTATAGGAACCCCCCCGGTCTCAGACGGGTTGACCTGGGGGATGTGGGGGGGAGGGGAGATGGAGGTGGGAGATGGAGAATGACTGTCTGGGTGCTTGTTACCTTTTATTGGATGAGCTCCGAGCAGGAGGGTTCAGGTATCTCAACGGGTATCCACAGATATTGCTCACTGACGTACACGGATAAGTTTAATATGTATAAATATACTGCTTTTCCTTCCATGCATGTGATGAAGTAAAATTGTATATTCCTCCTCCCCCCTTTTTTTTTTTTTCTTTCCCCCTCCCTCCACTGATGTTTCCACTATATGTATGTATTGTATTGTTTGTGCCCATGTTGGGCTTTTCTAAAACAAATAAAAACTATATTTGAAAAAAAAAAAAAAGTCTGACGTTTTGTCTGTGGAAAATCCGATCATGTGTACGAGGCTTTAGAAACAATTTCATGAAAAATTGATTACAGGGCCACAATGCAGTATATGTGCATGGATTATTTGGGGAGAATAATGATATTGTTAAGCATCACTTTAACCAGCCAGAAATCTCACTTATTAAGAAAAATATCTTGTGCGAAATTAAATTATGATTGGTTGCTACAGACAACTAAATATGATTGATCTTTTTTTTTTTTTTTTATAACAAAGTTTTATTGAGCAAGAAAGTGCATACAGGTATTACAATGCATACTTGTGCTTACATTTAAATAAGACAGCTTATAATCGTGTTATGTAATCATTTGTATTCAACACACAATGAGGTTATTTTAAACTTCTCTATGAGGTTAGTACATTGAAGCAATATGTGTGTTCCTAGGGGCTAATACGACCATAATAATGATATGCGTTATTTAAGAGCATGTTTCTGAATCTTGCGTCCATCGATCCCAGATCTTGTTAAATTTGTCTGGACAGCCCCTGTTAATGTATATAAATTTTTTGTAGGGGAGAGTTGCATTTATGTCAGCTCTCCACTCTCCAAAATCTGGAGGTGTCTGTCTCATCCATTTCCTGGCTATTATTTTCCTTCCAGAAAATAAGGTTTCCTGGAGGAAAATTTTGGTGAACTTGTCAGGGGGGTCAGGGAAAATCCCTAACAAACATTGTTTTGGGTCCATCGCTACGGGGGATCCCATGTTGTCATGCAAAAAAGTTACAATTTGTTGCCATAGTCCCTGGATTCGCGGACAGGACCAGATAAGGTGAAAGAATGTACCAGTTGTGGATTCGCACATTGGGCATTTAGCTGGTTGGTTCTTGTTGAATTTGGCTACTCTGAGCGGGGTTAGATATGCTCTATGTAGTATATATATTTGTGTTAATCTGTCTGAGAGTTTGGGCGATACTTCTTTACAAGATTCTAACGCTTCTTCCCATTCCTCATTCTCCATCTGGCCCACATCTCCCTCCCAGCGTGGTTTAAGTGCATATGCAACTCTAGCCGATATGGGGGCATTTAACATGTTATAGAAGCAAGAAATTAATTTTTTGGGGTCCGTGTCCTTTATGATTGCAATTAAGGGGTTGGGCGTGGGTTGTAGTGAGGTTCGTAAAAATTGTGTTCGGGCTGCGTGCCTCATTTGATAGTATCTAAAGAACGTGTTTTGTTGTAGTGTAAACTCCTCTTTCAGAGTGTTTAAGTCTTTGAGGGTACCATTTGATATTATGTGGTATAGATAATATATTCCCTTTCTGATCCAGGTCCCTGGATCCTGTACGTGTTGAAACTCTTGGAGATTCCTGTTGTACCATAGGGGAGTGTGGTCATTGTGTAAGGGAATATTCAGTTTATTATTTGCCAGCTCCCAAATGCGTCTATAGTGGTAAAGTAAAGACTTCTTGTCTTCTCTGCCCTCCACTACCTTTGTGCCCATAGTTATAGCATATATTGGATCTGTAGTTTGTTGTGCCCATTTTGGGCAAAGCAAAGTCAGAAATCTTTCACTGTCTGTCTTGTCTATATGAAACAAATGTGACAGTTGGGAAGCTATGTAGTAATGGTTAAAGTCAGGGAGCGCTGTACCTCCCATGTCCGTTGGGTTTTTGAGAGTCTGCCATGATATCTTATGTCTGTTGTTCCCCCAGATAAAGGGTTTGAGTAGGGTTTCAATCGTTTTAAAGTATTTTAAGGGGATATACGTCGGGGCGTGCCAAAGTATATATAATATTTTGGGGAGTAGGACCATCTTTATCAGGTTTACGCGGCCCCAGACCCCCAGAGGTAGGCGGGTCCAGGCTTTAATTTTGGCTCTGATGAGTGAGAGTGTTGGTTTAATATTCAGAGTCATATAATCTGATGGGGTTCTGGAAATGTGTATCCCCAGATATTTAATCCTGTCAGTTCTTTGCAGTGGTAGTTCAGCTTGGGATCCTGTAAGCGGAAAGCTATCAACTGGCAAGATTTGAGACTTCTCCCAGTTGATCTTGAGTCCATAAAATTTCCCGAACTGTTCGATCACCTGGAGAGCTTTGTAGAGGGATTGTCCAGGGTCAGCTAGGTATAATAATGTGTCGTCAGCATACATGCTGATTTTTTCCGTGAGTGTCCCAAGCCTAAGTCCTTCAATCTCTGGGTCTGCCCGGACAGATATGGCAAGTGGCTCCGCCGCCAGCGTATAAAGTAGTGGGGAGAGGGGGCAGCCCTGTCTCGTGCCTCTGCCGAGGTCAAACTTCTGAGACGGCCACCCCTTCGCCACCACCCTGGCTGTGGGCTGTTGATACAGTAATTGGACCCATTTGATGAAATTGGGGCCAAATCCATATCTCCCCAGGCAGCTCCACAGATACGTCCACTCCACCGAATCGAATGCTTTGGCCGTATCTAGAGTCGCCACCACTCTTGTGCCAACGTTTTCGTGTGAAGCTTGCAAATTTATAAATAATTTCCTAAGGTTGAAGGAGGTGTTACGGCCAGGCATGAATCCCGCCTGATCCGGGTGTATGAGGGTTAGTATGACCTGATTTAATCTAATGGAGAGTGTTTTGGCCAGGATCTTAATATCTACTTGTAGCAGTGATATGGGACGGTATGATTCCGGTAGGCTTGGGTTTTTACCCGGTTTGGGTATTAAAATTATAGTGGCTTCTCTCATAGATAGTGGGAGGGTAAAAGTCTTGAACATTTCATTATATAGAGTTAGTAGTTTGGGGGTAATCACCTCGCTGTATTGTGAATAAAACTCTATAGGTAGGCCATCTGAGCCTGGGGATTTGGATCTGGCAAAACTGGCTATCGCCGTCGCGATCTCCTCTACCGTTAGAGGGGCCTCGAGAAGGCCGACCTGCTCCCCAGTAAGCTAGGGAAACACCACTCCATCTAGGAAGCAGTCCATATCAGTGGACTCGCCTCGCACTGTGGAGGTGTACAAGTCTCTATAGAATTCCTCAAACCTGGATGATACTATTGGGGGGTCTGAGATTTTTTGTCCCTCTGGGCTCTGTAGTGTAATGACTACTGGAGGTTTGTCCTCGCTGTGGACCAGATAAGCCAAGAGTCTGCCAGCCCTTTCCCCCTGTTCAAAGTGTTTCTGTTTGGTGAAAAATAATTTCTGTCTAGCCTTCGTGTACTGTATTTGATTCACCACTCTAGTCTGCAGCTTAAGAAGGGAAGCGTTAGCAGGGGAGGGATCCGCCTTATATGTTTGTTCTGTAGATGCAAGATCTAGTGCTGCTTTATTATATATTTCTATCGACCCCTTTTTCAAGGTATTGATGTATGTAGTCAGGGAGGAGCGTGCATGTAGCTTAAAGGTTTCCCACACCACTAGGGGGGAAGCAGAGTCCGCATTTTCTGCATAAAATCTGTCCCATTCATTGGCAAGGTCATCATCCTTGGGGAGCAGGGACAACCAAAAGGGATTCAGACGCCACGGCCGTGGCGGCATATCAAATGGGAATTTTAGCTTGATCCAGTATGGGGCATGATCAGAAAGTATTCTGGGGCCGAATTCTGAGTCAAGAAGCCGTGGGATGAGTTTTTGTGATATTAATATAAGGTCAATGCGGGACATGGTATTATGTGAAGATGAGAAGCACGAGTAGGCTAGTTTAGTTGGGAATCTATGTCTCCACGTGTCTATCAAATGAACGGGGGAAATGAGGTTTTGCATTCTGGTGTCTCCGGTGTGGGCTGTGTCTGTTGTTAAAGGTCTGAGTCTGTCTAATTTTTAATTCAGTGTAGTATTGAAATCACCCATCCAAATTACTGAGGCTTGGGGATGTTTAGCCATAAAAGCGATTCCTTCTAGCAGAATTGAGATGGAGAATGGGGGGGGGGGGGGGGCATAGAAGGCCATTAATAAGAAGGGTTCTCCGTGGATTCTGGAGGCCAGGAATACATAGCGGCCTTTTGGGTCTGTTTGGAGTTCACTTAATTCAAAGTGGACAGATTTTGCAATAAGTATCGATACTCCTCTGGAATGAGGTGTGTGTGTTGAGTGGAATGTCCAACCCACCCATGGACGGCGGAGTGCCATTTGTAGTCTGCCCTCCACGTGTGTCTCCACTAATGTCATTATGTCTACTCTTTGTTTCTTAAAGAATGCAAGCACTGCCGTGCGTTTGACCTTGTCGCGTAGTCCTCTCACATTCCAAGTAAGAAACTTCAGTGTTGCACTCGACATTGGTTTCTCTGTTTACATATCTTATAGCTATGGTTGCACTTATTAATCTGGGCATAGGTCATAATAAATCTGTCATGTCTTAACATTGGGTTCAGTATATACCAGCAATCTTTCAAGTAATACCTTTGAGATCTCGTACACATGAGCACGTTATGCATTGAACACACATCATACATTTGCTTTTTAACCTTTTCTGTTCCCCCTCCCCCCTCCCAGCCCTGCATCTTCCCCAACTGATGCGAGCATACTCCCATAACTGAACTTGTAATGCCCGCCAAGAGAAAACAGCACCCAACAGGGTGTAAAAGAAAAAAAAAACATAGGAAAAAATAAGTTTAAATGTGGAAAGCAAGTTTGCCTGACGGATGAACCGTTTGGTTCGGTATCTGTGCCTGTCTCTTAAGCCATCCTCTCTTGGGGCATCTGGGGGTAAGTCACGCTGCACTCCACAGGTTGCCAGCAAGACTTTGTCAGTCCGAGGCTCCTGCTACTACTGTAGCTGGCAAAATAAAGGAAAAAAGAAAATTTTCATGTGTAAAAGGGGAAAATGAAAAAACAGGCAAAGTCTAGGGGAAAACATCATGCCATGACCCACTAGGGGGGGCACGTTGGTAGTTGTTGCAAATCTTTATGCCTTGATACTGTCCCACGGATCCATGTTATATTTTAACCCTTTTTTTTTTAAGGAGAGGAATAATGGGTAAGTGTGATTGAAAAGACAGTCTCTGCAGCTTGACACAATCCGTCCACAAGGTTAACAACTGGTGTACAGTGACACATCATGAAGCAGAGTTTCAGAGATTAAGGTTACCACAGTTTTTCATCTCAGTTAAGTCAGGGTTTTGATACGTACAGTCTCTGTTATATCTTTCATACTCACTCGACCTTCAGTCTGCTCTTGCTGGAGCGTTCCGTCGCTCAATCCATGACATCAGCTCTGCTGGATCTTCAAAGAACGATGCACGGCCATCATGTTCCACCCTGAGTTTTGCGGGGAATAGCATTGCATATTTGTAATGCATATCTCTGAGTTTGCGTTTGGCCTCCATAAAGGTTTGCCGGCGTCGCTGCACCTCGGCCGAAAAATCTGGGAACAGTGCGACTTTAACATTGCCAACTGGGATGTTACCTCTCTCCCTTGCCAGCCGCAGGGCTGCATCTCTGTCCTTGTAATTTAAGAGTTTTGAAATAAATGTGCGTGGCGGGGCTCCCTGAGGCGGTGGTCTGGCCGGCATGCGGTGTGCCCTTTCTACTGCCAGCATGGGGGAGAAGGCCTCTCTGCCATAGGTAGTTGTGAGCAATTGCTCTAGCAAAGTAGTTGGATCTTTACCTTCCGCTCCCTACGGGAGGCCGATTAGGCGGATGTTACACCTTCTGCTCCTGTTCTCAATGTCGTCTTGTTTGGAGAACAATTGTAAAAAAGGGGGGGGGGAATGGGAAATTGGGACTTTAAATGAGGCTAGTATGGCTGGGTAGGACCATGCGCCTCCATCCCTGTCTATTAGGATAAAATACACCGAAGCGGCCAGGGCAGCAAAGTGTAGCAAAAGAGGTGGGACTTTAATTGAAGCTCGTGGTGACAAAATGAACTGAGTGGTGAACGATAAAAAATTGTTTAATATTGCATATGACATATTTAACCAACATAAAATTGCACATACATGAGGCTGCACCCATGACTAGGCGCCAGGCTCTATAGTAACAACGACTGGTAACAACATGTTACAATCTTGTACAATCATGATAGAGTTAAGGGGAGTCCACCAGTGTTCATAGAATGTAAAAACATTTCAAAAAGTAGCAACTGCACAGTCAAAAGTTCTTAAATCCTTCATTGGTAGAAATGTAAAGACTTGCATAACATAGTGGGTGTACATATGGTTCACAACATCAATTAGCTCGACGCGTTTCGCGGCTTAAAGCCGCTCTTCAGGAGCAGATATGCGAATTGTCTGTAATAGAAGATACGTAAAAACTCAATGACACAGTTGGGGGAGTATGGGTAACCTTCCACCCAGAACCCGGGTAGGGCATGTAAACTTACAGGGTATGTGCACAGGACACAAGGCGTCCAGGTCAGTGGGCCAGCCCATGGTCAGTCACGGGAGCCGAAGGGGCGCGTCCAATGGCAGCAGGCAACACAGACAACGAACATAGCAGACCAGTACTCCCAGGCTCACCTGGTGTGAAAGAATGGTGAAAAATCTATAAGTGTGGGACAGTGTAAGCACAACAAATATATGTGGATATGGAAGTGAGAAAGTAGAAATGGGAGGGGGGGGAGGGGGGAGGAGGGGGGCAGATGGACAGATGATTGGTGGTCAACCAGGAGTGAGGGTGAGAGACCCTGGTGGTAGGTCAGCACCAAAACGCCCAGTGTGAGGGAAGGAGGGAGAGGGGAATAAAGCTGAGAAGTGTACCTGATGGAAGGGAAAGGACAAACCATCCAACGAAAGTGTGGAGCCTATCTGGCAGGGAACTCAGGGAGCACTGGAACATGCCAGGGCCGCCGCCCGCATATACCGCCGCCACGGACCCGCCCCTAACGTCACAACGCGCAAGCGTAAGGGGAGGGGCATCCAGACGCCGACGCACAGGCAAGGGGCTGGCCGGGGTCGGATTGTACCCTCCCACCGCTCGCGCAGATGGAACGCAACCGCCGGAAGGGCCGCGTCAACAGACGCCGCACATCCGACGTGCATGTGTGACGTCGATGCGCAGTGGAAGCGTGGCCACCCCCCGAACGTCAGACGACGGGCGGGGGAAGGATGGGCCCCAGTGCGCATCGCGGCTCCCGCACTGAAAAACGTGGGCAGCCGTAGGGCCAGGGCCATCTAGTGGCCGGTGCAAAATACAACAAGTAAGGAAAAATATAACATATCATAGCATCCTCCAAGCAATAAGCAAAAGGGTAAAATAATTGGCAAGGTAGTCAAGGAAAGAAACTAATGAGCCAGTAAGGCTGGTTGCAGAAAACGGGTTATACCGATATATGGGTAGATGTCACCAGGAGCTTCCATCCCTATTGTATAATTGTAAAAAAGGGGGGGGGGGGAATGGGAAATTGGGACTTTAAATGAGGCTAGTATGGCTGGGTAGGACCATGCGCCTCCATCCCTGTCTATTAGGATAAAATACACCGAAGCGGCCAGGGCAGCAAAGTGTAGCAAAAGAGGTGGGACTTTAATTGAAGCTCGTGGTGACAAAATGAACTGAGTGGTGGACGATAAAAAATTGTTTAATATTGCATATGACATATTTAACCAACATAAAATTGCACATACATGAGGCTGCACCCATGACTAGGCGCCAGGCTCTATAGTAACAACGACTGGTAACAACATGTTTACAATCTTGTACAATCATGATAGAGTTAAGGGGAGTCCACCAGTGTTCATAGAATGTAAAAACATTTCAAAAAGTAGCAACTGCACAGTCAAAAGTTCTTAAATCCTTCATTGGTAGAAATGTAAAGACTTGCATAACATAGTGGGTGTACATATGGTTCACAACATCAATTAGCTCGACGCGTTTCGCGGCTTAAAGCCGCTCTTCAGGAGCAGATATGCGAATTGTCTGTAATAGAAGATACGTAAAAACTCAATGACACAGTTGGGGGAGTATGGGTAACCTTCCACCCAGAACCCGGGTAGGGCATGTAAACTTACAGGGTATGTGCACAGGACACAAGGCGTCCAGGTCAGTGGGCCAGCCCATGGTCAGTCACGGGAGCCGAAGGGGCGCGTCCAATGGCGGCAGGCAACACAGGCAACGAACATAGCAGACCAGTACTCCCAGGCTCACCTGGTGTGAAAGAATGGTGAAAAATCTATAAGTGTGGGACAGTGTAAGCACAACAAATATATGTGGATATGGAAGTGAGAAAGTAGAAATGGGAGGGGGAGGGGGGAGGAGGGGGGCAGATGGACAGATGATTGGTGGTCAACCAGGAGTGAGGGTGAGAGACCCTGGTGGTAGGTCAGCAGCAAAACGCCCAGTGTGAGGGAAGGAGGGAGAGGGGAATAAAGCTGAGAAGTGTACCTGATGGAAGGGAAAGGACAAACCATCCAACGAAAGTGTGGAGCCTATCTGGCAGGGAACTCAGGGAGCACTGGAACATGCCAGGGCCGCCGCCCGCATATACCGCCGCCACGGACCCGCCCCTAACGTCACAACGCGCAAGCGTAAGGGGAGGGGCATCCAGACGCCGACGCACAGGCAAGGGGCTGCCCGGCGTCGGATTGTACCCTCCCACCGCTCGCGCAGATGGAACGCAACCGCCGGAAGGGCCGCGTCAACAGACGCCGCACATCCGACGTGCATGTGTGACGTCGATGCGCAGTGGTAGCGTGGCCACCCCCCGAACGTCAGACGACGGGCGGGGGAAGGATGGGCCCCAGTGCGCATCGCGGCTCCCGCACTGAAAAACGTGGGCAGCCGTAGGGCCAGGGCCATCTAGTGGCCGGTGCAAAATACAACAAGTAAGGAAAAATATAACATATCATAGCATCCTCCAAACAATAAGCAAAAGGGTAAAATAATTGGCAAGGTAGTCAAGGAAAGAAACTAATGAGCCAGTAAGGCTGGTTGCAGAAAACGGGTTATACCGATATATGGGTAGATGTCACCAGGAGCTTCCATCCCTAGTGTATAATTGTAAAAAAGGGGGGGGGGAATGGGAAATTGCGACTTTAAATGAGGCTAGTATGGCTGGGTAGGACCATGCGCCTCCATCCCTGTCTATTAGGATAAAATACACCGAAGCGGCCAGGGCAGCAAAGTGTAGCAAAAGAGGTGGGACTTTAATTGAAGCTCGTGGTGACAAAATGAACTGAGTGGTGGACGATAAAAAATTGTTTAATATTGCATATGACATATTTAACCAACATAAAATTGCACATACATGAGGCTGCACCCATGATTAGGCGCCAGGCTCTATAGTAACAACGACTGGTAACAACATGTTTACAATCTTGTACAATCATGATAGAGTTAAGGGGAGTCCACCAGTGTTCATAGAATGTAAAAACATTTCAAAAAGTAGCAACTGCACAGTCAAAAGTTCTTAAATCCTTCATTGGTAGAAATGTAAAGACTTGCATAACATAGTGGGTGTACATATGGTTCACAACATCAATTAGCTCGACGCGTTTCGTGGCTTAAAGCCGCTCTTCAGGAGCAGATATGCGAATTGTCTGTAATAGAAGATACGTAAAAACTCAATGACACAGTTGGGGGAGTATGGGTAACCTTCTGGGTGGAAGGTTACCCATACTCCCCCAACTGTGTCATTGAGTTTTTACGTATCTTCTATTACAGACAATTCGCATATCTGCTCCTGAAGAGCGGCTTTAAGCCGCAAAACGCGTCGAGCTAATTGATGTTGTGAACCATATGTACACCCACTATGTTATGCAAGTCTTTACATTTCTACCAATGAAGGATTTAAGAACTTTTGACTGTGCAGTTGCTACTTTTTGAAATGTTTTTACATTCTATGAACACTGGTGGACTCCCCTTAACTCTATCATGATTGTACAAGATTGTAAACATGTTGTTACCAGTCGTTGTTACTATAGAGCCTGGCGCCTAGTCATGGGTGCAGCCTCATGTATGTGCAATTTTATGTTGGTTAAATATGTCATATGCAATATTAAACAATTTTTTATCGTCCACCACTCAGTTCATTTTGTCACCACGAGCTTCAATTAAAGTCCCACCTCTTTTGCTACACTTTGCTGCCCTGGCCGCTTCGGTGTATTTTATCCTAATAGACAGGGATGGAGGCGCATGGTCCTACCCAGCCATACTAGCCTCATTTAAAGTCCCAATTTCCCATTCCCCCCCCCTTTTTTACAATTATACAATAGGGATGGAAGCTCCTGGTGACATCTACCCATATATCGGTATAACCCGTTTTCTGCAACCAGCCTTACTGGCTCATTAGTTTCTTTCCTTGACTACCTTGCCAATTATTTTACCCTTTTGCTTATTGTTTGGAGGATGCTATGATATGTTATATTTTTCCTTACTTGTTGTATTTTGCACCGGCCACTAGATGGCCCTGGCCCTACGGCTGCCCACGTTTTTCAGTGCGGGAGCCGCGATGCGCACTGGGGCCCATCCTTCCCCCGCCCGTCGTCTGACGTTCGGGGGGTGGCCGCGCTACCACTGCGCATCGACGTCACACATGCACGTCGGATGTGCGGCGTCTGTTGACGCGGCCCTTCCGGCGGTTGCGTTCCATCTGCGCGAGCGGTGGGAGGGTACAATCCGACACCGGGCAGCCCCTTGCCTGTGCGTCGGCGTCTGGATGCCCCTCCCCTTACGCTTGCGCGTTGTGACGTTAGGGGCGGGTCCGTGGCGGCGGTATATGCGGGCGGCGGCCCTGGCATGTTCCAGTACTCCCTGAGTTCCCTGCCAGATAGGCTCCACACTTTCGTTGGATGGTTTGTCCTTTCCCTTCCATCAGGTACACTTCTCAGCTTTATTCCCCTCTCCCTCCTTCCCTCACACTGGGCGTTTTGGTGCTGACCTACCACCAGGGTCTCTCACCCTCACTCCTGGTTGACCACCAATCATCTGTCCATCTGCCCCCCTCCTCCCCCCTCCCCCCCCCTCCCATTTCTACTTTCTCACTTCCATATCCACATATATTTGTTGTGCTTACACTGTCCCACACTTATAGATTTTTCACCATTCTTTCACACCAGGTGAGCCTGGGAGTACTGGTCTGCTATGTTCGTTGCCTGTGTTGCCTGCCGCCATTGGACGCGCCCCTTCGGCTCCCGTGACTGACCATGGGCTGGCCCACTGACCTGGACGCCTTGTGTCCTGTGCACATACCCTGTAAGTTTACATGCCCTACCCGGGTTCTGGGTGGAAGGTTACCCATACTCCCCCAACTGTGTCATTGAGTTTTTACGTATCTTCTATTACAGACAATTCGCATATCTGCTCCTGAAGAGCGGCTTTAAGCCGCGAAACGCGTCGAGCTAATTGATGTTGTGAACCATATGTACACCCACTATGTTATGCAAGTCTTTACATTTCTACCAATGAAGGATTTAAGAACTTTTGACTGTGCAGTTGCTACTTTTTGAAATGTTTTTACATTCTATGAACACTGGTGGACTCCCCTTAACTCTATCATGATTGTACAAGATTGTAAACATGTTGTTACCAGTCGTTGTTACTATAGAGCCTGGCGCCTAGTCATGGGTGCAGCCTCATGTATGTGCAATTTTATGTTGGTTAAATATGTCATATGCAATATTAAACAATTTTTTATCGTCCACCACTCAGTTCATTTTGTCACCACGAGCTTCAATTAAAGTCCCACCTCTTTTGCTACACTTTGCTGCCCTGGCCGCTTCGGTGTATTTTATCCTAATAGACAGGGATGGAGGCGCATGGTCCTACCCAGCCATACTAGCCTCATTTAAAGTCCCAATTTCCCATTCCCCCCCCCCTTTTTTACAATTATACAATAGGGATGGAAGCTCCTGGTGACATCTACCCATATATCGGTATAACCCGTTTTCTGCAACCAGCCTTACTGGCTCATTAGTTTCTTTCCTTGACTACCTTGCCAATTATTTTACCCTTTTGCTTATTGTTTGGAGGATGCTATGATATGTTATATTTTTCCTTACTTGTTGTATTTTGCACCGGCCACTAGATGGCCCTGGCCCTACGGCTGCCCACGTTTTTCAGTGCGGGAGCCGCGATGCGCACTGGGGCCCATCCTTCCCCCGCCCGTCGTCTGACGTTCGGGGGGTGGCCACGCTACCACTGCGCATCGACGTCACACATGCACGTCGGATGTGCGGCGTCTGTTGATGCGGCCCTTCCGGCGGTTGCGTTCCATCTGCGCGAGCGGTGGGAGGGTACAATCCGACGCCGGGCAGCCCCTTGCCTGTGCGTCGGCGTCTGGATGCCCCTCCCCTTACGCTTGCGCGTTGCGACGTTAGGGGCGGGTCCGTGGCGGCGGTATATGCGGGCGGCGGCCCTGGCATGTTCCAGTGCTCCCTGAGTTCCCTGCCAGATAGGCTCCACACTTTCGTTGGATGGTTTGTCCTTTCCCTTCCATCAGGTACACTTCTCAGCTTTATTCCCCTCTCCCTCCTTCCCTCACACTGGGCGTTTTGGTGCTGACCTACCACCAGGGTCTCTCACCCTCACTCCTGGTTGACCACCAATCATCTGTCCATCTGCCCCCCTCCTCCCCCCTTCCCCCCCGCTCCCATTTCTACTTTCTCACTTCCATATCCACATATATTTGTTGTGCTTACACTGTCCCACACTTATAGATTTTTCACCATTCTTTCACACCAGGTGAGCCTGGGAGTACTGGTCTGCTATGTTCATTGCCTGTGTTGCCTGCCGCCATTGGACGCGCCCCTTCGGCTCCCGTGACTGACCATGGGCTGGCCCACTGACCTGGACGCCTTGTGTCCTGTGCACATACCCTGTAAGTTTACATGCCCTACCCGAGTTCTGGGTGGAAGGTTACCCATACTCCCCCAACTGTGTCATTGAGTTTTTACGTATCTTCTATTACAGACAATTCGCATATCTGCTCCTGAAGAGCGGCTTTAAGCCGTGAAACGCGTCGAGCTAATTGATGTTGTGAACCATATGTACACCCACTATGTTATGCAAGTCTTTACATTTCTACCAATGAAGGATTTAAGAACTTTTGACTGTGCAGTTGCTACTTTTTGAAATGTTTTTACATTCTATGAACACTGGTGGACTCCCCTTAACTCTATCATGATTGTACAAGATTGTAAACATGTTGTTACCAGTCGTTGTTACTATAGAGCCTGGCGCCTAGTCATGGGTGCAGCCTCATGTATGTGCAATTTTATGTTGGTTAAATATGTCATATGCAATATTAAACAATTTTTTATCGTCCACCACTCAGTTCATTTTGTCACCACGAGCTTCAATTAAAGTCCCACCTCTTTTGCTACACTTTGCTGCCCTGGCCGCTTCGGTGTATTTTATCCTAATTGTTTGGAGAACAGTTGCTGTATGTGTTGTTTCATCTGCTCCATCCCTGTCTGGAGCGGAGGGATGGCGTCTTCTGCAACGCTGATGCGGGTCTCTGTCTCCTTGACTCTGTCTCTCAATTTGTGAAGATCTTGTCTGATCAGGGATATGTCCACCTTCACTTCCTCTATTTGAGAGGCAAGCAATGTACGGCAGAGGGTGATAGCTTCCAGCAGCTTGTCTGTGTCTCCCGCCGTGCGCTCTGTACCATGCTGCTCGGCGCCGCCATTTTCCTCCTGATCTTCCTTTTCCTGACGGCGATATTGGTCCAGTTTTGCCGAGGCCGATTTTTGCGATTTCGACGGGGACATGATGCCTGATGTTCAGTGAGTCCTGGAGGGTGCTTTCCAGGTCAGGATGTCGTCCGTGGGTTGTAGGATGCCTTGGATTACAGGATCACTGTGTGGAGCCGCTCGGAATGCGTCCTACTCCATGTAGAGTCAGGCCACGCCCCAAATATGATTGATCTTTACATGATTTTAGCCTTGTCAATTTTTCACCAGCAATGTAGCACCATTGCAAGCTTTCTAGTGTCTGAACACTACATATACCCTTAAACACTATGGAAAAAATATATAGTAAGATTAAAGTGACAAACGAAAAACAGCAGCTGACAATCACACAACAGAACATTCATGTAAAGACAATGAAAAAATAAAAAATTGTTGCACTAATATAAAATAATATCCAATTAAAATAAATAGCAGTGATCAGTCCATGAAAAAGTCCAAAGTAAATGATATGTGAAATAGCCTAAGTGGTCTGTGTCTCAGGGATGCTATATGACTAAACACCCAAAGTGCACTGATCACCGTGATAAGAAAAGGCTGTGCCCTTACCAGATGGCTAGACTCCACACTATAGGAGCCTAGTAAAGCTTGGATTCATACAACAATGAAGGATCCGTCCTCTGGATACAGATAGGATAATGTTGGTATCCACTCCACTGGTTACTCACTTTATCTCTCGCTCCCAGGTATGGTGCAAAAAAGAGAGGAAAAGATCACCAGCATAGCATAAAACCATGAGGGTTTATTGAAAGTTAATAACAAGTTCACAAGTCCAACAAGACATGAATAAAATTCCTGAATAAAACAATCTGAAGATTGTATAACAAACTAGCTTGGTGTGAGAGAGCATAAACTCCACCCTTATACACTATGGATGGCCTACTGGTGGGTATCACTTTCTTCACTGTTTTCAAATGGTCATCATTCTGCTTTGTGAGAAAATATTTATTACAGGTACTTATATATAGCACCATCAATTTACACAGCGCTTCACATATATATACTGTATATCCACATCACTTCCTGCCCCCAAGGAGCTTACAGTGTTAGGTCCCTAACTCACATTCATACTAGGGCCAATTTAGACAGGAGGCAATTAACTTACCAGCATGTCTTTGGTGTGTGGGGGGAAAGCAGAGTACTCGGGAGAAACCCACACAGACACTAGGAGAACATGCAAACTCCAGGCAGGTAGTGCCATGGTTGAGATTCAACAGCCCTAGTGCTTCTAGGCAGAAGTGCTAACCACTTAGTCACTGTGCATTCAATCAATCAAGAAGCCTTTCAGAAAAAGCGAAAAGAAATCATGTATATGTCCCACAAATATGAGCCATCAAATTGAGGTCCCTGACATGCATTCTAGGCCATTTCTAAGGGCTGGCCTCACACATCTGCTAAAAAAGTTATATGCATTAAAATGCCACAGTAGACACAAGCAAGCAAAACTTCTGTTTCACTTTAGGCCATGCCTATTGTTAAAAGAGCACACCTGCAACATCAGACCTGTGAGTGGTCACTATTCACAGGAAACCACAGAAATGGTAGACAGAATGAGAGATTTGAAAATGCAAGCTGTACATCCGGTACCATGAATTTGTTCTTCTATGTATGTGCCTATAAAGCAACATGTCAGGCATTGCTGGAACGGGTATTATACATCAGAGAATATCTGGCTATAAATCTTGGCCTTGCCAAAAACTAGTGGTATTGAGTAAAACTGAAATACTAGTTCCATTCTTAGAGACGTGATCCACTATCTTATCAAATAAGGCCACTAAATCCTATTAGTGCCATCAGATGACAGTAAATTGTGAGAAATACTGAAAAGCAGCAGTTAAATACAGCTGTTATCTGTACGTGGAGTGGCACGTTCATTTCCAACTCTTGTACAGAAAACCTTGAATGAATTGTGGTAGCTATCTGTTTGTGGCTAGTTTATTAAACTGCAATGAGAAACCATATTGAGAATTTTATTGTTAATATTGTTGTTGCTATTACAGTATTTCAACTCTTTGCTCCAGATTCATAGACCTCATTTATAGAAATGCTTAATAGTGCGCTGACCTGTTTATTGTGTACTAAGGATGCTCCTTGGGCTGGTCATACGCAATACATAATTGGATGTTAGTGCTCATTCCATACCCATTTAAAAGGATCTACATTCTTCTTTTAAGAATAGGCTATGTTAAAGATGAAAATCAGGGCACATACATTTTCATTTAAATATACTCCTTAGTATATAAATCCACTTTGCGTGCACCACATGCCTTTGCAAATCCATATTTAACAATAAAAAAAATCATCACTGTGTTGTTCATAGCTTATACAAAGAGTTGAGATGTGAGAGGGACTCAACAGGCTCCGCCCACTACAGGCTGCCTGCAGAAAACTACAGGAGGGCGGATACAAGACCAGTCACTCTGTACAAGGAGAGAGAGCAGAAGTGATCCGTCTTTATTACAGCAAGTCCTGCCCAGAGGCAAACTTTTACTTTGGGTTACTGCACAGACCTGGAAGAATAACACAAAGCACCCCAAAATTCAATAAGAATGCACACACCTCTTGCATTTAAACAATATTTGCTTATCCTGCAGTTCAGCTTAAAGTGTTAACCTTATACTTTGTCTTTTTTAGCACTACCCCCAAAGGGGGCACCGAAGATTACTCCAGGTTCTCCCTTGTTAGTACAGAGGCTGCAATCACCAGTTTAGGGGATGTTTTTTTTTTATAATTTAATGGCTGAATAACTTGAAACAGGATAGGGATATAGGGAGTTCAGGATCCTCCAAAATGATATTAGAAACAATAGGAGGATGAAGTTCATAGCACAAAACCTTATAGTAGCAGGCACACATGAAAGTCTGAAATCAAGGTCTTACTCACAATGTCCAAGGAGCTGTCTGTCATCCAGCTTCCACAGGTAGTTTCTCAGTGAGGAAGGTAAAGATCCTCCTTCAGCCCTTGTACCTGCTGAGACCTCGCATCAATTTTTCAGCACACTCTAGCTGCCTATCAAGGCTGTAGCCCCAAGAGAACTGGAACCCTGCTAGCAGAGGAAGAATCCCCCGGGAAAGGCCTCCAAAATGTTTATCACCTCCCCAGTCACCTTCTGGACACCCCCTTCCATGGATTGCCTAAGACATGATAAATATTCATAGCTGAATATTTGATACTTCCTACCTTATATTCTAGAAGCTTCTACCAGAAGCAGTTAGGAGAAATCAAACACCCAGCTTAGGAAGCTCTGACCAGACCGAAACAACCTAACTAGCGGAAGGTGCAATATCCTTTTAGTTTTTATTAAAGAGGAGAAAAGTTAGAATTTTGTAAATAGGCTATATTTACTGCGTCTCCTGAGAATTGCTGGTCACATAGTTTCTTTTAAAGAAAAGGATAACAGTTTACAGGACTTTTATTCCCCTTCAGCAAAGATCCTCTGATAAAATGTCTAGGCATTTTGTCATGTGACCAAGACTGTAAGTAATGCAGACTAACATTAAGCCCTTCTATTTTATTTCAGCCCTTCTTTAAATGTTTCTTTATTAAACCCAGCAAGACTGTTAATATAGCTTTATATTGTAGCGTATTCCTGGAAAAAGTAGAAAAAAAAATGTGGTACATTTCTGCAATACATGTACATATCCCCATGTTTTATCCCTTAAAACCCCTGCAAATATAGAAAAACACCTTTTACTCTGCCAGAAACGCTCATTTGTCCGGTTGTGAGTAGAGTGCCCAATTTTCATTTGCTAAACTACTTTAACCCTCCTCTTGTCCCATTTTCCACAAAATAGAGACTAATCTTTTTGTAGTACCAAGATAAGAATTCAGAGATCACATTACCCTTTTTCAGATAAGGACAGCCCTTAATTTCTGACATGGTCTAATGCCGCGTACACACGATCGGACTTTACGGCATACTTGGTCCGGTGGACCGGAGTCCGTCGGACAATTCGATCGTGTGTGGGCTCCATCAGACTTTTTTTCCCCAAAAGTTTGACGGACCTAGAAATGAAACATGTTTCAAATCTTTTCGATGGACTCAAGTCTGGTCGAAAAGTCTGCTCGTCTGTATGCTAGTCCGACGGACAAAAACCGACGCTAGGGCAGCTATTGGCTACTGGCTATGAACTTCCTTGTTTTAGTCCGGTCGTACGTCATCACGTACGAATCCGTCGTACTTTGGTGGATTGTGTGTAGGCAAGTCCGTTCATTCGGAAAGTTCGTCGTAAAGTCCGTCAAAAAGTCCACAGGACAAAGTCTGCCGTAAAGTCCGCTCGTGTGTACGCGGCATAAGGGTTTGTTTTTTTTTTGCACTTATTGAACAGGATACAAAAGAACACTTTCAAAATAGTATATTTATTTTTAGACAAAAACAAATGAGAGAAGTTCTTTGCTAAGGTTTAGAGTGAATATTCTGTACGTCCACTTTGTTGAGAGGCTTGTTTTTGTCCTTAAAAATGAATGGAGCATATTAGTAGGAACAAGGACTGCATATCATATTGAAGCTGATAAAAGATGAGGCATACAGTGCCTTGAAAAAGTATTCATACCCCTTGACATTTTCCACATTTTGTCATGTTACAACCAAAAACGTAAATGTATTTTATGGGGATTTTATGTGATAGACCAACACAAAGTGGCACATAATTGTGCAGTGGAAAGAAAATGATAAATGTTTTTCAATTTCTTTGCACATATAAATATGTGGAAAGTGTGGCATGCATTTGTATTCAACCCCCAGAGTCAGTACTTTGTAGAACCACCTTTCGCTGCAATTACAGCTGCAAGTCTTTTTGGGTATGTCTCTACCAGCTTTTGCACATCTAGAGAGTGACATATTTGCCCATTCTTCTTTGGACAATAACTCAAGCTCTGTCAGATTGGATGGAGAGCGTCCGTGAACAGCAATTTTCAAGTCTTGCCACAGATTCTCAATTGGGTTTAGGTCTGGACTTTGACTGGGCTATTCTAAAACATAAATATGCTTTGATCTAAGCTATTCCATTGTAGCTCTGGCTGTATGTTTAGAGTCATTTTCCTGCTGGGGGTGAACCTCTGACCCAGTCTCAAGTCTTTTGCAGACTCTAACAGGTTTTCTTCTAAGATTGCCCTGTATGTGGCTCCATCCATCTTCCCATCAACTCTGACCAGCTTCCCTGTCCCTGCTAAAGAAAAGCATCCCCACAACATGATGCTGCCACCACCATGTTTCACAGTGGGAATGTGTGTTCAGGGTGATGTGCAGTCTTAGTTTTCTGCCACACAGCGTTTTGCTTTTAGGCTAAAAAGTTCCATTTTGGTCTCATCTGACCAGAGCACCTTCTTCCATGTTTGCTGTGTCCCCCACATGGCTTCTCGCAAACTGCAAACGGGCCTTTTTTGGCTTTCTTTCAACATTGGCTTTCTTCTTGCCACTCTTCTATAAAGGTCAGATTTGTGGAGTGCACAACTAATAGTTGTCCTATGGACAGATTCTCCCACCTGAGCTGTGGATCTCTGCAGCTCCTCCAGAGTTACCATGGGCCTCTTGGCTACTTCTCTGATGAACGCTCTCCTTGCCCGGCCTGTCAGTTTAGGTGGACGGCCATGTCTTGGTAGGTTTGCAGTTGTGCCATTTTTGGATGATGAATTGAACAGTGCTCTGTGAGATGTTCAAAGCTAGGGATATTTTTTTTTAACTCAACCCCGCTTTAAACTTGCCCACATCTTTATTCCTGACCTGTCTGGTGTGCTCCTTGGCCTTTATGATGCTGTTTGTTCACTAAGGGTCTCTAACTAACCTCTGAGGGTTTCACAGAACAGCTGTATTTATACTGAGATTAAATTACACACTACACACAGGTGGACTCTATTTACTAATTAGGTGGCTTCTGAAGGCAATTATTTTCACTAGATTTTAGCTAGGGGTATCAGAGTAAGGCACCTTTCACACTGGGGCGGTGGGTGCGTCGGCAGTAAAGCGCAGCTATTTTTACAGTTCTTTACCATCAATTTCGTGGCGCTATTCGGCCGCTAGCGGGGCACTTTTACCCCCCATTAGCGGCTGAGAAAGGGGCAAAACTACCGCAAAGCACTGGCGGTATAGCTGCACTGCCCCATTGATTTCAATGGGAAGGAGCGGTGAAAGAGCGGTATATACTCCGCTCCTTCACTACTCCAAAGCTGCTGCTAGCAGGACTTTTTTTAGCATCCTGCCAGCGCACCGATCCAGTGTGAAAGCCCTCGGGGCTTTCACATTGGAGAGACAGCAGCGGCTCTTTCAGGTTGCTTTGCAGGCGCTATTTTTAGCGCTGTAGCGCCTGCAAAGCGCCCCAGTGTGAAAGGGGTCTAAAGGGACTGAATACAAATACACGCCACACTTTTCACATATTTATTTCTAAAGAAATTTGAAAAACATTTATCATTTCCCTTCCAATTCACAATTATGTGCCCTTTTGTGTTGGTCTATAACATAAAATAAAAAAAAAAACACATTTACGTTTTTGGTTGTAACATGACAAAATGTGGAAAATGTAAAGGGGTAGGAATACTTTTTCAAGGCACTGTATATGGACAGTCTTTTGATTTACTCACATGGGTACTCTGTTATTAATGGTGCATTTGGAAGATGAGAACTGTAGCCCCTTTAGTACCAGCATCACGCAATGCGCAGACCTAACCGCTTTCTGTAAAATGCACTTAAAGCTGCAGAATTCCCTGCACAATGGTATCACTTCTCCAAGTATGTACCAAGTATGTAACACATGACAAAATAAGCACTCTGGTTTATTCTTTCAGTTTTACATCTGTGCACTTCACCCTCATTCCTTCTGTCATATTTATTTCCTCTGTACACCTGCATGTATTATCTACAGATTGTGCTTTGTATTCTATGCAGCTCTCTGTCTACCCTAATCAATATGACTATGGTCTTGCTGAATACTGAGGTTATTATTATTATATATATATATATATATATATATATATATATATATATATATATATATATATATATATATATACAGTATCTCACAAAAGTGAGTACACCCCTCACATTTTTGTAAATATTTTATTCTAACTTTTCATGTGACAACACTGAAGAAATGACACTTTGCTACAATGTAAAGTAGTGAGTGTACAGCTTGTATAACAGTGTAAATTTGTTGTCCCCTCAAAATAACTCAACACACAGCCATTAATGTCTAAACAGCTGGCAACAAAAGTGAGTACACCCCTAAGTGAAATTGTCCAATTGGGCATTTTCCCTCCCTGGTGTCATGTGACTCATTAGTGTTACAAGGTCTCGGGCATGGGATTTGCTAGGTGGCAAAAAGACCAGGGGCTTCAGCCTGAAGTCCAAGGCCGGGACGGGCGGGGGAGGTGGGAGTGGTGGCGGCGGCGGTAGTTGCGCAGGGTTTTTTGGCTGGGCGGTGGGGTTGTGTGGTTGTGTGGCTGCCTGGCTTACCAGTGCCCATCAATGCTGACCACTAAACTCACCTGCCTGACACACTGACCTACCTACCTGACATACATGCACTAACCTACCTACCTGACATACACTGATCTACCTGACATACATACACTGACCTACCTACCTGACACACACTTATCTACCTACTGATCTACCTACCTGACACACACTGATCTACCTGACATGCACTGACCTACCTGACATACACTGACCTACCTGACATACATACACTCACCTACCTACCACGCACTGACCTACCTACCTGACACACACTGACCTACCTGACATACACTGACCTACCTGAAATACATACACTCACCTACCTACCTGACATGCACTGACCTACCTACCTGAC
The DNA here is from genome assembly GCA_037952835.1 of Lithobates septentrionalis. Taxonomy (NCBI): domain Eukaryota; kingdom Metazoa; phylum Chordata; class Amphibia; order Anura; family Ranidae; genus Lithobates; species Lithobates septentrionalis. The sequence goes on from JBBDGP010000244.1 coordinate 1,747,433, forward strand.
ATACACTGACCTACCTGACATACATACACTCACCTACCTACCTGACATGCACTGACCTACCTACCTGACATACACTGACCTACCTGACATACATACACTGACCTACCTACCTGACATACACTGACCTACCTGACATACACTGACCCACCTTCTGCAGCCTGCAGTGCCTATGGTGGACATCCCACTGGTCCAATGGTGGGACCGCGGGACGTGTGATGTCCATCATAAGCTCTGCAGGCTCCAGAAGGCGGGAATTACAATGTGGCCGCCGTGCTGTGAGATCACCATCACTGTGAGATCCCTGCTTGGGCGAGCGGCTCTCCTCTCCTCCTCTGGCTGCCTGCTGTGATGATGGGCGCACCGCACACCGCACACCATGGCTGAGCTGCTGCTGCAGCACACATGAAGTCTGTCTCCTGGTCAGGTAGGTCAGTGTGTGTCACTACTGTCAGTGTATGTAGGTCAGTGTATGTTAGGTAGGTAGGTCAGTGTATGTATGTCAGGTAGGTCAGTGTATGTCAGGTAGGTAGGTCAGTGTATGTCAGGTAGGTAGGTCAGTGCGTGTCAGGTAGGTAGGTCAGTGTATGTATGTCAGGTAGGTCAGTGTATGTCAGGTAGGTCAGTGCGTGTCAGGTAGGTCAGTGCGTGTCAGGTAGGTAGGTCAGTGCGTGTAAGGTAGGTAGGTGAGTGTATGTATGTCAGGTAGGTCAACGTATGTCAGGTAGGTCAGTGCGTGTCACGTAGGTCAGTGCGTGTCAGGTAGGTAGGTCAGTGTGTGTCAGGTAGGTAGGTCAGTGTATGTATGTCAGGTAGGTCAGTGTATGTATGTCAGGTAGGTCAGTGTATGTCAGGTAGGTAGTTTAGTGTGTCAGGCAGATGAGTTTAGTGGTCAGCATTGATGGGCACTGGTAAGCCAGGCAGCAACCAGCAAGTGAATTAACCCCCGCCACACAACCCCACCGCCCAGCCAAAAAACCCTGCGCAACTACCCCAGCCACCACTCCCACCTCCCCCACCCGTGCCCGCCTTGGACTTCGGGCTGAAGCCCCTGGTCTTTTTGCCACCTAGCAACTCCCCTGCCTGAGACCTTATAATACTAATGAGTCACATGACACCGGGGAGGGAAAATGGCTAATTGGACATTTTCACTTAGGGGTGTACTCACTTTTGTTGCCAGCGGTTTAGACATTAATGGCTGTGTGTTGAGTTATTTTGAGGGGGCAACAAATTTGCACTGTTATACAAGCTGTACACTCAATACTTTACATTGTAGCAAAGTGTCATTTCTTCAGTGTTGTCACATGAAAAGATAGAATAAAATATTTATAAAAATGTAAGGGTTGTACTCACTTTTGTGAGATACTGTATATACTTTTTTGAATCAAAATATTTGCAGACTTGTATGATGATCCACATGGAAATAAATACACATGTGAACAGTTTTAATGGAACCCACTTTCCAAACTGTAGCAATATGTCACCAAACGTTTTACAACATGTATTATTTAATACCAAAGACCAGCCACATGTTCTTTGATCTGTTTTTTTATCAGTAGAAACATACAGTATTTTTATATTTAACGTTTTAGCATCTTTCACTGGAGGCTTGTGCTACTTTATTACTGGAAGATTGCACAGCTCCTTTTTTTAATAGTTCCCATCTCTTCTGTTCCTCACCTATTAGCAGCTGTATACAATGGTGAGAGGGTGTGGAATGCTGGATCTTTAATTTTACAGTTTAGTTCCAGGAACCTATAAAAAATCACACATTTGACCACTTGCACACTGGGCGGACTCCATCAGATTGGAGTCTGCTAGCTCAGCGGGAGATATTTCCACTGATCCCTGCTGAGCAGGGAGGTGACTGGTCCCTGTCCATCCCACTTATGTAGAGCAGCCACAGACACAACACGTTCTGCTCAATGAGTGGTCAGATTAGAGTTGCCACCTCATCCCTTTAAATCCAAACACATATGAATTACACAGGTTCTGAGGCTAATTTAATGCAGATAAGGTACCAAGTGAGTAAACCTTTTGGCTAAGATCAAGTGTAGTATCTGGTCTTATCAGTTGCCAGGAGGTGGCGCTTGCTTCTGTCCCTGATCTACAGCGAGGTGGTATCAGGGGTGGCGGTGGCTATGCAAAATCTGCTGGTGTAAAGGTAACCTGGAGCGGTTTGTAGCCGAAAGGGAAGCCTTCTGATGGGTATGGAGAACCACTGGGTCTGACCCAGAGGGTCGGGTCCCTGGCCTTCTGGCCTGGATTGGAGCAGTCCTAGCTCCATACAGTTTCTAGGGAGAGAACACCGGCTCCTCCTTCGGGGGGGGGGGGGAGTGGTTAGTATCTCTAGACTGTAATTAGGAGGGAGGGATGGGAGTGAAGGTTGAGCCTGATGGTAAAGGGCTCTCCCTGAGCTCCCAAAACTTCAGTCCTTCCTGTGTGGAGTGGGGGCTGTGATGGTCTGGGTTGTTGGTCAGGGTTGCACGAAAAGCCAGTGGGATATGTGCCCCTGAAGTGGCAGTTCAGGGGTGCCATACAGTCACAGTGTTCAGGCACTTGATTTATGGCACCAAGGTCACTTCACCACAACACACGTTTTTCGCACCCGCCTCTAGGTCCGAGCCGTTTGGCTAGGACCAGGGGAAATTTTTATTCCTGGCCAAAGGGCCGGCCATTGTATTGCACAATGGCCACTTTCACTTCTCCCATCTTCCTTCTCCCCACTTTCTTTTTATTTACCCCTGTGTGCGTCACTTTTTTTGTGTTTTTTTTGTTTGGTGTTGTCACGTTTGTCACAGTGTGAAGAGTAGAGTGTGGGTCCTCGGGCCTACTCTGAAAGTCTTGGGAGGGGGTGGACATAGGCCTTCTGGCTTGGTTCGCCCCTCTGTCATGGGATCTCCCTTTGGGGTAAAGTACTTGGGTGGGTCTGTTTCGGCAGACCTTCCAGAGGACGGGGGTCCGTCTGGTTTCGGCCAGATGGTCCCATGTACCTCAGTCCCCGTCTGGAGCCTAATGCCCGATCAGGGTAAGGTCCTTCCCTAGTGGAGGGCAGTGTAACACCCGTTGCACGTTTTTGTGTTTCACACTTTATGTGTGTGCACTTTTTTGGCACCGGGTGGAAGTTTTTGGGTGTGTTTTGCACGCCACTGGCTTTAAAAAAAAAAAAAACAAGTTAGTAAAATTACCACCTTAATCAGCCATAGAACCTGTGTAAGTAATAATTCTTTGCTTTTAAAGGGATGAGGTGGTAACCCTAGATTAGATGTAAATGGACCGCCTGTCTGTTTACACCCGACTGCCATCCAATCCGACCAGACAGAGGGGAACAGCTCTCCACTGTTTTAGGGGATCAGATTGGATGGAATGCAAGCAGATATAAACTGACACAAGTTTGTTTATACCCACTGCTCCATAGAGGGAAAAGGAGGGTCCGATCAGGTCCGCACAGGCGGACCGCTAGTGTGAAAGGGGCCTTCTTGCAGTTCTGTATTCATTAAAATGTATCTGTCACGGACCTGGCCGGAGCAGAGGCTGTTGGAGAGGACTGTGTGCGGGCCTGTTGCCCACCGATTATGGGCCCTAGCATTTGAGGTGAATGAGAAACCCAGTCTGAACTGTATTAATCGGACTCAGTCATGTATATATTGTATGGGGACTCCTTGCTGTGGATCTGTGTCCCTGAAGAGGGAGGGGGGGGGTTCCTCCAGCAGCCCCCTGCTGATAAGACTGATTCATTCTGTTGGGACACATCATGTGAGGAGATGCTGGTGTCAACTGGTGCTTATGTTAATTGAATGAGCTAATGACATTGTCCTCTATACAATGTAGGAGACGGGACGACTCCTATTGGAGCTCATGTTAATTAGGTTAGCTTTGAGTCATCCTGGTGTATAAATGTGTGTGAGATCTCAAATAAAAGTTAGTTCTGATGTACTCCAAGACTGGTGTTGTCTAGTTCTTGGGGTTCCTATAGCCAGATCCATTGGACTCGTGTTCCAGAACTTAGGAAGCGGTATATGACGGAAGCACTCAAGCGGAGTGTGGGACGTTCCGTGACATTGGTGGCAAGCAGTGGGATAGCTTCCTGAAGTCTGGGACATCCAAACCTCCAACTGGATCCAAGATCAGCATAGCAGACTTCAGTCACCTCAGCGGAGATATGGACCTGGCATCAGAATTCCCGGGGCTGCTGCGGATCATCCTTTCAACGTACACCAGGACTGTGTCTGAGGATGAATACCTGGAGCTCAGGCAGCTGATTCGGGTGGAGCTCTGGATTGCAGCCCTCCGTCTCGCTGGTATAAAACAGGGCAAGTGCTTTCCAACCCAAGAGCAACGGGCCAGTGACCAACGGGCATTGCGGATGGCATTCCTGGGAGAGCAGCCCCAGGAGCAATGGGTGACTGAGTTGGACAGGTTGGTCCAGCAGGAGATAGAGCTGGACAATCGGTATCGGGCTCTGCAATGGCACGCAGAGGAGGGATATTTAGGGGAGACAACAGAATGCTCTCCGGAGGGATATGACTTTGGCGGCCCTGGATTGCTGTGGGAGAACCTTACAGATCTTTTTATGTTTGGCGATGAGGGGGAACCTGACCTTGAGGACATGAGAGACTATAGAGAGTCTGTGCTCAGTCTTGCAGGGGTCTCAGAGCTCAAACCTGATCTGGACCATTTGCTAAGGAAGGAACAGCATCTGGAAAGGGCATACAGGAAACTGCTAGAACAAGTTCAGCAGCATGCCAGAGAATCGGCAGTGGAAAATCCGGAGATTGCCGTCCCCAAACCTGAAGTGCTGACAACAGGGCAGAGCTCTGCTAACCTCTGCCCAGCACTGATAACATCTTCTGGGTTCCATGGACAGGAGATGGTGAACCTCTATCCCCAGACATCAGTTGCAGAGACATGGGACTTGATAGACTTTTCTGCTGAGGAAGAACAACCTGATGAGCCTCCAGCAGAAGAGCTGCTATCAGGGCCAAAGTTCACTGTGCTCTGCCCAGCACCAACAGTGGCTTCGGCCTTCTTGAGAGAAGAGGTAGTCGGCCTTTCTCCCACAACACTGACAGGGACATGTGATTTTCTGCCAGCAGCATCTATGGAGTTAAAACAAACTTCTCCAGCTGAAGATCTGGTAGCTGAACAGAGGGTCCAAGACCTCTGTCCCATACTTTTACCAATTCCAGAGACTGGGGATTTAATAGACGTTTCTGTAGAGGAGGAACCACCTGGCAAACCCCCAGCAGAAGTGCTGGCAACCGGACAGAGGGTCCAAGACCTCTGCCCCACACCTGCAGCAATTGTGGAGGCCCAAGGTGAGGAGGTGGCAGTCTATCGCGAGCTGCAGATCAGGATCCAAGGAGAGAATGCAGTCATCACCTCACAACTGCAGCTTGATCTGGTGTCGGTTGATGGGGCTTCAGTCCCCACCTGTATACCCCAGGGATGCTGGGCAGTCGGCCCAGATCCCCAACAGCAGGATGGAGTGAGCCCAGTCCCCCTGTCTTCTCTCCAGCGGCAGAAAGGATTCCAGGGAGAAGGGCCAGTCCGGGCCTCTCCCCAGCGGCAGATATGTTCTCTGAGAGAGACAGAGGATGGCTGGGTGAGTAATACACTGTTTGGAATAATTTGTTTGGGGTACTGTGTGGGTACAGGCATTAGAGGACTGGAACTACTGACTAACTTCGGAGTCAACCCGTCTGGGGTCTCCTCCTATGTTAGTCTCCTGCCGAAAGGGGAGAAATGTCACGGACCTGGCCGGAGCAGAGGCTGTTGGAGAGGACTGTGTGCGGGCCTGTTGCCCACCGATTATGGGCCCTAGCATTTGAGGTGAATGAGAAACCCAGTCTGAACTGTATTAATCGGACTCAGTCATGTATATATTGTATGGGGACTCCTTGCTGTGGATCTGTGTCCCTGAAGAGGGAGGGGGGGGTTCCTCCAGCAGCCCCCTGCTGATAAGACTGATTCATTCTGTTGGGACACATCATGTGAGGAGATGCTGGTGTCAACTGGTGCTTATGTTAATTGAATGAGCTAATGACATTGTCCTCTATACAATGTAGGAGACGGGACGACTCCTATTGGAGCTCATGTTAATTAGGTTAGCTTTGAGTCATCCTGGTGTATAAATGTGTGTGAGATCTCAAATAAAAGTTAGTTCTGATGTACTCCAAGACTGGTGTTGTCTAGTTCTTGGGGTTCCTATAGCCAGATCCATTGGACTCGTGTTCCAGAACTTAGGAAGCGGTATATGACGGAAGCACTCAAGCGGAGTGTGGGACGTTCCGTGACAGTATCTAAAAGACAAAAAGCAAACATTTTATATATTGTAGCTTTCACAGACATAGTTCACCTTTACTAAAAAAAAACTCCCCATGCAGGTAAGGGGTGTCTGTAGATAAAAGCAGTACAAAATATTATAGTGCACACATACAAAAATGTCATTAAACACTTCCCATCCGGGCCAATTCTGGCACATCTCTCCTACGTGTAAAAATCATTATTTTTTTTCTAGAAAATTACTCAGAACCCCCAAACATTATATATGTTTTTTTCAGCAGAGACCCTAGGGAATAAAATGGCAGTCGTTGCAACTTTTTATGTCACACGGTATTTACCCGCTTCAATACCGGGCCTATTCTGGCATTTCTCTACTTCATGTAAAAATCATTATTTTTTTGCTAGAAAATTACTCAGAACCCCCAAACATTATATATGTTTTTTTAGCAGACACCCTAGGGAATAAAATGGCGGTCATTGCAACTTTTTATCTCACACGGTATTTGCGCAAAAATTTTTCAAACGCCTTTTTTTTGGAAAAAAAACGGTTTCATGAATTAAAAAATAACAAAACAGTAAAGTTTGCCCAATTTTTTTGTATAATGTGAAAGACGATGTTACGCCGAGTAAATGGATACCTAACATGTCACGCTTTAAAATTGCGCACAATCACGGAATGGCGCCAAACTTCATTACTTAAAAATCTCCATAGGCGACGCTTTAAAATTTTTTACAGGTTACCAGTTTAGAGTTACAGAGGAGGTCTAGTGCTAGAATTGTTGCACACGCCCTAACGCACGCGGCGATACCTCACATGTGTGGTTTGAGCGGCGTTTACATATGTGGGCGGGACTTACGTGTGCGTTCGCTTCTGATCGCGAGCTATCGGGGACAGGGGCGTTTTAAAAAAAAAAAATTATTATTTAATTTTTTTTTTTACTTCATTTTTTTTATTTTTACACTTTTTTTAACACTTTTTTTTTTTTAATTACTTTTATTCCTATTACAAGGAATGTAAACATCCCTTGTAATAGGAATCTATGTGACAGGTCCTCTTTATGGAGAGATGTGGGGTCAATAAGACCCCACATCTCTCCTCTAGGCTGGAAAGCATGAGATCGGAAAAAAAAAATTTACCGATCTCATGCTGACAGCCGCGATCGCGGCTTCGGTTAGTTCCGGGTACCCGGGCGTGACGTCATAACGACGCGCCCGGGCCTCCCACGGTCATAGAGATGACTGGTGACCATCTGGTCACCAGTCATCTCTATCGTCAACATCCGGCGCCGGCCGATTCATTCTCCGGGTCCCCGATGGCACGGGAGAGCCCGGAGAAGCACCGGATGGCGGCGGGAGGGGGGGGACATCCCCTCCCGTCGCCTATAAGAACGATCAAGCGGCGGAACTGCCGCTATGATCGTTCTTATCGTGCACAGAATCGGCAGCTGAAAAGAATGATATCTGAATGATGCATCTAGCTGCAAGCATCATTCAGATATCACCCCACAAAGAGGAGGACGTCATTTTACTATAGGCGGGTATTGAAGTGGTTACACAGCGATTTTTCAAAAGAATTTAAAAGAAAAAACAAATCAGTAAAGTTAGCCCAATTTTTTTTTATTATGTGAAAGATGATGTTACGCCGAGTTAATAGATACCTAACATGTCACGCTTTAAAATTGCAAACACTAGTCGAATGTCGCCAAACTTTGGTACTTAAAAATCTCCATAGGCGACGCTTTAACCTTTTTTTACAGGTTACCTGTTTAGAGTTACAGAGGAGGTCTTGGGCTAGATTTGTTGCTCTTGCTCTAACGCACGTGGCGATACCTTGAATGTGTGATTTGAACGCTGTTTACATATGCGGGTGCGAATTATGTATGCCTTTGCTTCTGTGCGTGAGCACGCGGGGACGGGGGCGCTTAAAATTTTTTTTTTTTTTTTTTTTTTTTACACTTTCTCTTTAAATTTGTTTTTTTTTATCACTTTAATTCCTATTTCTTACTTATTATGTTCAGGTGCTTTAAAAAGCCTTGTAGGATTTTAATGGCATTTTTGTATGTGTGCGCTGTAATCTTTTGTTCTGTTTGTAACAATCAAAACTAACACACAATGGGAGGGGCTACAGCAGGGGGGCAAGAAATAACACAATGTTGTATGCCAAAGTCGGATGGTTAGGACAAGGATCTGACTTTGATACTACTTCAATGATAGTCAGTGGGCTGAAGTAGGATCAAAGTCGGACCAAAGTAGTACAGGGAGCATTTCTAAAGTCGGAACGACTTGTGTCGGACCAGTTAGGACAGCTCCCATAGGGAAACATTAAATTTCACACGTCATGCGACATGAGCTCCCAATGTCGGAGCGTTTGTCGGACCAGTGTGAACCCAGCCTTATGGCAGCACCATCTTTAATGTGATGCATAGTTAGGGTGTGCCCCCCAAGTCTTTGTTTGTCTGCTATATGGGTCCTGACCAGACCCCTTGGGATGGAGCACCCCATCATCCCCCACCAGTACTTCTAATCAGTGTCCACCTGTGTTATAGGAGGAGTCCTTTTAGTTCTCCCATAAAGAGGAGTGTATTTCTCCCATGGTTGAGAAGTGGAATCTTTCATTCTATGAATAGTGTAGGACCCACGGAAAATAGGGTACTTCGACGCAGTAGTGGGCTTAAGCACATATGGCCATATGGTGCGACGAAATCCCCATATTTGCGTATTTGCTTATTATTTTCAGGTGCTTTAAATAGCCTTGTAGGATTTAAATGACATTTTTGTATGTATTGCTTTTGTTCCGTTTGTGCATTTGTTTGTGCATGGTCTTATAGCAGCACCATCTTTAATGTGATGCATAGGGTGTGGCCCCCAAGTCTTTGTCTGTAGATAAAAGCAAACTGTGCAGCTTTGACCAAAGTTGAATAATACCCTTGCTATAGGTGTAGGCCATTTCTGTACCTCCGAAAGCCTACCCCCTCTTCCTGCCTTGCTGCCAGGATATTGCTAAGATACTCCCAGCCTTTGCTGTTCACCTCCGTCGTCATAGGTGAGAGCGCTGATTTAAACCCTCACATACGCTCTCTCTCCCCTGATGCACTAGCTCTGAGCTCAGTGTTTGAGAGCTCACTCTTGTGATGGTCAAGGTGAGCAGTAATACCCCGGAGAATATCTTAGCAATATCCGAGTAACAAAGCAGGTTAGCTTTTTAGTCAGCATTTAGGAGGTACTGTAAAGCAAATGGCCTACACCTATTCCAAAGGCATGCACAGTTTGTTTTTATCTACAGACATCCCTGACCTGCATAGGCAGTTTCTTTTTGTAAAGGTGAACTATGCCTTTAAAGCAGAACTAAACCCATTGTGTTTACTGTTTTCCAAAACAGTTACATTCAAGACATGCTGTGAATGATAACTGTCAGTGATTGTGCTTTAAAACGAACTGTCATCAAATGGCCGGTGTCACAACTGATTAAATGTACCATGGCTTCATTCGCTGTAAATGATAGGAGAGTTTAGTTCTGTTTTAATTGTGATGGCTGCATATGTTTTTCCTTTTTAGGCCTTTTCTCCTTTATTATCACCTGGAGAACTGCCAAGGAAGTCTGTTATTTTTCAACTTCCTTTAACAGGCCAGGTTGTCCAACAAAAGTGGCAGTTAAGCCGCGTACACACGATCGGACTTTCCAATGGGAAATGTTCGATGTCGGGCTGTCCGACCGTGTGTATGCTCCATTGGACAATTGTTGTCGGATTTTCCGTGAACAAATGTTGGCTAGCAGATTTTGAAATTTTCCGCGGACAAATGTGTGTTGTCGGATTTTCCAAGCGTGTGTACACAAGTCCGTCGGACAAAAGTCCAAAGTACAAACACGCATGCTCGGAAGCAGAAGTTGGTAGATTCCCTTGCCACCCAGCTGACCTGTTGGATTGTGAACACAGGAAGTCAGCTGCTGGGCATGGGCACCATTCAGAGATTGCTTTGCATTTTCTCAAGAAATGCAAAGCAGTCTCTGAATGGACGAGGTGGAGAGCGTGACATCGCCAACCTGACTCTTCACTTCATCCAATCAGAGAATGCATTGCATTCATTGAGATAATGAAAAATGATCTCTGAATAACACCTGTGCCGAGCAGACGGCCTCCTATGTTCAGAATGCAGCAGGGCAGGCGCTCAGCATGGGACCTGGAAGCTAGTGGAGGTCACTGGAATAGGGGTGTGTACTGCAGTGATTTCCAGCTTCTAGAGGGATCCCACAAGTATAATATATGAAGTTACATTGGTCCAAGCTGGCTGTAAAAATATCCATATCTGGAATTAATCTTTAAAAAGAGAAGTATGGGATCTACATAAAAATTAAAACCTTATACTCACCTAGGTGTCATGTTGCATTGATCTGATGGTGCATCTATCCCCCGCTGAATCTACACTGAAAACTGAGCAACCAAACACCGCTGATCGCTCAGGTTTCCCCTCCGCTCTGAGCAGAGAGCTGTGGGTGTGGTCATTAGCTCTCCACTCTGCCCCTCCATCACTCACTAAAGCGCTGGGCTGGGGTGGGGAGGGAGCAGCTGTCTCTGTCTCCCAGCGATGGACCTGAGAGGCTGAGCCAGCTGCCGGTCCAGGCATCTGGGCAGGGTTGCCACCTGTCCAGGATTCACCCAAACAGTTCGGGTTTGGAATCATGTGTCCGGGTTTCAAAGTGCTTGAAACCCGGACACATTATTCAGACTGGACTATGGCTTCCCATCAGGGTTGCTGGCTGCAGTTGTCTAAGCTGGAAATGTCTGTTACACACTCTTTCATACTGCCCAAAACTAACACTAACAATCAATTTTGCCTTGTTTTTTACCTGCTATTATTTATATACTGTATATAAGAACACATTTTGCATATTGCACTTTATTTATATATCGTTTATTGAATTCACTATATATCCCTCAGGGGATACTTTGTATTTAGCGCTGCACTTATTTTGATTTTGGTCAGATTCAAAAGGGGAACTCTGCAGATTCAGATGTAAAAGGGGAACTCTGTGGACTCTGATGTAAAGGGGGGCTCTTGTGATTAACTTCATATGATTAGAAATGTTATTTAATTGCTAAATATATGTATAGTTTATACTATAAAAAAACAATTGCTGTGCGCCGCTAAAGTGTTCGGGTTTGACTTGAAGAAAAAGTGGCTACCCTACATCTGGGTGGATCCCAACTGTACAGTCGGAAACTTTCTCCAGCCTGAATCAGCTGGAGCTGACGATCGAGACCTGGAACTCCTGGTTCCCTGTCACATGATCGCTGTGAAAGACTCTGGTTGGCTATTACAGTGATCAGCCCCTGTGTTTTCTCTCTCTCTAAATGGAGGGGAGAGATACAGTGTATCTCTCTCTCTCTCGTCGCAGAGAGAAAAATAAACATAACTGTGTAAAAGAAAAAAAACTTAGATCAAGGTTTGATCTAGGTCAGTGCCAAGGTCACAGTTTGGGTTAAGTAAGGGTCAAAGGTCAATGTCAGGGTCAAAAGACAAGGTCAGTATATTTTGGGCAGAATTTTTTTTTTAAGCATTTTTTAAATTAGTATCAGTGTGAGTGGGGTTGATTTACTAAAACTGGAGAGTCCAAAATCTGGCGCAGAGCTGAATAGAAACCAGTTTCCAGGAATTATTGTCAAATTTTAAAGTGATACTCAAGTCTCGTTTTTTTTTTTTGCTTTAAACATAACAAACATGTTATACTTACCTGTTCTATTCAGTTGATTTTGCACAGAGCAGCCCAGATCCTCCTCATCTGAGGCCCCTCTTTGGTGCTCCTGACTCCTCCCTCCAGTCGAGTATCCCCACAGCAAGCAGCTTGTTATGGGGGCACCCAAGCTGAGCAGCAGCTCTGTGTGTCCATTCAGACATGGAGCCACGGTTCGGCACTGTACCCTCTCTCTCCTGATTGGCTAGCTGACTTTGATTGACAGCAGCGGGAGCCAATGGCGCCGCTGCTGTGTCTCAACCATTTAGGAGGGAGAGTCCTAGATGGCCCAGGCACTCGTGCAACATCGCTGGATAGAGATGGAGCTCAAGTAAGTATTAGGTGGGCTGAGGGGGGCTGCTCACAGAAGATTTTTTTTATCTTTATGCATAGAATGCATTAAGTTAAAAAACCTTCTGCCTTTACAATCCCTTTAATTGAACAAGCTGAAGTTAGAAACTGATTGGCTTCACCAGATTTTGCACTCTCGAGTGTTAGTACATCAATGCCACTGTGTTTTAGGTAGGATTAAAAAAAAAAAAAGAAGCAAAATGTGCACTATTGTTTCTGGGCTGTACTACTGGTACATACAACTATGGAAAAAAATGGGCTAGAACCCAGAAAAATAGTTCCAATCAAAGGGCAAACAGTAGTCTCTCTTTCAAAACTTTATTGAATACATAATACTACAAAAAACAAAACCCAAAGTGACTTGCAGAATTCAAGGTAAAAAAAAAAATATATATATATGTATATATATATATATATATATATATATATATATATATATATATATATATATATATATGTATATATATATATATATATATATATATATATATATATATATATATATATATATATATGTATATATATAAATATGCCCTGGGTCACTCACGCCCTCATTCACACGCTATGCCTGCAGATGTATAAAAATATATAGCGAACAACTAACATACACATATGTGGAATCGCTGCGATCCTTGGGAGCAAAAGATTTTTTTGGGTTGTTCTTTGGTGGTAAGTTATGGTAGTAGCAAGAAATATACCGCTAAATAAAAATAAAAAAAAAGATTTTTTTTTAAACTATTTTTCTTTGATAATAAAAAAAAATTGGGACATATCCATTACCATCAAATGAAAGTCTAATTTGTCCTGCAAAAAAACAAAGTATAATCTACGCGGATACACAAAGTAGTTGTGATGATATGTACGGTTTTACTAACACATGTCAAAGTTGCAAAATTGTGCTTAGGCATTAACATTTGTTTTACCCTTAGGTGGGAAGGAGTTAAAATAATGATAAAAGTGTCTTTTGCAATAATATGATATTTATGTATTTTCCCATTATACCCCACAAGCTGCATAATCCAATGCTTATTTATTCCTTAGAAGCTTTCTGGAGCATTTATTTATTTATTACACTAATGAAAATATTCCAGTAAATCGGGCTACGGGATCTGTAAGGCAACACAATCAAACAGCTCCGTCCTATAAGGAAACAGTAGTTCTTGCAATCCAAATGTTTCATGTGGTTTTATGGGCAGAGAGATTTCGGATCTTATCTTAGACACCTGAGCAGCAAAAAAATTGGTTGCATTTCTGTGACTCGGCCAAATGTCATTAACATGTTACTTCCATTGAAAAAATAGTTCTTGGGAAGAAGATATACTGAAATGTTAGAATTTTTTTCTGGTATTCATCATTCAGAAATAGTCATCTGTAATTACTCATGTACACAAGGATAATCTAAAAAAAAAACAGTAACAGTGACTAATCAGCCAACTAAATAGCATGGAGGGAAGCCATCTGTAAATACTTTCTTTGACTTTCTTTCATTCAGCAATAGAAAAATATAAGAGATCTATTGCTCTCATTTTCTAACAAAATATGTTTAAAATGTAGTCAATCAGCCAGTGAGAAGTCTATATTTTCTCTATGCTACTAAAATGAGTTGCTAAAATTGTACATCATATGGCGTTCAAAGAGGATTATTAAAGTTCAACTCTAGGTGGATATAAAAGACACACATTTATTCATTCATAAATCATTAGCTGTAATTTTTTTAAATGCAGTTTATTTAAGTTCGTTTGATTTGGTATCAGCCTGTTCCAGATCCTGTTCAGCAGAGCTCAGTATGGGGGAGGTAGAAGAAGCCTAAAGCCTCGTACACACAATCAGATTGTTGGCCAACAAAACCGTGGACTTTTGTCCGAAGGGCGTTGGCCTAAACTTGTCATGCATACACACGGCAACACAATTGTCGGCCAACAAATACGAACGTAGTGACGTACTACGTGGTTTTTCAGCTCTTTAGCGCCACCCTTTGGGCTCCTTCTGCTAATTTCGTGTTAGTAGAAGTTTGGTGAGTGTTGATTCGTGCAAGTGTGATTCATTTCAATATTGCGGAAAGAAACCGCGCTTTAGGACAGGCCTATATGGCAAGAACACAGGTTGCTGCCTCCCTTACGCAGAGCACTCACAAGGGGTACCCTGCTAATCATACATATACTATCAGAACAATGGGTTAATCGGCGCTACCTGAAAACCTGATTGCTAGGCATATACAGGAAAAAATCTAAAAGGTGGTTTTATATTGTTACATTCTTACACACCAAAGTGCTTGTCCCCTCAATAATATATCTCAATAATATATAAGGGGGGTATCTCAGTCACTAGTACCTAGTGTAAATGGGTAAGAGGCGTTCTAAATTCCCTACACATTAGGTGTTTATTATTGTGCATATAGGGATAAATTTGTTGTATACCTGTAGACAGAGTGGTGTATAGGTAAATAGCTGAGTTGGTGTAATAAAATTGGAAAAGTTCCACTGTGTGTATATTAATATATACTATAATAGCTCTATATAACAATGGTAGGCAAACAGCCAGTTATCCAGACTTTGAGCTATACCCACCACTTAGGTGCAATTAAAGTAGTGCAGTCCAGCTAGAGCATAACATATATTACAATAAATATATCACAGTGATGTATAATAGTCCATAGGTATAAATCTACATCAACCACAGATGTACATGCATCAAGCCTGAAATGAAAATCATATAGGTGCTTCACAGTTCATATAATGACACCTGGACCCAGCATGTACTGCAACAATTGAATCACACTGGAGTGCAATAGTCCCATAAGTTTGTCACTGTAACAGGTCAGGAACTCCCAGGGGTGACTTTAGTGCATACAATGTTGCCAGGTGACTTTTGTGCTCCCCCTTTAGATTTCCTACTCACCGACTCCTGGAACCCCTGCAGGGGTAATGGGCCTCTAATGCTTAAGTGGAATTCACTGCTCCCTGTTGCTTGTGATGGGTGCCTCCGATGTACTCAGGTTAGTGGAAATGCAGCAATGCCCTCATGCATCAGAAAATATATAGAAAAAGGGCTTCCATAGTGTGATAAAGTAAAAAGCTTTTATTTTAAAAAACATAAGATAAAACGAAAAAGTCCCAAAGAAGTGTGTATTCCCACCCAGTAGTGGGATAGGATAGGATAGGATAACAACAGTTCCCGGCAAAAAAAACATGTTAAAATTCAATGTACCCAGAGCGTGTATCGAGATGGGGGATGTGACAGCTATGCGCTGCACCTGCGTTCCACCCACTTGTCTGCAAGGAAGGGAGTCATTTCACACTTTTCATTTCGCACTTTTCATTTCGCACTTTTCATTTCGCACTTTTCATTTCGCACTTTTCATTTTGCACTTTTCAGTTCGTTTCTGAATGGCTGTTCGTCAACCAGACATGTTGCGGAATCGGAGGAGATAACGTGTTATTTATTATTGGCCTTGGAGTTATTGATTTGACATTATTTTTTGGATAATGATTTGATTTGGTATATTTTCTATATTTTTGGATGCATAGAATGCACTTTTTGGTTAAGTTCTATTGGCAGATAGCATGTCTAATTTTATTTGGTTTCTTTTTTAATGCCCAATAAAAAAATTGTGGAGAATAATATTTGGCTATGTGTTTTACTTCAAATGACGTTTTGGGGGTAGGCAGTTACATTTAAAAAAATACAATGTAAAATTGACGAGGGACACCAACATAGTTGTATCTTTGATCTTAAAAACGACAGGATAATGCTAATAATAAAAAATAAATAAATAAAAAATAATAAAAAAAGCATAGTAATATTATTCTTGATATCACTAGAAAAAAAAGCCTTTGAAAATTTGTTTGCATAACTCCATCAGTATCATCAGCAAAGCTGCTTCATTATTATCCAATTAAAGAAGAAGAAAATTGTGCGCTGCATTTGAAGATTTCATAATTTGCCACGTCACAAATGTTAATTCTCCATTACTAATGCTAGTTTACAAAAGCGACCGCTTCTGGCTCGTCCTTGTTTCCGAAAATGCGTGTTTGTACTTTAGACTTTTGTCCGACAGACTTGTGTACACACGCTCGTATAATCCGACAACACACATTTGTCAGCGGAAAATTTTAAAACCTGCCATCCAACATTTGTCTGTGGAAAATCCGACAACAACTGTCCGATGGAGCATACACACGGTCGGATTTTCCGCCAACAGCCTGTCATTGAATATTTCCCGACGGAAAGTCCGATCGTGTGTACGAGGCTTAAGTGGCCAAAAAGCTGTGCAGAAGAAAGCTGATAGGAGGAGAGAGCAGCGTAACAGAGAGATCAGCTGATAAGTCTACTGCTTCTCCTTTCGCTGTCCAGTCACAGACTGGGGAGAGGCAAAACCTGCAAGTATTCCTGAATGTTGTGACAAAGATGTGTACGTTTCAAGACTGGATGGACAGGAATTCAAATCCTTTGGTAGGTAAAAGTGTGTTTAGCTGGAGTTCAGCTTTAAATTTCATAGATGCTTCCAAGTCCTGGAAAAGACCTCAAAGGAAGACACAGAACCTGATTTACTAGAGAAAATGACCAAGAGTAGGGATACATGGCTAATGGGCTAATGAACATAATGGGACTGATTTACTAAAGGTAAGTGACCTGTTCAGTGTGCAAGGGAACTGTCCTAAGAGCTTAGTGAATGAGGGGAAGACTTGACTTCCATCATCTGATCATGTACAAGCAAAAATACTGTATTTTTCCCCTGCATGTGACTGAGTATTCTTTGCAAAGTAAAATTTCACCACATTCACTAAGCTTGTCAGCAAACATCATGAGTGGCTCGTAATTAGACATTTTGTTCCCAATTGAAATTCGGACAAATTTTCCATTTTCGGAAATTTGGATGTATCTAAATTTTTAAACTAGAATAGTACCAAATTTAAATGAATCTGAAATAAGGAAAAACATTTCGGACGATATTTGAACCGATTCGAATTAATTTTGAATAGTTTTCTAATTTGAATAGTTTTCAAATTTGAATTTAAAAAGTGTTTCTTTTCCAAGCTCCAAAGAGAATAAAATAGAATAGAAAATAAAGGAATAGAATAGAAATATATATCATAATATATCAGAATATAACCATCTTCTGAAATTCAAATTCGAAATAGAATTAATTTGAATTTGAATACATACAAATAGAATGGAATAGAATAAAATAGAAAGAATATCACCATTTCCCAAAATTCAAATAGAATCAAATCAAATTTGAATAGAATAGAAAAGAATAGATTAGAATAGGAAGATGGTTATATTCTTTCTATTCTTTTCTATTCTGTTGTTTTTTTCTTTTTTCTTTTATATTATTTTGTTATTTTCTATTCTATTCAAATCTATTCTTTTCTATTCTATTCAAATTCAAATTGATTCTATTTGAATTTTGGGAAATTGTTATATTCTTTCTATTCTATTTCCATTCTATTGTTTTTTAAATTCTATTCTATTCTATTCTATTGTTTTTTGAATTCTATTCTTTTGTATTCTATTCTTTTCTATTTGAATTTCAGAAGATGTTTATATTGTTTCTATTTTATTCTATTCTTTTTTTATTTTATTCCATTCTATTCTGTTCTTTTATTTTATATTCTCTTTTGTTCTGTTATATTCTATTCTTTGATTTCTGTTATATTATTTTATATTCCATTATATTTTTTCTTCTTTTTCTTTATCTTCTTTTCTATTTAATTCTCTTTGGAGATTGGAAAACAAATTGAAAACGATTCCAATTCGAACACCTTTCGAATTCGAAAACTATTCGAATTTGGAAAATTCAAATCAATTTGAATACGAATAAACTAAACAAATTTATGTAAATAACGAATCAAAACAAAACAATTTTTTTCGTTCTGCACATGTCTACTTGTAATTACTGTGAGGATACAATTTTGATATTTTAATTTTGATACAGTATGCCACTGGCTATGATGTCTGGTTAGAACAATTTTTCCAATTACCACCATTTTTCTAAAATTAGAAACTCATGAAGATACTCATGAAGAGTGTCTAAAATAAGATGTCAGTGATGGCCCCAAACTTACATAGTTGTTGGAAGCCATATGAACATTCCATCCTCAGTGCAGCTCAGCTGTCAGGCAGACAGCGCAGCACCCGGGAAGCTTTGCAGATGGATGGGCCTTTCTTCTACATAGAGTATAGCCAGGGCCGCTGATAAGGCAAGACAACTGGTCCTGTTGTACTGGGCACAGACCTCATCAGCTAAACAGGGGGGGCCAGGGCAACTTTATTTTTTCCTTAGCCCTTGTTCACTTACACTTCCCTGGGCCCCATCAGGTCAACAGAGGGTCCCAGGAGGTGGGACATTTTTTCATTTTTTGGGGCGTGGGGGTAAAGTCAGTGTTTGTTTGCTGCACCCCAGGAAAGTGGGTGGGGTGTAGGCAGGACTGGGGGGGACCTGTCAGGAAGGCCGTACAGGGCCCCATAATTTCTAACTGCATCCCTGCGTATAGTTATAGGCAGTCTTTCTCTGTATGCCATATAACAGTTGATCCTAAAGAACTACAACTGGAGTTATTTTTGAATTTGGTGCAGCCGTAGTGCCATCGTTTTGTAAAAACTATTACCTGAATCTGTGACACGTTTTGGTAGAGCTACCAAATATGGTGGCAGGGCTTTTGTGAATCTGACGCAGGTCTTTTTGAAGAGCCAAACTGCCAGAAAAGTGGCATAAATGCCCTATTGAATCTCTCCCAGTCTGTTCTATTTACATAATCCTATGTCACGTGTCAGAGAGTCTGCATAGGTGTTAATCATTCAATTTACTGTGTATGGCTGAAGGTATGAATAGTTGACAAATCACCTGGGTAGAGATATTAAAGTGTTACTAAACCCAGTAATATGAAAATAGTTAATGCCCCCCCCCCCCCCCCCCATGCGCACAGCGTATAAATCTTCTTTTTACAATAAAATACTGCCACTATATACCTTTTTGGCTGATCTGTATACCACGTTCACGTGATAAACTGCAGGGTTTGCCTGAGTGCTGAGTGTTCAGGTAGGAGCAGATTTCTACTATAGCCTGTGTCCTCATGCTGTTATGGGAGGCGGATCATCCATCAATCAAGATGTGACATCCCACCTACTGTGTTCTTTTTTTCGTTACTGTGCATGGAGGAGGAGGGAGGGCCTGGGCTGTCATTTAGGATCTGTATACACGCCCACATGTGTGATGTCAATATCATGTGACCTGAAAAGCTCAGCTCAACAAGGAAATATTCTCTCCAGCAATAAAGACCAAACAAAGCATGTGCAGGGGGACCACTCTGACACTGTATTGTCTGGCCTTGCCCAGAGAGACCCTGCAGGAGGTGGTGGATCTGTGCATATAGGATCAAAGAGCATTTTTACACAATGCAGAGGATTAACTCCTTAAGTTCCACAGTGTGTATAACAAGCATGCTATTCTGCATATACAGACAGATTTTACTGTTGTGGGTTTAGTAACCCTTTAAAGCAGCATTACATGTGGAAAACAGATTGTGTTGAAGGCTCCAACCATTGTTTAGGGACAAATGTTCCATTTTGACATAGATGGCCTCTTTCATGCTTCTTGCAAACCAATTTTCCCCTCTGTCCAAAGTGTGCGCCTGCCTGTCCTCAAAAGAATGGTCCTTTTCCTTGGTGAGCTTCACCCACCCATGATAAATGTTTTCATCTCCTCTTTCTTGGTTTGTTCACATACTCATCGGCCAAGCAAATCCATTGTTGTCCTGCTGTGATCTGCTGTTCTGCTGCTGTGGGCTGGGTCCTTTGTGGCCATTTCCTTTCTGATGTCATTGGGGACTGGTTGTCAACTCCAAGTTCTTGTAGCCAGTCAGTGTCGGAACAAGGTCATCTAGAGCCCAGGGCAAACATGCCAAACTGTGGCCCGCCCACCCCCACCCCACATCATAGGTGTATGAGCATTATGTGTCCGCAAACCCCCCCCCCCACAAAAACATTGAGCACTAATCTGCATGCTCACCCCCTAAGCATAAACTTCCCTCCCCCAGGACAAATCCACCCTTTTGTGGAAACCTCCTCCCTCAGCACAAATCTTCTTTCCCTCATCCCCCCTCCCATTACAAATTCCCCCAAATCATCACTCGTAGCACACCCCCCCCCCCAAATTGCCGATCCTAGGACAATACTTACCCCCTGCGGCCCCCTAAATCCCCCCTTTAAACACAAATCCCCTCCCCCAATCTCTGTCTTACCCCCCACGTCACATGATACTACAGGGCCCAGGGCAGCCACCCCTCCTGCCCACCCCTTGTCCCAGCTCTGCAGCCAGCCCTTGAAGATGCAGCACAAATTTCACCTTACAGAGTTGTGTTTTACTGTGCCTGCAGCCTCTTGGATTATGCAATATGAATAGACCAGAATGCTCAAGAAGCAGGGAACATTCATTCTTGCCTATGTGAAAGTGGTGGTGGAGGCAAGGGAGTCTGAAAAAAAACACTAAAAAAAGTTGATTTTGTAATTGTGGTGGGTGAAGTAGGCCAATGAGGCAAAGGGGTTGGTTTACTACAGCTGGAGAGTGCAAAATCTGGTGAAGGGGGCCATACTGTTTGCCGCCCCCCCAAAAACAATTTCCACCGGCCACTTTTCCGATTCACCGAAAAGAGAAGACTCCTGATTTGCCACAGAGGTGGAGGAAGGAAACGGAAGACGCCGCCGCCATCGCTGTGATGACCCATGGAGAGCAGGAGAACGGGAGGCCGCCAAGCAGGGGAAGCCGCCAGTGATGGGGTAAGTGCTATCGACCGGAGGGGCATACTCTTTGCCGCCCCGTCAAACAGGACTGTCAGTTCCTGTTTGACACATGGGGCAGAGATATCTCCCGGACGGGCTACTCTAGTTCAACAAGAATCAGTTCTTTTGTGGTCAGTTTGCAGCAATACCTCCAGGTCCAGCTTAGCCAACAGCTGTGGATGGACGTATACCGCCCCCTCTGCGTCTGCTATTCTACTGCATTTTTAGAACCATCTCTCCACATCGAAGAGCTTATACTCAAAGATTTTTATCTCTCTCTGCATGCCTCCTTAGTGAGGTGAGAATCAAGGAGGAAGCATTCTGCCATTACACAATGTCCATGTGATTTGTAGACTTCCTTCTACAGTTGACCTTAATATCACAAATATATCTCCTGAAGAAGCTTATGCAAGCGAAACATGTTGAGAAAGTGGTATTAATTTGTAAATCCAAGGGTTACCTTTTCTCCCCTACCCCCCCCTCTCCTTTTTTTATATATTGTATATTGTCCTTGATTATGTCTGTTTCCTTTTATAAGATTGTTTAATAAAATATGTTTTTATGATATGTTGGATACATTACCTGACTCAAGCACCGTTAAAAGTCCCTGAGGACCATATACTGGCCTCAATGTCCCTCTCTTGCATTTAAAGTGAATTTCTGGGATGTGGTGCTATTGAATTTTCCTCTCTTTCCGTAATTTCTCTGTATCTGGTGCAGCTGTGCATGGTAGCCAATCAGCTTCTAACTTCAGCTTGTTCAATTAAGCTTTGACAAAAATCTGGTTTGTTTCTGTGCATAGCTGCACCAGATTTTGCACTCTCCAGTTTTAGTGAATCAACCCCAAACTGTATGAAAGCCAGTGGCAGTGCGTCCTTTAAGGGCGCAAGGGTGCCGCCCCCTCTCTCCAGCCAACCCCCTGCTCGGTCGGTAGCATCACCATCACCGTCGGCTTCCCCTGCTCGGCGACGGCGGCCTCCCGTTCTCCTGCTCTCCATGGGTCATCACAGAGACGGCGGCGGCAGCTTCCATTTCCTCCCTCCTCCTCGGTGGCCAATCCGGAGTCTTCTCTTTTTGGCGAATCGGAAAACATGTCTCACACCCGCTTCTGATTGGCCAGATTGAGGATCAGTAATTCAACAGCGAATATTCATTCACTGCTGTAACACACATGGGTGGGCTCCGGTCGCATTTTCTGCAACCTGAGCCCACCCTATTTTGAAGCCTAATCAGGTGCTCAACAAAAACCCTGACCGCTGTAATTCATGGGCCCGGTTCCCTGAAAGGGGCCGGACGCATGAATAGGGGGTGGCCGTGGCGGCTGTGGATAAATTCATGCTATGCATGAATCTATCCATTGCATATAGGGGGTGGCCTGGAGAGAGGGGGCGGCACCCGGGCGCCCCTAATGGACGAGCCGCCACTGTTTCCCCAATATGCATGTCTTTTCATTCTTCACTATACTGTACTTCATATACCAGGGATAAGCAATTAGCGGACCTCCAGCTGTTGCAATAACTCTTGCTATGCCTCATGGGACCTCATGGGGCTAATTGCATATCCCTGGCATGTGTTTGGGTATTGGGTTTTTTAGATGCACAAGCTTCTGTCTGAGTATTTTCATGATAGTTTTCTTGACTCCAACCACATACAGTGAGACTATTATCCAAAAGATAAGAACTGAGGAAGACAAGCTTATACCTCGTTAAAACATCAAAATAAAACCTCATTACTGTGTGTTCATCTTTCAAGCCACATGAGTGCCGCCTTATCTTTTGGATTTTATATACTTTGTGCATTGCTGAGCACCCAGGCCCATTTTTGTGTGTTCTGCTTCCTTATCCTATTATGATGGTCCAGTCTTTTCCTTGATTCAGAAGGTCAAGCAAAGGCATGGCAACATTGAACATGGGAGAAGAAGACCACATGGTGTAATATAGATTTGTATTTCTGCCTATTCAGTTCTAAGATTTACAAGCCCCTGCAAGACAGCACAGCCAGGTGGATGACAAAACTTTTACATAGGTGTCCTCTCTTTACCCTCAGCCTGCTAATTGAACAGTAAAGAATCAGCAGAAGACTGATTAGCTCAATCTGCTTTATCTGCTAATATCAAGTCAAAGTAGGGCCAGCCATAGACGGTTTGAATCTCAACCAGTTCAGCTCAATCTGCTTTATCTGCTAATATCAAGTCAAAGTAGGGCCAGCCATAGACGGTTTGAATCTCAACCAGTTCAGCTCAATCTGCTTTATCTGCTAATATCAAGTCAAAGTAGGGCCAGCCATAGACGGTTTGAATCTCAACCAGTTCAGCAGGAACCGGCTAAAATTCAAACTATGTATGGGCAAGCTGAATGTACCAAGTTGATCGATCAATCAAATTGGGTACAACCAGCCAGCCGGATTTACTTGCGATTATTGCTAGCTGCTGCTATAAGCTGCTAGCAATAATCACTGTCTTCTCCTGGCAGGGATGGCTTCAATACAATGTCTCCGCAGGAGGGATTCCGCTGTCAGCACAGTCAATAATTAATGGGGGAATTAATGGGGGAATCATGCAAATTTCTTTCCTGCAACCTGTGGTTGCAGGAAAGAAATTCATGCATCTATGGCATGACTAAGGTAATGATACTGATTTCTTTAAAGAAATATATTTAATGATTTATTAATAAATACAGTGTTACAATTATGTGTGTCTGCCTGAGATTCAGCTTTAAATCATTTGTTCAACAAAGACATAATAATGTGCAACCAAGGTTGGATTTATACTTCCTACCTACCTTAACCCATTGTGCTGCCACCCTTTTACCCCACTTAAATGGTTATGCTTAGGCTCGATTCACACAGGGGCAACACGACTTCAACGCGACTTTGCACGGCGACTTCAACGCGGCTTCAACGCGACTTCAGCGCGACTTTAGCAAATTACAACGCGACTTCAAGTCGCCTCCAGGACAGGCGACTTCGGCTGTGGCCAATCACAGGACAATCAGCTCTCTGGGAGGGAGGGGTTTTCCCTGCAAAGTCGCTTGACTTTGAGAGAGAGAGATCCGACTTGGAGGCGACTTCCATTGATTTCTATGGTACAGGTCGCCTACCAAGTCGGATCCAAGTAGTACAGGGAGTACGCTCTGAAGTCGGAGCGACTTCAGTAGTGTCTATTAAGACGCTCCCATTCACTTAAATGTGAATCTCTTTCTGGGGCGACTTGGGGCGACTTGAGGGCGTACAAGTCGGATCCCAAGTCGCCCCAGTGTGAACCGACCCTTAGGGGTCTATTTATTAAGGATGCACTAGTAAAATTTGCCAAGTGAAAAAATTGTTACAAGTAAGACTCTATGGGATTCTCCCAGCAATTTCTTGCAAGATTTCTCATATGTATTACATGATATTCATGGCTGAAAATAAAGATCCTTATCTTTGTATTAAAGCCTTATGAATTGCACTTCATGTTTGCTATTGCCTATTCTATACTGTGCACAGATGTAATCACACCAAATGTGAGCATATAATACATTCTGGTTTATGTAGGTAAAAGGCATCATGAGTGGACTTATACTTCCTTATGAAAAAATCTATAAATCTATCCAAATCTTAACATGGGTTATTTCCTCTGAAAGGCCAGGGGAATCCCAGTAATAAAGATATCTTCCCTTGCTAAGTATACAGAGCAATCCAGACATAACTGCAGAATAAAAATGCTGTCTCTAAAAAAAAAAAAAAAAAAAAAAAATACTACAATAGTAGACCAAACTACAAATATGCTTTTTATTAACTCTTAGTTACTAACATAAACTTGAAGCATATTTTAGTTTAGTTATCTTTCAATAGTGGTAAAGCATATATAAACCAACTCTTTGAAATGTTATATACATTTTAAAGGGTATGTTCAAGCTAAAACCCTTTGGATAGTGTCGGGAAGGTATAAAAGCCCTGTCAGCTCATTTTTGCTGCTTCTGTTCTGCTGGGGAGGTTTCTTCTTAGTACCTGTCCTGGAGACACAACAGGAAGTCAAGGAAAATCTCCCCAAAGTTAGGCCAATTCCCATCCCAGTTGTCACCAGAACAGTTGTCCCAATTGGAAAATGTACCCATACTTTTTGTTCTGGTGGCAACTCTAAAATGTTGGATTTAGCTCAATTTCTGTATTAACCGTTTGCCGACCGGCTCACGCCGAAATACGTCGGCAGAAGGGCACGTACAGGCAGATTAACGTACCTGTACGTTGCCCTTTAAGAAGCGGTTTGCGGGCGCGTGTGTGCGCCCGCCGCGACCTCCGTGAGTGTGATCGCTGGTCCCGATGTCCGCAGGGATACCCGCGATTGTCTCACGGAGAGAAAGAACTGGGAAATGCTTGTGTAAACAAGCATTTCCCCGTTCTGCCTAGTGACAGGACACTGATCACAGCACCCGGTAATCGGAAGCGGTGATCAGTGTCGTGTCACACATAGACACACACCCCAGTTAAAATCACTCCCTAGGACACACTTAAAGCGGTTGTATACCCGCTGTCATTTTTTTTTTTTTTTTACACCTGCAAGGGAAAAGGCATAATGAGCTAGTATGCACCGCATACTAGCTCATTATGAGATACTTACCTTAGAACGAGGCGCCGGCATCTCACCTGGTCCACGCCGAGGGAGCCGACATCTCCCCTCGGCGTGTCTTCCGGGTATCGCGGCTCCGGCGCTGTGAGTGGCCGGAGCCGCGATGTCGTCACTCCCGCGCATGCGCGCGGGAGACTTCTGCCCGGCATGCCGGGCTGTCAGCCGAGAGTCCCCTGTGCGCATGCGCCGCTGCAGTTAGCGGCTCATTGCGAGGGGAATATCTCCTAAACCTTACAGGTTTAGGAGATATTTTTTTTACCTACAGGTAAGCCTTATTATAGGCTTACCTGTAGGTAAAAGTTACAAATATAGGTATACAACCACTTTAACCCCTTCACTGCCCCCTAGTGGTTAACCTCTTCACTGCCAGTAACATTATACACAGTAATCAATGCATTTTTAATTGCACTGAGCGCTGTATAAATGTAAATGGTCCCAAAATTGCGCCAAAAGTGTCCGATCTGTCTGCCATAATGTCGCAGTCACAATAAAAATTGCTGATCACCACCATTACTAGTAAAAAATAAAAAACTAGTAAATAATAAAAATTCCATAAAACTATCCCCTATTTTCTAGACGTTATAACTTTTGCGCAAACCAATCAATATACACTTATTGAGATTTTTTTTACCAAAAATATGTAGAAGAATACGTATCGGCCTAAACTGAGGAAAAAAATGTTTTTTTATATATTTTTTGGGGATATTTATTATAGCAAAAAGTAAAAAATAATGCGTTTTTTTTTAATTGACGCTTTTTTTTGTTTATAGCGCAAAAAATAAAAAACGCAGAGGTGTTCAAATACAACCAAAAGAAAGCTCTATTTGTGGGGAAAAAAGGACGTCAATTTTGTTTGGGAGCCACGTCGCACAACTGCGCAATTGTCAGTTAAAGTGATGCAGTGCCGAATCGCAAAAAGTGCTCTGGTCTTTGGGCAGCCACATGGTCCGGGGCTTAAGTGGTTAATGACAACATTTATCAGGACAAATAAAAAGGAACATTTCATGAAAATTTGACAGAAAGTCTAACCCCTTACCACTCTATCCAAAACTAGAAAAAATAATTGCCTTCACTATAGTATGAATCGGCATCTGGTTATACTTATAATGTAATGAACCATGTAATCAATGTAAATGCTACTATTGTATCTTTTAAAAATTTCTCTGTTGTGTACTGTCTCTGTCAATTTTTCAATAAAAATGTTTCGATTAAAAAAAAAAAAGATTTGCTTCAGATACACATAAATCAATGTCATTTTAAATGTAGTTTTTGCTTTTTTTCTCAATATCAACGGCTCAACTATCAACTTGTCCCCCCACGCCAAGGTCCTAGGTGTAATCCTGGACTCCGAACTAACCTTTCACCCACACATCCTATCGCTATCCAAAATTTGCCGCCTCAATCTCCACAACATCTCCAAAATACGCCCCTTCCTAACCAATGTCACCACAAAGCTTCTAATCCACTCCCTGGTCATCTCCTGCCTCGACTACTGTAACTCCCTCCTCATTGGCTTACCTCTAAATAGGTTATCCCCACTTCAGTCCATCATAAAAGCTGCTGCCAGGCTCATCCACCTCACAAACCACTCAGCGTCTGCTATACCCCTCTGAAAATCCCTCCATTGGCTGCCACTCAACCAATGAATTAAATTCAAGTTACTAACAATAACTTACAAAGCCATCCACAACCTGGCCCCCAGCTACATCCCTAACCTAGTCTCAAAATACCAACCGAATCGTTCTCTTCACTCCTCCCAAGACCTCCTGCTCTCAAACTCCCTTGACACCTCATCCCATGCTCGCCTTCAGGACTTCTCTTAGAGCATCTCCCATCCTCTGGAATGCTCTACCCCAATCTGTCCAACTTTCTCCTACTTTATCCATTTTCAGACGATCCCTGAAAACTCATCTCTTCAGAGAAGCCTATCTGGCCCCCACCTAACAATGGTTCATTTATCTTCTCAATCAGCACATCGCCCACAGTTATTACCTCTTGTATCTCTTGACTAGGGATGAGCTTCGAGTTCGAGTCGAATTCATGTTTGACTTGAACATCGGCTGTTCGCCAGTTCTCCGAACAGTGAACAATTTGGGGTGTTCGCGGCAAATTCGAAAGCCACGGAACACCCTTAAAAGTCTATGGGAGAAATCAAAAGTGCTAATTTTAGAGGCTTATATGCATGGTATTGTCATAAAAAGTGTTTGGGGACCTGCGTTTTAAAAACGGCCGTTTTTTTGGGAGCAGTGATTTTAATAATGCTTAAAGTGAAACAATAAAAGTGTAATATTCCTTTAAATTTCGTACCTGGCAGTGCGCAGGCGCGGGACTCCCAAGATGGCCGCGTAAGCCGGGTGCTCCGCTCTACCCAGCCCAGCAAGCCACCCAAGAGTTGGATTAAGGCCGCCTTTTCGCCCACCACTAGCGGAACCGGACCCGGGAACACCCGCTGCATCGACCCATGCCAAACAGCACGGTCCGCAGGGACCTGGGACCGCAGTTTTCAGCAGAGGATTCCCGGGCCTTATCCAAGATGGCGGCCGCAGCACAGCACAAGGAGCAGTATGCAGGGGGACACGTGGAAACCAGGCAAGTGATTGCTCCTGCCACTCTGGCCTACACACCCTTACCTGCTTCCCATAACCAGCCTATGGGGACCCCATCCCCAGCCTCCACAGTATCCCTGCTAGAGCGCACCTTTGAGAATTACTCCCTGTCCCCACTGAACGCCACACCACCACATCAGGGAGCTGGAACTTCCATAGGAGATCCGGAGGCTGCCATACCCCTCAACACAGGAGATTTATTCCTCAAACTGTCAGATCTACTAGACAGAGGCTTAGCAAACACAGCCACAAGAATCACGAACGAGATAAGAGCAGACTTTCAAAACTTGGGAGCAAGGATGGAAGCCATAGAACACAAATTAGACATTACAGTGTCCAGAGCTAACCAGAACCAGAACACTGAGCACATTCATATTGTTCAAGAGCAACTAGAGGTGGCACTGAACAGAATCGATGACCTGGAGAACAGGTCGAGAAGGGACAATTTCAGAGTGATGCCGCGTACACACGGTCGGACTTTCTATCCTACTTGGTGCTTTGGGGTGGGGGGGCCTCGCAGGGCGCCCCCTTCCCCCAAAGCACCCACCCCCCCATGTTGAGGGCATGCGGCCTGGTACGGTTCAGGAGGGGGGGGGGGCGCTCGCTCGTCCCCACCCCCTTTCCTGACCGGCCAGGCTGCGTGCTCGGATCGGGGTCTGGTATGGATTTTAGGGGGGACCCCACGCCGTTTTTTCGGCGTAGGGGCTTCCCTTTATAATCCATACCAGACCTAAGGGCCTGGTATGCCCCGCGCTCGCCGCAATAGGAAAATTTGTTTTTCCTATTGCAGCGAGCGCGAGATGCAATACCCTGCCCTCGCGTCGTATCTGGTCCGTCGGACCAGCCTACACACGAGCGGCCTTTCCGTCGGACCAGCACACACACGAGCGGACTTTCCGCCCGAAACTGAGTCCGACGGAAAGATTTGAAACTTGGTTCAAATCTAGGTCCGGCGGGCTTTTGGGAAGAAGTCCGCCGGAAAAGTCCGCCGGCGCCCACACAGGGGCGGATTGTCCGGCACACTCTGGTCCGCCGGACCAAGTATGCCGGAAAGTCAGACCGTGTGTACGCGGCATAAGAGGTATCCCCGAATCAATCACAGACGTCCCCAAAGCTATCCAGGATTTAATCAAATCCCTCATCCCTGAGCTGCCCCCCATCAAGTTGGAGCTGGACAGGGCACACAGGTCCCTGGGTCCCCCCAGAAAAGACGGATCCCCCAGAGATGTGGTCGTGAAGCCACACTTCTATAGTGTAAAGGAAGAAATAATGAAAATTTCACGCCAGCAATCCCGCATCCTTTTTCAAGGACAGGAAGTGCAAATTTTCGCGGACATTTCCCCCACGACCATCCAGAAACGCAGAGCCCTCAAGCCCCTTCTGCTCGTCCTCTCCCAGAAGGAGATTAAATATTGGTGGGCATTCCCTTTCGCCCTAAAATTTTCCCTTAAAGGCAGAACCCACTCATTCACCACGTTCACTGAAGGCGAACGAATCCTCCTCTCACTCAAGCTCATATCCCTAGACTCGGAAATGGACATAACCAACACTCAAGCGGGTTCCTCTAAACGCCAAACTCCGAACAGCCCCATCTCTCCAGCCTGGAAAGCTAATAAAAGCAGGCGACTGAAAGATCAATTACCAACCTGAGGAGGTCTTATACAAGACCCCGGCGACACCCTTCTTCCTCTTTGTGATCCACTGTCCCCAATCCATCTCATACCAGATGTTCTCCACCTTTCTCGGATCCATCACAAAGAGGCCTTGTCCCCGCAAGGGGAAATTTTTCCATACACCCCTAACTCTCAAGTTTGCATCCCAACGCCCCAGCGGGGCTACGCATCCAGTTTCCCAAGATCTACTATTGCCCCTATCTCTCACCTACGCCTCAAGGAGGTTTAAAGATTTAGCCCATTGATCTCCACAAGAATGGCCTCATCGGTTCTTGAACATCACTCCCTCATCGTCCCTCTGGGCACCCCCAGTGTCAGCAGGATGTTCTGGCCCCTCTCCACAACCTCATTCCCTCACAACGGACTGGCTAAGTCCACAGTGGGACTTGGATTTCCCATACCACCTTCCTTCTCCATCCCCACAGAGGAATCCATTATGTCTACCAGGAAGACTCTACCTGTACTTCAGACCAGAGCGGCCCCAAGTTAAAAACACTTCAGTTTTTTTCAGATTTTGATACTCCTTTTTGTTCTCCGTATGCTTCTTTTTATCTATATTGTTACAAAGCTTATTTTTCTATGCAAGGTTTCAAGGGTGGCTTGGGCTGCGGTAGCTGCCCTGCGACTTCTTCCATCCTACGAAAATGGAATTCCCATTCTCGTTCGATGGACTGGTGGTTCGATCCCAGGACCACCTTTTCCTGTTATTGGAGTTCGGAAAGGGGAATACCTTCCCCCCTCTCCGCCTCCGGCCTATTTCAGGTCATTTTGTACATATTCTCTTTCTCCTTCTGTCTCTATGTTTTAACCCATCTGTGCTTTTTTCTCCCTTACCCCCTCCTGTCAGGGTTGACGGATTGTCTGCAGCTCCTTCTCGTCCAGCATCTCCAGGTTCCAGACCTCGCTCCTCATTCGCCTCCTGCCCACCCCTCTTCAACTGGGTCAGGGTAAGTGTTCCTCCATCAATAGCACACTCATCACTCAAAAAACATGCCTAACACCACTCCATCTCGCCCCCAGATAAAAATTATTTCCCACAACGTCCAAGGCTTCAATTCCCCAATTAAAAGAAGGAAAACCTTTCAATCATATCATAAACAAAGGGCTTCGATAGTAATGCTCCAGGAAACGCATTTCCCTTCTCGATTCTCCCCCTCATTCCTACATGCGCGCTTCCCCTCGTTTTATTTGGCAAACGCTGAGGATAAAACCAGGGGAGTCACGATCCTATTTGCTAAGGATTGCCAATTCAAAGTTAGCCAGACTCTTTGTGACACCGAAGGCAGGTACATACTAGTAAAAGGTCAGATCGCAGACCAAACTTTCTCTCTGATCTCCTATTATGCCCCAAACAAGGGACAGAATGTATTCTTCACTTCGCTTTTCCAAACACTAGGTCCCCTCCTGGAAGGAACAGTAATCTTTGGAGGAGACTCGAATGTCGCCTTTGATCAGAGCCTCTATAAATCTAAACCCCCGGCTAAACAGCTCTCCAGGCCAACAAAAATCAGCTCCAAAATTGCTAAACTGATTCACCAACAGGGCCTCACAGACATATGGAGAGAACTCAACCCCACTTCAAGGGACTACACCCACTTTTCAATACCCCACCAAGTATACTCTAGAATTGACCATATCCTGATCTCCTCCATGCATATCCCCACCGCTATCTCAGCTAAAATTAAGGATACTCCCCTCTCCGACCACTCTATGATCTCTCTATCTATCCAAGGCTCGCTTCTCAGACCCTCATCCCCCATCTGGCGTATTAAAGAACACATCATTAAAGACCCCATCCAGATTTCGGAACTCACCAAGACACTAAAAGAATATTTTCTCCTGAACAACGTAGACGACATCTCAGCCGAGACCCTCTGGGCAGCCCACAAAGCCGTGATACGAGGCAAACTGATCCAAATATCCTCCCAACTCAAAAAGGAGAGAACCATGGACATTGCAAAATTGGAGAGAGATTTCCTCCTCTTACGCAAAAACCATAAAGCTAACCCATCCCTGGTTCAATCCGACCAGCTTGATGCTGCTCGGATTAAACTAAACCTGGCGCTCACGGTTAAAGCTGAGGATTCTCTGCGTTGGAATGGGGTGAAATTCTACCTGAATCAGGACAAAATGAGCATGATGCTGGCCTCCAAGTTATCCCCTAGGACCCGTCTCTTCGCCCTCCCCAAAATAAAACTACAGGATGGGACGTCTTCCCAAAATCCACATAGAATCCTGGATTCTTTCCAAGCCTTCTACTCACAACTATACAGAGCAAATGAATCCAACGATTCATGAGCTATAGAAGCATTTTTAGAGCACCTCCCTATCCCCACTATACAAAAATCCCACAAAGATATTATGGAGGCTCAGATCTCAGTGGAGGAAACCTTGGAGGTCATAAAAAACCTGAAAGGGGGCTCGGCCCCAGGTCCAGATGGTCTTTCCAATCTTTACTACAAGACTTTTGCCGTGACTTTAGCGCCACATTTAACTAAAATGTTCAATTCCAAACGAAAGGGAGACCCCATAGACCCCCAGATGAATGCTGCCTTCATTACAGTCATCCCTAAACCCGACAAAAATCCGGATCAGGTAGAAAATTACAGACCAATATCACTAATAAATAACGATCTAAAAATCCTAACGAAAATTTACGCCAATAGATTAAATACATTCATCAACACTTATATCCACAAGGATCAGGTGGGCTTTATCCCCGGCAGACAGGGCCCTGACCAGGTCAGAAGGGCCATAGACATAGCCTCAATTTTGCACTCGGGATGGGACGGAGGCCCAAAGCAGGAGGGTCTCTTCCTCTCCCTAGATCTTCAAAAGGCCTTCGATTCTGTGTCCTGGCCCTTCATATTCGCTTCCCTTAAATTCTGGGGATTCGGAGAACATTTCATCGGAATCCTCAAATCTCTTTATTCAGAACCGGAAGCGAAAGTCAAACTACAGGGCTTCCTCTCATCCCCAATCAAAATTGCCAGGGGCACAAGACAGGGCTGTCCCCTTTCCCCACTCATTTTCGCTCTAATAATAGAAACACTAGCCATTGCGATCAGGTCAGACCCAAACATCAAAGGTGTCAACTGCGGCTTGAACACCCATAAATGCGCCCTCTTCGCAGACGACCTTCTTCTATTCGTCACATCTCCAATTACCACCCTCCCCAACATTAACAGACTACTCCAGACATTTGGCAAAGTCTCAGGCCTTCGGGTCAACATGACCAAATCACAAGCCTTAAACATCTCCATTAATCCAGCCCTAGTTGAGAGGTTAAAACTGTCCTTTAATTTTAACTGGAGTGACTCTTCAATCCGATACCTAGGTATAAACCTCACACCCAGCATAGACTCCCTCTACCAAGCTAATTTCCCTCCTATGTATCGTAGATTGGAGGAAGACATACGAGCTTGGTCTTTCCACAAATTATCATGGCTGGGGAGAATCCATGCCATCAAAATGACCCTGTTCCCCAGAATTTTGTACTTATTTAGAGCCCTCCCAATCGCGATTAACAGAAATCACCTCAAACACTTCCAGGGGAAGATCATAAAATTTATCTGGGGGGGGGAAAGGTTATAGATTCTCGATAAACACCCTTTATGCCCCAAAGTCTAAGGGAGGACTGGGTCTCCCCGAACTATTCAAATACTACCAAGCAGCCAGACTGGCCCAACTCTCCACCTTATATTTCAGAGGCGAAAAGCCCGACTGGATACAAATAGAACGCCAAGCGGTTCCTTCCCACACTCTAGACTATCTACTCTGGACCCCCAGCAAACCTAGACCGCCCATCATGGCACCCACACTCTCACACTCCTTCAAACTTTGGGACACCCTGATTCAAAACCCAGCTCTGACCTCACAGCTCCGCCCTCTCTCACACATTTTCCGCAACCCCCTCTTCAAGCCAGGATTAGACATCAAATCCTTTCAATGGTGGCTTGATAAGGGAATGTACCGTATCGGACATTACCTCGTCGCCTCCGGTCCAATCTCCATGAAATATTGCGTTGATAAACTAGAACTCCCAGAATCCGAGAAATTTAGATTTCTTCAAATCTCCCATTTCCTTCACACCATTTGGAAAGTCAAATCAATCCCCCCAGTGTGCACACCTTACGAACAATGGTGTGGACAAGCAACAGAGCAAAAAGGAGGCATATCCCTGATTTATGAAGCCCTGTCAACTCCCACATCCAAACTTACATACATGACAGACTGGGAGAGGGACTTGGGCGAGTCTTGGGACCTGGAGATCTGGAATAGAATGAGCACAAGAGCCTACAAAGGTATAGTTAATATTGCACTAATAGAAGCTAACATGAAAGTCCTTACGAGATGGTATCTGGTTCCTTCCAAACTTGCACTGATGTTCCCTTCCTCGTCTCCTTTATATTTTAGAAACTGCCAAGCCCAGGGTTCCATGTTACACATTTGGTGGGAATGTCCGAAAATCAGGGGGTTCTGGAACGGGGTCTTTCACCTGAACAGGAAAATTACGGACACTCCCATTCCAAAATCCCCCCAAATAGCTCTCTTAAATGGTAATATTCCCAAAATTTCCAAAACAACTGCTAAACTTATCGCTTTTATTCTGACAGGCGCCAAGATTTCCATAGCAAAGGCTTGGAAACAACCAGGGGTCTCCCTGGCGTCTGCCAAGAGAAAGATCTCATGGATCATGTCTCAGGAAAATTTAGTTAGTACCATAGCAGACTCAAATAAAGCATTTTTGGCGGTTTGGGAACCCTGGGTGCGGCATGTAGGCATCTCTCTTATACCGGGAGTTGAAGCTTGACCTGGTGCTATTGTGATCTTGCAGTCTGTCAACACACCCCACCCCCTCTTCTCCTCTGTCTTCCTTCCCACCTTTCCTTTCTCTCTTTCTTCTTAAATCTCAGGAAGTTATTAAATATTTACTGTAAATATACGGTTTCACACGGTTCCTTCCAGTCTTATATGCACTTGTTTGTATTCAGACGGTACCTCGACCCATTCCCCATGGGTCGATCTTCTAAGCTGGAACCCTCAGGATTTCTCTACGGCTCCCCTAGCCCCTTTGGCCTTCTGGCCAGAGAGAGCCTGGAAAGGTTCCCTCACGCAGTCTGGGACATTTAATCTCCCGGAAGGTGCGATGGGCCTTAACAGATTGGCCACTCACCTTATGGTTATCGAAGGCCACTCTCCGGTGCTCGACACAGTATGTTCCCGTTAGGGGTGTCGAGCCCACATGCAGCACTAGGTCTTGCCTTGTCATTCCTGAGGGTTCTTTTCTCCCTATCCCTACGTATAATCCTACGTTTTTGATCAACTTCTCTGTTTATGTTCATTATTTGAGCTTGGTCACAGATGTGGGCTGCGCCCCACAGCATTGTCAGTCTATGAAGTGTAATGTACTGCTCTTCAATAAAACTTCTTTAAACGCAAAAAAAAAAAAAAAAAAAAAAAAAATTTCGTACCTGGGGGGTGTCTATAGTATGCCTGTAAAGGGGCGCATGTTTCCCGTGTTTAGAACAGTCTGACAGCAAAATGACATTTCAAAGGAAAAAAAGTCATTTAAAACTACTCGTGGCTATTAATGAATTGCCGGTCCAACAATACACATAAAAGTTCATTGATAAAAATGGCATGGAAATTGCCCACAGGGGAACCCCTAACCAAAATTTAAAAAAAAATGATGTAGGGGTCCCCCTAAATTCCATACCAGGCTCCTCAGGTCTGGTATGAATATTAAGGGGAACCCCGGCCAATTTTTTTTTAAAAAATGGCGTGGGGTCCCTCTCAAAATCTATACCAGACCCTTCAGGTCTGGTATGGATTTTAAGGGGAACCCCGTGCCAATTTTTTTTTTAAAAATGGCGTGGGGTCCCCCCAAAAATCCATACCAGACCCTTATCCGAGCACGCAATCTGGCAGGCCGCAGGAAAAGAGGGGGAATGAGAGAGCGCCCCCCCTCCTGAACCGTACCAGGCCACATGCCCTCAGCATTGGGAGGGTGCTTTGGGGTAGCCCCCCAAAACACCTCATCCCCATGTTGATGGGGACAAGGGCCTCATCCCCACAACCCTTGCCCGGTGGTTGTGGGGGTCTGTGGGCGGGGGGCTTATCTGAATCTGGAAGCCCCCTTTAACAAGGGGACCCCCAGATCCCGGCCCTCCCCCCTGTGAGAAATGGTAAGGGCTACCATTTCACAAAAAAACTGTCAAAAATGTTAAAAATGACAAGAGACAGTTTTTGACAATTCCTTTATTTAAATGCTTCTTCTTTCTTTTATCTTCTATCTTCCTTCTTCTGTCTTCTATCTTCCTTCGGTTTCTTCATCCATTTTCTTCTTCTGGTTCTTCTGGTTCTTCCTCCGGTGCTCTCGTCCGGCATCTTCCTCTGCGGCGTCGGCGACTTCTTCCCTTCTTCTCCTCAGGCCGCTCCGCATCCATGATGGCATGGAGGGAGGCTCCCGCTGTGTGACGCTTCTCCTCTTCTGACGGTTCTTAAATAACAGGGGGCGGGGCCACCCGGTGACCCTGCCCCCCTATGACGCACAGGGATTTGACAGGGACTTCCCTGTGGCATTCCCCGTGACATCAGGGGGGGCGGGGTCACCTGTTATGTAACTCTGTCCCCTTCTGATGTCACGGGGAATGCCACAGTGAAGTCCCCGTCAAGTCCCTGTGCGTCAGAGGGGGCGGGGTCACCAGGTGGCTCCACCGCCCGTTATTTAAGAACCGTCAGAAGAGGAGAAGTGTCACACAGCGGGAGCCTCCCTCCATGCCATCATGGATGCGGAGCAGCCCGAGGAGAAGAAGGGAAGAAGACGGCGATGCCGCAGAGGAAGATGCCAGACGAGAACACCGGAGGAAGAACCAGAAGAACCAGAAGAACCAAAAGAAGAAGATGGAGGAAGAAACCGAAAGAGGATAGAACATAGAAGATAGAAGATAGAATAAAGAAGATAGAAGATAGAAGAAAGAAGAAGCATTTAATTAAAGAAATTGTCAAAAACTGTCTCTTGTCATTTTTAACATTTTTGACAGTTTTTTTGTGAAATCGTAGGGGTTCTTTTGTACCCCCTTACCATTTCACACAAGGGGGAGGCCTGGGATCTGGGGGTCCCCTTGTTAAAGGGGGCTTCCAGATTCCGATAAGCCCCCTGTCAGCAGACCCCCACAACCACCGGGCAAACGTTGTGGGGATGAGGCCCTTGTCCCCATCAACATGGGGACGAGGTGTTTTGGGGGGCTACCCCAAAGCACCCTCCCAAAGTTGAGGGCATGTGGCCTGGTACGTTCAGGGGGGCGCTCTCTCGTCCCCCCTCTTTTCCTGCGGCCTGCCAGGTTGCGTGCTAGGATAAGGGTCTGGTATGGATTTTTGGGGGGACCCCACACCGTTTTTTAAAAAAAAATTGCCACGCGTTTCCCCTTGAAATCCATACCAGACCTGAAGGGTCTGGTATAGATTTTGAGGGGACCCCACGCCATTTTTTAAAAAAATTTTGGCCGGGGTTCCCCTTAATATCCATACCAGACCTGAAGGGCCTGGTATGGAATTTAGGGGGGTCCCCCCACGTCATTTTTTTAAAAAATTTTGGTCCAGGGTTCCCCTGTGGGGAATACCCATGCTGTTTTTACCAATGAACTTTTATGTGTATTGTCGGACCGGCAATTCATTAATAGCCGCGAGTAGTTTTAAATGATGTTTTTTCCTTTGAAATGTCATTTTGCTGCCTGTCAGACTGTTCTAAACACGGGAAACATGCACCCCTTTACAGGCATACTATAGACACCCCCCAGGTACAAAATTTAAAGGAATATTACACTTTTATTGTTTCACTTTAACCACTTGCCGACCGCCGCACACAGATGTACGTCGACAAAGCGGCACGGGCAGGCATAAGGGCTTACCTGTACGTCTCTGCCTGCCCGCGGGTGGGGGGTCCGATCGGACCCCCCCCCCGGTGCCTGCGACGGTCGGCAAATGTCCCCCGGCGATCGGTGGTGAGAGGGAGGCCATCCATTCGTGGCCCCCCCCTCGCGATCGCTCCCAGCCAATGGGATCATTTCCCTGCCTCTGTATTGTACACAGAGGCAGAGGAAATGATGTCATCTCTCCTCGGCTCGGTATTTTCCGTTCCGGGCCGAGGAGAGAAGACATGTAATGTGAGTGCACAAACACACACACACACAGTAGAACATGCCAGGCACACATTACACCCCGATCCCCCCCCGATCGCCCCCCGATCCCCCCCCAATCACCCCCCCCCCCCCCCTGTCACAAACTGACACAAAGCAGGTTTTTTTTTTTTTTTTTTTTTTTCTGATTACTGTATTGGTGTCAGTTTGTGACAGTTAGTGTGTTAGGGCAGTGAATGTTAGGCCCCCTTTAGGTCTAGGGTACCCTCCTAACCCCCCCTAATAAAGTTTTAACCCCTTGATCACCCCCTGTCACCAGTGTTGCTAAGCGATCATTTTTCTGATCGCTGTATTAGTGTCGCTGGTGACGCTAGTTAGGGACATAAATATTTAGGTTCGCCGTCAGCGTTTTATAGGGACAGGGACCCCCATATACTACCTAATAAATGTTTTAACCCCTTGATTGCCCCCTAGTTAACCCTTTCACCACTGATCACCGTATAACTGTTACGGGTGACGCTGGTTAGTTTGTTTATTTTTTATAGTGTCAGGGCACCCGCCGTTTATTACCGAATAAAGGTTTAGCCCCCTGATCGCCCGGCGGTGATATGCGTCGCCCCAGGCAGCGTCAGATTAGCGCCAGTACCGCTAACACCCACGCACGCAGCATACGCCTCCCTTAGTGGTATAGTATCTGTACGGATCAATATCTGATCCAATCAGATCTATACTAGCGTCCCCAGCAGTTTAGGGTTCCCGAAAACGCAGTGTTAGCGGGATCAGCCCAGATACCTGCTAGCACCTGCGTTTTGCCCCTCCGCCCGGCCCAGCCCAGCCCACCCAAGTGCAGTATCGATCGATCACTGTCACTTACAAAACACTAAGCGCATAACTGCAGCGTTCGCATAGTTAGGCCTGATCCCTGCGATCGCTAACAGTTTTTTTGGTAGCGTTTTGGTGAACTGGCAAGCACCAGCCCCAGGCAGCGTCAGGTTAGCGCCAGTAGCGCTAACACCCACGCACGCACCGTACACCTCCCTTAGTGGTATAGTATCTGAACGGATCAATATCTGATCCGATCAGATCTATACTAGTGTCCCCAGCAGTTTAGGGTTCCCAAACACGCAGTGTTAGCGGGATCAGCCCAGATACCTGCTAGCACCTGCGTTTTTCCCGTCCGCCCGGCCCAGCCCACCCAAGTGCAGTATCAATCGATCACTGTCACTTACAAAACACTAAACGCATAACTGCAGCGTTCGCAGAGTCACGCCTGATCCCTGCGATCGCTAACAGTTTTTTTGGTAGCGTTTTGGTGAACTGGCAAGCACCAGCCCCAGGCAGCGTCAGATTAGCGCCAGTACCGCTAACACCCACGCACGCAGCATACGCCTCCCTTAGTGGTATAGTATCTGAACGGATCAATATCTGATCCGATCAGATCTATACTGGCGTCCCCAGCAGTTTAGGGTTCCCACAAACGCAGTGTTAGCGGGATCAGCCCAGATACCTGCTAGCACCTGCGTTTTGCCCCTCCGCCCGGCCCAGCCCAGCCCACCCAAGTGCAGTATCGATCGATCACTGTCACTTACAGAACACTAAATGCATAACTGCAGCGTTCGCAGAGTCAGGCCTGATCCCTGCGATCGCTAACAGATTTTTTGGTAGCGTTTTGGTGAACTGGCAAGCGCCAGCGGCCTAGTACACCCCGGTCGTAGTCAAACCAGCACTGCAGTAACACTTGGTGACGTGGCGAGTCCCATAAGTGCAGTTCAAGCTGGTGAGGTGGCAAGCACAAGTAGTGTCCCGCTGCCACCAAAAAGACAAACACAGGCCCGTCGTGCCCATAGTGCCCTTCCTGCTGCATTCGCCAATCCTAATTGGGAACCCACCGCTTCTGCAGCGCCCGTACTTCCCCCATTCACATCCCCAACCAAATGCAGTCGGCTGCATGAGAGGCATTTTCTTTATGTCCTCCCGAGTACCCCTACCCAACGAACCCCCCCAAAAAAGATGTTGTGTCTGCAGCAAGCGCGGATATAGGCGTGACACCCGCTATTATTGTCCCTCCTGTCCTGACAATCCTGGTCTTTGCATTGGTGAATATTTTGAACGCTACCATGCACTAGTTGAGTATTAGCGTAGGGTACAGCATTCCACAGACTAGGCACACTTTCACAGGGTCTCCCAAGATGCCATCGCATTTTGAGAGACCCGAACCTGGAACCGGGTACAGTTATAAAAGTTAGTTACAAAAAAAAAAAAAAACACATACAAAAATATAAAATAAAAAAAAAATAGTTGTCGTTTTATTGTTCTTTCTCTCTCTATTCTCTCTCTCTATTGTTCTGCTCTTTTTTACTGTATTCTATTCTGCAATGTTTTATTGTTATTATGTTTTATCATGTTTGTTTTTCAGGTATGCAATTTTTTATACTTTACCGTTTACTGTGCTTTATTGTTAACCATTTTTTTGTCTTCAGGTACGCCATTCACGACTTTGAATGGTTATACCAGAATGATGCCTGCAGGTTTAGGTATCATCTTGGTATCATTCTTTTCAGCCAGCGGTCAGCTTTCATGTAAAAGCAATCCTAGCGGCTAATTAGCCTCTAGACTGCTTTTACAAGCAGTGGGAGGGAATACCCCCCCCCAACGTCTTCCGTGTTTTTGTCTGGCTCTCCTGTCTCAACAGGGAACCTGAAAATGCAGCCGGTGATTCAGCCAGCTGACCATAGAGCTGATCAGAGACCAGAGTGGCTCCTAACATCTCTATGGCCTAAGAAACTGGAAGCTACGAGCATTTTATGACTTAGATTTCGCCGGATGTAAACAGCGCCATTGGGAAATTGGGAAAGCATTTTATCACACCGATCTTGGTGTGGTCAGATGCTTTGAGGGCAGAGGAGAAATCTAGGGTCTAATAGACCCCAATTTTTGCAAAAAAGAGTACCTGTCACTACCTATTGCTATGATAGGGGATATTTACATTCCCTGAGATAACAATAAAAATGATTTTAAAAAAAAATGAAAGGAACAGTTTAAAAATAAGATAAGAAAATAATAATAATAAAGAAAAAAAAAAAAAAAAAAAAAAAAGAAAAAAAGCACCCCTGTCCCCCCTGCTCTCGCGCTAAGGTGAACGCAAGCGTCGGTCTGGCGTCAAATGTAAACAGCAATTGCACCATGCATGTGAGGTATCGCCGCGAAGGTCAGATCGAGGGCAGTAAGTTTAGCAGTAGACCTCCTCTGTAAATCTAAAGTGGTAACCTGTAAAGGCTTTTAAAGGCTTTTAAAAATGTATTCAGTTTGTCGCCACTGCACGTTTGTGCGCAATTTTAAAGCATGTCATGTTTGGTATCCATGTACTCGGCCTAAGATCATCTTTTTTATTTCATCAAACATTTGGGCAATATAGTGTGTTTTAGTGCATTAAAATGTAAAAAAGTGTGTTTTTTCCCCAAAAAATGCGTTTGAAAAATCGCTGCGCAAATACTGTGTGAAAAAAAAAAATGAAACACCCACCATTTTAATCTGTAGGGCATTTGCTTTAAAAAAATTTATAATGTTTGGGGGTTCAAAGTAATTTTCTTGCAAAAAAAAATAATTTTTTTATGTAAACAATAAGTGTCAGAAAGGGCTTTGTCTTCAAGTGGTTAGAAGAGTGGGTGATGTGTGACATAAGCTTCTAGATGTTGTGCATAAAATGCCAGGACAGTTCAAAACCCCCCCAAATGACCCCATTTTGGAAAGTAGACACCCCAAGCTATTTGCTGAGAGTCATGTTGAGTCCATGGAATAATTTATATTGTGACACAAGTTGCGGGAAAGAGACAATTTTTTATTTTTTTTATTTTTTTTTGCGCAAAGTTGTCACTAAATGATATATTGCTCAAACATGCCATGGGAATATGTGAAATTACACCCCAAAATACATTCTGTTGCTTCTCCTGAATACGGGGATACCACATGTGTGAGACTTTTTGGGAGCCTAGCCGCGTACGGGACCCCGAAAACCAAGCACCGCCTTCAGGCTTTCTAAGGCCGTAAATTTTTGATTTCACTCTTCACTGCCTATCACAGTTTCGGAGGCCATGGAATGCCCAGGTGGCAAAAAAAACCCCCAAATGACCCCATTTTGGAAAGTAGACACCCCAAGCTATTTGATGAGAGGTATAGTGAGTATTTTGCAGACCTCACTTTTTGTCACAAAGTTTTGAAAATTGAAAAAAGAAAAAAAAATTTTTTTTTTCTCGTCTTTCTTTATTTTCAAAAACAAATGAGAGCTGCAAAATACTCACCATGCCTCTCAGCAAATAGCTTGGGGTGTCTACTTTCCAAAATGGGGTCATTTGGGGGGGGTTTGTGCCACCTGGGCATTCCATGGCCTCCGAAACTGTGATAGGCAGTGAGGAGTAAAATCAAAAATGTACGCCCTTAGAATTCCTGAAGGCAGTGATTGGTTTTCGGGGTCCCGTACGCGGCTAGGCTCCCAAAAAGTCCCACACATGTGGTATCCCCATACTCAGGAGAAGCAGCTAAATGTATTTTGGGGTGCAATTCCACATATGCCCATGGCCTGTGTGAGCAATATATCATTTAGTGACAACTTTGTGCAAAAAAAAAAAAAAAAAAAAAAATTTGTCACTTTCCCGCAACTTGTGTCAAAATATAAAACATTCCATGGACTCAACATGCCTCAAAGCAAATAGCTTGGGGTGTCTACTTTCCAAAATGGGGTCATTTGGGGGGGGGTTTATGTCATCTGGGCATTTTATGGCCTTCAAAACTGTGATAGGTAGTGAGGAGTAAAATCAAAAATGTACGCCCTTAGAAATCCTGAAGGCAGTGATTGGTTTTCGGGGCCCCGTACGCGGCTAGGCTCCCAAAAAGTCCCACACATGTGGTATCCCCGTACTCAGGAGAAGCAGCTAAATGTATTTTGGGGTGCAATTCCACATATGCCCATGGCCTGTGTGAGCAATATATCATTTAGTGACAACTTTTTGTAATTTTTTTTTTTTTTTTGTCATTATTCAATCACTTGGGACAAAAAAAATGAATATTCAATGGGCTCAACATGCCTCTCAGCAAATTCCTTGGGGTGTCTACTTTCCAAAATGGGGTCATTTGTGGGGGTTTTGTACTGCCCTGCCATTTTAGCACCTCAAGAAACGACATAGGCAGTCATAAATTAAAGGCTGTGTAAATTCCAGAAAATGTACCCTAGTTTGTAGACGCTATAACTTTTGCGCAAACTAATAAATATACACTTATTGACATTTTTTTTACCAAAGACATGTGGCCGAATACATTTTGGCCTAAATGTATGACTAAAATTGAGTTTATTGGATTTTTTTTAGAACAAAAAGTAGAAAATATCATTTTTTTTCAAAATTTTCGGTCTTTTACCGTGTATAGCGCAAAAAATAAAAACGGCAGAGGTGATCAAATACCATCAAAAGAAAGCTCTATTTGTGGGAAGAAAAGGACGCAAATTCCGTTTGGGTACACCATTGCATGACCGCGCAATTAGCAGTTAAAGCGACGCAGTGCCGAATTGTAAAAAGTGCTCTGGTCAGGAAGGGGGTAAATCCTTCCGGGGCTGAAGTGGTTAAGCATTATTATAATCACTGCTCCCAAAAAAAGTCCATTTTTAAAACTTTTTCTGCATTGATCCATGTCCCCTGGTTCAGGACCCAGGTCCCCAAACACTTTTTATGACAATAACTTGCATATAAGCCTTTAAACTTAGCACTTTTGATTATTCATGTTCGTGTCCCATAGGCTTTAACGGTGTTCGCGTGTTCGAACAAATTTTTTGCCTGTTCGCAAGTTCCGGTGCGAACCGAACAGGGGGGTGTTCGGCTCATCCCTACTCTTGACCTTCCCTCTTAGATTGTAAGCTCTAAGGAGCAGGGCCCTCTGATTCTAATTGTATTAAAGTGTTTTGTATTTGTACTGTCTACCCTC
This sequence comes from Lithobates septentrionalis, assembly GCA_037952835.1. NCBI lineage: Eukaryota > Metazoa > Chordata > Amphibia > Anura > Ranidae > Lithobates > Lithobates septentrionalis. The sequence continues at coordinate 1,791,574 of JBBDGP010000244.1, forward strand.
AAGTTGTTGCATAAACTGTTGGCGCTATATGAATCCTGTATTATAATAATAATAATAATAATAATTTTGTAAATTTTCAGTGTTCATTAACCTCCCTAGTGGTAATTCCGAGTGTGGCTCGGGCTGAATTTTCATTACCAAAAGTGGTAACCCCGAGCCACACTTGGGATTGCATCGCAGGATCCAGGTAAAGTTACTTCGCAGGATCCAGGCAAAGTTACTTACCTTGTCCCCAGGATCCTGCGATGTTTCCCCGCTGTGTATGCAGGCTGTGTCCTCCGTTTGATCTATCACTGTTCCAGGCTCCGTTCCCTGCGAGCATCACGACACACGGGGACGGAGCCTGGCCCCAAATTCAAAAAGTGAAAAAAGCATAAAACATGCAGAACACTGTAATCTTACAGGTTACATTGCTGTATCAAATAATTTCACATCCCTTTTGTCCCTAGTGGTCTGTCCAGTGCCCTGCATGCAGTTTTATATTATAAATACTGTTCTTTCTGCCTGGAAACTTGAGAATGTCCCTAGCACCCAAAAAATGTCCCTTTACGTCTAAAACAGTTTTAGACCAGCTAGAAAACAGCGATAGTAAATTAGAATCACTTTCAGAATTGAGTGATAGTGATTTGTGAAGAAATTCATCATCAAACACTGAAAGTAACGACAGCGACAAATCTGCAACTGAGCACATTTCAGTGTTTTTGATTTGATTACATTATTGAATACATTTTGTTATTATTATATTATTATTTGCTATAATTATTTATTGTTATTTATTATATTATAATTCATGATTTTGTGTTTCAAACTTTATCATACCCGGGATGTCTACTAGACTCTTGTTTGGACAGATGTATTGTAAGTGAGTTATTCCTAAGAATTACAGGCCTACAATATAAAACACCAAATTTCCATGCAAAACAATGTACCGCTTTCAGCATCAAACATCTGACATAATCATACAGCCAGGGAGGTTAAAGAATATGTTACTCCAACATTTCATATTCCTGATATGTGCCTGCTGTACCATGTACTTGTATGAAAAATTATCCTGTTCTCTTTGTATTGCTTCTTTTGTGTGAAATCCCTGGTGTTCCTGCCAGTTACTCTGATTTCTTATTATAAACTGACTACACCAGGCAGGAGAGCACAGCATGGTCAGTTCTCTAGCTGTGCTGGGAACTCAACCTGCTCTCCTCCAATGATCAGACTTGTCCAGAAACGTGTCTCCCTGCATGGCCATTCACCTGGAAGACTAGTGTGCAGCTGCTTCTCCTCCCCCAGTTCTTATGCAGCTGAAAACAGAGGGAACGTGATCACCTATAAAAAAAAGGGAAAAAGTTATTTATATATATTTTTTTATATCTCTACACAAATGTTTTGCCTTTTCTTTCTGTTTTTTGTGCCCTCTGTCTGCCTATAAAGAGCCGGATTCTGCTGCAGCCGCCAGCTACCTGAAGAGGACCTGACTGCACTCCCACCCCCCTCCCCTTTTTTATTCATTTATTTGTAATATCACATTGCTATTTAGTGGGGGTTGGTCTTTCAAAATTCTGTAAGTTTGGAGGGACATGGTGATATTGGATCATTCTATTAAGTTTTAAATGTATTCTTATGCTAAAAGCTGGTTTTTAGTTAATTGAATTGTCAACATTGGGTTACCCCTTAAACACCGTGGCCATAATATGACCATTTAAACATATGCTTGGTGTCTGTCTCATTTTTTTTAATATTTGCTACTTTGTACTGCTCCATGCTCCTTACACTTGTGGTCATTGGGTAGAATTACTTCATTAGAGCTAGCTAAAAAGATCAATGGTGTCAGTGGGGACTTATTTTGAGATGCAGAATTTGCTTATTGCTCAAGGAACCCCTATTTTCTGGAGGAACCCTGGTTGATAAACCATTATTTACAACAAACAGGGTTTTCCCCAAAAGCAGGTGGGACTTTAAAGGCATAGATAAATTGATAAAAAATATATTTTATTTTATTTGAACAATGTTAAAATGTGTTAACAGAGAAAATGAATAGATACAAACATATTTTTATAAAATTGTTACTAAGTATCCATAGAGTTTTTGGAGTGTATAGTGTCTTCAAAGACTTAGGGAGACACACTACACCCAAAATATAGTAACATGTAAGCATTCGATAAATGCTACACGTTACGAAGTGTTTCACACTCCTTCTTCAGGGATAATCCGATATGCATGAATATTGTGCATGTAACCATCTAAAATGTAAAAAATACATATATATATTATCAACAACATAGCTGAATCAGTACTTATATCCATTAGAGGCCACAGATGATGCAAAAAATATGTCAGTGAAGCTACTGTACCTACGCATCCAAAGAGCAAAGTTGCTCTTGGATGCGTAGGTACAGTAGCTTCACTGATGTATTTTTTGCATCATCTGTGGCCTCAAATGGATATAAGTACTGATTCAGCTATGTTGTTGATAATATATATATATGTATTTTTTACGCTGGTGGGCACTGATTGGCAGCACTGGTGACAGATTGGCAGCACTGGTGGGCATAGATTGGCAGCCTTGGTGGGCACAGTTGGGGCTGCACTTATAATCAGGTCACTGATGATCAGTGCCCTGATTGTCAGTGCAGATGTCCCCTGTGTGGATTTGCCGGTTTTCGGCTCTCCTCTCCTCACAATAATTGGCAAATTCTGTTTACATCCACGATCAGCTGTAACTGGACACAGCTGATCATGTAGTAAAGAGTTGCCGTGATTGGCCCTTCCCCCCCCCCCCGCCCCCGATTTATAATCAGCTGCATGCAAAGGACGCAGCGATCGCAGATCACTGCTGATGCACATCGCAGGGGGTACGCAGGCAGCGTGAGCACGGGAAGACATCACATAATGGCCTCCCGGCAAAGTGGGTCCGCGCTGTAACTGTCATTCTGCTATAGTGAGGTCGCAAAGGGGTTGATTGAACAAGCAGAAGTTAGAAGTTGATTGGCTACCATGCACAGCGGCACCAGATTTTACACTCTCCAGTTTTAGTAAATCAACTCCAAAGTGGCTGCAGAAAGGATGCAGAAGATCAGCAGCACTGAGAAGTAACAAAAGGATGAAAGAAAGTAATAAAAAGTGACACTTCTTTATGATTTATTGTGCTTTGGAAATCTAGGTGTCATTCACTTGTACATCTGCTGCTGCCCTGACTTCAGGTGCAGAACTTAACCTTTGATGTGGCAGCTATCTGGCACCCATCTCTCTCTTTTTGTCATCTGTGTATAAAATCTGCTTACACTTGTCACCTGGATGTTTTTTTTTTTTTTTCTTTTGCCTCTGAATGAATAGGAATCTCTAATGTGTCTCCTTCCTTCTCTTCCCCTTGTATTGCTAGTTCTTTGTAGAAGGAGGGGTCAGTATCAGATCAGTACTAGAAAGTCTTGCACAACTGACAGCAGGTAATGATAAGACCTGCCTCTCTCATCTGCATAAAGCAAGAGGAGGAGAAATAAAAGGCTGTCCAGGAGTCTACCTGTACCTGACACTTATAAGGGACACTGGGCTCATCAGTCACTGGCAGCTGGCTCCCAGGTATGTCACCATTTATCACTAATGTCATATATATATTATCCATGCATCATTCATTGTCTTGTGTGCTTAGAATGATAAAGAATCTTCTGTGTATTCAGAACAGTTTGTGCAGTATTTTTATAAGTGGTTCCCATTATAGCCCGTTAATAGAATCTCTTCCTTTTTTTGAACAGGGTACTGCAAACTGGAGACGATGACTATGTCCAAGATCTCCGGTGACATGTATAATGACTCTGACTGCATCTGTTCCTATGGGATGAAACTCTCCTGGGACATCAATGACCCCAAACTCCCGCAGGTGGGTACAGCTGTGTCAGGTCTGCAGCATGCGATCACCTGCGCCTCTGCCATGTACTAAAACAACACAAGCGAGCTGGGAACTCTACCTGAGAAAGTTCAAAGAGTCACACTCTCTAAACAGAGTTCTTTTAGGCTCAACCGAGCCTAGCAAATACTTTCACACTGCATGCACCGTCTATATACCGACTTTACTACAGAGAGACAGAACTGCTCCACATTCATATATCATATCACTTGTATGTCATGGAATTTCATACACTGATCTGTTGGTTAAACATACTGCTGAAAAAATGCATCCTTCAATAACTATACAGGCTATACATAACCTATACGCCCTAATATATATATATATATATATATATATATATATATATATATATATATATATATACATACACACACACACATATATATATATATATATATATATATATATATATATATATATATATATATATATATATATATATATATATATATATATATATATAGTAGGGATCGGTGCGTGTGTGCAGTTTTTTTTACTTATATATGTCGTTTTTTGTACTTTAGTCATTTATGTATGTGTGCACGTGTGTGTTTTTTTAACTTATATCTGTAGTTTTTATACCTTAGTAATTTATATATGTGTGTGTAGTTTTTTACTTTTTTAAAGTTTTTTTGTACTTTAGTAATTTATGTATGTATGCATGTGTGTTTTTTTTACTTATATCTGTAGTTTTTATACTTTAGTAATTTATATATGTATGTGTGCATGTGTGTGTGTTTTTTTTTACTTATATATGTAGTTTTTTTATTTTAGTCATTTATATATTTATGTATGCATGTGTGTGTAGTAGTTTATTACGTATGTAGTTATGTTCTGTAACATGCAGATCTATCTATCTATCTATCTATCTATCTATCTATCTATCTATCTATCTATCTATCTATCGATAGATAGATCGATAGATGGATAGACAGACAGATAGACAGATAGATAGATAGATAGATAGATAGATAGATAGATAGATAGATAGATAGATAGATAGATAGATAGATAGATAGATAGATAGATAGATAGATAGATAGATAGATAAATAGATAGATAGATAGATAGATAGATAGATAGATAGATAGATAGATAGATAGATAGATAGATAGATAGATAGATAGATAGATTACACTAAAGTAGTAGAGCGCTTCACTTTGCATACTGGAAGTCCACTTGGCTTTGTAAAGTTGTGTTCACCGTGTGCAAGAAAAATTATAAACTGTTTTTGTACTCTTGCATGTGATTGGATGATTGCAATGAACACAGATTCGCCGTATTTTAGCTAGCAGACCACTCACTTTCCCAAAGTAAAAATACACCTTGCAAAATTAGCATTTTATATTCCTTTTTTAGTAACTCAACCCCATCTTCACTTTAGACAGCCAAACAGGTCCAGGTTGAGTTTATCCTCTTGCACCTATACTAGTTTAAAAAAAGGAAATTATGTGTTTATTTGTTGTTGTTTTTTGTTTGTTTGTTTGTTTGTTTTTTTTGCTACATGAAAATCAGCATCATATATTTTAGATGGGGAACGGTATGTTTAATTAAAATGTATATAAATGGTTGTAATTTAATTTTAGTATAATAAGAACGTGTAAAAACGATTTTTTTACCAAGATAGGTAAGAAAAAGAACACAGGAGCTCCATTGGTTTCTATCTAGTATTATGAAAGTAAAAAGTACAGAAGAGGGTATATAAATAGCATATAGCTTAGGGGCTAATGCCATAACGCAGTTTAGAAAACCAACAATGATTTGCATGATATAACCTACAACAACTCATACGATCTGATTAGATTCATTCCGCTTGTGATGAGTCCGACCTGGAATAATATTTGGTGAATAAGCTAGCAGTATTAAAAGCATCAGTAAAAACAAGCTACATAATAGCCCATATATTTGTAATTGATAAAAACTGTGCAGAAGACTGCCGTCTAGATAAAGTACATAAAAGTCTAGATAAAGTACATAAATCTGATACATTTAAATCTGAATATTAAATCTCAGCATCTCAATATGTTTAGTGATAGTAAGTGATTTTTAATAAAATAACGTGTATAAAACATATATAAGCACATAGCCTAATATAATATCATAGAATATCAAAGACTATAATATAATGCAGGGGTGGGGTTATTCAGTTTAGATTTATCATAAATACAATCAGTAATAACATAATTGTTACTAAACTACACACGCATACATATATAAATTACTATAAATATATAAATTACGAAAGTATAAAAACTACACATATAAGTTACAAACACACACACACACACACACATGCACACATACATAAACGACTAAAGTACAAACAACTATACATAATATATAATAAATATATAAATGTCTGGCCATACAAATCAAACGATTTTTTATTGGCCAGGTTTAGGACATTAAAAAATGGGGCTATTGCAGCTCACCTATTAAATCATAGTGTGTAAAGGAAACAGAATGGGATGACAGCGATCCAGTGACTGGAGTGATGGAGAACACAGCAGAGCCCCTGGCAATGGCACACAGACATTACTATTCTCTGTGGGATCGCCTTGTCTGCTGCTAATACAATTCACATCTTGAAGTTATCTCTTTAAGATGATGGAGCTGACATCCTACAACATCTGCTCTAAAAAAAAGAAAACTAGCTAAATTAATATTTTCTAAGGGCCTTATTCACTAAAATTGTAACTTATTCGATATGAGTGAAATCTAGATGCCTCTAGCAGAAATGTAAGCTGTTTGCTATGGGATTCTTTTACTTAATGATGTTCACGTTGCAAACTGAACGTTAGTAAATAAGGTAAAGCTGTGTCCCCTTTAAATCTCCAAATCTCCAAATTGATTTACTAAAGAAAGAGAGGCTGATCACTTAGCAAAGTGAATGCTAGCAAAAGAGAAGAACATGTGTTCACTTGTAATAACCAATCAGATCCTATGATTAAATTATTATAAAATATGAATTTTTTTGGCTTGCATATGGCAAGCAAAAAATAAAAAATCATATTTTATAATAATTTAATCATGTGAACACATGTTCTCCTCCTTTTGCTGGCATTCACTTTCGTAAGTGATTAGCCTCTCTTTCTTTAGTTAATCAAACTGAATTTTTTAACCAGAGCTTAGGGGTTGGTTTACTAAAACTGAAGAGCGCAAAATTATGGTGCAGCTGTGCATGGTAGCCAATCAGCTTCTAACCTGGGCTTGTTCAATTAGGCTTTGAGAAAAAAAATGAAGGAAGTTGATTGGTTTTTATGCATGCTGCAGATTTTGCACTTTTCAGCTTAAGGCTCCATGCACACTGGGCTTAAAAAAATGTCTGTTCTCTTGGGAGTAAAAAACGCTCATATAGAGCATTTTTTGTACAAAGTCTAGACAAGAAGAGTTTTACGTTTTTTCTGCCAGTGAGCTCCAATCAGAAAGGAGGGTTTTTTTTCCCCTGCCTCTAAACGTTGAGCTCAAAATATGCCTGTAAACGTCCTAATGTGCATGGACACATAGGATAACATTGAGTTGCTTCTACAGGCAGAACACAAAACTCCTGTAGAAGCAACGTTTTTTAAGTCACTGTGCATAGAGCCTTAGTAAATCAACCCTTTAGTTTTATTCTAGAGTCACTCCATCATATTTGCACTAATAGAGGAGTAAGGAATAGCAGCCCTCCTTTATTTACTAACCTCTGGGGGTAGTTTCTGCTCATTTAGTTCATCATGTGCAGAGGTAGATAGCTGAAATATTCCAACCACATAAGAAGGGGTTGATTTACTGAAACGGGAGAGTGCAAAAAGTGGCGCAGATGTGCATAGAAACCATTCAGCTTCCAGGTATTTTTGTCCAAGCTTACTTGAACAAACTAAAGTTAAAAGCTGATTGGCTACCAGGCACAGCTGCACCAGATTTTGCACTCTCTAGTTTTAGTAAATCAACCCTACAGTATATTTTTTCTTAAATATAGGGACTGCTGGCCATTAGAAAATGCTACTATTGCGAATCTATTTCTTCTTTTGTAAGTCAACAGCGCAATTACTTCCATATGTGACAGATATGTGTGGGATAAAACGCTGAGCTTAAGCATCAAACTAACAATATGCCTCTCTCTGTCCTAATGTACATGGACACATAGAATAACATGGAGCTGCTTCTACAGGCAGAACACAAAACTCCTATAGAAGCTACGTTTTTTAAGCCAGTGTGCATGGAGCCTTATATTCAGATATAGAAGCTGGCTTAATAATAATAAAAAAAAAAGTAGTAATGACACCAGGTTGACTAACTGGAGAGTGCAAAATTTGGTGCAGCTGTACATGGTAGCCAATCAGCTTCTGACTTTAGCTTGTTCAATTAAGCTTTGACAATTAAACTTGGAAACTGATTGGTTGCAGAGCTGCACCAGATTTTGCACTCTCCAAGTTTAGTAAATCAACCCCAAGGTCTTCAATGATATCTGAGTCACTAATGCAAACACCTAAGCAGATTTGAAAAGTTAGAGTCCTAACTGACTACAACTAAAGAATCAGTCAGGGTGACAGCCAGGCAATCTGCATTTTCAGAAGGAAATACCAGAAAATGCAGCCCTTTTGTTTCTCCCATGGCAGGTTTGTCTGATAGATCATTCAGTTAAAAGAAATGATTACTAATGTGATTCATCTCTAAAATGTTTGCGGTTACCTATGTACTGTTCGCTTGTTCAAGCGATATTCATCATAATTTAGAATCATTGTAGATTGTCGGACGATCATACTCTGTATCAAATAGCAGGGATCACTCTATGGAGGATGGACATATAACTGCCGATAATGAATAATAGTGGAGATCCTGACACTCATCTCTAGTGGCCTTGCTCCATTTCTTACCATTGTGATGAGTTATTTTAATAATTTCCCCTAAATTAATAATGTTTTTTCCTTTGCCATCAAATATCTGTTATCTTGATGATGACCCCGACAATGACACTGACCTGTCATAGAACATTCATCACCTACCTCTCTCAGCTTCCCAAACCTGTTCTACACTGACATTTCATAAACACATTTCTCTTCGGTTCAATTAAAGGGAACTATTTAGAAGAAGAATAATATTACCAAAATGCCATTACTGGAATAGGGTGCATGTAGAAATAAAGGATGGCATTCATAATATAGAATGGGGAGATCTTATGCACAAAGGTGTAATGATAGAGAAATAATAAAAGAGAAATGCAGGAGCAATTGGGGCTGCAATAGGAAAACAGACTGTACAAAGCTGTATAAAATATAGATATTGTACTGTGAACTGTGGGGTCACATATTGCTACCTGTGCTACCAATGCTAAAAACGTAATAAATTAATAATATAGTAATAGTAATAATAATAATAATAATCATAATAATAATAATACTAATAATAATAATAATTATTATTATTATGATTATTATTATTATTATTATTATTATTATTAATAATACTACTACTACTATTACTACTGCTACCAATAATCAGTAATAACAACACAATTATTATTATTTTTTTATTACTATTAATTGTGTCGTTACACATTTGGTGGTGATCACATGCAATAATAACATAATGATAATATGAATATTAATTATAAGAAAAATAATAAGACAAGCAAATAAGATGATGATGATGATGATGATGATGATGATGATGATGATGATGATGATGAATAATCATCATCATCATCATAATATTAATTGTGTATTTACACATTTGATGGTGACCACTATGCAACAATAACATAATGATAACATGAATAGTAAATATAAGAAAAATAATAAGAAGAACACATTATTAATAATATTATGATTGTTAATAATAGCAATAATAATAATTTAGTCTTTATACATTTGGTGGTGTTTTCCATACAACTCTAACCTCATGATAATAATAATGGTAATAGTAATAGCAATAACAAGAACAATAATTATTACTATTATTGTTCTAATTAATAATAATAATTGTGTTCTCACATATTTGATGGTGTTCACCATAAAACTCTAACCTCATGTGATAATACTAATGGTAAAAATAATAGCAATAACAGGAACAATTATTATTATTAATATAATTATTAATAATTGTGTCTTCACACATTTGATGATGTCCGCCATACAACTCTAACCTCATGTGATAATAATAATGGTAATATTAATAGCAACAAAAGGAACAATTATAATTATTATTATAATTATTAATAATTGTGTCTTTACACATTTGATGGTGTTCAACATACAACTCTAACCTCATGATAATAATAATGGTAATATTAATAGCAATAAGAAGAACAATTATTATTAGTATTGTTACAATAATTAATAATAATTGTGTCTTTACACATTTGATGGTGTTTACCACACAACTCTAACCTCATGATAATAATAATGATAATAATAATAGCAATAAGAAGAACAATTATTATTATTGTTACAACAAATAATAATAATCGTGTCTTTACACATTGGATAGTGAATAACATGTGCAAGATGAGGACACACAAAGTTTATAATATTCAGCAGGGTACAATTAGTACAGCCTGCTTACTTACCACTTAACCTTAACCCTAAGTGGACTGTCCCTATTTAAATCTAATAAACTAACCCTACTCAAAGAGAAAAAAAAACGGATACAATTGTGAAAAGTGCAGTGCCATATTAGTAACCAATCATAAATGAGTGTTTTATCTGCTTTGAAATTCAAAGGAAGATCTGAGTGATTTGTTATGACTGTACATCACTAGTTTTATTGACATTGGGGGTTATTTACGAAAGGCAAATCCACTTTGCACTACAAGTGCAAACTACAAGTGCAAAGTGCACTTGGAAGTGCAGTCGCTGTAAATGCAAGGAAAATAAAAAAACAGCATTTTAGCTTGCATATGATTGGATAATAAGATCAGCAGAGCTTCAACTCATTTCAGATCTACCTCTCAGATTTACAGCGACTGCACTTCCAAGTGCGCTTTCAGACTCAGTGCAATTTCAAGTGCACTTTGCACTTGTAGTGCAAAGTGGATTTGCCTTTCGTAAATAACCCCCAATGTGTTACTGAGTCTGAAAGTGTACTTGGAAGTGCAGTCGCTGTAAATCTGAGGGGTAGATCTGAAATGAGGGGAAGCTCTGCTGATTTTATTATCCAATCATGTGCAAACTAAAATGCTGTTTTTTTATTTTCCTTGCATGTCACCCTTAGATCTACAGCGATTGCACTTCCAAGTGCACTTTCAGTGCAATTTCAAGTGTACTTTGCACTTCTAGTGCAAAGTGGATTTGCCTTTAGTAAATAACCCCCATTATCTCAATGAATACATTATCTGACAGAGTATTTAGGCTAGACTAGTAATTGTTAAAGCAAAAGGAATTGGATGACAAGAAAAATAATTTACACAGCCCAGAGGCACTGAGTAGCAGTGTGTTTGCTACATGTTAATCCATTCTGCACACAGAAGCATTAGCAAACATCCTAATCACAGATTACAATAGGGAATGTGTCATCACTTTACTGGAGTGTTTTATCTGTAATGACTATGAAGCTGTAGGACTAGAACAAACACCTGCACAGTCTCTAATAGACTGCAACAGAAGCAGTAATAAACCCAAAAGCAAACATTTAATTGCAGCTTACCAATTTGTGATGGCTGCATTAGTATTTTTTTTAGGCTTTCTTTCTTCTATTTTCATCTGGTGATGGAGTCAGTAAATCTGTTGTTTTTCAAAAGAAGCTCTCTTGTAGTTACAGGGATGAGACAAACTATTTAACACCAGCAGGGGTTCTTACAATGATCAGCTTTTGTTTTTTATTTATATAAAACCTTTATCCAAAAAGAAAGGAAAAAGATGCTGTAACTTTTTATAAAGTGTTATCTGGAGTTTAACTTCAATTTGTTACACCCCCCACCCCCCCACCCCCCCACCCCCACTGACAATGCTGCTGTCCAAATGTACCCCCTGTGCTCATCATTCATACAGAGTGGAAGCACTCTAATACAGGAAATGTGTTACTGGCCATATGACCAGGTGAAAACAGAGGGGAAAAAGACAAAAAAAAAAAAAGAAAATGAATGCAGCCACCACATTTAATGATTGGTAAGCTGCAATATATTGATTTTTTTGCTTTGGGTACTTTAATTCATGGCACTGCTTTAACACAATCGTCAGACTGTAACATTTATTACTATTAATTGAAAAAAAAGATATCCTTTTTATTTGATGAAAAATAGAACAAAATATATTTAAGTCATAGATGAGTTTTGTAATTTTTTTTCTTTAACAAGGCTACAGTCTGTAGCTGTATGTATATTTCCCATTGTACAAAATGTATTTTAGTGAATCTTTCCCGGATTAGGTAACTGATACTTATCAACCATTCTACAGTTATATGATTATTATAACAATTTAAAGGACTGTTAAAGAACCAGTTTGTCTGTTTCCCTATTTGATTCTAAGTTTGATTTACTAAAGGAGTTGAGAATTTTCACTCCCAAATTGTGTGAATATTCATATCAATTATCCAATCAAATGAAAAGCAAATTCCTTGTAAAATGTAATGTCCAATTAGGTTCAGATAAAGTAAGTAGCCTCCCTGGCGGTTTTCCCGAGTGTGGCTCGGGGTTAAAATTCAGCACCATTAGCGGTAACCCCGAGCCACACTCGGGATTACATTGCAGGATCCTGGTGTGGCTTTACTTACCTTGTCCCCAGGATCCTGCGATGTCCCCCGCAGTGTCCGTGGGCTCCTTCCTCTGCCCGAAGCCTCTCTGTGCCAGGCTCCGTTCCCTGCGAGCGTCGCGACGCACGGGGGCCGAGCCTGGCGGCAAATTCAAAAAATTGTAAAAATCATAACACATACAGTACTGTAATCTTACAGATTACAGTACTGTATGAAATGATTTCACATCCCTTTTGTCCCCAGTGCTTTGGCCAACGCCCTGCATGCAGTTTTATGTTATATATACTGTTCTTTCTGCCTGGAAACTGGAGATTGTCCATAGCAACCAAAAAGTGTCCCTTTACGTCAAAAGTGGCTTTAGACCAGCTAGAAAACAGCGATAGTAAATTAGAACACTTGCAGAATTGAGCGATAGTGAATCGTGGGGAAATTTATTTTATTATTATTTTTTTTTTATTTTTTTTTATTATTTATTTTTATTTATTATAATATAATTTATGTTTTTGTGTTTCAAACTTTATCATACCCGGGATATCTACTAGATTCTTGTTTGGACAGATATAAGTGGGTTATTGTTAAGAATTACAGACCTACAATATAAAGTGCCAAATTTCCATGCAAAATAATTGTACCGCTTTCAGCACCTAAAATCCGAAAGAATCATACCGCCAGGGAGTTTAAAGAGGAATTAGCTTTTAATGTGGTTGGAAATTTTTTAATTAATATTCTGTTTTATGAATAAAGATTCTCATGTAGTAAATCCTTCTGTCTCACACATCCATACTGCGGCAGGTTGGCTCGGCTGCGCGAATCGCGGTAGCTGTAGGTCGGGTCGTACACGGAGAACTGTGGGCACACGCGTGCCGATTGGCCAGCGGGGGAGCCAATGTCCAGCGGACATTGGCCCACGATCATTCCCCGCAGTGAGAGAACGGGGATCTGCCATAGTAAACAAGGCAGATCTCCATTCTGACAGGGTATCACACAGATCCTTTGTCTTTTTGCTATGCAAGAAGACAAATCTGTGTGTTGTCCCAGGCAGCCCATCCCCCGACACAGTTAGAAACACACTGAGGGAACACAGTTAACCCCTTCTTCGCCCCTGATGTTAACCCCTTCCCTGCCAGGGACATTAGTACAATGTCAGTGCATATATTTAGCACTGATTACTGTAATAATGTCACTGGTACCAAAAAAAGTGTCAAAAATGTCAGTTAGGTGTCCGATCTGTTCGCCGCAATGTCGCAGTCCTGCTAAAAATTGCTGATCACCGCCATTGCGAGTAAAAAAAAAAAAAAAATAATAATAAAAATGCCATAAATCTATCCCATATTTGGTAGACGATATAACTTTTGTGCAAACCAATCAATAAACTCTTTTTGGGATTTTTTTTTACCAAACATATATTGGCCTAAATTGATGAAGAAATTTGATTTTTCAAATTTTTTTATTGGGTGTGTTTTATAGCAGAAAATAAAAAAAAACATGTGCTTTTTTTTCAAATTTGTCGGTCTTTTTATGTTTATAGCGCAAAAAATAAAAACCGCAGAGGTGATCAAATACCACCAAAAGAAAGCTCTATTTGTGGGAAAAAAAGGATATCAATTTTTTTTGGGTACAGCGTTGCACGACCGCGTAATTGTCAGTTAAAGTAACACAGTGCCGTATTGCAAAATATGGCCTGGTCATTAAGGGGCAAATCTCCCAGGGCTGAAGTGGTTAAGTTATTATTGGGTACATTAATACAGTATTTTCTCAATAGAGTCTTTTATGCAAAGTTTTTGTTTCATTGAGTTGATTCATTTTTTTTTAATCTTTAACAATTTAAGAAATTTTAGTTGTAATTGTAATTTTCTTTCAGGATCAAATCAATATTATTTTGATCCATTGTCACAGGGCCCTTTAACAGCATGGGGCCTATAGGCCGGCGCCCCCTCTGCCAATTTGGTAATCCGGCATTTATCAAAGTATATATTCGCATAGCTTAGCAAATAAGTTGAAACTTTGTTCACTTTGAAAACCCAATTATGTATGAGATCAATGAAAAAAAAATTGGGGTGGGTTTCTACTTGCAAATGATCAAATAATTGAAGTCAACACACCTCATCCACTAAGCTATGTGAACATTCACTTTGCAATGGAATTAAACATGCTCTATTCCTTTGGTATGTCCATGAAAGTTTTTGCCCTTCTTCTGACACCCCCTCTACTATTTTTTTTTTTTTTACATTTGATCAGAGTTTTTTGTTAGGTCTTGTAGTGGGTATATTAGTGGAGACTGAGAATTGAAAATATTGTTATTGTGTTGTTGCCTTGACTGACGCCTTGTTGTAACCAACAACACCACTGTCTATACCTTATGTAGTTGGCATTCTTGAGTTAGATGCAGAGCTTGTGAATCCTACAGTGGTGTAGGTCCTTGCTAAAGTAGTCTTCAAGATCAGTGATATATTAAAAAGTTGCTGTATACAGAATAAGTCATCAAGTCATTCCCCTAAAGTGATTGTAAAGGCAGAATGTTTTTTATCTTAATGTATTCTATGCATTAGGATAAAAAGCCTTCTATGTACAGCAGCTCCCCTCGACCCCCCTAAAACTTACCTGAGCCTCGTCTAGATCAAGTGATGTTGTAGGAATGTCTCGGCTGCCCGGGACTCCCCTCCTCATTGGCTGAGACGGCAGCATGGCGCCATTGGCTCCCACTGCTGTCAATCAAAGTCAGTCAGTCAATGAAAATAGAAAGAGGATGGGGCCGCGGCTCTGTGTCGGAAAGGACACAGGGAGCTGTGGCTCGCCTCGGCTCTGGTGCCCCCATAGCAAGCTGCTTGCTGTGGGGGCACTTAACTGGAGGGAGGGGCCAGGAGCATGGAAGAGGAGGATCCGGGCTGCTCTGTGCAAATCCACTGCACAGAGCAGGTAAGTATAACATGTTGAGACTTTACAATCACTTTAAGAACTGACAAACAGCATTTACTGCCAATTTTTTTTTTTTTTTTTCTAAAGTAGGGAATGGTTAGAACCCCTATTAATTCATTTTTGATGATTGTGTACACATTGACCATTGTCAACCATTGGACAAAAAGTGATGAAAAGTCCAAAATGTTATGTTTGACAATGGAACAGAAGGTGAATGGAAATCTTCTACTAGTGACATCTGTTCCAGTGAACAGTGTCAAGGAGAGGATTCTCACTTACCTCCTGCTGTATCTATAGGACAGGAAGTGAAGGAAAATTCCCCCAATTGGACACAGACAGCAAAGATTTAACGCTTCCCTAATATATCCAAAACAAAAAAGTTTTGGCTACAAATGCACTTTAGCCACACAACCCATACAAGTAATAAATATTAATGGACTAGCAGGTAAACCTGGTACATCGGTTTCCTTGTCCGGAGAACCTTTAGTGAATTATTCCATATCCTAGTTTATTTAATGGGTATATTAAAAGTGTTTAAACTAAGTCATATGTCTTGTCCAATGTGCTCATCAAAAAGATATTTATATAAATATTATTTTCTATGGAAACTGAAAAAATACAGCATATAGAAAGTGATAGAAAACAGTTACATTATTGAGTGCAAATATATAAAAATCAACCGTAAAACAACATCTCATCACCTGTTCATATGATAAAAATTCATATTGGTGCAGTGTGGGGAAACAAAGCTCATAAATCAGAAGTAGTTTTTTGTGTGTTATAATGTTATATACAAACGAAATATTCTTATTATGCAATGATTTAAATTAAATCTGAATATATTTAGATGTATTGTAATAATTAGGGTGCTCTACTATAGCAATGTTATCATATTGGGATAAAGGACAATATAGTATAGCTCCTTTGGAAGCCTTCAAATGCACCTGCTATATATCCTGTATGTACTGTCCTTCACATGTGTTCCATCCAGCCATGGAATCTTGTACAGTTATGTTCCATGTAGGTTATGAACGTGACCTACTTCTTTTATCATTTTTTGACAATGAACAGTAAATGAAAATAGTTAATTTTTATGTGACAGGATCTGAAGCAGTTTGACAGTTTCCAGGAGTGGACAGATGGCTATGTTCGATATATATACCTCGGAGAGGATAAAAATGCTCAGCGTCATCTCAGTGGATGGGCCATGAGAAATACTAACAACCACAATTGTCAGATCTTGAAGAAGTCTTGCCTGGGTGTGGTGGTGTGTAGCCGAAAATGTACATTGGCTGACGGTAGCAAGCTACAGCTTAGGCCAGCAATCTGTGACAAGGCACGACAGAAACAACAAAGTAAGTGGGAGCCCAAAGATGTCTGCCAACAGATATCTATCTATCTATCTATCTATCTATCTATCTATCTATCTATCTATCTATCTATCTATCTATCTACCTATCTTATGTAAATCCAAACTTCAAACAAATTTTGCATATAACATTTAAAAAATCATTATTTAAGCTTCAAAAGCCAACATGTGTCAAACAAATACCAAACACAGATTTTACGTTTTCTGTTAAAGGTGTTTGGATATGTTTCAGGATAAATCCTGGTCACTCATTATAATCAAAATATACATCACATCTCTTACATTAGTTGGCTGTATATGGTAGACCAGGGTTTCTCAACCAGGGTTTCATGGAACCTTAGGGTTCCTCCAGAGTTTGCTAGGGGTTCCTTGAGCAATGAGCAACTTCTGTCTCTGAGATAAGTTCCCACTGACACCAATAACCTTTTTAGCTATCAGTAAGGGGGTAAATCTTCCCAATGACCACAATTATAAGGGGCATTCTTCTCATTGACCATCACACGAATGTATCATAAGTTGTAGATATAGTATATTTTAGCAGGGGTTCCCTGAGACTGGAGAGTTATTTCAAGCATTCCTCTGTGTTGAAAAGGTTGAGAAAGGCTGTAGAAGACAGTCAGATGTTACCAACAGATGTAGCCATCAAATGTTTGTACAAGCACCTAAACACGTACACTTGTATCCTATGAGCACACATTTCTCAAGGTTGGCACCCTCAGTACTAATTTTCACTCGGAGGAGCAGAAGAAGTAATTCAACCTAATTTAAAACATTTTCCATTAGGCATGAGATTGCTGGAGACTGTAAGTACCTCTAGATAATTATCTTGGATATTATGAACTGACTTTATGAGGCAGTACATTTCAAGTAAAATAAAACTAACAAAACCAAGGAAAGAATAACTGGATTCAAAACAGAAAACATAACTGAAAATTGTAATAAACAAAGATGTTTGTTATAATGGTGCCAAACCAGGTCTAGGCTTGTGTGGCTTTCTAAAAAAAAAATGTCTGGCTTTAATATACCTTTATCTGTCTCTACATGCTCATGCAAGAACATTTTCTTAATTTCATTTCATTAATTTTTTACATTGCAGAAAAGGTGTGTACTAACTGCAATTCAACTTTGGAGGTGATCCCTTGCCGAGGTCACAGTGGTTATCCAGTCACTAACTTCTGGCGTCTTGATGGAAAAGCCATATTCTTTCAGGTACTTATCTTATGTAATGATGTGTAGGAGGTCAGGTGTAGCAGGGCTAGTATCTGCTATCAAGGCCAGTATCCCCAAAGGTCATAGCTCTGTACCTGACCCCTTCTTTTTTTCCATTATTGCATCAATAGAAGCATCATTATAGTGTGTCTATTACACATTATATTACAAATAGCGTAAATACACATACTTGTATGTATGGTATGTTTTAATGAAAAGTAGTAAAGTTTGGATATATATTTTAAATGGGGGACCAAAGTTGAATCACTGTTATGTTGATCTGTTGCTAGGGGGGGTTATTTACTAAAATGGAGAGTGTAAAATCTGGTGCAACTCTTCATAGAAACCAATCAGCTTCCGGGTTTTATTGTCAAAGCCTAATTGAAAAAGTTGAAATTAGAAGCTGATTGGCTGCACCAGATTCTGAGTGCATCAGTTTTAGTAAATCTCCCCCAATGTTTTCTTTCTGTGATAGTGAACTAAGCCCCGCCCCCCATAAAAAGCTAATGTTCAATAAATTATCTATGTAGCCTGTAGCAACAGAGTATTGTTGTGGGAGAAACACTTCTATTTTTATTCTGACAGTTAGAAAAGTGAGTTTTCCATGGCATCTTTAACATCAAGAAGAAGTTACCTGTTGATAATGTTAGTTATAACAGAACACACAAGAATGCAGTAGAACATATCTTTAAAAAACAAGTCAAAAAGCCAATCAGTCAAGCAAGACATACCAAGCATTGGGTATACTAGTGATACCAATAATCTTTTACGATTCTTTCTAAAGATATCACTATTGTTTTATTCATTCTTAGGCAAAGGGAAATCATGATCACCCTAGACCAGAAAGTAAAACAGAGACCGAAGCTCGGAGAAGTGCTGTGAAAAGACAGATGTCATCCTCCCACTTGTCCCAGAAAAAGAAGCTTCTGGAATCTGAGGTGAGAACTGACAACCATCTCTGTGCTGTAATGTACATGAACTGCCCCAGAATGGTGGAACCTTAGCTTAGCTTTTCAATAATCATGATGATACTGGAGATAATATTAATCATGAAGACAATTATTAACTAATACCACTAACAAACTCTAATGAACATCTGATTACCATTTGACATCTGGGTATTTTCCATTATTATGAACCTCATTATAGAATGTTAAAGAATTAAAGCTTAAAAGTGCTTGGTGGCTGAGCAAAAAAGGATCATTTTTGAACAATAAATAGAAAAATAGAAGACAAATAAACATAAAATCCTCTTGAATTATACAAAATAAACAGCTTAGTACACGCCTTCCAACTCTCCTGTCCTAAAATATATTAATATCACACACCATTTTGGTATATGAAAATAAGAAATATGAATGTAAAACATATCTGAAGCCCTCCATTGCCACCATCTGATGCTGTTCAGAATAACCACTTACATATATTTATGGTTCAGGTTAACCTAATACTATGGGCTGTGGATGCTGAAATAAAGAATTGCTTATAATATTGCCTACATTCTTTAGTACTATGGTCCACCTTCTCGAAGTTCCTGTGTTTCTCATATCCAGCACCAGTCCCAACTGCCTAGATATGAGGTTAAAGGAGTTTCTAAAAGCATAACCGTATGACACTCTGGTGTTTTTTTTGGCCTGCATACAGTCCCCTTCCTTGCAATCTTTGCAGTTATTGGCCTGGTCAAGAATTCATTGAAACCCTTTCCTGATTAAGGTGTCCGTTTATGAAGCAGTGATCAGCGGTGATCCCGAGGATCACCGCTGATCACAGTCCATAAACAGTTTATGAAACAGTGATAATCGGGGGAGAACATGTTTGAACTTGTTCTCCCGCCCATTATCTCTACACATGGAGAATCCTCATTGAATGACACAGTAACGGCCAGTTTATGAAGCGGTGATCTCAGCGCTTCACTGGTGATCTGTGTCAGAATTCACCCTCCCCGATTCACCAGCTCAGAGGTGGTGAATCGGGGAGTGAAGAGGAAATCTGGGGGGATCTGAGGGGGAAGGAGGAAGATTTTTAACTTCCTTATGTCTCGTTCAGACCCCCCAACACTGTAAGCATGTCCCCCTGTCATATTTATGTGTATACATATATATACATATATACATATAATGTGTATATGTATATATATATATCATGTGTGTGTATATACATGTATATATAAGGTGTGTGTGTGTGTATACATATGTGTATAATGTAGGGGGACTCTTTATTTTATTAACATTAATCCACGCCGTTGAGCGGTGATAATTTATCACTGCTTGATAAACTGACATCTGGTACTGTAATCTCGTAAAGTCTCACGAGATTCCAGTATCAGGGGCCGTTCTCCACTGTTTGAAGCATTTGTAGATCGCTTCACTCCTCCAAAGGTGAAGCGATCTACAAAGCTTCATAAACTGGCACACAGAGGAGAAGATTCTTCACTGTGAATGCCGGAGAAAGAAGCAGTGAATAGATTTCACTGCTTCATAAACGGACACTTAAGACATGAAGGCTGCCTTGGTTACTTCTCAGTCTTCAAATGCTAGTTTCCTGGTTGTAACTTTTACCCTTTTGCTTCAATACAATGAAGTCTATTTACAAGGAGTTAAAGTAATAGTAAAGTCTTGTTTTTTTTTTTTTTTTTAAATAACAAACATGTTATACTTACCTCCTCTGTGCAGTTGGTTTTGCACAGAGCAGCCCAGGTCCTCCTCTTCTTGGGTCCCTCTTCGCTGCTCCTGGCTCCTCCTTCCTGTCGAGTACCCCCACAGAAAGCAGCTTGCTATGGGGGCACTCGAGTCGAGTCACAACTCCGTGTGTCCATTCAGACACGGAGCCACGACCCGGTACCTCTCTCCCCTGATTGGCTAAGTGACTTTGATTAACAGCTGCGGGAGCCCATGGTGCCTCTGCTGTGTCTCAGCCAATCAGGAGGAGAGTCCCAGACAGCTAAAGCACTCATGGACATCGCTGGAGAGTGATGGGGCTCAGGTGAGTAATTAGGGGGTGCTGGGGAGGCTGCTACACAAACAAGTTTTTTTTATCTTAATACATAGAATGCATTAAGATAAAAAACTTCTGCCTTTACAACTCCTTTAAGAATCTTCACTCATAAAATTGGGTTAATATTTACAGCTATCATGTGAAGCAAAATCCTATTCAATTTAAATACCCAATCGTGTGCAGATGCTTTATACATGACTTGATTGAATTGAATGTTCATGCAATTTTTATCGAAGCGTAGTTTAGTTTATCAGACCATTTGTGTCTCGTAACTGAAACAAGTTAGGACGATTTTTGGTTTTACTCTGGAGAAATTTTGAGAAATTGGATAAGGCCACAGGACATTCTAAAATTTATAAAGCAATAACTAAATGCCAAAAGTTCTGTGATATTTTTGGAATTAGCTAGGTGTCAACCTTTGTAGACCTAATGTGGCCTCTGCTGGACTAGTGTTTTTTATATTTAATCCCTCCCACTGGTTTATTGTCACTGTTTCACAGTATCAGTGGGGTTGATTTACTAAAGGAAAATAGAATGTGCACTTTGCAAAGTGCAGTTGCATTCTGCAAGAGCGGTTGCTTCAGAGCTTAGTAAATGAGCAGAAGTTCTGCTGATTTCCATCATCCAATCATTTACAAGCAGAAATGCTGTTTTTTTTTTATTTTCCTTGTACGTGATTGGGTATTCTTTGCA
Organism: Lithobates septentrionalis; assembly: GCA_037952835.1. NCBI lineage: Eukaryota > Metazoa > Chordata > Amphibia > Anura > Ranidae > Lithobates > Lithobates septentrionalis. The sequence goes on from JBBDGP010000244.1 coordinate 1,813,323, forward strand.
AAGTACAGCGTTACTTCATTTACTAAGCTCTAGCGCAACTGCATATACAGAGTGCAACTGCACTTTGCAAAGTGCACAGTCTATTTGACTTTAGTAAATCAACCCCAGTGTGTCTTAGATTGGGAAAAAAATGTTGAACATTTGCCAATAAATATTTGTAGAAATATATGATGAATGGACATTGAGCATACAAAGCAATAAATCTCTCTCTCTCTTTCTCTCTCGCTCTCTCTCTCTATATATATAATGTACTGTATATGCTAGGAAATATACTGTGATATTTAAAAATAATAACGCATTTTATGTACATATTTTATTTATTGTATTAAAATAATTTTTAACATGATTCTATTTGTTAATCATTTCAGGTGGGCAGATACAATGATAGTGGTGGACATTTCTCCAACATCCATCCTATATCTTGCTTAGACGGACCAGAGCGTTTCGGTCTTGTAGCAGAAGGAAGTTTTCCTCTCGCACCTCAACACTACCCCTCATTTCAGAACACAGACCCTTTTAAACCGAATTATGGCACAGTAGGTTACCAAGGTGATTCTGTTTCCACATTTTCAAAATGCTCTGAGAGAATATACATGCCGAGAACACCATGTGGTTATGATTTCCATGGTTACATGACTCCCAATTCATACCCTCCATTATACAAGGAACCCATGGGAAGTCTGCCGGACAGTGATCGAGCTCCGTTAAATGGACCTCAGACCAATCTTGGCATGCTGAGCCCCCATGAAAGGAATTTTGATGGTACCGGTAAACATCACGGATGGAAGCAGATATTTTCCAAACCTGGATATGCTGACAGAAGTGACTATGGCCAGATTCAGACAAATGCTGGTCATTCTTACTACAATCCTGAATACCCATGTAGATATGCAAGATCACCATCTCCAACTTTACAGACTGTTATAACAACTACCACCAAAGTTTCCTATCAGGCCTACAAACCTCCAGTGGTGAAGTACACTGACAATGTGTGTGATGTCAAGGCTTTGCAAAACTATCCACATTTACAAGACAGCTTGCCAGAAGGGGTCTTTCCTGATGTGAAAGCCCAAGATGACTTGAGTGTAATCAAAACAGGATTGGGCTACCAAGAGCAGATTCCTACAAAGTCTGAAAGGCTCGACAACTTGGACTTTTACAAATATGGTCAGTGTATGAGTAATGGCTTCTCAGGACAACCCTATAGATATGATAATGGAGAATGCTGAAAAAGGAAAAAATACAGTTTTAGCTTGTGTTTCAAGTTCAACAGTTCCTGTAATTTAAGACACTGCATAACTGTATTACTAGCTCAGAACAAAATGTTGTGATGTTACATTTTACGAGGTCCTCCCGCGAAACATCCACATGTAGGGTCAATTCAAAAGTTAACAAGGTAGTCTAGGCAAACAAAAAAAGAACATTTACAATAATGCATTCATTTAAAAATCATTTTATGTATATTAAAATACTGTTATTATGACTGCCTGAACTCTTTGTTATCTTCTCGCAATCCCTTAAACAGCAAAAATTACATATAGGGAGGTCTACTTACAGCGGTCTATTGCATAGCATAATGCTGGTGATTTTCTTTAGCTATGAGTAAGCACCAGTCGATGTGAAATGCGTTAGCGATTTTTCCTGTACTATCCACCTCTGATGTGACTGTATTTTGGATTTTATATATTTTTGTTCAATAAAGATGCCCTTTTTTCATTGAGTGCGGCTATCCAGGATCCTTTTCCTCTTCTACATACCAGTGCAGAGCCAGCACCTAAGAGGTTGAGTAGGGGGGGAGCATTCATCCAGGTGTGGTAGTCCTGGGAGCGGCATTTCCTTTAGCTGGTGATTTGATATTATCAGGCACCAGAGTCCAGAGGATAAACTATACTCATCAGTGTGATAATGGCCATTCATCGACTAATCAGCAAGTGGGTTACACAGCTACTAAGTAAATATTGGTGTTAACCTGTAGACTATATAGTGTTTCAGAAGTGTGCTAACCACAAGACTGACTAAAGAGGATTAGAAATACTTTGAAAAATTAAACAGTTATCAAATATGTATTTCAATGATGTATTTAGCTGTTCGGTAGGTGCTCTGCTTTAAATCATTACATTACAAAGGACAAACAATTTATATAACTATAAAATGTTTTAAGAAATACTTTTCATTATTTCAGCAATGCCTTTGTTTTGATAAACTGTACAGTGGAAGCACAGGAAAACTTAAAACATGGGCTACAATAATATCAGTGACAAAAATTGAAGTGTTTTGCACTTTTCTATGCAGGTAGGATGCCCATTGTTTCATCATATTTTTATATAGGGTATTCAGTGAGAAACATTTTACCATGTGCTGAATAGCCTTATTTAAGGCATACACAAGGGGTTGATTTACTAACGACAAAGAGCTTTCACCAGAGCTAAGCGAATGAGGTGAAGCTCTGTTGACTTCCATCATCCATTTATGTGCAAGCATTTCCTTGCATTTGATTTGGTATTCTTTGAAATTTCACCACTTTCACTAAGCTCTGGGGAAAATTCCTTTGCAAAATACAACCTCACCTGCAAACTGAACAGCGTTTTTGCCTTTAAGAAATAAACTTTAAAATGTATCACCAAAATTATAAATGACTGCCACAATAAACAAGGTGTGCATTATCTAAAGCCATACCAAGTTCTATACTGTTAAGGTTTACTAAAAGCTCTCCAACCTGTCCTACAACTGGATTTTTTATAGGATGACTTTTGTGTGCAAGAAAAGGTCCTACAAGCACATCATTTAAGACCGTGGTAACTTTTTCCATATGCTATTCTAGTGCAGATTGGGGAAAATAAAAACATTAAACACAGTCACATTTCCATTGACACAATATTATTAGATGAAGTGTTTGTCAGATCCACTAAATATGGAAAAAATGTGTTTGAAGTAAACTAGCCATAAGCTGCCCCTGTAAAACCACCTGATGTGATGTTCGTAAAAAGGAATGGGTCATTTATGGGCACACCTTGGGTGTAACACTGAGTACTTCCAATGTTGGAAGGGGACATTGACAAGATTTTTCCAAAAATGAGAGACCTGCCCAAAGCTTTTAAGAAGAAGGAAAGGAGTACTGAACTATGCATGCATCACCTCGGTCCATCAGGCACGTCAGGCAAGTGGTGGGTCCTGGTTCGATTAAAGTATATGTAAACCCTAACCAAATAGCATTTAGTTTGCCTAAGCACAGTAACAATTCCCTTTTTTAAGAAAATACTTGTTACATCTCAGTACCGGTGATATCCTGCAACCTTTTTGCAACCATTTTCTGTCTCCATCCCTTCAGTGATGACTGCATGGCTTTTCTTCGGTGGATTTTCCTGATAATGACAATAGTGGACTGCCTACAGTTTGTGGAATGGGCCACTTGTAGTCACCATTAGAAATCTATGTGACAAAATGACAATGCAGGAGCACAATTGGAAAATAGGGACAGAATGTTGACATCAGATATCAGGACATTATTTGAAGGACTGTGATGGAAAGGTATTACTTTAACAAAAGCTGAATATATAAAAAATATTAGAAATGACTTTTAAATTTCAGTATGGTAAGCGTATAGGAGATTTTAGATTTTACATACTTTAGGCAATGGTAGGTATCTCCCCCCCCCTCTTTTTTGCAAAAGCAACCAGGGATGGAGGCACAATATTCCCCGTTGCGTCTCATTTAAAGTCCCAAATATTCCCTTTTTTCTTTGATACTGATTAGGGATGGAGGTGTGTGTGGTTCAGGAGCCTTCACTTCCTTGTATCTGACCCCTAGTGGTCAAGTTACCATATACTACATTGAACACAGCTGATTTTGATGGACACACTGCTGCTTTAATCGTCTCTACTCCCTTGAGCTGAATTGGTTCAGTGTGTTCTGCAGCCGACAGGTTGGCCGGTGTTTTGTTTGCACGGGAGCTGTGATGCACGCTGCATGCCTTGCCTCTCCCCTCCCTCCCACACATTATGGGGATGGGGGATTGGGCGGGCAATTTCACCGTGCATCAGCGCCACACCTTCCACTCCATGCATGCGACGCCCAGTGGGCGTCCCTTCACGCAGGCGTGTGCTATTTCAGCTTGGCTGACACACGGTGAGTAGGTCCGGCTGCTGCTGTGCTGTCTCTCCTTTGTTGTCATGCCAGTGTGACGCTGGATGGGACCCTGGCCGCAGGGCTCACCCTTCAGTTCCCCTTCAGTGACTTTTTATCAGAAGCCCCACACTGCACTCCATTTTTGGTTCATATCCCATTAGGACCTACATGGATAAATACATAGCAAGCTCTTGATTTATTCTTAAATTCCTCTATAACAAACATTACTAATATTTCTTTACTCTTGTTTTCATTAATTTCTCCTGATTTCAGGAATCTCATCTCCTCTTCCCTATTCTTACTATATGAACACCCTATTTTTTCATTCTGTTCACCTTGTTGATATGCTCCACAATATACTTCTATACTGTGGTGATAAGTCTACTCTATATGACATTTCTTTTTATTCATACAAATATGGTAACAAACCACTTACTTTATTGTATACAATACAGAAATCACATCCACAGTAACATCAAGCTTTTTCTATACACACTTTTTTGGGGGACTGCGTGTGTGCTCCTGGTCCATGCTTGGGTCCTTTCCTCAGCTCCCGTGCTGGACATATTCATCTGGCTGACCTCCGGCAGGTGGTATCGCATGGCCTAATATCAGCTCCTATATGAGTACTTTCAGTTATGGCCGTTTATTTGTTCATCATCCTCCTTTATCCCTCTACCCCTCCAGTCTGTGGTTATATAAAACTATAATGGTGATTTTTTTTATCCCCTTTTTAGTATTTGGATGCACTTGCTCCTGATGAGTGGATAGAAGTCCGCAAAACGTTGTTGAGCTTATTTTGATGCACCCATCTCATATTTATGATCCTAGATGGTTTTTATTGCTCTACCACCCTGAAATAATGTTATGCCTACTCCATTTGGGGGACTGTGGAGTATAATATTTACTTTCTGTGTCATGTTGGTGACTATCCTCAATATGTATGTTGATACTTTGTATTTTATATGCCAATGTGCTATTATGCATTTATATGGGTTGATCCATGCCCTATCTTTGGTTTAATAAAGAATACAATTTTTTACATATGTATATGGTTTTGTTTGGCTCTACCCCACGCACCTCATCTAAAGTCCCCCCTCCCCCCCTCTTTTTTGCAAAAGCAACCAGGGATGGAGGCACAATATTCCCTGTTGCGTCTCATTTAAAGTCCCAAATATTCCCTTTTTTCTTTGATCTCCACACTTGTCATCCTAGGGAGATGCCTGTCTATGGTAATTCTTACTCTTTAATTAAAACCTGTACAGGCATACCCCACTTTTAAGTACACAATGGGGTTTATTTACTAAAGCTGGAAAGTGCAAAATCAGGCTCACTTCTGCATAGAAACCAATGAGCTTCCAGGTTTTATTACCAAAGCTTAATTGAACAAGCTGGGGTTAGAAGCTCATTAGTTTCTATGCAGAATTGAGCCTGATTTTGCACTTTCCAGCTTTAGTAAATAAACCCCATTGTGTACTTAAAAGTGGGGTATGCCTGTATTTAATATAGCTTTACCATCCCATTTTATTATTTGGGAAATGAAGGATGACCATATATTCAGTGGAATCTTAAATAAGTGTCATGTCATGTGTGGAACAATTCCATATCCACTGCTGTCTTGTGGGTATAATAAACCATAAGTATAATGTGTAGCATCATGCAGCTACAGCAAATTAATGGTGACATAAAGACAACAGTAAGGAATACCAAACTCATGAAGTGTGGTCTAGGAATGCTCCCCACTAAAAGGCAAACAATAGTTATGTGGAATCTGAACATTTTGGAAGCATTTTCTTGACTGTGGTTCTATGCTAGTACATTTTCAATTATAGAATATGTTATAAAGTTGATCACAAAACCCAGATATGGTGCTCTCAATAAACCATTCATTTTAAGCATAAATATAATTTTTGTACATAGTAACCATGTAAATGACTTTATTGTGATATACCGAATTTATTTGTAAGTTTTGTATATAAATTTTGCTAATAAAAAAATTATCAATATTTGAATTACGCTAGATGCACTTGTGTTATGTTTCACAACTTTTTCTAGAAAATTTAAGTCTGAGATTATTATTCTTAACATTCATAAGCTTTATAAAGATTTTAGAAGCTGCACACAGTCTTGTGCAGCTGTGCATAGTAACCAATCAGTTCTATGTTTTTTTTTTTTCAAAGATTAATTGATCAAGCTGAAGTTAGAAGCCGACTGGTTACAATGCACAGTTGCACTAGATTCTGTGTGCAGTAGTTTTAGTAAATCTCCCCCCATATGTCAGAGAACAGAGTATTGAAGTGAGATGATCAGTCATTATGGCTTCTAAGATCATTGGTTTTGCTGTGATCATTAATCATTGATGTTAGTCATTACTAGCAAATGTTTTGCTATTAATGTACAGTTGTTAGGTCTAAGAAACCCACCACCTTAAGATCTTCTTATAGTAAATCTATATCAATCCCTGACAATTTATTCTGATAAGATCTGCTTAAAACTACAGCTGTCTATGTTTGGGGATCAACTGAACACTTTGATATGTAGTATTGGCTAATCCACAAACATCACTGTAGTTTGTCTTCCTCCCAAAATTTGCAGTGTAGTAGTGTGTATGCGTGTGGTAGGGACATCGATTAGATTGCGAGCTCCTTTGCGGGAAACACTTTGCCCTTAAAAAAATAAATAAAAATACACATATATTTGCAAGAAAAAATTTAGCATTTATAATTTTTTGCAAATCAGCATCTAAAGCCTTGCAGCCACAATCAGTAGATCACATGTGCAATGCCAGGATCCTTCAGACTCTTCCTCCAGCTCTCTGTCAGTACAAAGGTACATGCTCTCAAATGGGTAACTGGAGGAAGTATCAATGGACGATAAGTGCAGGGATCACTACACTAGTTCCCATTGGGAACTACAAGTTCTGTCTGCCAGAGATCTCTGTGTATGACGCGGCTGTGCAGGCCAAACTACACACAGCCTTAAATTTTGAAAGTTAAGAACCACATACTCAGAAGTATTTAGACTTTTAGACTTGCAAGTGTAGTCGGATGAAGGAAAACTTCAAACAAGCTTAATAGCTAACTATCCCCATAATAAAAAGTTATGCATACCCTGGTTAGGTCTATTATCTCAGATCAAAATTTTCCTGATGCTGTCCGATTTTACACTACTGTGTCATTAGTGGTCTTTTATTTCTTGAGAGTTTGATAGAAAGTGGCCGTTGGCAGTGCATTATAGAGAACATGGACAGCCTCAGTGAATTACTGGCTGGTTTGTATTAGCTGGTTAAAGTGGACCTTTTACTGCTTGATGAAAAAGCAGGTGTAGCAGCTAAAACTACATAATAATAAGACTTTTTATCCAAGCATAAATGCACCAGATTGTGGTGCTCTGATTGAAAGGAGTTTTAAAATGTTTCCCTCAAAGCTGTTCTCTCCTCACTGTACTGTATTTATTTAGGTATTTATTTATTTGCTATTGTTACATGTCCCCATGGGAGTTCCCAGCTTCCATTACTTTTTTTAACAATACGGTGGCCATGCCCTAAAAAATGTGGGAACCTACTTACAGGAATCAAATCCCAATGGCATTTGCCTCTAGGTTGAGGTTCACCAAATTTCAAACAAGATTTGCTGAACCCTGCCTGAATCAAACCCAGCTAGATTTGCTTATCCATAATAGAGTACAATAATTGCTTAATGTTGAGCCAAAAATGTTAAAGAGACAGAAAAAAGAGGCAGAACCCATTACATTACCAGACTGCTTCCAAAACTGCAGTAAGAAATTGGATCTTTGTTAAAAGAAAATATCTGGGAGAACCTGGGAGGGCGTGGTGGGATTTTACTGTAGATAGCTGGAGTTCTGCTTTAACTATTACTCTCATGGACATAAAACAATCACATGCAGTTTCAAAACTGAGTATTTAAAACACATCACAGTGTTTCACTGATTATTTGGTGATTTCTAGATGGATATTTTTGAATTTTTGGATGTTTCATCACATATGATGGCATTAAAGATTATGTTACCCCAACATTTCATGTTCTTGATATATGTTTGCTGTACCTTGTACTTGTGTTATGTGTTAAAAAGTGTCCCATTATCTTTATATTTCTTCCTCTGTGACAAATATCTGGTATCCTGCTAGTCCCCCGCCCCCCGAAGGTCATTGCACTGTTGTGTCTCCACCCCTAGCTCTCTAAGCCTCTTATGCAGCTGAGAACAATTATTATGTGATCACTTATAAGAAAGGGAATAAAAAAGTATACTACCAAAAGTATTGGGATGCCTGCCTTTACACTCAAATGAAGTTTAATGGCATCCCACTCTTAGTCCATAGGGTTCAATATTGAGTTGGCCCACCCTTTGCAGCCATAACATATTCAAATCTTCTGGGAAGGCTGTCCACAAGGTTTAGGAGTGTGTCTATGGAAATGTTTGACCATTCTTCCAGAAGTGCATTTCAGAGGTCAGGCACTGATGTGGACGAGAAAGTCTGGCTTGCAGTCTCCGCACTAATTCATCTCAAAGGTGTTCTATCGGGTTGAGGTCAGGACTCTGTGCAGGCCAGTCAACTTCCTCCACCCCAAACTCGCTCATCCATGTCTTTATGGACCTTGCTTTGTGCACTGGTGCACAGTCATGTTGGAACAGGAAGGGGCAATCCCCAAACTGCTCCCACAAAGTTGGGAACGTAAAACTGTCCAAAATGTCTTGGTAAACTTACTGGAACTTTATTGCAACTAAGGGGCCAAGCCCAACCCCTGAAAAACAACCCCACACCATAACCCCCCTCCACCAAATGATTTGGACCAGTGCACAAAGCAAGGTCCATAAAGACAAGGATGAGAGAGTTTGGGGTAGAGGAAGTTGACTGGCCTGCACAGAGTCCTGACCTTAAACCGGCAGAACACCTTTGGGATGAATTAGAGATGAGACTGTGAGCCAGGCCTTCTCATCCAACATTAGTAATATATAAAAAACACTGCGCTCTATAAAAAACCAAAATGAATAAGCAGCAGCATAAGTTGTGACAAAAAACAATGAGTTGAAGGTAAAAAAAATGCAGCGCTAAACAATTATATAAATATAGAAAAAAGAACTATAAATCAAGTCCATGAGTGTGGTCTTGGTGATAAGTAATGTGATGAATGGACCATATAGTCCAAGTATAAAGAATAATGTGTAAATAAAGTGTTAACTCATGTCCATACACTGAAAGAAGGATGAAAGTGGATGGATGAAGTCCCAAGGGACTGGTGAATGTGATGTAGATCCGTGGGACCGAAACAACATCGGTGGTGCTCAACATCAAATAAGTAAAAAAGGATAGGTACTCTTACCGAATGAGGTGGACTCCCTTATCAGCGACATGGAGTCAATCAGGCAATAAGCCCCATCAGGCTAGGGAAAGGAAATCCGGAATGCTGGAACAGGCAGGATGAACCTCAGCTGGCAGGACCTCCAAAGGACATTCGGTGGGTGCCCAGGATGAAGATTTCCAGGTGCGAAGCCTCAAAGTGACAGCCCAACTCAGATCGCCCAGAAGAAATATTGCTCTTATCCAGAGGTTATGTAAAAGAAAAAATCACAGCTTCCGCATAGTGCAAGTAAAAACAGGGGGATTTTTATTGCTAAAAAACCATACTTAATAAAATAGTGTTCACAAGATTAATAACAAAAGCAGTATGGAGAGGGGATAACCGCCCAACGCATTTTGACCCAATGGTCTTCAACTGGGGCATGGACAACCCACTCCACACTGCTCATATTTATAAATAATCATAAATTGCATAATCCATGGGAAGGGCGATCAGGTCGCATCTCATTGGATGAATAACCACACACAAAACCGGAAATGTGTAACCAAATCAGGGGAAACCTATGAGAAAGCATAATAAAAAGATAGGCATGTGTGTCCTCCAATAGATAGACCAGCTGGGAGGGGACTGCACCATGGATTCTACCGCCCGCATGTCAAACAAAAGGACATGACGTAGCGGTAAAAAGCCCGCCAAGTATCGTATCTCATCACGTGATCGGGGCGGAGGCGGTGTCACATGACCGCACATCAGAACCATGGAAACACTGACGCCAGAAGTGTAAACAAAAGATTACCGTGTAGAGCTGTCAGGCTCGCCGTGTCCGTCTCCTAGTCACATGATCCTATGGGAAAAAGTTTCACAAGGCCACCGGGAAAGGAAACATCGCAATAAATTGCGCATCCTCACTGCGGTATAGTGAATGGATCTCTAACGATCTCAGTGAATGGATGCAACATCGTATCATAGATGTATCAAAACAAACAAGTAAAAAAACGGAATATGTCAATCCTATAGGAACAAAAAAATAATAACCATAACATATTCATGGTATGTAACAAAAACAATGCTAGAGAATATAAAACAAAACATTCCATAAATGGTAAATGCCTTACATTGCATAAACGATCCATGCTATTAAATAGCAGATGCATTGCCTTACAAGAAATATAAATATTCTTAAATGTAAAACTGGTATATACTATCAGACATAAAATATCTAATACACAAAACCTGATGAATGAAACAAATGAATAAGAATAAACACAATAAATGAAATAAAAAATTATGTGAAATAAACCAGGGAGCTGATCAGGCTAAATCGTATATGAATAAGGGGAAACATATGTAAGCTGAAGGTTATAGACCCAGGTAACCAACAGCTGTATAGAACCGGGGGAGGGAGGGGGAAGGGGGAAGGGGAGAAGCAGGGGAACTAGAGAACCCCAAAGGTATAAATAAGAAAGAATGCAATATCAATCAACTGCAAGGCAAAACTATATTGCATAGCCATTATGCCTGATCAATGAAGGAGTTGAGGTCCCACTCAACGTTCAAACCAAACGGAGAGTAGGACCTCAACTCATGGATCCAATAAGTTTTGAGGCGGGAAACACCTCTAAGACGTGACTCTCCTCTCCAGTAGGGAATGAATCTATCAATCACCTGGAAGAGCGTGCCCGAAGGGTCTTTGTTATGGTACTGTAAATAGTGTCGTGGTACTGTATGTTTACTTTTACCACCTTTGATTCCACCCATGTGTTCATTAACCCGGATAGTAAAGGTCCTGATGGTACGGCCAACATACTGTTTATGACAGGGGCAAGTCAATAAATAAACGATATATTGGGAGGAACATGTGGCGAATTGTTTCATGTGGTATATATGAGATGTAACACTAGATGTAAATGTTAACATCTTTTGCCACCCCCCTATGTTATGATGACACACATTGCACTTGCGACATGGATAGTACCCATTACAGTCCTGAAAAAAAGAAACTTTCTTGGGGGGATCTATAAAGTTTGGGGCAATTTGCCCCTGAATGGATCGTGCACCCCCTGGGCCTAGTAGTCTGTCATTTCGGAGCACTTTCCAGTGTTTCCTAAAGATATTCTTAATTTATTTTGATTGGAGGGAATGGGTGGTGGTGAAAGCATATTTAAACCTAGAATCGGAAGTGCTCTTCGGACGTTCAATCAAAGTGGAGCTTCTCTCCAATGTCATAATGGCGTTAATCTCCCTATCCAAAAGATCTGGACTGTAGCCTTTTTCCAAGAATCTGTTCTTGAGTAATTGGGACTGTGACAAAAAATCGTATGTTCTGGTACAGTTGCGACGTAACCTCAAAAATTGACCGCGTGGGATCGCTCTAAGCCATTGTTCCTGGTGACAACTATCGACCGGAATGTAACCATTCCGGTCGGTGGGTTTGAAAAAAGTTCTAAATTCCAAATGGTCGTGTATCACCAGGATCTCAAGGTCTAGAAAGTGAATCTTGGAGGCACTAGCCTCATAGCTCAAAGAGATCCCCCGGTCGTTCTGATTGAGGGTAGTCATGAAGTCATCCAATGAGGCACGGTCTCCGTCCCACAGGAGGAGGATGTCGTCTATGTACCTGGCCCAGAGGACCAATTCTGGCCTCCGGTCAACATAGACGACATCCTCCTCCCACTGTGCCATGAAGAGGTTAGCGAGGCTGGGCGCAAATTTTGCGCCCATTGCCACGCCCCTCTTCTGCAAATAAAACTGGTCCTGGAACCAGAAATAGTTATGCCGCATGGCAAATTTCAAAAGCCACATGATGAAATTGCGTTGAAGGAGGGGAAGTCGAGCGTCTCGAGACAAAAAACTTTCAACAGCCTCAAAGCCCAAATCATGGGGTATGCATGTATATAATGCTGCCACATCTGCTGTGGCAAGAATCATTCCTTCCCTGAATTTAACAGATTCCAGAAGTTTAATAGTATCCCTGGTGTCCTTGAGAAAAGAAGGGGTGGAGTGGACCAAAGGCTGTAAATAAAAGTCCACATACTTCCCAATCCGGGCTGTGACCGAGTCAATCCCGCTGACAATAGGTCGGCCAGCGGGATTGACTGGGTCCTTGTGGACCTTGGGAAGATAGTAAATGGCTGGGATCCGTGGAACGTGGGGAACTAGAAAATTCTTTTCTTTCTTATTAATGATCCCCAGGGAGAAACCTTCATCAACTAATTGTAACAGGGCCTTTTTATAGGTAGGCTGTAAGTGTCCGTATCACTCAATATTTTACCCATTTCTTTCAAATAATCTGTTTTGTCTAAGACAACAATCCCGCCGCCTTTATCGTCGGGACGGATTATCAGGTTTTTTCTTTCACACAAAGCTTTAAGACCTGTCTTAATGTCAGGTTTGGTATAGACCCTCTTTTTGTGATGAGATAATTTCTCTAGAACCTCCAAGACACGCGTCGGGCAGTTATCCCCTCTCCATGCTGCTTTTGTTATTAATATTGTGATCACTATTTTATTTTGTATGTTTTTTTAGCAATATAAATCCCCCTGTTTTTACTTGCAATATGCGGAAGCTGTGATTTTTTCTTTTACATAACCTCTGGACAAGAGCAATATTTCTTCTGGGCGATCTGAGTTGGGCTGTTACTTTGAGGCTTCGCACCTGGAAATCTTCATCCAGGGCACCCACCGAATGTCCTTTGGAGGTCCTGCCAGCTGAGGTTCATCCTGCCTGTTCCAGCATTCCGGATTTCCTTTCCCTAGCCTGATGGGGCTTATTGCCTGATTGACTCCATGTCGCTGACAAGGGAGTCCACCTCATTCGGTAAGAGTACCCATCCTTTTTTACTTATTTGATGTTGAGCACCACCGATGTTGTTTCAGTCCCACGGATCTACATCACATTCACCAGTCCCTTGGGACTTCAACCATCCACTTTGGTCCTTCCTTCAGTGTATGGACATGAGTTAACACTTTATTTACACATTATTCTTTATACTTGGACTATATGGTTCATTCATCACATTACTTATCACTAAGACCACACTCATGGACTTGATTTCGTCCAACATTAGTGCCTGACCTCACAAATGTGCTTCTGGAAGAACGGTCAAACATTCCCATAGACACACTCCTAAACCTTGTGGACAGCCTTTCCAGAAGAGTTGAAGCTGTTAAAGGCTGCAAATTGTGGGCCAACGCAATATTGAACCCTACAGACTTATGCCCTGTACACACGATCGGATTTTCCGACAACAAATGTTGGATGTGAGCTTGTTGGCTGAAAGTCTGACTGTGTGTATGCTCCATCGAACATTTGTTGTCGTACTTTCCGCCAACAAATGTTGGCTAGCAGGTTCTCAAATTTTCTGCCAACAAAACTTTGTTGTCAGAATTTCCGATCGTGTGTACACAAGTCCGACACACAAAAGTTCACGCATGCTCGGAATAAAGCAGAAGGAGCCGCACTGGCTATTGAACTTCCTTTTTCTCGGCTCGTCGTACATCTTGTACGTCACCGTGTTCCCACATTCGTAATTGTTGGCCAACATTTGTGTGTATGCAAGACAAGTTGGAGCCAACAACCTTCGAACAAAAATCCACGGTTTTGTTGTCGGAAAGTCTGATCGTGTGTACGCGGCATAAGATTGGGATGCCATTAAAAGTTCATGTCCGTGTAAAGGCAGGCGTTCCAATACTTTTGGTAATATAGTGTATAGAAGAGTGTATTACAAGCTTGCTCTAGGTGTCATGATGAATTGTTTTTATATTTATGCATACTAACATCTGCCTGGGTTCTTAAAGATTCCTCCACTGTTTAGTACCTATTGACAAACATCCAGATTCATATAATCAGAGGAAATATTAGGGGGAAAACTATCAGCACTTGCACTTTAGAATAGTTCAGGAAATTTGTCAGCCATGACAAACAAGTGGGATCATGTCACAGTCTGTGTTTTGGAAGAATTTGTGGTTTATGTTTCATTGGCATCTACATGCCATTTTAAAAGTCATCCAGTACCTGTAAAAATGTGCTTTCATCTGTGATCCTCCATGTAAACACCTCAGCCGCATTGGTTAGTCAGGTGTTAAATCTGCATTTATCACACGCTCAAGGTTCAAACACGGTCCCATCTCAGAAGAGTTCACTTCAGTTTTTTCAAGAATTTTGTTCTAAAGAAAAGCAGAATTAAAATGTATGTGAAGGAAAAGCATTTGATTTGATTTTTGAATAGAGTGGGGAAGCTTCGTCATTCTAATGCCACGTACCCACGATCGGACATTCCGACATCAAAATCCTGGATTTATTTCTGACGGTTGTTGGCTCAAACTTGTCTTGCATACATGCGGTCGCACAAATGTTGTCGCAAATTCCGAACGTCAAGAAAGCGGTGACGTACAACACGTACGACGAGCCGAGAAAAATGAAGTTCAATAGCCAGTGCGGCTCTTCTGCTTGATTCCGAGCATGCGTGGAATTTTGTGCGTCGGAATTGTATACACGCGATCGGAATTTCCGACAACGGATTTTGTTCTCGGAAAATTTGAGAACCAGATCTAAAATTTTTGTTGTCAGAAATTCCACTGTAATTGTCACTGATATAGTTAGGGGAAATCCAAAAGAACTGAGAGTTTTTATGAGATGAAGGACAAATGTTCTGGTGACAGTTGTTCAAAGTGGGATTTCCCTTAACTTTAAGAAAAATTCCTTCCCCTTCCTGCTGTATCTGCATGACAAGGAGTGACGAGAAATCTTCCCAGAAAGGCACAACAAACAAAAAGTGACATTTTTTCGAAAAGCTTCTGTAGGTTACATTCACACCTTATTTTCACGTTTCTTTCAGGTTTTTTTGTGCGTGTTTTGGAGCAGAATTGCACGTTTTTGCAGTTTTTGTCAAGCATTTTTTCAGGCGTTTTTCTTGTACAAAGGTTTTTATTGACCAAATAAATCAACATATCATTATAAAGAGATAATGAAAGACACATTTAGTGCACATAGTCCAGAAAATGGTAAGCTAACATTGATAATGATCTAGAAAATTAGAGTCTGTGGCAGGACATCAAATTACATTTGGCTATATATGAAATCCGCATACACTGGCACCCGAAGTGCCAGGGTCTGCCACAATTCAAACATAATGGTAATGTATATAATATCAACTGAATATAAAATGAGAAATGTATAGAATATCTCATTAATGCGAAAATAAACAAAAAAAAAGAAAATAACAACAAGTGTTCACGAGATAATTCATGGCATGTGTCTGAGCCCAGTAGGACAAGGCCTGTGGGCTAAAAAAACTCAAGATGGAGGGAGTAAAAAGAGAGAAATTACTGAAGATAGAACCCGAATGAAGACAAAGCAATAGTATAGAACATAGAAATAGGGGGAAGTATCAGAAAATGAAGAAAGAAAAAGAAAAGAAAAATGGGGGAAACGTGTAGTCCACGGGGTGGGGAGGACGGAGCCGTACGAAAGGGAGAGTAAAGTTGAATCAAACCGGGAGGGATGGGAATATGTTACCCATAGTTGCCAAACCCGAAGGAATTTATCATGCGTGTCTGATGCCACTGCCGTCAGTTTTTCATTAACCATAATATCATTTATGCGATTTTTAACTGCCTCGAAGCTGAGAGCCGGGGATTTCCAGGCCTTTGCTATGGTTAATTTAGTTGCAGTAAAAATGTGGGATGCCAATTGGCGTTCTGGTCTTAGCAGCTCCACAATCGGTTTCCCCAAGATCGCTTCAAAAGGATCCCTTTTTATATTGGTATGAAAGAGGTTGCGAAAGAAATGCATAAACTCTGACCCATAATCTACAGACCCTGGGGCACTGCCACCAAATGTGTGCCATTGTACCCTCCTGGGAACACTCGCGGAAGCATAAAGGAGAGTAAGTTGGGATAAAACTGGCCAATCTGGCTGGAGTGTAATACCATCCATACAAAACCTTATAAGCGTTTTCCAAAAAAAGTATGTTTTTGGAACATTTGGACAGTGTGATAGTCATGACCTGCCAGTCCTCAGGGTCCAATCTCTTCCCCAATTCCGCCTCCCACTGAAGGTGGTAAGGTCGCAGGGGTGGTCTTTTGGAGTGTATTATAGCCACGTATATTAAGGAAATCAAGCCCGGGGACTGGGGTCGCGATCTGCAAAGACTTTCGAAAGGAGTTAACATATAGGGGGTGGGTTGAGATTTTATGAGGGTGTGGAAGAAATGGGAAATTTGTACATGGCTGTAGTGCTCCCTAAGGGGGATATTGTGAGAGGAGCGCAGGGCTGCAAATGGAATTATCTTAGTGGGAGTAAGCATAGAGTGGACATCAATAAAATCATTCTCAATCCACCAAGAAAATTGCAATACATTGTCTCGGCCTGGAAGAAATAGTGGACAATGAAAAAGGCGCAACAAGGGAAGGTGCGAAGAGATCAAGCCCGCCGAATATTTAACGGAGTCCCATAAACGAAGAGAGTGGGCAAGGCACGGGCCGATAGTGGTTGGGAGGTGGGCTGGAGGGAGCCAAGGAAGGGAGGCTAATGGTATCGGATATGTATCCACCAGATCTATAGTGGCCCATAATGGCAATTGCTGCTTTTCATGAAGGTGAGATAATGGGCCAATAGCCGCAGCCGTATAATAGGCGTGCAGATTGGGTACTGAAAGGCCCCCATTGATCTTGTGAGCATATAACACCTCCCGGTTGATCCTAGGTTTTATGGAGCCCCAAATAAATTGCATGATTTTGCGTTGATGTACTCGAAGGACATATGAAGGGACCTGGACCGGTAAGACCCAAAAGTAGTATAGTAGCTTCGGAAGATATGTCATACGAATGGTCGCAATCCTCCCGAACCAGGGTAATGGAAGGGTGGACCAGGAGTCAAGCATGGCCGTCAGTTTACGAAACAGTGATGGGTAATTGGCTTGGTATAGATCAGTGTGTTTTGGAGTGAGCCGGATCCCAAGATAGGGTAGCGCTTCCAACCATTGGAAGGGGAATGTGAATTGCAGAGTCCCTAACACAGAGGGGGATAAGTTGATAGACATTGCTCTAGACTTAGTAGAGTTAACTGATAGGCCCGAAAAGGTAGCAAAAGTGTCTTAGAGTGAAAGCAAATTCGGGAGAGAAATTAATGGTTTAGTGATGGCCAGCAGGATGTCATCCGCAAATAGTGATAACTTATGCGGAGTGCCTGCCACCTCCACCCCCTCTATGTCGGGGTGGGATCGGATGGCCTCCGCTAAGGGTTCCAGTGCCAGGATAAATAAAAGTGGGGAAAGTGGGCAGCCTTGGCGGGTACCCCTTGTTATAGGGAAGATAGTTGATTCAAACCCGTAATATTTCACCTTGGCTTGGGGAGAGTCATAAATTGCAGACACCCACCAAAGGAGGTACCGAATCCATAACATTTAAGTACCTGTGTCAAATAGGGCCATGACAGCGTGTCAAAAGCTTTGTTGATGTCTAATGACAAAAACATTGTTTCTAGGGACCTGTTATGGACAATATGCTGTATTTGAAGGAGGCGTCTTATAGCGTCTCCAGCCTGTCGTCTTGGGACAAAACCCACTTGATCTTTTTTTATTAAACGTGGGTGGAAGGAGTTGAGGCGGTTAGCCAGGATTTTGGTTAAAATTTTCATATCAATGTTGATTAGCGAAATTGGCCGGATTCAGGCGTTTTTCAACTAAAAGGTGTCGAGTGCTGCTGAAAAAGTCACGGACAGCTGCTGTTCTAGCAGAAAAGACTTGACAAAATGCTTGAAAAAACGTTGAAAAAATGCTCATGTCACGCTTTTCAGTAGTTTCCGTTGAACTCTATGGGGACAAAAGTGCTCAATTCTGCCTGAAAAGTAGCTCACGTAGTTTTCTAAGCAACGGGTGTTTTGCTACAAGCAAAATGACAGTCAGATGTGAACAAGGGCTATTGAAAACAATAGATTTTTGCTTGTTGAGCATTTTTGAGTATCGAGCTACAAGCTACAAAACGCTCAAATGTGAACAGGTTTAAAATTAAAACGAGACCCCACAAGAGGTGCTCTCTGTGTTCTAGCAGAAGTGGATTTCAGAGTAGAATAGCATTAGGAGTTTGCTGGTTGTTCAAAATTTTTTACTCAAATTGCTTTTTAGGCCTTGTTCACATGGGCGTAATTATGCGTACATCCGTGCGAAGGGCAGTCTTTTGCCTGCACAAGATGTGCAGATATCTCCCAAGCAATCTGCATTCGGGGACACATACTTGCACTGCACAAGTCTCAAATTGGGACCAGTGGCTGCATCCATACAGCCACTGCATCTCAATACGATACCTCCTGTCTCATGTCCGCAGCCTCTGTCCACCTCCTGTATCATGTCCGCAGCCTCTGTCCACCTCCTGTATCATGTCCTCAGCCTCTGTACACCTCCTGTATCATGTCCGCAGCCTCTGTACACCTCCTGTATCATGTTCGCAGCCTCTGACCATCTCTTATCTTTTATCATATCTGCAGTCTCTGAGGGGGGAGTCTGGAGAGGAGCCAAGAGTCAGATGTGTGTGGACTGTGGAGAGGAAACTTTAGAATAAAACCAGAGCCACCAAGCTGGAGCTGTCTGACTGAGCCCTGCACGGTGCAACTGAGCGGAGGTCAGTGACAGCGCCACCAGGCCAGTCTGGGGGGGGGTGTTGCTAATGTAAGGGGCACTGATACAAGGTTCCCCCCTATATTAGTAACCCCCCTTACCTTAGTGTATTCACTCTGCGGAGGGTGGTCTCAAGTCACCAGAGCCCCCGTTTACATCAGAGTTCCCCCTTAGATCATGATCTGCAGCATTCCCCTATACATAAGAGTTCCCTTTCACTGTAAGGGGGAATCCTGAAGACTCTGATGTAAGGGGGGACTCTGTGCTGGCTTGGTTATAGTAACCTGACCTTCATTTAAATTGAGAAATATGGTTTTTGACTTTTTCGCGTTTTTGCATCCTATGCATTAAGGTGAAAAAACATCAGACAATACCGGCCCCCCCAGCCCCCCCGTTTTACTTACCTGAGCCCCTAAACCTGCTGCGCTCACCCCCGAAGTCCTCTTCGCCGCTCAGCCTGGCCGTTGATTGGCTAGAGTGGATGGATTGAAATAGCGCAGCCATTGGCTCGGGGGGGGCGGGCCGAGTGATACAGTGAGCGGCTATAGTCGGCGGCTGTATCACGGGAGCGCGCCCGCAAGAACTCACCACCATGTGAGAGAGCTCGCATGAAGGTGATTAGTTCTTGCGGGGAGGAGCCGAGACAGCCGCCGAGGGACCCCAGTAGACCAGGTTCGGGGCCACTCCGTGCAAAACGAGCTGCACAGGGGAGGTAAGTATAACATGTTTGCTATTTTAAAAAAAAGTATTTTTCCTTTACAACCCCTTTAACCTAAACACATTGCTAATAGCACTAGCTATGTGTTTATAGTTCAAATATTGATATTTGCACTGTTTAGCACTGAAAACTATCATTTTAGGTACTTTTTTGCAGTGTCAGTAAAAAATGTGACTCTGTCACTAAATGTCATGATTTTTGCCAGTAAGAAAATTGGTGCCGTTTGTAAATTTTGGTGTCCTGCCAGTAAATTTCACTTCTGGGGGTTGGCAACACTGCCTTAGATTCTTTGCCTCTTTGTGCTGTGTGCCTATTGGGGAGATTTTCCCTCATGTCTCGTCTCCTTTTTCCCATGGCAGTCTTTTTCTAACCTTGTAGTTGAAAAATACGCCTTTAAATCCCAACACTCTTGTAGTGTAATTTACTACCAGGAAGTTCTAGGAGATCCATTAATTCTCCAGTTTCCAGATATAAAATTAAGACTTGAGTGATTTTTGCTTCCTTGATTTAATTCAAGACAGGTCAATGTGGCTAATTGACAGATCCAAACCCTGTAAACTAGATTACAAGAACATTTCAAACTCCTTCTGGGATATATTTTCAGTTGTTTATCTCCCAAGGCGAACATAGGATTTACATTTGATGAAATATCAGTAACATGTACCTTACCAATATCTCCAAGTCATAAAGGTAATTAAAAAAAGGAATGGGTGTTACACACGATCTGACTTTCCGATGGGAAATCTTGGATGTGAGGTTGTTGGCGGATAATCCGACCGTGTGTATGCTCCATCGGACAATTGTTGTAGGACTTTCCACCAACAAATGTTGGATAGCATGTTCTCAAATTTTCCGCCAACAAATGTGTGTTGTCGGGCTTTCCGATCGTGTGTACACAAGTCGGTCGGACAAAAGTCCAAAGTACAAACACGCATGCTTGGAAGCAGAAGTGGCCGGTCTTATAAACTAGCGTTTGTAATGGAGAATTAACATTCGTGACATGGCAAATTAAAAAATCTCCAAATGCAGCGCACAATTATCTTCTTCTTTAATGGGATAATAATGAAGTTGCTTTGCTGGTGATACTGATGGAGTTATTGCAAACGAATTTTCAAAGGCTTTCTTTTTCTAGTGATATCAAGAATAATATTATTATGCTTTTTTTTTTTTTTATTTGTGCAAATTACCACAACACCATTATCCCGTAGTTTTTAAGAACAAAGATACAACTATGTTAGTGTCCTTTGTTAATTTTACATTGTATTTTATAAAATGTACCTGCCTACTCCCAAACTGTCATTTGAAGTAAAACACATAGCCAAGTATTATTCTCCACAAATTTTTTATTGTGCATTAAAAAAAAAAATAGCCATGCAATCTGCCAATAGAACTTAACCAAAAAGTGCATTCTATGCATCCAAAAATATAGAAAATATACCAAATCAAATCATTATTCAACCAAAAAAATAATGTCAAAGCAATAACTTCAAGGCCAATATCCCTTTCATGATTAAGCCTATTTTTGACATTTGGTGTTTACAAGTTAAAATCCGTATTTTTGGCTAGAAAATTACTTAGAGCCCCCCAAACATTATATATATATATTTTTTAGCAGACAATCTAGAGAATAAAATGGCCATTGTTGCAATATTTTTTATCACACGGTATTTGTGCAACGGTGTTTTAAACGCAACTTTTTGGGAAAAGGGACACTTTCATGAATTTTAAAAAAACCAAACAGTAAAGTTAGCCCATTTTTTTTGTATAATGTGAAAGATGATGTTACGCTGAGTAAATAGATACCAAACATGTCACGCTTTATAATTGCACGCACTCGTGGAATGGCCACAAACTACGGTACCTAAAAATCTCCATAGGCGACGCTTTAAAATTTTTTTTTATGGTTACCAGGTTAGAATTACAGAGGAGGTCTAGTGCTAGAATTATTGCTCTCGCTCTGACGATCGCGGCGATACCTCACATGTGTGATTTGAACACCGTTTACATATGCGTGCGCAACTTCCGTATGCGTTTTCTTTGCTGCGCGAGCTCGCGGGGACGGGGGCGCTTTAAATTTTTTTTTTCTTATTTATTTTATTTATTTTTATATTAATAAATTGTGTTTTACAAAAAAAAATTTTGATCACTTTTATTGCTGTCACAAGGAATGTAAACATCCCTTGTGACAGTAATAGGTGGATACAGGTACTCTTTATGGAGGGATTGGGGGTCTAAAAGACTCCCGATCCCTCCTTTGCACTTCAAAGTATTCAGATCGCTGTTTTCGGCAATTCTGAATACTGTATATTTTTTTAAAACTGGCGGCATTGGCAGCCGAGTAAACGGGAAGTGACGTAATGACGTCCCTTCCGTGTTTACTATTAGGAGGCTGGAACGAAGTCACTCACGGCTTCGTTCCAGACTGTTACTAGCCGCCTGAGGCGGCAGATTGGTGATCGGGCCTCCCGATGGAATGGGAGGCCCGGGAGGGGGGCCATCCCCTCCCGCTCCTCCGGTATAACAGCCGAGCAGCTTTTACCCGCTTCGGTTGTTATACCCGGATAGCCGATCACCGACTCTAAAAAACAGTACCGGGATGATGCCTGCAGCTGTGGGCATCATCCCGGTATAACCCCCGAAAGCCGAGTACGCACATCTGCGTATGCTCGGCAGGAAGGGGTTAAATAACACGTTATCTCCTCCGATTCCGCAACATGTCTGGTTGACGAATGGCCGTTCAGAAACTAAATGAAAAACGCGAAGTGGAAAGCGCGAATCAACACTCACCAAACTTCTACTAACAGGAAATTAGCAGAAGGAGCCCAAAGGGTGGCGCTAAAGAGCTGAAAAACCACGTAGTACGTCTAGTACGTCACTACGTTCGTAATTTTTGGCCGTTTGTGTGACCGTGTGTATGCAAGACAAGTTTGAGCCAACACCCTTCGGAAAAAATTCCACGGTTTTGTTGTTGGAAATTCCGATCGTGTGTACGTGGCTTTAGACCTAAGCAGGTACCTTGCTTTTATGATGTCCTTAACCTCCCTGGCAGTTTTCCCAAGTGTGGCTCGGGGTTAAATTTCAGTACCATTAGCGGTAACCCCGAGCCACATTCGGGATTGCATTGCAGGATCCTGGGGACACGGTATACTTACCTTGTCCTTAGGATCCTGCGATGTCCCCCCGCTGTGTCCGTGGGCTCTGTCCTCCGCCCGAAGCCTCTGTGTGCCGGGCTCCATTCCCTGCGAGCATCACAACGCACAGGGAGGAGCCCGGCGGCAAATTCAAAAAATGTAAAAATCATAACACATACAGTACACTGTAATCTTACAGATTACATTACTGTATGAAATTATTTCACATCCCTTTTGTCCCTAGTGCTTTTTCCAGTGCCCTGCATGCAGTTTTATATTATGTATACTGTTCTTTCTGCCTGGAAAGTGGAGATTGTCTACAGCAACCAAAAAGTGTCCCTTTGCATCAAAAGTGGTTTTAGACCAGCTAGAAAACAGCGATAGTAAATTAGAACACTTGCAGAATTGAGCGGTAGTGAATCGTGGGGAAATTAATTTTACTATTATTATATTATTATTTTTTATAATTATTTATATTTATTTATTATATTATAATTTATGATTTTGTGTTTCAAAATTTATTATACCCGGGATATCTACTAGACTCTTGTTTGGACAGATTTACGTGTGTTATTGCTAAGAATTATAGACCTACAATATAAAACACCAAATTTCTATGCAAAATAATTGTACCACTTTGAGAAGCAAAAATCTGAAATAATCATACCGCCAGGGAGGCTACTGTGAATCTGATACTGATTAGAAATTAGGGGAGTGCTTTTGTCAAAATTGATTTTCCACTGATCTGGGAACTTCTAATTTCACTCACAGAGCTGTTTAGGGGAAATGTGTTAAAGGAAAAAAAAATATTATAATTATATATATATATTTACAGTATGTACATATATATTTGAGGTGCAGATTTACTTTGCAGAGTATATAGGAGAGAGGTTAGTATTATCCTCTCTCCATGATAAAGAGGCCCTTTAGTGACCTTTGAAATTGTGTTTTTCCCCTTTTTTGTGCATTTAAACCTGAACCATATCTTACCTTCAGTCTTGCACAGTTGTACAAGCTTCTCTCTTGTACTGAAACTGCTTACTGTACATTTGAAGTGGCAACAAATCCGACTATCCCTGGACAGACCCTTATATTTACTGGGTTTCAGTAGATGTATTACATGTGGGTGGTACCGAGGGAAGTCATCATGCACATGCAGCCTGCCTGGGAATGCCCATTACTCCAGACTGACATTTACCCATCAAGGCACTTTTATAGTTGCAATACTCCCACCAAGAGGGAGCCCATTGCCCAAGTGGCCATATTATGCCAATGATGTCACAAGCATCCCCATGCCATTTTGTACATCAGCTGCGGACAGGGAGTCCCTCACCTGCAGCTCATAGACCCAGGAATGGAAGTTAACTTCTGGTTTCTGTTCTGAATCCAAAAACACAAGCTCATCCTCAACAGGACATTGCAATCCCTTCTTACCAGCCATGAGGTACCTGCATTGCATAGAGAGACACAGCGACCTAGTGATGACATCACTCGGTCTAAAATAAGGTACAGTATAAGGTTAATGAGGGAGGTCTATAATAATTGAATCGAGCTTCCATAACCCTACAGGAATCATGTAGTAGGTTCTTTAGCACTCTTAAAAATCACCAAAAAAAGTTTTATTTCCTTTTTCCCATTCACTCTTCTGTATTTCACGTAAATGGTGACATTTTGCAAAAACTGACTCATTTCCACCTAAATTGTGGGGAAATGAAAGCTCTCAATCTCGCTCATCCCTGGTGCTGACTGAGTTTCAGTCATGGACTGCCCACCACTCCAATGTCTTCACTGGCATTAGTGTTTGGGAAAAACAGTAGAAAATGGAGATCACAAAAAAGCTGACCATGTTACATTGTCTGAACCATTGATTTATAAAGAACATCTGAGCAGATGTTCTTAATTTCTTTCTTTACTATAGTACGCGAATGATGCAAACATAAAGTGGCACTGAAGTACCGCTGCTATGCACTTAGAATGAACTCTTATGTAATTTTGTGTGGAGTCGCGTTCTCTGGACTTCCTGTCTCCTATTAGCTGGGTAACAGCTAGCAATCAGTTATACCATAAAATGCTTGACTAATAAATAAGGTTTTCTTCCACTGATGTCAGTCCATTGGTGCAAATCATCTTCAGGCAGTTCTGTAACTTGTCAGCCATGATGTAAAACCTTTTGTCAAAGTTTTGTTGGAAAAAGATGTTCCAGGTCTGCCTACTACTAGCTTACTGACAAAATAGAATGTTTGGCTGGGCAAAACCAATTTTGTGGAAGCACTTGTACCTTCAGGAGATAGATCAATTCCTGGCAATGTGATTATATGTCTTGCTAATTTAAACATAATCAGAAAATTATAGTAGATTTTTTTTCCTTACTATTGATCTACAATGAACATATGTAAATGATATAGCAATCAATGAAAAAAACAGTAACCTGTTCCTGATTGTACTGAACGTTATTTTGGAGGACTAACAGAAAACAAGCCTTTCAAGCATAAAGCTTTTTGATGGTTGCCATTAATTGAAAATGATTGGCCTGCAGGGATATGTGTTAGCAAGATGAACTGCGTTTTGTCTGGTCAGAGAAATCTTGTGAATACCACAACAACTTTAAAATACTTTGGGCTATTGTAAAGATGTCTGGTGCATTAGTTCCTGCCAGCCGCTTGACAAGCTAATTTGTCATACACAGCAGAACCAAAAATATGCACAGCTTTGCGCTAATGACGGCTTTTGTTCATGTGGAGAGACAAGAGAAAGAGATACCTATAATTACTCACTTTTCAGTCCATACATGTAACAGCAACTAGAAGTAAAGGTCAATAGGGAAACTAGTTTTGGCAACATGAAACATAGAATATGTCTGAATTAGGTTTTTTAATATTATTTCAAAAGCATTTTGTGACATCCAGCAGGAACAGTGACTAAGGCCTTATGCACACGAGACGCTGTTAAATGCGCATTCAGAGGCAGTTGGGCACTTTTTTCAACTGCCCCTGAACTCATTCAATGTTATCCTAAGTGTCCATGTACACAGTCTCGTTTTTTGGCGTTTTTAGGCAGTTGCGTTTAACCTCGTTTTTCCAGAAGCAAAAAAATGGGCTCAGACGCAAAAGTTTTCCTTGTTTCAGTCACTAAGCGTGGCTAAAAGCGGCTAAACGCGGTACCGCGTTTAGCCGCGTTTGCGTTTATAAGTGTTTTTAAAGGAACCTTATTTTTTGTACCAGAAAACACAGAAATATGATGGTAAACTGCAGCAGAGAATGACATTTTGTGACCTGAATTTGGGGCCCCCGGATCTCGGGGTTCCTAGCAACAAGTGGCCCCGAGATACGGGACCCCAAAGTCGGGTCGCAAAATGTCAAGCACTTTTCTGCAGCAGAGAATGACATTTTGCGACCTGACTTTGGGGCCCCATATCTCGGGGCCACTTGGTGCTAGGAACCCCAAATTTGGTGCGCAAACACAGTGGAACTAGCATACATATCCAAAGTTGGGGTTCCTAGCACTAAGTGGCCCAGAGATACGGGCCTCAAAGTTGGGTCGCAAAATCTGCTCTGCAATATGTTCAATATGGGATCCATTTCCAAAAAAAAAAACACAGAAAGAGAGGCAAATGCAATATACAACTGCTGATCAAAATGGCAGAAATAGTTAAAATTTATCATGCTTTTTGGGCTTGGGGAGGGTCTTTGTTATCTTAACTAAACGCTTCTAGACGCAAACGCGGTTAAACGCGGTTAAACGCGGCATGCAAACACGGCAAAATGGGCATTTCCAAACGCCGGTTTCAGCTTTTACAAACATGTGTTCAGCAGAGTTTGCATCGGCATCTCGTGTGCATGAAGCCTAACAGGGACTGAAAGCAAAGTGAAGACCTAGGAGCTTTTTGTTAGGGGCTGTCCTAGGTGGGGACTGGTGGGCTGAGACATCCTCTAGCTTCTTATATCATATGACTTTGATATAAGACACTGGATGTTGGGAACTACAGTCTGATATTTTAACTTCATATCTTTTGTGGAGTTCAATGGCTATGGCCATTGGCCAGAAAGCTAACATCTACCAGGGTCCACACCGTAGAAAAAGTATTAAGAAGAGGAAAAGAATGATAGCACCATTTCACTAATTTTAGGGGCCAAATGATAACTAGACATGTGCAATTCGTTTCGGTCCGAATATAAGTTCGGACAGATTTTTGGTTATTTGGAGATTTGGATGTATTCGAACCTCAGAATGAAATAATAATGAATTCCCTTGAAATTTGTTTAATTTAGTTTCGTATATTCATTTTCTAATGAATTCCAAATTTTCTGAACGATTTGAATTCTGACGTGTCAAAAAATGATCGATCAATTCAAATTTTGTGTGAAGAACTAATGATACCACCAAGCTACTCATTCACTGCCTTGTTATCTCTCGCCTCGACTATTTCAACTTCCTTCTCATAGGCCTACCTCTCCATAGGCTATCGCCTCTTCAGTCTATCATGAATGCTGCTGCTAGACTCATCTACCTTACCAACCACTCAGTGTCTGCCACCCCTCTCCGCCAATCTCTACACTGGCTCCCGATTGCCCAGCGAATTAAATTCAAAATACTAACCACAACATACAAAGTCATTCACAACTCTGCCCCCAGCTAAATCATCAATCTTGTCTCCAAATATCACCCAAACCATCCTCTCCACTCCTCCCAAGACCTCCTGCTCTCATGCTCCCTTGTCTCCTCCTTCCATGCTCATCTGCAGAATTTGTCTAGAGCCTCTCCCATCCTCTGGAACTCTCTACCTCAATCTGTCCAGCTATGTCCTGTTCAGGCGATCCCTGAAAACTCATGTGTTCAGGGAAGCCTATCACGCCTCCAACTAATCTTCTATCACTTCCATCAGCTTATGCCCCACAATTACAGCCTTTTGTACCACCTGCCCCTCCCTACTAGATTATAATGTCTTCTGAGCAGGGTCCTCTTAACCCTCTTGTATTTTATTGTCTCCCTTTTATATTGTAAATGGCTGCGTAAACTGTTGGTGCTATATAAATCCTGTATAATAATAATAAAAGAAAAGTGGATTGTTAAGGAGCGCGCCAGGAAGCTGGCCGCCGCATCCTTGACAACTAATCACTCATCAGCTGTCAGCGGGTTTCCCCACTGACAGCTGAATGTAAACAAAAGAATGCCGGCAATGAAATATGCAGGGAAAAAAACAGCGTGGGGTCCCCCCTATGTATACCAGGCCCTGCAGGTCTGGTATGGATTTTAAGGAGAACCCCACACCAAAATAAAAAGAAAATGGTGTGGGGTCCCCCTTAACTCCATACCAGACCCTTAGCTGAGCATGCAGCCCGGCATGCCAGGAAAGGGGGGAGACGAGCAAGTGCTCCCCTCTCCTGAACCATACCAAGCCACAACTTGGGGGGGCGCTTTGGGGCAGGGGGGTTCAGCCCCCCCAAAGCATCTTCTCCCCATGTTGATGGGGACAAGGGCCTCTTCCCCACAACCCTAGCTGGCGGTTGTGGGGTCTGCGAGTAGGGGCCTTATCTGAATCTGGAAGCCCTCTTTAACAAGGGGGCCCTCAGGTCCTGCCCCCTCCCCCTATGTGAAGGAGTATGGGGTACATAGTACCTTTATTCATTCAACAAAAAATTCCTTTATTAAAAAATCAAAAAGAATCTCCCCCTGTGTCGATCCACCACCAATCACAACGCCCGCCGCCACCCCCAAAAAACCCTGCGGTCCTGACTAAGGCTTCTGCTGTCTTCCAGCTCCACCATCTGACAGTTCTCTAAGGGGCAGGGCCACCCGGCGACATCACCGGGTGGGATATCATCAACCCAGCATGGCCCAGCAAGCCTGCTAACAGCTGATGAGTCATCGGTTGTTAAGGATGCAGGTTCCCGGCCAGCTCCTTAACAACGAGCTATTCTTCACACAGAATTCAAACTGGTCTATAATTTTCCGTATAATAAACCGAATTTTAATCGTTCTGAAAATTTGGAATTTGTTAGAAACATAAAAAACAAAACTACGGTCAATTAAACTAAACTAGTTTAAACTTAACATATTCCAAAATAAATCAACAAAATGCAATTAGTAGAATAACAAATCTATCCAAAACTAAACAAATTTTTTAGTTCTGCACATGTCTAATAATCATCCTGGTTGTGCATTCAAAAGATCTCTCTTTTGGACTCCTAAATTAGTTGCTTGGTGTTATCATTACGTTATTCTTCGTTGCTTCTTATTTGCCTTGGATACTCCAATAGTGGCATGCTGTAATTTGTGTTCCTGTCTTCCTGGAAGTTTTTGGTGTGTCTGACCAACCCTGCATGTTTCTGCAACCCCTGTTGCATTTGCAGTTATATAGAATAAATAATAAATAAATAAATACAACAATCCAGCATGGAGAGCGGGACCACAGCTAAACAGATCAGCCCAGCCCAAGTGCAGATATTGCACCAAGAAAGTTCTGAAGAGATTTAAGAAATTGTCAGGTAGGGTAAAGCCCACAAACTTACAAAAAAGTTTATTTTGTTTTGTATAGAATGGGGAACGGTTTTACTTTACTTGCTGTCAGGATGGATCTCCAACAAGTGCAGGAAGTGAGGAAGAGTCACAGCTATAGCTTCTAACAACTTTTTTTTTGCTGTCTATGCCTTCCTGTCCCATTGACAACTCTGCTCTCTTTTTCCGTCGGAAAATCCAACCGTGTGTACAGGGCATAAGTGATTCTGCACTTCTGGGTCTTGGGCGCGCATGCTGCGGGAGCTAATCGGCGGGTCTGGTGCATGCAATGTCCGCCAGAGACACGCCGATCGTTCGGGAGACAGGCAGAACAGCGATCTGTAAACAAGGCAGATTGCCGTTCTGTGAGAAGGGGAGGTAGAGATCCTGTGTTTCTGCTAAGCAGGAACACAGATCTGTGCCTTCCCACAGTACAAGCCTCCCCCCACACAGTTAGCAAGCACTCCCTAGAAACACATTTAATCCTTTGATCGCTCCTGATGTTAACCCCTTCCCTGCCACTGTCATTACTACAGTGACAGTGCTTTTTTTTTTTAGCACTGATCACTGTATTAGTGTCACTGGTCCCCAAAAAGTGTCAAAAGTGTCAGTTAGGTGTCTGATTTGTCCACCACAATTTCACAGTCCTGCTATAAGTCGCTGATCGCTGCCATTACTAGAAATAAATAAATAAATAAATAAAAATTTCAAAAATATATCCCATAGTTGGTAGACTTGGTAGACGCTATAACTTTTGCGCAAACCAATCAATATATGCTTATTGGGATTTTTTTACCAAAAATATGTAGTAAATTATATATTGGACCAATCTGATGAAGAAATTTTAATATTGGGTATGTTTTATAGCAGAAAGTAAAAAATATAGTTTTCTTTCAAAATTGTCGGTCTTTTTTTGTTGATAGCACTGAAAATAAAAAGTGCAGAGGTGATCAAATACCACCAAAAGAAAGCTCTATTAGTGAGAAAAAAAAGGACATCAATTTTATTTGGGAACAACGTCGCACGACATCTCAGTTGTCAGTTAAAGCAACGCAGTGTCGTATCGCAAAAAATGACCTGGTCATGAACGAGGGTAAACCTTCCAGGGCTGAAGTGGTTAAGAGCTTTGAGAATTTAAGTGTGAAGATGGGTCTCCCTCCTCATGCCTCCAACAAAGTCTAACATGGGGACGAGACTAGTTGCAGTTGCCGGGTGCAACAGCGTATGGAGCTGGTCCCCCACATAGGTATTGAAGCTTTCATTTGCAGTAAACTTTTGCTAGTGTTGTTGGCACTTTGTGAGTTTATTGGTCTTTGGTTTTTAATATGTTCAAATAACATGTAATATAATTGTAGTGCTACCCCCAGAGGAGTTGCTGAATTATTTTGTGCTTTCTCTGCACACCTAAAGATGACACACCTCACTCCCCCAGCACTTATTGACACGCTTTGAGGCATTTCAAAGGACTTATTAGGCCAAGCATAGCCTAAAGAAGGTTGGGTTAGCAAGTGTACTTATACAAACCATCAATAAGACAATAACATTACTCTGAGAGATATGGTTAAACACCTGCAGTATTCTGACTAACAGTAATTAACTACTTCAATATCCGGCATTTTTACCCTCTTTCTGCACAGGCCGATTTTCAGCTTTCAGCACATTTTGAATGACAATTGAGCGATCGTGCAGCACTGTACCCTTAAGAAATGTTTATAATTTTTTACACACAAATAGAGCTTTAATTTGGTGGTATTTAATCACCACTGGGTTTTTATTTTTTGCTAAATAAATGACAAAAAGCTATAAATGTTGAAAGGAAGCCATCCATTATTTACAATTGTCATGCGATCTGCTGTGATTGGTCACAGTGATCACATGGTACTGGCAGTGGGCTGGCACAGTGATCAGTTATCGGCTGTGTCCAGTGGACACAGCCATTGACAGATTGCGTTACTGAGAGGCCCCGTGTTTTGTTGGCTTATTCTTCAATTGAGTGAAACCACTTCACATGCAGAAGTCCAGTGGTCCCCAAAAGCATTTTTGGTAGACCTCTTTTGATTTCTTTGAACCCACACATCAGTCTACAAGAGGCCATGAAGAGTTTGGGCCACTTTTGAATATGCTGCTACAAATTTGCGGTAGTATCCACAAAATCCAAGGAAAGAACGTAACTGTAATATTCTGAGGCTGGGGCCAGTTCACCATGGCTTCAACCTTGGCTGGATCAGTGGCCACTCCATCAGCAGAGATGATGTGACCCACAGAGGGGACTGCTGACTTGCAGAACTTGCACATGTCTGCTGACAACTTTAGTGCCTCTTCATTCAGGCAATGTAATACTCGCATGAGTAATTCTTCATGTTCTTCTAGTTTAGTCCCAAACATGATAATGTCATCAAGGTACACAAGACATTCTCTGGGTACTAGATCAACTAGATTAACCTTTAGAATGTTGCAGGTACACCTCTTATGCCTTGTGGCATGCAATTAAATTGATAGAAGCTCAAAGAACATATAAAAGCTGTCTTCTCCTGAACATCAGGTGCCATGGGAACTTGGTAGTAACCAAACTATAGGTCTAACAAATTGAACCAACAATTTCCATTTAAGCCTCCAGAGCTTCTTCAATTCTGGGTAGTGTTCACTGATCAGATATTGTCCTCCAAATAATAGCTCTGTAATCTACACACAGTCGGATTGATCCACATTTTCTCTGCATCACCACAGTAGGGGAGGCATAGGGACTCTTACTGTCCACAATGATGACCCGGTCTTTCATCTGGTTTAGTGTCTGTCTTAGCTCATCCATATCTTTTGGTGCTATCCTCTGGGGGGGGGGGGGTCTCCCTGAAGGGAGCAGCATTAATTGGTTTAAAAGAGTAAAAGAGTGTTGAGCGCTCTTAGCACTGCCTACATCCATATCATCTGTAGAGAACACTATCTGGCACTGTGCATATGGGATAATAGCAATAAGACAAAGATAAGTCTGTCACAGGGGCAGCTGCAGTTAAACTATTAGAACATAGGAAAACTTGCATAATGGTTTTGCTTCTGATTTGGACAAAAAGACAGCAGCAGTAGCAGCCCCTGTGTGTATAAGACCATGTGGCTCAGTTCCCTGCCTCTCTTTTCACTTTCTCCTTTTTTTTTTTAATGCCCCTCCCTGAGACAGAACACATAATTATACATAGCACTGTGATATCAGCAACTAACAGTAGAGGGTAGCAGATCCCTACATGAGTTTATTCCTTTCTGTTATTTTGGGAGTCATATATTGGCGTTGAATTCCAGTCTAAAGCTGGCCATAGAGGGATTGAAATTCAGCTGATTCAGCAGGGACTGGCCGAATTATGATCTATGTGCTCCTGTTCCCACTTCAATGAACTACTGTGGAACAGGAATGTTGTAAAACTTTTGTTGATTAGTGCCTGCAGCCAATTCCCCTGCTCATTGCACAGAGGTGATAATGCTGATGCATTTTCTAAGAGGTGATGCAGGAAGCTGTGTACTAGAACACAAGGCTGGCTGTACAGTATTGCAAATCCTTTAACAGGTAAACAGTAATTATTTGTGTATGCTTGCATTTTTATTTGTGTATTCAGCTGTTTGCCTGGGGTTCTGTTTTAAATGTGGCTTCTGTCCTACCTAGCATCAGTAACACCTGGGAAATCAGAAGTCTCTGAAGAAGCCACAAGGTAAAACCAGTAATGCCCAGTACATACGGTCCGAATTTCCGACAGAAAAAGTCCGATGGGAGCTTTTGGTCGGATATTCTGACCGTGTGTATGCTGCATCAGACTTTTTCTGTCGGCATTTCCAACGGACTTAGATAGAGAACATGTTCTAAATTTTTCTGTCGGAAATGCATTTCCAACGGAGGTTATCCCGTTGGCA
Source organism: Lithobates septentrionalis (assembly GCA_037952835.1). Lineage (NCBI taxonomy): Eukaryota > Metazoa > Chordata > Amphibia > Anura > Ranidae > Lithobates > Lithobates septentrionalis. Next base: position 1,846,620 of record JBBDGP010000244.1, read on the forward strand.
AGTCTGACCATATGTACACGACATAAGAACTTCTGCGCTGTGAATGTGCTTTTGGATTTTACTTCTAGTGCAGGCATGGATTGGCTTGAAGGATTAAAGGCTCCTCGATCGGCAACGAGGTATCGCCAAAGGCTGTGGCTGAGTGAACTTTACTTACTATAATAATATGGGAATCTTTTGCTGCAGATTGAAAAGGAAAGGTAATTTTTCAATAACATTCTATTACAATATGATTTGTGTTGCAATTTTATATGCTATATTATTATTTTTTTTATTTCCTATTTTTTTCCCATTAAGGTAGAGTTACCTTTTAACACAACAGCCCAGTTATTTAACTTTTTAGGTACTGATGAGATGGTAAAGCCTGATGCCTATCAGAACCAGGCGATGCTTGCCCATGCTTTTCTTTTTCTTTTTTGGTCCTATTCTTGAACTAACCATCTAATGTTAAAGGGCATATATGATGCCTTTATGCTTATAAGCTATGAGGATATGAGCTCATATATATGAGCTTATATCTGTTGTGTCAAGCTAGTATCATTTTGAGAGGGTACGTTATTTTTTTTGATTTTTTTTAATTAAAAAAAACACAACTAAAATACACAGTGATTGACTATGTGCTTTGCGGAAATCTGAAATAGATTTGGCCTGTAGATTTCACAGTGTATAAATTACATAAATAAATGTGTTCTGCACTGGGACATTACTGCACAGGGTCTCTATCTTTACTGTAAAAATCGAATAACAATACAATTATACTTGTATAATGTACAGTACTTGTAGTAACCAACCAAATGTGTTTGCTAAACGTGTACACAGGCTGTATGGATTGTGGCACTAACAAAATAATAGCCAGGTTAGGACTATAATATATGCTTCTCAATAGTTTACTGATTGAAATTGGGTCAGTTCAATATAATGCAAAGAGGGGACACAAAGAGAGAAGAAAGAATGCTGCTCACCCCTATGAAATAAAAACCAAAAGGAGGAGTTTCCCCGGGGTGGGGTTTTTAGGCAGCACAGTAACAAATTGAGTCAATGATGTATGAAAAATTAGACGTATTTATTTTTACAAAAGTGACATGATATGGAAGTTAAAACAATGAGCTCCAGTGGGAAGTACTTTAAAATTGTGGTTGAGCTAAACATACATTTGCAGACATAAATTCATAACAACAATTGTTGATAATATGAACATTATATCTGACACGTTTCAACCCATACACTAAGGGTCTTCTTCAGAGGGTCAGTCTGCTGGAAAATATATATAAGATTGGTATACATATAGAAATCCTTATTTATGCATAATAAAATTAATATACAATACAAGAATGTGATATAATTACCCAACAATGCATGTCCAGCAAGAAAAGAAAGAAGCCTCCCACATGGAGATCCCTTAAAAAAAAATAGCTTTTTCCTCTTCCCCAGAGGGGAGTCCTAGGCACTTCTACAGCCACAGCAGCCAAAACCGGGGCAGCAGTCCAGTGATGTGACTTACGAGAGGTCACACTATCAAGCACCGCCCGCCAGGCCAGAAAGCCGGCCGAAAAGCAAACCACACCTGTGATGAAGTTAAAGAGACAAACTAAGTGGAATTTAACTGTAAAAAGTGTAGCGCTAAAGTGCAAAACCTCTCAAGGAGAGAAGTTATAAAATAATAAAAAATTCCAACACTCAAGTGAAAAAACTATACCGGGTTGCAAAACTATACAAGTATGCAGGGTTAGTTTTAAATGTGTAGTCTAATAGCTTAGACAGACAATCATTCATGGATAGTGCAAAAAAACGTGAAGCGTTAAAAAAACTCTAGTAAATTAACGTGAACAATTAGTAAGAAATATGATGAGAGGAGAGGAGTATAAGTGACAAAATGAGTGGTATTAACCAACTGAGTGATAATTTAAAATGACCGCCTCATAAATGAAATAATGCAGCAGGTATACATAGCAATAATAAAAATAATAATGAAATGTCCACAATTCTAATAGGAGGTGTAGCCATCAAAAGGAAGCATTGAAACTTGTCTAGTCCCAAAATTACTTCATGTAGATAAAATAAATTCAGTACAATGTGGATGATATTTTGGTACTCTTCTGCAATACTCCGAATCAACGTATGGGATAAAGCACTCTTACCGACTTGGGTGGACTCACAGGCCGTCGGCGGTGAGTCAAACAGGCTTGCACTGTCTCAGGGTAAACGACAGTATGGGGGTGGACCGTGCACTGCTGGGCTTCCTCCTCAGATGGGGGACCCGGATCCTACCAGGATGGTCCAGACGATCATCAACCTTGTCAGCATTGGTGAACCATGTATGGGAAATAAGCAACAAAGAGCCTCCACATGGTGTAAATCCAAATAGATCAATTGGCGTTTATTTGATCAATTACGATCAACAGAAATTCCATAAAAGCGTATAAAATAGTAGAATCGATTCCAACAGATAAAAAAGTAAGCGTGGTATGGGTGGCTGGGTACAGCAAAGCGACCCGACGCGTTTCGTCTGAAGAGACTTTGGCTGGGGTATATGCCATCCCGCCACCACCACGCTTTTATACATATGCTAAAATTAATGACCCATAAACAGCTGTTGCGACATCGCGTGCTTTGACTTCCTGGGTATCTCGCGTGCATTCCAATCGGAACCACGTGTTTCCGCATTGGGCCAATTGGAATAGTTGCGGCGCCTCTACCATCCAAGCCTCGCTCTGGGTGTCCTATCGTAGTGCGCTCTTACTGGGTAGGAGTGTGTACTCACCCCTTCCCCGCCCCTTGTGGATCGTCACCCTGTTGAGCGGGCGCGTGACCCGCGTCACATGATTACATGATTACGTGTGACGTATCGTTGGGTATACATCATCGCGCCTACCCGGAAATAGGAACACTTTGCTGAGGTTGTTGGAACGCAAGGTGCGTTCCAAATGGGTCATCGAGGCCGGAAGTATTTAAAGTAAAGTGCTACATTTAAAAAATGTGTGGCACCAGAGGGGGGTGGCGCGCCAGGCAAAAGAAAACGTGTCTAAAGGACAGTGGTATTTTTAATTTGAGTAATGTGGAATTAACCAGTGCTGAGAAATCAGTCCTTAATAAAGGTTTAAAATTTGTACCCCCTAAAAAATTAAATACATTTTCTACCTTCATAGATGTGCACAAGTACATCAGGAAGCTGAATATTCAAAGATATATTATGTCCAACCCTACCAGACCTCAGACTATGCCAGCAACTTCACATGCTGTACATTCGGGCCTTGCTAATCCATCACTGTTCAACCCTCCCTGCCCAGTGGCACCTTCCATTAAAGTCTTTCGGGATTTAGTCCTTAAAGACTTGGATGAACTACCGGATAAAAGAATATATAATGACCCCAACCTAAAAATTGGACTCAAATCCCTCTGTGAACGTAAAAACCTCGTCATCCGCCCGGCGGATAAAGGAGGCGGGATCGTCGTTCTCGATAAAGCAGATTATCATGCAGAGATGACCAAAATCCTTAGTGACACTGATACTTATTCCAAATTAACAAAGAATCTCACTTCCGAGTTCAAGAAAAGGTTAGTTGATTTAATAGATACCAGTTCCCAACTTGGAATCCTTGATAAGAAAGAGAAGAATTTTTTAGTTCCAGTTGCCCCGCGTATTCCCATTATTTATTATTTACCGAAAGTCCACAAGAGTGTTACACACCCTCCGGGTCGCCCAATTATTAGCGGCATCAATCACATCCCGTATCGGTAAATACATTGATTTTTTTCTTCAACCGTTAGTGAAATCTACGCCATCCTACTTAAAAGACACCAAGGACACTATTGCCAAGCTTGACCGTGTTACGTATAGTACAGATCTTATTCTTGCCACGGCCGACGTTAAGGCGTTGTACACGTGTATACCCCATGACTCAGGATTTGAGGCAGTTAATTCCTTCCTTTCCAGAAATGGTACAATCCCGGGTACTCAGAAAAGGTTTATCATGGATTTGTTGTGTTTTGCCACCAAACACAACTACTTCTGGTACAACGGAGAGTTCTACCTTCAGAAGAAAGGGGTAGCTATGGGGGCTAAATTTGCCCCCAGCCTGGCTAATATTTTTATGGCCAAATGGGAGGAGGATGTCGTCTATGCCTTAGACCCTCCGCAACTATTGCTGTGGGCTAGGTATATTGACGACATCCTCCTCCTGTGGAAAGGAAATATGGAATCTTTAGATGAGTTTATACGTACTTTGAACAACAATCAGATTGGGATAGAGCTGACCTACGAAGCTAGCCGGTCGACCATCCACTTTCTGGACCTGGAAATCACAGTTGTCGATGATCATCTCATCACTAAAACCTTTTTTAAGGCCACCGATCGGAATGGATACATTCCGATTGACAGCTGCCACCATGCAGCGTGGCTAAGGTCCATTCCACGAAGTCAGTTGTTGCGAATTAGACGCAATTGCTCACGACTTACCGATTATTTCGATCAAGCTAACATCCTGAAGTCCAAATTCATTGATAAGGGCTACAATGCACTGGAGATAGACGAAGTGATACATAGTGTCTCTACAGTAGATAGGAATCTACTTATTTCAGAACAACCTAAACGTAACTCGGAAAACAAACACAAATGGTCTTTTCTCACTAACTTTTCAAACCAGCATAAACAGATCAAGGACATTTTCCATAGGCATTGGAAGGTCCTGAAAAAGGATACCATTTTGGGACCAGCCCATCCAGAACAAGCTGGCGTGGTCTATAGAGGTGCCATGTCCCTGAGAGGACAGATTGCCCCCAATGTAACCGATCCCCCCTCTATCCCTTCTTTCTTTCAGAGCATGAAAGGTTTTTTTCCCTGTGGAAGATGCAGGGTTTGTAAACATAATACACTTAAATCTCGTAAGATTGAGACCTTTGGATCAACCACTACTGGGAAACAATACTCTGTTAAACATTTTGTCACCTGTTCGACAAGGTACATTGTGTACCTCATCACGTGCCCTTGTGGGAAGCAGTACGTGGGGCGGACGATTCGTACGTTTGCCATAAGGGTTAACGAACATATTGAATCTATAAAAAAAGGGCGTACCAATCATAGTGTACCCAACCACTATTTACTACACCATCACCGTGATCCCACTGGCACTAAGTTCCAAATAATAGACAAGTTCACCCCACATTGGAGGGGCGAATCTTGTGTAAGAGGAGTTTCAAGACTTGAAACCTTCTGGATACACCAATTAAGAAGTTTTACACCACATGGGCTTAATGTAGAATGAGACATTAATTCATTCATTAACCAATCCTAAATATATAAGTCTTCCCCTCCCCAGTCACCCGGGCAGATTATTCTTATGTATAAGGGGTCCCTAATACCGTTTGCAACATACGGTGGTTAGACCCCACCTGATTGTAAACTATTTTAATTCCTTACAGTGGACGATATGGCCAACATAGGATGTATTAAATATTAGACCGTTTAGCACTATTAGGTCCTGGTCTATACAATTATTTTCCCACCTTCCGTCTCCAAATATAAAGTCTAGTCACAATTTTTTAATTTCGAAATTTTTCATTATATTGCCCAGGTCTGCCCATGATAAGGGCAATATCTAGCATATCTATTTATAGTTACGGCCATTTTGGCCTATATGTTTTTGATTTTGTTATAGGTTCAGATTGTTACCTCCTAAACTCCTGTTTATACTCATATTTATGAATGTAATGGGTTGTTGGTATTAAGGTTTACCATGTTTTCTGTCTCGCAGATATGTATCATATAATTGCGAGTCGTACTGACTTCCTGGTTAAATAACCAAAATGGAATTTTTATTATTGTTTATTTAGTTTTTTTCGCCTTCATTGGCGAACTTTTTTAAATGTAGCACTTTACTTTAAATACTTCCGGCCTCGATGACCCATTTGGAACGCACCTTGCATTCCAACAACCTCAGCAAAGTGTTCCTATTTCCGGGTAGGCGCGATGATGTATACCCAACGATACGTCACACGTAATCATGTGACGCGGGTCACGCGCCCGCTCAACAGGGTGATGATCCACAAGGGGCGGGGAAGGGGTGAGTACACACTCCTACCCAGTAAGAGCGCACTACGATAGGACACCCAGAGCGAGGCTTGGATGGTAGAGGCGCCGCAACTATTCCAATTGGCCCAATGCGGAAACACGTGGTTCCGATTGGAACGCACGCGAGATACCCAGGAAGTCAAAGCACGCAATGTCGCAACAGCTGTTTATGGGTCATTAATTTTAGCATATGTATGAAAGCGTGGTGGTGGCGGGATGGCATATACCCCAGCCGAAGTCTCTTTAGACGAAACGCGTCGGGTCGCTTTGCTGTACCCAGCCACCCATACCACGCTTACTTTTTTATCTGTTGGAATCGATTCTACTATTTTATACGCTTTTATGGAATTTCTGTTGATCGTAATTGATCAAATAAACGCCAATTGATCTATTTGGATTTACACCATGTGGAGGCTCTTTGTTGCTTATTTCCCATACATGGTTCACCAATGCCGACAAGGTTGATGATCGTCTGGACCATCCTGGTAGGATCCGGGTCCCCCATCTGAGGAGGAAGCCCAGCAGTGCACGGTCCACCCCCATACTGTCGTTTACCCTGAGACAGTGCAAGCCTGTTTGACTCACCGCCGACGGCCTGTGAGTCCACCCAAGTCGGTAAGAGTGCTTTATCCCATACGTTGATTCGGAGTATTGCAGAAGAGTACCAAAATATCATCCACATTGTACTGAATTTATTTTATCTACATGAAGTAATTTTGGGACTAGACAAGTTTCAATGCTTCCTTTTGATGGCTACACCTCCTATTAGAATTGTGGACATTTCATTATTATTTTTATTATTGCTATGTATACCTGCTGCATTATTTCATTTATGAGGCAGTCATTTTAAATTATCACTCAGTTGGTTAATACCACTCATTTTGTCACTTATACTCCTCTCCTCTCATCATATTTCTTACTAATTGTTCACGTTAATTTACTAGAGTTTTTTATCCATGAATGATTGTCTGTCTAAGCTAATAGACTACACATTTAAAACTAACCCTGCATACTTGTATAGTTTTGCAACCCGGTATAGTTTTTTCACTTGAGTGTTGGAATTTTTTATTATTTTATCACTTCTCTCCTTGAGAAGTTTTGCACTTTAGCGCTACACTTTTTACAGTTAAATACTTTGCACAATTTGGTCAATTTGTAGTGTTGGCTGCTGTTGGAACTTCTTGGATTGGCGCGGTATTTTCTACCCATATTTTTAAACTAAGTGGAATGCCCATTATGTATAAAGCAAGTTAATAAAGTTGATAAGTGGACAATCAGCCACTAGGAGACAGAAGTCTCCAAATGTGTCATATATGTAAGTAAAAAAGCCTCAAAGCTGTATTTGTGTGCCAACTTGTAACAAGGGAAAGCCAATTAAATGGAGTAATTACATAGCAATAAAAGTAGTATTACAAACCAACTCAATTTGTACCATGTGTCAAAGTAGTGGTAAGATGAATGTGAAGGAAAGAGGAAGAAAGGTGAAAAAGGTAAAAAAAGGGGGAGGGGAAAAAAGGAAAAAGGGAGGAAGTGAGAAAAAATGGGAGAATGATAAATATAGCATGAATGATGTGAAAGTGGAAGAAATCATGCAGTGGATCTATGCTGTGTGAAAAAGATAATGACATGAGTGAAAAGATGTGTTGAGAAAACCAAAAGTGAACAAAAATGAGTGAGAGAGTGCCCAAAATAGATCCAGGAGTGAGAAGAAAATATAATGAACCTTCATAATAGTCACTCACTTTGTTCCTTAGCTACAAATTACCTATAACTCCCCATCTGAAGAAGATGCAGACGAACCAATGCCTACGACTCTTCCACATTTTGATAATTTCCCACTTTTCATCTTATTTTAGATGTGGAGTTATAGGTAATTTGTAGCTGTGCATGAGAGCGTGTATACGTGAAGACCTTGGAAGGATATGTACGGAAACAATCCGCACAACCTTATCTGAATTATGACAGTTTGTCTCCGTACATATCCTTCCAAGGTCTTCACATATACACACTCTCATGCACAGTGCTGCCCCCTCAATGAGACTAAAAGAGACAAGAGTACCATACCAATTGTTTTAGAGTCCAAAATGTATTTTATCATTGAAATTCAAGGGTTTTGCTGGTTTGTGCCTTTTCCCTACATCAGGTCTTAACCAGCTGTTTAAGAAGAAAAACTGGCAGACTCTGGCAGAGTTTGGACGATGCCAGAGCAATAAAAACCTGCTGCTGAAAACTGTTTTGAAAGAAGAAACTTTTTTACTTTGGTTTTTTATAATAAATTAAATGGTTGTGGGCTATCAAACCACTGGATTGGCATGCTTGTTCTCATTTAACTGGTGTATTTTACAAAAGGTTCTTTTCAAAGCTCTTCCATGTCCAAGAGCTACTGTATCTAACTAGAGCTACAATGTTCTAAAATATAAACTCCACATCATACTGTTTAACTGAATCAGCACCTCCCATTCAGACCTTAAGAAGCTGGCTTAACAAATCCACCTCTAGGTCTTCTCATGAAATAATGGGTCCAATTGCCCATGAACAATTTAGCACCACCTACCAGACCAGACCAGGCTAAATAGCTCTCAAGATTATTCTTCTAGTGGAGGCTGTGAATGATAATGCCTTGTTAGCACTGGACGGAAAGCAACATGTTCCTTTTGGTCTGGTGATGCTTCTTTAATAAATGATCTTATTATGTTTAGGGCTTCTTTTTTGACAGTTCAATAAGTCTGCCCTGTACTCATTTTCACTGCAGTGTGTTTAAAATATTACATTTACAGCAAGATGACATTGACACAGGCAATCTTTTGGTTACACTGGTGCCATACGGCATGCACATTTTCATTTTTTTGAGGATATGTCCAAACTGATCTTTGCTGCATCCTGCATACACCTTGCAGTCTCAACATATAGAAAGGTCTGGCAATGTACCCATATGCTTTAATGCATCCAGTGCATGGCAAATCGCTAAGATGAGCGTACTGGCACGTAGATGTCTACTTTACAACACCTAACATTCCTTATATAAAATCTCATATCATTAGTCTTCCTTAAAGCTTGTTTTATTTAAAATAATTCTGCCACTCTGATCTTATGCCAAAGAAATAACCTATAAATCTAACGTTTTTCAAAGTAGTGCTATGATAACTCATCCTTACATCCTAGCCTTTATGGGCAGGAAAAAGAAAAAAAAAAAGACATTCCCAGTACAGACTCATTTAGTGTATGAGGGCAGTTGCAAAACACACAACCCAATGATTTCTCTTGTCTAGATGCATCAAAGTAGAGTGATAGGACAAATTGGGGACTTAAATTACAGGAATCTATAAGAGCAGTGATAACGTGCACAATGCAATGGATATACATGAGGGCAGAATTAGTAAACAAATTGGTATCTATGGCTAGGGACAGATGTATGTTTTGTCATGCACTTAAATATGTAACTATTACTAGATTTTGTTGGATCTAACTATAAAAGAACCCAATGCACACACACACCCACCTGCTGAAGCACAGCTTGTATTGTTTCATTAAACGTTATGAAGTGTATTCCATGTTAGCCAGGTGGGAGCTAAAACCAAAATGTACACTATTCTGCTAGAACACAAGAAAGGATATCTTTATAAACTAAAAGTTCCTAGCTCTTCCACTAACTTAAGTCTAGATTAATTATCATAGCTACTAATTATGTTATTTTCATTTATATAGTTTCAATTGTGGTCAGGCAAGTTCAGGACTTCATTGAGACTTTGGGTAATTTTAGGGAGCTTTTCAATAAAGTATATCTAAAGTGAAAACTTTTTTTTGGATAGAGTGGTGAGAGTTTATAATCCTTGTTTATGGGAAAGCAAGCCCTGACGTTACGTACGTGCTGACTTCAAGTTTGTTGTTTGTACTCGGACACAATTTTGGGACTATTTAGCCCCCTGTATTGACCAAAGCAGCTGACAACAATAACTGGTTTGAGAAAGTTGACAATTGCCGGCGACGAAACATGTCACAGGATACTGGCCTTGTCCTTAATTTTAGGCATAATTATTGCCCACTTATACTGGAAGGACTTGACATACACCATATTGTATGCAGCTATAACAGCTTCAACTCTTCTGGGAAGGCTGTCCACAAGGTTTAGGAGTGTGACTTTGGGAATGTTTGACCATTCTTCCAAAAGCGCATTAGTGAGGTCAAGCACTGATGTTAGACGAGAAGGCCTGGTTTGCAATCTCCGCTCTAATTCATCCCAAAGGTGTTCTATTGGGTTGAGGAAAGGACTCTGTGCAGGCCAGTCAAGTTCTTCCACCCCAAACTTGCTTATCCATGTCTTTATGGCCCTTGCATTGTGCACTGGTGCGCACTCATGTTGAAACAGGAAAGGGCCACACCATAATCCCTCCTCCACCAAATGATTTGGACTAGTGCACAAATCAAGGTCCATAAAGACATGGATGAGTGAGTTTGGGGTGGAGGAACTTGACTGACCTGAACAGAGTCCTGACCTCAACCTGATAGAACACCTTTGGGATGAATTAGCGTGGAGACTGAAAGAATGGTCAAACATTCCCATAGACACACTCCTAAACCTATTGGACAGCCTTCCCAGAAGAGTTGAAGCTGTTATATCTGCAAAGGGTGGGCCAACTCAATATTGAACCCTACGGACTAAGACTGGGGTGCCATTAACATTCATGTGTGTGTAAAGGCAGGTGTCACAATACTTTTGACAATATAGTGTATATTGTTCCTCTGCAGTGATTTCTGGACTTTGGTGAAGTATTACCTTTATGTCTTTTCACATGACACACTGTGCATGTTAATATGATTTTCCTAATGGCAGCCAAGTTAAAACAAATCTGGTTATGGGGGGTGGTAATAGTGCGGTTCAATCTTGGTTTTTGAAGAGGATAAGTAATGAGTCTTCTTCGATTTCACCACCAGAGGGCTCTGGCACTATTCAACCCTAAAAACTTTATAGAGATTCACTGAGTGCACATTACACTTTTCAATCACTAAGTTTTATGATTTATTGATTTAGGTAAGGACGCATTATCACTTTCACTATCTTAGTTTAGTTTAGGAACAATGAGGGGAGTTTAGGCTTATAGCCCAATATATAGTTCCGATTAGGCACTGCACGGGCTGCATTGATTGATTTACCTATATAGTGTGTCAGGTTGAGCCTTCAATTATAACATCTGTGGATGAACTCTCATACTAGTAAACGAGATATGCTTTAGAATTACAATGAATGAATAAGCATTGTTAAGTATGTTCTCAGGAATGTTGATTTTTGCTTTATGGTCAGCTACACGTGTCCCGGTACTCTTTGGGATTTTTTGTAATAAAATGTGCCCTCTGAGAAATGTGATCGGTCCAGCACTGCTGTGTTGAGGGCTGCGGGGACACCTGGGAACATGAAGTAAGATTTGCATACTCCTACGTCGACAGACGTGAGGGGTATAAGAGTGGGAGGTGCCGTACCGTACAGCCAATCCCATGAGGAAGTCAGTTGTGACGAAACATGTCGGGGCGTGGCTGTACGGCATCCAGGATTAGCAGTCAGTGAGAGATAGGACGTCGCGGTATATCTCCGGGAACCGGCGAGATCCTCCGAAGGCGCTAGAGGAGTCACGCCTTGGGCGTACAAGCCAGCAGGAGATCTACACCAGCGAAGTGTCAGCAAGAGGGGTGAGAACCCATCCAACCCTTTTCTTTGGGGTCCGCCGCGACCCTCGTTTCACAGTGGTGCTGGGCGTTTCACAGAGGAGGATTGTATTGGAAGTTTTCTTTGCAGTGTCATTTTGGCTTGATTTAAGAGTTTTCATGTGAGTGCAATGATTGAAGGTTTTAAGTTCAATAAATTTTATATTTTTTACGGTATCACACTATGTTGAGTTTTTTCCATGCATTGAGGTGACACTGGGATTAACAAGGAATTCGGAGCCTACACCCCCAGCTGATGTGCATTACATCTATGCTTTGCTGCCAAAACACGAGAGTGTGAGGCATTGTGAGTCGGTGAGTGCTGATTTTAAGGGGAGTGGAGTCACTGACACTAAGCGAATTGGTGGACCGTTTCCAGATTCATCACATCTCTTGCACGGTGGTCTATCTATGGACTTTATGGACTTTACCACTTGATCTCACTTTTGCTTATGTGTTATTTTAATTGTCTTGTGTATGGCATACTTGCACTATTTATTTTGTATTGAATAGTTTTTCTATGATATAGATTTATTCACGTTATCTATCCCAATTTTTTGTTGTTAGATGTACTAGATCACTTTTGAGTGTTGTATGATCTATCACTGGTATATAGCGCCGCTTATATTGTTTCACAAGGATCGCATTTGGGCTCTTGGGAATAATAGGACGTATTGCACTGTTTATTTAATAAGTGGCAGCTTTGGATTCACTCCATTCACTTTTTACACATTTAAGTTTCACACATTTGTTTCACACACTTTGTGCTTTAATTTTTTCCACATCTCCCATAGGGGGGCCAACACCCCTTTTTTGGCATAGAGCGCAGTGGTGAGAACTCAGGAAGGGCGCGTTGTTTTGAGTTTTCATTTTTTGATACAAGTTAAAACAAATACCTCATTATTTGAACCTGCATTGAGTTGGTACACTATTAGTTTGGTACAGATTCTACTATGATCTGACTGACTTCTTCCTTTGATGTGCTTGCTATTACAAATGGAGGTCTTATGGTTTCAGCAGATGGATTATGTCTTTATATCATTACAGTAGCATCTGAACACCTGGGTATAGGTATTTGCTGTATACAATACAAGCGAATATTTATACATTAATAGTATACATTATGACTGGACATTAATGCATATCGGTTAATTCCAAGGTGGCTATCATTACAGATCAATTGCATCACTAGTGGTCATGTGTTTTTAAAGCTATTAGACAGATGGATATGGCGAGACCTGCAAGTAAATGAGTTCTCTCACTTGTGCCTTGCATTCAGTTATCTACAGCTTGAATTTATTGAAGGACTGTCTAATTAATTCCAAGTTTCTAAAAGATGATCACACGGAATGCTGACCCTCATTTCATGGTGGTTGAACTCTTGGGGGTCTTATATGAAACCTTGGAGTTTCCAGTGTGTCTCTTCTAATGAAGATTCTACCTATTGATGAATTGGCTTTGCTGCCCTGGCTGTTTAGATTCATTATACATTATATCCACCATTAAGGAATACATATGGATTATGCTTTTCAGCTATTTTTCCATCTGCTCTGGTGTTCTATACGGGCTTTTAGAATGTAAGATCTAATGCCGAGTACACACGGTCGGACTTTTCGTCTACAAAAGTCCGACGGACGCCGACGGACTAAAGCTGGCTGACAATCCGATCGTGTGTGGGCTTCCCCGGACTTTCAGCGGACTTTCAGCGGACTTTCAGCGGACTTTTCCAGCCTTAAATCTGAGGGACTTTAGATTTGGAACATGCTTCAAATCTTTACGTCGTAACTACGCCGGACCCAGAAATCCGCTCGTCTGTGTGCTAGTCCGACGGACAAAAACCCACGCTAGGGCAGCTATTGGCTACTGGCTATCAACTTCCTTATTTTAGTCCGGTGTACGTCATTACGTACGAATCCGTCGGACTTTTGTGTGATCGTATGTAGGCAAGTCCGTTCATAAGAAAGTCTGCCGCAAGTCCGCCGCAAGTCCGCCAAAAGTCCGTCGAAAGTCTGTCGGACAGGCTGTCGGACAGGCTGTCGGACTTTTGTAGACGAAAAGTCCGACCGTGTGTACGCCCCATAACAAGCAGGGCCCTCTCATTCCTTTTGTATTGAAAATATTGTAATTGTACTGTCTGTCTTAATTTTGTAAAGAGCTGCGTAAACTGTTGGCGCTATATAATTCCTGTATAATAATAATAATATCTGGTTATAAGTTAATCCATTCATTTATACTTGGTATTCACAATTCACAATTCAGAGGCAACTGTATTTTAACTACATTTGGTATTTAGTGGTCATGAACGGCTAATGTTGTTGTTGTTGTTGAAAATGGATTTTTTGTGTTTGTTTGGTGTTGCATATTTGTTTTTGTTTTTTTTATTGAATAGGGGAGTAGTATCTGAAGCTCTCTATTTTCCTTTTTCTATTATTTCTTTATAATCCTTGTCAGTCTTTTATATGCTGTCTGGGTCCCCATTAAGGGATAACGTTATGCTTGCAATAGAGCAAACTATTTGCCACTGACAGGGGTGTACTTACAATGATCAGCTTTTATTTATTTATGCAAAACCTTTATCCCAAAAGGAACAAAACTGTTGATGTAACTGCTTATAAAGTGTTAACTGGAGTTTCTCTTCAATTTGTGTAGTGTATCAAAATCTTCTAGTACATATAACTCTCCATCTAGCTTCTCCATAAGAAGCGCAGGGGCGCCGCCGCCCAGGGCCGTCTTAATAGCATTATGGACCCCTGGGCAAAGTAATGCACTGGGGCCCCTACATTGAAGACAGTGCAGGTAAACAGACATCAAGTAGATAGGAGGCAGAAAAGCGGAGCTTCCCCTTTTGGGCGGAGCTCCACTTTAACCACATGAACAATCATTTTGTACAGCAAAGAAACAGTGGGAAAATACTACATACATAAAGTAACAAAGCTGTTCTGTGCAAATAATATATCTGCTAGAATATGCTCAGGACAGTTGTAACAAGTATAGACACGGCCGCCAATAAAAATCATGAGGCACCATCCACCCTGACAGGGCCTCAGATACCCCCAACATTGTAACCCCTGTACATCTTATATATATCCAGCACTCCTAACTCCACCCAACCACCCCCCCCCCTCCCACACACACACACACACACACCAGGTTTCTCCCTACCATTGTTATCCTGTTACCACCTCCACACCCATGGATTCTCAACCCCAAATAAATAACTCCCAAACACTCTGACCCCTATACACCCTAGATATCCCCCCAGCAATCTGACCCCTATACACCCTAGATATCCCCCGAGCACTCTGACCCTTCTACACCACAGATATCCCCCCAGCACTCTGACCCCTCTACACCCTAGATATCCCCCCAGCACTCTGACCCCTCTACACCCTAGGTATCCCCCTTGCACTCTTACCCCTCTACACCCCAAATATCCCCCCAGCACTGTGACCCCTCTACACCCTAGATATCCCCCTAGCACTCCGATCCCTCTACACCCCAGATATTCCCTCCAGCACTGTGACCCCTCTACACCCCAGATATCCCCCCAGCACTGTGACCCCTCTACACCCTAGATATCCCCCCAGCACTCTGACCCCTCTACACCCCAAATATCCCCCCAGCACTGTGACCCCTCTACACCCCAAATATCCCCCCAGCACTGTGACCCCTCTACATCCCAGATATCCCCCCAGCACTCTGACCCCTCTACACCCCAGATATCCCCCAGCACTCTGAACCCTCTCTGCACCCCAGGAATCCACTTAGCACTCTGACCCCTCTACACCCTAGATGTCCCCCCAGCACTCTGACCCCTCTACACCCCAGATATCCCCCCAGCACTCTGCCCCTCTACACCCTAGGTATCCCCCTAGCACTCTTACCCCTCTACACCCCAAATATCCCCCCAGCACTGTGACCCCTCTACACCCTAGATATCCCCCTAGCACTCCGATCCCTCTACACCCCAGATATTCCCTCCAGCACTGTGACCCCTCTACACCCCAGATATTCCCCCAGCACTGTGACCCCTCTACACCCTAGATATCCCCCCAGCACTCTGACCCCTCTACACCCCAAATATCCCCCCAGCACTGTGACCCCTCTACACCCCAAATATCCCCCCAGCACTGTGACACCTCTACATCCCAGATATCCCCCCAGCACTCTGACCCCTCTACACCCCAGATATCCCCCAGCACTCTGATCCCTCTCTGCACCCCAGGAATCCACTTAGCACTCTGACCCCTCTACACCCTAGATGTCCCCCAGCACTCTGACCCCTCTACACCCCAGATATCCCCCCAGCACTCTGACCCTATACACCCTAGATATCCCCCCAGCACTCTGATCCCTCTACACCCTAGATATCCCCCCAGCACTCTGAACCCCCTACAACTTAGATATCCCCCTAGCACTCTGACCCCTCTACATCCCAGATATCCCCCCGGCACTCTGACCCCTCTACACCCCAGATATTCCCCCAGCACTGTTACCATATACCATAAGATACCCCTTGTATTGTGACCCTACTACATCCCTGACTCCTCTACACCCTAGATATCCCCCCAACACTCTGACCCCTCTACACCCCAGGAATCCTCTCAGCACTCTGACCCCTCTACACCCTAGATGTCCCCCCAGAACTCTGACCCCTCTACACCCCAGATATCCCCCCAGCACTCTGACCCCTCTACACCCCAGATATCCCCGCCAGCACTCTGACCCCTCTACAACCTAGATATCCCCCTAGCACTCTGACCCCTCTACATCCCAGATATTCCCCCGGCACTCTGACCCCTCTCTGCACTCCTCTATAACCTAGATATTCCCCCCAGCACTCTGACCCCTCTACACCCTAGGAATCCCCCCAGCACTCTGACCCCTCTACACCCCAGATATCCCCCAGCACTCTGATCCCTCTCTGCACCCCAGGAATCCACTTAGCAGTCTGACCCCTCTACACCCTAGATGTCCCCCCAGCACTCTGACCCCTCTACACCCCAGATATCCCCCCAGCACTATGACCCTATACACCCTAGATATCCCCCCAGCACTCTGATCCCTTTACACCCTAGATATCCCCCCAGCACTCTGAACCCCCTACAACTTAGATATCCCCCTAGCACTCTGACCCCTCTACATCCCAGATATCCCCCCGGCACTCTGACCCCTCTACACCCCAGATATTCCCCCAGCACTGTTACCATATACCATAAGATACCCCTTGTATTGTGACCCCACTACATCCCTGACTCCTCTACACCCTAGATATCCCCCCAACACTCTGACCCCTCTACACCTCAGGAATCCTCTCAGCACTCTGACCCCTCTACACCCTAGATGTCCCCCCCCCAGAACTCTGACCCCTCTACACCCCAGATATCCCCCCAGCACTCTGACCCCTCTACACCCCAGATATCCCCCCCAGCACTCTGACCCCTCTACAACCTAGATATCCCCCTAGCACTCTGACCCCTCTACATTCCAGATATTCCCCCGGCACTCTGACCCCTCTCTGCACTCCTCTATAACCTAGATATTCCCCCAGCACTCTGACCCCTCTACACCCTAGGAATCCACTCAGCACTCTGACCCCTCTACACCCTAGATGTCCCCCCAGCACTCTGACCCCTCTACACCCCAGATATCCCCCAGCACTCTGACCCTATACACCCTAGATGTCCCCCCAGCACTCTGACCCCTCTACACCCCAGATATCCCCCCAGCACTCTGACCCCTCTACAACTTAGATATCCCCCTAGCACTCTGACCCCTCTACACCCCAGATATCCCCCCAGCACTCTGACCCCTATACAACTTAGATATCCCCCTAGCACTCTGACCCCTCTACATCCCAGATATCCCCCCGGCACTCTGACCCCTCTATACCCTAGATATTCCCCCAGCACTCTGACCCCTCTACACCCCAGGAATCCACTCAGCACTCTGACCCCTCTACACCCTAGATGTCCCCCCAGCACTCTGACCCCTCTACACCCCAGATATCCCCCCAGCACTCTGACTCTATACACCCTAGATGTCCCCCCAGCACTCTGACCCCTCTACACCCCAGATATCCCCCCAGCACTCTGACCCCTCTACAACTTAGATATCCCCCTAGCACTCTGACCCCTCTACATCCCAGATATCCCCCCGGCACTCTGACCCCTCTACACCCCAGATATTCCCCCAGCACTGTTACCATATACCATAAGATACCCCTTGTATTGTGACCCCACTACATCCCTTATGCCCCCTACACTGTGGCCTCTCTACATCCCTGATACCTCTAGCTCTATAGCCACCCAAGATACCCCAAGCATTGCTACCCCTATACACCCCAGATCCCCCTCAGCATTGTTTTCCCCCATACACCCTTGATATCCCCCAGTACCATTATTCCATCTATCTAGCACCCCTTTTCCAGTGAAAATACAGTGCATGTGAACTTTTGGCTATGTGCCCACCTCTAGCACTGTGACAAGGACTCACCTGTACCAATCAAGTCATGCAGGCAGAAGGAGGGGTAGAGGAGGGAGCATCCCTCTGGGCATTCCAAGCCCTTCGGTGCAAACAGTGCTGGACAGCTGGGCTCACCATGACACCATCCACAATGCCACTTCCGCAGGTGGGCTCTCAGTGCTGCTGACTCAGCAGCTCCCACTCCAGCTCCCACCCCACTGCCTCCTAGTCCCGAGCATTCAAGCTGCATGGGGCTGGGTCAGAGCATCACTTGCACTCCGGCCCCGCCCCTCCCTGCTGGCTGCGAAATAGGTATCGTTCTGCACAGCACGGCGCACCGCAGCCAGCCTGTCTCCCCTGTGTAACCATCACTCTCAGTGCCATCATGCCAATATGGCATGGCATATTGGCATGTGATGTAATGTGTTTGTATTGTATTTTCGGACGAAAACTGTACTGGTTAAACGAAAATCCTACGATCTGGTATTGTACGGAAAAAATTTTCTTGTTTGTCCCTTTAGAAAATTTCAGATGAAAGCTGTGTACTAACGATCATATTATCGTACGACCACTTCGAAAGTGGTACGATATTCTGATCGTGTGTACCCGGCTTTAGAGTAAATGAGACAGACATGAATTGGGTTTGATTCTATTGCCCAGTCCTGTGTTCTCTTAACATTAACATTATTTAACCTAGTATCTATTGTTAGTAAGGTGACATCTGGCCATCTGTGGAAGTAACACTTGCCACATTAACTGCACAAATGTGATTAACAAAGCAGAACAAAATGCCTGCTAAAATATGATTAATCTTGTTGTTAAAGGCGTCACTGCACATCATTAACTGTGTTAAAGAAAAGAAAATCATGTAAAACAGTGCTCCGCAGTGCTGGAACTTTGATCATAAAAGCACAGCTAAAAAGTAACATAAGTCAAATGAAGTTCCTGTTCTCAGAGGTAACTGACAAAGGATTAATGATGATAAATAATTCCGAAATAATACCATACTATGTTTGTGTGTGTAAATCTGTGACACAAGTTGGTGAAACCATGGGTATTTTCAGGATTTCAGGTTGATTGGCTCCTAAAATGTGATCTGATCTTCATTTATGTCCTAATAATAGATAGCCTTGTTTACCAGACAGCATACAAAACATTGGAACAACTAGACACATTACGTTGAGGTAGTCTAAAAGGAACAAAAAAAGCATCCTACTTAATTAGTGAAAAAACACAGTGGAACCTTCTTAAAACAGAAGATTATTTGCAGGTCCAACTTCTATCAGATATTCAAAAAATAAGGGGCTTATAGCTCATTTTAGGACAGTGGACAGAAACATGCACATAATTCCTTTGTGCCCATGTTCCTTTGTGTTTAACTTTATTTTTTATTTGTAAACTAAGTTGGCCTTATACTAGTAAAATTTAATTTGAAGAATGTTCGTTTTTTTAGTTGTTAGTGGGGTCAAATTGACCTTTGTTTTTGAATGCAGTGACTAGAAAATCCGAAGAAGCACGATGAACTACTTTTTTTCAAATTAATGAATTTCTAACAGTGTATGTAATTTTTGTTCAGGAAAGTCCATTAATTCCAAAATCAAACGTTGAAAACAAACACAATTTCAAAGTACTTTCAAACAACATTTGTCATTAGTCATTGAATTTACTGAAAATGTTTGTTCTAAAGTTCATATGAACTTTCATACGGACGTTCATTTGAAAATCGACTATTGTATGGTCAGCTTGACAGTGGGCTGATGTGAGTCTTCAGAAATCTTTTTTTTTTTCTACTGTGAAGAGCAGATAACCAAAGTAGTGTGATTCAAATACACTCATTATTTTGAGATTAAAATGCTTTTCACAACAGTAGCTGATCCAACTTTTTCCTACCACAATTTACAATAGATCACCATTGACTCCTGATTAATTGATTATTATTAATATTATTATTATTCAGGAATAGAGATGACCGAACACCCCCCCCCCCCCCGGTTCAGTCTGTGCCAGAACTTTCAAACATTGCAAAAGTTCAGACCCAAACGACGAACCTCATTGAAGTCTATGGGACCCGAACTTGAAAAATCAAAAGTCCCCATTTTGAAGGCTTATATGCAAGTTATTGGCCATAAAAAGGGTATGGGGGCCCAGATTTTGCTTGGGGGACATGTACCAATGCAAAAAAACTTTTAAAAAGTTTTTGAAGGAGCAGTGATTTTAATAATGCTTAAAGTGAAACAATAAAAATGAAAAATTCCTTTCAAATATAGTGCCCGGGGGCTCTTCTTAGTCTGCCTGTAAAGTGGTGCATCTGTACTGTGTATAGAAGCTGCTGCAGCAAAACTGACATTTATAAAGAAAAAAAAAAAAGAAATTTAAATTGCTTTTTCCTGCAAGCTTTCTTTATTTGGACAAGCTGGAATTTAGATCCTGGACATGTGGATGGCAGGGAGTGTATTTTTTTTCATTGCAGCAGCTGGGGCAGAGAAATGTGCCTGATATACAGCTGGTGGTGTGCTGCTGGCATATGTGATGCAAGGACCTGTGACACCCTTTGCTATACCATCATCCCTGTCAGGGACTAAATATCTGGGGCTGAACTTATTTAAAAAAAAATTTTAAGAAAAATATTTAAGAATTTTTTTTTTTAGTTTGTCTTAACAAAATAAAATCTATAAAAGAAAAACCATATATGTGTAGCAGGTGTCCTACTCTATAATCAGCAATCCCGCCAAGCTGGCTGGAACAATGTACACAGGCTTTCCAGTCCTTGAGTTAGGGAGAGCTGCCTGCTAGCAGTTGTAAGGGAGATTTTCACCAACCCCCCTCCTTCTTCCTGTTTTCACTGACTGAGTAATGTAAGGTGAGCTAACACATACAGACCTCTGCATTCAGTGGCCTCTCTTGTGCCCCTATTGGCCGGAAGAGGAAAACCAACTAAAGGCACAGTCACAACAGCCAATGGAAGAGATTGTACTGAACTGCAAGGAGAGCAGTAATGGATTATGGGACATGCATTTGCCACATAAAATGGCCCCATAGACTGGTATACAGGGAGAAATACAAATCCCAGCAGGCTTTGCTGACAGGAAAGTAAAAGACTCAACTTTGTGTCCTGACGTAAAGTTCAGTCAGCAATGAGGAAGTAAAGAGACCAGACCTGAGGGAGAGGTGCTGTCTCTCAGATGATCTCCCTGCGCGATTCAGGCCTCCACCGTAAGTTGAGAAGTCCAGCCAGAGAGAGAGGGACCCCAGGTGAATACTGAGGCGCATCTCCACCAACGGTGAACCCTTCCAGTGTGGGGGGACCTGTCAGGTCGCCATGAAAGCCTGCCTGTTCCAGGTCGTTCGCTTGGGCCCTGTTTGCAGGATTTGGTGAGAGGGCATTTCTGCCCATCTGCAGGGAACAGAGTACAAAAACAGCAAATGCTAGTGCTCGGGGTACTGGCATAATGGCTTACAATCAATTAGATTCAGTAAAATAAAAACAGAGCTGGAAGTGAATATGGTGAAAAGGGCAGAAAAACACTGCGCTAAGCTAAGAAATGAAGCAGCTACATACAATGTGACAAACAAAAATACAAAATCTATATGTAAAAAATGTAGCGCATGAAGTGTAATGTATACTCTTCACAAACACCTCAAATCTGAAAACAGGTGTAGTGGAATGCCAAAAAAATTGGTGGGGATGGGGTGAAGTCCATATGAATAAACCCAAAATATAGTAAAGTCTCCAAACAAATGTGCACATAAGATATCACTGGCAATGAGGGTGTTCCCAATGTGGACTGAAGACTGGGTTGGTCAATACACGAATGCGGCTTCCACCTGCAACAGCATCAAATCAAAGAATGGTAGGCGTGAACTCTTACTGGATCCTGTGGACTCCCCTGTCGTATGACATGGAGTCATGTAGGCATTTCGCCACTCTGGGCATGTAAACTGATATCCAGATCATCAGGGCTCGCAGATGTCAATTCCCCAAATCCTCACGGAATCGTCAGATGGATCCTTGGGATGGGTATGAACGAAATTCTGGCGACTGGAGTGTGCAGTAGGTAGCGGAGATGGGGTATTTTACTTCTCTCCCAATGATATGTAAAAAGAAAAGAAGAGCTTCCTCATAGTGCAGATAAAAACAATGGTATCTTTTATTGTAATAAAACCAGATACATAAAAACAAAGTGATCACTATGAAAAATCTAGGGCAACTTAAGAGAAGGTAAAGGAGCCCAAAGTGGAAGTGAATATGCAATCAATTGTAAAAACATTTATTAAGAGTTCACGAATAAGGATAAAAAGTCCATTCAATTATGGGAGATGGTAAATCTTGGGAGCATGATGGAGATGACAGAGTCTATTAGATAGCAAGCACTGAGGGCAGCTCTTCTCAAGAGTGAAACCAACTCAGGAAAACGACATTAAAAAAAGCACAGAAAAGCGCCTCGAAGTGCAATGTTTAATACAAATTACAATAAAAGTATCCAACACTTACATGTAAGTAAGTACGGGTCTGCTCGTTGGAGATTAATATCTCATGATGGTATTGCTGGTGTCAGGAGTGTGTCCAGAGGAGTACTCTTGAGGACACTTGAGAAAGGAGCGCGCATGCTCCATATGGGCCTCACGCATGCTCTGAATTGCGTTGTGTTTCCCCTGATTCTGCTGACGTCACACACCTTTTCCACAAGCAGACTGTCACCATCTCCCCGTAGGAAACAGCCGGCTTCCTCTTTGGCTCCTTGCGGCTTTCACTGCCCAGACTTGGTATTCCTCTGGACACGCTCCTGA
This sequence comes from Lithobates septentrionalis, assembly GCA_037952835.1. Classification (NCBI taxonomy): domain Eukaryota; kingdom Metazoa; phylum Chordata; class Amphibia; order Anura; family Ranidae; genus Lithobates; species Lithobates septentrionalis. The sequence goes on from JBBDGP010000244.1 coordinate 1,869,637, forward strand.
CGCCAGGAATACCATCATGAGATATTAATCTCCAACGAGCAGACCTTTACTTACTTACATGTAAGTGTTGGTTACTTTTATTGTAATTTGTATTAAACATTGCACTCAGAGGTGCTTTTCTGTGCTTTTTTCATGCAGGGAACAGAGACACTGCACTACAGAAAGAGTTATTTGAACATCATTGCTGATAGTCATCTTGCTGACACTTTTAGTACTACAGAGATAAAGGATAAGGCTATCCACTTCTGGGACATTGTATACAGACATCATTGTCCTCTCACCTTGTTGAACAAAATCCTGTCTGTTTCACTTGATAATCTGGGCCAGTTATATTGTTTGCCCTGCTACCCAGGAGTTATAGTGCACCAACAAAAGTGGACTAGATACATCGACGACATCCTCCTCTTATGGGATGGTTGTGAGATGGAGTTACACAACTTCATGGCAACTCTTAATGATAACAACAGAGGTATTAAATTCAACTTTGAAGCCAGTCTTAGCACAATCCTTTTCCTTGATCTCAAAATTCAAATTATTGATGATCAATTTGTAACATCCACTTATTTCAAGGCAACTGACAGAAATTCATACATTTCCGTCGACAGTTGCCATCATGAACCTTGGCTTAGGGATATTCCTCAGGGCCAATTTTTACGACTTAGACGCAATTGCTCGGATATAAACACCTTTGATGAGCAGGCATCCATTCTTATGGATAGGTTTACTGAGAAGGGCTACGATCAGGTCTCCCTATCCCTGGCCGTCAAAACGGCACGGGATAGGGACAGATCTTCACTTCTGTCTGATGCACCGCCACAAAGGGTTGATGTTTCTGATGTTGTACCTTTTATTACAACTTTCTCGGTGCAACATCGAAACATCAAACAACCGATACAGAAACACTGGCATGTGTCCAAGTCCAAGACCAAGTCCTTGGCACTGTTTTACCGGCTAGACCCTGAGTTGTTTTTAGGGGAGCTGCCTCCCTGGGGAGTAAAATAGCTCCCTCTGTTCAGGACCCCCCACGTGAGTACAGATGTTTCCTTTGGAACCTTACTGGTTACTATAGATGTAGGAAATGTCAAGTTTGTTCTCTGAATGCCAGTAGAGAAAGGCGGATTACTACGTTTACATCCACCAGTACCTTGCGATCTTACGAGATCGAACACTTCATCACATGTACCTCTGAAGGGGTGGTTTATCTTTTACAATGCCCTTGCGGGCTACAATACGTGGGGAGGACTAAAAAGGCATTACGTGTTCGACTGAACGAACATATAGGGAACATAAGGAGAGGTTATGATAAACACCCAGTGTCTAGACATTACGACCAAGTACACAAAAGGGACCCCTCCAACACACTTTACGTGGGGATCGATAAATACAGACCACATTGGCGAGGCAGTCTGTTAGTCAGGGAGATCTCCAAGCAAGAGATGTCCTGGATCTACAGACAAAACCTATGCCCCATTTGGCATGAATGTCGACACAGACGTGAATGCCTTTATTAACAATGCCTGATGAGCGCCAGCACGCTACTCCCCACTGTCCCTATCCATACTGTTTTTTGGTTTTTTTTAGCACATATAGGCTCTAATAGTTTTATGTGGATGCGCTGTATTTTGATTTTTGACCCAAGTTTTATGTTAGAGGTAATTTATTTGTGGCCTTTTGCTCTGAGTCTTCATTCATCTGGACTTATTTTTGCTTAATTGGTGGGTGAGGGTTGCCAGTGACTTCTAACATCAATTTTGTGGTATATTTGGCCCCCATATATCTGTTTGCCTTTTTTATTATTATTTTTTTTTCATTTTTTAATGCATAGGCAATATTCCCTATGCATGCTCAAATTGATTATGTTCAAGAATTTAATATCTCAGGATATCTATGCTTCATTGTCCATGGAGACCTTGATTTTTCGTTTTCGTTTTAACTCAGTTAAATTTACACATATCATGATTCGTCACGGATCTGATTATTAAGCTGCCTGTAATAATTCACATGGCCACTGGGTGGCTCTTGCTTTTTATTAAGTGTGTCCCCCTGGGCCTTTACATGGCACTTCCGGCCTTGATGTGGACCATGATGGCTGCCGACATTGCCTCTTTTTTGGCTTTGCTTCGTCGGTGCCTGTCCTCTGTCCGGACCTTAGTCACACACTGGGCACCTATAGTTTTGCTCCTGCTATTTTTAGCAGGCGCATAGACTTGGAAGGTTTAATTTACCTGCTTTTTATATTTTTTTATATTTATTTTATTTTTTTATGTGTATCTGCAGGCCACTGGTGCCATTAGTGGCTGTCTCTTTGTGTTTTTCACACAACGACACAGACTTGCTTATATTTATACACTGCTCGAGGGTGGCGTTATTCTGTCACGCTGCTGACATTTTTATTTTATTTTCCAATATTTTCCCTGGTCTTTGACCTTACCGCTCGGTTTCAAAAGTCAGGGAGGCTTTGTCCTTTTTGATTGATGGATTTGATCCTCACTTACTGTGGGTGCACCTGCACATTCAGAGCCATTCATCATCGAAGACTCAGGCTTATTGCGCATGTCCGTCGATGCAATGGAACTCAGAGCGAGGCCTGGCTAGGTTGTTGTGCTATAAAGGGAGGTGACGTAGCGCGCCGCCCATGCCCCTGGACGACGTAACTCTATTACGAAATGCCGCGTAGGGCGGAGCAATGCGCTTGCGTCACCTCTCATCGCTGTTGCGGTTACCAGCAGGACAGGTTGGTCTGCGAGGTTACCGGCCGGCGCTCCAGACACTTTTAGGCGCTTACTAAATACCACCAACATGTGAGTGCAATCTTTGTTTACTTATTTTAATAAGGGTTAAGGGTTTTACACTATTGGAGCCTTTTATTTTACATGGTGTATCCATCCTATTGCGGGCTGGTGTCCCAGTATCTACCAGCTTGAATAACTTCATTACGGTAATAAGGTCCCGGTTGTGCTACTACACCTCAAGGCTTCTGGTTCATCGGCTGTGATCCAGATCATTATTCTTCTAAACTGATTTCTCTGATCCTCTGTAGTGGGGGATCATGAGTTTCTAGTAAGCGGCCATTGTTTATCTGTGGTGGTGGATTGAGCACTTTTGCTTATATACAGCAGGAATTACAGTTCATATGGACTTCTTTATATCACATCGGTGATTCATTTTTCATGCACATGGACTTACGTCTATTAATGTTATCATTTCACATTAAGTATTATATATTTGGTGAATTGTCACTTTGATATCACTTGTATTCACTCTGCCTATTTGTGCAGCATATATATAGGGATACATTGTGGATTGGTGATCACATATATGGCCATCAGTCCTTTTTCAGCGCGATTCCATTTTTCTTTCCAGCACCAACGAAAGTGACTAGCTGAAGACACCAAAGCTTATCTTTACTTAAAAAAAAGGACTGAAGCTGTTAGGGCCATGTGGATCCACACACACATATTCAGGGTTCTGCATATGTATTGGGTGTGTGGGACTGTTTATCTATAAAATTAAGCCATTACTTGCTGACTTGAATAGGTGTGTAAAGTTGGGCCTGTGGTGTCAGGGACAGTAGAGAGAGGCCTGACACAAGGGGAGTCATTCCTCTGCTCTCCTCCTGCCTGGACTCATAGAGCCAACATGATTAGAGGTGACCTATTTGAAGTGCCATATTGTGCTTTATTTACCATTAAAGTGTTCCTCTGCTCTTGGGGACATCCTCAGGTTTGGAATCCCCTGAAAGCAGCTTGAATATAGGATTGAGAGCTCTATTGCTTTTAAATCTCAGTTATTAATCTCTAGTTGATTACTTGACTATATACTGTTATACCGCGTACACACGATTGGTAATTCGGCCAGCAAAAGACCGATGAGAGCTTTTGGTCGGAAAATGCGACTGTGTGTATGCTTCATCGGACTTTTGCTGGCTGAATTCCAGCCAGCAAAAGATTGAGAGCATGTTCTCAATTTTTCGGTCGGAAAAAGTTCCTATCGGAAAATGCAATCGTCTGTAGCAATTCCGACACGCAAAATTCCTACGCATGCTCGGAAACAATTCGACGCATGCTCGGAGGCATTGAAATTCATTTTCGCGGCTCATCGTAGTGTTGTATGTCACCGCGTTCTTGCCGGTTGAAAGTTCAGCGAACTTTTGTGTGACCGTGTGTAGGCAAGCCAAGCTTGAGCGGAATTCCGTCAGAAAAACCATCCAAGATTTTTCTGACGGAAAATCCGCTCGTGTGTACGTGGCATTACTGTTTGTTATTCTTCCACAGAAATATTGCAGTAAAGACAATTTCTGTGTTTTATCATAACGTGTGGGTTTCTCATTGGTCATTGCACTTACACTATTGCCAGGTGTGCCAGAGAGGGCTGAGACTGTTATTAGGATTGAGAGGCAGAGTAACGGGCAGAACAAACTTAAGCAGCTCCTTCGGGGGTATCGCTACATATGCATCCGATTCTGCTACCGAATCAAAGACCTGTCTGTAAAAAATATTCAGACTGTGCTAAGACTGGTAATGCAAAGAGTCATAGATGTGAACCTGACAGAAAACAAAGTTCTGGTCCCATAAAAGGGGAGGGGACTCTGTAAATAAAGTTGTTAAAGCTTTAGTCCAGCCCTACCTTTAGTTTTGCACAGGTTCTCCTGCACTGAAATGGCCAATCCCGATTTCACTGCACTTTGCTTCTGACAGTGAGCGTTAGAACGTGAAGCAAGTCAGAAAGAACATGCCTCAATTCCTGATTGGAGGACATCCAACATCGTCTAGCCTTATTCCTCCCCAACCTTAAATTTGACTCCAAGGAAATTTCTACTCCTGCAGTGGGGCTTCTCTGCACTGCAAGGGTTAAATGCAAATTTTCGTATAGGCTACCATTAAAAAGCAGTTTTACTTACCTTTTCTTTTGCTCCTGCAAGCTCCCTCTTCTCCAAAGAAATGGCTTTGGGGTACCAGTCTCATAGAGAGGAGGAAGTTTGCAGGAGTGAGAGATAAGGTAAGTAAAACTTTTTTAATGGTACCCCTAACCAGGATTTTAACTTTTTTTTTTTGGTAGCTCCACTGCAAGGATAGTTTTTAAATTTCCCGGAGCTCAGCTTTTATGTCCTCCATGTGAGACTTTTGTTTATTTGATTTCACTTGTTTCAATCATCGTGTAGTATCACATGTGGGCACTACCTAGGGCAGTCTACATGCACATGCAGCTTGCTAGGAATACCCACCCCTCCAGACTGTCATTCGCCCATGAAGACATTTTGATAATTCCTATCAAGAGAGCAGGGGCTCGCACGACTTGCATCAGGGCTGAGGGCTCTTTAGAGGAGTAGTGAGGCAGGGATGCTTTCAGGAAGCTGCTGACAGCTTTCAGATGCACCTTTCTCTAGGCATGATCAGCCTGCATTGCATGCGGAAGAACAGAGACCCAGTGCTAACATTGATAGATCTAAAATAAGGTATGTAATGGAAACAAAATTGGGTTATTTAAAAATTAATTAACATTTGACGCAGGGAAAGGAGGAACCAGGGAAGGGAAAAAAGAACAGATCAAACTTCAGCTTTGGCCTTATTTGTCATGACTTGGATGAAGGTTAATGCCAAAAAGAAGTGTTTGCGGCTTAGAATAACTTTAACCTGATCACCTTTTTATAGATATACAGTACCTCTATTGCACCTTTGTTTTACCATAGTAGTTCATTAAACAACAGTTATACAATTGATTTTTACAAATTGAACTTAAAGTGATTTGAGGCTTCAGGCTCAGTGTATAAGCCTGCTACTGCTCTAAATAAAAGAGCATCATGGATGAATCCCCTTCTACTTCCCACACTGCATTTCAGGGGAGCTACAGTTCATTGAGGGAACCATGAATGCCAACATGTACTGTGACATACTGAAGCAGAGCATAATCCCCTCCCTTCAGAGACTGGGCCGCAGGGCAGTATTCCAACATGATAACGACCCCAAACACACCTCCAAGATGACCACTGCCTTGCTAAAGAAACTGAGGGTAAAGGCGATGGACTGCCAAGCATGTCTCCAGACCTAAACCCTATTAAGCATCTGTGGGGCATCCTCAAATGGAAGGTGGAGGAGCGCAAATTCTCTAACATCCACCAGCTCTGTGATGTCGTCATGGAGGAGTGGAAGAGGACTCCAGTGGCAACCTGTGTGAAGCTCTGGTGAACTCCATGCCCAAGAGGGTTAAGGTAGTGCTGGAAAATAATGGTGGCCACACAAAATTTTGGGCCCAATTTGGACATTTCACTTAGGGGTGTACTCACTTTTGTTGCCAGCGGTTTAGACATTAATGGCTGTGTGTTGAGTTATTTTGAGGGGACAGAAAATTTACACTGTTATACAAGCAGTACACTCACTAATTTACATTGTAGCAAAGTGCCATTTCTTCAGTGTTGTCACATGAAAAGTTAGAATAAAATATTTACAAAAATGTGAGGGGTGTACTCACTTTTGTGAGATACTGTATATGCCACACCTGTGGGATCTGTGTGGAAGCTGGAAATCACAGAATAGGTACTGCAATTACAGTGATCTCCATTAGTCGAGTCCAATGCCAAGCGGCTGGCCTGCTACACTGTGAACCCTGGCGCAGACACCATTCAGGGAACACTTTGTATTTTCTCAGTGAATGCAATGCATTCTCTGATTGGGAGAAGTGGAGGGGCGGGGGGGGGGGATGTTGCAATCTCCACCTTGTCCAATCACAGAATTCTTTGTATTCATTTAGAGTGAATGGTGCCTTTGGCATGCAAGAGGCCTCCTGTGTTTACAATGTGGCAGGGCAACCTCCTGTGTTTGGTAAGCAGCACTGCAGACTACTGGAACAGGGGGATCCCACAGATATGGCACATACATACACTGCTCCAAGCTGGACGAATATAACATAATAATGTAAAAACTGCCCTACCTGAAATTCAGCTTTAATAAGTTATAATGGTACATGTTTGCGTTGGCAGCAAAAGAGTGCACTAATGTTCATCGTCAGCCAAAATGATGTGTTCTTTAATTCTGGATAGAGGGTGCAAGTGTTAGAACCTCAGTTGGGCCTTTATTTCTATTTGTGTACCTGTGCTCCCTTTAACTTCCTCTTCTGTCTGATGCCATTACCCGGTCATACAGTAAGCAGAAATCTTCCAAGCTAAGACAGACAGCAATAAAAACCTAACAGAGGTTCTCACTGTTCTTCACACGACTTGAAACTTAAAGAGTTACTTAAAATTAAAGTTTTAAAGTGTAAGTTCAGCTTCACAAAAAAGCACAGTATGCTGTTTCATATGGGTATAGCAGCATAGTCTGCTAAACCGACCTACCAGTCAGAGCTCTCTTTCTGTTTAAACAACAATGTCCACAACTGCATTTAGAAGAACCAAAAAAGAAAAAAAGTGTTGCTCCAAGTAATGTGGAGCAAGTGGTGTATCTAGAACAGTTTATAGTATAAGTCCAATAAAAAGTTCATAAGTTTAAGAGATCATCCACATGGGCAGCCGGTCCAAGAGTAGAAGCAAGCCATAAGTAACTGGAAACTACAAGAAGGGAAAGGCACCTCTAAGTGCAATATCTCACAAGTAATTTAATTGTAAAAACAAATCATTATCCACTAATATGGTGCAATTAGGAAACAAGCATATCTGGAGGATGAGGGGTATCCACAGTGCTGGTATATAGCAATAGTACTCGTGCTCTCTGCACGCCATCAATTGGAGTTGGAGAGGTACCGGACACTCCGAGCCGAAGAAGGAAAGAGTCCGATGGCTGTGCAGGATTGTGGAGCACAGCATGTGAGGAAGGAGTCCCAACCAGGAAATGACGCAATGCATCTCAGAGCATGTGCGGCACACCAGGAAGTATACCAATGCGCTTCTTTCTCAAGCTGATGGCCGGGAAGGGCAGAGGCTAATTTATGCTACAGGCACTACAAATATTAACCCTTAGAAGAAGTTTCTTCTAATTCTCTAGCCAACAATGGTTCCGCCCCGAGTTATTAAAGAAATGGGACCAGGGCCTAGTGCCAGGGGAGGGAGCACTGTCTTGTTCCTTTGGGGCCGCACAAGTGCAGAGTGTATTCTCTCTTGTCGTAACTGTAGAACTTATCATAGGCAACAGGAGAGAGTACACACTGCACATGTGCCTGTCAGAAGAACAGAACAACTCTCCCTCCTATAATGCTAGGGGGCACTGGTCCCAATGGCTGTTCCATCCCTACAACAACTCAGGACAGACCATCACTGGCTGCAGAGAATTTGAAGAAGATTCCTCCTAAATGTGGCTGTGGACTTCGTTGTTCTAACAGAAAGGGAAACCCTGGCTTGGTAGGTCAGTTTAGTACATCATGCTGCTATACCCACACAGGACAGCATAGTGTGCTTTTTTGTACATGTTAGGTGTGAACCAGCTTTGGTCTGAGCAGCAAAAGTCAATAGTGGGATGAAAACTCCAATGATGATCAAAATGGTAGTGCAGACAGAAGGAACTTCTCTTCCCATAAGGTTATAAAACAGAGGGGGATAGCGCAGGGTTTTTAATTAAAGCAATAGACTTTGAGTAATTTCTATTTATTGGCTGTTTAGTGCTTGTTTCCTTTTACAAAGAAGGTCTTTTATAGATGTCCTGCTCATAGTACTTATATTAAAAGCAACTTTCTGCCATTCGCCATCTGCAATCAGATACACATTGAGCTCGGGCCATCATTTCCTTCCACTAATCCTATTTGCTGTCTTTGTCTCGGATAGACAAGGCACATTACTGGGCATTCAGCTATGCTCAGCGCTCACTAACAATCCCCAGTTAATGTAGCAGTGTACTAGCAAATGGCTGCTTTTAGTCCCTAACCACCTGTGACTCATGGATCAGATGAGTTAAGAATAATCTATGAAAAAGAAGGACCACCTGCCCTTCAGGTCTCTGCGATATTTAGATATTAAAAGTTTTCAGAAATGGTTTTCAAGTGAAACAAAATATACAAAAGTCTCAAATAGCCTAAACAAATTGCAGCTGAGGTCATCTTGTTCTAAATGGTTACTTTTAGATTTTTCAAAAGGCTTTGTAGAACAATAACTGTATTTTACTTTTATATTGTGTACTTTAGTCTTAAAATGAAAACTTCAGAAAGAAAAGTGTGTGAACATAACAGGAAGTCAGATTTAGAGTGCCATCATCTATCCATGCGCATAAAGGTCCTTATACTAAAATGTCTACATAAAATGAAGCATAAGAAATTCATTGTGGATAAAGAAATATTTATTAGTTAAGTATCTGTACAATTCATTATGTTATTTTCCACCTGCCTCTAATAAAAGTGAAGATGTTCTGCGACATACAAGAAGGATGATATGTTAGACTATCTCCAAATCTATCTACTTTTAGGCGATCCCTGAAAACGTTTCTCTTCAGAGAAGCCTGTCCTGCCTCCACGTAACAACTGTTTTTTTTATTTTAACACATATTAACATGTTTTTTTATATTAACACATATTACTTGTGTTAATATGCTTTCAAAACATGGAGGCCTATTTAAACAGTACGTTACCCCAAAATGTTATATTTCTGATATTTTATTATTATTATACAGGATTTATAAAGCGCCGGCAGTTTGCGCAGTGTTTACAACATTCAGGCAGACATTACAATACAATTCAATACAGGAAAAATCAGAGGGCCCTACTCGTTATAGCTTACAATCTAGGAGTGAGGGTTTAAGTGATACAAAAGGGTAAAGACTGTGGGGATGAGCTGATGAAGAAAATAAAAAAAAACAGTTGTTACGTGGAGGCAGGACAGGCTTCTCTGAAGAGAAACTAGAGATCACAGAATGATCATATTTCGCGTAAATCATAGGAAAAGGAGTCATTTGGGTAGCACAAGAACTCTAAATTTCAAAAGAGCCAACTTTCCTGAACTGTGCTCAATGCTACAAGACATCAATTGGGACCTAATCTTAGGACCATTGAGCACAGAGGAAAAATCTGAATGTTTTAGGAACATATTAAACAAAGGTATCACACAGTGCATACCAATGGGAAATACATATAGAAGAGCGAAGATTAAACCTGGGTGGCTTAACCGTAATGGAAAAATTCTTATTTGAGAGAAAAAAATGGCCTTTAAAAAATATAGAGCAGAGGGGGCATTATCAGCATTCCAACACTACAAGGAATGCAATAAGAAGTGTAAGAACGAAGTCAGGGCAGCTAAAAAAGACTACGAGAGACACATAACAGAGGAGAGTAAAAAAAAAAATCCCAAGGAATTCTTTAGATATATTATCAGTAAAAAAGCGAAGTCAGAGCACATTGCCCACATAAAAGACAATGAAGGGAGGATGATTACAGATACCACAGAGAAGGCAACTGTACTAAATGCTTTCTTCTCCTGAGTTTTTACAAAGAGAAGGAGGGGTGTATTGACCATGACAGTATAGTTAGTAACACATCACATGATATACCCTCATGGCTAACAGAGACCGGAGTCAAGGAAAGACTAGATAAGTTTAACACAAATAAATCACCAGGACCAGATGGCTTACACCCGAGAGTCCTCAAAGAACTCAGTCGGGTTATAGCTAGACCATTGTTCCTAATCTTTGTGGACAACATACTGACAGGAATTGTACCAGCTAATTGGAGAAAAGCCAATGTGGTAACAATATTCAAAAAAGGGCATAGACATATTCCAGGGAACTACAGGCCAGTCTGCCTAATGTAAATAGTACGTAAATTGTTGGAGGGGATGATAAGGAACTATATCCAAGGATTTGCTGATGAAAACAGTATTATTAGTAGCAATCATCATGGGTTTACAAAGGATCGTTCTTGCCAGACCAATCTGTTAACATTTTACGAGGAATTGAGCTGCTATCTACATAGAGGAAGGCCTGTGTGTCAGGGCTGGGCTCAGCCCTTCCTACTTTGAGCTGGCCGCTCAGCTGTCGGCTAATTCCCAGCTCTTTCTCTCCACAGTTACTCAGCTGTTGAGGATATCCTGCAAGTCAGTCCTGCCTACTTAAGCCGTCCAGTCCAGAGGAGCTCTGCCTTCACCTTGTTCACATCACAGAAACTATCTCCTGCAATCCTGTTCAAGACTTGCTTTCCTGACATCTGTTCTAGCTCCAGATCCTGTTTGCTGTTCCACTATATTGATCCCAGACTTCTGGCTTGTATGACTATCCGTTCTGGTTACTGAACTTTGGCTATGTTTTGACTACGTTTGTTATTTTTACTTTTATTATTAAACATGTGTGATTTCACTGTACTTCTGTCTAGGCCTGATTCCATGGTTTCTGACACTGTGGATGTGGTGTATCTGGATTTTGCAAAAGAATTTGATACAGTTCCCCATAAACACTTAATCTACAAGCTGAGGTCTGTAGGCATGGACCATAAGGTTTGTTCTTGTATAGAAAACTGGTTACAGGGGATTGTCCAAAGGGTAGTGGTAAATCACATATACTCAGACTGGTCTGGAGTGGTAAGTGGGGTACCACAAGGTCCTGTCTTGGGACCAATTCTGTTTAATTTATTCATAAATGACATAGAGGAAAGGATACGTAGCTCAATCTCAGTTTTTGCAGACGATACAAAAATAAGCAGGGCAATAACTTCACATCAGGATATAGAAATTTTACAGTAAGACCTGAACAAAATATTAGAGTGGGCAACTACATGGCAAATGAGGTTTAATATTGAGAAATGTAAAGTAATGCACTTGGAGGCTAAGAACATAAATGCAAACTACTCACTGGGGAGAGAACCTCTGGGGGAGTCAAGGATGGAAAAAGATCTGGGGGTCCTAGTGGAAGACAGACTGTGCAATAGCATGCAATGTCAAACTGCAGCTACCAAAGCCGACAGAATGTTAGCATGCATAAAAAAGGGGATATACTCCAGGATAAAACTATAATCCTGCCACTTTATAAAACTCTGGTCTGGCCACATCTGGAGTATCCTGTCCAGTTCTGGTTACTAGTCCTCAGAAACGATGTGCTGGAGTTGGAGAAAGTCCAGAGAAGTGCAACTAAATTATTAAGAGGACCTCAAATACGAAGAGCGACTACAAGCACTAAATATATTCTTGCTGGAGAAAAGACGCTTGAGAGGGGACAGGATAGCAATATACAAATACGTCACTGGTGATCCCAGCATAGGAAAAAAGCAATTCAATCTCAAGGGGTGTAAGAGGACACGTGGCCACACAATGAGATTGGAGGGGAAGCGGTTTAAGCTTAAAGTGGATGTAAACCCTATTCATGAAATTTGAGCTGGGCACATATATCTGCAGTGTTTTCTTATCTCTCTTCAAAGCACTAAGTCCCGTGGATTTCTCCTGCTCAGTTCTTCTGTTATCACCATGATAACTTCTGACAAGTTCTCCGACACGTGATAAAAACAGTCTGAATTTTGTGTCAGGGTGGGTGCTATAAATAGATTAGCAGAAAGCTGCTCTACTCACAGGACAGCTCTGAAAGTCTCTGCCTATCAGGAGGGGGTTGTGTGCCTTTCCCCCAATCAGCTGTCTCCCAATGTAATCCAAGACTTCTCTCACAGTGCAGATTGAGGAAGTGAAAAATTCTAACATGACCAGCACTTTCTAAACAGTATATAAAGCTGAAGACTGCAGATATACATGTAAAAAAATGTAGGAGGATTTGTTTCATCTCTGTGTATCATCTGAGGCTGTTCACTTCACTGGGTATATGTGAGGGTTTACATCCACTTCAAGCTGCGCAGGGGTTTTTACTGTCAGGGTGATAAGGATGTGGAACTCTCTTCCATAAGTGGTAGTGTCAGCGGGGATTATGGGTATTTTTAAAAGCCTCTTGGACGTGCATCTTAAAGAACACACTATACAGGGATATAGGAAATGATTATCGAAACTAACACACATACAACTATACAGGTTGAACTGGATGGACTATTGTCTTTATTCAACCTTACCTACTATGTAACATATCATACATGATTATGAGTTTTCCCCTCTGTTCTTCAACTGTCCATAAATACAGCTTCCGTCTTTTAAAAAGTTTCCAGCAATTTGATGTGTTCATTTTTTCCTACATATGAATTCATGAAGGCTTTTATTTTGAGAATCTTGGCAATAGGTAAATGTAATTTCAGTATTTGCAGTTAAAGAGGTGTTGAAGCATAGCATAAATCAGTTTCACGTGCAACACTATGTTTCATCATCATTACATGTATTTTTCAACACAATGATCAGAATGTAGGACAAGTCGAGAATGAATGAGGCAGAAAAGCATTAATCTAAAGCTCAAGACAGGTGAGCCCTGTTTAACAAAACACAGTAGTAGGTTCTTTGAAATGAACAAAACCATATCAATAAGCACTTTACATGCATAAAAAAATTGTCTTCTTTTGTAAATTCTTAATTTTTATCTGTTAAAAACAAAACAAATATTGGAAATAAGGGGTACATTGTATGCATTACATCCTATACTATCACCCTATGTAAACTTAAGCTATAAAATGATGTAAAGCAAAAAAACAGGAAATAAAGAGAACGGCTAGCTCCACCCTCCCCCTGCCTGGCTGAGCAATAGCAGAGTACAGAGTGTATATTGTGTCTCTCAGCCACCCTATAGCAGCCAGAGTCACAAGTAATCAGTCTGGAAATGTGCAGGTACATTCTCTACTGTATCGAAAAAAATTTGGCTACAGAATCACTTTAAGGGCCAGTAATGAAAAAAAAACCTGTAACTACAAACACAAATGAATATGTGTATATTACATGAACAAATTATATTCTGTATTCATGGCTAGTAAACTCTAGATCGGGGGTTGGCAAGCTATCGATCGCGATCTACCCATTGACCGTGGGCAGCCGACGGGTAGATCACAAACATGATCCTGCTTTGCTGGTTCTTCCCCACAGCCTCTGACCCTCTCATCTTCATTGCAGAGCGGAGAGCTGGAGGCAGCACAGTACTGGATGGAGGATGGGAGCAGGAGCTGCCTCAGCTAACCTTTAAGTTAACCAGCAGGTGATTGATTGCTAGGATGCAAGGTGGTCCCAGCAACCAATCACCAGCTTGTTAATATGAAAAAACAACTCCGGCATCTCCCGCTCTCCTTTCAGTACTGTGCTGCCTTCTGTTCTCTGTTCTGCTGCACACCTGTGTAAGGTAGGAGAGTGCTACCTACATACTGGTGTGTGTTCGTGTGGGCAGAGGACACTATAGTGGGGGATGATGTTAAGGGGGGCAAAGGGCACTGTTTTGGGGGCACAGGACACTATTGTGGGGGGAGGGGGGCAGAGGACATTGCTATGGGGGGTAGAAGGTCAGAAGGTCAAAGGACACTACAGTGGGGGGGGGTGATGTGAAGGGGACAGAGGACACAGCTTGGGGGGAGAGGACATTACAGTGGGAGTGGGGGGTGATATGAAGGGGACAGAGGACCCTGGTTTGGGGCAGAACCACAGGACCCTGCTATGGGGGGGGGGCAGAGATGCAGAGTATACTACATTGGGGGGTGATGTAAAGGGGCAGAGGACAGTGCTTTGGGGGCACAGGACACTGCTATGGTGAGCAGGGGGCAGAGCACACTACAGGGAGGGGGGATGATGCAAAGAGGACACTGCTTTGGGGGGAACAGGAAAAGATGATGGGGGAAGGGGGGCAGAAGGCACTGTTATGGGGGGAGAGAACACTACAGTGGGGGATGTAATGTTAAGGGGGCAGAATGCACTGCTTTGGGGGGCACAGGACACTATTGTGGGGGGGGGGGGAGAGAGGATACTGCTTTGCTGCTATAGGGGGCAGAGGGGCAGAGAACGCTACAGTGGGGGGGGGGGTGATGTGAAGGATGGCAGAGGACACTGCTTTTGGGACACTACTGTGGAGGAAAGGGGGTGGGGGGAAAGGGGGACACTACAGTGGGAAGGGTGATGTGAAGGGGCAGAGGACACATAGGGGGCAATGCTATGGGGGGAGTCAGAGGACACTCCCAGGGGGGATAGGAAGGAAGGCAGAGGACACTGCTATGTGGGGGCAGAGGACACTACTGTATGGGGTGAGCAGAGAGGCAGAGGACACTACTGTGGGGGGGGGGGGCACAGGACACTACTGTGTGACACTAATGTTAGGGGGCAGAGAACATTACTGTTTGGGGGATGATGTGAAGGGGGCAGAGGACACTACTGTGGGTGGGGGGGGGGGACACTACTGTGGTGAGTGATGTAAAGTGATGTAAAGTGGCAAAGGATACTACTGTGGGGGGGGGGATTTGAAGGGGGCAGGGAACACCACTGTTGGCCACTATGTGTTCTTCATGCCATCTTTTATTGGGGGCTTGATATTTATTTTATTTTTTTAACCACTTGCCGACTGGCTGCAGTACATACCTGTACGTCATTTCGTGCAATAGACAGAGGGGGCATGCACGCTGATTGGCCAGAGGGGGAGCCAGTCAGCGATCGCTCCCCAGAGAGGCAGAACAGGGATCTGCCTATGTAAACAAGGCAGATTCCCGTTCTGACAGGCATGTGCACAGAGATCTTCTGTTCCTGCTAAACAGGAACACGGATCTCTGTGTACATCCAGTGAGTCCATCCCCCACACAGTTAGCAAGCACCCCCTAGGGACACACTTAAGCCTTTGAT
This sequence comes from Lithobates septentrionalis, assembly GCA_037952835.1. Classification (NCBI taxonomy): domain Eukaryota; kingdom Metazoa; phylum Chordata; class Amphibia; order Anura; family Ranidae; genus Lithobates; species Lithobates septentrionalis. The sequence goes on from JBBDGP010000244.1 coordinate 1,885,265, forward strand.
CGACCCTGGTGTTAACCCCTTCCCTGCCAGTGTCATTAGTACAGTAACAGTGCATATTTTTAGCACTGTTCACTGTAATAATGTCACTGGTTCCCAAAAAAGTGTCAATTAGTTGTCCGATTTGTTGCAATGTTGCAGTCCCGCTAAAAATCGCCAATCGCGCCATTACTAGTAAAAATAATAAATAAATCAAAATGACATATATATAAAAAATAAAAACCAATCAATATAGGCTTGTTGGGATTCTTTTTACCAAAAATATGTAGCAGAATACATATTGGCCTAAATTGATGAAGAAATTTTTTTCCCCATTTTTTTTATTGTTTTTATAGCGGAAAGTAAAAAATGTTGTTTTTTCTTTTTTTCAAAATTGTCAGTCTTTTTTTTTATAGCGCAAACAATAAAAACCGCAGAGGTGATCAAATAACACCAAAAGACAGCTCTATTTGTGGGAAAAAAGGACATCAATTTTATTTGGGTACAGTGTCTCATGACTGAGCGATTATCAGTTTAAGTAACGCAGTGCCTTATCGCAAAAAAAATGTCCTGGTCATTAAAGAGGTAAAACCTTTCAGGAGCTAAAGTGGGCTAAAGGGCTTAGTCCTATTGATACCTCTATGACTAAGCCAATTATTTAGTGTGAAACACATCAGAGCCTTGAACTCAGGTGAGGAGTGTAGTCTAATGGCATTCTATTGAAGGACAATTGAGCTGTGGCCATGTTTGTTTATTACAGTAGCAAATCTGTTAATTTTAGTATGCTAAACCTAAATGAAAAATACAGGTAACCAGCTACATAAACTAGAAAATGTTTACTTCCACCTTTAGTAGAGTCTAGAACCTTATTCTGTGTCAAGTACTGTCAAAATTCAGCTGACAATGATGTGAGTGGCAAGATGTGTAAAATGAGAAGTGAAGCAGCTGTGTTAGATCTATTGCTTGGGTTTCCAAACATCTCCAAACCCTTATTTTGATTTTTGTTTTTTTACCATCCTGGTTCATAGAAAAAGGAAGTCACTTGACTCCTCTGTTATGTCTGTATTGTTAATTGAAGTACTAATTGATCTTCAGATCTAACTAAGCTAGGAGCTTTGTGTTGTGAGATGGAGTACTGTACAAAGGAACACTTGGCTTTTCAGATAGTGTTAAGTATAGCCTCTTGTAGTGATCTGAGCTACAGAGGAAACAGAGGGAAAAGAAAATTCAAATGTAAATTTGGATCTTTACAAACCAAAAAAAAACAAAAAAAACAAACTCTCCTTGAAGCTAAAGTCTGGGAACATAAAAATAACACAGGTTATATAATATATATATTTTTTTTAAATGTAGCCGTAATTTTAAATGCAGGTAGTATACTTTTTTAGCGCTGGTATTTTCAATACAGACACTATAAATAACAATTTAGTTGTCTGAAGCTGTAGTTTAGCTCAGACTGCCATTATTGTAAATTCTGGTTCTGTTTCAGCTTGGCTGGTTGTGTGTTTTTCCCCTTGGCCTAGGGATGGTGCCCTATTATTTTGGCCAAGGTTGGAAATTGCAACAAGCTGGGTGTATTGAGTGCCTCCCTGCCCGGAAATGGTCAGTGGGTGTGGTCTGCCTGCTGTGCATTTTGGGAGGGGATACTTAAGGACCAGACCCCGTGACAGGAAAAGAGTTCTGACCTAAAGGCCCTCCTGGCCTAAGGTGTGTCGCTGCCGCTAAATTGTGTCGGGGCCGGCTGGCCGGAGGCACCGTTACTGAAGGTAGGCCCAAAAGTCTTGGGGCTTACCGATCCAGGGATGATCCTGTGCTGTCTTGCCTGCGGGAAGAAGCCGATCGACTGGAGGATCCAGGGGAGGACTTTTCAGGAGAGGACCGCGCATTAAGGCCGGTGCCTCTAGAAGAGCCTGGAGACTCAGTTGGAGGATGCATCCCGGGTCACCAACCACACAGTACCGTAGGTTCGGAAGAAGGGAACTGGTACTATGTGATCAAGCATTGATATTGCAAAAAGTCACTAATTACCCAATCCTGTGGCAGAGGATTGTGTAACAGTTATACCAAATCTTAAAGTCTGTGGCAGAGACTATGACCGAGCATCGCATCGGCTGCTAGGTCAGTGAGAGAGGCCTATTCGGTGGTTGCTGAATCCAGTTGTGGAGTTGTTGTCCTTTGGATCAAAGAAAGTGTTCCTGATCTGCAATTCCAAGGTACCTGAATTCCCCTAAACTTTTCATCCCTCTATTGCATGTGTCTTTCTTAAATAAAGCATTGGGAAAAGAGACTCTGTTGGAGCTAAAATCAGAGAAAGAAGTCTTTTATGGGACCCCTATGACGGATATGGTGAAACAGTAAAGGAACGGTAAGCCCATTCAAATACCAGCCGCTCCTTCGGTGCTACACTTTCATAAATGTGGTTTGGTATCAGGGTCTTGTAGTTCCTGCACAGTAGGAAGGCACTTCTAGCTCTGGGGTAACAACTGTCTCCCAATTGTGTTCCTCATATGTGCAAGCGTGGTCCAACAATTTTAGTAAGGATCAAATATAGGATAATGGTGTTTTGTAAAAAAAAAACAAACAAACATTGCAGCCTTTATGATAGACAGTTCTTTACAAAAAATCGGTCCCGTTAGGATTAAACTGTAATTTAAGTGCAAAGGGGTTGAGTTACTAAAACTGGAGAGAAATCAGCTTACAGATTTTGTTTTATCAAAGCTTAAAGTGATGGTAAAATCTTGTTTTTTTTAGTTAAAAATAACTTACTTACCTGCTCTGTGCAGTGGTTTTGCACAGAGCAGGTCAGATCCTTCTCTTCTCGGGTCCCTCTTCGGTGCTCCTGGCCCCTCCCTCCTGTTGAGTGCCCCCACACAGCAAGCAGCTTACTATGGGGGCACCCGAGCCGAGCTGCAGCTCCCTGCAGTTTCAGCCAATGAGGAGGGGAGTCCCGGGCAGCCAACACTCTTGCAATATCGCGAGATCTAGATGGCCCTCAGGTAAGTATTAGGGGGGCTGAGGGGGGCTGCTGCACACAGAAGGCTTTTTATCTTAATGCAAAAAATGTATTAACATAAAAAAAATATGCCTTTACAACCACTTTAATGAAAGGGGTTGAAACCTTCATGTTTTTTCACCTTAATGCATATTATGCACTAAGGTGAAAAGACTTCTGGCAGTGACCGGACAACTTATGGTTGTTTTTTGTTGAGATGTGACATTGCCCCACAGGATCAAATCAGATATGAATGTTTGTATGATTTGGTAACTCCAACACCCCTAACCCCCTACATTCACACTTACACACTCACTCACCGCCTCCTTCCACCCTACTCCAGCCTACTAATTTTTAAGCTGGAAAAAGTACAATTAACGATAGATAATGATAGGATAGGTTGATGATAATGATAGGAAAGTATTGGTTAAAAGTGATTACCTCCTCAAGCTGCTCATATATAGGTTGTCATTTTCGCTGTTTATCTGTACACTTGTACACTTTAGAACCATGTCTATTTCATCCTACACAGGCTTGATGTTTGGCTTGGGTATCAAATACTCAGTTTAAATATGTATATATGGCCAAATATGTTACATTTCCAGATACCTGAACCTGTACTAGGTAGAATAATTGTTTTTCAGAATTCTCCAGATATTTAAAAATTTACCAACTTGTATTTCTTTTTCTGCAGATTTTCTAAAGGCCCCACCCCAGGCAGAAAAATAGGGTTAAATGCTTGTTATGTCTAGGGGTAGAGGAACGAGATGTAACAATTGCTTATTCCTCAATCTTGCAGGCTACCTTTAACTGCTTGCCGACTGCCCTATAGCACATTTACTGCTGCGCTGCATAAATATACGTGATCCTGCACTTTGTGGGTATTGGACGCAAGTGTGCACTGCCGGTGCAGTACACAGGCTGAATGGCAGTCTGCCGATGTAAACAAGGCATATTGCCATTCTGTCAGTACAGAAGGCATGGATCCTGTGTTCCTGTAAAACAAGAACACCGATCTATGCCTTCCATTAGTACCTGTACCCCTCCCACCACACTGAATTACAAGCTAGGCACACATTTAACCCTTTGATTGCCCCTGATGTTACCCCCTTCCCAACCAGTGTCATTAGTACAGTGGCAGTGCACATTTTTATCACTGATCTCTGTAATACCCTCACTGGTCCTCAAAAAAGTGTCAAAAGTGTCAGTTAGTGTCCAATTTGTCCACCGCAATATCGCAGTCCTGCTATAAGTCATTGGTCGCCGCCATCACTAGTAAAAAATAAATAAATAACAATTCCATAAATATATCCCATGGTTTGTAGACGCTATAACTTTTGTGCAAACCAATTAATATACGTAGCAGAATACATATTGGCCTAAATTGATGAAAAAATTAGATTTTTTTTATTGGATGTGTTTTATAGCAGAAAGTAAAAAATATAGTTTTTTTTCCAAAATTGTCGGTCGTTTTTTGTGATAGTGCAACGAATAGAATCCGCAGAGATGATCAAATACCACCAAAAGAAAGCTCTATTTGTGGCAATAAAAAGGACATACATTTTATTTGGGTACAGTGTCTTAACGCAGTGCCGTATCGCAAAAAATGGCCTGCTCAGGAAGGGGCTAAAGCTTCCAGAGGTGAAATGGTTAAACTGTGCGACTGGTTCTATGAAGCCTCTTTTGTAGGGCTGACATCATTAAGTACAATGTGTGACCAATTGACATGCATTGTATGTGAGGGTAGCACTAACCCAGAGCGTCAGAGAAAGGAGGAGAGAACCAAAGCATGGTACAAAGAGAAATCAGGTAAGCATAGCTCCCAACTATCCCTGATTTCGAGGGACAGTCCCTGATTTGGAACAAAGTCCCTCTGTCCCTCTTTCCTCCTCATTTGTACCTCATTTTGGTCTGATCTATATAGTTGTATATAAAATGCATTATTTATCTTTCCAAAAGTGTTGCCCAGAGCTAAACTTTTCATCCATTTTTTTTAAATTGCTGCATTTGTAAATTTCAAAAGCCAGTATAAAAGAATAGTAGTGGTAAAAAAAAAAGCACTTGGGGTTTAACTAATTTTTTTATGTAAAATTCTTCCTTAAGGGGGTGTGGCAGGGGGTGTGTCCAATGCCTATATACTTTTGCTAATAGGTGTCCCTCCTCCCCATCTCAAAAAGTTGGGAGGTGTGGGTAAGTATGACACTTTATTCCTCTACCTAAAAGACTTAAAGAGGAAGCAAACTCTGATGAGTTTACTTCCTCTTTGTTTCCCTGCAAAGGTAAAGCATAATGGGCTACTATGCATCGCATAGTAGCCCATTATGTGTCACTTACCTGACAAGGGAGCCTGCGATAGCCCCGCTGTCCCTTCTACTATAAAGCGTCCATCTTCTTTCCGGCGCTGTGATTGGCCCAGAGCCGCAATGATGTCCCTCCCGCACATGCGCGCTGGTGTCGCCACTAACGGCATGATCGCCGTTAGAGATGGCACGCTCAGTGCGCCTTCCTGCCGTTGTCTACAGCGCATGCGTCGTAGACATCGGTGCCTGTCTTTTGGAAATATCTCCTACACCATGTAGGTTTAGGAGATATTTCTTGCACTTACAGGTAAGCCTTAATCTAGGCTTACTTGTAGGTAAAAGTGGTCTGTAAGGTTTTACAATCACTTTACCAAGCATTTAACCTAATCCCAGAGCCTTACTTGAAGCTCTTAATAGATTTCTGAATGTTCATTGATTTTTTTTTCCAGTAAGAAGTGAATGTTATTTTCTTTCATCTTCACCCTTTACAAGTTTTTCCTGTGTTGTACTCACTTTCTCATGGCAAGCTATGTGAAGGTCTCTAACATATTACTAACACAATACAAAGTCTTACAGATCATTGAACAACATACATGTTGTGTCATGTTTGGTCACAGAGACTACAGTTGGCACAAGTTATAGAACAGTGACAGCCTATCCTCAGTGTTGGTACCTGTTGATGTTTTACATTTCGTTTTCCCTCAGGAAACATTGGGAAAAAACTGAGGAGATTTCCCGTGACAGAAAGATGGTTAAGAAGCTGTCAACCTATGACTACTAAGGCAGTCAGGATGGTGAAATTGGAAACCAGACATTTGCTGATTCAGAAGTCAGCGAGCAAAAGTGTCTGCATAACAAAGACTATCAGTGACCTGCATCTGCTGTGTACATGCCAAGAAAATCATTTCAAGGTCATTTCCCAGGTATTTCTTTGGTGCAACACATCATAAATCAAGAGGTGCATCTGGATGTCACTCCATGACATAAAAGTCAGAATACAGGAAAGACAAAATACAACATTGTAGAAGGAGAATGTCTCAATTATTATAAATATTAACCTTGTAGAGAGATAAGCAAAAGGTTTTGACAGTGAAAGCATCTTTGCAATGTTTTGAACGTTTTCAGTATTCATCAAAAATTAAGTTCTTCCAAATTACCTTTTCATCAATTCAAAAAGGGTAGCCATAGACAGACATATTTTTACCTTTCGAGATCAATAGATTTTCCGATACAGCCCATACAAAAAAACAACAGCACTCCTTTTGTTGATGAGAAAAAAAAAGAGGAAAGGGTATGATCGCTGATACGTCAAAGAGGTATTCTAAAATATTGTTACTTCTCTTCAAGTGATAATGAGTAATTGCAGTGCTGCTAATGTTCTTATAACTGCAGAATTAAACTATGCTATTACTAATTGTTGTAGGTGATATTTGATTTTGTGGCACTGCTTGTGAATATCAAGATTGCGCAGTGCCAACCAGGATATGTTGACATCACATCTAATCAGTAACGTCCGGACATGTGCCACCAAAATTTGCATATTTTGCAAAAAGCAAAAATGACAATTGCATAATGACCTATAGAAAAGCAAATTTGGTCACTATACATTCAGGCATATATTGATAGAAAAGGAGAGTTATTTGCACTGTTTGCACAGGCCAGTTATTAGATTACAACTACTAATTTACTAGGTCAGTGGTGGTCAACCTCAAAATTTTAGAGGGTCTCAAATGCAGCCCCTGACAGTTCAATAGGACCTCACAATAGCAGCTTATTTCATATGGGGAGATGCATTGGCGTTGATTTACTAAAACCAGAGAATGCAAAATCTGGTGCAGATAAAAGCCATTAAGCTTTTAACTTCAGCTTGTTTAACCACTTCAATACAGGGCATTCCCCACTTCCTGCTCAAGCCAATTTTCAGCTTTCAGCGCTGTCGCTGTTTAACTGACAATTGCGCAGTCATGCTACGCTGTACCCAAACAAAATTTTTATAATTTTCTTCACACAAATAGAGCTTTCTTTTGGTGGTATTTGGTCACCTCTGCGGCTTTTATTTTTTGCTAAACAAATAAAAACATACCAAAAATTTTGAAAAAAAATAAAGTTTTTATTTATTTCTGTTATAAAATTTTGTAAATAAGTACGTTTTCTCCCTCACTGATGAGGCTGCACTGCTGGGCACTGATAAGGTGGCACTGATGAGCACGGATGAGGTGGCACTGATGAGGTGGCACTAATGGGCACTGATGATGGGCATTCATATGCGACACTGATGGGCACTGATAGGCGGCACTGATGGGCACTGATAGGTGGCACTGATATGCAGCACTGATGGGCACTCATAGGCGGCATAGATGGGCACTCATAGGTGGCACAGATGGGAACTCATAGGCGGCACAGATGGGCACTAAAAGGCGGCACAGATGGGTACTTATGGGTGGCACTGATGGGCACTGATAGGCGGCACTGATGGGCACTGATAGGTGGGCACTTATGGGCATGGATGGGCACTGATAGGTGGCACTAATGGACACTGATGAGTGACACTGATTGACTGATGGGCACTGATAGGCGGCACTGATGGGCACTGATATGCAGCACTGATGGGCACTCATAGGCGGCACAGATGGGCACTCATAGGTGGCACAGATGGGAACTCATAGGCGGCACAGATGGGCACTAAAAGGCGGCACAGATGGGTACTTATGGGGGGCACTGATGGGCACTGATAAGCGGCACTGATGGGCACTGATAGGTGGGCACTTATGGGCATGGATGGGCACTGATAGGTGGCACTAATGGACACTGATGAGTGACACTGATTGACAGTGATAGATGGCACTGATTGGCATCACTGATTAGGAGGCACTGGCAGGTATTGCTTGTGTGCACCGATTGGGATCATGTGTGGGCACACATTGGCATCATTTGTTGGCACACATTGCCACTCATGGCCACCAAGGGTGCCATACTTGGTGGTCATCAGTGGTGGCCATCCCTGGTGGTCCTGGTGGCATCCCTGGTGGTCCTGGGTGGGTATCCGAGAGGGGGCTGTGCTGATAAACAATCAGCACAGACCCCCCTATGTCAGAGGAGCAGACACGAATGAGGAAAAGCCAATAAACGGCTCTTCCTGTTTACATCGTGATCAGCTATGATTGACACGGCTGATCACATGGTAAAGAGTCTCCATCAGAGACTGTTTACCTAGATTGGAGTTGTGGTGTGTCAGACTGACACGCCGCAACAACGATCGCTGGGGGCGAGCAGCGGCTTGTTATCCTGACTACGTCATATGACATCCGGTCAGGATATTGCAACCACTTTACCAACGTCATTTTGCTATATGGCGGACAGCAAATGGTTAGTTAAGCCTTGAAAAAAACCTGAAAGCTCTTTGCTTTCTATGCAGTGCTACACCAGAAAAAAGATTTAGGGTCCAGTGGCGGCTGTTGCTCAATATTTTGGGGGGTGATGACAAACAAACCTGCCCCCCCCTGGAGACGGGAGGCAGCGATCAGTGCCCCACACTCAGGTTCAGGCTCTAGGCAAGAGGCTGATGCTGCTCCTTGCAGGTTGCAGGCTCTCTTTCAAGTTTTATTGCTGTCTGCCTCCTCTTTCATGAGATTCCCCTCTCTATTTATAGTCATTACCCTCAATATTTAGAAATAATTGTGGGGAAATCCAAAACTTTAGAGTTGTCCTCAAAACTAGAGGTAAAGGTAAATCTTCCAGTGGGGACCAGTTCCAGGGACAACTAAGTGGGGAATTACCCCTCAATTTGGTAGATTTCCTTTAACTTTCTGTTGTATCTCTTTGACTGGAGCAGAAATTTTCCCAATGGCACACAAACAGCAATAAATACACTGACAGGGGTTTTTACCTTTCCCTAGTGATTTTTCTCCTATATGGAATGTACTTTGCACTATTTGTTCAACTAATTGTAGACTTTGGACAAACTTCACACATCCAAAGTACAGGCTGTATGCATTAGGTCCGGCCCTTCTACCCCTAAACTGCCCCCATCTAGCACTTGTCCGCAATTCCTGACTGTCAAAATGACAGTTGGGAGTTGCTGTGTAAATAGAGCAGCTGTAATAGCTGCTGCTGACGAAAACTCACACTTGTCATTGGCAACATATGATTGGAAATCTAACTTATAGAAAATAGAAACATAGAAAAGTTAGGAGGAAAGGAAAGCAGAGCAGGAAAAAGACAGAGTAGTCCATCGGGTCTGCCCATTTTTTTTTCTTCGTTAGGTTTTTTTTATGAGTATAGATCTAAGTTTGTCCCAAGCATGTTTGAAGCCATTTACTGTTGACTGTCTCACTATCTCTGCTGGAAATTTATTCCAAGCATCAATTACCTTTTCAGTATACAATACTTTATAAAATTAGTTTTGAACTTACCTCCAGTTTGAGGTCATGTCCGCATGTTCTTGATTTTGGTTTCATATTGAAAAAAACTACCCTCCTGAACCCTATTCTCCCACTTATTGTATTTAAAGGTTTCAATCATGTCTCCCCTTTCCCTTCTTTCCACCAGGCTGTACATATTAAGTTTGTGACATCCCTCTCGATATCTTTTATTCCTCAGACCTTTCACCATTTTTGTTACCCATCTCTGGACTGGTTCTATCTTATCAATATCTTTCTGTAAGTGAAGTCTCCAGAACTGGACACAGTATTCTAAATGAGTTCTCACTAAAGATCTATATAGGGGAATCAGAACCTCCTTCCTCCTGCTGGTGATCCCTCTAGTGATACATTCTAGAATTCTATTTGCTTTTCTCTCTACCTGGTCACACTGTTTGCTCATTTTGCAATAATTTGAAATATGTGCCCTCAAATCTTTTTCTTCTGTAGTGCTGGCTAGCACTGTACTCCCAATGTTGTACTCTATCAAGGGATTCTTTTTCCCTAGGTGAATTTTTTTACATTTAGAAACATTGAACTGCAGTTTCCACTGCTTTGACCAATCTTCCAACAATGTCAAATCATGTTCCATATTAAAAACACCTCCAGGGATATCAACCCTGTTGCACGCCTTTGTATCATCAGCAAAAATAAAATACCTCGCCCAACAAACTTTAGTTATTACATTTACATAGAGTCTAAATAGAACATGACCTAGTACAGAACCTTGTGGTACACCACTAGTGACTGCTCTCTGTTCAGTGTGAACCCCATTTACAACCACACTCTGGTACCTATCCTTTAGCCAATTCCATATCCACTGAAACACCTATTGGTTAACTGTATCAAATGCCTTGCTGAAATCAAGATATGCTATGTCCACTGCACCACCCTGGTCCAAAACATTGGTAGTATAGTAAGATAAATAAATATATATATCTATATATATATATATATATATATATATATCTATATATATATATATATATATATATATATATATATATATATATATATATATATATCTATATATATATATATATATATATATATATAGATATATATATATATATATATATATATATATATATATATCTATATATATATATATATATATATATATATATATATTGGCATTAAAAACAAGCCATTCACATTCAAATCAAAAGATAATCCTTTATTGGTCCTAGATTGTATGAATATAGATAAATAAAACCTAAAATCTATAAAAAGTTAACCACTTCCGGACCGCCGCACGCCGATGTACGCTGGACGCTAGCTGCCATAACCCCGGCATCTCCGTTTTTGTGCGGCGGTCCGCTTTCTGATAAAAGTTGTCCCTGCGGCGGATTCCCCGCGAGATCACTTTTATCGGTGGCGGGAGAGGCCCCCCTCCCGCCGCGATCTGGTGCCTCCGCCGCTTACCGGACTGGTCGGTAGCGGCAAAGGCGATCGCGTCTGTCTCCCTCCTGTGCCTGGAGACGAGTGAGGCTAAGATGGCGTCCACTCGTCTCCATGACACTGCTGGGTGGAAGCGACGTCAAAACGCCTCTTAAAGGCATATTTTTTTTAATGTCATTTTTCTAAATTACTTCTTTTTTTTATTGCATTTTAGTGTAAATATGAGATCTGAGGTCTTTTTTTTTTTTGTATAATCTTTATTTTCATTTTCAATTTTAAGACAGATTGACATTACAATAAGGTAACATTTAAGGAGGGGGGAAAAGGGGGGGGGGTACAGGGAAAGGGAGAGGGAAGGAGGTATGTGGAGGGGGAGTCATAGGAGAGGGAGTACATTTAACATTAAACATGGTCCGAGTCCTAACCCTTACATTCAGCTATATAAGCAGACCTCCCATACATACTGTAAGGGGGTAAGGTGTACATAAGCTGTGAATCTAGAGTTCTTGTGTACATGACTCTCTTTTTACAAACAGTAAAAACATTAAGGGTGAACTCGGAGTATCTGGGTCAGACCAAAACATAGTAACCCCCTAGGTAACACAGAAAAAAAAAGGAGAAAATGGATACTGGGTATCCTGAGGCTATAACTAAACAATATACGTATAACAAATAAGAAAGAGGGAAGAAAAAGGAGTAGAGGGGAAGGAGAGCTAAAGGAACAGGAAGAACGTGTACATGAGTCTCACCGAATTTGCTGGTGTCTACACTTAAGTAGATCCTGTAGTTGTGGATGGAAGGTTCGCCTGGACAAGTCTCCCAAAGGACGGATCTGCTAAAGCAAGGAGTGCAACATCTAGGCTAGATGAGGCCATTGTTGTGTCATGTACGTGGGCTCTCCAGGCTGCCCATGTAAATTCAAAGCGTTCATGAGTGTCTCTACAGGTGGCTAGCCAACTCTCTGCTTCCATGAGCTCTTCCAATGTATTGGTATTAGGCGTTTTGCTGCATTGAGGAGGTGGGGGAGAGCACTTAGTTTATAACGAGATAGGGGCATGGAGGGGATGTGTAGCAGAAAATGTTTCGGTAGGGCCGGTATTTCCATTCCCATGCTGTCAGCAATATGTTTGCTTACCATGGCCCAAAAAGGTGTTAGCACAGGGCACTCCCACCAAATGTAGAGGAAAGGGTCTTTCATACCACACCCCCACCAGCACCTATCAGAAGTGGTTGGGAAAATTCTAGCCAGGGTTGTGGGCACTCTGTACCATCTTGATAAAATTTTGTAGTTGTTTTCTTGGGTCTTAGAGTCTATTGAGCTCGAGTGAGTCAGGTGGTATAGGTGATGGAGCTGATCATCTGTGAATTCATGTTGAAGGTCTTTTTCCCATTCTTTAATATAGAGGGGTTTGGGGCTAGGTGTAGCTGTCTCTAAGATTCCATAGCGTCAGCGTGGTTCTAATTTGTGCCTGTTTGTGGCATTTGGCTACAAAGGTCCCTAGCTGGTGGTGCTGCCAAAAATCAAAGGGGTAGCTACCGTATCTCTCCCGCAGGGTGGAGAGCGGCGTCAACGAACCCCCCTCCACAAATCTTGCCAGGCTAACAATTCCATCGCTCGTCCACGTTCCGAGCGAGGCTATCTGTTCCCCCGGAGGAAACCACGGGTATCCGCTCACTGGTGACAGTGGGGGCGTATGTGGTGCCAGAGCTAAACGTGCGTTCATTCTATCCCATGTTTTCAGGGCATGAACCGTCAGTGGGGAGACCCACTCAGAGAGCCCCCTGTCTCCTTTAGGGACCCAGGGTGCATAGGATAGGTCTCTGCCCGCCATAGTTTTCTCCAGGGGAACCCACAGCTTAAAAGTTGTATGAAACTTCCAGTTCAATATGCGCTGCAGGGCAATAGCCTGATAATATTGGGCTATGTTAGGTATGCCTAGTCCCCCCTTCACCTTAGTTCTTTGTAGTAGTGTCATAGCGAGACACGGCTTCTTGCCACCCCACACAAACCTAATAAAAAGGCTACGCAGTTCCATGAAAAACGTTTTGGTATTTGTATCAGTATCATTTGTAGGAGGAAAAGGACACGGGGCAGTATGGTCATTTTTAAGATATTTGTCCGTCCGACCCAAGTGAAAATTGCCTTGTCCCAGGATAATAAGTCATGAGAAATCTTCTTGAGTAATGGTGTATAGTTGTGTGTATACAGGGAATCCGGTCTGTCCGTGAGCTGAACGCCTAGATACCTCATGGAAGGGGTAGCCCATGTGAAAGGAAAAGATCCCCTCAGAGATGCCACCATGGTTGGTGGAATAGTGATTGGTAATATTTCTGACTTGGTGTAATTTATCCGAAAATTGGATACCTCTCCATAAGCAGTCAGTTCACCCATCAGATTCGGCAACGAGACCTGGGGGTCCACTACGTGGAACAGAATGTCATCTGCATATGCAGAGAGTTTGTGCTCCAGGGAGCCCGCCTGCACCCCCCTGATGCTCTGATTTGCCCTAACCCTCTGCAATAATGGCTCGAGGACCAGTACGAACAAGAGGGGCGAGAGCAGCCATGCCTGTCTCGTGCCATTTCGGATGGGGAACGTTGAGGAGAGGCCACCATTTACTTGGCGTAACTTGGCGTAACATTATATTTCACAATATAAAAAAAATTGGGCTAACTTTACTGTTGTCTTATTTTTTTATACAAAAAAGTGAATTTTTTCCAAAAAAAAGTGCGCTTAGAAGACTGCTGCGCAAATACAGTGCCAAAAAAAGTATTGCAATGACCACCATTTTATTCTCTAGGGTGTTAGAAAAAAAAACATATATAATGTTTGGGGGTTCTAAGTAATTTTCTAGCAAAAAACCGAGGCTGGTCCTTAAGTGGTTATACAAGGTGGCAACATACCTAATTGGGTATATCTGGCAATTTGTTACTTTTAATAATCATAAAAACAAACATCATTTATTTAGGAATTTCATAAAATGTGATAATATCTATGTTCAAGAAACTACCTTTACCCATTTTATCTCAAATACTCATAGCCTATTCTATGATATTGAACAAAGGGAATCAGATAGATATAAGATATTGCTCTACAGGTAACATTCTCTGAAAAACAATGGGAAAGAGCTTGCATTTTAGTAGAAACGTCTTATAAACTTCTAACCCAATGGCATGCTACTCCTACAAAAATATAAAAAATTGTATTCACTGGCATCTGATTTATGCTGGAGATGTCATCAAGAACATGGCTTCTTATACCATATTTTGTGGACTTGTCCAATAATTGTACCATTTTGGAACCATGTAAAAATATTGATTCCTGCAATCTCTAAAATGAATATAAATCTTACACCAGAATGCTTTTTATTACATTATTCTGATTTGTGACTACAGCACTATAAAAATTTCTTGACTATCCACCATCTCAATTCGGCTAAAACATTAATACCTTTACATTGGAAATTTCGGTCAATCCCCTCGGTGAAAGATTGGTTATATAAACTGATTCAATATGTGCCATGGTAAACTCTTTAGGGTGTACACACGGTCGGACTTTGTTCGGACATTCCGACAACAAAATCCTAGGATTTTTTCCGACGGATGTTGGCTCAAACTTGTTTTGCCTACACACGGTCGCACAAAGTTGTCGGAATTTCCGATCGCCAACCACGCGGTCACGTACACCACGTATGACGAGACTAGAAAAGGCCGGTTCAGAACCAAGCGCGGCACCCTTTGGGCTCCTTTTGCTAATCTCGTGTTAGTAAAAGTTTGGTGAGAGACGATTCGCGCTTTTTCAGACTCGTGGCTTTCAGATTGTTTTCTGCCGTTCAGTTTGCGCTTGTGGGTTTGTATCTGCTCATCAGTGCGTGCAGTCAGTTCGTATCAGAGTTTTCTGTGTGATCTTGCCTGCTCGTTGCTGTTTTTCAGGTCGCTCTTCACAGGCCTTGCTGTTCTTCAGTGCGTTCTGTTACTTCGTTCTGAGCAGCCGACCGTTTTCTAGCCATGTTTCGTATGCGTACTCCTCGTAGAGTTCGTGCTGTGCGGGGGCTTGGTGTTGGGGTCCTGACCTTGACACAAGTCCAGTCCATGAACAGGGTGGGGAGGAGTTCATGGACCAAGAATTGGTTGCTTCAGCGTGACCAGTTCTCTCATATGCCTTTGCTCCGTGAGATCCGTGAGAATAATCCTGATGATTTCAGGAACTTTCTCAGGATGACGGACCCCGTGTTTCACCGTTTGTTGGCTTCGCTGACCCCCTATATTAGCAGGCAGGATACCTGCATGAGGCAAGCCATCACTCCGGAGCAGAGGCTGGTCGCTACCCTGCGGTATTTGGCCACAGGGAGAAGCCTGCAGGACTTGAAGTTCTCGACAGGCATCTCTCCCCAGGCTTTGGTGATCATTATCCCAGAGACTTGTTCTGCCATCATCCAGGTCCTTCAGAAGGAATATATGAAGGTAAGATTTTTATCCTTTAATATCACATTTTATTGTATTGAATGTTTGCTAATATATTGTATTTCTTTCCTCATTCCCTAATTACCATGATTGTAATATGCTGTGAATGTCCCCTTTCTCCTCATGCATGCTGGATTTTTATGTAATTATTATTTTAGGTCCTTCATACATATTTGCCCTTCAATAACCTCCCCAGCATGGTGTCTCCTGCCCTATATTCACCTCATGTAGTCACTTAACAATGTATTTTATCAGCTCCATTGTAGTGCTTTACCCCAAACACCCCCTAAAATGTTTGTAAATGTTATTTTTGATTTAAATTCATGCAGGGTGCCAGAGGCTTTTTTTTGTGGTGTCCCCAAATAATTTTTAGTAACCCTCCCTCCCCCCAACTGCTAAGTCAGCTGATCCCAATTCTCTATCCTCAATCATCTATCTGCTGACTTTGCCAAACCCATACACACTATACCCATCTCTTTCCTGGTCAGATTTATGGATGAATTCCCCAAAGCATGTAGTGCAAGGGCCTGCCTGTATACTTTCCAATGGTACTGTTTAAAGTTTTTGTATCCTATTATTATCTTGATAGGTAATAGCAGAATGTCCTCAAATGTGTACAGTGTGTATTTATATTTTTGTATTATGACACTTCTTACCTGTCCAGTGGGCTGCCAATAGTGTAACTAAGGAGGGGCTGTTCCAAGTAATACCCTGTATTTAGGCATTCATCTCTCAATGAAGTGAAGAGGGTTACCTGTCCAAGAGTTTCCCCCCCCCTATAATGTTAGAAATGGCCCATGAGAGGGGGGGGGGGGAATATGATAGGTGTACCTTATACTTTGGCGTTGTTAAATTCCCTTTAATAAATGCTATCTTGAAATTGCCCCATAATGTTTGTGTATAATCTGCTTGCCATGTTTCTGTGAAAAAATAGTAATGTTTGTTGTTTTTTCCTCAACAGTTTCCTTCCACGTCACAGGAATGGCAGACTGTGGCCTCCCACTTTGCCCAGCGGTGGGACTTTCCTAACTGCGGAGGGGCAATTGATGGGAAACACGTCCACATCGTCCCACCACCCAACTCGGGGTCGTACTATTATAATTACAAGGGGTTTAATAGTATAGTGATGTTGGCGGTGGTGTCGGCTAATTACGACTTCTTGTATGTGGACGTGGGGAAGAATGGCCGGATGTCCGATGGTGGAGTCATCGCCCAGACGGAGTTCTACAGGCGTCTCCAGAATGGCAGCTTGGACTTGCCAGCTCCAGAGGACAATGTGGAAGGTCTCCCATTTGTGTTCGTTGCTGATGAAGCGTTTGCGCTGGGGGACCACCTGATGTGGCCATTCCCGATGAGGACCCTCACCCGGGAACAGAGGGTTTTTAATTACCGGCTGGCCAGAGCCTGAAGAGTGGTGGAGAACACATTTGGAATCCTGGCCAGCCGGTTCCGACTATTTCTGACACCCATCCATATGGCGGAGTATAAACTGAACCATATAATACTTGCGTGCTGTGTTCTCCTTAATTTTTTAAGAAAACATTCGGCCAACTATGCTGGCTCAGTTGGGCCTGAGGCCGGAATCCTACATCCAACAACACTGACGGCGCTTGAAAGCGGACGTCCTGGCTTGCCCTCCCTGAGTGCCCGTGATGTCCGGTTACGATACCTGGAGTTCTTTGCGGGTAGGGGGGCTATCAATATGCCAGACAATATGTGAAGCCTTTTTCTAATAAAAAAAAACAAAAGAAATTCTTTGTGGACATTTACTGCTTGTGTTTGTTTGAGCTGACCCTGACAGAAATGTGTGGAGTCCAGAAAATGGCGTGATTGTGTAACCTTATACAAAGCACTGTTGGCTGTTATTTACTAAATGCAAAGACACTTTTCACTACAAGTGCACTTGCAACTGCACTTAAACTGCACTTGTAGTGCAAAGTGGATTTGCCCTTAGGAAATAACCCCCATTTTCTCATAAAACAACAATTACATCACCCCAAAAATGTTGTAGCGTTGAAACAATAATCCACACATTCTTGATCAACAATCTTTTTAATACCAGCACAATCACATGTGCATTTACCAAAGGTTTTTCTGACAAACCAACATGTTTGTTGTATACCAATTTTTGTGGTGGCATTATCCAAAATCAAAATGTGCATTTTATAGAAAACAGGCCTGTGTGAAAACAACAAGAAAGACACAAATCTTGATCTTACAAAGTTCACATTTGGTAGAACTGGAAGGCAATATCAGACATCAGTATTTAGGAACTGGGTTTGATATTGCATTCAGATGGGGGGAAATCACCCCAGGAAAAGCCTCATTTGGAAGATGCACACAAATTTCACAATGTCATCATGTGCTATCTGCCATCACGGGGGATCAAGGGATGTGTTTTGGGGGAGAAACCCCTTCCTCACCGCTACTTTATTATTGAGGAAGGGCTTGCACCCCCAAAACGCGTTAATTGATCTCCCGTGATGGCAGATAGCACATGTTGACACACTGTGTGCATCCTCCAAATTTGGCTTTGGGAAAAATCACAAAAACATTTCGCACATTGTAGCACACAAAAGAAGAAAGTGATTTGCAGGGGCTTTAAACTCGCCCCAAAACATCAATGATGTTTTTATATTTTGGAATAACATCATTGATGTTTTGCTTGATGATTTCCAATTGTAAATTACACCCCATGATCTCCCCGATCAGGATCTGGGCACTTTCGGATGTGAAAGGATCTGGATCCACAACCTCACGATCACCTAAAAAGAGAGGAACCCCAAAATAAATTTTGTTTCCAAAAAATGCCGCAATCCATCTCTTATCTGAGCCTGTGGTCGCAGACACTCACCTGTTGTGGTGACTAGTTCCACCACGTCTTCTTCCTCCTGCTCAGCTTGTGTTGGGGGGATTTCACCTTCTTCCAGAGGTGGGGGGTCTGTGGCCTCCTCGGATGAGGGGTGTCCTCCGAGTCTTTTCTCCCCTCAGGATATACCCCCTGATGAAGACACGTGACTCCCTGTGTCGAACACGCGTAGGGGAGGGGCCAGGACAGAGTGAGCAGCGAACAGCTGAGCCGGGAGAAGCGCATACCCCGCGGCAGACCATTCGATATATCTTTTACGGCTTTCAATTGTTTGGTGCACATTAGCACCAAGGGAATGTGAGTACCCCTTTGTGGGAAGTTGTCTTTTGAATAAATATCTTTTAAATTGGATTACACTATATAGTCTCTCTTCATTTTCATGAATGATGTCTATGGAGCCATACTGACCCAGAGTGGAGATCGATCTAGCTTACCATACATAGCCCAGGGGGTGGCTACACAGCGTGTTTTGACACAAGTTAAACACTGTGTCACACGCTCTAAGGTGAGTGCAATCACTGTGGGGGGGGGGGTACTGAGGCACATCACGGTTATCTATTGACACTGGAATTCAGCACATTGGAGGATTTGGACGTTTATTGATTTTTATGGATACGGAAGCACTTTTAATTTTGGACACTATTATGAGGATTTCACCAATTAAGAATTATTGATTGCATTTCTAAAGACGCATTGTGCGTTTATGTTTAATTTTCTAATAGATATCTGCATGTTTCACTTTATATGAGCTTTGCATGTTTTAGGTTTGTCACTGCATTTGGTATTCATTATATGCACAAATATATATTTTGGCACTATTAAAGGTACATGTGTGCACATTACACTTTAACTGTTCGCATGTATATATATATATATACTGTATGCACATTGCACGTGAGTAGTGATGTAAATAATTTTAATTTCACAAGTGATTTTGGACATTACCCCTTATGATATATAATCAAGCGCAGCGCAAATCTTTTTATGTATATTCTCTGCACGGTTATGAGTACGTGAACTGCGTCTGCTGCTAGATATTCATCTCTGACACATTTTTCTATATAAAACAACTCTTTACTGCTTGTATATTGAGCATAGGATTATTGTGGCTCGCAAGACTTCTATCTTTTGTAACATATCAATGGTGTTGTGGGAACTTGTCACAAAAAACACGCAGAAACATTTTCGGGAGTACAAATCAAAATCACCAAAAAAAAAAAAAATAGAAACACAAAAAAAATTCTACATTAAAGCCAAAAAAAAAAAAAAAATACAAAAATATGTTGTCAGATGTGAGAAATCAAAATATATTGAGGGAATCCAGATAAATAGTAACGAAATAGGTTTGTGAGAAGTCTGTGTGAATATGAGCAGCAAAACTACTATATTCTTGTCACATTATAAAGAAGAAGAGAATGCGCTGTATTAAACCATTTTTAACATTGCAGCGTGACGAAAGTGCTGTATCCATTGCGAACGCTAAGTTTACCAGAACGAGCTGTCCCGTCTCGGAATTTCTTCTGAGCATGCGTGGCACTTTGTGCGTCGGAACAGGCCACACACAGTCGGAATTGACGCGATCAGATTTTGTTGTCGGAAAATTTTATCTCCTGCTGTCCAACTTTGTGTGTCGGAAAATCCGATGAAATTTCCGACAACACGCTCCGATCGGACATTTTCCATCGGTAAATCCGACCGTGTGTACGGGGCATTATGCTAAACTGGCACCCATTCAAGGACTCACCTGGTTCTAAAACACGTATTCAAATCTAACAGCCATATCTATATATCTTTTTTTGGGGTGATTTATACAGCGTTCTCCTATCTTTATTTAATTTCTCTACTCCTATTTTTCTCTTTTACTTTTCTTATATAGTTCATACTCCTTTAGATCTGACACTTTGGCTCACACAAACAATAGCTAAATTAGCTATTTATTATAGCAATAATAAATGATAAACTCTCTAGTTTTCGGGGGAGTTTATTTCATTTTTGTCTTTCAGGTTAACAAGGGTGCAGTGTACAGTATACATACAGTAGATAGTCATAAGTGTACATACAAAATATCAGAAAGGCATCAATACAACTTTTCAAGCAAGCATGAAAAACCATATCACCATAATGTGTCATGGCCATTGGTGGCAGAACAGAACTTGACATGTTGGTTATACCACCCAAGAAGAACGCTCAGGTATTTAACTGACGGGAAAGGGGGAGTCTGGGGGAAGATAGCATTGGATCGCGAGGGTAGAAAAGTGATGGGGAAACTGTATATTTTATATTTTCTTATTATTGTTGGATCATATCGTGGCTCACTAAAGAATTCTTTTTTTTTTTTTTTTTTTTTTTTTCATTTAAAGCTTTATTAAAGAGCAGTGCAGTACATTGATGAACATAAGATACATAGGTATATTGAAAGAATCCCTTGTAAGTCCGGGATAGTTATTATGCATGTGAAACGCTAGTAAACATAGGTTCAAATCCAATTACATTAGCCGTTGTTACAGTAGGTAAAACTATTGTTGATGTCCCCTGAGTGGGTTGACAATCCCAACACCCCTAACGGGAACACACTGTGTTAGGATTCCACCCACCACAGGGAAAGCATTGAGGCTAAACCAAAAACCCTACTGTCCCCACTCCCGGGGACCTGCCACCGCCCCAGAGGTGGGGATAAAAGACCCCTAATGAGGCCAAAGGGCCACTAAAGAATTCTAAGCCTCCTAATCTTGGTGAATATAAGGTCATATGTATTGTTTTACCTTACTGATGTAAAGCTTGAGGAATGCACGGCCAAAGTTAAAATGGCTATAAATAATAAAAAAAGAGCTTTTAAAAAATATAAATATGAAGGAACATCATCACCGTTTAAGTGTTACAAAGAATATAGCAGAATATGTAAAAAGGAAATCAAGGACGCAAAAATTCAAAATGAACGACAGATTGCAAAAGATAGTAGGACAAACCCCCAAAAATTTTTCAAATATATTAATAGTAAAAAGGTCAGGTCTGAGCATGTAGGCCCTTTACAAAATAATCTAGAATTGGTGACTGGGGACAAAGAGAAGGCAAATTTATTAAAATACTTTCTTCAGCTCTGTGAATACAAATGAGCATGGGGGAGCTCATGTCCATAATGGGGGTGGCAGTGACACAGCCCCCAATGATCCACAATGGCTCAAAATTGATATGGTCAAGAAATATTTAGACAGAATAAAGGTAAATAAAGCACCTGAACCTGATGGCATCCACCCATGGATCCTAAAAGAATTTAGCTCTGTCATTTCAAAGCCATTGTTTCTAATATTTAGGGACTTGTTAATGACTGGAATGGTACCACTGGATTGGCACAGGGCCAATGTGGTGCCCATATTTAAAAAGGGATCAAAGTCTTTGCCAAGTAACTATAGACCTGTTAGTTGAACTTCTATAGTCGGCAAGATACTGGAGAGTTTAATAAAAGACCACATAGACGAGTTCTTGCTGGAAAAAAATATTATAGGCAACAGACAGCATGGATTCATGAAAGACAGAAGTTGTCAAGCAAACCTGATTTCTTTTTATGAGGAGGCAAGTTATACCTTGGACAGTGGCTGTGGACGTGGTATACTTGGATTTTGCAAAAGCGTTTAACACAGTTCCCCACACACAACTCATGTGTTAGGTAAAGTCTACAGGCTTGGAAAGATCAATTTGTAAATGGATAGAAAACTGACATTCAGAGAAAACAGGATTCAGAGAGTAGTGGCTAATGACTCTTACTCTGAAAGGTCTAAGGTTATCAGTGGTGTACCCCAAGGTTCAGTGTTGGGACCCTTACTTTTTAGTATCTTTATAAATTATATAGGGTCTGGGATTAAAAGTACCATTTCTGTCTTTGCAGATGACACTAAGCTATGCAGTGGAATAACGTCCTTTCAGGATGTCTCCAATTTACAAGCTAACCTCAATGCACTGTCTAATTAGGCAACTAAGTGGCAAATGATGCTGTTGATGAAATGTTGATAAATGTAAAGTTATGCACTTGGGGGCCAAGTATATGCGTACATACTAGGGGGAGTACAACTGGGGGAATCCATAATGGAGAAGGATCTGGGGGTTTTGGTAGCTCACCAGCTAAATAATAGCATGCAATCCCAAGCTGCGGTTTCCAAAGCGAGCAAAGTCCTTTCTTGTACTAAGAGAAGTATGGAGAGAGATATAATTTTTGCCCCTGTGCAAATCATTAGTAAGACCTCATCTGGAATATGCAGTTCAGTTTTTTGCAACGGTTCTCAAAAAGGATATCGGGGAACTTAGAAAGTGCAGAGAAGGGCAACCAAACTGATAAGAGGCATGGAGGAACTTAGCTATGAGGAAAAATTAGAGGAACTGAATTTATTCCCTCTTGAGAAGAGGAGATTAAGGGGGGATATGATCAACATGTACAAATACATACAGTAAGTACTCCATATAGTGAACTTGGTATTGAGTTATTCACTTTAAAGCGGAGTTCCACACAAAAATGGAACTTCCGCTTTTCGGAACCCTCCCCCCCTCCGGTGTCACATTTGGCACTTTTCAGGGGGGAGGGGGGTGCAGATACCTGTCTAAGACAGGTATTTGCACCCACTTCCGGCATAGACTCCCACTTCCCGTCCCCACCGCGCTGAACACACAGCTCCCAGGAGAGAGCGGGGACCACTTGGGACGCGCAGCGCGACTCGCACATGCGCAGTAGGGAACCGGGAAGTGAAGCCGCAACGCTTCACTTCCTGATTCCCTCACCTAGGATGGCGGCGGCAGCTGCCGAGAACCGAGCGGGTTCTCGGTGTCCCCTGTCCGATGTCGGACCCTGGGACAGGTAAGTGGCCATGTATTAAAAGTCAGCAGCTGCAGTATTTGTAGCTGCTGGCTTTTAATATTATTTTTTTTGGCGGTGTGGGTGAACCCCCGCTTTAAGGTCATCACAGAGGACAAGGGGGCACTCTTTACGTCTTTATCTCCAAAAACGGTAAGGTTTCTTCACAGTAAGAGCTGTGAAAATGTGGAATAGATTCCCTCCAGAGGTGGTTCTGGCAAGCTCAGTAGATTGCTTTAAAAAAGGCCTGGATTATTTCCTAAATGTACATAATATAACTGGATACTGACATTTATAGGTAAAGTTGATCCAGGGAATATCCGATTGCCTCATCAGGGATCAGGAAGGAATTTTTTCCCCTGCTATAGTAAATTGGATCATGCTTTTCTGTGGTTTTTCGCCTTCCGCTGGATCAACTGTGGGTATAGGATTGTGTATATGGGATTGTAGTTGTTTTTTTTTTTGTTGAACTAGATGGTCTTTTTTTCAACCTGACTAACTATGTAAGTAAGGCCATTCGTATAGGAAGTGTGTTTTTATTATTATTACACTAGACAGAAAAAAAGTGGTAATAAACCCAAAACTAAAATGTAATATATTGCAGTTTACCAATCACTAGATATGTGGTGGCTGCATTTAGTTTTTTTTTATTTTTTTATGGGGGGGCTTTTTCCCTTTATTTTCACCTGGTGATCTGGCCAGTAACACACCTCCTGTATTAGAGTGCACCATTCTGGACCTTCATGTAAAAGGAGAAATATGTGTTTTACCTTTTGTTATACACTAGCTACATGTTTGTAGCCTAAATATTGATACTTGCACTGAAAGTGGTAATTTTGGCCAGTGGTGTAAATGTCAGTAAAAAATTGGTGCTGTCAGTAAATTTCTGGCATCATAACAGTAAATTTCACTTTGGAAGGTTGGCAACACTTCTCTCATCTCTGTCACTGATACATTTGCTGGAGAGCTTGTTCTTTTTAAAAACAGCTGTCACATCTAAGAATTGGTAGGCTGCGATATAATAAACGTTTGCTTTTGGGTTTAATATCGCTAATATATTAATTTGTGTTATCATACAATGGTAAAATCATTTTTTTATCTAATATAAACGTTTTCTGTATTTTTCATTTGAATATATATTGAAGCCAAAAATCCAGCTGTCTGACACATTATTTATAAAAATGTTAGGCCTCTTTCATATAGGGCAGACTTCACCAGGACTCCACCTGCTCAGTGCGGGAATCTGTACACTGATCCCCGCTGAACAGGCAGATTGCTGGTTTGTGTCCGCTCTGCTTTTGCAGTGCAGACACACACACACCCTGCTTTGCTCTATGAGGGGTCAGATGTATACGGACCACCTGTCCATTTACACCTGACTGCCATCCGATCCCCTAGACCAGGGGTCTCAAACTGGTGGCCTTCAAGCTGCTGTGGAACTACAAGTCCCATCATACCTCTGCCTGAGGGGGTCATGCTTGTAACTGTCATCCTTGCAATGCCTCATGGGACCTGTAGTTTTGCAACAGCTGGAGGGCCGCCACTTTGAGACGCCTGCCCTAGACAGATGGGGAACTAATCCCCATCCATCTGTTATTAGCGGAATTGAACAGATTGGATTTTGGCGAGTGTAAACGGACACGTGTCTGTTTACACCCTCCTCTCTATAGAGGACAATGAAGGGTCTGATCGAGTCTGCCTGAAAAACTGATAGACGGACCTAATCGGTCCACTAGTGTGAAAGGGGCCTAGAATGAAAAATAGAGAGATACAAAGTAACACTGGTACTTTTGTATCTACTCTGTTTCCTTCATCTGCAGGTCAAAGGGATGCACTTTAATCTGCATATGATGTCAGTTAAGGAAACCTGACCAATAGAAATAAGCTCAAAGCTCAGTTTGAAAATAAGTTCGTACTGAACTTTGGCTGTTCGGGTATTTGTCTAAATGCCAGACTTTTAACTGTCCATACGATGGCCATATTTGGTCAATGGCATCACCCGGGAGACCCTGCCCCTTTTTCCCTATAGGGGAATTCACTTGGAGTGTGTGATATAAAGGGGTTAGACTTATTGGCAGTTTTAGCTTTCGGCAGGGGTCATTCATTATAATTGACATAGATCTGCATTGCTGGACGATGTGATTTACAATAGATTTACATTGTGGGACTTTATTTTTATTTTAGTTAACTTTAGTTAAAGCACTAGAAAACTTTGAAAGTGTGTTTATTTCATTTGTTCGTTTTATTTATTTCAGCAAGGTACCCCCCCCCATGCTGGGGGCCTGTGGTCTGGTATAGTTCAGGAAGGGGGGGGTGCTCAACCCCCCCTTTCCTCACCTGCTAGGTTGCATGCTCAGATAAGGGTCTGGTATACATTTTGGGGGGAGATCCCATGCTTATTTTCTTGTTTTTTTGTGTGGGGTCATAGACCTAGTAGGGGAGGGGACCCAATGCCATTTTTACCCTCCCCTTTGTTTAAATGCATATGTAGGCCAGGCTCCCTAACAACCAGCCTAAAAAGGAAGCTGTCACATTTAGCAGCAGTAGTAATACTAAACCTCTGCTGCAGCCAGAGGTTTGACCCAGTTGAACAGCCATTTGGTTCGGCTATTCACTAAACCACCGAACATGCAAAATTCAGTCTGAATTTCCCTAGTCTTCACAAAAGATTGGGACATGCTCTTGTGGTCTGGTGTGAGGTACTTGGACATCCATTCCTGACCCCCATCAAGGAGGTTTTTTTAAGGAGAAACAAAACCCATTTTTTTGAGTGGGGGTCCCTTATTGGCATCTATAGCAGACCCTCGTCTATGATAAGATTATAATGGGGCCAAAAATGCTATTTGCTGTTGAATTAAACATCATTTTTTCCTTGTAAATGTCACTTTTGCTGAAGGTTGTATACAGGTTGTGTAGATATGCCAATTCTCAGGAAGGTTCAGGGCATTTATCAGGGATGTTTTTTGAAAGGTTTTTTTCTTTTTGCAGTTTATATGTCTCCCTGCCAAACTGATTGTTTTTTATTTTTTTAATTTTTTGCTTTTATACATGTACCTCAGAGCAGTACCCAGTTCTCCCATGGCATAATCTCTTGTCTACTAGCCTAGAAAATGGCTAATATTTTTTTTTCTTTTTACATTCAACTCCCATTGACTTCAGTAGTGTTTGGATTTGGCACCCAAACTCTATTCGTGTTCTTTGAACATGCCTCTAACAAAACCCAGTTATGTTTGGCTCATCCCTACTGACACATAAAAGAAATAGAAAAGTGTTTTTTTTTTTTTAAGATAACATTTGTTCCTATTAAACCCCTTATTAAACCTTTGTTTACCCTAAATAACTCCTTGTTTACCTTTTCCCCTTAACTAGTATTTCCTCGCTATTTTATTTCAATTTGTCTAACCATTATTACCTAAATTTTTTCAGTTTTAATGGTTTTGTTCAATAATTTTGTGTGCAAAATGATTTAAAAAAAACATTATTTTATTTGGAAATAACTTTGCAATGCTTTGTACCAGAACAATAATTTTAGTGTAATTTTAAATGGAACAAATGAATAAAATGTAAACTCATCTGCAGTAAAACTTTTCTTTGAAACTAATGCTGATCAAATAGCGAATGTTCTTTTCTTAGTATTGTTATGTTTTTGTCTATGGATTGCATAAAAAATATAATTTTTCCAAGACAATATCACCAAAATAAATACTTGTTTGTTCTAAAAATATGTAATTTATATCTATTTGGTAATCCTAATCAATGACAAAGTTATTGCAAATATCTTTATTGTGATCTGGCACATGAGATGATGAACCTTTATCCCTCATAGTATAGCCAGGACGCCCATAGGACTTTATTGAGGTACATCAACAAAAAAAAATTACAAGTAAATAAAACAAAATCTAGATTTACTATGGTCAATCTCCTTAGCATAACCAATGCATAATTATAATTTTATATCTTATAACAGTACCCATTTTAAAGTTTCACAAAATTACAAATAAAACAAAGAGAAAGCATTATAAATCTCAATGCATTTGGGAATATTCATTCATAGTTACATAGTTAGTCAGGTGGAATAAAGACACAAGTCCATCTGGTTCAACCAATACCCATTCATTCATCTTCAAATGTAAGTTAAAAACTGTAGCACTTTTGGATGGTACTCACCAGGGGTGTCTGGTGACCCTGCTGTGTTTCAGCCAATCAGGAGGAGTGTCCTGGATGGCTTAGCCATTCGTGAACATCACTGGAGAGAGATGGGGCTCAGGTAAGTAATTAGGGGGTGCTGGGGTGGCTGCAACACACAAAAGGGTTTTTTATCTTAATGCAAAGAATGCATCAGGATAAAAAACCTTCTGCCTTTACAACTCCTTGAAGAAAAAAAAAAATAAATAAATAAAAAAAAAAAATATATATATATATATATATATATATATACACTGTATACAGTATATGATAAAACCCATCAATATCCTAAATGATAAACCAATAATCATATCCTAGGAATCAGTGACAGTGAGTGAAATGAGAATAAAAATCATAATAAGTGATATGACACTCATTGAATCAAAGTGGAAGCTACAATACACTCAATACACTACAATACACACTAGAAGGAATCAACCCCAAAAACCTTACATGCATTAAAATACACACCATGATCATACAAAATATGGGCTTTGTGGTCCAATATGGCGCTAAGCAGGCGTTCCAAATGAAAGGGATCATAACCAATGGACCTAACTTTTCATACCCAAGGGTTCCCCTGACCCTCTCAACACCATTTGAAAAACACCACCCCTGAGAACATGCAACCCCCGTTAATGTGTCTATTGCCACATGGATAAAATGGCGCTGGGGATGTCAATGTTGTGATAATAGCATCAAAGCACACAGAATGCACACTCGCCGGGAGCACACATGACACCAATGTATAAAGATCCCAGCCACCTACCCGACAAAGAATGCAGGAAGCTGCAAGGACATGGCCACTCCTCCCTGAACCTCCCACCCCAAACAGAAACACAACAGATAGCAAACAACAAATGAACAGTTATACACAAAATAACCAAGTCCCACACAAAGACCACAAACCATGTAACAAAAACAAAATAACAAGAACAACACCAACCAAAATACAAAGGCAAAATTAAAAACAAAGACAAAACAAAAAAAGCAAACAAAAGAACAAAAAAAAAAAAAGAAAAGAAAAGGGAATGAGGAGAGAAGAGGGGCAGACATTAACTTGCATCGCAGCTCCCAGAAAAAATTCAGGCCCCCAACAAAGGCAGTCCTCTCAAAGTGCTTAGTAAACCGCCAATAACAAAAAAAGAACATTTTACCGTGTCTCTTTACTCCATTGCAAAAAAGTGTTAAGAACCGTATCAATATACTCCATTACACTGTTAAATTTAACAAAAGATTGATACAATCTATAAGGTCAGGTGGTCTACTTTCTTCTGATAATTCAGTCAAAATTTTAAGGGCACTATAGTCCATTTTAATATAGTGGGCCCATTGAGGGTCCACCTCTGATTTTAATTTCTGTCTACATCAAAATATGGATTAATTTGAAGTAGTAAAGGATTTAAACTTATTTGCTCGCAATTTGCTAGGTAATGTATCATACCACAAGGATGAGAAAAATCAGAGATTGTATAAGAAGAAAGTGGACCACCTGATTGACCTTGAGACTTTTTTACATACAGTTGATGAGGAGACTAAAAATATTATATATTAGTTCTACAAGTGGTGTTATGCTTTTTGATACCTACATTCATGGTCTTCTGGTACCTTAGTAGAGAGTATTTAAAACATTTATTTGTGATCTATTTTAAGCTTGTATGCCTCTGCTTTTATAAATTTTGATAAAATTTACATTTTATCAAATTGTTGTCTCCCATGCTGAGCCTTTAAAGTCTGGTTAGTTAGGCGGGTTGCGGCTGTGGCTTAAGCCAAAATTATTTTCTGATAAAAATATTGGAGGTTTTAGAAAGGAATCTGATAAATTCCCATCGATACAGACTAATGCCAATATAGCAATATTTCTGCAGCAAGTTACAGCTGAAATTGAAAAAAAAACCTGTGGAAGTAAGGTACACAAGCTCACTCCCCAACAAAGTGTAGCCCTAAAAAAGTTGGACAAGCAGGAATTAATTACCAAGACCTTAGATAAGAGTGGGAACATTATTTGCATGCATATTGGGGACTATGACAAAATGTGTCAGAAAATATTGTCAAACAAAAACTGTTATAAAAAAAATTACAGTGAACAAAATATACAAAATTAACCAAAGATTTTTTGTATTAGTTGATAATGCATACAGTATATGCATAATTCCATACAAAACAGATTTTAGAATTTATTACAACTGAGCAACCTTGTGTGGCAAGTTACTATGCCTTACCAAAAATATATAAAAACTTAAATAATCTACCTGGTAGACCAATTATATTTGGAAATGGAAATGTTGTTTGGTTGACTGAATCCTTAGACCATTTGTTACTGAAATTCTGTTGTATACTAGAATTACCATACATTTTTGCAGATTATTAAGGGTATGTGTGTTCTCCCTGGAGGCATGGTTGTCCATTGACTGCAGAGATGAAAAAGAGTACTATAATTTTATCTCCAAATTGTTGGAGTTTATTCTGTTGAAGAATGCATTCTGCTTTGGCAGCTCCTACTACCTCCAGATACAAGGCGTAGTGATGGGCACTTGTGTCCCATTCTATGCCAATCTGTACCTGAAGGAATGGGAGTGCCAGATTTTTTGGGGCGATGAGCTCTCGATGTACCTGTGTCATGTCCTGTCATGGCCCAGGTACATTGATGACATTTTCATCATCTGGAATAGAGAGACGCAACTTTTGGATGACTTTCTAAAATCAGTTTACAGAGATGAGCAATATATTTGCATGCTCCAATCTCCTATAGTGTTTTGCTTACCAAACAACAAAGTTATTATATATATATATATAATAAATATATATTTTTTTCTTATTCAAATGTTCCTTCTCAGTGGCACTTTCATTTCACGATCCAGATAAAAGTCTGACTTCATCAATGTCCCTTACGCCTCTTACTCTGCATTGAGGATGGACAACTCTATAGTCTCACCTTAAAGTATCTGGAAACCCTCCCCCTGTAAAACATTCCCTTTCCATTTAAAATAGAAATGAAAGGCAAAACATTTATGTATATAAATAACAAAAAATTATAAATACCTTGTTTCCCCTTTTTATAAGTGATCACATTCCCTCTGTTCTCAGCTGCATATGGAGCTCAGAGAGCTAGAGAAGGAGAAAAAGCAACACACAGGACAAGTTTCATCATTAGAGAAGAGCAGGCTAAGTTCTCAGCACAGCCACAGAACTGACCACGCTGTGCCTAAATGCCCAGTGTGGTCAGTTTTTGTTAGGAAAGCAGGTATTTCACACAAAGGAAGCAATACAAAGAGACCAGGATATTCTTTCATATAAGTACATGGTACAGCAGACCCATATCAGGAATATGAAATGTTGGATTTTCATAATCTTTAACTCTGAAGACAGGGGACACTTGACAACCCTCAGGGGGAGCATGTCCAATGGTGCCATACACCCCAGGGTGGGGGAATCCAAATACCGACTACATGGTGACTTCACATCTGCAGACTTTTGATGGAGATCAAAAAAGGATGACATCTCACTACACATATCTTTACTGAACCGTGTCTGACACACACACACAACACACACACTGATGCGCTCTTTTTTAAAACAACCTAAACTCAAGAAAAAAAGTGAAGATTCACTATGTTATAGGGACATCTAGAAATTTTAATTGTGCTTAAGCAGTACCATAAAAAAACGTACCTTTTGTCTTTAATTTGTCCTACAAAATAGCTGTGCAATTACTGGCACATGGGTGCATACAACTTCATAGTTATATGTCTGCAGTGTAAATCTTAGGCACTGTGCTTTTGACTGACAGCCTCATGAGGACTAAAAGAGATTTTGTGATGTCACTACTGTGTTACTCCTCCCTGTTCTCCTTGCCAGAGAGGAAGCAAAACCCTGCCAAGATGGCTGCTTCAACGTAGAACAAAGCATAGTAGATCTGTAATGAGTAAAAGATCAGCTACAGGAGACCAAATGCAATATTGAGGACAAGTTCTTTGCCCTCTGCCCATCTTTTTTAGGCACAGATTTTACAATTTTGGTCCTGCTTTACTTGGGAAATCCACAAATAAGGGAACAAGGGAGAGAAGTATATTAACCTCTTGGCGCTGAGTGAGCGCAAATATGCAGCCTTTTGACGGCCATGCTTTGGCGCAGAGTGGCCGTATATTTGCAAGCAATAGCACCGATAGAGCTGTGCCGAGAGTACAGTTACCTGGTGGCTAACTGAAAGCTCGCGTTCGCTCTTGCGTTCAGGAGCTTTACGATCATGTGACCGCCGTGGCAGCCAATCATGGCGATCACATGACCTTAAGCCCAGCCCTGCCTCCTGGCATTCTAAAGCTCTTGAAGGGCCGGCAGGCGCCAGCTCTAAGGGGTTAACCAGATGCTTTAACCATTTTACGCTTTTTTCTCCCTTAATCCCACAGAGCATTTTTTTCATTTCTCATTATCTCAGATCTGATATATATCTATAGATATCTATATATCTATAGATATATATCTATCTATAGGTACAGTATACAGTATATAGACGCTATATATTTGCTTATATAGTCACGGATAGCTGCCAGTTCCAGCACTAGCCCCAGAAAAGGATGCTAAAGGACCACTGAACCAAGTGCAGTTTTAAAATGGCATTGGGGCAAATAATGGCTCTCTGTGCAATTTTAAAATGGTATTGAACATTGTCAATGGTCCCCTAGCTTTATTAACCAGCAAGTGTTTATTCATAGATAGCAACAGTCTCTATTTCAAAATCAAATCACTCTGTCACTCTTTTTGTCTGTATATGGTATGTATAGAAGGAAATTTGCTTTTAAATTTGAAAAACAAAAGCTATATTTTTTCATTCCTATTTTTTATAAATGCGTGCAATGTATGCAGAATAAATAAAAAGCAGCACTAATATTAAACAGATATAACAATATCAACAATCACAATAATATTAACAATATATTATTTGATATCAAGAAAATATATAAAAACACACAAATACACAAAGTGCAAATGTGAAGATACACAAAAAAGTGTATACACAAGGCCGATACAAACATAGACCTTTAAATATAACGTGCATAGAAAAAACAATCCATTAAGTGCAAAAACAGTCCATCCATGTGAGCGTGTGACTCCAAGAATAAGTCACTTCAAATGGTTGTAAACCCACTTAAAGCAGAGGTCCACCCTAAAAAAAAAAAAAATACATAAACACGCTCCTTAAAATACATTAAAAAACATTTGAAAAAAAAATTTTACTTACCAGAAATGGCTGTTGCTTGGCAGATCGTACTAATCTGCCACTTCCTACTCCGCGGTTCTTGTCCTCCCTCGCATTGTCCCAGTAGACAGGCGTCCATTCACAAAGACTCACGCATGCGCAGTAGGAAATGGGCAGTGAAGCCGCAAGGCTCCACTGCCTGTTTCCCTTTGTTAGGATGGCGGCGCCGGCCCCCGATCCAGTGGATGGATCGCCCTCGGGGGGGCAACATTGCGGTCTCGCTGGACAGGTAAGTGCCCTTATTAAAAGTCAGCAGCTACAGTGTTTGTAGTTGCTGACTTTAAAAAAAAAAAAAAAAACGGCCAGACCTCAGCTTTAAACCCCCCCCCAAAAAAATTGCAAGACAAAGGCATAATGAGCTAGTATGCATAGCATACTAGCTCATTATCAATTACTTACCTTAGATCGAAGCCCCCGCAGCCGTCCCCATACACCATTCCGGCCGCCGACATCACTCCCGGAGTTACTTCCGCGTATCGCAGGCTCCGGCGCTGTGATTGGCCAGAGCCGCGATGACGTCACTCCCACGCATGTGTGCGGGAGTCGGCAGTAATGGCATACTAGCTGAAGCAATGGCACGGATGTGCCGTTGCTTCTGTGCCGATGACGTCGGCACATGCTGATATAGATAGATAGATATAGAGGATATGGAGAATATCTCCTAATGCAGGTTTAGGAGACATCTGGGGTAGCTACAGGTAAGCCTTATTATAGGCTTACCTGTAGCAAAAAGTGGATGTAAAGGGTTTACACCCACTTTAACAGTGTATATGGAGAACTATGATAACTCTACAAGTGCAGTATGTTCAAATGGAAATAAGTGAGATCCGCCACCAAATGATACCTGTTGACAGATGGCTCTTACGGATATGATGGACCATAAAATTATAAATGATCAGAATCACTTTGGTATAATCCCAGCCACTACGTTCTGCTGGAGGGACAAATGCCACTCCACAGCAAAAAGGCATTAACACCAGAGGGTAAAAAAATACACTTCCATGGTGAAGTATGTCTTCAAAAACTCTCTCCGTTTATTAAACTTCCAAAAAAATCATAGCCTCAGAAAACAAATTTCCTTCCTAACATAAAATAATAGCAGGCTGCCAGTAAAAAAATGCAGATTACGATTGCCAACTGGTGCATGATAACCTCCCGTACAGGCTACGCCCTATGAGTTTCGTCAAAAGTGACATATTCGAGGGACAGGCTGAATGGCAACCATAATGCTCGTACTATACATATATATATATATATATATATATATATATATATATATATATATATATATATACTATGTATAGACCGATAATAAAATGTACTAATTTATGAAAAAAGTGTATTTCACCTAGAACTTTCATCCAGCCTGAATTATTTGCTTATTTTGAAAATCTGGTATTGAGGAAGAGTAGTAAACAATTATGTGTGGGTTTAACTAATCATTTTTGGCGTATTAATTTTTCATGGTAACTAGAGGCACATGGGAGGGATGTGTCCTTTGCTTACAAACCTGTGTTAAAAGGTGTCCTTATTACACATCTCAAACAGTTGGGAGGTATGGTTGCTTGTGCATGTAACATTGTCTATACTGTCTCAATGTCAGGACTGCTACATATTACCTATAAAGAATGGAAAACAATGTCTAGTATGCAAAAAATGTTTTACGGTAAATATCTGATGGAAATACTAAAGATAAGTGAATATTTACTTCATAGACAAATCTGTAGTAACAACAGTGCCAAATTGTACAAATGGAAAAAACAGAGATGTCATAACAATATATCACACGTAGAAGGAAATTTGCTTTTAAATTTGAAAAACAAAAGCTATATTTTTTCATACCTGGTTTTTATAAATGCGTGCAATGTATGCAGAGTCAAATCAAGGTTAATTAAAAGCCTGCAACAATTTACATTTGATGCCTTGAGTTTTGAGCTTCTCAATCCCCTTAAAATTGCCATGCAAATCTAGTGTATTGATGAGATTTGCTGCATAGTGGGTTAGCAGCAAATCTGGGGGGCGATTTGAGATTTGAAATTTTATTTATTGTACAATATACCAAAAATGTAGTCAGCAGGGTTAGAATGGCCAATTGTTAGGGTTTAATTATGTGCCAGTCCCTTCACTATAAAAGCTAATTGTCAGCTAAATGTCAGCATGTGTTGGAGTAGTTTATGGAGAGCTGACAGTCAGTGTAGGGAGAATTACTTGCTATATGTTACTATACTGTATACTTGTGTACCCCCTGTTCACAATTTATAGATCCGTCAATTATTTTTTAGGACTAGCTTTGTGTGTATGTCAACAATAACTGCAGGCCACTGCCATTTCCTCTACCTATCCCCTGTAGTTTTGTGTTGTTTTACTGCTTTTTTATTTTCTTTTATTTCACATTTATCCATTGTTTTTGTTATTTTTGCCAGATTCAGAAAAATAAATGGATTGGGGTTTGGTGTTTTTTTTTTGTTTGTTTTTTTATGGGGAGGTGTATTGCAGGTTGCAGGGGACTAGAGGGAGCAGCCGTCCTTATCCAAAGTGCCAGAGCGTAATCCACAGAGTGCTGGGTTCAGGAGAGCGTAACACACAGAGCACTGGGTTCAGGAGACCGTTATACACAGAGCACTGGGTCCAGAAGACCGTTATACACAGAGTGCTGGGTTCAGGAGACCGTAATACAAAGAGTACTGGGTTCAGGAGAGCGTAATACACAAAACGCTGGGTTCGGGAGAGCATAATACACAGAGCGCTGGGTTCAGGAGACCATAATACACAGAATGCTGGGTTTAGAAGACCGTTATACACAGAGTGCTGGGTTCAGGAGAGCGCAATACACAAAATGTTGGATTCAGGAGAGAGTAATACACAAAACACTGGGTTTGGAAGAGCATAATACACAGATCGCTGGGTTCAGGAGAGCGTAATACACAGAGCGCTGGGTTCAGGAGAGCGTAATACAAAGAGCGCTGGACTCAGGAGAGCGTAATACACAGAGTGCTGGGTTCAGAAGAGCATAATACACAGAGTGCTGGGGTCCTGAGACCGTAATACACAGATCGCTGGGTTCAGGAGACCGTAATACACAGAATGCTGGGTTCAGAAGAACGTAATACACAGAGCACTGGGTTCAGGAGACCGTAATACACAGAATGCTGGGTTCAGAAGAACGTAATACACAGAGCGCTGGGTTCAGAAGAGCATAATACACAGAGTGCTGGGGTCAGGAGACCGTAATACACAGAATGCTGGGTTCAGAAAAGCGCAATACACAGAGTGCTGGGTTCAGAAGAGCGTAATACACAGAGTACTGGGTTCAGAAGTGCGTAATACACAGAGCGCTGGGTTCAGAATAGGGATGAGCTTCGTGTTCGAGTCGAACCCATGTTCGACTTGAACATCGGCTGTTCGACCGTCCGTCGAATTGCGAACGTTATGGGCCGTTCGCGCCAAATTCGTGTGGCGCGTCACGGCCCATAATTCACTGCGGCATCGCAGTGCATTGCTGGCTGATGATTGGCCAAGCATGCACTATGACCCGCATGCTTGGCCAATCACAGCGCCGTCAGTAGAGAGAGCTGTAATTGGCCAAAGCCAGGGTGGCTTTGGCCAATTATGGCTCAGGGGATTTAGTACACGCCCCACACTATATAAGGCCGCCTGCACGGCGGCCCTGTGTAGTGTGTTCCGGTGTGCTGATAGAGAGAGAGACAGACAGTGTCATTTGATTTGAGAGCTAGATTAGGCTAGATCTGTTCCTGCTCTTTACATTTAGTGCAGTGCGTCCTGCTCACAGTGTTCAGCTAGATCTGTTCCTGCTCTTTACATTTAGTGCAGTGCGTCCTGCTCACAGTGTTCAGCTAGATCCGTTCCTGCTATTTACATTTAGTGCAGTGCGTCCTGCTCACAGTGTTCAGCTAGATCTGTTCCTGCTATTTACATTTAGTGCAGTCAGTGCGTCCTGCTCACAGTGTTCAGCTAGATCTGTTCCTGCTATTTACATTTAGTGCAGTGCGTCCTGCTCACAGTGTTCAGCTAGATCCGTTCCTGCTATTTACATTTAGTGCAGTCAGTGCGTCCTGCTCACAGTGTTCAGCTAGATCCGTTCCTGCTATTTACATTTAGTGCAGTCAGTGCGTCCTGCTCACAGTGTTCAGCTAGATCCGTTCCTGCTATTTACATTTAGTGCAGTGCGTCCTGCTCACAGTGTTCAGCTAGATCCGTTCCTGCTATTTACATTTAGTGCAGTGCGTCCTGCTCACAGTGTTCAGCTAGATCCGTTCCTGCTATTTACATTTAGTGCAGTGCGTCCTGCTCACAGTGTTCAGCTAGATCCGTT
This sequence comes from Lithobates septentrionalis, assembly GCA_037952835.1. Taxonomy (NCBI): domain Eukaryota; kingdom Metazoa; phylum Chordata; class Amphibia; order Anura; family Ranidae; genus Lithobates; species Lithobates septentrionalis. The sequence goes on from JBBDGP010000244.1 coordinate 1,922,300, forward strand.
CCTGCTATTTACATTTAGTGCAGTCAGTGCGTCCTGCTCACAGTGTTCAGCTAGATCCGTTCCTGCTATTTACATTTAGTGCAGTGCGTCCTGCTCACAGTGTTCAGCTAGATCCGTTCCTGCTATTTACATTTAGTGCAGTGCGTCCTGCTCACAGTGTTCAGCTAGATCCGTTCCTGCTATTTACATTTAGTGCAGTCAGTGCGTCCTGCTCACAGTGTTCAGCTAGATCCGTTCCTGCTATTTACATTTAGTGCAGTGCGTCCTGCTCACAGTGTTCAGCTAGATCCGTTCCTGCTATTTACATTTAGTGCAGTGCGTCCTGCTCACAGTGTTCAGCTAGATCCGTTCCTGCTATTTACATTTAGTGCAGTGCGTCCTGCTCACAGTGTTCAGCTAGATCCGTTCCTGCTATTTACATTTAGTGCAGTCAGTGCGTCCTGCTCACAGTGTTCAGCTAGATCCGTTCCTGCTATTTACATTTAGTGCAGTGCGTCCTGCTCACAGTGTTCAGCTAGATCCGTTCCTGCTATTTACATTTAGTGCAGTGCGTCCTGCTCACAGTGTTCAGCTAGATCCGTTCCTGCTATTTACATTTAGTGCAGTGCGTCCTGCTCACAGTGTTCAGCTAGATCCGTTCCTGCTATTTACATTTAGTGCAGTGCGTCCTGCTCACAGTGTTCAGCTAGATCCGTTCCTGCTATTTACATTTAGTGCAGTGCGTCCTGCTCACAGTGTTCAGCTAGATCCGTTCCTGCTATTTACATTTAGTGCAGTCAGTGCGTCCTGCTCACAGTGTTCAGCTAGATCCGTTCCTGCTATTTACATTTAGTGCAGTGCGTCCTGCTCACAGTGTTCAGCTAGATCCGTTCCTGCTATTTACATTTAGTGCAGTGCGTCCTGCTCACAGTGTTCAGCTAGATCCGTTCCTGCTATTTACATTTAGTGCAGTCAGTGCGTCCTGCTCACAGTGTTCAGCTAGATCCGTTCCTGCTATTTACATTTAGTGCAGTGCGTCCTGCTCACAGTGTTCAGCTAGATCCGTTCCTGCTATTTACATTTAGTGCAGTGCGTCCTGCTCACAGTGTTCAGCTAGATCCGTTCCTGCTATTTACATTTAGTGCAGTGCGTCCTGCTCACAGTGTTCAGCTAGATCCGTTCCTGCTATTTACATTTAGTGCAGTGCGTCCTGCTCACAGTGTTCAGCTAGATCCGTTCCTGCTATTTACATTTAGTGCAGTGCGTCCTGCTCACAGTGTTCAGCTAGATCCGTTCCTGTTATCTTCCTACTGACAGGCAGGCTTGTCTGGTTACAGTATATAAAGCTACCTGAAGAAAATTACAGGTGTTCTATCCCAGCTTAGTGCAGCTACAGGCCATTAGTATGTCTGGAAGGCCAAGAAGGAGAGGCAGACAGTCACAAGCCAATAAGAGAGGGCAAGCAGGCTCTGTGTCTAGTGCTGGTCGTGGAGACGGTGCATCCTCATCAGCACGTGGCCATGGGACACGCTTGGCCTTTTTTTCGGCAGCTGGCCGTGTTGAGCCGCAACATGCAGAAAACTTGGTCGAGTGGATGACCAAGCCGTCCTCATCCTCCTCATCCTCTCTCACCCATGCCCAGGGTGCTTTGTCTGGCAAAGCAGCGGCCTCTTCCCTCAGCTCAATGTCATCAGTGACTCCTTCCCTAGCTCCACCATGTCCTCATGAGGATTCCCTCGAACTGTTTGACCACAGTGTTGGGTACATGCTCCAGGAGGATGCCCAGCGTTTGGAAGGCTCTGATGATGATACTGAGCTCGATGAAGGCAGTAACATGAGCACGGACAGAGGGGGTGCCCAAGAAGGACAGCAATCTGGCAGTCATGCTCCCCCTGCTGCAGCATACTGCCAGGTTTGCTCCAGTGATGAGGAGGGAGGGGATGATGAGGTCACTGACTCAACGTGGGTGCCTGATAGGAGAGAGGAGGAGGAGGAGGAGGAGGAGGCGGCACATCACCAACGAGGCAGGATGCCCTCCAGGGGCCAGCCTAAGGGCAGCACATTGACTGCATCACACCCCAAAGCTCCACATGTGCAGGGCGCTGCAGTCTCTGCGCGTTATTCAAAAAGTTCTTTGGTGTGGGCCTTTTTTGAGACGAGTGCATCAGATCGCACCGCTGCTATTTGCAACATATGTCTCAAGCGTATCTCGCGTGGCCAAAACATCAACCGCTTGGGTACCACATGCTTGACCAGACATATGTTGACCTGCCATGCAGTTCGTTGGCAAGCATATCTAAAAGACCCACACCAAAGAACAAAGAGGATCTCTCCTTGCTCCTCATCAGCTGAGATTTCCAACCCCACTAGACCTTCAGTCCTCTCTGAGACCTGCAGTGAGAGGAATGAAGGTGTAGAATTAGGTGTGTCACAGCCAAGTACTTGTGGGCAATCTGCTTTTGGTACACCGACGCCAGATTGTACCAGGCAAATTTCCCTGCCCCAGCTGCTGCACCGCCGAAAGAAGTTTGCTCCCAGCCATCCACATGCCCAGCGGTTGAATGCTAGCTTGGCAAAATTGCTAGCACTTCAACTGCTGCCTTTTCAGTTGGTAGACTCTGCCCCCTTCCGTGAGTTTGTGGAATGTGCGGTTCCTCAGTGGCAGGTACCCAAACGCCACTTTTTCTCACGGAAGGCGATTCCAGCTCTCTACCGGCATGTGGAAGGCAATGTCCATGCCTCGCTGGACAGGGCGGTCAGCGGTAAGGTGCATATTACCGCTGACTCATGGTCCAGCAGGCATGGACAGGGACGTTACTTAAGTTTCACGGCGCATTGGGTGACTCTGCTGGCAGCTGGGAAGGATGCAGGACAAGGTGCAGTAGTGTTGGAGGTTGTTCCGCCACCACGCCTCCAAAATGCTGATTGTGACACACCTCTCTCCTCCACCCCCTCCTCTTCTTCTTCCTCCATGGCCTCTTCCTCGGAACCAGCGGTGCTCCGTAGGCGTTCAAGGGGCTACGCAAGTACGCAGGCCAAAAGATGCCATGCGGTGCTTGAGCTGGTGTGCTTGGGGGACAGGAGCCACACTGGGGCAGAGGTTCTGTCAGCTCTGCAGGGGCAGGTTCAGAGGTGGTTGACGCCACGCCAACTTAAGGCAGGAATGGTGGTTTGCGACAATGGCACCAACCTCCTCTCTGCCCTCCAACAGGGACAACTGACCCATGTGCCCTGTTTGGCTCACGTCCTTAACTTGGTGGTGCAGTGGTTCTTGGGCAGGTACCCGGGCTTACAGGATGTCCTGAGGCAGGCCAGGAAAGTCTGTGTGCATTTCCGCCGGTCATATAATGCCAGTGCTCGGCTGACGGACCTCCAAAAGGAGTTTAACCTTCCCAAGAACCGCCTAATCTGTGACATGCCCACCAGGTGGAACTCGACATTGGCCATGCTGCAGCGGCTGCACACGCAGCAGAGGGCCATAAATGAGTACCTGTGCGACTATGGCACCAGGACAGGGTCAGGGGACCTTGGTTTTTTTTCCCCACGCCAGTGGGCCATGATCAGGGATGCATGCACTGTCCTGTCACCATTCGAGGAGGCCACGAGGATGGTGAGCACTGACAGTGCATGCATCAGTGACACTGTCCCCCTTGTCCACCTGTTGGAGCACACGCTGCGTGGAATAATGGACAGGGCACTTGAGGCAGAACAGAGGCAGGAAGAGGAGGACTTCCTTAGCTCTCAAGGCCCCCTTTATCCAGACAGCGTTCCTGCGTGCCCGCCGATCACACAGGAAGAGGACGAGGAGGAGGAGGAGGAGGAGGAGGAAGATTGTGTCAGTATGGAGGTGGAGCCTGGCACTCAGCATCAGCAGTCTTTAAGGGATCAGTCCCAAGGAACACATGGACTTGTACGTGGCTGGGAGGAGGTGGCTGCGGACGTTGTTGTCCTTAGTGACCCAGAGGACTCCGGACCGAATGCCTCAGCAAACCTACGCTGCATGGCCTCCCTGATCCTGCAAAGCCTGCGTAAGGATCCTCGTATTCGTGGTATCAAGGAGAAGGACCAATACTGGCTGGCAACCCTCCTTGATCCACGTTACAAGGGTAAGGTTGCGGACCTTATCTTGCCATCGCAGAGGGAGCAGAGGATGAAACATCTTCGGGAGGCCTTGCAGAAAGGTCTGTGCAACGCGTTCCCAGAGACTGGGAGGTTACAAACTCCTGTTTCTGGACAACGTGTTGCTGAGGCTTCGGTCAGTCAAAGAAGGAGCGGTGGAGAAGGTGGCCGTCTGACTGATGCGTTCAGACAATTTTTTGGTCCGCAGCCCCAAGGTATGATCGGTTCCAGCAACCATCGCCAGCGTCTGTTTTACATGGTGCAGGAATACCTAGGGGCAAGATCAGACTTGGACACCTTTCCCACCGAAAATCCTCTGGGTTACTGGGTCTTGAGGATGGATCACTGGCCAGAGCTTGCACAGTATGCAATTGAGCTACTGGCCTGTCCTGCATCCAGCGTTCTTTCGGAACGCACATTCAGTGCTGCTGGAGGCGTGGTAACCGATCACAGGGTGCGTCTGTCCACTGACTCGGTCGATCGGCTGACCTTCATAAAAATGAATCAGTCTTGGATCACCACCAGCTACCAAGCACCTGATGCTGATGTAACTGAATAATTTTTTTCAGATCCCTTCAAAGACTGCCTATGCTGATGCTGAGTGACTTTCCCTGAGTAATTATCCTCTTCCTCCTCAATCATCACGCTGATAGCTTGTAAGAACATTTTTGGTTCTGGGCGCCACCACCAGTGCCTAAGGCACAATTTTTCAGCCCCTGTATAACAGGGGCGTGTAATTACAATTTTTGATGTAATACTTTGCAGCAGGGCTCGTTCCTGCATTCCAACTAGAGTGTCTGTGAGGGGTTGCAGTGTTGTGGCACCAGCACCAGTGCCTAAGGCCCAATTTTTCTGCCCCTGTCTAACAGGGGCGTGTAATTACAATTTTTGATGCAATACTTTGCAGCAGGGCTCGTTCCTGCGTTCCAACTAGAGTGTCTGTGAGGGGTTGCAGTGTTGTGGCACCAGCACCAGTGCCTAAGGCCCAATTTTTCTGCCCCTGTCTAACAGGGGCGTGTAATTACAATTTTTGATGCAATACTTTGCAGCAGGGTTCGTTCCTGCGTTCCAACTAGAGTGTCTGTGAGGGGTTGCAGTGTTGTGGCACCAGCACCAGTGCCTAAGGCCCAATTTTTCTGCCCCTGTCTAACAGGGGCGTGTAATTACAATTTTTGATGCAATACTTTGCAGCAGGGCTCGTTCCTGCGTTCCAACTAGAGTGTCTGTGAGGGGTTGCAGTGTTGTGGCACCAGCACCAGTGCCTAAGGCCCAATTTTTCTGCCCCTGTCTAACAGGGGCGTGTAATTACAATTTTTGATGCAATACTTTGCAGCAGGGCTCGTTCCTGCGTTCCAACTAGAGTGTCTGTGAGGGGTTGCAGTGTTGTGGCACCAGCACCAGTGCCTAAGGCCTAATTTTTCAGCTCCTGTTCAACAGGGGCATGTAATTACAATTCTTGATCTAATATTTCACAGCAGGGCCCTGTGAGGGCTTACAGTGTTTTGGCCACAGCAACACCTAAGGCCCAAATTTCTGCTGAGTATATAGGGCAGGACCCTACTTTCAAACATCTAACTTACAAACGACTCCTACTTGCAAACGGAAGGAGACAACAGGAAGTGAGATGAAATCTACCCCTAGGAAGGGAAATTCTCTCATGTAAGAGTTAATATGGGAAAACAATTTCTCCTTTCCACTGATGCTTTCCAATCCTTGTTCCACAAAAAAACCCAAATTTTCAAAAAACATTTTTCATTGGGACAAAAAAGTGAGGTGAAATCTTCTGAAGAGGAGGAAAGACGCAAAACAAATGTCACAGGGGTGATAACCCTTCCCTATGTTTTCCAAAAAGCTTAGAAAAGATTTTTTGGCTGGAGCTAAACACGTTAAAAATGTTCAAAATTACAAAGAGATTCTACTTAACAACAAACCTACAGTCCCTGTCTTGTTTGCACCGCCTGTATACTGCTGTTCAGAGTATATAGGGACCTTTCCTTATTTTAATTTGGGTGCGGGGTTCCCCTTAATATCCATACAAGACCCAAAGGGCCTGGTAATGGACTGGGGGGTACCCATGCCGTTTGTCTCACTGATTTTCATCCATATTGCCAGGACCCGACATGACATTAAACCCGCAAGCAGTTTTAAATTAGATTTTTTCCTTTAAAAATGACATTTGGTGCAGGGACTGTTCTAAACATGGGAAACACGCGTCACTTTACAGGCATACTATAGACACCCCCCAGGTACGATATTTAAAGGAATATTTCACTTTTTTTTTTTACTTTAAGCATCATTAAAATCACTGCTCCCGAAAAAACGGCCGTTTTTAAAAGTTTTTTTTGCATTGATACATGTCCCCTGGGGTAGGACCCGGGTCCCCACACCCTTTTTAGGACAATACCATGCAAATTAGCCTTTAAAATGAGCACTTTTGATTTCGAACGTTCGAGTCCCATAGACGTCAATGGGGTTCTAACGTTCGTGCGAACTTGCGGTCCGTTCGCGGGTTCTGGTGCGAACCGAACCGGGGGGGGGTGTTCGGCTCATCCCTAGTTCAGAAGAGTGTAATACACAGGATTCAGGAGTTTGCTATGCACAGAGGATACTTCTGCTCCCACATCCATAGCTTACTCTGCACCCTTCTCTCACAGATTATCTCTGCAGTCTGCAGCCATTTCCTAATCCTCCCTCATCAGCTAAGCTCTGCATTCTACTGCTTCAGCTTTAAGCCCTGCTTTCCTACTTCCCTCACCTTTACACAAACGGACCCCCCCTTCCTCCACACCCCCCTCACCACCCCTCACCTCACCTCGGAAGCAGTCAGTCTCAGCCTTCCACACAGTCCATTTGTGGCTAATCAGGTAGCATGGATCTGATACCCATAACCTGATTGGCTGAAAGGACAGGCACTGCTATTTGATGCCTAACATTAAGCAGGAAGACGAGACACATGGAGGACACAGCTTGCCGCTACCTGACCTGCCACCAAGATGGGATAAGTGCCAGTCAGACAGCGGATGGGCGGGAGTCACAGTGGCTGAATTTGATAGAACACAATGGCTGCATTTGATGGGCACAATGGCGGCATTTGTTGGGCACAATGGCAGCATTTGATGGGTCACAGTGGCTGCATTTGATTGGGCACAATGGCAGCATTTGATGGGCACAGTGGCGGCATTTGATGGGCACAGTGGCTGCATTTGATGGGCACAGTAGCTGCATTTGATGGACACAGTGGCTGCATTTGATGGCACAGTGGCTGCAGCCTGCATTTAATGGGCACAGTGGCTGCAATTGATGGCACAGTGGCTGCATTTGATGGCACAGTGGCTGCGTTTGATGGCACAGTGGCTGCAATTGATGGGCACAGTGGCTGCATTTGATGGGCACAGTGAGGCCTCAATTGATGTTTTTTTTCCAGTATTTTTCAGTTTGTTTGCTCCCCCCAAAGAATTTTGAGAACCAGCCACCACTGGTGAGTAGAAGGAGGAAATGGGTCAGGTTTCAAGGAGGACATCTCACTCCTCCCAAACCCCATGTGTTGTTCATGAATGGGATGAGATTATTGTAGACATAGGGTCCTCTGCTGCAGACCATTTTTGGTGAATGGGAACTTTTATGCTCGAATGCCTGTGCAACAACTCCAGAATTTGGGTCTTCAAAGAAGGGGGCCACTAAAAGCAGCCACCCTTTTAGATACCTGATACAAGAGTAAAATGGTTGATCCCCTGCAACCGTCAACGAGGGAGCTTAAAATGTGGCACCTAAAGGAGGTGCTGCATAAGAACTACTTGCATGCATTTCCTGTTGGCAGCAAGATACGCTTTGATTACCCTAATTCTCTGATCCCTGAAGGAAGAAGAAGCAGTGCTCTGGCACTGTAAAGAAGCCTCACAATGTTTCTGCAGTTTGACGTCGGCTGCAAAATTTCCATTGTTTGCTTCGGGGGAAATCATGCATTGCACCTCAAAGTTTGCAGCCTATTCCAGTTCTCCGGCACTGTAAAGGTGCTATATAGTGTTTCCTGCAGCTCAAGGGTAAATGCTGTGTTGTGTGTAAGTTTGCAACCTATTGTGGTTTCATGCAAAAATATTTGTGCCTATTGTCTCTCAGATAATACACTCTAATTTTTATTTCAAAATATATTTCACTTCTTTTCTCTCTTTTACATTGCGGTTTAACCAAGCTGCTTATAGGTTGTCCAGCCACTGTAGAGTATTTGTTGCTTTTATCTCTTAGATAATACACTCTAATTGCTTTTTGCCTTGTCGCTCTCTCTATTTGCTGCCTATTCAAGTGCTTTCATACTGTTCTGATGCTGCCTGATTTCTACAAAACACATACCAGAAGACTATATTATGAACATTTTGGGAATAATTGAACATGCGAGATGATGTGTGAGGGTCTGAGGGAATATAGGAGTAATGGTTTTAAGGTGTTTTTGTGCACTTTATTACTTAAGTGTGGCACTGCAAAAAAAGACCAATACTATACTATTAAACTGTTGTGCCATGGGCCAATTTGTACAAAGTTGAGGGCTTTAGCTGTGGCTGCTACTTCCACTCGTCGGCCTATTACTGATTGAGTAAAAAAATTTGATGCCAAAATTACCTTAAAAAAGCCCTTTCTTCATGTTGAAATTAATCAGACCCGAGTGCTGCTGCTGTATTTAAGCCAGAATAAATATAGACTAAATGTAGAATGTAAAAAGCCAATCACACATCCAAAATGTGTAATACCAGAATACTGTGTTGCTGACACTGTCTGTGAAAATCTTATCGTTCCATAACACACCATATATAGCTCAAAGGCATCTACCATGCATGTAATTTAAAGAATTGATGTTACTTCCACGTTGCCACAAGCATCATTAAAAGGACCAAGTACTGTACTGTATTTAAAAAAAATGTTTTTTGCTTTGTTAAATGTCTCCCATGGCAATGCCCAGCTCCCCATGCCCTTCCTTAAAGTAGTAAAGTGGAGTGTTAAACACCTACTTTTCAGCTTTTTATTAAAATAATCTTCAGACATATGGCAGGCTTTTGGTCACACAGTAGTTGTATTAATATTTTCTCCTAACTTCATTGCTGTGTTAATCTTCTCCTTGCTGTTACTTTACACGATTGTGTTCTGTTCATGATGAAGCCCGACTGTGTCTGAGGGATTGAACTGTTTGCCTTTTATGTATCTACCACTAGGCCTGATTTGGGCTCGATTCACATCTATGCATGTTGCTTTGGACTGTTTCTGCAGTGCTTTTTGCTTTGCTTAGCGCGTTTTTGTAACCCTGCTTTTACAGCGATTTTACCGTGATTTTACAGCGATTTTGTCGCAATTTTCTTTTTTTTCCATTCACTGTATATAGACAGTTGCTAAGAAGCGGACGGGGAAGCCGGCGCTGCTTTCTTAACAACCGATGAGTCATCAGCTGTCAGCGGCATGGGGTCCCCCCAAAATCCATACCAGACCCTTATCCAAGCATGCAGCCTGGCAGGTCAGGAAAGGGAGGGGCAAGCGAGCGCCCTCCCCCCAACCATACCAGGCCGCATGCTCTCAACATGGGGAGGTACAGTCCCCATGTGACAAAAGATAATAGACAGTTTTGGGCAAGTCCTTTATTAAAAATGTTTTCTTCTTCCCCCGCTCTCTTACTCCGGTCTTCTTCCTTCCCCGCTTCTTCCTCCGGTCTTCTTCTTCCCCCGCTTTTTCCTCCAGTCTTCTTCTCCTTCCTCTGGTCTTCTTCTTCCGGTCTTCCTCTTCCTCTGCTACCGCTCTCAGCGCTGACCCACTGGAAATAAAAAAAACGAATCTCTTCCGACGTGACATCACAAGGGGGCAGGACTCCCAATGACGCCATCCGATGGCCATGCCCCACAGTTATATATGAAATGTGCAACATTAAAGGGACAGATCGGCGGGCCGCAGCATCAGAGGAGAATTTTTCTTTTATTTTCAGTGGGCCGGCGGCGGGAGTGCAGGTGGAGGAAGATGAACATTGGGCAAAGAAGACAGGAGAAAGAAGAAGACCAGAGAAAGAAGAAGAAGACCGGAGGAAGAAGAAGAAGACCAGAGGAAGAAGTGGGGGAAGGAGAAGAACATTGGAGGAAGTGGGGGGAAGAAGAAGACTGGAGGAAGAAGTGGGGGAAGGAGAAGAACACTGGAGGAAGCGGGGGGAAGAAGAAGACATTTTTAATAAAGAAACTTGTCAAAAACTGTCTCTTGTCCTTTGTGACATTACACTGCTTTTTTTGGTGATTGGGTAGGGGTACAATGTACCCCATACTCATTCACATGGGGGGGGGGCCCGGGATCTGGGAGCACCCTTGTTAAAGGGGGCTTCCGGATTCTTATAAGCCCCCTGCCCTCCGACCCCCACAACCACCAGCTAGGGTTGTGGGGAAAAGGCCCTTGTCCCCATCAACATGGGGACAAGTTGCTTTGAGGTGGGGAAGCCCACTGACAGCTGATGACTCATCGGTTGTTAAGGACGCATCAGCCGGCTTTCCGTCCTGCTCCTTAGCCGCAAGCTATATACAGTGAATGTAAAGTAAAAAACCACACAAATCGCAAAATGCTAATCGCAGCAAAGTTGTGGCAAAATCGCTGTAAAATCACGGTAAAAATGCAGTACTTGCATTTTGGATGCGGGTCCATTGTAGTCTATTAAGCCTCATGCACACTGCAGCTTGAAAAAGCTCAGTAGAGTTTTTTTTTTTTTTTACTGTGCTAAAATAAAGCCCAATAATTGTGCCTATGCACACAGGTGCATAAACAAGCGCAGTGCATTCTTCACTAAAAAGAAAAATAGAAAAATCAGCATTTTTAGTCAGTAATTTATACCTCATGTGCACAAATACGCGCAATTGCGTACAAATGTGAGCAAATGCCCATTCACATATTGTGTAGAACAAAAATGCGAGAATACGTTTTTGCGTGTTTGCGCAAAATTGCACGAACGCATATGCATGAAAATGCACGAAAATACACGCAAATACATAAAAAAAAAAACAACTGAAAGAGTAGATGCTCAAACAGGAGTATCATGAGCAAGAGGCCTTACGTGCAGAACGCTGCATATTGGGGGAAAAAAGTCCCCGACCTTTTCCAAAAATGCAGAGGCATGCATTGATCTGAACGTGTTTCCGTAGGAACCTGTGTTAAAAAAGTGAAATGCATTTCTGCAAAAAGCATTAAAAAACGCATAAGTGTAAATCGAGCCTTACACCTATGCAGTTTGCATATTCCAGGTGCATTTTGTGTTTTTCAATACACATTTTTGAACCATTGAAGTCTATGGAACCAAATACCAGAAAAAAGTTCAGTAAAATCCACAAATGTGAACATGACCCATAGGAAACCATGTTAAATGGACTGTAGTGTGTTTCTGCAAAACTGAAAATGCACTAAAAATGCAAAGGTGTGAACCAGGCCTTTATCTTGATTTAAAAAAGAAATAAAAATATACTGCAGCATTAATTTAGTATGATGCCATAGTTTATTTAATCTTTATATAACGTGAAGCGAACACTGTATGGGCCTCAGCCAACTTCCAAAACAAATTTTTCAGGGGTGTTTAGTGCTGGGTCAGATGAGAAGGGAGTTCAGTGGTGGGTCAGAAAAGCAAGGGGGTTGAGCAGTGGGGCAGATGTGAAAGGAGGTGCATTGGTGGGACAGATTAGCAGGGGTTACAGTGGTGGCGCAGGAGAACAGGGGGAACAGAGGTGAGACAGATGTGCAGGAGGTACATTGGTGGGACAAATGAGAAAGCGGGTTACAGTGGTGGGCCAGATGAGCAGATGGGTTCAGTGTTAGGACAGATGAGAAGGTGATTCAGTAGTGAGACAGAAGAGCATGGGGATACAGCAATGGAGAAAATGTGCAGGGAGATACAGTGGTGGGACAGATGAGAAAAGGGTGTACATTGATGGGGCAGATTAGCAGGAGGGTTACAGTGGTGGGACAGAAGAGCAAGGGGGTACAGTGGTGGAGCAGATGTGCAGGAGGTACAGTGGTGGGAGGGATGAGAAGGGGGTTCAGCGGTGGGACAGAAAAGCAGGGAGGTACAGTGGTGGGACAAATGAGCAGGAGGGTTCAGTGTCGGACCAGATGAGAAGGGGGTACATTGGTTGGAAAGATGAGCAGGGGGGGTGCAGTGTTGGGGCAGAGGAGAAAAGAGGAACATTGGTGGGACACATGAGCAGGGGGGGTTACAGCGTTGGGGCAGAGGAGTAGGGGGGTACAGAGATGGGGCAGATGTGCAGAGAGGTGCAGAGGAAAAAAAGAGGTACATCGGTGGAACACATGAGCAGGGGGTTACAGTGATGGAGCAGAAGAGCAGGGGGTACAGTGGTGAGACAGATGTACAGGAGGTACAGTGGTGGGGCAGATGAGAAAGGGGGTAAAAGTGGTGGGACAGATGAGCAGATAGTTCAGTGTTAGGACATATGAGAAGATGGTTCAGCGGAAAAGCATGGTGGTACGGGGATGGAGCAGATGTGCAGGGAGGTACAGTGATGGGGCAGATGAGAAAGGGGGGACATTGGTGGGGCAGATGAGCAGGGGGTTACAGTGGTGGGACAGAAGAGCAGGGTGGTAAAGTGGTGGGACAGAAGAGCAGGGTGGTACAGTGGTGGGACAGATGAGCAGGGGGGTACAGTGGTGGGGAAGATATGCAAGGGGTTACAGTGGTGGGGCAGATGAGCTGGGTAGTTCAGTGGTAGGGCAGATGCATTAACTGCACGGGTGGGGAGTTTCTTCCCCCTCCTACCTTTTCTCTTCACTGACTGCATTTACACAGCCTGAAAGAGGGAGAGAGCTGCCTGTCAGTTCCTGAATGGGCTTTTCACCCCACTCCTTTCACACATACACACACACACAGGCTATTCCTATTCGCAGGAGGAAGAAAGCCAATTAAAGGAGCAGTTGCATGAACCAATCAATGGGGCTTTAACAAGCAGCAGCTTAAAAGGAGTCTGGTATATGAAGTCCCAGCACAAAGCTGCTAACTGACTTTTAAAGGGACAGAACTGCAAATCCCAGCCTGCACAGCAGAAAGAGAGGAGAATGATGGAAGAGACTATAAAATAATCTGCAGACCAGACCCAAGGACTCTTGTTTCCTGGATCCTATCGTGAGAGCACCATTCTGTTGCTGTATGAGGGGACTGCGGCCTACCAAGGGGCACACAGCCTGCAGCTCCAGGCCAGAGGGTCAGAACGGACGCTCTGCAGCAAAGCTGATTGTCACGGAATCGGCCGGTTCACTGGGTCAGCAGACTAAAAGCCATCGTGACACACCTGCAGCCAGGAGAATCATTTGATCACTCTTTGGAGGATTGGAGGACTGCTGAATGCGTACAGGATAGGTGAGTGTGATTGCCCAGGAATCCTACTGCCTTCCATAAACACCTCACTTGAACACTGTGCACAGACACCTGTTATCCGGATCACATAGAGGAGTGCTATATCACAGCACCAGCTATTTTACATTGCTCCGCATCACTCTGTCACATTGAGGGACCCTTGTTCATAGAGCTCCAACATTCTGGTGAAGATATCGCAAGGCCTTGCATTTAGAACATTGTTGTTGTCATTCTTAAAGGAGACACGCTACTGATACTTATAGTGCATTATTTCCAATAGACCTTGAGGTAATATAGGCTGGCCTGGGGTTCCCCTTTAGTAATATTAATACCTACAATTATCATTAGCTTGCTTAAAGATTTGTTTATTACTGTTTAACACTGTACACACTGGTGTTACTTTTGTTGTTGCAAATTGCCATTTATTGCTTTAATAGAAATTGTTTCAACCAAGTCTTGGCTACTAATACAGGAGTTGGCTGACTAATATATTTTATTTTAACCTCTTCTCTTGACCAAGTAAACCAGAGAGAGCTGAACTGTGTCTGTGTGTCATTACTCTACTATCCTACTTACAATATTGCTAGGTGTGCCAGTAGGGGCTGAGACAATTCTTGGGGTTGAGAGGCAGAGTAACGGACTGAACAAACTAAAGCAGCTCCTTGTGGGGTATCGCTACATAAATTTTTGGGATCCTTGGGATACACCACTAACAATCTTAGACCATTCAGCATATGAATCATTATCACTACTCTCTGATTTCTGTCTTTTAGACAGTTTTCTATCCATTTACAAACTGATCTTTGTTTGTAACAGCAAACAAAGTCTAAAAAAAACCAAAAAAAAAACCCTGATCACTCCCCCCTAGAGTAGTACAGTGTTACTATGTTGACACTGAACTACTCTGACGAAAGTGTAAAAAAAGTGTACCCCAGAATAGTACAGTGTTACTATGGTGACACTGAAGTACTCTGATGATAGTGTGTAAAACAAATTGTAAAAAAATGAAAAAAAAAAATCAAAAGAAGTGTTTAACATACTGTCAATAGTCAGTGTCCCTGATCACCGCCACATTAGTCATATGATGAAAAAAATTGTAAAAATAAACTCAAATTTTATTCAATTTCTTAATTTTTCTAAAAATTGTGACAACAAATTATTAAAAAAAACTTGCCATGCTTCTTACTAAATGCCTCAGACTGTCTACGTTCCAAAAAGAGGTCATTTGTGGGGAATTTGTACTGTCCTAGCATTTTAGAGCCTCAAAAAATGAGACAGGCTGTCAGTACATCAGAAGTGATTACCGTATTTATTTGTGTATAACATGCACTTTTTCACCCTGAAAATAGTGTGAAAACCATGTGTGTGTGTGTTATACGCTGATCGTTCATTTCTGACTGCCTTGGAGGGGTCAGGGAGGGGGGCGGGATGAGCGCCGACAGATTAGTACAGTGAGAATTTCCTGTTTACTCTGCGGCTTCTGTAATAGGAAGTTCTGTCTATCACAGGAGGCGGGACGTTGTATTAAAGAGGCTGCCGAGTAAACGGGAGATTCTCCTGTATGTAATCTTTTGGCGCTTGTCCCGCCTCCCTCCTTGTCCCCTCCGAGGCTGCAGATGGGCATGGATCGGGCTGCACTGATGGCAATGGCGAGGCTGCATTCATGTCACTTGTGAGGCTGCATTCATGGCAATGGTGAGGCTGCATTAATAGCAATGGGGAAGCTGCATTCATGGCAATGGGGTGGCTGCATTTATGGCACTTGTGAGGCTGCATTCATGACAATGGGGAGGCTGCATTCATGGCAATGGTGAGGCTGCATTCATGGCACTTGTGAGGCTGCAGATGGGCAGGGCGGGGGACTTGCTGTTCTGACTGGACGTCATATGACGTCCTTCCCATCACGCCGTACACAGAGCGCAACACCAATCAGGGTGAAGAGCAGATGACTGAGCATGTGCCTCCAAGGCTCTATACTATCAGCAGATGGATTGGGGACAATAAAAGCAGTGGAGGATCAGAGAAGACAGGATCAAACTGCCTTTTTACACAATGCAATGGATTAACCCCTTAGGTTCCACAGTGAGCATACCCAGCATGCTTTACTGCATATACAGACTGATTTTACTGTTGTGGGTTTGTAACACTTTAAGTGATGATGAAGTTATTGCCGAATTAACATGCCCAATGTGGAAATGTGTTTCAATTTGCTCCTCAATTCTTAGAACTAGAAGCAAACAGAAATTGTGTGATTGTCTGAATTTTACAACTCTCCACAATTGTGTAGGTGATTTAGCATTTGGGTTAGGTGTAGAACTGTCCAGCATAGTAGAAGACCCACTCAGAACAGTTTAATTAAAGAGAATTCAAGGTCAACTCAATGAGGAGCCCCTGATGGGAGGTTCCAAGCTACCATCTGTGCAATATGACTTTTCCTGAAACAACCAATGAAATCAATTAAAACTAATTATACCTTTAAAAATATTAGTCACCCCCATCCTCCATATCACTTGATTGTATAAAATTAAACACCCTTGGTGTTGACAACTTGGTAATTTTTTTCCTGTGTCCTGCATAAAGACCAAGTGTACATATACAATTGATGAGAAGGTTAAGGGTGGATGAGGACTAGTTTTTAAAAAGGTATAGTTACCTATTAGATCAACTGCATAGCATTTGTAACGGATAACCACCTTCTCAAATAAATTTTAATGTTGTATTGTGGAGATCTATTTTACGGAGACGGGGATTGGGAGATAAGTAAAAAGGTAAAGAAATAACCCTATACATTACTGAATGTTTAGACATGCATTACTTATCCTGTTGATCAAAGAGTCCTTTGCTCATACTCATGATGAAGAACTTATAGATAAATGCTTTGTAGAATTATTTTGGATTATTTAGGTCTGCGAGAGCGCGTAGGTCTGTGAGTGGTCTGCGAGTACGCGTAGGTCTGTGAGTGCGCGTAGGTCTGTGAGTGGTCTGCGAGTGCGCGTAGGTCTGCAAATGCGTGTAGGTCTGCGAGTGCGTGTAGGTCTGCGAGTGCGCATAGGTCTGCGAGTGGTCTGCGAGTGCGCGTAGGTCTGCGAGTGGTCTGCGAGTGCGCGTAGGTCTGCGAGTGGTCTGCGAGTGCGCGTAAGTCTGCGAGTGGTCTGCGAGTGCGTGTAGGTCTGCGAGTGGTCTGCGAGTGCGCATAGGTCTGCGAGTGGTCTGCGAGTGCGCGTAGGTCTGCGAGTGGTCTGCGAGTGCTCGTAGGTCTGCGAGTGGTCTGCGAGTGGTCTGCGAGTGCGCGTAAGTCTGTGAGTGGTCTGCGAGTGCATGTAGGTCTGCGAGTGGTCTGCGAGTGGCCTGTGAGTGGTCTGTCAGTGCGCGTAGGTCTGTGAGTGGTCTGTAAGTGCGCATAGGTCTGTGAGTGCTCTGTGAGTGCGCATAGGTCTGTGAGTGGTCTGTGAGTGTGCGTAGGTCTGTGAGTGGTCTGTGAGTGCATGTAGGTCTGTGAGTGGTCTGCGAGTGCGCGTAGGTCTGCGAGTACCTGTGTATTGTCTTGAGTATTAGCGTCAGGAAGCTAGTTGTTAGGTAATTTGGACAAGATATAATCCCCAATCCTCATTAAATTTATTAGGTAGGTGTGGAGAGGCGACTCTTTGTACATCTTGCGGCATGTATGTGTTCCTTGATCATCCGATCGAGGGTGAATACTGCTGTGCAAAATGTAAGCAAAATGTTTCCCTGTAAGCCCAGGTTCTGAATCTGGGGAAGCAACTGTCAGCACTGAGAAGTCCTAAAGGAGAGCCAGGGACGTACATGGCAGGCACCAGCAGGGGCCAGCACAGTGGCGGGTGGAGACAAAGAGGTGCAGGCACTAGCAAAGAGTAGATGGGTGATAGTCAGGAAGGCTTAGAGGGGGAAGTGCCAGGGAGGCCAAACCAGGGCTGGAGCATCCCAATAAGTACGCTCCATTGAGTGACATTGGTGAAACCAGTCAGGGCCCAGCACTGATGGAGCTGAGGGACTCTCCTAGCTGCCAGGGGAAGAACTCCACCAGTGAGAGTGGGGGGAAGCGAAGGGAAGTGAAAGACAGATTCTGGTGGTAGGGGACTCAATTCATATGCCCCGTACACACGGTCGGACTTTGTTCGGACATTCCGACAACAAAATCCTAGGATTTTTCCCGACGGATGTTGGCTCAAACTTGTCTTGCATACACACAGTCACACAAAGTTGTCGGAAAATCCAATCATTCTGAACGCGGTGACGTAAAACACGTACGTCGGGACTACAAACGGGGCAGTGGCCAATAGCTTTCATGTCTTTATTTATTCTGAGCATGCGTGGCACTTTGTCCGTCGGATTTGTGTACACACGATCGGAAATTCCGACAACGGATTTTGTTGTCGGAAAATTTTATATCCTGCTCTCAAACTTTGTGTGTCGGAAAATCCGATGGAAAATGTGTGATGGAGCCTACACACGGTCGGAATTTCCGACAACAAGGTCCTATCACACATTTTCTGTTGGAAAATCCGACCGTGTGTACGGGGCATTGGAAGGACAGAGAGGGCAATCTGTAACAAAGACGTGAAGCGCCGAACAGTATGTTGTCTACCAGGCGCTTGGGTTCGGCACATCACGGATCTGGTGGACAGATTACTGGGAGGGGCTGGGGAAGACCCAGCTGTCATGGTGCACGTTGGCACCAATGACAAAGTCAGAGGCAGATGGAGTGTCCTAAAGAACAATTTTAGGGACTTAGGAGCTAAATTAAGGAAAAGGACCTCCAAGGTAGTATTCTCAGGAATATTACCAGTACATGGAGCCACACCAGAAAGGCAGAGGGAGATTAGGGAAGTAAACAAGTGGCTGAAGAGCTGGTGTAGTAAGGAGGGGTTAGGGTTCCTGGAGGACTGAGCCGACTTCTCAGTCGATAACTGGTACTATAGAAGGGACGGACTGCACCTAAATGAGGAGGGTGCAGATCAGCTGGGAATGAAGATGGCCAAAAAGTTAGAGGGGTTTTTAAACTAGGTGATGGGGGGAGGGTCCAGAGGTAGAGATAGTCAGCGTGGAACATATTCCAGAGGGCAGTATTGGGGGCATTAGTGGTAGGTTGACCAAAGCACAAAAACCTAAGGTAAGTATAGTAGCAAGTCCTAGTTGCAATCTTGGAACACCCAATACGAGGATAATATGCAACCGGTCTAAACTACGTGGCATGTTCACCAATGCCAGGAGCCTGGCGGACAAGATGGGTGAACTAGAGATACTGTTGTACGAGGAGGATTTGGATTTTGAGGGAATTTCAGAGACCTGGTTCAACAGCTCTCATGATTGGCTGGCAAACATTCAAGGGTATACCCTTTATCGCAAGGATAGAGAAGGTAAAAAAGGGGGAGGGGTATGCCTATATATCAAGAATAATGTACAAGTGAATGTGAGAGATGACATCACTAAGGGAGCTAGGGAGGAGGTGGAATCCCTTTGGGTAGAGCTCCAAAGGGATGAAGTAACGGGGAAAATAATACTGGGAGTATGCTATAGGCCCCCTAACCTGAGGGAGGAAGGGGAGACAGATCTCCTATCACATTTTGGATTAGCAGCAAGGATGGGAAGTGTTATCATAATGGGGGATTTTAATTTTCCAGACATAGACTGGGCAGAGGGAACTGCGCATTCATCTAAGGCTCGCCAGTTCCTTAATGTCTTGCAGGACAATTTTATGGGTCAGATGGTAGACACACCAACTAGAAATAAAGCATTACTGGATCTATTGATTACCAACAATACAGACCTGATCACGGATGTGGAATTACGGGGCAATTTAGGTAACAGCGATCACAGGTCAATTCGTTTCAGTATAAATCACACAAATAGGAAATATAAAGGGAATACAAAGACACTGAATTTCAAAAGAGTCAACTTCCCTAAACTACAAAACTTGCTAGAAGGCATAAATTGGGAAAAAATCTTAGGAACAAAGAACACGGTGGAGAGATGGGT
Organism: Lithobates septentrionalis; assembly: GCA_037952835.1. Lineage (NCBI taxonomy): Eukaryota > Metazoa > Chordata > Amphibia > Anura > Ranidae > Lithobates > Lithobates septentrionalis. Next base: position 1,941,759 of record JBBDGP010000244.1, read on the forward strand.
TTGCTTTAAGAGCATATTAAATAAGGGCATTAGCCAATGCATCCCATTGGGTAATAAATTTAAAAGAGCAAACAAAAGTCCTGGATGGCTTAACTCCAATGTAAAAATGCATATAAAAGCAAAGAAGAAGGCCTTCAAAAAAGACAAGGTTGAGGGAACATCATCAGCATTCAGACTTTATAAAGAATGCAACAAGAAATGTAAGGGTGCAATAAGGATGGCTAAGATAGAACATGAAAGATACATAGCGGAGGAGAGCAGAAAAAATCCCAAGAAATTCTTTAAGTATGTAAACAGTAAAAAAGGTAGGACAGACCATATTGGCCCCATAAAGAATGAGGAAGGACATCTGGTTACAAAGGATGGGGAGATGGCGAAGGTATTGAATTTATTCTTCTCCTCAGTCTTCACGAAGGAATCGGGGGGCTTCAGTAACCAAAACTGCAGTGTTTATCCTCATGACACATCACAGGAAGCACCTCCATGGTTAACAGAGGACAAAATTAAAATTAGACTTGAAAAACTTAACATTAATAAATCACCGGTACCAGATGACTTGCACCCGAGGGTACTTAGGGAACTCAGTCAAGTGATTGCCAGACCGTTGTTCCTAAATTTTACAGACAGTCTACTGATTGGAATGGTACCAGCTGATTGGAGAAAAGCCAATGTAGCACCAATATTTAAAAAGGGCCCAAAATACATACCTGGGAATTACAGATCAGTTAGCCTAACATCAATAGTATGTAAACTCTTGGAGGTATTAATAAGGGACTATATACAAGATTTTAGTAATGAGAACGGTATCATTAGCAGTAATCAGCATGGATTCATGAAGAATTGTTCTTGCCAAACCAATCTGTGAGTGCGCGTAGGTCTGTGAGTGGTCTGCGAGTGCGCGTAGGTCTGCAAATGCGTGTAGGTCTGCGAGTGCGTGTAGGTCTGCGAGTGCGCATAGGTCTGCGAGTGGTCTGCGAGTGCGCGTAGGTCTGCGAGTGGTCTGCGAGTGCGCGTAGGTCTGCGAGTGGTCTGCGAGTGCGCGTAAGTCTGCGAGTGGTCTGCGAGTGCGTGTAGGTCTGCGAGTGGTCTGCGAGTGCGCATAGGTCTGCGAGTGGTCTGCGAGTGCGCGTAGGTCTGCGAGTGGTCTGCGAGTGCTCGTAGGTCTGCGAGTGGTCTGCGAGTGGTCTGCGAGTGCGCGTAAGTCTGTGAGTGGTCTGCGAGTGCATGTAGGTCTGCGAGTGGTCTGCGAGTGGCCTGTGAGTGGTCTGTCAGTGCGCGTAGGTCTGTGAGTGGTCTGTAAGTGCGCATAGGTCTGTGAGTGCTCTGTGAGTGCGCATAGGTCTGTGAGTGGTCTGTGAGTGTGCGTAGGTCTGTGAGTGGTCTGTGAGTGCATGTAGGTCTGTGAGTGGTCTGCGAGTGCGCGTAGGTCTGCGAGTACCTGTGTATTGTCTTGAGTATTAGCGTCAGGAAGCTAGTTGTTAGGTAATTTGGACAAGATATAATCCCCAATCCTCATTAAATTTATTAGGTAGGTGTGGAGAGGCGACTCTTTGTACATCTTGCGGCATGTATGTGTTCCTTGATCATCCGATCGAGGGTGAATACTGCTGTGCAAAATGTAAGCAAAATGTTTCCCTGTAAGCCCAGGTTCTGAATCTGGGGAAGCAACTGTCAGCACTGAGAAGTCCTAAAGGAGAGCCAGGGACGTACATGGCAGGCACCAGCAGGGGCCAGCACAGTGGCGGGTGGAGACAAAGAGGTGCAGGCACTAGCAAAGAGTAGATGGGTGATAGTCAGGAAGGCTTAGAGGGGGAAGTGCCAGGGAGGCCAAACCAGGGCTGGAGCATCCCAATAAGTACGCTCCATTGAGTGACATTGGTGAAACCAGTCAGGGCCCAGCACTGATGGAGCTGAGGGACTCTCCTAGCTGCCAGGGGAAGAACTCCACCAGTGAGAGTGGGGGGAAGCGAAGGGAAGTGAAAGACAGATTCTGGTGGTAGGGGACTCAATTCATATGCCCCGTACACACGGTCGGACTTTGTTCGGACATTCCGACAACAAAATCCTAGGATTTTTCCCGACGGATGTTGGCTCAAACTTGTCTTGCATACACACAGTCACACAAAGTTGTCGGAAAATCCAATCATTCTGAACGCGGTGACGTAAAACACGTACGTCGGGACTACAAACGGGGCAGTGGCCAATAGCTTTCATGTCTTTATTTATTCTGAGCATGCGTGGCACTTTGTCCGTCGGATTTGTGTACACACGATCGGAAATTCCGACAACGGATTTTGTTGTCGGAAAATTTTATATCCTGCTCTCAAACTTTGTGTGTCGGAAAATCCGATGGAAAATGTGTGATGGAGCCTACACACGGTCGGAATTTCCGACAACAAGGTCCTATCACACATTTTCTGTTGGAAAATCCGGCCGTGTGTACGGGGCATTGGAAGGACAGAGAGGGCAATCTGTAACAAAGACGTGAAGCGCCGAACAGTATGTTGTCTACCAGGCGCTTGGGTTCGGCACATCACGGATCTGGTGGACAGATTACTGGGAGGGGCTGGGGAAGACCCAGCTGTCATGGTGCACGTTGGCACCAATGACAAAGTCAGAGGCAGATGGAGTGTCCTAAAGAACAATTTTAGGGACTTAGGAGCTAAATTAAGGAAAAGGACCTCCAAGGTAGTATTCTCAGGAATATTACCAGTACATGGAGCCACACCAGAAAGGCAGAGGGAGATTAGGGAAGTAAACAAGTGGCTGAAGAGCTGGTGTAGTAAGGAGGGGTTAGGGTTCCTGGAGGACTGAGCCGACTTCTCAGTCGATAACTGGTACTATAGAAGGGACGGACTGCACCTAAATGAGGAGGGTGCAGATCAGCTGGGAATGAAGATGGCCAAAAAGTTAGAGGGGTTTTTAAACTAGGTGATGGGGGAAGGGTCCAGAGGTAGAGATAGTCAGCGTGGAACATATTCCAGAGGGCAGTATTGGGGGCATTAGTGGTAGGTTGACCAAAGCACAAAAACCTAAGGTAAGTATAGTAGCAAGTCCTAGTTGCAATCTTGGAACACCCAATACGAGGATAATATGCAACCGGTCTAAACTACGTGGCATGTTCACCAATGCCAGGAGCCTGGCGGACAAGATGGGTGAACTAGAGATACTGTTGTACGAGGAGGATTTGGATTTTGAGGGAATTTCAGAGACCTGGTTCAACAGCTCTCATGATTGGCTGGCAAACATTCAAGGGTATACCCTTTATCGCAAGGATAGAGAAGGTAAAAAAGGGGGAGGGGTATGCCTATATATCAAGAATAATGTACAAGTGAATGTGAGAGATGACATCACTAAGGGAGCTAGGGAGGAGGTGGAATCCCTTTGGGTAGAGCTCCAAAGGGATGAAGTAACGGGGAAAATAATACTGGGAGTATGCTATAGGCCCCCTAACCTGAGGGAGGAAGGGGAGACAGATCTCCTATCACATTTTGGATTAGCAGCAAGGATGGGAAGTGTTATCATAATGGGGGATTTTAATTTTCCAGACATAGACTGGGCAGAGGGAACTGCGCATTCATCTAAGGCTCGCCAGTTCCTTAATGTCTTGCAGGACAATTTTATGGGTCAGATGGTAGACACACCAACTAGAAATAAAGCATTACTGGATCTATTGATTACCAACAATACAGACCTGATCACGGATGTGGAATTACGGGGCAATTTAGGTAACAGCGATCACAGGTCAATTCGTTTCAGTATAAATCACACAAATAGGAAATATAAAGGGAATACAAAGACACTGAATTTCAAAAGAGCCAACTTCCCTAAACTACAAAACTTGCTAGAAGGCATAAATTGGGAAAAAATCTTAGGAACAAAGAACACGGTGGAGAGATGGGTTTGCTTTAAGAGCATATTAAATAAGGGCATTAGCCAATGCATCCCATTGGGTAATAAATTTAAAAGAGCAAACAAAAGTCCTGGATGGCTTAACTCCAATGTAAAAATGCATATAAAAGCAAAGAAGAAGGCCTTCAAAAAAGACAAGGTTGAGGGAACATCATCAGCATTCAGACTTTATAAAGAATGCAACAAGAAATGTAAGGGTGCAATAAGGATGGCTAAGATAGAACATGAAAGATACATAGCGGAGGAGAGCAGAAAAAATCCCAAGAAATTCTTTAAGTATGTAAACAGTAAAAAAGGTAGGACAGACCATATTGGCCCCATAAAGAATGAGGAAGGACATCTGGTTACAAAGGATGGGGAGATGGCGAAGGTATTGAATTTATTCTTCTCCTCAGTCTTCACGAAGGAATCGGGGGGCTTCAGTAACCAAAACTGCAGTGTTTATCCTCATGACACATCACAGGAAGCACCTCCATGGTTAACAGAGGACAAAATTAAAATTAGACTTGAAAAACTTAACATTAATAAATCACCGGTACCAGATGACTTGCACCCGAGGGTACTTAGGGAACTCAGTCAAGTGATTGCCAGACCGTTGTTCCTAAATTTTACAGACAGTCTACTGATTGGAATGGTACCAGCTGATTGGAGAAAAGCCAATGTAGCACCAATATTTAAAAAGGGCCCAAAATACATACCTGGGAATTACAGATCAGTTAGCCTAACATCAATAGTATGTAAACTCTTGGAGGTATTAATAAGGGACTATATACAAGATTTTAGTAATGAGAACGGTATCATTAGCAGTAATCAGCATGGATTCATGAAGAATTGTTCTTGCCAAACCAATCTACTAACCTTCTATGAGGAGGTTAGTTGCCAGCTATATAAAGGATGGCCCGTAGACGTGGTGTATCTGGATTTTGCAAAAGCATTTGACACAGTTCCCCATAAACGTTTACTGTACAAAATAAGGTCTGTTGGCATGGACCATAGGGTGAGTACATGGATTCAAAACTGGCTACAAGGGTAAGTTCAGAGGGTAGTGATAAATGGGGAGTACTCAGAATGGTCAGGGGTGGGTAGTGGGGTCCCCCAGGGTTCTGTGCTGGGACCAATCCTGTTTAATTTGTTCATAAACGACCTGTATTTGCAGACGATACTAAGCTAAGCAGGGCAATAACTTCTCCGGAGGATGTTGAAACCTTGCAAAAAGATCTGAACAAATTAATGGGGTGGGCAACTACATGGCAAATGAGGTTCAATGTATAAAAATGTAAAATAATGCATTTGGGTGGCAAAAATATGAATGCAATCTATACACTGGGGGGAGAACCTCTGGGGGAATCTAGGATGGAAAAGGACCTGGGGGTCCTAGTAGATGATAGGCTCAGCAATGGCACAATGCCAAGCTGCTGCTAACCAAGCAAACAGAATATTGGCATGCATTAAAAAGGGGATCAACTCCAGAGATAAAACAATAATTCTCCCGCTCTACAAGACTCTGGTCCGGCCGCACCTAGAGTATGCTGTCCAGTTCTGGGCACCAGTCCTCAGGAAGGATGTACTGGAGTTGGAGTACAAAGAAGTGCAACAAAACTAATAAAGGGTCTGGAGGATATTAGTTATAAGGAAAGGTTGCAAGCACTGAACTTATTCTCTCTGGAGAAGAGACGCTTGAGAGGGGATATGATTTCAATATACAAATACCGTATTGGTGACCCCACAATAGGAATAAAACTTTTTTGCAGAAGAGAGTTTAACAAGACTTGTGGCCACTCATTAAAATTAGAAGAAAAGAGGTTTAACCTTAAACTACGTAGAGGGTTCTTTACTGTAAGAGTGGCAAGGATGTGGAATTCCCTTCCACGGGCTGTGGTCTCAGCGGGGGGCATCGATAGTTTCAAGAAACTATTATATAAGCACCTGAATGTTCACAACATACAGGGATATACAATGTAATACTGACATATAATCACACACATAGGTTGGACTTGATGGACTTGTGTCTTTTTTCAACCTCACCTACTATGTAACTATGTAATATTTAAACTTGGTCTTTTTCTTTACCGCTGCCTGCCCGTTGAAGTGTTACCATTGCACGGTCCTACTGGCAGGACTCCAATAAGTTATGTATATGCCAACTTTGCCATACAGCATAATGAACATCCACAGTGCATGATGCAGACCTCCATTGTACTTTAAGGCAGCCTTTCTCAACTTTTTTTTACCCCAGAGTAATCCTTAAAATAACTTCCAGGTCTTGGGGAACTCCTACTAAACCAAATAATTAAGGGTCAGTAGGAAAATGTCTCTCAAATTGGTACCATTGGGAATAATGCGCTTCTTACAATAGTGGTCAGAATGTCTTCCTTACAGGAAGCTAAAAAGATCAATGGTGTCATGCTGCTGGCTCTGTCAAGTGGCATTGGCCCTGGTACTATGCAGGCATCACCAAATGCTAGGTCAATCTATCACAGCTTAAGGAACCCCTAGCAACCTCTGGAGGAACCCTGGTTGTGAATAGCTGCTTTAAGTCTTGCCCTATATATGTGCAACCTGCTGAGAATATTGCTCAATATAACATAGTGTGACTGTGGGCAGGCTATGCCAGTGAAAAGAGCAAGGCGCCTGCATTGGAGGTATGTACTTACACTGCATATAACAAATTGATAAGGAGGTTGAGGTGGGTGGAAGAAGACTAGTTTTTAAAAGGTACAGTTACCATTAAGTCAACTGCATAACATTTGCCATGGGTGGTTACCTTCTCAAACAAATGTTAATGTTGTATTTTGGAGATTCATTTCACAGAGACAGAGATTGGGAGGTTTCTAAAATAGTAAAGAAACTGCCCTATACATTACTTAATGTTTAGACACGCATTGCTTATCCTGTTGATCAAAGAGTCCTACAATCATACTCATAAAGAGCTTATAGAAATATGCTTGGTGGAATTGTTTTGGATGAATATTTAAAAGACTACGTAATGTTTTACTTATTTAAAAACAATAAGTAAAAAATGAATCTGACAATAGTATATGTTTTTATATATGTATATATATATATATATATATATATATATATATATATATATATATACACCTTCATGCAATTATGCTTCCAGCTGTTTAGAGGAGCAGCTGTAAAGCTTTTAATATTGCCATGGTACACTATGTTATGTGTATGTGAGTCAAAAATAAGCATGTTTTTCACATTCTTTTGTGCCCTATTAGGAGCGATGGGAGCTGGAGATTAAAAAAGAAGTTTGACGTGGGAATTCTTATCTGACCAGATAATGAAAAGCAAAAATGTACTATCTTCCTGAGGAGGCATGAAGCTGCTGGGTGTCTGGGTGAAGATAAAGATCAGAGTGTCAGGATATTGTACTTTGTTGCTGATAAGAAGTCTGGCAGGTGCTAAATTACTATTTCTTCTTCTGTATAGAACATTAAGGCCCATATTTACTAAACAACAGTCTGTGTTAAGACACTTAAAAGAATTTGGTGCACTGAGTGGGCTACAGAACGTGTTCTATAGATGGAAGCTGTCCAGTGTCACTATAGAAGAAATTTATGCATACCCTACTAGAATCATGCCATTCCAACACATACTTTATACTAAGACATGCCATTAAAAAAATACAGGCGTTAAGGCATACATAAGTGAGCACATAACCCAAATGTTGTCCACTCAGATGCATTCTTCATCTATTTCCATGGAATGTCACTCAAAGTATTTTGCCCCAAGCACGGCGTTCATTCATCCTTGTGCTATACATGCGTGGACAATTTCTCGTGACACAAGAATGCCAATGGAAGTGCAGAGCAGAATGTTAGGAGGAATTAAAACATTTGCATTACAACAGAGAAAATGTTTAGTATGTATTGCATTGGTGGAATGATCAAGACTTCCATGATTTAATAATTTATATATATTATATTATATTATATGTAACAACTTAAAAAGTGGGACTAAAGAAAAACTACAGTCTACACAAAAAAAAATGAAAAAATGAATAACTAATTTAAAGAAGTTTTTTTTTTAAAGTTTTTGACAGGGCATTAAGGGTTTTACAGTAAATTGATTCAGATTTTGATTTTTGTCTGCGTCTCAGTTTGGGAGATTTCCTCTGTGTTCCCATGACTCTTGAATTAAAAAAGATTGTAGCACCCTGGTGTTTAGGCGGGGTTGCTAACAAATTTTGTTTGCCAGGTAGTAATTGTCCTGGCTAATTGTTAGAAGATCCACTGATTCCTCGCTAATTCTATAATTGCTGCACCTTTTCTCCTCTGTCACTAGGTGGCACTGTGGCTGGTGACATTAGATCGACAAGGGCATAGCAAGGTCAGATTATGAATAAATGGTGTGTCTCAGCCAATTGGCAGGGGTTTCTTTAGTACCTTGGCCTGCTGGGAGAGCCTATTTATTTGGGTGGAGTCAGATGATCAGGATTCTGTGCCACCTGGACAGCTGTCTAGGTGGACGTGTGTTATGTCGCCCCAGGTTACTAGGCCAGAAGCCAGAGGCCTATCCTGGGGACACCTGGCTGTTAGGCTGCTTGAGGCCTATCCAGGAGCAGGAGAAGCAGCGTAGGGTTGGGACTGCAGAATTGGAGACCAACCGAGTTGCGAAGGTTCAGCCGGGTGGGGAACCAGTTGTGGTCGGAGGTAAAGGGGAAGTAGTCGCCACTAAGGGACCATCCACCTTATTACCGGAGACTACTGTGAGTAAACTCGAGCAAGTAGCAGAGCAGTCTTCTCACCAACCAGGGACAGTGAAGAAGTGGGAAAGCTTCAGCGAGTGCCAAGCCAGGGACCCAGCGGGTTAGCAGGGGTGACGCTTGAGCAGTATACAGCGGGTTAGCTGTGGAAGAGCTCAGGAGATCCGATGACGACTGGGATATGGAAGTCTAGTGAGAGACTGGGAAGATCTGGAGACTGAAGATCTACAGTGGGATACTGTGAGGTAAGAGAAGAACTATTCTGTGTTACCAAGAGTTATGTACGACTACTTTTAGTGACTGTTACAAGTTCAGTTGCCATAGGAGAAAGCGGTCCTACCTATACAGATGTGGCATCCGGCTGGAGGCCTTTCCCTGTATAGCTGTCTACCTATAGTGTCTCAGGGTCTGCAAATTACCATTGCATCTACCTAAGGGTGTCCTGGCCCTAACCCGCTCTCCCACAGTTCTTGTTAGGAGACAAAAAATCTCTTGTTTGCATTCAAAAAGTGACTGCCGCCCATTATTTCATCTTGCATTACACCCACCATGCCTGTTAACCCACTCCACAAGGAAGGATGTCAGCTCTCCCTAACTCTTAAGGTCACCATTAGGCCTTTAGAGGTCCGGGAGGTCTCTACAAGATATAGGAAAAATACATGATATACTGTATCTCACACCAATAAATTTGGATTTGCTACCATGTGATTTCCTGTGTCCCTATATACTTATCTGTAATAACACTGATTACCTGTGTCAGTACACATTAAACAATGGGTTGATTTACTAAAACTGGAGAGTGAAAAATCTGGTAGAAACCAATCAGTTTCTAGGTTTTTTGTCAAAGCTTAATTGAAGAAGCTGCAGTTAGAAGCCAACTGGCTACCATGCATAGCTGCACCAGATTTTGCACTCTCCAGTTTTAGTAAATCAACCACCACAAAACGAAATTGCTGTTTATTTCATGGTTAAGATTCAAAACAAACTTACCTATTCATCCATGTCTCAATGGGTGCATTAGGACTGTCTTTATATACTGTTGATAGGTAAATGCAGTTCAGTTCTGTTAATTTCTTTTATTCAGAATGTTGCAGGTGTTCAACTATATCTCATACCCATAGTAACATTATTGTCTTACTGATTGTTTATATAAAAGAGTAATTCTCTCTTTTTTTAGGCTATGCTACGCTTTAATAAACTCCTTAAAATATCTCAAGGTGTATCGATAAGTGCTGGGTGAGTGAGGTGTGTCATCTTCAGCTGTGCTGAGAAATCACAAAACAATTCAATAGGGATAATGGTACTACGGAGGTTGGAAAATACCCTGGATGAAATTACTCCATGGGTGAATTGACCTGCACCCAACAGATCTGAAATAGTTAAGTTGCTGCAGCTGCACACAGAAAGACAGACATAATTTGAAAAAACACTTTGTGGGATCATCAGTTTTTCATTTGTGGGCAGCACTGGCTCCTGTCCAAAGGTTAGGGGTAAGTACGACCACCAACATTAAAGATTGGGGTATATATTCCCTTGGGGGTCACTATCCCACTGACACTAATAATTTGGGGAACTATGCTTCCTTGATGGCCACTATCCCACTGATACCAATGATTTGGGAAATATTCTCTTCTGTGGGACAGTATCCCACTGAGACCAATGAGTTGAGGGTCTATTCTCCCATTGGTGGCCACAATCTAGCAGACATTTCCGACTAATTACTCCCCTTTAAATACATTTTAAATACATATTTTATATTCCAATACTTTTATTATATGGTGTAAACTTTGTTTTTTACTGTTGGTGCATAAAAGGCTTTGAAAAGAATTTACCAAGCCCTAGTCTAACTCTTTCATTGATGGATAGTTAAGAGATAAATGTATTCTTTCATGAATATGCATCTCAGAATTGTATCCAGACATATAACTCTTTACTTCTCATCAATAAACTGTGTTCTTTATGTTACAAGAATAATCCCCAGATATCTCCAGCTGAGAATATTGCACTCCAAATTATCTAGATAAACTAAAATTCTAAACTTTCAGCTGATTTCTGAAAAATATGAGCACTGGGTGTATAGAACACATGAGGCAGTTTATATGCCAGAATCATGGCATCACTGATCAATATAATTGGTATTATTTACATCTTCAGTGAAGGATTACAAAAAGAATGATATCATTACTTGTTTAATGTCCAGTGTGAATTAGACATGTGCATTCGTTTTCGTCCGAATGCATTTTCGTCCGAATTTCAGGTATTTTCGTTATCGTTTTAACAAACGATAACGAAAGTGTAGAATACAAAAACCGATAGATCCGACATAAACAAATGCTTTATTTTCTTTTTTGTTGCGACAACAGTTCGATATAGATAGGAGATTCGACATGACGCTGACAATAACAATCTGTGGTCGAATGTGCCTAACCTTAACTCTATTAGTCCAAGATTATTCTACATAGAGAGAAAAGATTTGACATAGAGAGAAAAGATTCGACATAGGGGGGAAAAGATCGCTGTTGGAATTGGGTGGGGAAGTAAAATAAAAATAATGATTATGATGAATGTTATTGGCCGATTGTAACCAAAGAGGAGGAGCAGTAAAATAGCTAGAACTAAGTACACACGTACAGCCAACTTACTTTCACTTACGATTTGCTAGCAGAGAGAGACACACACTGAATCATTTCAGAAGACCGTCAATCTTAGCTGGTCCATTTGTCAGAGAACCTAAATTATTTAGCAATTAACCACTTGACGACCGCCTCACGCCGATGTACGTCGGCAAAGCGGCACGGACAGGCAAAATCACGTACATGGTACGTGATTTGCCTTCCGCGGGTGGGGGGTCCGATCGGACCCCCCCCCCGGTGCCCGAGGCGGTCGTCTTTTGTCCAGCGGCGATCAGAGGTGAGGGGGAGACCATCCGTTCGTGGCCCCCCCCTCGCGATCGCCGCTGGCCAATCGAATCATTCCTTTGCTGCTGTATGCTAAACAGCAGCAAAGGAAATTATGTCATCTCTCCTCGGCTCGGTAATTTCCGTTCCGGCCCGAGGAGAGAAGACATGTGAGTGAGTGCACAACACTACACACACACAGTAGAACATGCCAGGCACACTAAACACCCCGACCCCCCCCCCGATCGCCCCCCGATCCCCCCCAATCCCCCCCCCCGTCACAAACTGACACCAGCAGTTTTTTTTTGTTTTGTTTTGTTTTTTTCTGATTACTGCATAGTGTCAGTTTGTGACAGTTACAGTGTTGGGACAGTTACTGTTACCCCCCTTTAGGTCTAGGGTACCCCCCTAACCCCCCCTAATAAAGTTTTAACCCCTTGATCACCCCCTGTCACCAGTGTCACTAAGCAATCATTTTTCTGATTGCTGTATTAGTGTCGCTGGTGACGCTAGTTAGGGAGGTAAATATTTAGGTTCGCCGTCAGCGTTTTATAGCGACAGGGACCCCCATATACTATCTAATAAATGTTTTAACCCCTTGATTGCCCCCTAGTTAACCCTTTCACCACTGATCACCGTATAAGTGTTACGGGTGACGCTGGTTAGTTCGTTTATTTTTTATAGTGTCAGGGCACCCGCCGTTTATTACCGAATAAAGGTTTAGCCCCCTGATCGCCCGGCGGCAATATGCGTCGCCCCAGGCAGCGTCAGATTAGCGCCAGTACCGCTAACACCCACGCACGCAGCATACACCTCCCTTAGTGGTATAGTATCTGAACGCATCAATATCTGATCCGATCAGATCTATACTAGCGTCCCCAGCAGTTTAGGGTTCCCAAAAACGCAGTGTTAGCGGAATCAGCCCAGATACCTGCTAGCACCTGCGTTTTGCCCCTCCGCCCAGCCCACCCAAGTGCAGTATCGATCGATCACTATCACTTACAAAACACTAAACGCATAACTGCAGCGTTCGCAGAGTCAGGCCTGATCCCTGCGATCGCTAACAGTTTTTTTGGTAGTATTTTGGTGAACTGGCAAGCACCAGCCCCAGGCAGCGTCAGGTTAGCGCCAGTATCGCTAACACCCACGCACGCAGAATACGCCTCCCTTAGTGGTATAGTATCTGAACGGATCAATATCTGATCCGATCAGATCTATACTAGTGTCCCCAGCAGTTTAGGGTTCCCAAAAACGCAGTGTTAGCGGAATCAGCCCAGATACCTGCTAGCACCTGCGTTTTGCCCCTCCGCCCAGCCCAGCCCACCCAAGTGCAGTATCGATCGATCACTGACACTTACAAAACACTAAATGCATAACTGCAGCGTTCGCAGAGTCACGCCTGATCCCTGCGATCGCTAACAGTTTTCTTGGTAGCGTTTTGGTGAACTGGCAAGCACCAGCTCCAGGCAGCGTCAGGTTAGCGCCAGTAGCGCTAACACCCACGCACTCACCCTACACCTCCCTTAGTGGTATAGTATCTGAACGGATCAATATCTGATCCGATCAGATCTATACTAGCATCCCCAGCAGTTTAGGGTTCTCACAAACGCAGTGTTAGTGGGATCAGCCCAGATACCTGCTAGCACCTGCGTTTTGCCCCTCCGCCCGGCCCAGCCCACCCAAGTGCAGTATCGATCGATCACTGTCACTTACAAAAGACTAAAACGCATAACTGCAGCGTTCGCAGAGTCAGGCCTGATCCCTGTGATCGCCAACAGATTTTTTGGTAGCGTTTTGGTGAACTGGCAAGCACCAGCGGCCTAGTACACCCCGGTCGTAGTCAAACCAGCACTGCAGTAACACTTGGTGACGTGGTGAGTCCCATAAGTGCAGTTCAAGCTGGTGAGGTGGCAAGCACAAGTAGTGTCCCGCTGCCACCAAAAAGACAAACACAGGCCCGTCGTGCCCATAGTGCCCTTCCTGCTGCATTCGCCAATCCCAATTGGGAACCCACCGCTTCTGCAGCGCCCGTACTTCCCCCATTCACATCCCCAACCAAATGCAGTCGGCTGCATGAGAGGCATTTTCTTTATGTCCTCCCGAGTACCCCTACCCAACGAACCCCCCCAAAAAAGATATTGTGTCTGCAGCAAGCGCGGATATAGGCGTGACACCCGCTATTATTGTCCCTCCTGTCCTGACAATCCTGGTCTTTGCATTGGTGAATGCTTCGAACGCTACTATGCACTAGTTGAGTATTAGCGTAGGATACAGCATTGCACAGACTAGGCACACTTTCACAGGGTCTCCCAAGATGCCATCGCATTTTGAGAGACCCAAACCTGGAACCGGTTACAGTTATAAAAGTTAGTTACAAAAAAAGTGTAAAAAAAAAATAAAAAAATATATAAAATAAAAGAAAATAGTTGTCGTTTTATTGTTCTCTCTCTCTCTATTCTCTCTATTGTTCTGCTCTTTTTTACTGTATTCTATTCTGCAATGTTTTATTGGTATTATGTTTTATCATGTTTGCTTTTCAGGTATGCAATTTTTTGTACTTTACCGTTTACTGTGCTTTATTGTTAACCATTTTTTTGTCTTCAGGTACACCATTCACAACTTTGAGTGGTTATACCAGAATGATGCCTGCAGGTTTAGGTATCATCTTGGTATCATTCTTTTCAGCCAGCGGTCGGCTTTCATGTAAAAGCAATCCTAGCGGCTAATTAGCCTCTAGACTGCTTTTACAAGCCGTGGGAGGGAATGCCCCCCCCCCACCGTCTTCCGTGTTTTTCTCTGGCTCTCCTGTCTCAACAGGGAACCTGAAAATGCAGCCGGTGATTCAGCCAGCTGACCATAGAGCTGATCAGAGACCAGAGTGGCTCCAAACATCTCTATGGCCTAAGAAACCGGAAGCTACGAGCATTTTATGACTTAGATTTCGCCGGATGTAAATAGCGCCATTGGGAAATTGGGGAAGCATTTTATCACACCGATCTTGGTGTGGTCAGATGCTTTGAGGGCAGAGGAGAGATCTAGGGTCTAATAGACCCCAATTTTTTCAAAAAAGAGTACCTGTCACTACCTATTGCTATCATAGGGGATATTTACATTCCCCGAGATAACAATAAAAATGATTAAAAAAAAATAAAAATGAAAGGAACAGTTTAAAAATAAGATAAAAAAGCAAAAAAATAATAAAGAAAAAAAAAAAAAAAAGCACCCCTGTCGCCCCCTGCTCTCGCGCTAAGGCGAACGCAAGCGGCGGTCTGTCGTCAAACGTAAACAGCAATTGCACCATGCATGTGAGGTATCACCGCGAAGGTTAGATCGAGGGCAGTAATTTTTGCAGTAGACCTCCTCTGTAAATCTAAAGTGGTAACCTGTAAAGGCTTTTAAAGGCTTTTAAAAATGTATTTATTTTGTTGCCACTGCACGTTTGTGCGCAATTGTAAAGCATGTCATGTTTGGTATCCATGTATTCGGCCTAAGATCATCTTTTTTATTTCATCAAACATTTGGGCAATATAGTGTGTTTTAGTGCATTAAAATTTAAAAAAGTGTGTTTTTTCCCAAAAAAATGCGTTTGAAAAATCGCTGCGCAAATACTGTGTGAAAAAAAAAAATGAAACACCCACCATTTTAATCTGTAGGGCATTTGCTTTAAAAAAATATATAATGTTTGGGGGTTCAAAGTAATTTTCTTGCAAAAAAAAAAAAACTTTTTCATGTAAACAATAAGTGTCAGAAAGGGCTTTGTCTTCAAGTGGTTAGAAGAGTGGGTGATGTGTGACATAAGCTTCTAAATGTTGTGCATAAAATGCCAGGACAGTTCAAAACCCCCCCAAATGATCCCATTTTGGAAAGTAGACACCCCAAGCTATTTGCTGAGAGGCATGTCGAGTCCATGGAATATTTTATATTGCGACACAAGTTGCGGGAAAGAGACAAATTTTTTTTTTTGCACAAAATTGTCACTAAATGATATATTGCTCAAACATGCCATGGGAATATGTGAAATTACACCCCAAAATACATTCTGCTGCTTCTCCTGAGTACGGGGATACCACATGTGTGAGACTTTTTGGGAGCCTAGCCGCGTACGGAACCCCGAAAACCAAGCACCGCCTTCAGGCTTTCTAAGGGCGTGAATTTTTGATTTCTCTCTTGACTGCTTATCACAGTTTCGGAGACCATGGAATGCCCAGGTGGCACAAAACCCCCCCAAATGACCCCATTTTGGAAAGTAGACACCCCAAGCTATTTGATGAGAGGTATAGTGAGTATTTTGCAGACCTCACTTTTTGTCACAAAGTTTTGAAAATTGAAAAAAGAAAAAAAAAAAAGTTTTTTCTTGTCTTTCTTCATTTTCAAAAACAAATGAGAGCTGCAAAATACTCACCATGCCTCTCAGCAAATAGCTTGGGGTGTCTACTTTCCAAAATGGGGTCATTTGGGGGGGTTTTGTGCCACCTGGGCATTCCATGGCCTCCGAAACTGTGATAGGCAGTGAAGAGTGAAATCAAAAATTTTCACCCTTAGAAATCCTGAAGGCGGTGATTGGTTTTCGGGGTCCCGTGCACGGCTAGGCTCCCAAAAAGTCCCACACATGTGGTATCCCCGTACTCAGGAGAAGTAGCTAAATGTATTTTGGGGTGCAATTCCACATATGCCCATGGCCTGTGTGAGCAATATATCATTTAGTGACAACTTTGTGCAAAAAAAAAATAAAAAAATAAAAATGTGTCACTTTCCCGCAACTTGTGTCAAAATATAAAATATTCCATGGACTCAATATGCCTCTCTGGAAATAGCTTGGGGTGTCTACTTTCCAAAATGGGGTCATTTGGGGGGGTTTTGTGCCACCTGGGCATTCCATGGCCTCCGAAACTGTGATAGGCAGTAAAGAGTGAAATCATAAATTTACACCTTTAGAAATCCTGAAGGCGGTGATTGGATTTCGGGGCCCCGTACGCGGCTAGGCTCCCAAAAAGTCCCACACATGTGGTATCCCCATATTCAGGAGAAGCAGCAGAATGTATTTTGGGGTGCAATTCCACATAGGCCCATGGCCTGTGTGAGCAATATATCATTTAGTGACAACTTTTTGTAAATATTTTTTTTTTTTTTTTGTCATTATTCAATCACTTGGGACAAAAAAAATAAATATTCAATGGGTTCAACATGCCTCTCAGCAATTTCCTTGGGGTGTCTACTTTCCGAAATGGGGTCATTTGGGGGGGTTTTGTACTGCCCTGCCCAGGGCCGGACTGGCCTACCGGGATACCGGGAGATATCCCGGTAGGCCGTCTGAGTTGCGGCTGCAGTGCTCCCCTCTCTCCTGCTCCTGTGTGTCACAGGGCTGGCTGGGTCTGTGTTCGGCGGCCGCGCTGTAACACGGTCCCGCCCCCCTAGACCGGCTTGTGTGATAGTAGATAGAATCAGTGTTCCGCCTATCACACGAGCCGGTCTAGGGGGGCGGGACCGTGTTACAGCGCGGCCGCCGAACACAGACCCAGCCAGCTCCGTGACACACAAAGGAGCAGGAGAGAGGGATCCAGTAGATGCCCGCCCGTACAGTCCGCCCTGTGTGCCTGGATAGGAGGATCGGCGGGGGGGGCCGCATATAGAAGAAATGAGCTTTCTATATTCCTCCATGCAGCCGCTGAATACTTGCAGGGGGGAGAGGAGGAGAATCAAGTATTCAGCGGCTGCATAGAGGAATATAGAAAGCATTTTTCCTCTATATATGTGGCCCCCCGCCGATCCTCCTATCCAACTTCTTTTACTGGCCCCCCCAGTTCTCCTTGTGCTCCCTGGCTCCCCCCCATGCTCTCCTCCCCTCACCACACTCTCCAGCCCCCCCCCTCACAGTTCTCTCCACCCCTGTTTTTTCTGCCCCCCCTGCTCTCCAGCTCTCCCCATCCTACTCTAGCCACCATCCCAGTGCTCTTCACTCCCCCAGTGCTCTCCACCCATGTTCTTTCTCCCCCCCCCAGTGCTCTTCAGCTCTCCCCATCACTCTCCAGCCCCCACCGCAGTGCTCTCGCCCCCCACAGTGCTCTCCAGCCCCCCATTCTCCGCACCCCTGTTTTCGGTCCCCCCCGGTGCTCTCAAGCTCCACCCATCGCTCTCCAGCCCCCCCCGTGCTCTTTGCCCCCCATGCTCTCCACCCCTGTTTTTTTTTGGCTCCCCTTCCAGTGCTCTCAAGCTTCCCCCCAGCACTCTCCGCTCCCCACCCCTGTACTCTCCACTCCCCCCTGCATTTTGCCCCCACCCATGTGCTCTCAAACCCCCGCCAGTGCTCTCCAGTCCCCCGTGCTTTCCACCCCTGTTCTTTCTGGCCCCCACTGGTGCTTTCAAGCTCCCCCCCCATTGCTCTCCACTCCCCCCTGCTCTTTGTACCCCCCCAGTGCTCTCCACCCCTGTTTTTCTGCCCCTCCCCCACTGGTGCTTTCAAGCTCCCCCCATTGCTCTCCACCCCTGTTTTTCTGCCCCTCCCCCAGTGCTCTTCGCCACCCCACACTCTTAGCCCCCACATTGCTCTCCACCTCTGTTCTTTTTGTACCCCCAGTGCTCTCAAGTCCCCCCCCCAGCGCTCTCCACTCCCCATCCCTGTGATCTCCACTCCCCCCTGCTCTTTGCCCCCACCCATGTGCTCTCCAACCCCGCCAGTACTCTCTGCTCCCCCTTCTTTCCAGCTCCCACCCAGTGCTCTCCACTTCCCCAGGACCAGAGGACAGGCTGACTGGGGCCGGAAAATGAGGATGGCTGAGGGTGCAGGTGGCCAGGGACCACTCCATCTCACAGCAAACAGATCCTCTGGAAGGAGCACTGTCCCCATCCAAAACGAGAACAGACCCTGCCTGCTGTTGGCCATCATGGATATCCTGCTGGCATGCAAGGTACCGTACCGAGCATCAACAACACACCTTCCCACAGACAGGGACTGCTGACTGGGCCATGGGGCACAGGAGGGGCTGCAATGATGGGCACAGTGAAGCTGCATTTCTGGGCACAGTGAGACTGCATTCACGGGCACAGTGAGACTGCATTCACTGGCACAGTGAGCCTGCATTTGATGGGCACAGTGAGGCTGCATTGATGGGCACAGTGAGGCTGCATTGATGGGCACAGTGAGACTGCAATGATGGGCACAGTGAGGCTGCAATGATGGGCACAGTGAGGCTGCAATGGTGGGCACAGTGAGGCCGCATTCATGGGCACAGTGAGACTGCATTCACGGGCAGAGTAAAGCTGCATTTGATGAGCACAGTGAGGCTGCATTTGATGAGCACAGTGAGGCTGCATTTGATGAGCACAGTGAGGCTGCATTTGATGAGCACAGTGAGGCTGCATTTGATGAGCACAGTGAGGCTGCATTGATGGGCAGAGTGAGGCTGCATTGATGGGCACAGTGAGGCTGCATTGATGGGCACAGTGAGGCTGCATTGATGGGCACAGTGAGGCTGCATTTGATTGGTACTGATGAGGCTGCATTTGATGGGCTCTGGTGAGGCTGCATTTGATGGGCACTGGTGAGGCTGCATTGAGCTCCTGTATCATGTCTGCAGTCTCTGACCATCTCCTGTATCATATCTGCAGTCTCTGAGGGAGTCTGCAGAGGAGTCAAGAGTGGGAGCACCGCCGGGATGGGGGTCATGGGAGAAGTCAGACAAGTGTGGACTGTGGAGAGGAGACTATAGGATAAAACCAGAGCCACCGAGCTGGAGCCGACTGACTGAGCCCTACACGGTGCACCTGAGAGGAGGTCAGTGACAGCACCGCTAGGCCAGTCTGAAGGGGGGGGGGTCACTGATGTAAGGGGGGAGTGAATACGATAATGTAAGGGGGCACCGATATAAAGCACAGCCTTATATCAGTAACCCACCCCCCCTTACCTTAGTGTATTCTTTCTGTGGAAGGTGGTCCCCCCCCCCTCCCACGTTCTGAGTTCCTGGGGTCCCCCTTGATGATTGATCACTTACCACTTTTAACTGGAATTTGCTTTTATATATATATATGTATGTATATATATATATAAATATAAAGCCCTATGTGATTTCATATCTGTCTTATCTATATATAATACACTCTTCAAATGTGCATTTTATGGTTTTCCCTTTCATGAACAAGAAATCAATGACGTTATGCTGTTGCGGTGGTATAATAATGCTGTGGGGCTGGTATGAAATTTTTTCCAGGGCTGGATGTTATTCCCAGTCCGGCCCTGGCCCTGCCATTTTAGCACCTCAAGAAATGACATAGGCAGTCATAAACTAAAAGCTGTGTAAATTACAGAAAATGTACCCTAGTTTGTAGACGCTATAACTTTTGCGCAAACCAATAAATATACGCTTATTGACATTTTTTTTACCAAAGACATGTGGCCGAATACATTTTGGCCTAAATGTATGACTAAAATTGAGTTTATTGGATTTTTTTTATAACAAAAAGTAGAAAATATCATTTTTCTTCAAAATTTTCGGTTTTTTTCCATTTATAGCGCAAAAAATAAAAACCGCAGAGGTGATCAAATACCATCAAAAGAAAGCTCTATTTGTGGGAAGAAAAGGACGCAAATTTCGTTTGGGTACAGCATTGCATGACCGCGCAATTAGCAGTTAAAGCGACGCAGTGCCAAATTGGAAAAAGACCTCTGGTCCTTAGGCAGCATAATGGTCCGGGGCTCAAGTGGTTAAGCATAAGCACAGCAGCAGAACAATAGTGAAGCAAGCTACAGTTTAACTTAACTTTTTCATAATAATCTGCTGCTATTGTGTTAGTGTTGTGAACTTGATAGTGATACTAGTGTTGCTAGTGTTGTGATAGCCTCAGAGGCTGCCCGTGTTGTGGGGGGGGGGATTTATTATTATAGATTCTATATTATAATGCCATATCAATATCTGACACAACGTCGGATGCCGCGCCCGCCATTGCACTTGGAGATTGAGAAACGAACGTGAAAGTTGGCTTACTGTTGGGGTAGAGTAGACCATTCAACATGAACGACGAAGATTTGACAAAGCAACGGAAAACATACAAATGTTGAATCTTTGGCATTTCCGGTCAAATGTATCCGCCCATAGGCTATAGAAAAATTCTAATGTTGGTTGACTAGTAAAATAATTAATAAATATAATTATTACTAGTCATACAACATTAGAATTCTACTACAGCTAGCTTGTAGGTGGAAAATTAGACCAGAAATGTACACGTACAGTTTAGCTGCTCCGTCGAATCTTCTTTGAACATTCAACAGACACCATAAGCCTTCAATGACAGATTTGACCTTAAAGTGGAGTTCCACCCACTTTTACAACTCTTCAGCATCCCTCACTAAACTGTGCACTGTAAACAAATTGGATATTTTTTTTCTCAGCACTTACTGTATATCTGCTGTATTCATTTTTCACTTCCTCCTTCCTGGCCGCGGCCCATCGCATAATTTCCTGTTTGCAATGCCTTCTGGGAAGGGGCGGCAACTTCCTCTGAAACTGCCGTTGCTATGGAAACCTCACCTGAAACCTATTACACAGCTTATGCTGCACTGAGCATGTGCGATATCTGCAAGGATGAGATCCAGGAAGAAATACAGTCTGGCTTCAGATGCCCACACTTAAGATGGCCACGGCCTGCTGTAAGTTTATAAAATAACAAACTACTGCTATAAACTAACAAAACAGACCTTAGTTTATAGACTAACTTTACTAGAATACAATAAGCTTGTGTATTATAGGGGTATTTTTATTTAAAAAGTATAATTTCGGCTTTTCGGACGAATGCAATTTTTAACGAAAAACGAAATAAATAAAAACGAATTTCGGGAGTAACTAAATAAATTTATTTTTCGGACGAAAACGAAATTCCGAAACGAAATATTTCAGTGTGCACATGTCTAGTGTGAATGTGATCAGCTTAGAGGTAAAGTAGATGTAAACTCTAACTGAATGACATTTATTTTGCTAAATGCTATATATAATAAATAATTATCATGCTATTTTTTTGAAAAATATTGTTTTAACATATTTTCATTCTTTTTTACATCCCAGTGCTGCTAACCCCCTTCAGCCTATTTGCAGTCACCCCCTTTCTTTATTTGTCACTTTAGCACTTGTTGCCATTGAAAAACTCTGTGACAGAGTGACAACGCTGGAGCAAAACTAATAGATATCAATGGGGGACAATATCATGCTGGATATCTATACTGATATGGACTGGATAATGTGTTAGGAACGAAAGGATGCTGAAAGGATACAGAGGACTGAATTCAAAGACACCCCGAAAATGAAAAAATGAAAAAATGATGCAGCAGGCTAGTCCATTTTGCTGAAATTTAATTGCAGCAACTCAAAATGGTATTCAGTAGTTTGTTTGGCCCCCACGTGTTTGTATGCATGCCTGACAACATTGGGGCATGTTCCAAATGAAACGATGGATGGTGTCCTGGGGTATTTACTCCCAGATCTGGACCAGGGCATCACTGAGCTCCTGAACAGACTGAGGTGCAACCTGGCGTCATCGGAGGGATCAAAACATAATGTCCCAGGGGTGGTCTATTGGATTAAGGTCAGGTGAGCGCGGGGGCCATTCAATGGTATCAATTCCTTTATCCTCCAGGAACTGGCTGCATACTCTCACCACATGAGGCCGGGCATTGTCGTGCACCAGGAGGAACCCAGGACCCACTGCACCAGCGTAGGGTCTGACAATGGGTCCAAGGATATCATCCCGATACCTAATGGCAATCAGGGTGCAATTGGCTAGCCTGTGGAGGTCTGTGAGTCTCTCCATGGATATGCCTCCCCAGACCATCACTGACCAACCACCAAACCGGTCATGCTTAACGATGTCACAGGCAGCATAATGCTCTCCACAGCTTCTCCAGACTCTTTCACGTCTGTCACATGTGCTCAGGGTGAACCTGCTTTCATTTGTGAAAAGCACAGGGCATCAGTGGCAGACCTGCCAATTCTAGTGTTCAATGGCAAATGCCAATCGAGTTCCACAGTGTTGGGCAGTGAGCACAGGGCCCACTAAAGGATGTCAGGTCTTCAGGCCACCCTCATGAAGTCTGATTGTTTGGTCAGAGACATTCGCATCAGTGGCCTGCTGGAGGTCATTTTGTAGGGTTCTGGCAGTGCTAATCCTGTTCCTCCATGCAAAAAGGAGCAGATACCAATCCTGCTGATGGGTTAAGGACCTTTGATGGCCCTGTCCAGCTTTCCTAGAGTAATTGCTTGTCTCCTGGAATCTCCTCCATGCTTTTGAGTCTGTGCTGGGAGACACAGCAAACCTTCTGGCAATGGCATATATTGATGCAACCTCTATAGGGTCCAGGTATAGCCTCATGCTACCAGTAGTGACACTGACAGTAGTCTAATGCAAAACTAGTGAAAAACCGTCAGAAAAGATAAGTAGGAGAAAAAAAATGTAAGTGGCCTTCACCTGTAAAACCATTCCTGTTTTGGAGGTCGTCTCATTGTTGCCCATATAGTGCACCTGTTGGTAATTTCATTAACACCAAAGCAGCTGAAACTGATTACCAACCCCCTCTGTTTTAAAAGTGTTTCTTTAATTTTATTAAACAGTGTATATATATTTGAAAAATTGATCGGTCCTGATGTACTTACTGCCTCTCATTTCTCAAGGCCCTAAAATGCCAGAACAGTACAAACACCCCCCAAATGACCCCTTTTTGGAAATTAGACAGTCCAAGGCAGTTAGTAAGAGATATGGTGAGTTTTTTGAAGTTGCAGTTTTTTGGCACAATTTGTTTGGAATATGAAGAAGTTGAATTAAAATACATTTCACAAAGTTATTTCTCACGCACAGCATGAGCATACTTACAATTACACACCAAAACACATGCTGCTATGCGTCCTGAGTATGAGGATACCACATGTGTGAAACTTTTTCACAGCCTATATGCATAAGGGGCTCAAAAACCATGAAGCACCTTCAGACTTTCTGTGGAAACACCCACAAAAATGACCCAATTGGAAAGCAAACACTCTAAGGTATTTTCTGAAAGGCAGAGTGAGTAAAAAGGTAATTTTTTGGCAAATGCAGGAAAGAAAATGAAAATGTTGTTAAATAATAAGATATTTTAACACACATCATAGGCATATTTAGAAACACACTCTGCTACATCTCCTGAGTGTGGTGATACCACATGCATGAGACTTTTTCATAGCCTAGCCACGTAGAGGGGCCCAAAATTTGAGAAGCACCTTATTTCCTGACTACCTATCACATTTTTAGAGACCTTGGAGCACCAGGACAGCAGAAACACCAATAAAATTAACACATTTGGGAAAGTAAACACCCTTGGTATTTTTTAAGAAGCGTAGTGAGTTTTTTGAAAAATTCATTTTTTGCCAAAAGTTTTTGGAAAATGCAGAAAGAAAATTAAAATATTTTTTTTTACACAAAGTTGGCCATTTAGTAAGATATTTCCCAGATGCAGCATGAGCATACTTAAAATGACACCCCAAAACACATTCTACTACTTCTCCTGAGTATAATACCACATGTACTGTAATGGTCACCTTTAGATGAGTGATCAGGGAATATAGCGTCACCTATAGCAGTCCCAGTTCCTATAAGAGAAGCAAGCCTAGACAACTGGTATGTGGCTGCCCCAGGGAAAGCCCTGTTCACTGGTCAGGAAGTACAAGAGGCTAAAGAAAGGAAGAACAAAAGAGTTCCTGTGGTTCCAGGAGTGCAGTTGTCTGCAGGGGATAACTGAGACTCGTGTCTCACAGGAACATAGTCAGTGGGATGTGCAGATGCGTCAGTTTAGGTGCAGGTAAAGACACGGTCAGCGATTAGGCATAGGATCAGTCTAGGCAGCAGGCAGAAAAGTGGTCAATAAACAGGCTAGGATTGGTACTAGCAGCAGGCATAGGTAACACTGCACTGTTGTGGCATGATCAGAAACACCGTAACTGGTGTGGTGGTGATCAGGGACACTGGGACTAGTGTGGCAGTGCCCACGGACACCGTAATTGGTGTGATGATGATTAAGGACAATATGACTGGTGTGGCGGTGATCAGGGACACTGTAACTGCTGTGGTGGTAATTAGGGATAATATCATTGGTGTGGTGATAATTAGGGACACTTTAACTGCTGTTGCTGTGATTAGGGGCAATATGAGTGGTGTGACAGTGATCAGGGACATTGGGACTGGTGTGGCTTTGAACAGGAACAAAATGACTGGTGTGGTGGTGATCACGGACATTGTGAGAGGTGTGGTTGTGATTAGCGACACTGTGAGTGGGTGGCAGTGATTAGGGACAATATGAGGTGTGTGGCAGTGATCAGGGACACTGGGACTGGTGTGGCCTTGATCACAGACTCTGCAATTGGTGTGGCTGTGATCATGGACCCTTCAACTGTTGTGGCCATGATCACAGACACCATAACTGGTGTGGTGGTGATCAGGGACACTGTAACTGGTGTGGAGGTGATTAAGGACAATGTAACTGGTCTGGCACTGTTTAGGGACACTGTAAAATTATAGTTTTTTTTTTAACTCACTGTCACCAGTCAGTGTCCCAAATCACTGCCATCCATGCAAAGTGTCCTTCACTGAGAGGCTGTGCAAGCCAGTGGTCCAGACATTTGGATAGATCCCGACCATATGGTTGGGATCTTTTCAGAGCCTGGACTGGCTCTGTGACATCAGCCAACAGTGGACTTTAGTACGCTGTTGACTGAAAATAGGTCACAGGAGTGCAGAACTAAGTGCACTCCTGTGAATTACAGGAGAACTATAGTCAAAATAGCTTTGGCTATACTTCTCCTTTAAATGTGTAGTATTTAGCTTAAAGGGACATGTCCAACTGATTGATGATCTGTACATAATATATATATGCATAAGCTGTCAGACACACTAACAATGTAGAAGAAGGGCATCATTACACATAAAAGCCAAACAGTTATATTAGAGGAAGTAACTAATTACAGGTGTCAGAAAGGTTCTATTTAGTTTTCCTAAAACTGACTTAAAGGTCTAAGGTTTTGTGATCTTGAACTATGCTTCTTAATTGTATATAGTCTGTAATCATGATAGATGCTTTTAGTTGACACATTGAGGAGAAAAAAAGTGAAGAAAACTTTCATTAGGTCAACTGGACCCTCAATTTTACAGTTATACAGTTCATATGGTTGAATAAAAATTATAACAAACTAGTCCATAATCCTCAGTTTGACACAAAGAAAAGTAGAATTCTTCCCGACTCCTCAAGGCCAGTCTTATGAATTTCCTGGATTACCATATTCCTTGTTTTCTTTTTTTGTTATAAAAACTATTTTATCGTATGTTTTAAAAATGACATTATATAGTTTTTTGAATTTCATGTTGCTAATAACACCTTGTGAAGTAAAATATTCCACAGCTTAGCCAGTTCATGTCTACAAAAATGTATAGTGTGGTCCCTCGCGCTAAGTTGAGTAAACAGGTTGTGTAAATAACCCCGTGATTAACTGAAATAACGAATGATGAAAAATATAATAGAAAATAATAATAATGTTGAATATGTGTGGATGGTGATGATGTCTCTGTGGACTGCAGCAAAATCGAAAGTGTTCACTTACACTCAGCAATAAAGTAATAATAAAGTGATTTCGCGCTTCAAAATCTATCACCTCAAAGTATAATACATACAATTTAAAGATAAATGAAATGAGTTCTATAAGTGCAACATCATAAGGGTGCTCAATAGTGAAATAAATAAATGATCATCAAAAGTGCTGTCGTGCATCAATATTAAAAATAAAAATAAAAAGAAAAGTTTATATTGTGCATCAATATTTAAAAAAGTTTATATTGTGCTTTTCCACTGGGATCGTATGATGGAGAAGGGAAGTGATAATGATCTTAAAATTTAGTGATCCGGTGACACCGGGCTCTCTGGACTCTCACCTTAGATAAAATCAATATGGGCATCAAAAACGGGTTCTTTGTAGTATAATGCCATTCAGGTAGGGCTTCTCTGGTGGTGTAGCGGTTCTTCTGGTTAAAAGCACCTATCAGATATGGGAACAAAGAGGGATTGCCCACCTGGGCTCCACCAGTCCGGTGGTATAAACAGGAAAGGGAGAGAAAAATGCCTCCAATGGTATAGTATGTTGATTAAAAATAGCTATTTATTAAAAATATAGGTGGTCTCTTACATTATAAATGATTAAAAACAGCATAAACAGTAAAAAGAGGTTGAGGAGCGGCGTCTGAGGCGCCTCCTTACTGGCTTCCGGTTTCGTCTGCTCTCGGCCACGCCCTACGCGTTACGTCACCGCTCGTGACTTCAACTGGGGAACCGGATTGGTCCGAGAGGGATGTCTTTTATATGATGATACCGGAAGTTGTGTGACGGCCATTTTTGTTGTGGTACAGTGCCCTTATATTGTTAATGGTCTTCTTAGCGGCCATTTTTATACTGGTAAAGTGCGCTTGTGCTATCGCGGCCATCTTGCAGGTGGCAATGTATGCAAGATTGCGGCCATATTAAGGAGAGTCAAGTCAAATATAGAACGCTGTATTGTACGAACTCTAGTTATATCCTATTTCTCTTGGTGATTAAGAACATGAACTATGTAAAAGCCAATGTTAATGTATACGGGGAATGAATGTAATAGTGTTGTTTCATCATTATATAAAAAATTGAAACTAAAAATGATACTGCATGTCGGCCAATTTCTTGTAGTCTTTAGAATTATATCTGGCCTTAATACCAATCAGGTCATGTAGGTGGCGGGCCTTTTTTGAAGGGAATAGTATTGTCGTCCGCCATGTTACTGTCTGCAATGGAAGTGTTGTATACTAAATGATGATAGGGACCGTCAGTCGATACCTGAGTCCCCAAGGAGGTGTCTCAGTCCTCATGTCATAATTACAATATATATACAACTATAATTCGAATAATGTTGTTGAAACAATTAATTAGTACACATATTCAAATATATATTAAAGTGAATGACTAGTCTAGTACATAGACCTACTATGTTAAATATTAAATAAAAAATAAATAAAAATGCATAATTATATTATACCTACAAAGATTATTGCTACCTATAAAATCGTTCAAAAAAGATCATAAAAATTAAAAATTGCTTAAAAAACAGTTTAAATCGAACTCTACGTTCATGCCCCTAGGTGTAAGTGTACGTAGAGTGTGTATCCAATATGACTCTCTTTGGCTTATGCTTCTAATTTTGTGACTACCTCTCCATGCACCTTTATATTTTTCAATACCCCAAAATTGGAGGTGTGAAGGATCTCGGTTATGTGCTATCGCAAAATGTTTCGATACGTTGTGTTTGGGATTTCCCTTTAAAATATTTTGGATATGTTCCTTAATTCTTACTTTGAGGGCTCTTTTGGTTCTTCCTACATATTGTAGTTGGCAACTGCACTGAAGTACATAGACTACCCCCTCTGTATGGCATCCTACAAAGTCTTTAATTTTGTATGACTGCTGTGTTGTAGTTAGGGTTGTCCCGATACCGATACTAGTATCGGTATCGGCACCGATACCGAGCATTTGCCCAAGTACTTGTACTCGGGCAAATGCTCCCGATGCTTCCGCCGATACTATGACAGTCAGCGGTGATCGGCGTGCGGGGGAGTTACTAGCTTCCCCCCCGCGGCTTTCAGTGACATACAGCGGTGATCGGTGCTTGTAACTTCCCCACGCGATCACCGCTGACTGTCACCTCCTCCTCCATGCCCCCTCTGTTCCTCTGTCCCCCTCTCCTCTGTCTCCCTCCGTTCCGTTCCTCTGTCCCCCTCTCCTTATCTGTCCCCCTCCGTTCCGTTCCTCCGTTCCTCTGCCTCTCCGCTGTCCCCTCCGTTCCGTTCCTCTGTCCCCCTCTCCTTATCTGTCCCCCTCCGTTCCGTTCCTCCGTTCCTCTGCCTCTCCGCTGTCCCCTCCGTTCCGTTCCTCTGTCCCCCTCTCCTTATCTGCCCCCCTCCGTTCCGTTCCTCCGTTCCTCTGCCTCTCCGCTGTCCCCTCCGGTCCGCCGTCCTCCTCCTCCTTCCTGTGTGAATGGAGAGAGTCAGCTGACTCTTTCCATTCACATAACTGAAACATTGTAATCTCCTGTGATTACAATGTGTCAGTTTATGAATGTAGAGGAGCCGCTGTCTTCTCCATTCATTCTCAGTGCAGCTGAGGCTGCAGAGAAAGGGACTGGGGAATCTCTATCCTCTGTCTCTTTCTCTGTCTCAAGGGGGAGATATCAGGGGTATGTTAAGACCCCTGATATCTCACCAAAGCCCCCCAACAGGGCTGATTTAAAAAAAAAAAAAAAAAAAACATATTGCAAAAATGAATAAAAACATTATTATTGTAAAAAATAAAAATTGTAAATAAAAAAAAAACACACAGCCACCGTTCACCCCTCCCCCCCCCCCCCCCCGAAAAAAAAGAAAGCATTTTTAAAAAAAAAAAAAAAAAAAACTGTCACGTGACATAAAAAAAAAGTATCGGTAATTGGTATCGGCGAGTACTTGAAAAAAAGTATCGGTACTTGTACTCGGTCCTAAAAAAGTGGTATCGGGACAACCCTAGTTGTAGTACATGTAAATTCTTGTCTTTTGCCTTGGAATTTCTTTGCATGGCTGCATGCGTAGCAGTTTCTACACGGGTAAAATCCTTTGCCTGAAAAAAAGGAGTATGTTGCTTCTTTTGGAGGTTCTATAACTGATTTGACTATCATATTTCTCACCGTTGGTGCTTTCTTGTATATAATATTTGGTTTTGTTGGTAGTATTTGGTTCAAATCTTTATCGTTCCGAAGAATATGCCAATATTGTTGGATTATACGTGATACCTGTTTGTATTGTACACTGTAGTCAAAGATGAGGCTTGGTGCTTCTTGGTGGAATGTTGTTCTAGAATTCTTTTCCAGCATTTTTGTTCTGTCCATCCCATTAACTTCTTCTATTTGTTGTTGTATCCAAGTGGGTTCATATCCTTTTTCTGTGAATCTGGATCCTATGAGTTTAGCCTGTTCTTTATAGTCATTTTCACTCGTACAGTTTCTTTTTATTCGGACTAGTTGTCCCTTGGGTATATTATATAGCCACGTTTTGTGGTGGCAGCTGTTTAAGGATAGATAGCTGTTGGTGTCCACTTGTTTAAAAAAAGTTTTTCGTGACTAATTTGTCTTGTTCTAGACTGATTTGTAAATCTAGGAATTCCACAGTTTTTTCATCTATATTCCATGATAAGTGTATGTTCTTTTCATTTCGATTGAGTTTTTCTAGAAATTGTTCTAGTGCTTCTCTTTTGCCATTCCATACTATGATTACATCGTCGATGTATCTTCTGTATAGCGTGAGTTCTGGTGGGGTATCTGTGTATATAGATTGTTCCTCCCACTGGGCCATGAACGCGTTGGCCACGCTCTGTGCAAACTTGGCACCCATTGCTATACCTGTAATTTGTTTGTAGTAGGCTTGATTATGCCAAAAATAATTGCTTTTCAGGCAGGTGTCTAGGCATTTGATGAGAAATTTTCTCTGTTTGCAAACCAGATTGCTATATTTCCTGAGAAGCCACTTAGTTGCTGAACATGCATCATGGTGTTGTACTATGGTGTATAGCGAACTGACATCCGCCGTGGCTAGTACCGTTCTTCCCTCCAAGACTGGTGTTTCGGTTAGTAACTGTAAAACATGTTTTGTATCTTGTAAATAGGCTGGTGTCTGTTGTACTGCTGGTTGTATGAATTCATCTAGGTATTGTCCTACTCTAGATGTGAGGGAGTCTATCCCATTCACTATGGGCCTCCCCGGTGGGTTTTCTCTGGACTTGTGAATCTTAGGGACAGTGTAAATAACAGGTATTCTACATGCCTCTGGGATTAGATATTTTGATTCTTTCTTGTTGAGTATTTCTTTTTTTAATCCCAATTGTATAAGATGTTCCAATTCTTTTTTATATTTCTTAGTGGGATTACCCAGTAGCTTGGTATATGTATTTTCGTCTTGTAATTGTCTTTCTAATTTATTTAGATTTTGTTCCTTTGATAGTATCACTGTTGCTCCTCCTTTATCGGCTGGTCGGATTACGATATCCTTTCTTTCTTTTAATGATTTGATCCCTTTCCTTATATGTATAGGATCCAACACTTTTTTAACTTCTAAAGCTTCTAGATCTTTTAGCACCAATTTTTTGAAAACTTCGATATGATGGTTGTCCGATACTTGCGGGTTGAAAGTGGAGTTGTTCCTTAATGTACTATGTTTGATCATTGTGGGGGTAATTCTCTCTGTGTTGGTGGTTTTGTACGGATTTGATAAGTAGTATTTTTTGATGTTAACTTTTCTAATATACTTCAAGATGCCTATATATGTATTGAATTTATTGAGATTATTGACCGGTGCATGTTTTAAGCCTTTGTCAAGGACTGATAGTTCTTCCGTTGAGATGGGGCATCCACTCAGATTAACCACATTGGCGCCTACTTCTCTCTTTTGCGCTTGGGTTCTCTTTCCCGCTCTCCTTCCTCTCTTCGTTCTGGACTGCTTCTTCTTCTGTCCTCTTGTTGTCTTCTCCTTGGTGAGGGGTAAGGATCCTGTGGGTATCTTCGTGGGGAATGATCCCTTCTCTCTCTCTCTAAAAAATGTTGTTGCTGTTGATTGTATTCTTGTTCATTGTAATACTCTCTGGGGTCATTATAGTAGGGTTCTGGATAGTTCCTAATAGGTTCGAACCTATTATAGGTAGGTATCGGATTTCTTGTAGGTTCTCTGTATATGTCTTGGTTATTGTGAGGTCTATTGTATTCCCTTTGATTTCTGTCACTTCTTTCATTGTATGGTCTCTGATTATATGGCTTTTTAAAAGGTTTCTTGAAAAATTTCTTCCATGGTTGTTTCGGAGTATGTTGGTTGTAGTTGTTGTAATGTCTATATTCTTGTTGCGGTGTTCTAGTTCCTTGTTGTGTCCCATTGTCATAATGCGTTTCTCTGTTATCCCTTCTAGGGGGGTTGGACACGTGTGCCATTGTTGGATCTTGTATTCTTACTTCCCTTTCAGGTGTAGAATATGTTGAGTCTGGTATAGTTGGATCTGTTTTTTTCTGCCACTTGAAGACCTGTTCAGTTTTGTAGTCTTCTATGTCTCTATGATACTTTTTAATCTTCTGTTGTTGTACTTCAAGGTCTTTGCTGATTAGATCTTTGTTGAGTTGTGTGGCTAGTTTTTTGAGATCCGGAGATTCCTTATATGGTTCTAGTTTGAGCTTGATCTCTTCTATTTGTTGTTCTAAAATTCTTGTTTTTTTATATTTTCTTCCTAATAAAAATTTCAGGCCTTCTATGCTTTTGCTGTTAAAAAAGTTGAAACCACTCTTCCATTGACTCCTTGTCTGTCAATCCATCATTGGGTGGTAATTCCCACCGGAGTCTTCTGGGTACTATGTTCTCTCTAATGTATTTTTCAAACGTAATGGTGTCCCACCATAGTGAGACTTTTTTCTCCATATGGTGTCCCAGTTTCCTTACTAAGCTTTCTAAATCTGTGTTCCGTGTATTGGTTTGTGATTTAAAAATATCCTCTAAATTAACATTCCTATTCTCCATGAACTGGAATATGTCCATGTTAGCAGCAAAGGTGGGTGAGTGAATAGTGTCAACAAAAATGTATAGTGTGGTCCCTCGCGCTAAGTTGAGTAAACAGGTTGTGTAAATAACCCCGTGATTAACTGAAATAACGAATGATGAAAAATATAATAGAAAATAATAATAATGTTGAATATGTGTGGATGGTGATGATGTCTCTGTGGACTGCAGCAAAATCGAAAGTGTTCACTTACACTCAGCAATAAAGTAATAATAAAGTGATTTCGCGCTTCAAAATCTATCACCTCAAAGTATAATACATACAATTTAAAGATAAATGAAATGAGTTCTATAAGTGCAACATCATAAGGGTGCTCAATAGTGAAATAAATAAATGATCATCAAAAGTGCTGTCGTGCATCAATATTAAAAATAAAAAGAAAAAGAAAAGTTTATATTGTGCATCAATATTTAAAAAAGTTTATATTGTGCTTTTCCACTGGGATCGTATGATGGAGAAGGGAAGTGATAATGATCTTAAAATTTAGTGATCCGGTGACACCGGGCTCTCTGGACTCTCACTTAAGATAAAATCAATATGGGCATCAAAAACGGGTTCTTTGTTCTTTGTAGTATAATGCCATTCAGGTAGGGCTTCTCTGGTGGTGTAGCGGTTCTTCTAGTTAAAAGCACCTATCAGATATGGGAACAAAGAGGGGTTGCCCACCTGGGCTCCACCAGTCCGGTGGTATAAACAGGAAAGGGAGAGAAAAATGCCTCCAATGGTGTAGTATGTTGATTAAAAATAACTATTTATTAAAAATATAGGTGGTCTCTTACATTATAAATGATTAAAAACAGCATAAACAGTAAAAAGAGGTTGAGGAGCGGCGTCTGAGGCACCTCCTTACTGGCTTCCGGTTTCGTCTGCTCTCGGCCATGCCCTACGCGTTACGTCACCGCTCGTGACTTCAACTGGGGAACCGGATTGGTCCGAGAGGGATGTCTTTTATATGATGATACCGGAAGTTGTGTGATGGCCATTTTTGTTGTGGTACAGTGCCCTTATATTGTTAATGGTCTTCTTAGCGGCCATTTTTATACTGGTAAAGTGCGCTTGTGCTATCGCGGCCATTTTGCAGGTGGCAATGTATGCAAGATTGCGGCCATTTTAAGGAGAGTCAAGTCAAATATAGAACGCTGTATTGTACGAACTCTAGTTATATCCTATTTCTCTTGGTGATTAAGAACATGAACTATGTAAAAGCCAATGTTAATGTATACGGGGAATGAATGTAATAGTGTTGTTTCATCATTATATAAAAAATTGAAACTAAAAATGATACTGCATGTCGGCCAATTTCTTGTAGTCTTTAGAATTATATCTGGCCTTAATACCGATCAGGTCATGTAGGTGGCGGGCCTTTTTTGAAGGGAATAGTATTGTCGTCCGCCATGTTACTGTCTACAATGGAAGTGTTGTATACTAAATGATGATAGGGACCGTCAGTCGATACCTGAGTCCCCAAAGAGGTGTCTCAGTCCTCATGTCATAATTACAATATATATACAACTATAATTCGAATAATGTTGTTGAAATAATTAATTAGTACACATATTCTTTGTAATTTTTTATTTTCAATAAGTTTTTCAACAAAGATATATCAGCATAACAAAAAGTCATGACAGTTTGCATAGAAACAATCAAAATAAAAGTAGTGCAAACATTGTAAAGGAAAGAAACATGGTGAGGATATCTGTATAGATAGAAGTCAGCTTCTTCCCGAATTGGGCCATATATAGTAAGAAAGAAATAATTCCATACAGTATCTATGTTGTTATCTCAATAACATGTTCAAAACACAAGGATGCTCAAGACGACATGTAATTTGGAATCAAAAAGGAGCAGAAATGGAAGGTACAGAACAAAATTTTGAATCATCCCAAGGTTTCCAAATTTTTTCGAATTGGGGAATTTTACCTTCAATTTTTGCTGTTAAATGTTCCATTTTACGTATATCTGCAACAATGGAAAGGACGTGGTGTAAAGTGGGAGCGTTGGTAGAGAGCCAAAGTCTAGGGATGGCTCTTTTTGCTGCCAAAAGTACAAAGGACCCTAGTCTCTGTAGTGATTTAGGGATACCTGGGAAGGGTAGACCTAACAGGAAATGTATGGGTTTTAATTGAATAGACGTGGCGAAAAGTGATTGCAATAAGTTTTGTATCTCAATCCAATATGTACTTAGGACATGACAATCCCAGAAAATGTGAAGGTGTGTACCTACGGACTGCCCACATCTCCAGCACAAACTGGAAAGAGACGCATTTTGGGCATGTAGCAACTCAGGAGTTTTGTACCAAAGAAATATTATCTTAATAGCGGTCTCCTTTTGTGCCACGCATCTGGAAACTTTAAAAGCCGACTCCCAGATTTTACCCCAGTCTATTAAAGAAATTGATCTGTTTAGCATTTTGGACCATTTCGTCATGTATCTATGTATGGAGTCAGTTAAGGGGGGTGTTGTCTGGAGTATTTTATATATGGATGAGATTAAGTTTGGTTCGTAGGGGCCATTTGTACATAATAATTCAAAAGCAGTGGGATTTTCTAAGGATAAAGAGGGGAAGCAAGATTGGAAAAAATGTTTAATTTGCAGGTAAAAGTATTCTGTAGATTTCGGTAGGGCGTGTTTTTCTTTAAGGACTGGGAAAGGTAAAAGTTTGTGTGTTACTGGGTGAACTAAATGTCGCAGCTGAAACATCCCCGCGTGTGTCCACGAAATTATTCGCAAGTATGATAATCCGTCCGGGATTTCTGGGTTAAAAAGAAAGTTCTGGAGAGGGGAGCATGGTAAGGAGAGATGAAATTTGTCTCTGCACCTTTTCCAGATTGATAGCGTAAAAAGCATCGGGGAGAGACACAGAGACCGTAGTTGGGGCATGAATTTCTGAGAGGAAGGCCATAGTAGATAGCATGGATGTACAGGGGCAGTAATCCCCATTTCAATTTCGGCCCATCTATTTGCAGCCTTCCTTGAGGTCCATGTTGTCAATACTCTAAGATGAGAGGCATAGTAATATTTAATAAAATCGGGGGAGGCTAGTCCTCCTCTAGCTCTAGGAGACAGGACTACCGATTGAGCAATTCTGTGGGATGCATTGTTCCAAACAAAGTTAAGGCACTTTCTCTGGAGATTTCTCAATTGCGACATAGGGACCTGTCTCAAAGAGGTACAGTAATTTGGGCAAAACCGACATTTTGAGAACGTTAATCCTACCAAGAAGGGAAATTGGGATAGAGGACCAATGTTGTAGGAGTTTAGCAATTTCTGCGAACATAGGAGGGAAATTGGCTTGATAAAGAGAGTGGTATGAAGGAGTAAGATGAATTCCTAAATATTTTAGTGAAGTCTGGCACCATCTGTATTTAAATCTGTTTTGTAAGGAGCTTAGTATATCTGGGGGTATATTGATGGGGAGGGCTTCTGTTTTGGTCTGATTAATACAAAATCCTGATAGGGACCCAAATGTGGAGAGGGTTTCGTGTAAGAAGGGTAATGAAATTTCGGGGTGTGTGATGGTTAGCAGAATGTCATCTGCGAAAAGAGAGAGTTTGTAGTCTTGATGTCGTAGTGGGATTCCTCTGATATTAGGATGGGATCTGATAGCTGCCGCTAAAGGTTCTAGGCTTAATATAAATAATAGGGGCGACAAAGGGCAACCTTGTCTCGTACCATTACTGAGAGTAAATCGTTGCGAGGTATAGGAGGACAGCTGGACTTGAGATGTAGGGAGGGAGTATAGGGTGACAGGGTGTGCCGCCAAGACGTGTGCGGGGAAAGAACCTAGAGGTCGTCACGTGGTGCCCTGACTGCTGAACTGGTGACGTCAGCGCTGCCAGTAGTCATTGTAGCAATAACGGTGATTGTGCGGACCTTCTGGGCAGATTCTCGGCCCCCCATTTGAGGAGGGACCCTTCCGGTGTACAAGCCATCCTGACACTGTCATCCATCTTAAGACAGTACAAGCCTAATTGACTCACCGCCAACGGCCTGTGAGTCCACCAAAGTCGGTAAGAGTATTCCATCCCTTACTCAGATTTGGACTTTTTCTGTGATGCTACCCACCTGGGATTCAATTTGGGTCAACCACGTCATACACCATATGGACTAATATATTATGCTTATATTGTTCACTTGGGAGATATATCTCCCCACTTGCATTGTTGACACCTTTTTCACTACTGATAAGTTTGGATGTTTTATTTAATAATTTTTCATAAATAACTTTTTTTTCCTCTTGTGATGTTTTGTGCTCTTCCTGAAAAGATAGAGCATCTCACTTGTTTACAGGTGTGGTGATATTGGATGTTACACCCATATTCACTGCACTATCTAGTATACATATCTTTCATGTTTGGGATCAGATGAGGTCACTTGCTCCTTCAAATGTAAACAGACTTCTTTCTGTCCTATACCTTTACACTTGCTTCTTCACTATAGCGCTACACTTTTATTATTTAGTATAGGGTATGTAGGGCTCGTATAAAGGGGCCTGAAAATCCAAATCGGGTTAAGACTGCGAACATGAAGGGCCAGCTTAATCGATCGAAAGCTTTTTGAGCATCTAAGCTCAAGACTATGGTGGGACGTTTAGTTCTAGTTATAAGGTCTATCAGATCTATGGTTCTTCTTGTATTATCTCCAGCATGTCTCGAGGGGACAAATCCTACTTGGTCTCTGTGGATCAGGAACGTTAATAGTGGGGATAATCTATTGGCTAATATCTTGGTGAAAATTTTGTAGTCTGAGTTTAATAAAGCGATTGGGCGGTAATTGTCGGGTAGTGCAGGGTCCTTACCTGGTTTAGGAATTACCGTTATATTGGCATGTAAGAATTGTGAATGTGGGATGGATCCCTTAAAAAAGGAGGAGAATAGGGATTGTAGATAGGGGGTTAAAATATGTGTAAAGGTTTTATAGTAGATGTAAGGGAGACCGTCAGGGCCCGGAGATTTGTGGGTTGGAAGATTTTTAATCACCTCTCCTATTTCCTCTCCAGTAATCGGAGCGTTAAGGGAGGATAGGTGGTCAGCAGAGATCTTTGGTAGTGGGAGGGAATAAATTTATCAAACTCTGGTTGCGAGAATTGAGGGTGTGAATCAGGACCTAAACAGTTATAAAGTTGCTTATAAAAATCACCAAAGACCTTTGACATAGTTTTCGGACAGTATGTGGGGGTGCCATCAGGCTGTATCAAGTGGTCGGGTATAGAAAGAAGGGGACGGGGTTTTAATTTGTTCACTAGCATCCTATGTGGTTTGTTTGCATAGTCGTAAAATTTTTGCTTAGTCCACAACATGGATTTGGAAATTTGATTCATATCGAAAGACTTAATCCGATCTCGGATTGAGATGACATTTCTCAATTTTTCCACCGTGGGGGAGGCTAGCAGAATTCTTTCCGCTGTTTGTAGTTGGGTAATAAGATCTTTTTTAAGTTGTACAGAATCTTTCTTTAGGCGTGAGCCTATAGCTATGCATTCACCTCTAAAAAAGGCTTTATGGGCCTCCCACAGGGTGGAAATCTCTGGGACAGAGCCATCATTGAGCTGGAAAAACTCAGTTAGTTTCTGCTGTAATTGAGTTTGAGATAAAGGATTTTTAAGCAGGGATTCGTTGAGGCGCCAGTGGCAGGTTTTAGTAAAAGACTTCGTCAATAATACATCGAGTTC
Organism: Lithobates septentrionalis; assembly: GCA_037952835.1. Taxonomy (NCBI): domain Eukaryota; kingdom Metazoa; phylum Chordata; class Amphibia; order Anura; family Ranidae; genus Lithobates; species Lithobates septentrionalis. The sequence continues at coordinate 1,979,598 of JBBDGP010000244.1, forward strand.
AATAGGTGCATGATCCGACCAGGTAATAGGATTTATTTCAGAAGATACTACATAGGGCAATAGGGGGCCTGTAATAAGGAAGTATTCTAGTCTAGAATAAGACTTGTGGGGATGAGAATAAAATGTATAGTGTTTTTGGGTCGGGTGTTTTATCCTCCAAGAATCAAATAGATTATGGGATCTTACTAGTTTGCGGAAGGAATTTGATAATTTCTTAGAGGAAGATTGTGAAGTGGATTGGAATAGAGTTTTCCTGTCCCTGGTCGGGGACATGCACACATTGAAGTCGCCTCCCATGATCATGAACGGCTGGGAGAAGGGTTGTAGTTTCTCAAAAACATTTTCAAGGAAACCGATCTGTCCTACATTTGGTGCATAAATGTTAATCAAGGAAAAGGATGTAGAGAAGTGACTACATTTCAGAAATATGAACCTACCGTTAGGATCTAGGTAGGAGGAAAGTATTTTTATTGGGCTTGTGCGTTTAATAAGAATTGCCACTCCCGCTTTTCCAGAGGGGTCAGAGGCAGTGTATGCTATGGGAAAGTGTCTAGAAGCAAACTTAAAGGAGCCACTGGGCTTAAAATGGGTTTCCTGAACCATAATCACCTCTGCTTTGGATGATTTAAATTCTTTTAAGGCCTGCCACCTTTTGCCTATGGAATTTAATCCCTTAACATTACAAGAATAGACTTTGAGGGCCATATTTGGTTAAACAAAAAAGTGCTAATGTAGTATAAAGACTGGGAGCATGTATCTGAGCATCCTTACAAAGGAACATTTGAAAACAAACATTTCTTACAATCGTTATAATAATGTAAGTACAACATTGAAAAAACATATATAGGTCAAACTGAGAAAAAAAGAAAAAAGACCTGCATATGAAAACTCCAAAGGAGGCAAAAAAATTAGGAACTAAATTGCATAGGGAGACAGAAAATGTTAAAAAAAGAAAAAAGAAAAAATAATTTTTGAAAAGCCTGAGAAAAAATTTCAGGCTGCCCAGGCAGAAGCCTTGGGTCATGAGGGGGGGCATGTTAGCCTGCAGGGATTAATAGAGGAGGGGGGGGAGGTGGGTAGATCCTCGTCTCTGTTTTTGTAAAACCAAAAAAAAGAGCAAACAGACAGGAGGAGCATGGGTGTTTGGCATGTCACTATGAAACATGTAGATAAATCTTAAGACAAACTAGTATGTGACAGAGAGGTATATATAGGCAGAGAAAGAAAAGTTAAAGAAAAGTTAAAGGGGGGGAAACCCCCCCCCCCAAGAAGGCATCTAACAGAGACATCAATAAGAGGTGTGACCTCTCAACAAAGTGACCCTATCACTGTGAGGTCACTAGGATATCCATGGTAAGTATTTTCTGGCCATGGAAAAAAAAGGGGGCAAAAATATTGAGAAAAAAGAAAAGAAGAAAATAATAAGTCACATCAGGTTGGATATCTGTGACGATTGGCTCGTTGTGGGGTAGAGAGGTTCTTCTGGGATCTTCGTTGGACCGGGGTCCAAATTTTTGCTGGTGTGGTAAGTGGTTTGGAGTTTGGAGCTTGGGGTATAGGATCTTCCTCAGGCAGTGGGGGAAGACCTAGGTTGCGGATAAAGGCTTCACTTTCGTAAAGATCTCTCAGGGAATGTTGAACACCATCTTTGGAAACGGTTAGACGGAAGGGGAATCTCCAGCGGTATGGAACTTGATGGTTATGTAGGTGGGTGGTGACAGGACGGAAACTGCGTCTTTTGGCCAAAGTGATTGGAGACAGATCGTTGAATATCTGGATTTTGTGTTGTTTATAGTCAATCCGTGACTTGTTACGCGTTGCAAGTGTGAGGGCTTCTTTGCTCTCGTAGAAGTGGAAGCGGACAATAATACCTCTGGGGTTGGCAGTAGGAGGGGGTTTTGGGGCCAGAGATCTATGCGCCCTGTCCATACGCCAGTCTATGTCCGGAATATGTGGGGCTAAAGTGACGAATAGGCCTAAAAGGTAGGGACGTATTTCCTTGTCATTCACCGTCTAAGGAATTCCCCTAATCCTCAGATTCTGGCGTCTTTCACGGTTTTCCAGGTCTTCCTGTTGGAGTTGAAGTAGGGAGACTGTCATGAGGGGGGGCATGTTAGCCTGCAGGGATTAATAGAGGGGGGGGGGGTGGGTAGATCCTCGTCTCTGTTTTTGTAAAACCAAAAAAAAGAGCAAACAGACAGGAGGAGCATGGGTGTTTGGCATGTCACTATGAAACATGTAGATAAATCTTAAGACAAACTAGTATGTGACAGAGAGGTATATATAGGCAGAGAAAGAAAAGTTAAAGAAAAGTTAAAGGGGGGGCTACCCCCCCCCAAGAAAGCATCTAACAGAGACATCAATAAGAGGTGTGACCTCTCAACAAAGTGACCCTATCACTGTGAGGTCACTAGGATATCCATGGTAAGTATTTTCTGGCCATAGAAAAAAAAGGGGGCAAAAATATTGAGAAAAAAGAAAAGAAGAAAATAATAAGTCACATCAGGTTGGATATCTGTGACGATTGGCTCGTTGTGGGGTAGAGAGGTTCTTCTGGGATCTTCGTTGGACCGGGGTCCAAATTTTTGCTGGTGTGGTAAGTGGTTTGGAGTTTGGAGCTTGGGGTATAGGATCTTCCTCAGGCAGTGGGGGAAGACCTAGGTTGCGGATAAAGGCTTCACTTTCGTAAAGATCTCTCAGGGAATGTTGAACACCATCTTTGGAAACGGTTAGACGGAAGGGGAATCTCCAGCGGTATGGAACTTGATGGTTATGTAGGTGGGTGGTGACAGGACGGAAACTGCGTCTTTTGGCCAAAGTGATTGGAGACAGATCGTTGAATATCTGGATTTTGTGTTGTTTATAGTCAATCCGTGACTTGTTACGCGTTGCAAGTGTGAGGGCTTCTTTGCTCTCGTAGAAGTGGAAGCGGACAATAATACCTCTGGGGTTGGCAGTAGGAGGGGGTTTTGGGGCCAGAGATCTATGCGCCCTGTCCATACGCCAGTCTATGTCCGGAATATGTGGGGCTAAAGTGACGAATATGCCTAAAATGTAGGGACGTATTTCCTTGTCATTCACCGTCTAAGGAATTCCCCTAATCCTCAGATTCTGGCGTCTTTCACGGTTTTCCAGGTCTTCCTGTTGGAGTTGAAGTAGGGAGACTGTATGTTTTAGGTTGGAGTTGTCCTCTTCGAGAACATGTACATATTGGGTCAGTTCATCAAATTTGTTCTCCAATGTGTTGGTGCGTTCACCTAATTGGTCGATTTCACCCCGCAACTCATGTGCTATTTTGCTCACTTCTTTAGCGATGCTGCGGGTTAATTCGTGTAGTAATGAGTTCAACTTTGTGTCTAGGACAGCTACTGTCACTACGTCCACGGGGTGATCGGGTGGAAGAGAGTGTAGGGAGGATTGAGATCTGTTATCATCTTGGGTCATGCCTTCCGGCAGAGAATGTGGGTCAGCAGTGTCCGAGGATCTCGGCTGTTCACTGGAGATCGGGGAACTCTGTTTATATAAGAAGCGATCCATGGTGTTAGGGGTCTGCGACGTTAGCGGTGGGATAAAACCTCTGTATATTGCCTTCTGGAAACCAATCTTCCCCATGCAGTGTTAGGAAGGGTCTGATGTCTTGTTATGATATCGCTCCTGCGATTAAAAGGGAACTATTAGCTTTGTAGGAGCATCTCTTAAAGAGACGGGGATCAAAGGCCTCCTTTTACATGTCTGCTTCCCTGCACGCCGGTCTGGAGGTGGTCACATTAAGAATCAGGGGGTGTTGAGATGACAGCTGTAGGTTTTGCAGGTGTAAGGCAGTATATAGTGTCTACAGGTAGTCAATGTGTGATTAAACTGCAGGGAATGTGATGTGGGGGTACTAGGAGTACCAAGATGGCCGCCGACTTCCAGGACTAGGCCGAAGCCGCGGTCTGTCCTGAAGGCTGATGCTGGCCCGGGGGGGGGGGGGTCCTCTCCTGGGCCCGGACCGGGACTCTAGAGGCTCAAAAATGGGGATTCTGGGGCCAGACACTGCAGTGCAGCAGCAGGGGAAGGCTCAGGTAACAGCCCAGGTACTCACAAGTTCCAGGATGGCCGGTGGATAGGCTCAGGGATGGCGGCAGACTGCGGAGGGATCCGGGATGGGGAGGAAGGGTCCTGCTCGGCTCTCTTTCACGCCGCCGGTATCTGCCTCTTTTCGATGCTGAGTCGAATGTCCCAGTCGGAAGGTCCCAGGTGGAGGATCCGATCGTCCCCCGGTCCGCAGTGTAGGCGAGCGGCAGGCTCCGGACAGGCCGCAGGCCTCAATATGGCGGCGGTGTCTGCTAATCCAGGGCAGGCAGGAGGCCTAAGGAGGCTCAGATGAGCCGGATTTCAGGCAAGATCCAGCCGGATCTGTAGCGGGGAAGGTTGGGGTCGTTCCCAGCAATGGATGGGCTTTTTCCCAAGGGAAATAAGGCAGGGATGGCAATGGATGGAATATGCCTGGACGGAGCACAGCATTCACACGTCCTCCCTGTATCACGTCCGGCCACGCCCCCCCAATTAGTACACATATTCAAATATATATTAAAGTGAATGACTAGTCTAGTACATAGACCTACTATGTTAAATATTAAATAAAAGATAAATAAAAATGCATAATTATATTACACCTACAAAGATTATTGATACCTATAAAATCGTTCAAAAAAGATCATAAAAATTAAACATTGCTTAAAAAACAGTTTAAATCGAACTCTACGTTCATGCCCCTAGGTGTAAGTGTACGTAGAGTGTGTATCCAATATGACTCTCTTTGGCTTATGCTTCTAATTTTGTGACTACCTCTCCATGCACCTTTATATTTTTCAATACCCCAAAATTGGAGGTGTGAAGGATCTCGGTTATGTGCTATCGCAAAATGTTTCGATACGTTGTGTTTGGGATTTCCCTTTAAAATATTTTGGATATGTTCCTTAATTCTTACTTTGAGGGCTCTTTTGGTTCTTCCTACATATTGTAGTTGGCAACTGCACTGAAGTATATAGACTACCCCCTCTGTATGGCATCCTACAAAGTCTTTAATTTTGTATGACTGCTGTGTTGTAGTACATGTAAATTCTTGTCTTTTGCCTTGGAATTTCTTTGCATGGCTGCATGCGTAGCAGTTTCTACACGGGTAAAATCCTTTGCCTGAAAAAAAGGAGTATGTTGCTTCTTTTGGAGGTTCTATAACTGATTTGACTATCATATTTCTCACCGTTGGTGCTTTCTTGTATATAATATTTGGTTTTGTTGGTAGTATTTGGTTCAAATCTTTATCGTTCCAAAGAATATGCCAATATCGTTGGATTATACGTGATACCTGTTTGTATTGTACACTGTAGTTAAAGATGAGGCTTGGTGCTTCTTGGTGGAATGTTGCTCTAGAATTCTTTTCCAGCATTTTTGTTCTGTCCATCCCATTAACTTCTTCTATTTGTTGTTGTATCCAAGTGGGTTCATATCCTTTTTCTGTGAATCTGGATCCTATGAGTTTAGCCTGTTCTTTATAGTCATGTTCACTCGTACAGTTTCTTTTTATTCGGACTAGTTGTCCCTTGGGTATATTATATAGCCACGTTTTGTGGTGGCAGCTGTTTAAGGATAGATAGCTGTTGGTGTCCACTTGTTTAAAAAAAGTTTTTCGTGACTAATTTGTCTTGTTCTAGACTGATTTGTAAATCTAGGAATTCCACAGTTTTTTCATCTATATTCCATGATAAGTGTATGTTCTTTTCATTTCGATTGAGTTTTTCTAGAAATTGTTCTAGTGCTTCTCTTTTGCCATTCCATACTATGATTACATCGTCGATGTATCTTCTGTATAGCGTGAGTTCTGGTGGGGTATCTGTGTATATAGATTGTTCCTCCCACTGGGCCATGAACGCGTTGGCCACGCTCGGTGCAAACTTGGCACCCATTGCTATACCTGTAATTTGTTTGTAGTAGGCTTGATTATGCCAAAAATAATTGCTTTTCAGGCAGGTGTCTAGGCATTTGATGAGAAATTTTCTCTGTTTGCAAACCAGATTGCTATATTTCCTGAGAAGCCACTTAGTTGCTGAACATGCATCATGGTGTTGTACTATGGTGTATAGCGAACTGACATCCGCCGTGGCTAGTATCGTTCTTCCCTCCAAGACTGGTGTTTTGGTTAGTAACTGTAAAACATGTTTTGTATCTTGTAAATAGGCTGGTGTCTGTTGTACTGCTGGTTGTATGAATTCATCTAGGTATTGTCCTACTCTAGATGTGAGGGAGTCTATCCCATTCACTATGGGCCTCCCCGGTGGGTTTTCTCTGGACTTGTGAATCTTAGGGACAGTGTAAATAACAGGTATTCTACATGCCTCTGGGATTAGATATTTTGATTCTTTCTTGTTGAGTATTTCTTTTTTTAATCCCAATTGTATAAGATGTTCCAATTCTTTTTTATATTTCTTAGTGGGATTACCCAGGAGCTTGGTATATGTATTTTCGTCTTGTAATTGTCTTTCTAATTCATTTAGATATTGTTCCTTTGATAGTATCACTGTTGCTCCTCCTTTATCGGCTGGTCGGATTACGATATCCTTTCTTTCTTTTAATGATTTGATCCCTTTCCTTATATGTATAGGATCCGACACTTTTTTTAACTTCTAAAGCTTCTAGATCTTTTAGCACCAATTTTTTGAAAACTTCGATATGATGGTTGTCCGATACTTGCGGGTTGAAAGTGGAGTTGTTCCTTAATGTACTATGTTTGATCATTGTGGGGGTAATTCTCTCTGTGTTGGTGGTTTTGTACGGATTTGATAAGTAGTATTTTTTGATGTTAACTTTTCTAATATACTTCAAGATGCCTATATATGTATTGAATTTGTTGAGATTATTGACCGGTGCATGTTTTAAGCCTTTGTCAAGGACTGATAGTTCTTCCGTTGAGATGGGGCATCCACTCAGATTAACCACATTGGCGCCTACTTCTCTCTTTTGCGCTTGGGTTCTCTTTCCCGCTCTCTTTCCTCTCTTCGTTCTGGACTGCTTCTTCTTCTGTCCTCTTGTTGTCTTCTCCTTGGTGAGGGGTAAGGATCCTGTGGGTATCTTCGTGGGGAATGATCCCTTCTCTCTCTCTCTAAAAAATGTTGTTGCTGTTGATTGTATTCTTGTTCATTGTAATACTCTCTGGGGTCATTATAGTAGGGTTCTGGATAGTCCCTAATAGGTTCGAACCTATTATAGGTAGGTATCGGATTTCTTGTAGGTTCTCTATATATGTCTTGGTTATTGTGAGGTCTATTGTATTCCCTTTGATTGCTGTCACTTCTTTCATTGTATGGTCTCTGATTATATGGCTTTTTAAAAGGTTTCTTGAAAAATTTCTTCCATGGTTGTTTCGGAGTATGTTGGTTGTAGTTGTTGTAATGTCTATATTCTTGTTGCGGTGTTCTAGTTCCTTGTTGTGTCCCATTGTCATAATGCGTTTCTCTGTTATCCCTTCTAGGGGGGTTGGACACGTGTGCCATTGTTGGATCTTGTATTCTTACTTCCCTTTCAGGTGTAGAATATGTTGAGTCTGGTATAGTTGGATCTGTTTTTTTCTGCCACTTGAAGACCTGTTCAGTTTTGTAGTCTTCTATGTCTCTATGATACTTTTTAATCTTCCGTTGTTGTACTTCAAGGTCTTTGCTGATTAGATCTTTGTTGAGTTGTGTGGCTAGTTTTTTGAGATCCGGAGATTCCTTATATGGTTCTAGTTTGAGCTTGATCTCTTCTATTTGTTGTTCTAAAATTCTTGTTTTTTTATATTTTCTTCCTAATAAAAATTTCAGGCCTTCTATGCTTTTGCTGTTAAAAAATTGAAACCACTCTTCCATTGACTCCTTGTCTGTCAATCCATCATTGGGTGGTAATTCCCACCGGAGTCTTCTGGGTACTATGTTCTCTCTAATGTATTTTTCAAACGTAATGGTGTCCCACCATAGTGAGACTTTTTTCTCCATATGGTGTCCCAGTTTCCTTACTAAGCTTTCTAAATCTGTGTTCCGTGTATTGGTTTGTGATTTAAAAATATCCTCTGAATTAACATTCCTATTCTCCATGAACTGGAATATGTCCATGTTAGCAGCAAAGGTGGGTGAGTGAATAGTGTCAACAAAAATGTATAGTGTGGTCCCTCGCGCTAAGTTGAGTAAACAGGTTGTGTAAATAACCCCGTGATTAACTGAAATAACGAATGATGAAAAATATAATAGAAAATAATAATAATGTTGAATATGTGTGGATGGTGATGATGTCTCTGTGGACTGCAGCAAAATCGAAAGTGTTCACTTACACTCAGCAATAAAGTAATAATAAAGTGATTTCGCGCTTCAAAATCTATCACCTCAAAGTATAATACATACAATTTAAAGATAAATGAAATGAGTTCTATAAGTGCAACATCATAAGGGTGCTCAATAGTGAAATAAATAAATGATCATCAAAAGTGCTGTCGTGCACCAATATTAAAAATAAAAATAAAAAGAAAAGTTTATATTGTGCATCAATATTTAAAAAAGTTTATATTGTGCTTTTCCACTGGGATCGTATGATGGAGAAGGGAAGTGATAATGATCTTAAAATTTAGTGATCCGGTGACACCGGGCTCTCTGGACTCTCACTTAAGATAAAATCAATATGGGCATCAAAAACGGGTTCTTTGTTCTTTGTAGTATAATGCCATTCAGGTAGGGCTTCTCTGGTGGTGTAGCGGTTCTTTTGGTTAAAAGCACCTATCAGATATGGGAACAAAGAGGGGTTGCCCACCTGGGCTCCACCAGTCCGGTGGTATAAACAGGAAAGGGAGAGAAAAATGCCTCCAATGGTGTAGTATGTTGATTAAAAATAACTATTTATTAAAAATATAGGTGGTCTCTTACATTATAAATGATTAAAAACAGCATAAACAGTAAAAAGAGGTTGAGGAGCGGCGTCTGAGGCGCCTCCTTACTGGCTTCTGGTTTCGTCTGCTCTCAGCCACGCCCTATGCGTTACGTCACCGCTCGTGACTTCAACTGGGGAACCGGATTGGTCCGAGAGGGATGTCTTTTATATGATGATACCGGAAGTTGTGTGACGGCCATTTTTGTTGTGGTACAGTGCCCTTATATTGTTAATGGTCTTCTTAGCGGCCATTTTTATACTGGTAAAGTGCACTTGTGCTATCGCGGCCATCTTGCAGGTGGCAATGTATGCAAGATTGCGGCCATATTAAGGAGAGTCAAGTCAAATATAGAACGCTGTATTGTACGAACTCTAGTTATATCCTATTTCTCTTGGTGATTAAGAACATGAACTATGTAAAAGCCAATGTTAATGTATACGGGGAATGAATGTAATAGTGTTGTTTCATCATTATATAAAAAATTGAAACTAAAAATGATACTGTATGTCGGCCATTTTCTTGTAGTCTTTAGAATTATATCTGGCCTTAATACCGATCAGGTCATGTAGGTGGCGGGCCTTTTTTGAAGGGAATAGTATTGTCGTCCGCCATGTTACTGTCTGCAATGGAAGTGTTGTATACTAAATGATGATAGGGACCGTCAGTCGATACCTGAGTCCCCAAGGAGGTGTCTCAGTCCTCATGTCATAATTACAATATATATAAAACTATAATTCGAATAATGTTGTTGAAATAATTAATTAGTACACATATTCAAATATATATTAAAGTGAATGACTAGTCTAGTACATAGACCTACTATTTTAAATATTAAATAAAAGATAAATAAAAATGCATAATTATATTACACCTACAAAGATTATTGATACCTATAAAATCGTTCAAAAAAGATCATAAAAATTAAACATCTACTCATAACATATTGCATTTGATATCTATTTTCAAAAACATTGCATATACTCACTGGATTCACAAATAAGTTAAATATTCTTTCTTCCAACAACTGATGTGTCAATGCCTTTTCTATTAGTCCTTTGGATAGAATGCTTATTTGCCAAATCTTTAAACTGGCTTTGGAAATATTTTAATTGTTGTGCTTAGACTTGATCTCGGGAGCCTAGTTCCAGTACTTTAGACCATCGTCTAATGATCAGATCTCAGAGGAACCTCCAATTGTGTCAAAACTTCTTGGTGTATAGGGTGCAATTTAAAACCTAAACTCTAAATCAAGTATCCTGAAGGTATCATCCCAAAGTGAACTACATATTTTTGGTAAAAAAAATCCCAATAAGAGTATATTTATTGGTTTATACAAAAGTTATGGAGTCTACAAACTATGGAATACTTTTATGGCATTTTTATTTATTCATTTATTCCTAGTAGCGGCGATCAGCGATTTTTAACAAATCGGACACCTAACTGATACTTTTGACACTTTTTTGGGGACCAGAGACATTATTACAGTGATCAGTACTTAAAATATGCACTGTTATGCCGCGTACACACGGTCGGACTTTCCGGCATACTTGGTCCGGCACACTTTCCGACAGACTTTGTCCGCCAGGTGCGCCGGACTTTAAAACGGACGGACTTGCCCACACACGCCGGGACTTTCCGGCGGGCTAAGTCCGCCCGTCTTTCCGACGGACTTTCGCCGGAGTTCCGGCGGACTTTCAGAATGAACGGACTTGCCCACACACGGCCAAGTCCGTTCATTTTGAACGTGACTCAGGTGCGACGGGACTAGCAAAGGATGTCAATCTTGCCGCTTTTATCGGCGAGATTGACACCTTGCGAGCCCCGTTGCGGGGCATACCAGGCCCTTAGGTCTGGTATGGATTATAAAGGGAAGCCCCTACGCCGAAAAAACGGCGTGGGGTCCCCCCTAAAATCCATACCAGACCCCGATCCGAGCACGCAGCCTGGCCGGTCAGGAAAGGGGGTGGGGACGAGCGAGCGCCCCCCCCCCCTCCTGAACCGTACCAGGCCGCATGCCCTCAACATGGGGGGGTGGGTGCTTTGGGGGACGGGGGCGCCCTACGGGCCCCACCCACCTCAAAGCACCTTGTCCCCATGTTGATGAGGACAAGGGCCTCTTCCCGACAACCCTGGCCGTTGGTTGTCGGGGTCTGCGGGCGGGGGGCTTATCGGTCCGGACCTCTGCTGGCAAGAGAGCTACCTGAACACAGCAGAGGAGCCGGCCGAAGAACTGGAACACCGGGAGAAGAGAGCGGAGAAGAACCAACCGGACGCCGGGAGAAGATGAAGCGGAGGGACCCCCGAAGCCGGAGGAAGATCCCCACCCCCGGAGCTGTTTAATAAAATATTTTAAAAACCTGTGTAGTGTGTTTTATTACTTACAATTTTTCCCTAGGTGAAGGGGTAGGGGGACCATGTACCCCATACTCATTCACATAGGGTGGGGTGCCGGGATCTGGGGGCCCCCTTATTAAAGGGGGCTCCCAGATTCCGATAAGCCCCCCGCCCGCAGACCCCGACAACCAACGGCCAGGGTTGTCGGGAAGAGGCCCTTGTCCTCATCAACATGGGGACAAGGTGCTTTGAGGTGGGGGGGGCCCGCAGGGCGCCCCCCTCCCCCAAAGCACCCACCCCCCCATGTTGAGGGCATGCGGCCTGGTACGGTTCAGGAGGGGGGGGGGCGCTCGCTCGTCCCCACCCCCTTTCCTGACCGGCCAGGCTGCGTGCTCGGATCGGGGTCTGGTATGGATTTTAGGGGGGACCCCACGCCGTTTTTTCGGCGTAGGGGCTTCCCTTTATAATCCATACCAGACCTAAGGGCCTGGTATGCCCCGCGCTCGCCGCAATAGGAAAATTTGTTTTTCCTATTGCAGCGAGCGCGAGATGCAATACCCTGCCCTCGCGTCGTATCTGGTCCGTCGGACCAGCATACACACGAGCGGCCTTTCCGTCGGACCAGCACACACACGAGCGGACTTTCCGCCCGAAACTGAGTCCGACGGAAAGATTTGAAACTTGGTTCAAATCTAGGTCCGGCGGGCTTTTCGGAAGAAGTCCGCCGGAAAAGTCCGCCGCCGCCCACACACGGGCGGATTGTCCGGCACACTCTGGTCCGCCGGACCAAGTATGCCGGAAAGTCCGACCGTGTGTACGCGGCATTACTGTACTAAAGATACTGGCAGGGAAGGGATTAACATCAGGGGCAATCAAAGGGTTAAATGTAGACTAAGAGGGTGGTGGCTGCGCTGTGATGGAAAAGGGGGGGGAAGGGGGGGCTATACTAGATAAATAAATAACAAATGACCTAAAAATGTGAATAAATAATGTGAAAGCGTACTCACAAATGCAAATATATAAATAGAATATATGCACAAACAAATATCACTAGATGATGTATAGAAAATTCCTGTGATCAAACCAAAATGAAAATAAAAAGGCTGGAAATGTATACCAGCAAAGAATGTGCAGGGGTATGTGAATCTGCTAAAAAAAGGAGCATAAATCCGAAATCTATCATAATATCATGAAAAAGTTCTCCAATGACATTACTAAAACCATGTATATATGAATATACTAATCAACTGATAATATAGGTACACACGTGAATAATAGACAATGTGAATACAGAGTAAATATAAGTGTCCATAAAAATAGTCCCAGTGATTGGTGTTGGTGTCCCGCCAACACTTGGCGAAAAAATACAATAGAAAAAATAAAAATAATAGTAAAATTAACAAGATGACGACAGTCCCACCACCAGATGTGACAATCCTGGATATAGATAAGATAATGATGAACCAGGGGGAAGGAAAAAACAGTGTGCTGACAGGTGGGGGCACCTTCGTGTTCCCAGGCCCCTTACCTTACAGCTGTAAGGTATACAGCATATGCAGAGGAGGTCCCGCAGACGGGGAAGTCCAGCGGTACAGCAGGTGGCGTTGATTGGTGATGCCGTATATCATATGTAGAAAACAAAGAACGAGTGGTATATGGTATGATACCGTTTGATGTAAAGACACAGGTGGGGGAAGGGGGGGAGGGGGGGTTGCACTCACTTTTAGACAATGAGCGCACGCCTCAACCCACGAGCGCCAAGCTCGTATAATCCCAGGCTCTGAATCTTCTGAGGGACTCTCCCCGCTTCCAATTCCACCACCCGTGGTGCAGAGTTGTTTAGTGCCGTATATAAAAAACAGAAACCGCACATAGCATAATCCCGTATGTCATATAATTTATTGAAACACTCATAAAAATTTGTACACTTACATTTAAAAACAGCTGGGGGGTAAAACATCCACGAGCGCCGAGCTCGTCACATCCAGCTAGTGTGTGGCAGCATCCCGTGCTCCTAGGAGAGGGGAGGGCACTTTAATACAGGAGGTGTGTTACTGGCCAGATCACCAGGTGAAAACAGAGGAAAAAGAGTCTAAAAAGAAAACAAATGCAGACATATCTAATGCTTGCTGGTAAGCTGCCATATAAAAAATTTTTGGTTTCAGGTTTAATACCAATTTAATGTACAATGCAGATAAAATAAGTCTGGAATAAAATGAGATCTTCTTTTTTCATATTAAGATAACTGAATTGAATCTTCAGACATTTCGTTGTATGAACATTCTCAAATCTTTTAGTAAATCAGCCCCGCTGCATCTACCAATACTGGACAATTAGGCCACTATAACAACACTAATGAGAACTAATACGGCTTGCAACTTGCAATAGGTCAAATATTTTAGCAAGCTATACAGTACTGATTGTTTTTAGAGCTATCCTTCCCAAAAGAACGTTATTCTTCTAATTAGTTTATTCTTGATAGTTTAACCGTGGATTGGAATATGTCATTATTTGTACAATTTTATTTAAAGCTTTTAATTAACAGGCTACAAATGAAATCTATAAAAAAAAACTCAAAGGTTCTTGCATACCACCACGAAAAAACACAGTGTTTTATCAGTACAGCTTTGTTTTACTAAGCATCTGAATACAGTGCATTGTTTTCTATGAGTCAATACACACAGTGCATAAATTGGAAAAAATTTGCATCTGTGGTCAGTAAATTACATGTGTACGTATCTATACTCATGTGAATGTATGTAAATGCATTCATGCATAAATGTAATCCTTGGCTGAAAAACCGAATGGAAGAAAAATGTTATGGATTTTATGTATACGCATCTATACATTTGTATACCCAAGCACTTTACTGATCTTGCATTTTTTTTTTGTTTTTTATGCAGGATCTTTCTGTCAATCTCTGCCAGCAAGCTACATCAGTAATACATCAGTAAATTATTACGCTCATGTGCGAGGACCATAAATTGTCTGATCAGCAGTGATGAAATGATGACAAAGCAATCTGTAAGAGATTACAGTAAATGTTTTTGTGAATTTAGATCACATAAGACCTCCTGGGTCTCTTCCTCCGCAGAGGTATCTGGTGTATATTTATTAGGGGCACCTGTGCAATCCTTGCATGCCAGTAGGTTAGTATGGCATACACAAAGCATCTGTGAAAGCTTATATCTCCCTTGACTGAACAGACAAATTAAGACTGATCTCTTACATTATAATAAACCACTTTCAAAGAAAAGTCTGTACTTCTTTGACAAGTAACAAATTGTAAAGCATAATATACCCATAAAACAACATTCGGCTACAGGACCTACAATATATTCCTCCAATGTTAAATGGTGCTACATGGAATACCAAGGCAGGACATCTAAAAGAGAGACAAATGAGGCGTTCTGACAGCATTTGACAGCAGTTCTTTGTTCAGGATTCTTAGGGTCGCATGACAAAGGCGTAGTGAGAAATAAACAAAGTTTAGGTGCATACTTTAAAGGAAATGGTCCCTCTTTTTATGTAAAAGTATCCTCTAGAACTGTTGGACCGAGGTTTCTGTACACACAGCACATTCTGAAGACTTGTGTATCCCCTTGCTGATATGGAGTAAGTGAAGCCAGTCACTGCTAAAAGATATTGCTCTCATCCAAACGCATTTGTCAAAACATGTATACAAACCACACAAAGCAGCACAAACCACAATGTTTTTTACACCTTGTCAACATCAATATTTTCCACAAACACACAAAACAATGCATTTCTTCCATTTAAAGTGTTATTCCACCCAAACAGATGCTAATTTTGATTAGTTAAAGCACTTGACAATATCTTATACCATTCAGGGACTCTCTGCGCTTAAAGTTGAACTAAACTTTTGTTGGAGGGTATAAACTCTCATAATGTACCAGTATGTACAGCAGTATGCACGGCATACTTGGATGTTATGGCAAACCCACCTCCTACCATGCTGTCCTCCAGTGTAAACAATTCCAGTATTCTGTGCTGCCGACATCTCCACAGCTGCATTTTCCAGGTCCTACTGTGATCCTCTTTGGTCATTGGACAGCTCCTAAGAATGTTTGGCCACTGATCCCCGTTAATTTTTTTAAATGTTCTTTATCTTATAAAAAAATGCAACAGGTAGCACTAAAACACACAAATGTACATGGGAACACCCAAAAGACCAAAAGGTTTATTGGAGTGTCCAGAATTTCCAAGCCAGAAGCTAACTCGACCTACCAGGCACCAACTATAACTAAAATTATTTTGAGTTGCTTGACCCTTAAATGTACTTAAATACATTGAAAGTATAGGTAGGTTAGCAGGGCCAGCTGGCTGGTTCCAAATGTGGAGTATATGCACACAGAGACTAAGGAATAGGGCATGGTATATTAGAATAAAGTTAAAAAAACAACACTTGGTGATAGCAGCATGAGCTCTCCTAGTAGTTCCAAAAAGGTGTCGAGAGGGCTTAAATATCATGACCAACTCAGTGTAATGATTCCTCACAGTAGGATTGTTATAGCACAGTCTCTAAGCTGTAGAAGACACAAGAGCAAGCTTACGATACTGGACAGCATCTGACAAAGGAGGTGGCTGATAAACGCTTGGGAAGCAGAAGGTAGTTTCAATCCCTGATCCCATGGGTTATAGTGGTTGGCAGAATCAGGTGTGGAGTCCCTGCTCTGTCCCTCCTTCACCCTAACCTTTCCCTGCTCTAGACACCCTGTCCCTCACCAGCGAGTTCCTGTCCCTAACCTAGCCACTTCACAAATCTGCACTAACTGCAGTGGGACAGTGCTATTTATTAAAGGAGTTGTAAAGGCAGAAGGTTTTCTTATCTGTGTGTAGCAGCCTCCCTAGCAACCCTTAATACTGACCGGAGCCCCATTTCTGTCTGGCGATGTCCACAAATCCCTTGGCCGACCGGTACTCTGTCCTGATTGGCTGAGACACAGCAGCAGTGCCATTGGCTCCCACTGCTGTCAATCAAAGTCAGTTAGCCAATTTAGGAGAGAGGGATGCGGGTCGAATGGCAGCTCCATGTCTAAATGGACACACAAAGCTGTGACTTGGCTTGGGTGCCCCCATAGCAAGCTGCTTGCTGTGGGGGCACTCGACAGGAGGTAGGGACCAAGACCAGCGAAGAGGGACCCGAGAAGAAGAGAATCTGAGCTGCTCTGTGCAAAACCACTGAGGAGGTGAGTATAATATGTTTGTTATTTAAAAAAACAAAACAAAAAAAAACCAGACTTTACAATCACTTTAACACTGCCCTTACTAAAGAGGTCATTCAGCGCAGCAGCATTCAATCAGATGGCTGCTCCCCTGATGACACCTACAGCAAAACCTCTGTGGGCTAAACTGCACCTGCCTACAGGCATAACATCTGCTATTTTATCGCTCCATGCTCTGCTCTCCAAAGCTAAACTGTACTAATACCCACCCTATATGTTTACTTAACTTTATTCCAGAGCCATGGTTCTCAGTGGCAACATTCTATTCTCTTCCCCGAAGTCTGTGCCTGTCCCAATTGATATAACTGAAACTTTATGTCGAGAATAAAAATCCATTCAGATTTAGTTTTAGTAATTATTTTTTTCACATATCCCAGATAGCAAGCAATTGAGCTCCAAGTTTGAAAATGACTTGCTAAGCTATTGCTAGACTTCCAAGGCTTCACAAGTTTTTTGCACAATTGCAACAAGTCCGCATTGTATGACTCTAGATAAACTTTCTTTGCAAACATTTTTGAAGTCTGCTGCAAGTTCTGGTTCAGTTATGTTGTGCAATAGTTATCCCACCACAGAGGTTACTGTGACTTGCAGAGATCTTGCTGTAGACTCACCACTACAATTTTGCTTTTGCTAGAGGCTTGTCATGCAAATTTGCTACAAATTGGAAACATGTCAACTAGAACTTGTGCTTCAAGTGCTCTGCAAGTGTACAACTTGCCAGTGAAAATGTGCAGCAAGTTAACAGACTTAAGCCTTGTACACACACGATCGGACTTTCCGACAGGAAATGTGTGATGACAGGCTGTTGGCAGTAAATCCGACCGTGTGTATGCTCCATCAGACAATTGTGGGATTTTCCGCAGACAAATGTTGGCTAGCATGTTTTAAAAATTTTCCGTGAACAAATGTCTGTTGTCGGCTTTTCCAAGCGTGTGTAACCAAGTCCATCGGACAAAAGTCCAAAGTACAAACACGCATGCTCGGAAGCAAGGATGAGCCAGAAGCGGTCGGTCTTGTAAACTAGCATTTGTAATGGAGAATTAACATTAGTGACGTGGCAAATTTTGAAATCTCGAAATGCAACGCACATGGGCTAGCACAAAGGAGTTATTAAACAAAGAGACAACAACAATTCTTTCTTTAAACCATTTATTATTTTGGTAATACATTTTGGCCATGGTGTTGTTCAAGGGTAACCTGTTAATGTTTAAATGAAAATACAAATAAATATGAAACCATCTTGGCTATATAACCACAACTCAAAATTTATACGGTGTCCATCCAGACAATGCTGGACGAGTATTCCCCCACTGAACAACCCATGACTATTGCATTAAGAAAAAGGGGAGGGGGGGTGGGAGTCACGGTCCTGCGCCACACGGTCTGATGGTAACGGCCGGACAACCCTCTTTTATCTCCTCTGAAACTCGCGGGCTTAGGGGCCCGTCAGATTACACCAATCAGCTGCTTGTTGCTACCCTGCGGAGGCTGCTGTTAACCAATGGTCATTCTGAAACACAGAAACAGGGAACATGCATTCCCCTTTGGCTCTCCCATGTGGGTCCTGCATATTGCATGGACCCTTCATGGGCTAGCACAAAGGAGTTATTAAACAAAGAGACAACAACAATTCTTTCTTTAAACCATTTATTATTTTGGTAATACATTTTGTCCATGGTGTCGTTCAAGGGTAACCTGTTAATGTTTAAATGAAAATACAAATAAATATGAAGCCATCTTGGCTATATAACCACAACTCAAAATTTATACGGTGTCTATCCAGACAATGCTGGACGACTATTCCCCACCGACCGAGGCCAGGAGAGCAGCTGCTGGCTGAGGTCCCCCCAACACCATGGCATTTTCAATCAAACTCTGCAGACCCATATTGAAAATATCAATACCAATGTCTGATAGGTGAACCAAATCCTCTCTAAATAAACCTGGAATAAAGCCCTCTAACTCTAAGTGGCGGAAAGACAAATTCCCGGATGATGCAAGGAAATTATGTATGGTCCTATTTAAACGTCTCCTGATTTTATCCACATAAGAGAATTTCCCCCAGGGGGACCAAAGGAGCCTAGGGACCATTTCAGAAAAGGCCAAAATAGTACGTGGAAACAGCAGCTTGATGGCACAAAAATCGTTCTTCATTTCGCAAAGCAATTCCCACGTCCTAACTTTGCCAATATCGTTCGCTCCCAAATGAATAACTAATACTACAGGAGAGGGCCAAATAGAAGATAAATGTAGTAAATGGTCTCTAAGATTACGCCATCTCAGCCTCCGAAAACCAGACCACAAAACCTTAAATTCATTAAAGTCCCGACCTAAATTGCTGGAATAGCTCCTGGATGCAGCCAGCCTTTCAGCCAAATAGACATAGGAGTGGCCTACTATCCAAATAATGTATTTAGGAGGATCTGAAAAATAAAATTAGACAATTAACAATTCAGGGCGAACATAAAGTTTATACCTACTACTAACCCATCTGCCAACCCTCTTTTGACCTTCAGGAGGGAAACCCAATAGGTTAGCCATAGTGGCAGCCCCAATTCTAAAGGAGTGTGATGAGAATTTCAAACCTGAGAGGTTAAGGCGCTTAAGGCATGAAGAAAGCACAGCAGAAAACTGGTATCTGGTCAGCAGAGACAAGTCCTGATGGATAAAGAAAGAACCGTCAAAGGAGGGTCTAACCGCGATATAATTGGCCATGTGGGATATGGGGCATAGCAACAGGTTGGGAGAGGAGGCCAGAGATATCCACTTACTGTTACCCAACCCAAAAGTTTTAGACCTGCAAAGAAAAAGACGTAAACCGTCCGGCTCCATGGACACATGAGAGAACAACAGAAAAGAAGAAGATGATTTGTTTTGAGCTGTAAACTCACCCAGGGCACCAAAAAGGGTAACCGAAAATGATGCCCTGAAGAGCAGGAGTTCAAAACTAGAAAAACAAACATCCTCTAAAACCGACATTAGTCTGATCAATAAAGAAACTGAAATAGGGCGCCTAGCATCCTTTGTAGGGGAGGACTGACTGAGAAAAAGGAGGTCAAAGCAGGTCTGCCAGAAAATTTAAGAAAAAAGGAAACCCCGGCTAAAATCTTACTAACTGAGGCAGGGCTGAGCTGGGCCTGCATCAGGTAGGACACAAAAGCCAAAGCGATATAATCATTTACACCTAATACATCCACCAACATGTTAGAGCAAAAAGAACACCATTTGGACCAGGCTAGGTTATAGTCTCGCCATGTCTTATCCACGTATTATCAAACCTGAAATGTGACGAGCTTTCAACCAGATATTGAAACGCATGCAGTGCAAAACTAAAAAACGTAAAAGTTTGATAACTAGCTCTGACCTGGATGATAGTGTGTTGATAGCAAAAAGTACGCCTTTGTTATCTGTATGAACCAGTACCCTGCGATTCATCTTTCCAGATTACCACAGAAACTACCACAGGAAACAATTAGAGGAGGACTATATTATGCAAAATATCCGGAAGCCGCCAACTGGAATGCCATTCAGAGGCACACCAAAGACCATTCAGGAAGGATGAACCAGCGGCATCTGTAAAGAAGTTCAGCTTAAAATTATCCGTAAAAGGATGTTGCCAGGCCGTGGACCCATTAAAATTACAAAGGAAAGAATCCCATATTCTTAAATCTTCATTGACGTTTGCAGAAATGCAAACATGAGAGTAAGGATTCTTCAAACCTCTCATGGCCAAAGCAAAGCGCCTAGAAAAAATTCTGGCAATAGGAATGACCCGAGCTGCGAACGCAAAAAGACCTAATAGAGATTGAGCCTCTTTCAACAAAACCTTGCGTTTAGATAAAAACAACGAGATCATTGACCTCATACGGAACAGCTTCTCTTTGGGCAGCCTAAACTCCATCAATGATGAGTCAATAATAATCCCCAAGAATTCAATAGTAGGTGATGAAAATAAAGTTTTTTCATGCGCAATGGGAATCCCAAAGGAATCACAAATATGAAAGAACGAGTTCAGTGATTCAAGACATAATTGTGAGTCCTTTGGGCCAATAAACAGGAAATCATCCAAGTAATGTAGTAAACCCCCAGTAGGGGAACATTCCGACAAAACCCAATGCAAAAATGTAGCAAAAGCCTCAAAATAAAAACATGATAAGAAGAAGCCCATGGGCAAACATCTATCAAAATAAAATTTGTCTTGGAAATGAAAACCCAGGGAATTGAAACCTTGCGGGTGCACGGGTAGCAGACGGAAGGCAGATTTGATGTCTGCCTTCGCTAACAACGCCCCCTGCCCAAAACACCTCAAAAGCACTAGAGCTTCATCAAAAGAGGAGTAAGAGACAGGGGCTAAGATTTCTGAAACCTCATCATTAAGTGAATTGTCAGCTGGGAAGGACAAATGATGGATAAGTCTGAAACTACCATGTTCCTTTCTGGTGGACAATGCCCAAAGGAGAAAGACGGAAATTAGGAAAAGGTGGACTGTGGAAAGGGCCAGCTACACGGCCTTCATTAACCTCTTTAGAGATTTTTTCCTGAACAATATCAGGATGCTTCCTAATGGACAGTAAGTTTCTTACAAAAACGCAACCCGGCCCAGAAAATGAGGGAACCAAGAAACCATCCTGGAAACCGTCAATTAGGAGCCGTGCCATGGTGCGATCTGGGTAGAGATCTAACCACGGTTGCATTCTTGACAAACTCACTGGAGTCATGGCTTTTGCCACCAGTGTCCCTGGATAAGGATGGGAGGGAAGTTGCTGATGACTTCCGAAAGCACCTATTCGCTGGATGGGCCCCATTGCAGTAGGAGCACTCATGCTTATACCTACAGTTTGACAGGAATTTACACTGCCCTTCATTAAAAGCAAAACAGAACCCTTTGCGAAAGGCATTCTGTGGGGCAACCGTTCGAGGTGCAAATGGGGGTTTCTGCGGCAGCATAAGATTCAACCATAAACCCACATCTTTACAACCCCATTTTAAAGATGGATGAACCGCCAATTTCTGTCTGAAATTTTCATCATAGGTGAACCATGAGGTACCACCAAAATGACGAAAAGCTTCCGCAACCAATTCTGGAAAGTTTTGGGGACAGATCGTCTCCTATCTTCCTCAGAGCGGTCCTCGGCCTTCCTTTCAAATTTAGGTAGGAAATCTTTGGAAGCAGGCAATAGTGACAATAAATCTACAAATTACCCCCTCCAAATTTTCCCTTTAACAGCATCAGGCAAATGAAAACCTAACGGTGAAATTTCACACGGTATAGGAATCTTAAAGGAGGACTCCGCCACTACAGGATGAATGGCGCGCGGAGAGGAGTTAAGAGAATGGGGTATTTGAAAAGGTTTCTGCACTGGTGCACTAGTATTGGTAGCAAAGGGCACCTCTGACAAATTGCGCCATATAGGGCTGACATCATCCAAACTATGCTGTGACATACCATCATTTGTCTGATTCATAGCACCAGATAGCTGTGCCCCTTGTGAAGGATTATTATCAGCGACATAGAAAGCACCAGAGCACTGTGCACCTAAGGCTGTACTAACATTAGCACCAACTGTGTGTGCCCCTTTAATTTCTCTCACAATACTAGATAAAGTGTCAGCCAAAATGTTTAAATCAGTGACATTACTAAGAGCGCGTGTCTCACCCATAGGCGAACTCCTTGTATGCTCATTGCTGGCTGCAACAGCTGGCTGAGTAGCACTATCTTGGCGTGGGGGTGGGGTCTTCATATAGGGAACACTGCGGGCTCGCCCTCTGCCAGCAGGGCACGGTGAAGCCTCTTCTCTGGCTTTCTTCTTTGCCCTCTTCGGCTGTCGGCGCGGACTGCGCATGTCTGCTGCAGACTCCTCCATCTTCTCCTGGGCTGTGCCAACAGACAGCTCGGGCGGAGCTTTGGAATGACCAGCCTCCAGGCAGTGAAGGAGCCACTCCTCCCCTCCGGCACTCTCCGCCTTCTCAATGAGGCGACAAAGCAGGCTCTCTCTTCCTACGGGCGAACGGTTCTCCATCCTTACGGTCTGCGGTGTGAGTCCCGGTCCTGCGCCACACAGTCTGATGGTAACGGCCGGACAGCCCTCTTTTATCTCCTCTGAAATTCGCGGGCTTAGGGGCCCGCCAGATTACACCAATCAGCTGCTTGTTGCTATCCTGCGGAGGCTGCTGTTAACCAATGGTCATTGTGAAACACAGAAACAGGGAACATGCATTCCCCTTTGGCTCTCCCATGTGGGTCCTGCATATTGCATGGACCCTTCATTCTCTTCTTCTTTAATGGGATAATAATGAAGCTGCTTTGCTGGTGATCCTGATGGAGTTATTGCAAACAAATTTTCAGAGGCTTTTTTTTCTAGTGATATCAAGAATAATATTATTATGTTTTTTTTTTATTTGGTCAAGTTACCACAACACCATTATCCTGTAGTATGTTGGCGTCCCTTGTCAATTGTACATTGTATTTTTTAAAATGTAACTGCCTACTCCCAAACTGTCATTTGAAGTAAAACACATGGCCAAGTATTATTCTCCACAATTTTTTATTGTGCATTAAAAAAAGAAAACAAATAAAAGTAGACATGCTATCTGCCAATAGAACCTAACCAGAAAGTGCATTCTATGCATCCAAAAATATAGAAAATATACCAAATCAAATCATTATTCAACCAAAAAAATAATGTCAAAGCAATAACTCCAAGGCCAATAATAAATATCACGTTATCTCCTCCGATTCCGCAACATGGCTGGTTGACGAACGACCGTTCAGAAACGAACTGAAAAGTGTGAAATGAAAAGTGCGAAATGAAAAGCACAAATCAACACTCACCAAACTTCTACTAACATGAAATTAGCAGAAGCAGCCCAAAGGGTGGCGCTAAAGAGCTGAAAAACAATGTAGTACATCACTACATTCGTATTTGTTGGCCGACAATTCCTTGCCATTTGTATGCAAGACAAGTTCGGGCCAACGCCCTTCGGACAAAAGTCCACGGTTTTGTTGGCCAACAATCCAATCATGTGTATGAGGCTTAACAGTTCAACACTGCCACAAATTTGTGGTAAGTTTTCCTTGCTATCTGGGATTTTCTCTTTTGTTCATACTATGTCCGTTGAGCTGCCTAATCTGCACACCACTGCACATCTATGGTGTGAACAGGGCACATAGAAAATAATTAGTACAGAAGTACCTTTTGCTAAACAATTGCTATTCCTCCCCAGATCTTGGAAGTTAAACTGCACTAACACCCAACTTCAGCTACATACTGGCCATGGTTCCAGAGCTGCAGGCTACTTCTCATCCTTGGCAGCAAATTACTTGTCACTGCTAGTTGCACACTGAGTTTCTAGAAACCTAAATGAAGTTGTATACCAAAGATTTTCAGTCATAACCCCCCTGGCGGTATTCCCGAGTCTGGCTCGGGGTGAGATTTTAGTACCAGAAGCGGTAACCCTGAGCCAGGCTCGGGATCGCATCGCTGGATCCTGGAAGACATGACTTACCTTGTCTCCGGGATCCCGCGATGTTCTCCCGCTGTGTTCGGTGGCGGGATCTTCCGCCCGATGCACTGTGTGCCCTGGCTTCCGTTCCCTGCGAGCGTAGCGACGCAGGGGGTGCAACCGGCGGCAAATTCAAAATGTATAAAGCACAAACACACTGACACATTGTAATCCTATTGGATTACATTACTAAATAAAATAAAATAAAATAAAATAAAATTGACCTCAGATTGCCCCCCAGTGCTTTGTCCAGTGCCCCTGCCTGCAGTTTTACAGTACTTTCTGTCTGGAAATTGCAGAGCGACCATGGCATCAAAAAAGCACGCTTCAACCTCAAAAGCGGCATATGACCTGCTGGAAAACAGTGACAGCGAGACAGAATCGCTTGCAGAAGTGAGTGATAGCGATTTATGGGGAAGTTCGTCATCAGGCACGGAAAGCGATTTCAGCGATGATCCTGCGACTGTGCCCAGCGATGTGCGGACTTGGTGCTCGATTGATTGCGGTACGGAGCACACAGCGCCCCCAAGGTTCTGGTATCAAAGTGGAGGTTGAAGATGACAGCCCCTTGGGATACCTCCAACTCTTTTTGACTGATGAAGTCATAGAAAGAATTGTTACAGAGACCAATCGGTACCAGGAGCAACAAGCTGCTATACCTCAGAGGTTTTCAAGGAGCAGAAAATGGGAACCAGTGACCAAGGAGGACATCTGGAAGTTTCTGGGCCTAATTATTCTCCAGGGAGTGGTGGGGAAACCCCTGCAAAAGTGGTACTGGACAACCAACAAAATATTAGCCACTCCTTTTTTTGGCACCATCATGTCGGAGTACAAATTTTCTCTCATAATGAAATATCTGCATTTTCAAAATAATGAAGAATTTGATGAGACTTCTCATCCATCTCCAAAACTGAAAAAGATTTGGGACCTATATCAAATTATTCTGAAAAATTTCCAGCAGACCTATGTACCAGACAGAGACGTCAGTATCGACGAAAGTCTAATGGCCTACAAAGGAAGACTTAGCTGGATACAGTACATCGCATCTAAGAGAGCACGATTCGGCATAAAATCATTCATGCTCTGTGAAGCCAGCACTGGATACATATGGAATTCGGTCCTTTACACTGGGAAAGGGACCAAATTCAACGAAAGATTCAATAATTATGGAATGGCAACCGCTTCTGTTCTCACTTTGATTGAGCCATTGTTGAATCAGGGGTACTGTGTAACCACAGATAATTTTTATACTTCTCCAGAACTCTATGAGTTCCTTCTACAGCACAAGACGGATGCATACGGGACTGTTAGAGCTAACCGGCGTGACATGCCGCCAACCTTTGGCAATAAAAAGCTCAAGGCAGGAGAAATAGTTGCCTGGCAAAAAGGCAAAATGATGGCACTAAGATGGCGCGATAAAAAAGATGTGTGCCTAATGAGTACCATTCACAACACCTCTACTCTCATGGTACATACAAAAGGTAGAAAAAACGTAATGAAACCTCAACTCGTAATGGACTACAACAACACCATGGGAGGTGTTGACAGAGCTGACCAGGCCATGACTTTTTATCCTGCTATGAGAAAGCAACAAAAAAAATATTATAAAAAAATCTTCAAGCATCTTCTTGAACAGTGCCTGTGGAATGCGTTCATTCTTCTAAAAAAAAAGAGTGACAGGCCTTTGATTCATGCAGACTTCGTTTGGAAAGTTGCCGAACTTATATTTCTCAAGTACCAAACACCAACCACTGTAAATAGATCTGGACGTCGTGCTGCTGGTGTTGTGAACCCGGAACGCCTGACAGGTCAACACTTTATGGACCACATTCCACCAACGGAAAAGAAGGCAGCACCCACAAGGATGTGTGTGGTTTGCTGCTCTAAACGTGACAACACAGGAAGGAAAATCAGAAAAGAAACCCGGTTCTACTGTCCTGACTGTGACGTCGGACTTTGTGCTGTACCCTGTTTTAAAATTTTCCATACCCGAGATGTTTACTAAAGCAATATGACTACTAATATTGCACTCTTGTTTGGCCAAAAAAAATGTCAGTGTTTTTGATTTATATTATTTACTAAAATGTATTGAATAAAAAGTATTATTACTATTATATTATTATTTGTTATTATTTATAGTTATTTATTATATTATAATTTAAGATTTTGTTTCAAACTTTATCATACCCAGGATGTCTACTAGACTCTTGTTTGGACAGATTTCAGTGAGTTATTCCTAAGAATTACAGGCCTACAATATAAAACGCCACATTTCCATGCAAAAATAATGGTACCGCTTTCAGCACCTAAAATCCGAAATAATCATACCACCAGGGAGGTTAAAATTCACCCCTATTTAAGTGGTCGGCACTAAAGAAAATTTTGTCCCTGTTGATGTAAACACAGAAGTGGACCAAGGCTCTAGAACTAGCGTAATTAGCTGGGGTCGAAAGGTTAGAGCATTTTATATTAGGAGAACTGTGGCGGATGTGGGTTAGGGGCTGAGGAAGGTCAATTGGTACAGTTTTCCTTAGGAAGCCTTGGAGGGTACACCCATATTTAAAAAAGTGCAAAACAACTAGCTTGAAACTTAATCTGAACAGATCTCCAGTCTTAATATACAGCTTCCTACAGCTGAATTGAAGATGTATGAACTGGAACAAAACTTTGACAGTGTATAAATGTACATTCTTCTATATATGACCTGATGTTCTAAATTATTTGAGTGTATTCCTAAAGAAACACATTATCAATTGGCTGGTCAACTACTATATTACTATTTCACCACAGGAGGCCCATAGTAAAAATGAAATTTTTGACGTACACTTTAGACGCTCTGCAGATGAGGATTGTAGCCTAATATGTTCATTGTATATGCTACTTAATACTGTAAATAATGTAAGTTTGAATGTGAATGCCATTGATTGGAAAGGGAAGGCAGTCAAATTCAAGCTCCAAACTAAATATACAAGCAGGATATAACCCTTGTAGAAAATCTGTTCTGGTCTTGAGCACTCTAGGAACAGAAAATTTTGCAATTTATCATGCCAGTGACCACATTAGAAAGCATATAATTAAATAGCTGTATACCTGAAACTAACGCACAGCAAACTAAAATAAACAAATACAAATGCAAGGCCAGATTGCATGAATCATGAGGAACAAGCAAGGTATATTTACAGTATTTCCCCCTGCAATGCGTCACTTAGGAGACAACACACTGCAGCTGTACCTGTACCGTAAACAGGGGCGGACTGACCATTGAGCCACTCGGGCACTGCCCGAGGGCCCTGGGCCACTAGGGGGCCCCATCAGGGTTGCCAGCCTCAGTAAAACCAGGGACAGTATGTATAAATCTGTGTTTTTTTACATCTGTCTGTGTATACTGTGTGTAAATGTATGTGTATACTGTGTGATTGTATACTGTGTGTGTGTATACTGTTTGGCCCATTAATCTCTGAATGACTGGGGGCCCCATATTCTCCTATTGCCCGGGGGCCCCATGAGTTATCAGTCCGCCCCTGACCGTAAACATTTTTCCTGTGAGCAGTATAAACTTCATGGCTAAGTTTTGAGAAGCATAACATACAGTGCCTTGAAAAAGTATTGATACCCTGTGAAATTTTCCACATTTTGTCATGTTACAACCAAAAACGTAAATGTATGTTATTGGGATATTATGTGATAGACCAACACAAAGTGGCACAATGTGGAAGTTGAAGAGAATAAAAAATGGTTTTCAAATTCTTTTACAAATAAATATGTGAAAAGTGTGGTGTGCATTTGTATTCAGCCCCCCTGAGTCAATACTTTGTAGAACCATCTTTCACTGCAATTACAGCTGCAAGTCTTTTTGGGTATGCTTCTACCAGCTTTGCACATCTAGAGAGTGACATTTTTGCCCATTTTGCTTTGCAAAATAGCTCAATCTCTGTCAGATTGGATGGAGAGCATCTGTGAAGAGCATTTTTCAAGTCTCGCCACAGATTCTCAATTGGATTTAGGTCTGGACTTTGACTGGGCCATTCTAACACATGAATATGCTTTGATCTAAACCATTCTATTGTAGCTTTGGCTGTATATTTAGGGTCGTTGTCCTGCTGGAAGGTGAACCTCCGCCCCAGTCTCAAGCCTTTTGCAGACTCTTACAGGTTTTCTTCTAAGATTGCACTCTATTTCGCTCGATCCGTCTTCCCATCAACTCTGACCAGCTTCCCTGTCCCCTCTGAGGAAAAGCATCCCTACAACATGATGCTGCCACCACCATGTTTCATGGTGGGTATGGTGTGTTCAGGGTGCAGTGTTAGTTTTCCGCCACACATAGCGTTTTGCTTTTAGGCCAGAAAGTTCAATTTTGGCTTCATCTGTCCAGAGCACCTTCTTCCACATGTTTGCTCTGTCTCCCACATGGCTTCTCGCAGACTGCAAATGGGGCTTCTTATGGCTTTCTTTCAACAATGGCTTTCTTCTTGCCACTTTTCCATAAAGGCCAGATTTGTAATAGTTGTCCTGTGGACAGATTCTCTCACCTGAGCTGTGGATCTCTGCAGCTCCTTCAGAGTTATCATGGGCCTCTTGGCTTCTTCTCTG
Organism: Lithobates septentrionalis; assembly: GCA_037952835.1. Classification (NCBI taxonomy): domain Eukaryota; kingdom Metazoa; phylum Chordata; class Amphibia; order Anura; family Ranidae; genus Lithobates; species Lithobates septentrionalis. The sequence goes on from JBBDGP010000244.1 coordinate 2,008,203, forward strand.
ATTAATGCTCTCCTTGCCCGTTTAGGTGGACAGCCATGTCTTGGTAGGTTTGCAGTTGTGCCATACTTTTCCATTTTCAGATGATGGATTGCACAGTGCTCCGTGAGATGTTCAAAGCTTGGTATATTTTTGTTATAACCTAACCTTGCTGTAAACTTCTCCACAACTGTATCCCTGACCTTTCTGGTGTGATCCTTGGCCTTCATTATGCTATTTGTTCACCAAGGCTCTCTAACAAACCTCTGAGGGCTTCACAGAACAGCTGTACTTATACTGAGATTAAATTACACACAGGTGGACTCTATTTACTAATTAGGTGACTTTTGAAGGCAATTGTTTCCACTAGATTTTAGTTAGGGGTATCAGAGTAAAAGGGGCTGAATACAAATGCACGCCACACTTTTTACATATTTATTTGTAAAAAATGTTGAAAACCATTTATCATTTTCCTGCCACTTCACAAATATGTGCCACTTTGTGTTGGTCCATCACATAAAATCACAATAAAATACATTTACGTTTTTGGTTGTAACATGACAAAATGTGGAAAATGTCAAGGGGTGTGAATACTTTTTCAATGCACTGTACTATAGATGGGAAGGTATTTTCTGGCAATATGCTTCAACTAAGTTGTCTGAACCAGCAGACACAAGTGACTTGCTCAGTTCACAAGGTCAGAAGGTTTGTATGATATAATATGAAATAAGGCACTGGCAATGTAGATATATTGTATAAATTTAGGATTCTAGGTGAATGTTTCTGTTTGACGGGTTTTTATGTATCATATATTGGGCAATGCACACACATATTTAAACCTGGCAGATATTAAAGACACAAATGAGTGCAATTCTGTAATCATTAATACATCATTATTTCCTTCTAAATGCAAGCAGTAAATACTGTACTTGAATTTAACTTTGCATCAGACTCCCTACATCCCCTGTACAGCAAAGTTCAGAGAGGGGAGGAGAATAAGCAAAAGTAGCCAATCAGGTGTGCTGAAGTGGAAGGAATATACTGACAGGAGGAGAGAGCAGGGCAAAAGATAGTTAAATAGTGTGCTGCTGCCCACTCACAGGACAGTGGTGGGATGAAAACCTGTGAGTAAAAATTAGACTGCAACAGAAAAGAAAACAGGTCCCCTTCCTTGCCTGAAGGACTGTGCTGTGTGGCAGAGCTGTAAATTTCAGGACTGGATGGACATAAATACTATTTCTTAATCGTACATCACGGGAAACAGAGCCATATTAATTACTACATGGGTTATAGGCCACCTTCAGGTGATGGACATTGGCACACCCAAGACAGGAAGTCCCCCTTCCTATATAACCCCTCCCACTACAAAGAGTACCCCAGTTTTTTCGCCAGTGTCTAAGGTGTTGGTCACGGGTAAAGAAGCTCTAAATAAAAAGCTCCGCTAGGATCCTCACTGGGTCAAGGAGCTATGCTACCGAATCTATTCAAGTTGCCTTGAAGAGGCAAAGGAATGGTACACGGGCCTCGTGAAGCAAGAACGAGGTTTTGTCTGTAATGCTTCTCCCTGGAGAGCTGGACCCCGAGACCCAGTACTTTGGTCTTTCTTCCGAATACCTAAAAGTTTTCTGGCAGGGTGCTATACGGGTCCAGGAAAGAGGACCCCGAAAGTCGGGTCCCAGTCCCTGAAGGTCTATCATGACTTGGCCCCACCATGATGGGTGAAGATTGGGTCTGTCTGGTCTTCAGCAGTATTCTGCGGCAAGGATAAGGTAAGTAAAGACAATCCTAAGGAAAACCTATGGATTGCTTCTATTTTTAGTAAATGGTGTCATGCCTATTTTTCACCACTAGAGGGTATGAAAGTCTAGTTACTTGCCTGATATGCTTACCTTGCCTCACAGTGTGACAATGCTCAGTGCAGCAGCAGCTCTGGACATGTTCAGCTGCATCTCTCCGCTCTCTAGCCATCAGGGGAGTTAGGGAGGGGGATCGCCCATCTACAAGGAGATGCCCCTAACGGATCCTCTTCCTCCTGCCCTCCCGCCAACTATCTCGTGGGCGCGCGCTACCGTATCTTACATAGATACGATCGGACAGCGGGGAAAAGGGGGCGGGATTGAGCGCAAGCCGACGTGCACATGGATTCGGCGTACACGTTCATAACAACGCAGGCGTGGAGCGGGCTGAAAGTTTTCAAAAGCCTCACACAATTTGGCTGAGCAGTCAGTGGCACACAGGAGCGTCAGGGGCATGTAAGATGGTGGAACCATGCACTTCCTAAGGGGACACATTTACTTAAAGCATCAGGCTGGGTAATTAATAGCAGCATATAGATAATATATTGCTGGTCTAGGACTCAGCAGGTGATGCATTTGGGTTAGTACCTCTGCATCTGTGCTTAGGACTATGCGTTCCCGCAGAGGGGGCTTAGTTGCAGCAAAAGGGGGCGCAAAGGCATCACCTTCAGGGTCTGAGGATCCTGGGCATGCATCCGCAGTTCCTTCCTCTCCAGAAAGACTCAATGTAGCCAGTCAGGATGAGCCATTGGCGCTATTAGATATTGCTGCCTCTCCTAACATCTCAGCCCCTGCATACGTCACTGAGGATGTTCTTGCTTCGGCTTTGGTTGGCTTAGAAGAGAGGTTAGCCTCATTAATCGCTAAATCTTCCTGGAAGGGGGGAAAAAAGAGTGTCAAGTCCCCTTCTCCCTCCCTAGAACCCCAGCCGGAGGGACAGTGGAAAGATGAGGTTGAATCACCATCGGAGGACCAAGAAGAGGGGCAATCTGATGACTCCTCTTCAGAGAAGACAGTCTCAGAAGAGCCTGTCTCAGCCTTCGCAATCTCAAAGGTTGCAGGTTTACTCCCTTTCAGAGATGGTTTGTTCGGCCTATAGATTGCCCTCTGTTGAGGCGGCCAAAGCTTCGGTTCCCTCTTTGGGATCTTTAAAGCCCCCTCAGGCTTTACATGCTTTTCCTCTCCATCCTTTGTTGGAAAAGCTTATATATGCTGACTGGGAGCACCCAGATAAACATTTTCTTCCTCCTAAAAAGTTTTCTTTGCTTTATGGAGGAAAAATTTACCAAGAAGGAAGGTGCTAGCAGTTGACGCGGCTATTTCTTGCGTGAATAAGAACCTAACTTGTCCAGTGGACAATGTCCAGGCATTTAGGGAACCAGTGGATAAAAACTGGCATCCTTGCTTAAAACCTTCTTTGCTATGGCCGGTGCAGTGGCTCAGCCTGCAGTGGCAGCAATTGGTATTTGGTAAGGTATGTGCCTGCTCAACGGGCCCGGGACATGGCTGACCTACCCAGGGCCTTTTGTTTTGCGGTCGACGCAATTAAAAACTCTATTAAAGACTCTATTCATTACCACCCTAATGACAAGGGTTTCTCCTGTCATTCAGCATCCTTCCGGGTGTTTTCGCGCATTGACTTGGCCCTAGCTTCCCGACCCATGATGCGCCGGATCTCCGAGGCCAGTATGCTCCCGAGGGGGATCCCGGACCATGCTCCCCTGGGGATTGGGCTGGCAGCCGGGAGTGCGGATGTGGCGTCTGTCCAGATTTTGGATAGAAGACCCGGCCATACAGGAACATATTCAGGAGGGTGTTTGTCACTATTGGCTTGCTAATGCAGACTCTGCTACTCCTGAGATTACGTGGGATGCCTTTAAAGCCTGGGCCTGTGGAGCCTATATATCCCGCATAGCTGCTGCACACAATGCTTCTGCACAATCACTAATTGAGCTGGAGAGGGAAGCTGACCAAAAAGAGGCATCCTACGTAGCCAACCCAATCCCCATTGCATATGGGGCTTGGCAATTTGCACTGCAGCAGCTATCCCTGCTAAGGATAGACATGACTCACAAATCCCGCCTACATCTAGCACAGAGAGTTTTTGAGTTTGGGGAAAAAAATGGTAAGATGCTGGCTTGGCTAGCGAAGGGTCAATTTGCAGTGACTACCATTAGTGGTGTTAGGGACCATGCTGGCACCAAACTACACACACCCTCTGAAATTAATGACTGCTTTCACCTTTACTATAAACAGCTTTACTCCACCAAGGTTTCCTATACCACCTCGGACCTGCACACCTACCTTGATAGAGTTAGCTTCCCTAGGATTGACGACAAGACTCGTACTGACCTGGACCAGGAAATAACTTTGGAAGGGGTACAGAAGGCCATGGCCCAACTTAAGCCGGGAAAAACACCTGGGGTTGATAGTCTACCCGTAGAGTTCTACACACAATATCTAGACCTACTTGCTCCTAGGCTCACCTCTCTTTTTAAACAATTTCTACTTTTGGGGGAGCTGCCGGACTCCATGTCAGAGGCGGTGGTGGTGCTGGTGCCCAAGCCCGGTGGAAAGCCTGAGGACTGTTCCTTATATAGACCAATATCCCTCCTTAACTTTGATGCAAAAATCTTCGCCAAGATACTGGCTAATCGACTTTCAGCTGTTTTGGAAGACATAATTCATGTCGACCAAACTGGCTTCATACCAGGTAAGGGCACCGACATTAATCTCCGACGCCTCTTTCTGAACCTCTTGGACACTCACGCCAACAGTGGAAGCAGAGTCATAACCTCCCTTGATGCAGAGAAGGCAATTTACTCGGTTGAGTGGGAATTACTGTGGGAGGTGATGGACAGGTTCGGGTTTGGCCCCCATTTCCTTCATTGGCTTAAAATGTTATATAGCTCCCCCAGGGCCAGAAAATGCACCAATGATAGATTATCTGAGTCCTTTCCACTACAGAGGGGCACAAGGCAGGGTTGTCCATTTTCCCCTTCTCTGTTCGCCCTGGCCTTGGAGCCATTGGCGATACTCATTAGGGAGTCTGACCTGGTTAAGGGATTGAAGGTGGGCCTGCTGCAGGAGAAGCTCTCCTTGTACGCTGATGACGCGTTGCTTTACTTACAGGATGCGGATGGATCCCTAGCAGCCGGTCTAGACCTGTTTAACGAATTCGGACACTACTCAGGAGTGCGTATCAACTGGGATAAGTCAGTTCTTTTCCCCCTTGACCCCCATGCACAAACTAGCGGCCCAGATAACCAGGTGTGGGTGGAGCAGTTTAAATACTTGAGCATCCAGGTCAGAGAGACCCGGCAAATTACTCTGACCTTAATATAATCTCCATACTTACCCAACTTAAGGAGAAATGTACGGCGTGGTCTTCACTACCCCTGAATCTTATGGGCAGAATTAACCTCCTGAAAATGATCTTCCTCCCCAAGTTTCTCTATGTTTTCCATAATTGCCCGACCTGGATGCCCAACCTGTTCTTTAAAGAAGTGGAGAAAAGTATGGGCAGCTTCATATGGGGAGGTGCACTTCCTAGAATAGCAAAGTCTACCCTGATCCTTCCGGTTAGATGTGGAGGCTTGGCACTCCCAGATCTGCGTGGTTATTTCTGGGCGGCGGTGCTGGTCACTGTTCGATGGTGGTTCATGCGGTCACGAGCAAACACTGCAGTGTGCCTCAAGGAAGCCATCTTGGCCTCTCTTTAGGAACTGGGGAATCTAATTTATAGAGGACCCCGAGCATACGCTGTGCTACCTCATTCCACTAAGACTACACTTAGGGTCTGGGCTGCTGCGAGGACAAGATTTACCTGCCCCAACAGATGGTCTGCCTTCACACCATTATGGGGTAATCCCAATCTCCCACATCTCTGTACCATCCCTGACCCCCAGATTTGGGCCAGGTATGGGATAAAGACTTTGGGAGATATCCTGACGACCGACAGACTGCTCTCACTGACAGAACTCAGAACCCGATTCCATCTACCCGGATGGATGACATTCAGATACTTCCAGCTACGTCATGCCATGCGAGCTCAGTTTCCTACTATCCTGCAGCTAGATATGGACCCAATAGAAGGTAGACTGGCCCTAGAACAGCTGTCTAAGCCGTTGTCCACACTGTATTTTGACCTGCTGGGATGTCACTCCTCCAGGATGGAACGCTTTTGGGAAAGGTGGAGGGCGGACATACCAGACCTAGACAGGGAGGACTGGGACGACTGTCTTGTAGAAAGTGCCCAGGCATTAATCTCATCTAGGGACAGACTGATTCAAGTCAAATTCTTACACAGAATTTATTTTACAGCCCAGAGGTTACATAGCATTTACCCAGAAAGATCTGCAAATTGCACTCGCTGTGGTGGAGAAGATGGTTGTCAGGTCACCTGGGACCAGGTGACAGATGCACTCTGTAGGAGTCGGAAGTGCACCGCTAAGGTAGTGGACGCCAGGACTGACTGCTGCGGATTGAACCCTGGAAGGTTCAGGAAGCAGGTCTACAGGATAACTAACATGGATCCCAGTGGGAGCTAGAGCATAGATTCCCCAGGGCGTGGAGTCTAAGAGCCAGCGGGTGTTCACCAGAGCCTCTAGTGGTGACGATGGACTGCGCTGCAGTCTGGCTCCAGGTCGTGGCCCCCAGGGTCTCACAGCTCACGCTCACCGTAGACTACAGGAGAAGAGGAAGGAGGCAGCAGGCTGGAACGACAGGGAAGTAAGGGGTAAGCCAAAGGAAAAGGATAAACATAACACGCCAAAGGTCAGGGTAACAAGCAGACAGGGAGAGTCGAGAACAGGCCAAAGTCGGTAACAAGAATCAGACGTAGGAAACACAGCAAGTACACACGGAGGCTAACACACAATGGTTGATCAGCACTGCTGGCTTGCAGTGCACAGGTTAATACAGGGTTCCCTGATAGGGCCTGGGGTGGGGCCATGCTTAGAGGAGAGGTTATAAAACCAGTTAGGTGAGAGGCAGCTGGTCTTTAGAGATGAACACATGGAGACAGGTAAGCTGACAGAGAAAACTCTATTGCATAACCATGACAATGGTACATACATGCATATGTTCTGGAGCTGCCCTAGAGTGGCCCGGTTCTGGACAAAGGTGGTTGAACTCATAAACTTTTGTCTCCAACTGGCTTTACCGATCACCCCTGCTCCTAAGCATTCATGATGATGACCAAAGGCCCAGATACACCAAAATACTTATATGTTTTCTGCTATATTATACTAGAAGAGAAATCATACTTAAATGGAATTCCCGATCCCCTACCTCCATAGGTTCTTGGGAACAATCTATTAACTCGGCTCTTCCTATGTACAAGCTGACTTACATAAACAGGAATTGCCCTGCAAAATATTAGAGAGTCTGGCAACCCTGGACCACTTAGTGGTACAGGTACCTTTTAACATGGCTTCTGAATAGGGTGATGCCGAGCTCTCTTATGTTAATCCTATTATCCCCCTCCCGGGAACACTTGGATATGCATGTTTTGTTGGCACTCCACTGAACTGTAAATATGTCTCTCAACTATTGTAAGATACCCTACATGTACTTTTAATTACTTTCATGTTGTACTTCATAAACTGTACCACACATATATTTCTCTCAATGAAAGAACATTCTGTTCATGTTAAAAAAAAAAAAGACTCTATTCATCAGGCACCTCGCCTTGCTCTCTGGCTAGTGCAGATGCGCAGAAGTCTGTGGCTAAAGCACTGGTCAGCCGAATCACCATGCAAAGGGCTGTTGACTGGTTCCCCCTTTCATGGGGAAAGTTTGTTCGGGAAAGATTTGTACAAATACATCCAAAAAATTTCAAGTGGTAAAATTCCCCTTTTACCAGTGAAAAAGAAGACTAAATGTCCTTCCTTTAGACGTTCATCTTCTCCAGGTCCAGGGGCATCTGCCTCCAGGCAGTTGCGAGGTTCTCGAGGTAAACCTCAAGGGCAATCCCAGGGGCCAAAAAAAAACCCTGGGGACAAAAGCCTACAAAGCAGTCCCAAGGCCCCCCTCTGAAGGGGCGCTGTTCTGTCCACCAGATGTCTTGCTGATTATTTGTACCTTATTTGTACCTGTGTTGTTAAATTTACATGCAAAATGTGTAATTTACTTAAGACAATCATATGTGGTGTGCAGGCTCCATCTAGCGTTCCTTTTTGGTATTGCTGCAGTTCTGTTTTATTGTTTTATTGTATGTGTAATTAAGGAAGTTGTCAGCAAGTGGGGAATTCTGGGTAGAATCTTAACAGGAAGTGAACCAGCCACCATTCTTTTCAACACATTGCAGGAAGCAAATCATGTCTTTTTCAATCTATCGTCATCACCCCTTAGAAAACTTAAAAAGTACGTTTTTATTATCTCATCTTGTACTGTATATCGTTGTTTATGCAATGTATGCTGTATTGTATGTGATATTGTACTTATTGAGATCTATTTCTGTTATTTTGTAGTTTCACCTGGCTTGTTCTAATAAAACTGAGATCAAAGAAATATGGTATCTGAAGTTATTAGGATAAGAAGGTTTAGCTCTCTGTCCCAGAGACAGAACAGGCGCCCCCGCTCAATCAGGTGGGGGGAAGGCTTCTGCAGTTTTCAGAGACTTGGCAGGAAGAGATCCAGGACAAATGGGTCATCTCCATAATATCTCTAGATTACAAACTGGAGTTTCGGGAGTTTCAACCATACCGTTTTCTAAGATCAAACGTGCCCAAAGACCTGACAAAAAGAAGGTCTTTGTTTCTGGCACTAGACCGCTTGGAGTCTCAGGGGGTAATCATAGAGATTCCCACAGGAGATCAGGGTATGGGATTTTATTCAAATCTCTTTACGGTGCCAAAACTGAATGCGGATGTCAGACCCTTACTCGACCTCAAGGACCTAAACCAGTTCCTAAACATCTATTCTTTCCGGATGGAGTTAATCCATTCAGTAGTCTCCACCCTACAAGGGGAAGAATTTTTGGCGTCTGTGGACATCAGAAATGCATATCTACATGTACCTATTTTTCCCGCTCATCAAAAGTTCCTACGGTTCGCGGTAGAAAATCACCATTTCCAATTTGTGGCCCTACCCTTCGGGTTGGCTACAGCCCCTCGGGTATTCACAAAGGTGCTAGCCCCGCTCCTGGCAAGGCTAAGGGCCCGGGGTATAACGGTGATGGCATATCTAGACGATCTGCTGTTAATAGATCAGTCAGTTGCTCGCCTAAATCAGAGCATGTCCACCACGGTTATGTATCTGGAGCACTTAGGGTGGATCCGCAACTTCGAGAAATCAGCCCTACAGCCAGTAAAAAGGCTGGAGTACCTGGACCTGGTCATAGACACAGCCCAGAGAAAGGTGTTTCTGCTCCAATCAAAGGTCACTGCTGTAAAGGAGCTGGTCCAGCTAATCAAAGCAAGGAAGAATCCTTCCATCCGCCTATGCATGAGATTATTGGGGAAGATGGTGGCTTCATTCAAAGCAGTCCCCTATGCTCAATTTCATTCAAGACTGTTGCAAAACAGAATCTTGTCGGTTTGGAACAAGAAAATCTAAGCCTTGGACTTACCAATCTATCTGACCCTGGAAGTTCATCAGAACCTCAGTTGGTGGTTGGTAGCCAGGAATTTGCAGAAGGGAAAATCCTTCATGCCGGTCACTTGGAAGATTGTGACGACGGTTGCCAGTCTGTCAGGCTGGGGAGCAGTGCTAGAGGAGGCTACATTCCAAGGGAAATGGTCCAGAGTCGACAAGACCTTGCCCATCAACATCCTAGAGATTCAGGCAGCACATCTGGCTCTATGGGCCTGGACATCCAGGTTACAGAATTGGCCCGTCAGGATTCAATCCGACAATGCTACAGCGGTAGCCTACATCAATCACCAAGGGGGCACCAGAAGTCATGCAGCCCAGAGGGAAGTGAAACATATTCTGGTTTGGGCAGAGAAGTATATACCTTGCCTATCTGCGGTTTTCATTCCGGGCGTGGAGAATTGTCAGGCAGATTTCTTAAGCCGCCAGCAGCTGTTTCCAGGGGAATGGTCTCTACACCCCGACATCTTTCAGGCGATTTGCCAAAAATGGGGCACCCCAGATGTGGACCTATTGGCGTCCAGGTTCAACAAGAAGTTAATCAACTTTGTGTCAAGGACAAGGGACCCACTCGCATGCGGAACAGATGCGTTAGTGGCCCCGTGGGATCAGTTTTCACTAATTTATGCGTTCCCTTCCTGCGAGAGCCCAGACCTGCTCTTGCAGGGTCCAGTGTTCCATCCTTCTTTAAATTTAACTAACTCGCTAAATTTAACGGTTTGGCTATTGAAGCCCATATTCTAAAGAATCAGGGGGCTTTCAGGTTCGGTGATTTCTACCCTGATTAATGCTAGAAAGCCAGCCTTCAGAGTCATTTATTATAGAGTCTGGAAATCCTATGTCTCTTGGTGTGAGTCCAAGAGATGGCCTCCCCGGAAAAATGTCATAGGTAGAATTCTTACCTTTCTACAGATGGGAGTAGAAATGAAGCTGGCCTTGAGTACTATCAAGTGTCAAATCTTGGCCTTATCAGTGTTCTTTCAAAGGCCGCTTGCCTCACATTCCTTAATTCGGGCCTTTATATAAGGGGTAATGCATATAAATCCACCAGTTAGATCCCCTCTGTGCCCATGGGGTTTGAATCTAGTTTTATCGGTGTTACAAAATCAGCCTTTTGAGCCCATATGTCATATTCCATTGGTCCTTTTGACAAGGACATTTTTTTTTTGGTGGCTATCTCTTCGGCTAGAAGAGTATCAGAGTTGGCTGCTTTTTCTTGTAAAGAGCCATATTTGATTGTTCATAAAGACAGAGTAGTGTTGCGACCTCAACCGTCTTTTCTACCTAAGGTGGTATCAGGTTTTCATCTGAACCAAGATGTTGTCCTACCTTCCTTTTTTCCAGAACCTAGTTCTGCGCAGGAAAAATCTTTGCACTCACTTGATGTAGTGAGGGCAGTCAGAATCTATCTGAAAGCGACAGCTCAGATACATAAAACTGATGTTTTGTTTGTGTTGCCAGAAGGTCCCAGGAAGGGCCAGGCAGCATCGAAGTCTACTATTTCTAAGTGGATTTGGCAGGTTATTATCCAGGCCTATGGTTTGAAAGGGAAAACTCCCCCCTTCCAAGTTAGAGCGCACTTTACAAGAGCAGTCAGTGCTTCCTGGGCAGTGCATCACCAAGCATCCATGACTCAGATTTGCAAGGCTGCAACTTAGTCTTCGGTCCATACATTCACCAGGTTCTATCAAGTGGATGTAAAAGGGCATGAGGATGCCGCCTTCGGGCGCAGTGTTCTGCAAGCAGCAGTATAGATCCTCATGTCCGATGGCAGCCGGTTTTGTTCTGTGTCTCCCTCCCCTCAGATGGCATTGCTTTGGGACATCCCATGTAGTAATTATAATGGCTCTGTGTCCCGTGATGTACGATTAAGAAATTAGGATTTTTATAACAGCTTACCTGTAAAATCCTTTTCTTGGAGTGCATCACGGGACACAAAGCCCCCCCCCCCTCTTTCTGGGATATATGTATATTGCTTTGCTACAAAACTGAGGTACTGCCTGTAGTGGGAGAGGTTATATAGGGAGGGGGACTTCCTGTCTTGGGTGTGCCAGTGTCCATCACCTGAAGGTGGCCTATAACCCATGTAGTAATTATTATGGCTCTGTGTCCCGTGATGTACTCAGAGAAAAGGATTTTACAGGTAAGCTGTTATAAAAATCCTAATTCCTGTAGCAGATAAAACAGCATTAATATATATTTTGCCTGTGTATTGAGCAGTTTGCTTGAAATTCAGCTGTGACTGTCTGATACACAAATATAAAACTTGTATGAGGAGCATATAACAATATACCGTATGTCTCAAGCCCTTATGTATAAGGAGAGGTATCCATAGGCTGGTCATTGACTAACTATTGTGTGAAGTGACCAGTTAGCGATAATTGATACCCTAGAGCTTAACAGTGCTTTGTAAAGGAGTGTCATTCTCAAAGATTTCAAAGCATTTAAAGCACTCAGAGGTCAAAAACCAAAACAGGTATCATATCCTTTGTCTGACATATGGTAAAGACATTTGATGTCCATCACCCATACCTTTGATATTAGCAGATTCAGGTCAAACACAGACAGTGTAGATGCAGGATACAAACTATAGTCCGGCATCAGTCTAACAATATGACAGGTGAACAATCACTTTAGAAGACCATTGTCTGTGCTGCAAATCATCTCAATTCTCTTCATCTCTAAAAAAAAAAGAGAAATATAGATAGGCTGGTGCTGAAAGAGAGTTGACTGACTCCTGGACTAGGTTGCTTGAATCTCAGGAGTGTCTGGAGTTTTTTCAGTGGAAGAAATACTCTAGCCTAAGTTGTGTTCAGCGCTAGACCCAGGTACTCCAAATAACAAATTAGTTCCAGCAAAAATTTCTGAAGGTCTATAATTCATTCAAACTTCTGTAATATCTGGACCATTGTGCAGTCACATGTTCAACACAGGCTACACCCACTGTTTTCTCAACAGAAAGTCTTCTAAGTATCTTACAATAGAATGCCACAAGAATGAAACTGGCTACAAATTGATAGTAAATGTGGCCCACGGCAAAACATAGGAAACATCGATGCACTGGAAACATGAGGACATGTAGATACTTATTTTGAGGTCTACAAAAGCCAGAAAGTCTCCCTGGTGCAGTGAAACCAAAACAGAGCCAGTGGATTCCAGTGGAATGTCTGGCATAAAATGAAGAAATTCAGAGTTTGATATCAAAAATAAGGAAGATGGCCCCTTTGGGTATGGCAATGGTGAACAGTTTAAAGAACCTTGAAACCATGCTGCCCCAGGAACTGGGGCAATGACACCCAGGTAAAGAAGAACCGAGGGGACTTAACTGAAAACTGTTAATTTGTGCAGTTACACAGGAAGCATGAAGGTATGAAATAGAGGAGGCAGGGAGGGAATGAAATTCCAGTTTGTAGCTCTCAGAAACAATTTCCTAAAGCTAGTTATCTTGTGTTACCAAAAGATGTTAACATACTGTATGTGTTTGACCTCAGTTTAACTATTTACCATGCCAATGTATGTGTAGCACAATGATGGACCTTTTTATATTCCTTGTAGTTTAAAATAAATCAAATCTCTTTAAAAAAAAGAAAAAAATTTCTAAACCCAAACTTTAAAAATGCAATTTGTGCAAGCAAATGGAAAGTTGTCTCCCCACCCTGAAAATAAAGGCGCAGCTTATGCAGCGAAAAGCTGGTCTGTAAAGCCTTGCAAGAGGATAGTGAATCAGACTAGGTGTTCTTGATGGAAAAACAAAAAAAGGAACATTTCCTAACAAAAAGAGAATGGGAAGGTTGCAAAGTATGTACCTTATGCTTTTTCCCGTCTGAAAAATAGTAGTTTTGTCACATAAAGTATTTTAGATAAATAGCATCCAGAATCAATCTGAAAAGACTTCATACCCCTCGAAGACAATACAGAATAATTGCTTCTTATAAAATAACTTTGCATGTCCAACACTTTAACCAAGCTATCCATGCATGAGTACTGACATGGGAACCATGCATAAGCAAAACCAGAATCTTTTAGCAGACTGGCATAATTAAAAGTTACAGCCATTTGGTCACGCATAGTATAAGCAAGGGATCAATTAATATGGTGGCAAAATCTATTTTAAGGGAATTTGACCAAAGTTAGTTACATAAACATTCAATAAGAATCGATTATCTATTAGCTTTTAGGGAGAATGAAGGCCCTACATTATGTCTTTTTAAGATGGCCTTATGGAATAAGCTCAGTTGTAAAGATTTGTTCAGTAACAACAAAATGGGCTTGGAGAGAATGTAAACTTGTCAAAGAATACTTGGCTGATGTGGTGACTAAAAACACAAGATATTTGAATTAGATCCCTCGTTTTTCATTTACTTTATCCCTTTTTAACATCAAGCTACATTTCAGGTAAAATGATCACTCTAAAGCAAGATTTATCATTAGCAGTCATCTCACCCTGAAGGCTTTATGTGAACTTAGATGTCTGTAGGAGTAGTGTGCTGAATACCTGTGCCTAACTTTTATAACTGATGGCAAATGTCAGCAGTAGAGAGCTGAGTCAAGACATAAATAGGTAGAAGGCAAGAGATCAAACTGGGGACTCAGAGTCAGATGAAGAGACAGAGGCAAGGTGTAGCTCAAGGACAAGCTAGAGGTTGACCTGGAATATAATAACCAAATCAAGAGACAAATAGGCAGTAAAAATCTAGGAACAAGGTAAGCAGCATACAAATATAGACTAGAAGAGGATGGGGATAAGAAGCTATATCAGACCTACAGAAACTAGGTGAGGACTTTATAGGAGGCAACCACTATTGGTTAAGGCTTCATTAACTACAATGATCAGCCAATCACTAAGTGATCTGACTGGTATTGGTAAAGGGGGGGGGGGTGTAAGCAGGCTGATATTTGATATTCTCTTTATCTCTGACAATAAGGCACAGTTGCATATAGGTTACATGCTGTTCCCTATTGCTGTTTCATAAGCACTATTGAACAGTGGGCATATATGTTAGGTGATGGGGGCATTGTCTCATGCTCTGATCTTTTCTAAAGGATGTGTATAGTGAGCTTAAAGTGGTTCTAAAGCCTAAACATTTTTATCTTAATGCATTCCCTGTATTAACCACTTGAGCCCCGGACCATTATGCTGCCTAAGGACCAGAGGTCTTTTTCCAATTTGGCACTGCGTCGCTTTAACTGCTAATTGCGCGGTCATGCAATGCTGTACCCAAACGAAATTTGCGTCCTTTTCTTCCCACAAATAGAGCTTTCTTTTGATGGTATTTGATCACCTCTGCGGTTTTTATTTTTTGCGCTATAAACGGAAAAAGACCGAAAATTTTGAAAAAAAATGATATTTTCTACTTTTTGTTATAAAAAAAATCCAATAAACTAAATTTTAGTCATACATTTAGGCCAAAATGTATTCGGCCACATGTCTTTGGTAAAAAAAATGTCAATAAGCGTATATTTATTGGTTTGCGCAAAAGTTATAGCGTCTACAAACTAGGGTACATTTTCTGGAATTTACACAGCTTTTAGTTTATGACTGCCTATGTCATTTCTTGAGGTGCTAAAATGGCAGGGCAGTACAAAACCCCCCCAAATGACCCCATTTTGGAAAGTAGACACCCCAAGGAAATTGCTGAGAGGCATGTTGAACCCATTGAATATTTATTTTTTTTGTCCCAAGTGATTGAAAAATGACAAAAAAAAAAAAAAAAAAAATATTTACAAAAAGTCGTCACTAAATGATATATTGCTCACACAGGCCATGGGCCTATGTGGAATTGCACCCCAAAATACATTTAGCTGCTTCTCCTGAGTATGGGGATACCACATGTGTGGGACTTTTTGGGAGCCTAGCCGCGTACGGGGCCCCGAAAACCAATCACCGCCTTCAGGATTTCTAAGGGTGTAAATTTTTGCTTTCACTCTTCACTGCCTATCACAGTTTCGGAGGCCATGGAATACCCAGGTGGCACAAAACCCCCCAAAATGACCCCATTTTGGAAAGTAGACACCCCAAGCTATTTGCTGAGAGGCATATTGAGTCCATGGAATATTTTATATTTTGACACAAGTTGCGGGAAAGTGACACTTTTTTTTTATTTTTTTTTTTTTTCATAAAGTTGTCACTAAATGATATATTGCTCACACAGGCCATGGGCATATGTGGAATTGCACCCCAAAATACATTTAGCTGCTTCTCCTGAGTATGGGGATACCACATGTGTGGGACTTTTTGGGAGCCTAGCCGCGTACTGGACCCCGAAAACCAATCACTGCCTTCAGGATTTCTAAGGGTGAAAATTTTTGATTTCACTCTTTACTGCCTATCACAGTTTCGGAGGCCATGGAATGCCCAGGTGGCACAAAACCCCCCCAAATGACCCCATTTTGGAAAGTAGACACCCCAAGCTATTTGCTGAAAGGCATGGTGAGTATTTTGCAGCTCTCATTTGTTTTTGAAAATGAAGAAAGACAAGAAAAAACATTTTTTTTTTCTTTTTTCAATTTTCAAAACTTTGTGACAAAAAGTGAGGTCTGCAAAATACTCACTATACCTCTCAGCAAATAGCTTGGGGTGTCTACTTTCCAAAATGGGGTCATTTGGGGGGGTTTTGTGCCACCTGGGCATTCCATGGCCTCCGAAACTGTGATAGGCAGTGAAGAGTGAAATCAAAAATTCACGCCCTTAGAAAGCCTGAAGGCGGTGCTTGGTTTTCGGGGTCCCGTACGCGGCTAGGCTCCCAAAAAGTCTCACACATGTGGTATCCCCGTACTCAGGAGAAGCAGCAGAATGTATTTTGGGGTGTAATTTCACATATTTCCATGGCATGTTTGAGCAATATATCATTTAGTGACAACTTTGTGCAAAAAAAAAAAAAAAAAAAAAAAATTTGTCTCTTTCCCGCAACTTGTGTCGCAATATAAAATATTCCATGGACTCGACATGCCTCTCAGCAAATAGCTCGGGGTGTCTACTTTCCAAAATGGGGTCATTTGGGGGGGTTTTGAACTGTCCTGGCATTTTATGCACAACATTTAGAAGCTTATGTCACACATCACCCACTCTTCTAACCACTTGAAGACAAAGCCCTTTCTGACACTTATTGTTTACATGAAAAAGTTTTTTTTTTTTGCAAAAAAATTACTTTGAACCCCCAAACATTATATATTTTTTTAAAGCAAATGCCCTACAGATTAAAATGGTGGGTGTTTCATTTTTTTTTTTCACACAGTAATTGCGCAGCGATTTTTCAAACACATTTTTTGGGGAAAAAACACACTTTTTTTAATTTTAATGCACTAAAACACGCTATATTGCCCAAATGTTTGATGAAATAAAAAAGATGATCTTAGGCCGAGTACATGGATACCAAACATGACATGCTTTAAAATTGCGCACAAACGTGCAGTGGCAACAAAATAAATACATGTTTAAAAGCCTTCAAAAGCCTTTACAGGTTACCACTTTAGATTTACAGAGGAGGTCTACTGGAAAAATTACTGCACTCGATCTGGCCTTCGCGGTGATACCTCACATGCATGGTGCAATTGCTGTTTACGTTTGACGACAGACCGCCGCTTGCGTTCGCCTTAGCGCGAGAGCAGGGGGCGACAGGGGTGTTTTTTTTTTTTGTTTTTTTTTCTTTATTATTTTTTTGCTTTTTTAATCTTACTTTTAAACTGTTCCTTTCATATTTTTTTTTTTTAATCATTTTTATTGTTATCTCGGGGAATGTAAATATCCCCTATGATAGCAATAGGTAGTGACAGGTACTCTTTTTTGAAAAAATTGTGGTCTATTAGACCCTAGATCTCTCCTCTGCCCTCAAAGCATCTGACCACACCAAGATCGGTGTGATAAAATGCTTCCCCAATTTCCCAATGGCGCTATTTACATCCGGCGAAATCTAAGTCATGAAATACTCGTAGCTTCCGGTTTCTTAGGCCATAGAGATGTTTGGAGCCACTCTGGTCTCTGATCAGCTCTATGGTCAGCTGGCTGAATCACCGGCTGCGTTCTCAGGTTCCCTGTTGAGACAGGAGAGCCAGAGAAAAACACGGAAGACGGTGGGGGGGGGGGCATTCCCTCCCACGGCTTGTAAAAGCAGTCTAGAGGCTAATTAGCCGCTAGGATTGCTTTTACATGAAAGCCGACTGCTGGCTGAAAAGAATGATACCAAGATGATACCTAAACCTGCAGGCATCATTCTGGTATAACCACTCAAAGTCGTGAATGGCGTACCTGAAGACAAAAAAATGGTTAACAATGGTTAACAATAAAGCACAGTAAAGTGTAAATAATTACACACCTGAAAAACAAACATGATAAAACATAATAACAATAACAATAACAATAACAATAAAACATTGCAGAATAGAATACAGTAAAAAAGAGCAGAACAATAGAGAGAGAGAATAGAGAGAGAGAGAACAATAAAACAACAACTATTTTTTTTTATTTCTTATTTTTTTTTTTTTTTACACTTTTTTTGTAACTAACTTTTATAACGGTAACCGGTTCCAGGTTGGGGTCTCTCAAAATGCGATGGCATCTTGGGAGACCCTGTGAAAGTGTGCCTAGTCTGTGCAATGCTGTACCCTACGCTAATACTCAACTAGTGAATGGTAGCGTTCAAAACATTCACCAATGCAAAGACCAGGATTGTCAGGACAGGAGGGACAATAATAGCGGGTGTCACGCCTATATCCGCGCTTGCTGCAGACACGACATCTTTTTTGGGGGGGTTCGTTGGGTAGGGGTACTTGGGAGGACATAAAGAAAATGCCTCTCATGCAGCCGACTGCATTTGGTTGGGGATGTGAATGGGGGAAGTACGGGCGCTGCAGAAGCGGTGGGTTCCCAATTAGGATTGGCGAATGCAGCAGGAAGGGCACTATGGGCACGACGGGCCTGTGTTTGTCTTCTTGGTGGCAGTGGGACACTACTTGTGCTTGCCACCTCACCAGCTTGAACTGCACTTATGGGACTCGCCACGTCACCAAGTGTTACTACAGTGCTGGTTTGACTACGACCGGGGTGTACTAGGCCGCTGGCGCTTGCCAGTTCACCAAAACGCTACCAAAAAACTGTTAGCGATCGCAGGGATCAGGCCTGACTCTGCGAACGCTGCAATTATGCGTTTAGTGTTTTGTAAGTGACAGTGATCGATCGATACTGCACTTGGGTGGGCTGGGCCGGGCCGGGCGGAGGGGCAAAACGCAGGTGCTAGCAGGTATCTGGGCTGATCCCGCTAACACTGCGTTTTTGGGAACCCTAAACTGCTGGTGACGCTAGTATAGATCTGATCGGATCAGATATTGATGCGATCAGATACTATACCACTAAGGGAGGTGTACAGTGCGTGCGTGGGTGTTAGCGGTACTGGCGCTAATCTGACGCTGCCTGGGGCTGGTGCTTGCCAGTTCACCAAAATGCTACAAAAAAAACTGTTAGCGATCGCAGGGATCAGGCCTGACTCTGCGAACGCTGCAGTTATGCGTTTAGTGTTTTGTAAGTGACAGTGATCGATCGATACTGCACTTGGGTGGACTGGGCTGGGCCGGGCGGAGGGGCAAAACGCAGGTGCTAGCAGGTATCTGGGCTGATTCCGCTAACACTGCGTTTTTGGGAACCCTAAACTGCTGGGGACGCTAGTATAGATCTGATCGGATCAGATATTGATCCGTTCAGATACTATACCACTAAGGAAGGTGTATGGTGCGTGCGTGGGTGTTAGCGGTACTGGCGCTAACCTGACGCTGCCTGGGGCTGGCGCTTGCCAGTTCACCAAAATGCTACCAAAAAAACTGTTAGCGATCGCAGGGATCAGGCCTGACTCTGCGAACGCTGCAGTTATGCGTTTAGTGCCTTGTAAGTGACAGTGATCGATCGATACTGCACTTGGGTGGGCTGGGCGGAGGCACAAAACGCAGGTGCTAGCAGGTATCTGGGCTGATCCCGCTAACACTGCGTTTTTGGGAACCCTAAACTGCTGGGGACGCTAGTATAGATCTGATCGGATCAGATATTGATCCGATCAGATACTATACCACTAAGGGAGGCGCATGCTGCGTGCGTGGGTGTTAGCGGTACTGGCGCTAATCTGACGCTGCCTGGGGCGACGCATATCACCGCCGGGCGATCGGGGGGCTAAACCTTTATTCGGTAATAAACGGCGGGTGCCCTGACACTATAAAAAATAAACGAACTAACCAGCGTCAACCGTAACGGTTATACGGTGATCAGTGGTGAAAGGGTTAACTAGGGGGCAATCAAGGGGTTAAAACATTTATTAGGTAGTATATGGGGGTCCCTGACGCTATAAAACGCTGACGGCGAACCTAAATATTTACCTCACTAACTAGCGTCACCAGCGACACTAATACAGCGATCAGAAAAATGATCGCTTAGTGACACTGGTGACGGGGGGTGATCAAGGGGTTAAAACTTTATTAGGGGGGGTTAGGGGGGTACCCTAGACCTAAAGGGGGGGTAATACTCACTGTCCCAACACAGTAACTGTCACAAACTGACACCAATGCAGTAATCAGAAAAAAAAAAAAAAAAAAAAAAAACTGCTGGTGTCAGTTTGTGACAGGGGGGGGGGTGATTGGGGGGGGATCGGGGGGCGATCGGGGGGGGGAACGGGGTGTTTTGTGTGCCTGGCATGTTCTACTGTGTGTGTGTAGTGTTGTGCACTCACTCACATGTCGTCTCTCCTCGGGCCGGAACGGAAAATACCGACCCGAGGGGAGATGACATCACTTCCTTTGCTGCTGTTTAGCATACAGCAGCAAAGGAGTGTTCTCATTGGCCGGCGGCGATCGCGAGGGGGGGGCCACGAACGGATGGTCTCCCCCTCATCACCGATCGCCGCTGGACAAAAGACGACCGCCTCGGGCACCGGGGGGGGGTCCGAACGGACCCCCCACCCGCGGAAGGCAAATCACGTACGCTGTACGTGATTTTGCCTGTCCGTGCCACTTTGCCGACGTACATCGGCGTGAGGCGGTCGTCAAGTGGTTAAGGTAAAAAATGTTTAAGCAACGGTATCATTCCCTCCCCCCTTCTTGAGCCCTCACCTGCTGTGGGGGCAAACTCAGGGGGGGGGGGGGCACCTGAGAGGAGGAGGTTTAGGGTCGCTCTGTGCAATTCCATTGGTCAGAACAAGTAAGTATATCAAATTTGTTATTTAACAATTTTTTTTTACTTTACCGTAAGGCGGAACTTCACTATCTCAATCAACATTGACTATTTTTAATACATTTCTTCGATTATTCCCTGGTTTCCATGCTAAGGTAAATTACGGTATACATCCCAGGAGTCTTCAGGAAGGGGAGGAGGTTTTTTTTCCAGCTAAGCACACCCTTATGCCTGCATGCCCGAGCTAAGGCTAGATGGTAAATGCTACATGAATCATCTTCTCTTACTCAAGACAGCATTGGCCAGAAATAGAGCATGGAGACATAGATGGATGGGTGAGTTTGCTTTGAATATTAAAAAATGAACAGAATAGCATTTTTGGTTTGTGATGCTCAGATACAGTATAGTTCCGCTTTAACTGCCCTGTCTGGTAATCATGTCTTATGCCGTGTACACACGACCGGACTTTTCGTCCGAACTGGTCCGACAGAACAAATCCGTCGGACATTCCGATCATGTGTGGGCTTCATCCGACCTTCATCCGACCTTTTGTGTCGAAAATTCCGACGGACCTAGAAATAGAACATGTTTCAAATCTTTCCGACGGACTCGAGTCCGATCAAAAAATCCATTCGTCTGTATGCTAGTCCGACGGACAAAAAAGGACGCAAGGGCAGCTATTGGCTACTGGCTATGAATTTCCTTATTCTAGTCCGGTCGTACGTCATCACGTTCGGAACGATCGGACTTTGGTGTGATCGTGTGTAGGCAAGTCCATTTCGTTGGAACGCCGTCGAAACTCCATCAGAACTCCGTCGAACAGTCCTTCGGAGTTCAGGCGGACGAGAAGTCCGCTCGTGTGTACGCGGCATTAATGTTTAAAATCAGTTTGTAGACACAACTGCAACTAGTCTTATAATGAAATAAAGATGTCTCCCTTTCCCAGTTGTTTTAAGATTCTACCTACTGAGGAAATTTTGTGTCATAGGGAGCAGATAAAATGCAATGTTTAGATTTTACCTGTATTTTTTACCATTATACATTGTAGTGTGGACTGTGTCTTATTCAGTACCCTGTATCTCTTCCTTTCTACTTTAAACAATAAAGCATTCATTAAAAAAAAAAAAAAAGGTTGTTCATGGTTCTTAGCCAACACTGTAAATAGCAGTGGTATGGATATCCTGTTCTATATTACATAGGAGTTCAGGAAGACACTGTTGACCAAAATCTTCTCAATTCGATTTTTTATTGTAATACAGTTTCACAGGATATTGCAAATGGGGTTTAGTCAGCTTTGACACCTAATTTACTCTAAATAACACATTTGTCAT
The DNA here is from genome assembly GCA_037952835.1 of Lithobates septentrionalis. Lineage (NCBI taxonomy): Eukaryota > Metazoa > Chordata > Amphibia > Anura > Ranidae > Lithobates > Lithobates septentrionalis. Next base: position 2,030,048 of record JBBDGP010000244.1, read on the forward strand.
CATTAGCATTGCAACAATATTTTGATGACTGATAACGTGGTCATATGCAAAAGTGCTAACAACTTCTGTTATGAATACAGTATACTATCAATGAAGAATGTTTTCTTATTTTTATTTTTTTAACTGACCAAGCAAGGTGACTGTTGTCCAATTGAAGATAGTAATTGACTTAGACAGGTCAGGTGGCTTGTCCCTGTATATTTAGCTGAGCACATTTACCTGCTGAAAAGTGATGACACAAAGCAGAGTGGAGGGGGGGCATATCATCAGGATGGCAATTAGCACACCTGCATTCTTGGAACACTTTCAAAGCCTCCGAACGTATATGTTAAGTGTTCATTGACTTATGTATTGTCTCCAAACTTGGCTTTCTGCACCTCATTTCCATGCCCTGCTTAAAGTTGAAGTTCAGAAAGCTTTACATAAAGGCTTTAGAATTTTGATAACACTTTGAAAGACAATACTGTGGGAAACTTAAACGGTTTGTTTTCTGAATTAATTTAACATATTTTCACCAATTCTGCCCCATTGTTAACTGGTCAATGATTTATGACAGTGTATTGTCCTGAATACAAAGGGTGAATAAACTTGGTTTAAATTAAAGTCAAATTTCACAATATTTAGGTTTCAATTTTCCTTTGTTGGTAATATTCTATCTTGGAAAGCAGTGGCGGCTGGTGCTCAAAATTTTTTGGGGGGTGCAAACTGAAAAAATTTTGAAAAAAAAACAATAATTGCAGCCACTGTGCCATCAAACGCAGCCACTGTGCCATCAAACGAAGCCACTGTGCCATCAAATGCCGCCACTGTGCCATCAAATGCAGCTACTGGGCCAAACGCTGCCACTGTGCCCTTCAAACGCTGCCACTGTGCGATCAAATGCAGCCACTGTGCCCATCAAATGCTGCCAGTGTAGCCATCATATGCTGCCAGTGTGCCCAACTGCCCATCATTGCTGCCAGTGTGCCTATCAAACGCTGCCAGTGTGCCCATCAAATGCTGCCAGTGTGCCCAATAAATGCTGCCATTGTGCCCCCCGCTCGCCATCTGCCCGGCACTTACCCTGTGTCTGTGGGGCAGGAGGTGACGGTGACGAGCGGGGTCCTTCATGCGTCTCCTGCCTCCTGATAGGCGTCCTGTCGTTTCAGCCAATCAGGTGACAGGTAACAGACCCGAGCACCTGATTGGTGGAGAGGCGGTTCAGTGTTAGGAAAGCGAATAGTCATTCGCTTTCCTAACACAGCTGAGTGGACTGCGAGCGCCAAGCATGGCGCTCGCAATTCACCTATTTTGCAGCCTCCACTCAGGCCATGCGTTCCACAGAGCTTCTGACGTCATTTCCAGTTTCCCTCTGGCACAGGGAAACTGGAAGTAACTCCTTAACCCCAAGAACAAAGCACCGGCGGAAGTTTTTCGGCGCGATGGAATGCACCACAAAGTAGGTAAAAAACCTGCAAATGAAGCTCCTTGTCTGCAATCTCATGATTGCATTGACGTGGCGCTTCCCATAGTGCACCCGAACACAGTGCACTTAAAGGAAATTTTTTTCTATTTTATTTTTAAAAGGGCCTTTTTAAAAAAAAAACATTTTTTTTTTTTTTTACTGCTGCCCGTGCACCCCCTATGGACGGGCTGCCACTGTTGGAAAAGCTACAAGCTAAAGTACATACATTTTAAGGCTTGTTTTTTTTTCAGTTGTAGCCATTAGTGTGGGATAAGATGATCCATTCCATGTGACAGCTGATGAGAGAAATTGACCTATGTAATTCTTTGGTTCTGGAAGTAGATGCACACATTGATGCCAGAGGATAGCAGTTTGATTTCAATAGCAAGTGCCACTCATACATACCTTTATCAGCCAGCATATCCAAATTACAAGATTAAAGTCTTTGTCTAGCCAAAACTTAGTACCCCTATTCATGTTTTTACTGTTACCTGGTACTCCATTGAAGATTTACCCTTAGCTTGTGCCCTGCTGACAACAATTTACCAAAATATTTAGAGCAGGACAATCCTCGGCTCAGGCCTTGCACCGGCATTCATCTTGATCCCTCCAGACGTGGCTCAGTACCAGTAAGTAGTAGCCTAGGTCAACCTTAGTGCCCCCTCATTGGTCTGACCCCTACCTCTCTACTCATCACTGACCAACCGGGGTCAGGTAAGTACACGGGGCCCACCCTCAGCAGTTGATCTAGGGACTCAGTCCGATCGCCTCTGGGGTCAGGAAGGAATTTTTTCCTCTGCTGTAGCAATTGGCCAGCTCAGCTAGGGGTTTTCGCCTTCCTCTGGATCAAGAGGAGGGCGGTTAAGCCTGCGTGGCCCCCCACCATCACCACCAAGTCCCATCGCACTGTCTTCAACGCCACCTGAAGCAGCGGCTTTCCTCAGACCATCATCTTCTCAGCAACAGAAGCAACGGCACCCTTCAGGACCACCATCTACTTAGCAACTTCACCATCGCTACATCAGTATCATCACCGCATCACCCTACCTTCAGTAATTTTCTCGCCATGTGCAACTTCAAGTACTCAGTGGACGCTCTCCACAGGCTAAGAAATACCACCTCAACATTAACAACTTACGTTCATAAAATACTACAGAAAGAACAACTACTAAGGACCAACCTACAATCAACCATCAAATATAGGAAGACAACAATTCAACCACAACCATTAGCATGCGCTCTGATCAACACCAGATCTGCAGTCAAGCACAGACTGGAAGTACACGACTTCATCACCCAAAACAACATAGATTGCCTCTTCATTACCAAAAGCTGGCTAACACCCGACTGCAACGCGATCCTAACTGAATTAGTACCTGAGAACTACAGGATCCTAAAGGAGCACAGAACAGAAAAAAAAGGAGGAGGCCTAGCAGTGATCTTCAAATCTTATCTCGCGCTCACCAAACCAACTGTACAGAACTCAGTGCCTTTCATGGAGACACTCACCCTACACCTGCAAACAACACCCCAAGACATTATCCACATACTTCTATGTTACAGACCACCAGGACCGAAGACCAATCTTCTGACACCCTTTACAGAATTCATGTCAACTCACACCCTGAAAACCAAAAACTTTTTGGCACTTGGAGATTTCAACCTCTGGGCAAACTCCACCCAAGACCCTATCCCCACCGCCTGCATTAACCAACTGAAAGAATTAGGTCTTCAGCAACTGATAAATGCTCCCACACATGGTTCAGGACACATTCTGGACCTCATATTCAAACAAAATATGGACGTCAACATATTCGACAACCTACCGCTACCATGGACGGATCACCACACTATCAAATTTAATATCGCTACCAACACCACCCTCCAACAACGGAAACAGGCAATTACAACACACTGGACAAGATCTCAGAGGAAACTACACTCTAAACTCTTCAAAACCACATTATGAAACAAAATAGAAATGCTAAACTTAAACCACTCAACGGAACAAACACTCAACTCCTTAAACAAGGCATTACTACAAACAGCGGACTCAGTGGCTCCAAAACGTAGAACACACATCTACAAAATAAACTCTGGATGGTTTACTGCCACTCTTACTTTATTAAAGCAGGAACGCAGACGAGCTGAAAGAGCCTGGAGAAGAAAATCCACAAAGGAAAACCACACAAACTACAAAGCACTCACGGAGAAATATCACAAAGCAATCTTCAAAGCAAAAAAGGAACATTTCTCAAACACCATCTCAACAGCCTTAAACCGCACTCGGGAACTCTTCAAAATAGTCACCAAGACTATGAACCCTACCTGCCTAGAGCCACCAGGAAACAAAACCCAAGAATTCTGCAATGAGTTATCGGATTTTTTATCGACAAAATCGACAACATCCGGAAAACAATTCAACAGAAAAAAACAACCAACCTCATTCAAGCAAAGCAAAAAGAAAAAATCGATACGATCATCACACAAGCACCAAATTTTTCGCTGATCTCAATCACCACTGAAACCACCAAAAACATCATCAGAAGCCTCAGAGACAGTACATCACCGAACGACATCATTCCCACAAAACTCCTGAAAGAATGTTCCGACATCTTGGCTCCCACTATAACACACCTCATCAACCAGTCGTTCAAAGAAAGGACTGTTCCAATCGCCCTCAAACATGGCATCGTCAAACCCCTCCTAAAGAAACCCAACCTCGACCCTAAGGACACTAACTATCGCAGACCGATAACAAGCCTCAACACAATCTCCAAGATTGTCGAGAAAGCAGTAGTACAACAGCTACAACACCACCTGGACACACACAAACTCCTGGACCCTCTGCAATCAGGCTTCCGCCCAGGCCATGGCACAGAAACGGCACTTCTCAAAATATGGGACTACGCCCTCGAAGCAGCCGATGATGGAGAATCATGTCTCCTGGTACTGTTGGACCTCAGTGCAGCGTTCGATACAGTAGACCACAATACTCTACTCATCTACCTCACAGAAGTAGCAGGAGTCTAAGATCTACAATGGTTCGCATCCTTCTTAGGAAATCGCTCTCAGACAGTGAAACTAGGAGCTTTCACCTCTGCAACCCGCGCAATCTCTTGTGGAGTCCCTCAAGGTTCACCCTTGTCACCAGTGCTCTTCAACATCTACATCTGCCCACTCCACAAAATCATCAGAAAATCGGACCTCTGCTTCCACTCATACGCTGATGATACCCAACTCTACCTTCGCATCACCGGAGAAAAAGACCATCATCAGCAACTAGAAAAATGCCTCACTTCGATAGAAGACTGGATGACCACTAGCTCTCTTAAACTCAACGGATCAAAAACAGAGCTTCTTCTCCTACACGCAAGCCAAAATTCCAAAACTAAGACCCCATGGACACCGCCCACCATCTTTGGACAGACCATCTCTCCAAGCACCAAAGCCAAGAGTCTCTGAGTCATTTTTGACTCAGAAATGTCAATGGATGCACAAATAGGATCAGTAGTCAGCGGATCTCACCATCTCTTCCGCCTGCTACGTAGACTCATCCCCTTCGTCCCAGAAGAGGACAAAGCAGCAGTAGTTGGAACAATCATCAATTCCAGACTCGACTACGCAAACTCCCTCTACATAGGTCTACCCCAATATCAGCTTGCGCGCTTGCAACTCATCCAAAACACGGCGGCAAGACTGTTAACAGGAAAAAAAACCTGGGAATCCATCTCCCCTTCCCTGAGGAGCCTACTTTGGCTAACCGTAAAGAATCAAATCACTTTCAAGACCCTCTGCCTCACCCACAAATGTATACAAGGAAACGCTCCTCAATACCTATGCGAGAAAATAAAGCACTACACACCCAATCGCAGTCTTCGATCTTCTAACCAAAATCTCCTCCTTATTCCAAAAACTACAAAACAAAGGGAGAACGAAGATTCGCAGTCCAAGGACCACGGCTATGGAATGCTCTACCTTCTCACATTCGCATGGAAGAAAACCATCAGGCCTTCAGGAAGAAACTCAAGACCTACCTCTTCTAAGAAGCTGGACAACACAGGACAGATCTAGCGCCTTGAGGCGATTCAGTTCTCATTTGCAGTGCTATACAAATCATTCATTCATTTATTCATTCAAAATGAATGTTTACTAAGCTTATTGAATAAAATGAAGCTGCCTTCACCCCAATCAACCAATCATGTGCTAGCAACAATCCTGTTTGTTTGTTTTTTCAATAAAATTATTGGGTGTTGGTACCTTGAATAAACCGCTCTCTGTTTTATATGGTTCCCTGGCCCCAGTACATATGTCATCTCTTTTAACTAAATGGCAGGGGGATATTTCCACACTCTTTGAGGACTGAGATGTGTGTTTGCAACAATGTTTTACATTCCCAGTGGCAGCTAAAGATAGATTTATCCAATTCAGAATCTTGCATTGTGTATACTATACCCCACAGAGGCCATCCGTTATATAGCCAAGGACAGATCCTAAGTGTACTAAATGTAAATGTACTGTAGAAATAGATACCTTTTCCATGCCTTTTGGTCTGAAGTTGCAGGACCTCTGGAGAGAGGTCAAACAGATTGTGAATGTGGTGAGACACCCTAACTTCCAAGCCAATCCTCTTATGTTTCTTCTGGGTATAACTGACAATTATGAAACCACCGTTACCTTAAACTGTCCATTTTTTTATACTGCTATTTATGCTAGGAGAGAGATTCTGCTACAATGGAGATCTAAATCTCCTCCTTCTGTGCAAGGGTGGAAGACTGCAGTTAATGAGGTGCTCCCTCTGTATAAAGTCACTTATGCTAGTCGCAACTGCCCTAGGAAATTAAACAAAATATGGACTAGTTGGGTCGACACCCAAGGCCTACATTCTGCTCTGCCACTACATTTGCAGAATGTGCTTCTTATTTGCTCCCCTTAGCCTTTAGGATTTGCTTGCTGCTTGGCTCCATCTATCTAAAAATATGTTGTTTTATTTTCCTCCCTTCACCCCTAGCAAATTTATGTAACTCCCCTATCTCTGACCAGCTGTTGATTTGGTGGCTCTCCTTGACTGTGGACTGTATTAGCCTTCTAAGTGCATGGACCCTTTTGTACCTCACACATGTAAAACTGACCTGGGCATGGTCAACGGTTAGAGACGGCTGTATTTGTTATATGGACTAACGTGTTGCTGATGCCGTGTGTAACACTTTGCTTTTGTACTTTTAATAAACTTTTGAAGAAAAACATTTTTTTACTAATGCCGCGTACACACGGGCGGACTTTCCGGCATACTTGGTCCGGCGGACCAGAGTGTGCCGGACAATCCGCCCGTGTGTGGGACTTTTCCCCAAAAGCCCGCCGGACCTAGATTTGAAACATGTTTTAAATCTTTCCGTCGGACTCAGTTTCGGGCGGAAAGTTCGCTCGTCTGTGTGCTGGTCTGACGGAAAGCCCGCTCGTGTGTATGCTGGTCCAACGGACCAGATACGACACGATGGCAGGGTATTGCATCTCGCGCTCGCTGCAATAGGAAAAACAAATTTTCCTATTGCGGCGAGCGCGGGGCATACCAGGCCCTTTGGTCTGGTATGGATTATAAAGGGAACCCCCCTATGCCGAAAAAACGGCGTGGGGTCCCCCCTACAATCCATACCAGACCCCGATCCGAGCACGCAGCCTGGCCAGTCAGGAAAGGGGGTGGGGACGAGCGAGTGCCCCCCCCTCCTGAACCGTACCAGGCCGCATGCCCTCAACATGGGGGGTGGGTGCTTTGGGGACCCCCGAAGCCGGAAGAAGACCCCCGAAGCCGGAGGAAGATCCCCCCCCGGAGCTGTTTAATAAAATATTTTTAAAACCTGTGTAGTGTGTTTTATTACTTACACTTTTTACCTAGGTGAATGGGTAGGGGTACCATGTACCCCATACTCATTCACATAGGGTGGGGGGCCGGGATCTGGGGGCCCCCTTATTAAAGGGGGCTCCCAGATTCCGATAAGCCCCCCGCTCGCAGACCCCGACAACCAACGGCCAGGGTTGTCGGGAAGAGGCCCTTGTCCTCATCAACATGGGGACAAGGTGCTTTGGGGTGGGGGGGCCCCGCAGGGTGCCCCCCCTCCCCCAAAGCACTCACCCCCCATGTTGAGGGCATGCGGCCAGGTACGGTTCAGGAGGGGGGAGGCGCTCGCTCGTCCCCACCCCCTTTCCTGGCCGGCCACGCTGCGTGCTCGGATCGGGGTCTGGTATGGATTTTAGGGGGGACCCCACGCCGTTTTTTCGGCGTAGGGGGTTCCCTTTATAATCCATACCAGACCTAAGGGCCTGGTATGCCCCGCGACGGGGCTCGCAAGGTGTCAATCTCGCCGATAAAAGCGGCAAGATTGACTTCCTTTTCTAGTCCCGTCACACCTGAGTCACGTTCAAAATGAACAGACTTGTCCGTGTGTGGGCAAGTCCGTTCATTATGAAAGTCCGCCGTAACTCCGGCGAAATTCCGTCGGAAAGACGGGCGGACTTAGCCCGCCGCAAAGTCCGGGCGTGTGTGGGCAAGTCCGTCTGTTTTAAAGTCCGGCGCACCTGGCGGACAAAGTCCGTCAGAAAGTGTGCCGGACCAAGTAGGATAGAAAGTCCGACCGTGTGTACGCGGCATAAGGCCCATTCACACCAGGATGCACTGCACTGTGCTGCTTTATGGCATTTGCAGTATGCTGCATGGGCAGCGACACACTGCAATGCATAAAAATAGGTCTTTCAGCATTTTTGGCAGCACACTACAACACATATCATTGTGATGCTTTGCAGCACAACTGCATCCCCACTGTTTGTTGATGGCTCTACTGTGTTAGTAAATCAACTGCATTAGAGAAAGGTGAAATTTGCACACACCAGTGAACAAGTTATGCCCCGTACACACCGTCGGATTTTCCGATGGAAAATGTGTGATAGAACCTTGTTGTCGGAAATTCCGACCGTGTGTAGGCTCCATCACACATTTTCCATCGGATTTTCCGATACACAAAGTTTGGGAGCAGGATATAAAATTTTCCGACAACAAAATCCGTTGTCGGAAATTCCGATCGTGTGTACACAAATCCGACGGACAAAGTGCCACGCATGCTCAGAATAAATAAAGAGATGAAAGCTATTGGCCACTGCCCCGTTTATAGTCCTGACGTATGTGTTTTACGTCACTGCGTTCAGAATGATCGGATTTTCCGACAACTTTGTGTGACCGTGTGTATGCAAGACAAGTTTGAGCCAACATCCGTCGGAAAAAATCCTAGGATTTTGTTGTCGGAATGTCCGAACAAAGTCCGACCGTGTGTACGGGGCATTAGAGTTATTCCATATTGGACTGATTCATTCAAACTTTCCATATGAGAGATTTTGCCATTTGCTGTGATGTCTCTTAAAGTGGTTGTAAAGGCAGAAGGTTTTTATATCTTAATGCATCATTAAGATAAAAACCTTCTGTGTGCAGCAGCCCCCCTCAGCCCTCCTCATACTTACCTGAGCCCTATCTCTATCCAGCAATTTGCACGAGAGCCTCAGCTGTCTCCCTCCTGATTGGCTGAGACACAGCAGCGGTGCCATTGACTCCCCCTGCTGTCAATCAAAGTCAGTTAGCCATTGAGGAGAGTAAGGGGCGGGCCGAACCATGGCTCCATGTCTGAATGGACACACAGGGCTGTAGCTCGGGTGCCCCTATAGCAAGCTGCTTGCTGTGGGAGCAGTCAACAGGAAGGAGGGGCCAGTAGTGCTGAAGAGGGCCCTAAGAAGAGGAGAATCCAGGCTGCTCTGCAAAAGCCCAGAGCAGGTAAGTATAACATGTTTGTTATTTTTAAAGAAAAAAAAGGAGACTTTAACCACTTAACAACCGAGCCATAGCCAAATGAAGGCTACAGGGCGGTTGCTTAACTCTGGGAGGGTGTCCAGGGACGTCCTCCCAAAATTCCACTCTCGCGCGCCCCCTAGGGCGCGCACTCGAGAGCATCCGTGACCGCCGGGTCCAGAGGACCCGGTGCATCACGGATCTCGGTAAATGGCCACTAATCGCGGCCGTTTACCATGTGATCGCTCCGTCAAATGACGGAGCGATCACATGTAAACAAACCGGCGTCATATCATCACGCCGGTTTCTCTCCTCCCCTCTCTGTACCGATCGGTACACTGTGAGAGGAGAGGGGGATGGATGGATGGTAGCAGCGCTGTGGGCTGCATCTGTAGTGCCCACAGCGCTGCACAGTGACATCCAGCCATCCATCCATCCATGCTCAGCCATCTCTCAATGCTCTGCAATACCCTGCACTACTCTACAATGCTGTGCAATACTCTGCAATGCCCCACAATACTCTGCAATGCCCCACAATACTCTGCAATGCCCCACAATACTCTGCAATGCCCCACAATACTCTGCAATACCCCACAATACTCTGCAATACCCCACAATACTCTGCAATACTCTGCAATGCCCCACAATACTCTGCAATACCCCACAATACTCTGCAATACCCCACAATACTCTGCAATACTCTGCCATACCCTGCAATACCCCGAAATACCAAGCAATACTCTGACATACCCCGCAATACTCTGCCATACCCCGCAATACCCAGCCATACTCTGCAATACTCGGTGATACCCAGCCATACTGTGCCATAGCCAGCCATGCTCAGCCATACTCAGCAATACCCTGCCATACCCTGCCATACTCTGCCATACTCTGCAATACCCCGCAAAACTCTGCAATACTCTGCCATAACCCGCAATACTTTGCCATACCCAGCCATATTCTGCAATACCCCGCAATACCCAGCCATACTCTGCCATACCCAGTCATACTCGGCGATACCCTGCAATACCCAGCCATACCCAGCCATGCTCAGTCATATTTGGCCATGCTCAGCCATACCCAGCCATGCTCAGCCATACCCAGCTATGCTCAGCCATACCCAGCCATACCCAGCCATGCTCAGCCATACTCGGCCATGCTCAGCCATGCTCAGCCACACCAAGCCACACTTCACGCCCCCCCTCCCGCCGCCCTCCGGTGCCATGCCATATTCCTATTACAAGGGATGTTTACATTTCTTGTAAAAGGAATAAAAGTGATCAAAAACATTTTTTTGGGGAAAAAAGTGTCAAACTAAAATAAATGAAGTAAAATGAACAATAAAAAAAAATAAAATTTTAAAGCGCCCCTGTCCCCGTGTGCTCGCATGCAGAAGCGAACGCATATGTAAGTCCCGCCCACATATTAAAACGGTGTTCAAACCACACATGTGAGGTATCGCTGCGATCGGTAGAGCGAGAGCAATCATTTTGGCCCTAGACCTCCTCTGTAACTCAAAATTTGTAACCAGTAAAAAATTTTAAAGCGTCGCTTATGGGGATTTTTAAGTAGCGAAGTTTGGCGCCATTCCACAAGCGTGTGCAATTTTGAAAGGTGACATGTTAGGTATCTATTTACTCAGCATAACTTCATCTTTCATATTATGCAAAAACATTGGGCTAACCTTACTGTTTTTTTTTTTTTTAAAGCACAAAACTGTTTTTTTTCCCAAAAAAAAACGCGTTAGAAAATTGCTGCGCAAATATCGTGCGAGATAAAAAGTTGCAATGACCGCTATTGTATTCTCTAGGGTCTTTGCTAAAAAAACATATATAATGTTTTGGGGTTCTATGTAATTTTCTAGCAAATAAATGATGATTTTTACATGTAGGAGAGAAATGTCAGAAGTGGCCTGGGTGCTCCAGAATGCCTGAAGGTGCTCCCCTGCATGTTGGGCCTCTGTATGTGGCCACGCTGTGTAAAAGTCTCACACATGTGGTATCGCCGTACTCGGGAGTAATAGCAGAATGTGTTTTGGGGTGTAATTTGTGGTATGCATATGCTGTGTGTGAGAAATAAACTGCTAATATGACAATTTTGTGAAAAAAAAACAAAAACTTTATTTTGCAAAGAATTGTAGGAAAAAATGACAACTTTAAAAAACTCACCATGCATCTTTCTAAATACCTTGGAATGTCTTCTTTCCAAAAAGGGGTCATTTGGGGGGTATTTGTACTTTTCTGGCATGTTAGGGTCTCAAGAAATGAGATAGGCCGTCAGTAATTCAGGTGTGATCAATTTTCAGATATTGGCACCATAGCTTTTGGACTCTATAACTTTCACAAAGATCAAATAATATCCACCGATTTGGGTTATTTGTACCAAAGATATGTAGCGGTATACATTTTGGCCAAAATATATGAAGAAAAATTACTAATTTGCAAAATTTTATAACAGAAACAAATAAAAATGCATTGTTTTACAGATTTTTCTGTCTTTTTTCTTTTATAGCGCAAAAAATAAAGAACCCAGCGGTGATTAAATACTACCAAAAGAAAGCTCTATTTGTGTGAAAAAAAGGACAAAAATTTCATATAGATACAGTGTTGCATGACTGAGTAATTGTCATTCAAAATGTGAGAGCACCAAAAGCTGAAAATTGTTCTGGTTATTAAGGGGGTTTAAGTGCCCAGTGGTCAAGTGGTTAATAACCCACATTGTTGTAAGGCTCCATGCACACTAGTGATTTTTAAGCTCTTTGCAGCTACTTATGAGCGTTTTTTTTTCTGCCCCTAGAAGCAAATAGTGTTATCCCATGTGCCCATGCATACTATTGTAGGCTAAAAACAAAGAATGTCCAGCTCTCTGGATGTCACAAAGACAAATAGCAGCAGTCCAAAATGAAAACTGAGACGTTTAATAGAAATGAATTATAAAAGCAGATATTAAAAACAAATTGCAAAGATAGTCCCATAATAATACAGCACTACATTGCACTTGGATTGTGAACATTGAAAAGACAGAAAGTCCAATCAGCAACAGGAAGCCAAAAACGGGAGATCCATCCAACTGACCTAGCCCCAGGCTGAAATCAAAATGAAGGGGGATGGAGCGAAGGTAGAAGCCCAGACGAACAGACACTGAAGACTCACACACTCCCCACTGGCTGTGGGATCCAGAGGAGATGGCTCACCGGCTTCAGAGGACTGCTTCGTAGATGTTTCATGAGGACAAGCAAAAGCTCCACCGTGAGGAGAGTAGTCTAGCTGAGGCTCCGTGCCGAGGGGCAACGACGTCAGCCCAGCTGGAAGGAGAGGGCGCGGCTTCACACAGGGAAGCCACTGGAGAGTCAGCTGGTGACGCTGGACTACTGACTCACTGGTCTGTGTCCCCTCTAGGTAAAAAAGCCTCAATAAAGGACGGTGACACTCAGGGAATCCAGTGGTAACACAAATAAAGCCAACAAGGAGTGAAATGTTACACAGGGAAGCCGCCAGAGAGTCAGCTGGTGAAGCTGAGCTGATGACTCACCGGTCTGTGTTCCCTCTAAGTAAAAAAGCTTCAATGAAGGATGGTGTCACTCAGGGAATCCAGTGGTAAAACATAAACAACCAACGAGGAGGGAAATGATAGAGCCAGCAATGTAGATGGAAGACACTGCTGTGGGCAATGTGAAGCTCCCGAGAGTGGATGGATGAATGGGTATTCACTGTGGCATGGTTCTGAGTAGGACCACTGTCATAAGGTTGCCTTGACGATGCGTTTCGCGCATTAGCGCTTTGTCATAGTCCTATATTGAGGCTTTTTTACTTAGAGGGGACACAGACCGGTGAGTCATCAGCTTAGCGTCACCAGCTGACTCTCCGGCGGCTTCCCTGTGTAACATTTCACTCCTTGTTGGCTTTATAACTTTCCACCTATTATGCCGCGTACATACGACCGGTTTTGCCGTCAGAATAAATTCCGAAGGTTTCTGCGACAGAACTCCGACGGAATTCCATTCAAGCGGTCTTGCCTGCACATGGTCAAACCAAAGTCCGACCAAAGTCTGACCAAAGTCTGACCGTCCAGAACGCAGTGACATACAACACTTACGATGGGACTAGAAAAAGGAAGTTCAATAGCCAGTAGCCAATAGCTTCTGTCTCGTACTTGCTTCAGAGCATGCGTCGTTTTTGGTCCGTCAGAATAGCATACAGACTATTGGTTTTCCCGATAGGAATTGGTTCCGTCGAAAATATTTAGAACATGTTCCATTCCTAGGTCCGTCAGAATTTTTGAAAAAAAAAGTCCGAAGAGGCCTACACACGATCGGAATAGATGATGAAAAGCTTCCGTCTGACTTTTTCTGTCGAACATTCCGCTCGTGTGTACGCGGCTTTAGATGTTCTGCCCTTGTTGTTTTAACTTTGGATAGTAAAACATTTTTTTTCTGACAGTAAATACCTTATACAACTAACTTCCAGTTTCTTGTCTGGTAAAAAGCCTAGGCTTATGACATAATGCACATCTCTCTCTCTCACTCTGGTGAGAGTTTGCCAGGAAAGAAGGGGGATGAGTCATAGGAAGTCCAATGAGAGCTGCAGAGCTGCAGGTGTGCCTCTGTGTGTCTGTGTAAATCCAGGAAGTGAACAGGCAGCAGCTTCAGCTGCCCACAGTTAAAATGGATGCAGCCAGACTTAGTGGAGGGAGATTTTTGCAGCATATTTGGCAAGTACAGAATCACAGTCTATATAAAATAATATGCAAAATGGTTGGAGGGAAGCTGCAGAATGGGAAAGATGTTTTTATTACAAATTATGTGAGCAGACTGCAGTTCATTTTTAAGGACACCGGCAGCGGTCCACTCCTTAGCAAAAACGCTACCACTCCTAAACACTACAAAAACACCGGCAAAAAATGCTAAATATTAAAAAGAATGTATCCAGTGCTTTTTTAGTGGTTTTTGAGTATCTAGTTTGCATGGAGCCTTTAAATGATTTGTTTTATATATATATATATATATATATATATATATATATATATATATATATATATATATATACAGTATCTCACAAAAGTGAGTATACCCCTCACATTTTTTAAAATATTTTATTATACCTTTTCATGTGACAACACTAAAGAAATGACACTTTGCTACAATGTAAAGTAGTGAGTGTACAGCTTGTATAACAGTGTAAATTTGCTGTCCCCTCAAAATAACTCAACACACAGCCATTAATGTCTAAACCACTGGCAACAAAAGTGAGTACATCACCAAGCTGGTGGATGTTAGAGACCTTGTGCTCCTCTGCCTCCTGTTTGAGGATGCCCCACAGATGCTCAATAGGGTTCAGGTCTGGAGACATGCTTTGCCAGTCCATCACCTTTACCCTCAGCTCCTTTAGCAAGGCAGTGGTCGTCTTGGTGGTGTGTTTATGGTTGTTATCATGTTGGAATACTGCCCTGTGGCCCAGTCTCCGAAGAGAGGGGATCATGCGCGGCTTCAGTATGTCACAGTACATGTTGGCATTCACGGTTCCCTCTATGAACTGTAGCTCCCCAGTGCCGGCAACACTCATGTAGGTCCAGACCATGACACTCCCACCACAATACTTGACTGTAGGCAAGACACACTTGTCTTTGTACTCCTTACCTGGTTGCTGCCACACACGCTTGACACCATCTGAACCAAATAAGTTTACATTGGTCTCATCAGACCACAGGACATGGTTCCAGTAATCCATGTCCTTAGTCTGCTTGTCTTCAGCAAACGGTTTGCAGGCTTTCTTGTGCATCATCTTTAGAAGAGGCTTCGTTCTGGTCTGGGAGGACAGCCATGCAGACTAATTTGATGCAGTGTGTGGCGTATAGTCTGAGCACTGACAGGCTGACCCCCCCCCCCACCCCTTCAACCTCTGCTGAGACCAAGATAAACTTATTTGGTTCAGATAGTGTCAAGCGTGTGTGGCGGCAACCAGGTGAGGAGCACAAAGACAAGTGTGTCTTGCCTACAGTCAAGCATGGCTACATGAGTGCTGCCAGCACTGGGGAGCTACAGTTCATGGAGGAACCATGAATGCCAATTTATTTTTACTGTGACATACTGAAGCCGGGCATGATCCCCTCCCTTCGGAGACTG
Organism: Lithobates septentrionalis; assembly: GCA_037952835.1. NCBI lineage: Eukaryota > Metazoa > Chordata > Amphibia > Anura > Ranidae > Lithobates > Lithobates septentrionalis. The sequence goes on from JBBDGP010000244.1 coordinate 2,045,441, forward strand.
GGCCACAGGACAGTATTCCAACATGATATCGATCCCAAACACACCTCCAAGACGACCATTGCCTTGCTAAAGAAGCTGAGGGTAAAGGTGATGGACTGGCCAAGCATGTCTCCAGACTTAAACCCTACTGAGCATTTCTCAAACGGATGGTGGAGGAGCGCAAGGTCTCTAACATCCACCAGCTTTGTTATGTCATCATGGAGGAGTGGAAGAGGACTCCAGTGGCAACCTGTGAAGCTCTAGTGAACTCCATGACCAAGAGGGTTAAGGCAGTGCTGGAAAATAATGGTGGCCACACAAAATATTGACACTTTGGGCCCAATTCGTATTTTGAGGGGACAGCAAATTTACACTGTTATACAAGCGGTACACTCACTACATAACATTGTAGCAAAGTGTAATTACTTCAGTGTTGTCACATGAAAAGATATAATAAAATATTTACAAAAATGTGAGGGGTGTACTCACTTTTGTGAGATACTGTATATATATATATATATATATTTAAAAAACATTAAAATAATAGGGAAAACAGCAGTTTTACTTGTACAGGAGGGAACAGCAGGCTATAAGCAGGCAAAATGTTCCAAACTAGCTGAAACCCTTTTTTCATATCAGTGAGTTCCATTGATATCTGGGGGTTTCTAAAGTCTTATAATTGGCCAGGTTGTCATATGAACCTTTAAAGTATTGGAAAGTGGACATTTACCTCTACTCCAAATAGTGTAGACATTTAAAATTGATGATAGTATATTTGTACATTCCTAGCAGACAGGTTTTCTTATACCGTAGCTATTTTTGAGCTAGACAGTTTTTAACAATGGAAGTAAAAACAGTAATTAAAGAGGTGATACTGCAAGCCAACAGCTTTTGTTTTCAGGTAGTTGTCTTCCTATTCAGTGTGAATTTTACCTAGGGCAAGGCAAAAACTCAAAAAAGGAATCAATGTACAGCTAATGCTTGGATAATAACAGCCAGGATGACATTGACATATTGCGCTTGTCTGTGTCAATCGAAACTGGAGTAGTTCCCTATTAATACATTTGTTTAAAAAAAAATAGTAATTTAAGCTGACATACTATACATAAACTCAAGTAAATCATTACATATTTATTCATTTTAATAGACACTCTTTTTTTTAAATTCCATATATGTATTACGAAAAAGTAATGCATGTTATGTTTTTTTTTTTCATTTGAATTAAAAATAGAACATCTATATTTACTTGATATTGTTTTAAGCATAAGGCTATGATCATGTACTCCCAAAATCTATAAGTGCCACATCAAAGAGCGGCCAAGGAAAGGGACTGAAAGGACATCCAGTCCTGCTGTCTATTGATACCAAAAATATTTATTTTTATACATTAGAAACATAACCTAGGAACTAGACATGTGCATGATGATGTAAAATTAGATTTGAATTTCGGAAATTCAGACAAATTTCGTTTAGTTATTCGGTGCATTCTACAAACTTTATTAATACTGTAATTCAGCTATTTGTATATATCCGAATCTCCGAATAATGAAAAATTTGTCTGAATATTTATTCAGAACGAAACGAACTGCACATGTCTATTAGGAACTGTAATTTCCTGTACACACGGTCGGACTTTCCGACGGAATATGTGCGATCGGAGCTTGTTGTCGGAAATTCCGACTGTGTGTGGGCTCCATCTGACTTTTTCCATCGGAATTTCCGACACACAAAGTTTGAGAGCAGGCTATAAAATTTTCCGACAACAAAATCCGATCCTTTAAATTCCGATCGTGTGTATACAAATCAAACGGACAAAGTGCCACGCATGCTCAGAATAATTTAAGAGACGAAAGCTATTGGCTACTGCCCGTTTATAGTCCCAACGTACGTGTTTTACGTCACCGCGTTCAGAACGATTGGATTTTACGACAACTTTGTGCGACCGTTTGTATGCAAGACAAGTTTGAGCCAACATCCGTCGGAAAAAATCCATGGATTTTGTTGTCGGAATGTCCGATCAATGTCCGACCGTGTGTACTGGGCATAATTGTTTTTTTTGGGCAACAGAGGCGGTTCTTTCATATATTTAACCACTTCAATACAGAGCACTTATACACCTTCCTGCCCAGACCAATTTTCAGCTTTCAGCGGTGTCTCAGTTTGAAAGGCAATTGCGCGGTCAATCCAACACTGTACCCAAACTAAATTTTTATCATTTTGTTCCCACAAATAGAGCTTTCTTTTGGTGGTATTTGATCACCTCTGCGGTTTTTATTTTTTGCTAAACAAATAAAAAAAGACAGAAAATTTAGAAAAAAATAAAAGTTTTGCTTTTGTTTCTGTTAAAAAATGTTGTAAATAAGTACGTTTTCTCCTTCACTGATGGGCACTGATAAGGCGGCACTGATAGGCACTGATAAGGCGGCACCGATGAGGTGGCACCAATGAGCGGGCACTGACGATGAGCACTGATATGCGGCACTGATGGGTACTGGTAGGTGGCACTGATGGGTGGCACTGATATGCAGCACTGATGGGCATTGATAGGTGGCACTGATGGACACTCATGGGTGGCACTGGTGGGCACTGATGGGCACTGATAGGCAACACTGATGGGCACTGAAAGGCTGCAAAGATGGGTTCTTATGGGTGGCACTGCTGGGCACTGATAGGCGGCACTGCTGGGCACTGATAGGCAGCACTGCTGGGCACTGATGGGCACTGATACGTGGCACTGATGGGCACTGATACGCGGCACTGATAGGCATCCCTGGTGGCACTGGCAGTGGTAGGCATTGTCCTGGGTGGTCCTGGGCGGCTTCTCTGGTGGTCCTGGGTGGAATCCGAGGGGGGCTGTGCTGATAAACAATCAGCACAGACCCCCCTGTCAGGAGAGCAGCCGATCGGCTCTCCTCTACTCGCGTCTGTCAGTGAGGAAAAGCCGATCACTGGCTCTTCCTATTTACATCATGATCAGCTGTGATTGGACACGGCTGATCACATGGTAAAGAGTCTCCGTCAGAGACTCTTTACCTAGATCGGTGTTGCGGGGTGTCAGACTGACACCCCGCAACAACGATCGCCGCAACGTCATATGACGCCCAGTCAGGATATTGAAACCACTTTGCCGCCATCATTCTGCTATATGGCGGGCGGCAAGTGGTTAAGCAAGTTACGCCTTTGACAACGTCGATGACGAAATGCAGAAGGCGGAGCCACGCACTTACGTCATACCCGGAACTGAGAGGGAGCTTAGAGCGCAGCTGAGGCGCACGCCGATCAGCCAGCTTTTTTCATAGCTCCCCCTTTTTTTCATGCTATCCATCTTACGTAGTAGTGTGAGTTCTTGGCTGCCCCTCCATTGGGGAGTTATGATTGTTTTATTTTAAGTATTTTAATAAAACCTTTTAAAACTACTACACTATGGGAGCCCTGTTTTTTCCTATGAGGCTGTGATGTGCAAGAAGTTTGGTGTGCCATCTAATGCTTGGAGCTGGGGCGCATAGGAGACACGTGTGGATGCCCGCATTGGACCTGGGAAGCCCTTCATCTTCTACTGTCACATGCCTATTACCCCTGCAGGGGTACAAGGAGCTGGTGAGTGGGGACCCTTGAGGGGGATCACGGAAGTCACCGGATATTGATTTCAGCACAAGAGTCACGTATTTTTATGAACACTTTGCCAATTTGGAGCTTCACTTTTAATATTTTTTATTTTTATTTTTCCCAATATTTCTTACATTTTTTATGGGATTGTTGTTCACATCTACATTTGATTTTCCATTTAATATTGCTTTTTATTTTCACTGGAGTGGACACTTATCACGTGTTTTTTACTACACGCCTTTATATTATTACTGCTAATATTTGCTTATAATATTCTGTTTATTTATCGTGGGCTAGCAGGGGAAGATTTTGATGGTCACATTTTCTCTCACTGCAATTAGACCTTTATGTCACTCTTACATACATTTTTCTACTATATATGTATTTAAATAGGTATTGAGACACATATATTTTTTCATTATATTTTTTCATCATTTTTGGTTTACTTTCATCATGAGGTTCAGGTTTCACATGGTTCTAGCACTATACCTTTAGGTGTTTAGTACATACACCCTATAGGATACCCCGTCTTAGGGAGCGCCACTTAGCCCAACCCCTCTTTTTATGGTTAAGCAAGTTGCTCATTATTAGAGCTTATTTGCTTCTAAGTGCTATTAAATTCAATAACTAAAATCTCATATAATCTTTAGCATAATAAAGTCATTGCAAAAGTCATTACTATGGCCATGTTGGTCCATGATAAGGCAATTCTGTTAATGGGGTGACAATGTTCTGCCCCTGAGTTTCTCTCCAGTGTTGTCACACAGACTACATACATTATACAGGTATCATTTACTGTTATCACCATCAGGAAATCTGCAAATAAATGACAGTAGTTCCGCGCTTAGGAATATAGAACCTAGGAAAGGACTGCTCATCAGGAAATCTGCCCTAAGAAACCTGTCGTAAGACACTGAAACAAATGCAGCCTTTGCGGCTGTCGGCTTGTAGTTCTCAATGAACTACCATGGCACTGTGGAGCACCGTGGCAGTTCATTGATTCTTCCTGTCAGTGTATTTGCTTGCCCCTACGTCAGCGGTCATTAACCCTGTCCTCAGGGCCCACTAAAAGGCCAGGTTTGCAAGATAACTAAAATACATCACAGGTAAGATCATTTTCTGCTCAGTGATTGCAGTATTCTAGTCTGTATCTCCCCAAGGTAATACATAAAACCTGGCCTGTTAGTGGGCCCTGAGGACAGGGTTGATGACCACTGCCCTACGGAATGTATGGGCACACAGATACACTGACAGGTCTGCAGGAGACCTGCATGGCACCAGCGATCTGCTGATCGCTGGTGCAATACTTTACAGGCTCCAAAAATAAAATAAAATGCATATTTTTTTAACTGCAAAAAAAATGTGCATTTATTTTTTATTTTTTTAAATTGAATTAATGCTTTAAGTTGTTTGTCTCATCTATGTAAACTGATGCATTCTGCTGGAGAGTTTGTGCTGTGAAAAACAACAGTCTTGCTGGCTAGAATACCAGATGAAACAGAAGAAAGAAAGCCTAAAAAGGAAACTAATGCAGCCATCACATTTAAGAACTGATAAGCTGTAATATAATAAGTGTTTGCCTTTGGGTTTAATGCTGATTTAACTCTTCTACCCTTAATAATATTTTTATTTCTATTTTTTACCATTGATCTTGTTTGTTATTTTTGTTAGTGTCACATAACAAGAAAATGCTCAAAATAGATTTTTTTTTTCTGAAAAATATTTTCCAAGCCTTGTATTGCACATAGAACAAATGTATACTTTTTATTTATAGTAAAACTTCACAGAAATAAGTGTTTTTGGTTAGATTCCATAGAAAATAAACATTTTTTGCAAAACAATATTACAAATAGAGACTAGACTTTTTCCCATGTACTGTATGCATTACTTTGTTATCTTATGTAATGACAAAGTTATCGCCATAGTGGTCTGTAGTAGAAATGTAAAAATTGATAGGGTCCATAGGGGTATAGAGGTACGAAAGCTGAAGTGGTTAACTTTTTATATCCTACCAAAATTCATAAATCAATCTGTCTGTCTGCAAGAGGCTTCTAAAACTACAAAATGCTCTCAACATATGTAGTATTGACTATGTGTATGTTGTTTCTATTTGTGGTTGCCAGGGTTCTAAGCTACAATCAGATCAATTTCATTTCTGGCCCTTTTCCAAGAAAAGCAACCAGAAACATTGAAAGAATAAACGTTAGAACTCTTCCTTATTTTTTTTTTTAAACATTTTCCTAACTTACATTTAATGTAGTCATAACAACAAACTCAATTTTTAAAGGAAATCACCCTTTGCAAAGATCTTTTGCCAAATTATCCAGCCACAATTTCATGAGTAAAGCCTCACTCATACCTGTGGGTTTTTTGTGCGTTTTAGGTGCAGTGCACTATAAAAGGTCCTGCACTTTCATCAAAATGTGTTTTCTTGAGAGTTCAATGGTAGCACCCTTAAAATGCCTATACAACTTGTCTAAAATGCAATTTGCCAAAAACACCCTGCATAGCCATGAACCGGTCCTAAGTATAAGTAATAGGTCACAACAGACAAGTCGATTACCATTTGCGATTTTGAACTAGAGAGTGAGACATGGGATGTCAACAAAGAACTAATACATTTTACACCATCTTTCCACGGAGGTTGACAGAGAAAGACAAACGGAAAAGAAGACTTTTTTTTTACCAAAAAAACAGAATTAAACTGTACAAAAGCCTGACAATGAATTGAACTCATTTGCTTAATTTTGGTCTATTATATTTACCATTAAATACATTTTACTATATGTGTTTGTTAAGCAAATACATTTTGATTGAGCCATAATTTCACTGCGATCCTAACTACCCCTGTGCTCTCTGCTTGAGCTGCACTGAAGTCTTGGGCAGCGTTGTCGGCCCTGCCCAGTTCACCACTGTGAGCTACTAAACAGTATGTAATGGATATGAGGTAAGGGGAAGATATTTGGTAGTCCAACTCAAGAGCAAGTAGCCAAGTTGACAATGCCCCTCTAGGGTGACAATACTGCATCTCTATTGATACAGTACAGTGAGTAGGCTTTGTCAATGTAGGACAGTAAAGTGTTCTTGGGTTTAAATACACTTTAATTCACTTTTTTTTGGTCAAACTGATACCCCTTACAAACAATTGCAACTGCATCAAAGGTGCAGTTATACTTTAAGGCTATATGCTGCCTTAATGCAACACATGTTAAAGTGCGTGCATCAAATCATCACACAGGTGTGAAGTTTACCTAAAGAAAAAGTATAGTGCATTTTGCGTAAGTATATATTTTAAGGTATTACTGTTTTCCTTTAAAGTGGAATTCAAGGCAAAGAGATTTTTGTAAGTTCAGATGTGTAAAGAAATATTGCTTCAAAGTATTTTCAAATCTATACCTTTGTTTTTGCTGGATAGTAGAGTTTCCATTGTATTCCCGGCCTGCTCTCAATATGATAGCTATGGATCCTATAGGCTGTAGGTTTATTTTAATTTTTCCACCCCTCTCTCCCCTTGGTCATTAACAGAACACCATGTATTCTGTGAACCATTCTTCCTAGTGTACTAAACTACTCTGATGAAAAAGAAAATTATTTACAGAGCTCAATAAATGAAGCTCACAACATCCCCTGCCTGCCCCATTTATATAACTTTGTACTGACTTTTAAGTAGAAAAAGACTAGATTAAAAAAAAACAAAAAAAAAAACTTCTGCTATGCTGCCTCTTTAGAAAATCCAAAATGTTCTGTGACACCAGACTTGTTGTTTCACGTTATTTCACATTGGGCAGCCAAGTCCTGGGTTTAACACCAGCCCTATTCTAAGATTTCAAAATGTCAAAATGAACATATTTCCAATCTGTCCCTTGTGGCAATTACATAATGGCTAGGAAAGCCCAAAGGTATCTAAAAGCTCAACTTGTTTTTTTTTTTTAAATTTAGATAGAATGGTGGTGGAGGGAGCAGTTTTTTATTGCTGTATCCCTGAAAAGAGATTAAATTGCTCTATTTGCACTGGTGACCACTATTACCGGGACAAAAAGTAAAGCTGGCTATACAATATTAGAATGTTTGAACAAACATTCTGAAAATGAAAACTTTTGAATGAAATTCTAGTAGTGTATGGCAAGTTTACAAGAAAATCCTAGGGACATTTGTCATTGGGGATACTTGTTCTGGGGACAACTGTCTAATAGGGGAATTTGGATAAAAAACCTTCACATTTTCTGTTGTGTCTACAGGACAGAAGTGAGGAGGAAAACTCTTAAATGAAACTTAAATGGCAAAAAAACGGTTATATTTCTTCTCTGCTTTATCCAAAATAAAAAAAATGGCTTTACAAACACTTTTAAAACCATGTGATTCAATGCAGCACCTCCATAAAATGCTCCTTGGCAGGAATTTAACCACTATTTTAAATATGTTTAAAAATACATAATAAAAATCGATGACACTGATTAACTTATACTTGTAAAAATTAAACCTAAAATTGGCAGCTAATATAATACACTCATAGGGGTGAGTATCAAATAAAATGATAAAAACAACCTCAGCAGTGCTCCATCACTTAACATCACTAAATTACATGCATGTAAATGTCCTCCAACATATACAGTAAAACCGAAAGAGATATATAACATGGCACAAGTAATGTATCCACCCCGTGGGGTTATATTGTTCTCATATACAGTACCTGCCACTAGAAATAAGATAGATTCATGATCCACCAATCGTGAAAGAAAGCGTCTCTGTATAGAAGTGACATCCATGGAAAGCACATCCAAAGAAACCTGTGATGTCTATCGCCAAAAGCACCACTAGTCTGCCAGCTCCCCTTACATTCAACACAATTAGGAAAGTATGAAGCATATAAAACTGGTGTCACTCTACAGTGGCTTGAAAAAGTTTTCACACCCCTTGAAATTTTCCACATTTTGTCATGTTACAACCAAAAACGTAAATGTATTTTATTTGGATTTTATGTGATAGACCAACACAAAGTGGCACATAATTGTGAAGTGTAAGGAAAATGATAAATGGTTTTCAACATTTTTTACAAATAAATATCTGAAAAGTGTGGCGTGCATTTGTACTCAGCCCCCCCTTCACTCTGATACACCTAACTAAAATCCAGTGGAACCAATTGCCTTCAGAAGTCACCTAATTGATAAATAGAGTCCACCTATGTGTAATTTAATCTCAGTGTAAATACAGCTGTTCTGTGAAGCCCTCAGAGGTGTGTTAGAGAGCCTTAGTGAACAAACAGCATCATGAAGGCCAAGGAACACATCAGACAGGTCAGGGATAAAGTTGTGGAGAAGCTTAAAGCAGGGTTAGGTTATAAAAAAATATCCCAAGTATTGAACATCTCACGGAGCACTGTTCAATCCATCATCCGAAAATAGAAAGAATATGGCACAACTGCAAACCTACCAAGACATGGCCATCCACCTAAACTGATAGGCCGGGGCAAGGAGAGCATTAATCAGAGAAGCAGCCAAGAGGCCCATGGTAATGCTGGAGGAACTGCAGAGATCCACAGCTCAGGTGGGAGAATCTGTCCACAGGACAACTATTAGTCATGCACTCCACAAATCTGGCCTTTAAGTAAAAGTGGCAAGAAGAAAGCCATTGTTGAAAGAAAGCCATAAGAACATGTGGAAGAAGGTGCTCTGGTCAGATGAGATCAAAATTGAAGTTTTTGGACTAAAAGCAAAACTCTATGCGTGGGGGAAAACTAACACTGCACATAATCTTGAACACATCATCCCCACTGTGAAACATGGTGATGGCAGCATTATGTTGTGAGGATGCTTTTCTTCAGTAGGGAAAGGGAAGCTGGTCAGAGTAGATGGGAAGATGGATCGAGCCAAATACAGGGCAATCTTAGAAGAAAACCTGTTAGAGTCTGCAAAAGACTTGAGACTGGGGCAGAGGTTCACCTTCCAGCAGGATGACAAACCTAAACATACAGCTAGAGCTTCAATGAAATGGTTTAGTTCAAAGCATATTTATGTGTTAAAATGACCCAATCAAAACCCACACCTAAATCAAATTGAGAATCTGTGGCAAGACTTAAAAGACTTCTTGTTCACAGACGCTCTCCATCCAATCTGACAGAGCTTGAGCTATTTTGCAAAGAAAAATGGGCAAAAATTTCACTCTCTAGATGTGCAAAGCTGGTAGAGACATACCCAAAAAGACTTGCAGCTGTAATTGCAGAGAAAGGTGGTTCTACAAACTATTGACTCAGGGGGCTGAATACAAATGCATTTCTTAGGAGGTGATTTCCATGGATGTCACGCCTATACAGAGACTCTCTTTCTTTCATGCTTGGTGGATCATTAATCTATCTTATGTCTAGTGGCAGATATATGAGGACAATATAACTCCACGGTGTTGATACTATACTTGTTCCATCTTGTATTTTTCTTTTGGATATATATGTTGGAGGACATTTACATGCATGTAATTTAGTTATGTTAAAATGGATGTAAACCCACTCTCATCCTTTCTAAACTACTGCCATAGGGGTTATCTATAAGGATATACATGCCTCCTGCATGTATCCTTACCTGTCAAATGTCTCCCCTCTGTCTGTTATGAGACCCCAAAAAACGGCAAATTCTGTGGGTGGGTCTGTTGTCAGGAACTCGTGGGTGGAGTCGTGATGTCAGTAGACTCCCCACCCACATCTACCCTCCCCTTGTCAACATGCATTTTCTCCTGTGTATTTCTTACACTTAACTTCTGCTATGATCACTAACATCCAGTCAAAACCAAGAAAAGTCACCACATGACTTCAGCATGCCCAATTATGCTGAGGTGTGGAGCATCCAATCCTGGAAGAGCTGGAAAAGAAAGAAGGAGGGGATCTGAAGTACACTGAATGCCCCTCTCAGGCTCGTGCATGAGATATGTAAATCACCTGTCACTCACAGGAAGGGGGAAGAACTGACGCCTATTTCTGTGTGTGTCAGTTTTTATCTCACTGAAAAAAGATAAGAGGACTGCTCAGAGCTGGATTAGCTCTTTGTGGCAAGACTGGGCACAGATGACATGAAATCCTATACTGTACAAGGTGCAAACCTTAATTAAAAAACTTTTTTTCTGGTTTACATCCACTTTAAGCGATGGAGCACTGCTAAGGTTGTTTAACGTGAATCTCCAGATTTAGTTTTTGATTAAAAATTGCACTGCCAGTACCTGTTGAATTCAAAGCAGCTTTCGCTGAAATACGCAGCTTCTTCCTGGTGCTCACCCCCCCCAGACTCACTGCTTCCAATCCCGACTGCAGCTCCTTTCCCAGTGATGCTCAGCACAACTAACCCATTTAACCCATTTTTTTTGTGAATCTAGGGGTGTCAATAACAGACTCATTTGGAGGAGTGCCTAGGCTCATAGTACTGGTGGACAGAACACTCAAATAATAATACTTAAACACAACTTAGTTTAAGAGGAAGGACTGTCCACCACTGCTGCCAAGGAAGAGGACAAAGATCCTGTGACATCATCAGATCCGTATATCTGGGGAGGGGCTTCGGGGGATTGTGAAGCTGAAATTCTGCTTGCCCGAGAAATTAAAAAATAAGCTTAGGTTTAAATATACAAAACAATGATATACGTATTTGTGCAAAAAGTTTTATATTACAAAAAATCAAAAAAGTGTATATTAATGGTGTAACAATTCCTAACAAATTTGTATCTTTTTTGTGAACCTGTTATTACCTGAGGCTGTAAACACTTTCCAACTGTCAGCTAGTAAAAAGAAAAGACAAGATAAGACTATACATATTTCAAAGAAGTGCAGTATTGGTCACTTTGAAAAGCTTGTCTTGTGAATTCCAGAGAAGAAACAACTTGGCCTAATATTTTCATGGTTGACTTAATATGAAATCAATATATCTGTCAACACAATTTAAATATACTTTCAGGTGAACAGGTTACAGGATGCGCACAGAAAATGTTTATAAACTGGCTTCTGTCCTGGCGTCTCTGATATGTCTGCACAGGTGTATTCCTGATGTGCCCGACTGTTCACCTTTCAGCTTGGCTTGCTGTGTTCTCTATCTACAAATGACTCTGCCTCTTATCTACATATTTCACTGCTGAGACTATTTCTACTAATGATAAAAGCATCTACGTAACTATTACATGAATGTAGCACCTTAGTCAAAATAATTCACTTACCTGGTATTCCTATCTGCATCTCTAGAATGTTTTTCTGTAAAGGTAAAATAAGCAACAGTAAAGGAAGGATGAAACAATATTCAAGCAGAAATTCTATATTCTATGTTATAAACTTGAATAGAACATATTACCAGTGGGTCTTTTCAAACATTTCTAAATGTTAATTGTTTAAATATTATAATTGTGCAGGATGACTTACCTCTTTATTTTGCTTTTCTTACTTGCAATCCTGTCACCAGAGACAGCTCACCAGCAACAGGATCAGGGCACTTACCCATCTTCACACTTCCTCTCAGGCTTGATGAGTGAAGAGTCCCTCTCTGGCAGGAGAACGACATTGAGCAGCGCTTTTTTTGTCAGTGAGGGAGCAACCTGTGCAAACAGGAGAGTATTTTCACTTGCCTTTTTAGGGAGATAATTTATTTCTGTAGCTGGAAAATTCTTGCCAGTGACAGGATTGCAAGTATGGCACTAGCCTCAGTCTGATCACATGAGAATAACGAGTCCGGTTGTTAAAAAAGTGCCTAGAGATACATGTTTTGTTGCACCATGCTCTTTACCATGCACATTTTGGCCATACCACCAATTTGCTACAAGACAAAACTTCATATTTTTGGCCTTTTTTTAAAAAGATAGACTGACCCTAAATGTGTCACAGTATATTAATCAAAATTTATATATATATATTTTTAAAGCAACTATGTCACTAAAATCAAGAAAGGATTTGGACTGAGTGGGGCAGCAGGATTTTTTTTGGTACCGTCAAAGGACATTACAAAATTTGTTAAAATCAATACATTTTATTTGCATACAAATACAATGTATAAAAACAGTCCATCAGGGCAAAAATTGTTTGGAAATTCCCTCTTGACGGTTCCTACACCCCTACCATAGGAGTAACCTTTGCCAATGGCATCTTATGTCACTAAAATAAATAAATTCTAAACAAATGTCCATTGCAAAGAAGTCATGGATTCTTGCTTACCTTGTAGATGATCTGGGTCTGGGTAGGATGGATTGTGTCTGTTGGATCTAGAGTTACAGAGGGAAGAGGATTTGAGATTTGGACAATAGGATTCCAGCTGCTGCTGCAGCATTTAATAGCACTGGAAGATAATTCATCAGGAATTGTATTACTTCTAAGATGGCATGATTGGTCACAATTAGACCGTGAATCCTAAAAGGAAACTAAAGTATATTTTTAGATGGCACTTACTGTATTATGGGTTATTATTGCAGGGTTTACCTTAAAGTACAACCATAGGCAAAACTTTTTTTTTCATTTTGGATAGAGTATTTATTTTGTCAGTTTATTTTTTGCCATCTTTGGGGAGATTTCCCTTCACTTCCTGCCAAAACAGGAAGTGAGAGGAAATCCCTGCAAATAAATGGAATTCCTTATGGGACCCCTAGGTCACAGAACTAGTGTCCCCATTGGAAGATTCCCCCTCTATTACATTTCTGGGGACAACCTAAAACTTGGGATTTTCTTTCACTCACATTTTCAATGATAATGGTGTAGCACTAACTCACGGTGGAGCTGCTGATTTTTAGCGGGCTGTTACCGTCACCTTGTTACCTGTAATTTCACCAATACCGGGTCTAGGGTTCCCATTGAGCTTACTATCAAACAATGTAGGCACCAGTCACTTGAGTACTTTTCCAATGCTTTAATGGGATATAACTGGAAGAAGTAGCAGGAAAGAGGTAGAAGAAGAGTTGCAGGGAAGTTCAAATACCTTTTCTTGATATAGCACTGAGTAATTGGAATCTTAAGGATGAATATACTTTCTTTTCAGGAGTAAATCTTTGCCCGCCTGGATAGGTCTCTCTCACCAACCTAGCAGCCGGTACGCAGCACGAACAAAAAGTCTCTGCCACAGACTTGAGTGAAATAAAACCCGTACGATCCTCTGCCACAGGATGTAGTGATTTTCGATGAACAGCAAACACAGTACCAGAACCTTTAAGCCAACTCGCCAGTACTTGTGCGGTAGGGTAGTTTAGGATACGTCCTCCAATCGAGTCACCAGGCCCTTCTTAAGACCAGCCTTGCATGGTCCCTTCCAAGAAGGGTCCTCCCCTGGATCTTCCCGATTGTCCAGGTTCTTCCCGTAGGACAGACAGCACAGGACCATCCCAACGATAGCAGACCCCAGACAGGCCTCTGGGTCTACCTGCCCGACTGCAGCAGCGCAACCCTCCAGGCTGGAGGGCCACGAGTTAGCACTCACTGACACATACCTCTAGGCCAGGAGGGCCACGAGGCGGAAAAACCTCTCTAAACATGGCGTCTGTCCCATAAATACCCTCTCCCAGAATGCAACTCGGAGGACCACCTCCGCCGAGTTATCTCCAGGACAGAAGAGCACTAATGCACTTCAGCATGTTGCCTTTCCAAAACCGACCCATGGTGACAACGACACCCACAGGTACAATGTGAAACTACACGCAACACAGCCAAACTGGAACATAGGCCAAATCTGACAATAAACTAAATCTGAACTATGTACAAAACATATGACCCACTAAATTTACCTATAAGCAGTAGATTGAAAAATATACCAGCGCTACAATGGTAAACAGAACAAATAGTGAGATGAAGTCCCTGCAAATGAAGGGAATTCCCTAGGGATCCCCAGGTCACCCGAACTAGTGTTTCCATTGGAAGATTTCCCCTCTATTATATTTCTGGGCACAACCAAAACATTGGGATTTTCTTTTACTTTCATTTTCAATGATAATAGTAAACAGAATAAGTAGAGAGAGTGGGTCTCCCTAACAGGCACACAGACAGCAATAAAAACCTAATAGGTGTTCTAATCCCTCTCCACTCTATCCAAAACTAAAAAAAAAAAATTTGCTTGTTGTACTGTAAAATAATTTTCTATGCCACTTTCACAATTTTACATGTTTCTTTTCTTTAAACAGTATTAAATGTAAACATTTGTAGATTAACACTATGTACAGAGCAGATTAAACTACCAAAATAACTCTACCCAAAACACACAAAATCCCATAAAACTTAACGCTAGGTCTGTGCAATAGCAATCTTTCCACCTCCTGGTTCCAGCTTCATAGAGGCCCATCCTTACCATCCAAACTTCAAAAAATACATGTATCTTACTCTGATATATTCAGCTCAGTGGAATCAGTTTCAGAATCATATATAATATGTCTCTTTCATGTTTCCTCTATGTTTGCACACAGTGTGCTTTGACAGAACAAACACTATGTTTGCCTACTTTGTAACTAACTTAATCTGGTTAATCCCATAAAGGACACATTTTTTTAGCCCTGTACCTAGAGACATTACTGTTATGTTGTGACAAATTGCAATCTATGTGCAAATATTTTATTTTCTTAGCCAAATGACTTGTACATTCCCTTCAGAGCAAGAACGCTACATGTCAAAATCCCCGTCATGCATGAATACAGTTATCATATGAGGATGCTCTACAAGTGTGTAATGGGAATGGCATATTGTCACCTTAAAAAAATATTTGTGATTCAATAGAACAATGCCAGACTATGAAAGGCAGTTTGAGAGATTCTAATTGTATTTTCATTCAAATGATTTATGAATTGTACTTTCCCATAAAGTTAAATGCACGTCAGCAACATCCATGTATCTTGGAAATACACTCCACCAGTTGGATTTCTAATTGCTATACCGCAATACAGCTGTACAAGGAACTTTAACTTCTTTACAAATGCACATCCCCCGATGCCCCATTCCCTGACAGTTAAATGCCATATGCCAGAGTTTCTACTACCCTTTTAAGCTATGGCATTTGAAACTTGTTTGGGGGTGTGAGAGGGAACAAGAGGAACATGGTTTGATATCAGAAAGTGTTGTAATTAATATCTACTTGTAAAAAAGTCAAGGCCCCATATATATATAATATACAGTATCTCACAAAAGTGAGTATACCCTTAACATTTTTGTAAATATTTTATTATATCTTGCATATATGTGACAACACTGAAGAAATTACACTTTGCTTCAATGTAAAGTAGTGAGTGTACAGCTTGTATAACAGTGTAAATTTGCTGTCCCCTCTAAATAACTCAACACACAGCCAATAATGTCTAAACCGCTGGCAACAAAAGTGAGTACACCCCTAAGTGAAAATGTCCAAATTGGGCCCAATTAGGCACCTAATAGCACACTGATTTTATGGAAGACCCAGGAACAGTATCATTGCTAGCACCAGGCACCGAGAGTATGTGCACCACATCTCCTTCTGGGTGTCCCAGTTCCCCAACGAAGTGATCCCATGGGTGCAGTGTAAATGCTTATTGAGAGTTTTTGAACCATTAAAGACGCTTTTCCCATGATCCTCAAAAGCTCTAATGTTTCACATGACACACACAGGGAGAAGCCTAAGAGGAAAAACATCTCCCTTGCTGCTCTGTTTCCAAGGTCTATAAGTTCAGGAGGGGGATGCTACTGGGGCTGGGGGCAGACTGACTTTTAGACCTGTGCACACTGAAATATTTTATTTTGGAATTTCGTTTTCGTCCGAAAAATAAATTAATTTAGTTAGTAATTCGTTTTTATTTATTTTGTTTCGTTAAAAAATGCATTCGTCTGAAAATCCGAAATAATTAAGGTCGAATCTGTCATTGAAGGCTTATGGTGTCTGTCGAATGTTCTAAGAAGATTCGACAGAGCAGCTAAGCTGTACGATGCCGCAATCGTACATTTCCGGTCGAATGTTCCGCCTACAAGCTATAGTAAAATTCTAATGTTGTATGACACTAGTAATAATTATATTTTTTAATTATTATTACTAGTCAACCAACATTAGAATTCTTCTATAGCCTATGGGCGGAGCATTTGAGCATAAATGTCCACTCACGGCGACTGCTTCATCGAATCTTCATGTCGAATCTTTTCTCACTATGTCGAATAATCTTGGACTAATAGAGTTAGGTTAGGCACATTCGACCTTTTTTGCTGTTTTATCTGTAATGTCGAATATTTTCTCTCTATGTCAAATCTTTTCTCTCAATATAGAATAATCTTGGACTAATAGAGCTAAGGTTAGGCACATTCAACCACAGGTTCGATGGACACAGATCGCTATTGTCAGCGTCATGTCGAATCTCCTATCTATATCGAACTGTTGTCGCAACGAAAACGAAAATAAAGCATTTGTTTATGTTGGATCTTTAGATTTTCGGATTCTGCACGTTCGTTATCGTTTGTTAAAACGATAACGAAAACACCCAAAATTCGGACGAAAATGCATCCGGACGAAAACGAATGCACATGTCTACTGACTTTAGGGGTGGCCAAGATTAGTGCTGGGTAGTAATGGATATAACTCCTATGAGGGTGAATGGGGGGTAATGTGTGCTGGGAAGTTGAAATTGTAGGGTAGGAGAGGATTTTTGTTGGAGGGGTTGTGCTGGGAAGGGGGTTGGGAGAGGGTTAGTGCTAGGAGGGGGATTAAGGGGAGAAGATTTGTTCTGAGCAGGGGAAATTTGAAGGGGATGGGGATTTGTAGATGGGTTATGCTGGGAGCAGTGGATTGGGGGGGAGGTTTGTGCTGGAGGGTGAGTGGATTTGTGTTGGGGGAGGGTTCTGGGGGTGAGAGAGGATTAGTGCTAGGAGGGGGGTGGGGGGGCAGAGTTTTTGTGTTGGGAAGGTGGAATTTGGGGGTGGGGATTTGTGCTAGGAGAGGGAATTTGTGGGAGAGAGGATTTGTGATAGGTGGGTTATTGGGGGGTGGTGATGATTTGTGCTGAGAGAGGGTACATAGAGCTCTGAGAGTTGCATGGCCATTGCTATGTGGCAGAGGTGAATATTACTCTGTGGTTGTCAGGACAAACCAAAAGTGGGCCCTCAATCAGTTAGAAGCTGTAAGGCAGCTGTTGGATATTTGGTCAGAAGTGTTCTCACTATTACCTGGGCTATTATATACATAGTGAACATACTATACCCACAGGAGAAAGTCTTCTCAATCAGAAGAGATATCAAAGCATAGTTCTATACCTGCACCAAGAAGTCTTGCAGATACTAGAACAGATGATGCAACAAGGGATGAGGAATTGCACCATATGTTTTTGTGTTGTGTTTGAATTCTGTTACTAAGAGGGATGCCTATTCTCTTCAACAGATTAAAGAAATCCCCTGCTACCCTAGGACAGATCAAATTTTTCACCAGCGGGTATTGTGAGATCGATGTTGTCAAAGCAGAAACACCGAAGTCCGCTTTCATTGCTCCTGGGGGTGTTGTACCGGTTCAAAAGAATGGCATTTAGGCTAATCGTGCAGCTGCCACATTCTAGCGCAAAAGAGAACACTGCTTTGTGGACATGAACCTGGATAGTATCTTGATCTATCTAAATGGTGTAGTGAATGCTTTCTACCACATTCAAGGACCATCTTGCACACTTATATGCTGTGTTGGTCTGGCTGTACCAGTATGGACTGTAGCACAAACCCAAGAAGTGCCATTTATTTAGGTGTGTGATTGAGGTTTCTAGGAAACATCCAGCTTGAAAGAGCTGTAGTTTTCAGGGTTCCTGTCAGTCAAATTAAGGCTTTGAGGGGTGTAGAGTCATTGCCTGCACCAGTCAAAGTGAACATGTGACTGAGAGGAACCCTGCAAAATTCAGCTCCTATAAGCTAGAGATGTTGGCCTTGGTGTGGGCAGTCACTGCATGTGTTACTGAGTACTTTTCTGGAGCCAAATTTAAGGTCTGGTTGGATAACAATCCATTGATGCATTTTCAAACAGCTACATCTGGCAATTTGAAGCAACTTTGGACAGCCCATCAGGTAAACTTTTGATTCCTCTTGTATTATCAACTTGCAACAAGGCAGCAGACACCCTATCATAATACCCACTAGCCAGGCCTCAGAGATGTAGACGAAGAAGCTGAAGAGATAGAGATCCTTGAGTTGACTGGAAGGAGGCCTCACAAAAGGCCTCAGGTGAACCTCATCCATGAACTGGAAAAGTATAAAGAGACACAGAGACATGATCCAGTGTTTGCTCCCCTAATAAAGGTGATATGGTTATGGCTGTGGCTCAGTCCAAGCAAAAAATCAAAGCTATCACCAGAGACCAAGAAACTGCAGAATAAAGTTCCCCAATGACTCATAAGTGACCTGGCAGATTGTACTGTCAAGGGTCTGGGTCCTTTCTGTAACAGAGAAAATCCACATAGAAACATGACACTGGGGTGTTCACAAATGTTCATCTGTCTCAAGAAACAAGCTATGTGTGTGTGTCTGTTCCAGTTGGTCGAACAAGTCTACCGACATTGTGTGGTCTGTTCAGTGTCGAAGGGGAGACTCAGGTTCCACCTCTAATTATGCCCATGTCTGCCCTAATGGAAGCATTAATTGTCAACTTTCTTACATTCAACATGTTAGAAAATACACACTGTACATCATGTTGTATATATGGTG
Organism: Lithobates septentrionalis; assembly: GCA_037952835.1. Lineage (NCBI taxonomy): Eukaryota > Metazoa > Chordata > Amphibia > Anura > Ranidae > Lithobates > Lithobates septentrionalis. The sequence goes on from JBBDGP010000244.1 coordinate 2,064,642, forward strand.
GACCACTTTACCAAGTTTGCTGTCCACAGGAGATACTTTAGAACAGGACCCTGTTTTGAAGGTGAATTCTTCCAAGAATGGTGCTTCTCACTAGGCATTAGGAAGTCAAATGCCGCGTACACACGGTCGGACTTTCTGTCCTACTTGGTCCGGCACACTTTCTGACGGACTTTGTCCGCCAGGTGCGCCGGACTTTAAAACGGACGGACTTGCCCACACACGACTGGACTTTGCGGCAGGCTAAGTCCGCCCGTCTTTCCGACGGACTTTCGCCGGAGTTACGGCGGACTTTCAGAATGAACGGACTTGCCCACACACGGCCAAGTCCGTTCATTTTGAACGTGACTCAGGTGCGACGGGACTAGAAAAGGATGCCAATCTTGCCGCTTTTATCGGCGAGATTGACACCTTGCGAGCCCCGTTGCGGGTCATACCCGGCCCTTAGGTCTGGTATGGATTATAAGGGGAACCCCCCCTACGCCGAAAAAACGGCGTGGGGTCCCCCCTAGAATCCATACCAGACCCCGTTCCGAGCACGCAGCCTGGCCGGTCAGGAAAGGGGGTGGGTACGAGCGAGCGCCCCCCCTCCTGAGCCGTACCAGGCCGCATGCCCTCAACATGGGGGGTGGGTGCTTTGGGGGAGGGGGGCGCCCTGCGGGGCCCCCCCACCCCAAAGCACCTTGTCCCCATGTTGATGAGGACAAGGGCCTCTTCCCGACAACCCTGGCCGTTGGTTGTCGGGGTCTGCGGGCGGGGGGCTTATCGGAATCCGGGAGCCCCCTATAATAAGAGGGCCCCCAGATCCCGGCCCCACCACCCTATGTGAATGAGTATGGGGTACATGGTACCCCTACCCATTCACCCAGGGAAAAAGTGTAAATAATAAAACACTACACAGGTTTTTAAAATATTTTATTAAACAGCTCCGGGGGGGGATCTTCCTCCGGCTTCGGGGGTCTTCTTCCGGCTTCGGGGGTCCCTCCGGTTCATCTTCTCCCGGCGTCCGGTTGGTTCTTCTCCGCTCTCTTCTCCCGGTGTTCCAGTTCTTCGGCCGGCTCCTCCGCTGTGTTCAGGTAGCTCTCTTGCCAGCAGAGGTCCGGACTTCTGGGCTTCTTGTCTTCTCTTCTCTTCTCCAGATGTTGACACAACGCTCTCTCCGGCTGGACTGCTCTCTGAGGGCTGCGTTGTGACTCAACATCACCCAGTGACCACGCCCCCTAAAATGTCACAGTCCCAGCATGCCCAGGGACTGTGACATCAAAAGGGGGCGGGGTCTCCGCCTATATAAGTCACAACGCAGCCCTCAGAGAGCAGTCCAGCCGGAGAGAGCATCGTGTCAACATCTGGAGAAGAGAAGAGAAGACAAGACAAGAAGCCCAGAAGCCCAAAAGACAAGAAGCCCAGAAGTCAGGACCTCTGCTGGCAAGAGAGCTACGTGAAGACAGCGGAGGAGCTGGCCGAAGAACTGGAACACCGGGAGAAGAGAGCGGAGAAGAACCAACCGGACGCCGGGAGAAGATGAACCGGAGGGACCCCCGAAGCCGGAAGAAGACCCCCGAAGCCGGAGGAAGATCCCCCCGGAGCTGTTTAATAAAATATTTTAAAAACCTGTGTAGTGTTTTATTATTTACACTTTTTCCCTGGGTGAATGGGTAGGGGTACCATGTACCCCATACTCATTCACATAGGGTGGGGGGGCCGGGATCTGGGGGCCCTCTTATTATAGGGGGCTCCCGGATTCCGATAAGCCACCCGCCCGCAGACCCCGACAACCAACGGCCAGGGTTGTCGGGAAGAGGCCCTTGTTCTCATCAACATGGGGACAAGGTGCTTTGGGGTGGGGGGCCCCGCAGGGCGCCCCCTCCCCCAAAGCACCCACCCCCCATGTTGAGGGCATGCGGCCTGGTACGGCTCAGGAGGGGGGGGCGCTCGCTCGTACCCACCCCCTTTCCTGACCGGCCAGGCTGCGTGCTCGGAACTGGGTCTGGTATGGATTTTAGGGGGGACCCCACGCCGTTTTTTTGGCGTAGGGGGGTTCCCTTTATAATCCATACCAGACCTAAGGGCCTGGTATGCCCCGCGCTCGCCGCAATAGGAAAATTTGTTTTTCCTATTGCAGCGAGCGCAAAATGCAATACCCTGCCCTCGCGTCGTATCTCGTCCATTGGACCAGCATACACACGAGCGGGCTTTCCGTCGGACCAGCACACAGACGAGCGGACTTTCCGCCCGAAACTGAGTCCGACGGAAAGATTTAAAGCATGTTTCAAATCTAGGTCCGGCGGGCTTTTGGGAAAAAGTCCGCCGGAAAAGTCCGCCGGAGCCTACACACGGGTGGATTGTCCGGCACACTCTGGTCCACCGGACCAAGTATGCCAGAAAGTCCGACCGTGTGTACGCGGCAAAACACTACCTCACATCACCCACAAGGCCACGGGCTATGTGATAAGTTCAATTGCACCCTGATACAACAGTAGAGACTTAGCTCATTAGAAACAAAGGAAATGGACCCATTACTTAGCCAAAGTGGTTTCGAAATAAAATCATATATTATAGTCTTTGACAGGCAGCTTACCTTGCTATGGTATGTTTTGCCATACTCCCAGGAGGCCCACAGTACTATGGCCAAACTACCCACAGAAGAACTTGAACTTTGACTTTCTGGATCAGGAGTGGCTGCTTGTCTGAAGTCAAACAGTTCATTGAAGAGCAGTCATAGGTGGACTAAGGAGAGCTAGAAATGACAGACTTTGACCTTCAAACAGCAGACAAAGTGCTAGTCTGATATAAAAGGTGTACACCAGCAAGGAGCATTTTAAACATCATAGGAAGAAGTTCTTGGAGCTGTTCTACAACTTCCTTTTCTGGTTGTGCCAATCTATGATATCCAGAGAGAAGGAGCCAACCTGGAAGACCCAACTACTGTGGGGAGCACCTCCCTAATTTTTACCAGAATACTCTAGTTTTCAGCAGGGTGGTCCCAGTGTCCTTAGGCCTTGGATACTGCCAGCTGTTTTTCTGTGTTACCAGAGTCACCCTGGACTTTACTGAAAGGGATACTATTTATGAGGTTATTCGCAAGTAGCTGTTTGTGTTCCGACCTGTTAATTAAAATCAGTGGTGGCTGGTGCCTAAAATTTTTGGGGGCGCAAACAAATTGTGCCCATCAAATGCAGCCACTTGTGCCCCATCATATGCAGCCACTTGTGCTCATCAAATTCAGCCACTTGTGCCCATCATATGCAGCCACTTGTGCCCCATAAAATGCAGCCACTTGTGCCCATCAAATGCCGCCACTTGTGCCCATCAAATGCAGCCACTTGTACCCCATCATATGCAGCCACTTGTGCCCATCAAATGCCGCCACTTGTGCCCATCAAATGCAGCCACTTGTACCCCATCATATGCAGCCACTTGTGCCCATCATATGCAGCCACTTGTGCCCATCATATGCGGCCACTTGTGCCCCATCAAATGCCGCCACTTGTGCCCATCATATGCAGCCACTTGTGCCCATCATATGCAGCCACTTCACCCCATCATATGCAGCCATTTGTGCCTAGCAAATGCAACCACTTGTGCCCATCATATGCAGCCACTTGTGCCCCATAAAATGCAGCCACTTGTGCCCATCAAATGTCGCCACTTGTGCCCATCAAATGCAGCCACTTGTACCCCATCATGTGCAGCCACTTGTGCCCTATCATATGCAGCCACTTGTGCCCATAATATGTAGCCACTTGTGCCCATCATATGCAGCCACTTGTGCCCATCATATGTGGCCACTTGTGCCCCATCAAATGCCGCCACTTGTGCCCATCATATGCAACCATTGTGCCCATCATATACAGCCACTTGTGCTTTATCAAATGCAGCCACATGTGCCCCATCATATGCAGCCACTTGTGTCGATCAAATGCAGCCACTTGTGCCCATTGTATGCAGCCACTTGTGCCTATTGTATGCAGCCACTTGTGCCTATTAAATGCAGCCACCTGTGCCCATTATATGTCCCCACCTGTGCCCATCATATGCAGCCACTTGTTCCCTATCAAATGCAGCCACTTGTGCCCATCATATGCCGCCACTTGTGCCCCATCAAATGCTGCCACTTGTGCCCCATCAAATGCCACCACTTGTGCCCATCAAATGCAGCCACTTGTGCCCCATCAAATGCAGCCACTTGTGCTCCATCAAATGCAGCCACTTGTGCCCATCAAAGGCAGCCACTTGTGCCCCATCATATGCAGCTACTTGTGCCCATCAAATGCAGCCACTTGTGCCCATCGTATGCAGCCACTTGTGCCTATTGTATGGAGCCACTTGTGCCCATCGAATGTAGCCACCTGTGCCCATCATTTGCAGCCACCTGTGCCCATCATATGCAGCCACTTGTGCGCCATCAAATACAGCCACTTGTGCCCATCATATGCCGCCACTTGTGCCCCATAAAATGCCGCCACTTGTGCCTATCAAATGCAGGCACTTGTGCCCCATCATATGCAATGACTTGTGCCCATCATATGCAGCCACTTGTGCCCCATCAAATGCAGCCACTTGTGCCCATTATATGCAGCCACTTGTGCCTCATCAAATGCAGCCAATTGTGCCCCGTCATATGCAGCCACTTGTGCCCATCAAATGCAGCCACTTGTGCCCATCATTTGCAGCCACTTGTGCCCATCAAATGCAGCCACTCGTGCCCATCATATGCAGCCACTTGTGCCCATCAAATGCAACCACGTGTGCCCATCATATGCAGCCACTTGTGCCCATCATACGCCACCACTTGTGCCCCATCAAATGCCGCCATTTATGCCCATCAAATGCCACCACTTGTGCCCAAATGCAGCCACTTGTGCCCCATCATTTGCAGTCACTTATGCCCCATCATATGCAGCCATTTGTGCCCATCATATGCAGCCACTTGTGCCCATTAAATGCAGCCACTTGTGCCCATCATATGCAGCCACTTATGCCCCATCAAATGCAACCACTTGTGCCCATCATATGCAGCCACTTGTGCGCATCATATGCCGCCACTTGTTCCACATCAAATGCCGCCACTTGTGTCCGTCAAATGCAGCCACTTGTGCTCATCAAAGGCCACCACTGTGGCCCCTGTTTGACCCCCTGTCTGCCTGGCACTTACCCCATCTTATTGGCGGGTCAGGCAGCCGTAATGGTGGCGAGCTGTGGGACGGCTCCTGTGTCCTCTTCCATTTTGCTAGGTGTCCAATAGGGGTGCCTGTGCCTTCAGCCAATTAGGTGATGGGTATTAGAACTGTGCTTCCTGATAGGCGGAGAGGCGGTTCAGTGTTAGAAAAGCAAATATTCATTTGCTTTTCTAACCCATCTGGGTGGGCTCATGGCGCAATGCTCTGCGTTCCGAGTCCACCTTTTTTGAAGCCTATTAGAGCCTATGGCTCTAATCAGGTGCTTCAAAAAAACACCCCCGCTGCTGTAATTCAGGCGCCCGGCATTCAAAAAGGGGCCAGATGCCTGCAATGCATGAATCTATCCATTATTCATAGAGGGGGGTGGTGTGACAGAGGGGGCGGTGGCCGTGTGCCTTTAATGGACGGGCCCACCCCTAATTAAAATTCTGATTCTCAGCTAGACTCTCTGTTGTTATGGAGCCTTAAAGAGATTGCTATGCAGCCACATGTTACACTGATTGAGCCCCAAGGACATTGCTGTAAATGGACCATGTTTGTGCAGCTTTTAAAATCTGTTATATATTATTCTGCCAATTATGCATGCTCTTCGCCATTCTGTCATGCATGTTTTGCATTATTGAGTCTAAATTTACACTTGCTTAGTAAACTGCAACTTACAGTTACTCTGTTAGATCCTGTGGTTGATTACCCATCCTGTTGCACGACCTATTGGCAAGGCAATGAACTGAAACATCAGTTAACAAGTCTACTCACAGCCTGGATCACATGTTGACTGGACTATATGCTGATTTGGGGCATTCACTGATGAGGACACTTTTCTATGAGTCAACTGGTTATGAATAATGCTTTCGTTTTAAAAGCAGCATTTTGGTCTTTCTAGGGACCCCTATCCTGGGAAGCTCTCTGAGCATAACCCTGCTCTAGCTATGTTGGGGCAACTGTTTCCTATATCGATGTGGTATGTCATAGAGCCTAGCATAAAAAAAAAACATACAGCACCACCAACAGGTGATCTCTTGCCAACAGTTTCCATGCCAAAACAGCTTCCCTGCTCCCCTGCTACAGCAGCAAATCTAGTAGTTTGCATCCCAATATTGAGCCTGAGATTACAATAATACAGGTCTCTGTTTTCAGCTACTGAGTAGCTACAGTGTAAGCCCCTGCTGCCATTTTGCAATAACTTTTGCCCTAGTAGGCCTCACTGGCCTGTTATTGAACAGCGCAATTTAGCACTATAAAATGTAGGCAGAATAGGGGAAACTCCTATAGAAAAAAGGAACCTGATTGTTATAACAGGCTGGGGAAATGAAAGTAGCCAAACTTAGATACACATTTAAACAAGTACTCAAGTGTTCATTTCTTTTCATTGTCATGGCTTTGATTGAGGGTTACCCAACATATGGGTTTCCCATTCATCAATGGGAAACCAAGGTCACAGTAACATTGGTGGTGTTTATAATATAACATTTATAACATTTGGTGTCATTGAATGCATTTTAAAATGGACAGTCATTGGTTTTATTAACGATTCACCATCATTAACCAAGCTACCTGCATATTTAACTAACTATAAATAGGGATGTTAGCCTAAAATCCTAATTTTTCATACAATAGCATTTGGCCTGTGTAACTGCTGTAGATTCATAATCAGACGAACTCAGATTGCGAATGCTGCTGGTGCCTGTGTCTGGATTTGGCATGAGTTTTGCATAAGGAAGAAGGACTGTTTTTTGTTTTTTTTTTCAATCCAGATTGGTATTGAATTACGTTATGTGGCCAGTTAGGTGTACATTATGCTTAGTGGATTTTTGTTTTCATGAGATTACAAATTGCTTGCATGTACATACACATACAAAAGACACAGGAGCTAGGAAGACAAAATATCTCATTGCTTTACTCTACCAAAATTTAAAACATGTAAACAATTTATTTCAGCCTTCAAACTCAATGATAAGATCAGGGTTGGGAATTTGACAGGAGAATGCATTATTTCAGAGGTCCTCAACATCTACAACTCCTAACAACTCTGCAAAATGCTTATGAGAATGCCAGACTAAAATATGTCCAAACAATGATAATTAACACGTTGCTGCTCCAAAACTGATCTAGAAGCAGACAAAGTATGTTGAAACAAGTTAAGCTTGAATTTTTTTCTTTTGACAACATACACCTTAATTTGTCATGTCAAGACACAAAATGACAGAGGACCTTGAAAATGTGCAAAGAAATGAAAAACTTGAAGTTATTTAGATTTTTTTCATAGTAATTATCAACCTCCTATGAGCATGGCCCATAATTGCATTTAAAGGTTAAAGTAATGTTAATGAAAATAATGTTTCTGTTGTGGAGTAAAGAGAGTCCTATTCGAACAAAGTAATATGATAATAGTACAGCTAATATAGTAGTATAGAGTTCCAAAAGAACCTGAAAAACCATATGTCAATGGCTCAGCATATAAACATAAGCAGCTGATGTGAATGTTGGGTGTTGTAATCATAAGATGGACAGCCCATTCTATACCATAACCAGGATACTTTTTTTTTTAAATTCAAAGAAGTATAAAACCTTAATTAACCTAATAGTGCTAATTATGAATGTGCACTGATACAGAGCACATTAAAAGATAGGACTGATGTGACGGACTTTAACGGTACCAGTGAAGGACAAATCACATTACACATTATTTAAAAAATATTTTACAAGTAAAATCAGTTCAAAATTGTATGGCTCTAATCAATATGACCTCTAATTGATTTGATTGATCATTATTAGGTTATAGATCTCTGTTAGTACAGTGTCAAGAGGTTGACACGTTTCACATCTTTGCTTCTTCAGGACCTTACATTCTTGACTTAAAACAGAGATCCTGTTCAAAAACTGAGAAAAACACAAACATTATTTGCATTTTGATTAGGTGGGAGTGCAACACATTCATTTTGACATACCATACAATTAGGTAAAGAGAGGTGTATCGAGGGCCACTTACATCTAGAAAGAAGCCCTCAAGAAATGATGTGCCAAGTATAATGGGGGAGCAATCCGATAGCTAATATCTTCGAACAATAGGTATATAAATACAGTGCCTTGCAAAAGTATTCACCCCCTTGGCATTTTTCGTGTTTTGTTGCGTCACAACCTGGAATTAACATGGATTGTTTGAGGATTTGCACCATTTAATATACAGAACATGCCCACAACTTTGAAGATGTCAATACTTTGTAGATCCGCCTTTTGTGGCTATCACAGCTTTGGATAAGTCTCTATGAGCTTCTTACCACTGAGATTTGTGCCCATTCCTCCTTGCAAAACTGCTCCAGCTCCTTCAAGTTGGATGGTTTGCACTTGTGAACAGCAATCTTTAAGTCCGACCACAGATTTTCTATTGGATTGAGGTCTGGGCTTTGACTAGGCCATTCCAACACATTTACATGTTTCCCCTTAAACCACTCAAGTGTTGCTTTAGCAGTGTGTTTGGGGTCATTGTCCTGCTGGAAGGTGAACCTCCGTCCTAGCCTCAAATCACACACAGGGTGGTACAGGTTTTGTTCAAGAATATCCCTGTATTTAGCACCATCCATCTTTTTCTCAACTCTGACCAGTTTCGCAGTCCCGTCTTGCTGAAAAACATCCCCACAGCATGATGCTGCCACCACCATGTTTCACTGTGGGGATGGTATTTTTGGGTGATGTGATGTGTTGGGTTTGCGCCAGACATAGCGTTTTCTTTGATGGCCAAAAAGTTCAATTTTAGTCTCAGACCAGAGCACCTTCCTCCATACATTTTGGGAGTCTCCCACATACCTTTTCGCCAACTCAAAACGTGCCATTTTGTTATTTGCTAATGGTAATGGCTTTCTTCTGGCCACTCTGCCATAAAGCTCAACTCAGAGGCGTAACTAGAACCTTCAGGGCCCTGGTGCAAGAAACCATGATGGGCCCCCCTTCCACCCAAGCCCCGGCTTCCAATTTTGGGAGGGTGTCCATGGACATCCTCCCAAAACCGTTCTTCCCACATGACCCCTTGGACATGCATCCAGCGCAATCACATCGGCCCTTTACCATGTGATCAGCTGATCACATGTAAACATACTGGTTATCCACAGCCCTTTCCTCACACGCTGTGTTTGTGTTAGGAAAGGACTGCCATTAACTGTCAAGAATGTCAGTAAATTGTTTACACTGATAATCAGTGCCCCAATCATCAGTGCCCATCAGTGCCGCCTATCAGTGCCCATCACTTCCAACTGCAAGTGTTACCTATCAGTGCTCATTAATGCTGCCTATTAGTGCCCATCAATTCTGACTATCAGCACCACCTATCAGTGCTCATTAATGCCACCTAACTGCGTCCATCAGTGCCACCTATCAGTACTCTTCAATTCTATCCATCAAAGCCCATCAATACTGCCTGAGTTCTGCCTATCAGTGTTCCTCAGTGCCCATCAGTACCACCTATCAGTGCCCATCAATGCCACCTATCAGTGCAGCCTTTCAGTGCACATTAGTGCCTCCTATCAGTGCTGCCTATCAGTGCTCATCAATGTGGCCTATCAGTGCTCATCAGTGCCTCCTATAAGTGCTCATCAGTGCCTCCTATCAGTGCCCATCAGTGCCTCCTATCAGTGCTTATCAGTGCCTCCTATCAGTGCTCATCAGTGCCTCCTATCAGTGCCCATCAGTGCCTTTTATCAGTGTCCATCAGTGCCTTTTATCAGTGCCCATCAGTGCCTTCTATCAGTGCTCATCAGTGCCCATCAGTGCCTTCTATCAGTGCTCATCAGTGCCGTCTATCAGTGCTCATCAGTGCCTTCTATCAGTGCTCATCAGTGCCTTCTATCAGTGCTCATCGGTGCCTTCTATCAGTGCTCATCGGTGCCTTCTATCAGTGCTCATCAGTGCCTTCTATCAGTGCTCATCAGTGCCGTCTATCAGTGCTCATCAGTGCCTTCTATCAGTGCCCATCAGTGCCTTCTATCAGTGCTCATCAGTGCCTTCTATTAGTGCTCATCAGTGCCGTCTATCAGTGCTCATCAGTGCCGTCTATCGGTGCTCATCAGTGCCTTCTATCAGTGCTCATCAGTGCCGTCTATCAGTGCTCATCAGTGCCGTCTATCAGTGCCTTCTATTAGTGCTCATCAGTGCCCATCAGTGCCTTCTATTAGTGCTCATCAGTGCTCATCAGTGCCTTCTATCAGTGCTCATCAGTGCCTTCTATCAGTGCTCATCAGTGCCGTCTATCAGTGCTCATCAGTGCCTTCTATTAGTGCTCATCAGTGCCCATCAGTGCTCATCAGTGCCTTCTATCAGTGCTCATCAGTGCCCATCAGTGCTCATCAGTGCCTTCTATCAGTGCTCATCAGTGCCCATCAGTGCCTTCTATCAGTGCTCATCAGTGCCTTCTATTAGTGCTCATCAGTGCCCATCAGTGCCTTCTATTAGTGCTCATCAGTGCCTTCTATCAGTGCTCATCAGTGCCTTCTACCAGTGCTCATCAGTGCCTTCTATTAGTGCTCATCAGTGCCCATCAGTGCCTTCTATTAGTGCTCATCAGTGCCTTCTATCAGTGCTCATCAGTGCCTTCTATTAGTGCTCATCAGTGCCCATCAGTGCCTTCTATTAGTGCTCATCAGTGCCCATCAGTGCCTTCTATTAGTGCTCATCAGTGCCTTCTATTAGTGCTCATCAGTCCCTGCTATTAATTTCTATCAGTGCTGTCTGCCTTCTCAGGACAGCACAGCTCTGAGCGGAGATCATGTGTCATAGATTAATAGCACAGAGGGACTCCGGTGGCATTAATGTTCTATTTGTCGGTCCTCTCTGGCATGGATGAGAGAGGACACACAGCTGATCTCACTCCTCCCCCTTCTCCCTCCTCCCCTCTCCTGTGTGCTCTGCGGGCACTCAAGTGTGAAGCTAAAGAGCTCATATTTCCCGCGGAGCACGCAGGAGAGGGAGGGGGGAGAAGGGGGAGCAGTGAGATCAGCTGTGTGTCCTCTCTCATCTGTGCCAGAGAGGACCGACAAATAGAACGTTAATGCCGCCGGAGTCTCTCTGTGCTATTAATCTATGACACACGATCTCCGCTCAGAGTCGTGTGTGAAGATCAACCCCGCTGGGCCCCCCACAGTGGCTGAATGCCGGGCCCAGTCGCAACTGCGACTGTTGCGACCCTGGTAATTCCGCCACTGGCTCAACTCTATGGAGCGTACGGCTTATTGTCATCCTATGTACAGATACTCCAGTCTCTGCTGTGGAAATCTGCAGCTCCTCCAGTGTTACCTTAGGTCTCTGTGCTGCCTCTCTGATTAATGCCCTCCTTGTCCGGTCCATGAGTTTTGGTGTGCGGCAGTCTCTTGGCAAGTTTGCTGTTGTGCCATGTTCTTTCCATTTGGTTATGATAGATTTGATGGTGCTCCTAGGGGTCATCAAAGATTTGGATATTTTTTTATAACCTAACCTTGTCTTGTACTTCTCAACAACATTGTCCCTTACTTGTTTGGAGAGTTCCTTGGTCTTCATGGCAGTATTTGGTTAGTGGTGCCTCTTGCTTAGGTGTTGCAGCCTCTGGGGCCTTTCAAAAAGATGTGAATATGTAATGACAGATCATGGGACACTTAGATTGCACACAGGTGGACATCATTTCACTAATTATGTGACTTCTGAAGGTAATTGGTTGCACCAGAGCTTTTTATGGGCTTCATAACAAAGGGGGTGAATACATACGCACATGCCAATTATCAGTTTTTTATTTCTGATAAAAAGTTTTGTATATATTTTGTATATATTTTGTATATAAAGTTTATGTATATATTTTTCTAATTTTACTTCACCAACTTAGACTATTGTGTTCTGATCCATCACATATAATTCAGATTAAAAAAAACATTGACCTAAAGGCTGTAATGTAACAAAATAGGTAAAAAGCCAAGGGGGGGGGGAGGTGAATACTTTTGCAAGGCACTGTATATATATAGAGCGATGAGATGACCATATGGTTCTATTCTGAAAAATACCAATAAGCGTGAAATTGGTAGGTTGTATTGGGGAATGAGGTAGATACAGAGTTAGGTATTAGCCAGGGTAGTATAGTACTTACTGGGGATGACATCCCAGAGGGAAAACAGGGGGAGGGGGTTACCCTCAGCCACAAGTCGAGACCTGAAGACCTTACCGTTAATTCATCAGCATTACCCCTATACAGATTGTGAAAAAAAACAATCAGCACAAAATAAATTACTTCCTCCTAAAACAGGGTAGATGTGTAAAATTACTGATATGTGTGACTGCACAGCTGCTGAACACTTACAGTGATACACCACACCAAATTCAATATTGTTTTCTAAATAGTGCAGCGTTGTGTCTCATTAAATAATGCGCATACAAAATTTATATTAAACATTTCATGATCAAAAAAATATTTTAGATTAAAAAATAAAAACGTCCAAAAATTTGAAAAAAACAGTTCATCTGTGTCAATGCTTCCAAAACAATCACCGCTGTGTGTGTCCGTCCTCAAAAGGACCAATATCGAGTGCACACCTCCACCAGCTAAAGTGCCTGCTCACCTCAAAGATGAATGTAAAAGCATAGACAAATCACTCCTCGTGTCCACCACAATGGATCAACTTTCACTCTCCAATGGTAATCCTACAGTCTCCAGACTGCTCCTCTGTGTGGGTAATCAGCGTTTGTATTGCCTTCAGACAAATCTTCCTTCGCTTTCTCATAAATGCTCAATCACGCTATTACTTCCGCAGGTTATAGACATGAAACAACAAACACAAGTGCCATAGTGTACTCTGTTTCCTCTAGTTTTGGAGAAAGGGGCTCTCATTAATTCAGCATTCACAGGCAAGTCAGCAGTACCTTGTGGGAAGGCGATTGTTTATGGAAGTTTTCTAAAGTTTAAAGTTTGCACCCCGTGGCAAGCGGAGCAAGGTATGCAGTAAAGGTGCATTGTCATTGTCAGTTTATATGTTTTAGGCACAAATTGAGTTCATGCTGTTAGTTAAAAGATATGCTGTAGACAATCCACATGTTTGAACATATAGTCATGTTTATATTGAAAATACTTTAATGCTCTTCGTAATAGCATTATCGTGTTATCTGGGATGTATTGTCTATGGTTGTAAAAAAAGATGAGGGTCTGGTTGATGTGAGGATGTGACTCTGGCTCTATAGGATTGCATCTACTTTGCTCTATTTGGACAGCTCTGTTGATGCTGTCCGATATTAGTATACTCGTGCCGGCTCTAGTGTGCATGCGCGTACTTTCGGTTTGTCTTTGGCCAGGAATATGGTTTGGCGCATGTGCGGGATCGTGGGTGGTGATTTGTTGCTACTAAGGAGGTCAATTCAAGACACCCTATGGCTTGAGAGCATCCTGCCCTCTTCACACCTGAGACATATAGTAATTAAGACGCCGTTTTGGCATCAACCACTGGCTATATTAGATTAGTCTGTGGACAGAAGGATTGGGAGACGGTGCTGTGTTTGTTGGTGGGAGCTAATCGAGGTGAGTTTAATATACATGTGGTTATGCTAACATACATATTACCAACGCTGTTTGGATGAATTGATTCCAACTTTCTGGCTCTTTGCAATTATGCATTTTATAGATTCTCTGGCTGAATGTAATGAATCGGATAAGAAGAGAGATGCTTGCTATATCGTGATATCAACAGGGCATGGAGATTTTTGTTACTAGTTAGACGGTAAGTGTGCATACTGTTGCAAACTGTTCCAAGTGAATTTTTTCCTCACTTGAACCTGTACATATATCTAGGGAATGGCACTATTGGTTCGTACCGTACTATCTTGGTTTGTCTGCAGATTTTTACTTCTAACAATATCCTCAAAAGGAGACAAAAGGACTCCGGTTTTACCAGTACTATTGATTAACATCTTTAATACTATTAAGGTATATTTTTTTGCTTGTTTCTCTGTGAGGATTTTAGTAAACTGGAATATTTTAAATGGATTGTATAGGGGTAATGCTGATAAATTAACTGCAAGGTCTTCAGGTCTCGACTTGTGGCTGAGGGTAACCCCCTCCCCCTGTTTTCAATCCTCATCCCAAGTAAGTAAAATACTACTCTGGATAATACTTAACTCTATATCTACCTCATTACCCAATACAACCTACCAATTCCACACTTATTGGTATTTTTCAGAATAGAACCATATGGTCATCTCATCGCTCTATATATATATTTATCTACCTATTGTTTGAAGATATTAGCTATCAGATTGCTCCCCCATGACACTTGGAACGCCATTTCTTGAGGGCTCCTTTATAGATGTAAGTGGCCCTCGATACACGTCCTAATTGGATGGTATGTCAAAATAAATGTGTTGCACTCCCACCTAATGAAAATGCTAATAACGTTCATGTTTTTCTCTGTTTTTGAACAGGATCTCTGTTTTAAGTCAAGAATGTAAGGTCCTGAGGAAGCAAAGATGTGAAACGCGTCAACCTCTTGACACTGTACTAACAGAGATCTATAACCTAATAATGACCGATCAAATCGATTAGAGGTCATATTGATTACAGCCATACAATTTTGAACTGATTTTACTTTTACTAATAATGTGTAATAAAGATATTTAGTACTATTCTGTTTTCGATGGCCTTCATGGGTACCGTTAAAGTCAGTCACATCAGTCCTATCTTTTAAAATACTATAAAGGATGAGGTACCCCCATAGCCTATACAACCCTATATATGGTACAGAGCACACTCAGCTCTGACCAACTCTATGTTTCATATTTGCATACTCTGTAATTACCACTTGACAGCATACACTAGGGAGTCTATTTATAAAAATTTGTTCCGTGAATGCCTCTTCATTCATGCAAACGTAACAAATAATACCATACTGTTTGTAATATGTGTGCAATAGTTTATTTGTTACATTTCACCAGGCAAATGTAACATCTCTAGTAATCAATCCTAAGAGAAAAATATTCCTAAGAACATTCAACCATGACAGCTAGCTTTCACCAATAAAGAAAACAGCCTAATGCCCTGTACACACGGTCGGATTTTCCGATGGAAAATGTGTGATAGGACCTTGTTGTCGGAAATTCCGACCGTGTGTGGGCTCCAGCACACATTTTCCATCGGAATTTCCGACACACAAAGTTTGAGAGCAGGCATTAAAATTTTCCGACAACAAAATCCGTTGTCGGAAATTCCGATCGTGTGTACACAAATCCGACGCACAAAGTGCCACGCATGCTCAGAATAAATTAAGAGACGAAAGCTATTGGCTACTGCCCCGTTTATAGACCCGACGTACGTGTTTTACTTCACTGCGTTCAGAACGATCGGATTTTCCGACAACTTTGTGTGACCGTGTGTATGCAAGACAAGTTTGAGCCAACATCCGTTGGAAAAAATCCATGGATTTTGTTGTCGGAATGTCCGATTAATCTCCGACCGTATGTATGGGGCATAACACTACAGGCTAAGAACATTCGATCAGCAGGGGAATTAATGAGGATACCTCAGCACTGTGTACAGTCTATAGAGATTCCCGTATAAACGGCCAAATTAATAGGTGTTCGGCTGAGCAAACCTCCAACTGCAGTGTGAATTGAAACGTTGTTAAGGACAGTTGACTCTTCCTCACAACCGTGGCCAGTGGTTGTGGGGGGGCTGCGGGCTGGAAGCTTATCGGAATCTTATCGGAATCTGGAAGCCCCCTTTAAAACTAAGGGGGCTGCCAGATGCTGCCCCTTATATGAATGATTAAGGGGTACATAGTACCCCTACTAGTTGCAAAAAAAGTAATTAGTAAATGAACACACACATACACTTTTGACAAGTCCTTTAGACCCCTTTCACACTGAGGCATTTTTCAGGCGCTTTTGGGCTAAAAATAGCGCCTGTAAAGCTTTCCCCTGCAGTCTCATTGTGAAAGCCAGAGTGCTTTCACACTGAGGCGATGCGCTGGCAGGACATTAAAAAAACTCCTGCAAGCAGCATCTTTGGAGTGGTGAAATGAAATGAATGGGCAGCACCGCCAGTAAAGCGCCGCTATAGCGGCGCTTTGCGGGTCGTTTTAACCCTTTTTTGCCCGCTAGCGGGGGTTAAAAGCGCCCCCTTAGGGGCCAAAAAAATCAGCAAGAACGACGTTAAAGCGCCGCTACAAATAGCACCGTTTTACCGCCAACGCCCGCCCACTCCAGTGTGAAAGCAGCCTTAAAGAAAAAATAAATCCAATGGTGTAAATCCATCATCAATCTCGCAGTCCAGCAAAATAGATCCATGTTAATCTCGATGCTTGATGAAAAAAAACCTACTTTAATTTGTAGGCATGCTTAGTAAGGCTCAAGAGTGAACTTTTTAAAAACCCCACTATGCTGACAATTAGTATAATTTCCACTATGGACTTTTAGAGTTTTCTTGTGGAAATTCAGAGAAAAAAAATGTTCCCATTTTGAATTCCCACAAATCTTACTTTTTGTCCTAAACACACTTCTAAAATGATATCTAGATAAAATATATTGCTGCTGGTGTTACTATATATATATATATATATATATATATATATATATATATATATATATATATATATATATATATATATATATATATATATATATTTCAGTTTATACTAGGGCCATTAGGCCCTTGTAATAAACTGATGTTAAAAATTGCTTCTTCTTTCCTTTGGCGAAGCCATATCTTACTTTTTGTCCTAAACACACTTCTAAAATGATATCTAGATAAAATATATTGCTGCTGGTGTTACTATATATATATATATATATATATATATATATATATATATATATATATATATATATATATATATATATATATATATATATATATATATATATATATATATATTTCAGTTTATACTAGGGCCATTAGGCCCTTGTAATAAACTGATGTTAAAAATTGCTTCTTCTTTCCTTTGGCGAAGCCATATCTTACTTTTTGTCCTAAACACACTTCTAAAATGATATCTAGATAAAATATATTGCTGCTGGTGTTACTATATATATATATATATATATATATATATATATATATATATATATATATATATATATATATATATATATATATATATATATATATATATATATATATTTCAGTTTATACTAGGGCCATTAGGCCCTTGTAATAAACTGATGTTAAAAATTGCTTCTTCTTTCCTTTGGCGAAGCCATATTAAGGTAGCACTAGCACTAATGATATAACAGATTGTGGAATTTTTTTTTGAGATTTGAGCATAGAGGATGTCAGCAACCTCTGGTAGATACGAAACGTGATGCTAAGCTAGAGGTATTATTCAATCTTCCGTACTTATTATTAAAAAAGTTGACTAAAATTTGTCACTTATGCAAAACCTAAAGCAGAATTAAATAAAAGCACAGTTCTGTGCCATAATGGTGTGACTCCTGTGCATGTGCGCAGTAGTGAGGTCATTACACATCAACCTAAAAGGATGACCAGGAGAAGATGGCAGATCCTAGCCAGAGGGAGTGATGACAGCGCATCACCAGAGGGCATCCCTTGACAGGTATGCTGTCATAATATGGTAATATGTGATGCATTGTAACATAAACCTCATGTGGACCCATTTATTTAAAATGAAAATGCATTTTTTTCCACTTTAACACACACTACTTATGGCAAAACCTCCTCCTGTCTAGTCTCTTGGAACCATTCAAGCAGGTACCAAGATCCAATCTATGTGGTCAAGACTTAGCACCTCAAGTCCACTCACTATCTTATTTTGATGCTGCTTACAGTTTGTGTTATGTGCCACAGCAAGGTACAGCAGCTATCTGAGCTTTTATGTTTGCCTGTGCTGGCAGATGGGGGAGGTAGTGAAATTTAATTTACTGGAAAAGATTTCTCATAATTATTTGCTTATGTTGCTACTAACTGAGCATAGCTTCAAAAATGAATTACAGTAGCCTTTCCAAACTCTTCCATTGTGCTTTTTTTGCTGAGGCTTTAAAATCATAGTGATTTAGCAAACATTGCTATTAAATATGATGTGCCAAAGTGCATACAAACAAAGCATGATATTCTGTTGCACAGATGAGTGTGAGGCTACTGTTGCATCAGTCTATCCCCCACAATTGGAATACTTCATCGCTATCATCATCATGGTTAGGGATGAGCTTCGTGTTCGAGTCGAACCCATG
The DNA here is from genome assembly GCA_037952835.1 of Lithobates septentrionalis. NCBI lineage: Eukaryota > Metazoa > Chordata > Amphibia > Anura > Ranidae > Lithobates > Lithobates septentrionalis. Next base: position 2,082,995 of record JBBDGP010000244.1, read on the forward strand.
TTCGACTCGAACATCGGCTGTTCGACCGTCCGTCGAATTGCGAACGTTATGGGCCGTTCGCGCCAAATTCGTGTGGCGCGTCACGGCCCATAATTCACTGCGGCATCGCAGTGCATTGCTGGCTGATGATTGGCCAAGCATGCACTATGACCCGCATGCTTGGCCAATCACAGCGCCGTCAGTAGAGAGAGCTGTAATTGGCCAAAGCCAGGGTGGCTTTGGCCAATTATGGCTCAGGGGATTTAGTACACACCCCACACTATATAAGGCCGCCTGCACGGCGGCCCTGTGTAGTGTGTGTTCCGGTGTGCTGAGAGATAGAGAGAGAGAGAGACAGTGTCATTTGATTTGAGTTAGATAGATTAGGCAGAACAGTCAGTCAGTTAGCTGCACTTACAGTGTATTGTGTATATATATGCATCCCAGGTGTTGCATATATATATATACACTGTATTCAGTTTAGCTAGATCCGTTCCTGTTATCTTCTATCTAGACTATTTACATTTAGTGCAGTGTGTCCTGCTCACAGTGTTCAGCTAGATCCGTTCCTGCTATTTACATTCAGTGCAGTGCGTCCTGCTCACAGTGTTCAGCTAGATCCGTTCCTGGTATTTACATTTAGTGCAGTGCGTCCTGCTCACAGTGTTCAGCTAGATCCGTTCCTGCTATTTACATTCAGTGCAGTGCGTCCTGCTCACAGTGTTCAGCTAGATCCGTTCCTGCTATTTACATTCAGTGCAGTGCGTCCTGCTCACAGTGTTCAGCTAGATCCGTTCCTGCTATTTACATTCAGTGCAGTGCGTCCTGCTCACAGTGTTCAGCTAGATCCGTTCCTGCTATTTACATTCAGTGCAGTGCGTCCTGCTCACAGTGTTCAGCTAGATCCGTTCCTGCTATTTACATTCAGTGCAGTGCGTCCTGCTCACAGTGTTCAGCTAGATCCGTTCCTGCTATTTACATTCAGTGCAGTGCGTCCTGCTCACAGTGTTCAGCTAGATCCGTTCCTGGTATTTACATTTAGTGCAGTGCGTCCTGCTCACAGTGTTCAGCTAGATCCGTTCCTGCTATTTACATTCAGTGCAGTGCGTCCTGCTCACAGTGTTCAGCTAGATCCGTTCCTGCTATTTACATTCAGTGCAGTGCGTCCTGCTCACAGTGTTCAGCTAGATCCGTTCCTGCTATTTACATTCAGTGCAGTGCGTCCTGCTCACAGTGTTCAGCTAGATCCGTTCCTGCTATTTACATTCAGTGCAGTGCGTCCTGCTCACAGTGTTCAGCTAGATCCGTTCCTGGTATTTACATTTAGTGCAGTGCGTCCTGCTCACAGTGTTCAGCTAGATCCGTTCCTGCTATTTACATTCAGTGCAGTGCGTCCTGCTCACAGTGTTCAGCTAGATCCGTTCCTGGTATTTACATTTAGTGCAGTGCGTCCTGCTCACAGTGTTCAGCTAGATCCGTTCCTGCTATTTACATTCAGTGCAGTGCGTCCTGCTCACAGTGTTCAGCTAGATCCGTTCCTGCTATTTACATTCAGTGCAGTGCGTCCTGCTCACAGTGTTCAGCTAGATCCGTTCCTGCTATTTACATTCAGTGCAGTGCGTCCTGCTCACAGTGTTCAGCTAGATCCGTTCCTGGTATTTACATTTAGTGCAGTGCGTCCTGCTCACAGTGTTCAGCTACATCCGTTCCTGCTATTTACATTCAGTGCAGTGCGTCCTGCTCACAGTGTTCAGCTAGATCCGTTCCTGCTATTTACATTCAGTGCAGTGCGTCCTGCTCACAGTGTTCAGCTAGATCCGTTCCTGCTATTTACATTCAGTGCAGTGCGTCCTGCTCACAGTGTTCAGCTAGATCCGTTCCTGCTATTTACATTCAGTGCAGTGCGTCCTGCTCACAGTGTTCAGCTAGATCCGTTCCTGCTATTTACATTCAGTGCAGTGCGTCCTGCTCACAGTGTTCAGCTAGATCCGTTCCTGCTATTTACATTCAGTGCAGTGCGTCCTGCTCACAGTGTTCAGCTAGATCCGTTCCTGGTATTTACATTTAGTGCAGTGCGTCCTGCTCACAGTGTTCAGCTAGATCCGTTCCTGCTATTTACATTCAGTGCAGTGCGTCCTGCTCACAGTGTTCAGCTAGATCCGTTCCTGCTATTTACATTCAGTGCAGTGCGTCCTGCTCACAGTGTTCAGCTAGATCCGTTCCTGCTATATACATTTAGTGCAGTACGTCCTGCTCACAGTGTTCAGCTAGATCCGTTCCTGTTATCTTCCTACTGACAGGCAGGCTTGTCTGGTTACAGTATATAAAGCTACCTGAAGAAAATTACAGGTGTTCTATCCCAGCTTAGTGCAGCTACAGGCCATTAGTATGTCTGGAAGGCCAAGAAGGAGAGGCAGACAGTCACAAGCCAATAAGAGAGGGCAAGCAGGCTCTGTGTCTAGTGCTGGTCGTGGAGACGGTGCATCCTCATCAGCACGTGGCCATGGGACACGCTTGGCCTTTTTTTCGGCAGCTGGCCGTGTTGAGCCGCAACATGCGGAAGACTTGGTCGAGTGGATGACCAAGCCGTCCTCATCCTCCTCATCCTCTCTCACCCATGCCCAGGGTGCTTTGTCTGGCAAAGCAGCGGCCTCTTCCCTCAGCTCAATGTCATCAGTGACTCCTTCCCTAGCTCCACCATGTCCTCATGAGGATTCCCTCGAACTGTTTGACCACAGTGTTGGGTACATGCTCCAGGAGGATGCCCAGCGTTTGGAAGGCTCTGATGATGATACTGAGCTCAATGAAGGCAGTAACATGAGCACGGACAGAGGGGGTGCCCAAGAAGGACAGCAATCTGGCAGTCATGCTCCCCCTGCTGCAGCATACTGCCAGGTTTGCTCCAGTGATGAGGAGGGAGGGGATGATGAGGTCACTGACTCAACGTGGGTGCCTGATAGGAGAGAGGAGGAGGAGGAGGAGGAGGAGGTGGCACATCACCAACTAGGCAGGATGCCCTCCAGGGGCCAGCCTAAGGGCAGCACATTGACTGCATCACACCCCAAAGCTCCACATGTGCAGGGCGCTGCAGTCTCTGCGCGTTATTCAAAAAGTTCTTTGGTGTGGGCCTTTTTTGAGACGAGTGCATCAGATCGCACCGCTGCTATTTGCAACATATGTCTCAAGCGTATCTCGCGTGGCCAAAACATCTCCCGCTTGGGTACCACATGCTTGACCAGACATATGTTGACCTGCCATGCAGTTCGTTGGCAAGCGTATCTGAAAGACCCACACCAAAGAACAAAGACGATCTCTCCTTGCTCCTCATCAGCTGAGATTTCCAACCCCACTAGACCTTCAGTCCTCTCTGAGACCTGCAGTGAGAGGAATGAAGGTGTAGAATTAGGTGTGTCACAGCCAAGTACTTGTGGGCAATCTGCTTTTGGTACACCGACGTCAGATTGTACCAGGCAAATTTCCCTGCCCCAGCTGCTGCACCGCCGAAAGAAGTTTGCTCCCAGCCATCCACATGCCCAGCGGTTGAATGCTAGCTTGGCAAAATTGCTAGCACTTCAACTGCTGCCTTTTCAGTTGGTAGACTCTGCCCCCTTCCGTGAGTTTGTGGAATGTGCGGTTCCTCAGTGGCAGGTACCCAAACGCCACTTTTTCTCACGGAAGGCGATTCCGGCTCTCTACCGGCATGTGGAAGGCAATGTCCATGCCTCGCTGGACAGGGCGGTCAGCGGTAAGGTGCATATTACCGCTGACTCATGGTCCAGCAGGCATGGACAGGGACGTTACTTAAGTTTCACGGCGCATTGGGTGACTCTGCTGGCAGCTGGGAAGGATGCAGGACAAGGTGCAGTAGTGTTGGAGGTTGTTCCGCCACCACGCCTCCAAAATGCTGATTGTGACACACCTCTCTCCTCCACCCCCTCCTCTTCTTCTTCCTCCATGGCCTCTTCCTCGGAACCAGCGGTGCTCCGTAGGCGTTCAAGGGGCTACGCAAGTACGCAGGCCAAAAGATGCCATGCGGTGCTTGAGCTGGTGTGCTTGGGGGACAGGAGCCACACTGGGGCAGAGGTTCTGTCAGCTCTGCAGGGGCAGGTTCAGAGGTGGTTGACGCCACGCCAACTTAAGGCAGGAATGGTGGTTTGCGACAATGGCACCAACCTCCTCTCTGCCCTCCGACAGGGACAACTGACCCATGTGCCCTGTTTGGCTCACGTCCTTAACTTGGTGGTGCAGCGGTTCTTGGGCAGGTACCCGGGCTTACAGGATGTCCTGAGGCAGGCCAGGAAAGTCTCTGTGCATTTCCGCCGGTCATATAATGCCAGTGCTCGGCTGACGGACCTCCAAAAGGAGTTTAACCTGCCCAAGAACCGCCTAATCTGTGACATGCCCACCAGGTGGAACTCGACGTTGGCCATGCTGCAGCGGCTGCACACGCAGCAGAGGGCCATCAATGAGTACCTGTGCGACTATGGCACCAGGACAGGGTCAGGGGACCTTGGTTTTTTTTCCCCACGCCAGTGGGCCATGATCAGGGATGCATGCACTGTCCTGTCACCATTCGAGGAGGCCACGAGGATGGTGAGCACTGACAGTGCATGCATCAGTGACACTGTCCCCCTTGTCCACCTGTTGGAGCACACGCTGCGTGGAATAATGGACAGGGCACTTGAGGCAGAACAGAGGCAGGAAGAGGAGGACTTCCTTAGCTCTCAAGGCCCCCTTTATCCAGACAGTGTTCCTGCGTGCCCGCCGATCACACAGGAAGAGGACGAGGAGGAGGAGGAGGAGGAGGAGGAAGATTGTGTCAGTATGGAGGTGGAGCCTGGCACTCAGCATCAGCAGTCTTTAAGGGATCAGTCCCAAGGAACACATGGACTTGTACGTGGCTGGGAGGAGGTGGCTGCAGACGTTGTTGTCCTTAGTGACCCAGAGGACTCCGGACCGAATGCCTCAGCAAACCTACGCTGCATGGCCTCCCTGATCCTGCAAAGCCTGCGTAAGGATCCTCGTATTCGTGGTATCAAGGAGAAGGACCAATACTGGCTGGCAACCCTCCTTGATCCACGTTACAAGGGTAAGGTTGCGGACCTTATCTTGCCATCGCAGAGGGAGCAGAGGATGAAACATCTTCGGGAGGCCTTGCAGAAAGGTCTGTGCAACGCGTTCCCAGAGACTGGGAGGTTACAAACTCCTGTTTCTGGACAACGTGTTGCTGAGGCTTCGGTCAGTCAAAGAAGGAGCGGTGGAGAAGGTGGCCGTCTGACCGATGCGTTCAGACAATTTTTTGGTCCGCAGCCCCAAGGTATGATCGGTTCCAGCAACCATCGCCAGCGTCTGTTTTACATGGTGCAGGAATACCTAGGGGCAAGATCAGACTTGGACACCTTTCCCACCGAAAATCCTCTGGGTTACTGGGTCTTGAGGATGGATCACTGGCCAGAGCTTGCACAGTATGCAATTGAGCTACTGGCCTGTCCTGCATCCAGCGTTCTTTCGGAACGCACATTCAGTGCTGCTGGAGGCGTGGTAACCGATCACAGGGTGCGTCTGTCCACCGACTCGGTCGATCGGCTGACCTTCATAAAAATGAATCAGTCTTGGATCACCACCAGCTACCAAGCACCTGATGCAGATGTAACCGAATAATTTTTTTTGAAATCTCAGATCCCTTCAAAGACTGCCTATGCTGATGCTGAGTGACTATCCCTGAGTAATTATCCTCTTCCTCCTCAATCATCACGCTGATAGCTTGTAAGAACATTTTTGGTTCTGGGCGCCACCACCAGTGCCTAAGGCACAATTTTTCAGCCCCTGTTTAACAGGGGCGTGTAATTACAATTTTTGATGCAATACTTTGCAGCAGGGCTTGTTACTGCGTTTCAACTAGAGTGTCTGTGAGGGGTTGCAGTGTTGTGGCACCAGCACCAGTGCCTAAGACCCAATTTTTCTGCCCCTGTCTAACAGGGGCGTGTAATTACAATTTTTGATGCAATACTTTGCAGCAGGGCTCGTTCCTGCGTTCCAACTAGAGTGTCTGTGAGGGGTTGCAGTGTTGTGGCACCAGCACCAGTGCCTAAGGCCTAATTTTTCAGCTCCTGTTCAACAGGGGCATGTAATTACAATTCTTGATCTAATATTTCACAGCAGGGCCCTGTGAGGGCTTACAGTGTTTTGGCCACAGCAACACCTAAGGCCCAAATTTCTGCTGAGTATATAGGGCAGGACCCTACCTTCAAACATCTAACTTACAAACGACTCCTACTTGCAAACGGTAGGAGACAACAGGAAGTGAGATGAAATCTACCCCTAAGGAAGGGAAATTCTCTCCTGTAAGAGTTAATATGGGAAAACAATTTCTCCTTTCCACTGATGCTTTCCAATCCTTGTTCCACAAAAAAACCCAAATTTTCAAAAAACATTTTTCATTGGGACAAAAAAGTGAGGTGAAATCTTCTGAAGAGGAGGAAAGACGCAAAACAAATGTCACAGGGGTGATAACCCTTCCCTATGTTTTCCAAAAAGCTTAGAAAAGATTTTTTGGCTGGAGCTAAACACATTAAAAATGTTCAAAATTACAAACAGATTCTACTTAACAACAAACCTACAGTCCCTGTCTTGTTTGCACCGCCTGTATACTGCTGTTCAGAGTATATAGGGCCTGGTGGCCCCACACCTTTCCTTATTTTAATTTGGGTGTGGGGTTCCCCTTAATATCCATACAAGACCCAAAGGGCCTGGTAATGGACTGGGGGGTACCCATGCCGTTTGTCTCACTGATTTTCATCCATATTGCCATGACCCGACATGACATTAAACCCGCAAGCAGTTTTAAATGAGATTTTTTCCTTTAAAAATGACATTTGGTGCAGGGACTGTTCTAAACATGGGAAACACGCGTCACTTTACAGGCATACTATAGACACCCCCCAGGTACGATATTTAAAGGAATATTTCACTTTTTTTTTTTTACTTTAAGCATCATTAAAATCACTGCTCCCGAAAAAACGGCCGTTTTTAAAAGTTTTTTTTGCATTGATACATGTCCCCTGGGGTAGGACCCGGGTCCCCAAACCCTTTTTAGGACAATACCATGCAAATTAGCCTTTAAAATGAGCACTTTTGATTTTGAACGTTCGAGTCCCATAGACGTCAATGGGGTTCTAACGTTCGTGCGAACTTTCGGTCCGTTCGCGGGTTCTGGTGCGAACCGAACCGGGGGGTGTTCGGCTCATCCCTAATCATGGTTACTGTTGGCATATCTATAAAAAGTAGGGAAATTTCATTCTAAAGTGCACCTTCAGTAATGCTTTCTCCACAAAATGAAATGACAACCCAGTTAGTTCTCCACCATATCTCTCATCTCAGCAGGGTTGCCAACCTCCTGCAGCATTTTTTACTGACAAAACATGGTAAATTTACTGGCGGGCACATTTTTTTACTGGCAACCTGAGAAATTACAGAACTCCTATTAAAAACTAACATGATGAATATTTGAATAGTATAAACATGATATTGAAACACTGACAATACCTATAACAAAGTAATTTGCTTGATTTACACTTAAGTCAACACAGCATGAAATTATCAGTTCTGATATTTACTGGCAGTTGTAAAAAAAATCACTGATTTTTACAAACTGTCAGTAAATTTACTGGCGGTTGGCAAATCTGCCTCTCAGTAAGACATTGAAATCTGAATATTAGTCAGATGGCAAGCTAAAGTTGTCCTTCCTAGTGAAATTGGTCAATTCTCTGTAGAGACTCCATAGGTGACACATCTTTGATCAGCCAGAAATGGATGAAATCAGATAGGCACGTGCATTCTACATTGTGCAATAATGTTGAGCATTTGCCTAGTGGTATTTCATTATGTGGGAATGTCACAAAGCAACTAAGGAAGGCAAGGCTAGAGTCTTCTGTATCCCCAAGCACGGTCTAACAACAATGTTCTTGCCTCACTGCTAATTAGCCCATAGGTCATTTGTTTGAGCATTCCCCTGTTTCGTGCCCCCAGGTTTATGAAGTGTAATAAGGAATGAATGACCTTCACCTTACACACAAGATGGAGGAGAGAACAAGCAGTGATTACAGTCCCTTGAAATTTTCCACATTTTGTCATGTCAACCAAAAATGTGTAGCGCTACCCCCAGAGGAGGCGCTTAAGTATATATGGTTCTGTGCTCTGCCTCTCAACCAAGTCTCAGACCCTCTGGCATACCTGGCAATAATGTTAGTGCAAACATCACAAATGAAAGACACAAACTATGGTGAACCAGAAAATGTGTTTACTTGGAGACTTTCCACAATCCAGCAAACAATAAGAAGGTAACCCAGGAGTTAGAGATAGCAAAACTCAGTTCTATAACAGTGTAAATCAGGACTATATACAGATTTCAAATAGCACAGTTAAATGGCTTAAATGGCTATAATGTGGTCTATGTACCCAGGCATGAAAGGAGACAAGACATACTAGAGAACAGTCCGTCTGTTTCCCTAAAATCCTGAGACCACAGACTCAGGGTTTAAACACGTGATACAACAGGCAATAAAGTGAATTATCAATGTTTAGCTTTGAGTTAGAGTTTCTCCTTAATGAGTATAACTATCTCCACTGAGTTACTGCTAAATGAAGAAAAACAGAACAAGGTCCTCGCACTGGAAATGTCCGATAACTTATGCTAGCCTTGCGTTGGTGCATTTGGTGTCCTGTTTGGCATCATGAACAAAGTCAGGCAAAGTGATGTACAGTGTGCTGGTAATATCCTGGTAAGCAAGATGGATACTGTGACTGCTCAACAGGGTGTAAGTGTTGCTACAAGTGTGGGCACAGTTAAGGCAACGTTGTCTGCATGCAGTTTCTTTAAGGTGGGCAAGTGCCCACCAATAAGTGACCCAGGGCCCAAAAAGGAGATGTCCTGGCAAGCAGACTCTTCAGAAAGCCCGATTGGCTACCCCTCAGCTGGAACATCTCATGCCTCAGGAATGCACCTGGGGATGCAACCGGGGTCCCTCTCTGGTGGGATGTCTGTAAATGACCATGGAACTGTGGCAGCAACAGGCACACTGACTCTGGATGGCAGCACCCTCACCAGCGTCCAGTCTTCTCCTTGCCTCATGGTCTCTCCCTAGCTCCCAGTCAGCCTCTGGTGTCCCTTCCTTCTTTTCTCCTGAGGGCAGCTGTTCTGTGTAGTTTTTGTCCCCAGGAATTGCTATGGGACCGTTAGTGTTGGGGGCTACATATCCCATGGTGCTTTGTTCCTCCTGTGCTGGAGTACCATTGGTTCCCTCCGCCTGCCAATGAGGAAGCAGGGGAGGGAGCAGAATGAGTTGCTGTGTCTGTGTGTGTCTCTCACTCACTGCACAGTGAGAGGAGGAGAGAGAGGGGGGGAAATCCCCTGCAGATGCTGACAGTTGCTGAGTGGTATGTGTGTACCCCTGTCAGCCTGCCTATGTATGTATCGGCACAGCCGGCTGGAGGTGTGGCACATGGGCGGGCTGAGAGACAACCGCTACAAATGAAAATGTATTTTATTGGGATTTTATATGATACACTAACAGAAAGTGGCACATAATTGTGAAGTGGTAAGGAAAATGATAAATTGTTTTCAAATGTTTTTACAAATAAATATGTGAAAAGTGTGGCGTGCCTTTGTATTCAGCCCCCCTGAGTCAATACTTTGTAGAACCACCTTTTTCTGTAATTACAGCTGCAAGTCTTTTTGGGTATGTCTCTACCACCTTTGCAGATCTAGAGAGAGACATTCTTGCCCATTCTCCTTTGCAAAATAGTTTAAGCTCTGTTAGATTGGATGGAGAGCATCTGTGAACCTCAATTTTCAAATCTTGCCACAGATTCTCAATTGGATTTAGGACTGGACTTTGATTGGGCCATTCTAACACATGAATATGCTTTGATCTAAACCATTCCATTGTAGCTCTGGCTGTATGTTTAGGGTTGTTGTCCTGCTGGAAGGTAAACCTTTGCCCCAGTCTCAAGTCTTTTGCAGACTCTAACAGGTTTTCTTCTAAGATTGCCCTGTATTTGGCTCCATCTTCCCATCAACTCTGACAGCTTCCCTGTCCCTACTGATGGCTTGTTCAGGGTGATGTTCAGTGTTAGTTTTCCCCCACACTTATGCCGCGTACACACGAGTGGACTTTACGGCAGAATTTGCCCGGCGGACCTTTCGACTGACTTTCTGAATGAACGGACTTGCCTACACACAATCCACCAAAGTCTGTCGAATTCGTACGTGATGACGTACGACCAGACTAAAACAAGGAAGTTCATAGCCAGTAGCCAATAGCTGCCCTAGCGTGGGTTTTTGTCCGTCGAACTAGCATACAGACGAGCGGACTTTTCGACCAGACTCGAGTTCGACGGATAGATTTAAAACATGTTTCAAATCTAAGTCTGTCCAACTTTTGAGCAAACAAAGTCCGCTGGAGCCCACACACGATTGAATTGTCTGACGAAATCCAGTCCGCCGGGCAAAGTCTGCCGTAAAGTCCGCTCGTGTGTACGCGGCAATAGTGTTTTGCTTTTAGGCCAAAAAGTTAAATATTTGTCTCATCTGACCAGAGCACCTTCTTCCACATGTTTGCTGTGTCCCCCACATGGCTTCTCGCAAACTGCAAACGGGACTTCTTATAGCTTACTTTTAACAACTACTTTCTTCTTGCCACTCTTCCGTAAAGGCCAGATTTGTGGAGTGCATGACTAATAGTTCTCCTGTGGACAGATTGTCCCACCTGAGCTGTGGATCTCTGCAACTCCTCCTCTTTGCTGCTTCTCTGATTAATGCTCTCCTTGTCAGTTTAGGTGGACGGCCATGTCTTGGTAGGTTTGCCGTTGTGCCATACTCTTTCCATTTTCGGATGATGGATTGAACAGTGCTTCGTGAGATGTTCAAAGCTTGGGATTTTTTTTATAACCTGACCCTGCTTTAAACTTCTCCACAACTTTATCCCTGATCTATCTGGTGTGTTCCTTGACCTTCATGATGCTGTTTGTTCACTAAGGTTCTCTAACAAACTCTTTGAGGCCTTCACCAAATGGCTGTATTTATGCTGAGATTAAATTACACACAGGTGGACTCTACTTACTAATTAGGTGACTTCTATAGGCAATTGGATCCACTAGATTTTAAGTAGGGGTATCAGAGTAAAGGAGGCTGAATACAAATGCACGTCACAGTTTTCAGATATTTATTTGTAAAAATTTTGGAAAACCATTTATCATTTTTCTTCCACTTCCCACTTACGTGCCACTTTGTGTTAGCCTATTACATAAAATCCCCAAAAAATACATTTACGTTTTTGGTTGTAACACGGCAAAATGTGGAAAATTTCAAGGGGTATGAATACGTTTTCAAGGCACTGTATATGTCTGTCGGTAGGAGTGAGTATATCTGTGTAGAAAAAGTGGGGGAAAAGAAATGTATGATTCCAGAACTCAACTTGGTAATTTCTGCTGCATTAGTTAATAGGGCGTGTAGTGGCCCATGAGAGTCCTATACAGTCCCTAGTCATAGTTGCTGCTCTATGTGTGTTAGTGACACTTGGATATACAGCAAGCAGTCCAGGAAGAATGTATGTGTTTCTGGCAATGTGAAGTGTAAAACACATGAAGAGAAATAGTAGTGGCAATGGAATAAACTACATAAGTTTCCAAAAAGTCTTTGCAGTGACTGTACTGCAAAATATTGGGCAGGTGAATGCTTCAGCTGTGTTTCTTCTTGGAGGTAGGTTAAACATGTGTAGCAGAAGGGCAAGTGTATTTCATCTTGAACGTTTTGCACCTAAAGGATAACTAAACCCAACAACAAAAATGTAATAAATGGCAGCGTACAGTCCTTAGATGTGGTGGCTGCATTCTTTTTTAACTTTTCACCAAATAGCTGTTAAACTTGCCAGAAATGCATTAACTTTATCACTTCCTGTGATCTAAATAGAAGACTAACCTTTTTCCTAGCTATCTTTAGTAGATTACCAATTTCCCTGCCCCCCATGTAATGCAGATGAAGAGATACAGACATGTTTGTAGTCCACAACAGGAGAGCAATCTATGGCTCCTTTCATAGAGTGGTGGGGAAACGTGGCCACCCAGGGACTGGAGGTGTGATATTTGCAGGATAACCAGGTGAAAATAAAGCAAAATAAAATAAATGCAGCCACCATCCCAAGGACATTTTTGGTTTTAAATACACTTTAATATATATATATATATATTTTATTTCCTGTTTATGCAAGGCAATGTGACAATGCCTCTGCAAAGCCCCCCTCAACCCACTTATTGCAAGTGGCAACCCCCTGTTGCAAATGGCAACACTACCAGGCCCTTCTGGGTGTGGCGAATCATGTGACCTAGCAGCCAATTGCTAATTCTAAGCACTGTCAAATGACCTAGGGAGTGACATCACTGCTTTCACTGACTGCTGACATGGTGTTTTCAGTCCTGACTGACAAGGATAGTATAATAGAGGTGGTGTTTGGCCTTAGTAGACACTGTCATTTTACTATGCATGGCCAAGCCCATTGTGTGTGTGTGTGTGCGTGTGTATATATATATATATATATATATATATATATATATATATATATATATACACAGTGTCTCACAAAAGTGAGTACACCCTTCACATTTTTATAAATATTTAAATTTATCTTTTCATGTGACAACACTAAATAAATGACACTTTGCTACAATGTAAAGTAGCGAGTTTACAGCTTGTATAACAGTGTAAATTTGCTGTCCCCTCAAAATAACTTAACACACAGCCATTAATGTCTAAACCGGTGGCAACAAAAGTGAGTACACCCCTAAGTTAAATTGTCAAAATTGGGCCCAATTAGCCTTTTCTCTCCCCGGTGTCATGTGACTCGTTAGTGTTACAAGGTCTTAGGTGTGAATGGGGAGCAGGTGTGTTCAATTTGGTGCTATCGCTCTCACTCTCTCATACTGGTCACTGGAAGTTCAACATGGCACCTCATGGCAAAGAACTCTCTGAGGATCTAAAAAAAAAATGTTGCTCTACATAATGATGGCCTAGGCTATATAAAGATTGCCAAGACCCTGAAAATGAGCTGCAGCACGGTGGCCAAGACCGTAAAGCGGTTTAGCAGGACAGGTTCCACTCAGAACAGGCCTCGCCATGGTCGCCCAAAGAAGTTGAGTGCTCATGCTCAGCGTCATATCCAGAGGTTGTCTTTGGAAAATAGACATAGGAGTGTTTCCAGCATTGCTGCAGAGGTTGAAGGGGTGGGGAGTTGGCCTGTCAGTGCCCAGACCATACACCGCACACTGCATCAAATTGGTCTGCATGGCTGTCATTCCAGAAGGAAGCCTCTTCTAAAGATGATGCACAAGAAAGCCCGCAAACAGTTTGCTGAAGACAAGCAGACTAAGGACATAGATTACTGGAACCATGTCTTTTGGTCTGATGAGACCAAGATAAACTTATTTGGTTCAGATGGCGCCACAGAGCAGTATTCCAACAGGATAACGACCCCAAACACACCTCCAAGACAACCACTGCCTTGCTAAAGAAGCTGAGTGTAAAGGTGATGGACTGGCCAAGCATGTCTCCAGACCTAAACCCTATTGAACATTTGTGGGGCATCCTCAAACAGAAGGTGGAGGAGTGTAAGGTCTCTAACATCCACCAGCTCAGTAATGTCGTCATGGAGGAGTGGAAGAGGACTCCAGGGGCAACCTGTGAAGCTCTGGTGAACTCCATGCCCAAGAGGGTTAAGGCAGTGCTGGAAAATAATGGTGGCTACACAAAATGTTGACACTTTGGGCCCAATTTGGACATTTCCACTTAGGGGTGTACTCACTTTTGTTGCCAGTGGTTTAGATATTAAATTAATGACTGTGTGTTGAGTTATTTTGAGGGGACAACACATTTACACTGTTATACAAGCTGTACACTCACTACTTTACATTGTAGCAAAGTGTCATTTCTTCAGTGTTGTCACATGAAAATATGTAATAAAATATTTACAAAACTGTGAGGGGTGTACTCTTTTTTAAGGGTCTTCTGTTTGGTATGATGGCACCGCGGGGCATTCCTCTTTGTCTCAGGTGGTGGCAGTGGCTGAACCTGTACTGATCGATGCTTGCTTAATCAAATGTGAGTGCTGTTCAGTGCAGTAATACTCCGAATAATATTGTCTACAGGCCTTAGAGATCTAGTAGCTCAGGATACAGTAACTACTGGCAGAAGGTAATTACTGCAGGAAGCAGTGTCAGAATGAAGGTAAAGCATTAAAGCCAAACCTTTTTTATTATTATTATTATTATTTACTGGGCTAATTTTTTTTTTTTTTTAGTTCAGCTTTAATTATGATAGCTGAACTGGTGTTTGAAAATCCTATGACAGAAGAGATCTGGGTACCATGAGCAACAGCATAAGTAGCGATACGATAATAGGTAGCACAAGCTGTACCCACCTTCTCATTCCCCAGTACAATTGTTGCCACAAGACAACTACCAACACTAACACCAATGGAAACTATTCAACTTCTATTTCTTTTCTTGTCCCTTTTGCATCCGTAAGTTTAACACCTAGCCACATTTAATATGTTAGGAGTTTTCATGAACCTCCTCTCCCTTCCGAGCTACAACTTCCATCGATTTTGAGGTAAGCTTCAAGTTGGCCTGAAAGAGTGAGCTGCTGGAGGATAGAGTGGTAATCTGGTCCTAAGTCAAAGTGACATTTTCAACTGTGACTGTGCATAAGCCATATTTAATAAGATAGCTTTATTTTTTATGTTAGCATAAACACACGTAATACCATTGGTACTTGTCAGCCAACAACAGTGCATAAAAAAAATGTGTGTGCAGTTACTGTTCAAGAAAATCTTTGAATGATGGGTTTTCATTGCTCACAGGTGTTGTATCACACACACAGTACAAGCTGTAAACTAACACTAAGGGGCTCATTCATAAAAGCTGGATAAAATAAAATGAGGACAAAAGTGTTCAGTCAGGTGTGTGAAACCTTTTAACTGCCGACATGTATGACATATTATTAATTAGCTCTCAAAGCAACCTGAAACTGGCTCTTTTTTTATACATTCATTTTGTCATCGAAGATTTTAAAGATAAACCTATAAAAATACACAATTAAATTGTTGCCCTAGAGCCTATGTAAAGACAAAACTAAACATATGCAGTCAGGGGCGGACTGACAACTCATGGGGCCCCTGGGCAATAGGAGATTATGGGGCCCCCAGGCAATCAGAGATTATGGGGCCACACAGTATACACAAACACACACACACAGTATACAATCACACAGTATACACATACATGTACACACAGTATACATAGACATGTTTATATTGGCTGAGAAGGTACTGGAGAGGTGGGGCAGCTATAATCTTGGGATTCTTAGACCAAAAGGATGTCGGTAAGGGACATTTCAGAGACAGATGTAAAAAAAAACACAGATTTTTACATATTGTCCCTGGTTTTACTGAGGCTGGCAACCCTAATGGGGCCCCCTAGTGGCCCGGAGCCCTCAGGCAGTGCCCGAGTGGCCGAATGGTCAGTCCGCCCGTGTATGCAGTACATCTCTGCAAAACATGTACATCTCCCCATGTTGTATCCCTTTAATGACCGTGCAAGTACAAAAAATACTGATTTATCTGCTACAAATGCACTCAGCTCCTAATTTCCTACACAACACATAGCCACATTTATGTGGCTTAGTGGCACCACCCTTGCCAAATTTCCTGAACCACTCAATACATTTCATATTCCTGATATGTGCTGCTGTACCATCCACTTGTATGAAAAAGTATCCTGTTCTTTGTATTTATTGCTTTCTTTGTGTTCCTGCTAGTCCCTCTGCTTTCATAGTAAAAACTGACCACGCGAGGCATGAGAGGATAGTGTGGTCAGTTTTCTGGTTGTTCTGGGAACTCAGTCTGCTCTCCTATAATGATCAGACTTGCGCTGACATGCCCCCATGCACAGACATTCACTGGGAAGACCAACGATTACACCTAGGACCCTGGCGTGGGGAGATGGGTTGATAGTTGAGCCGTTGATATTGACAGGGAAAGCAGGGGAAGTGGCACCTGAGGGAGGAAATATCATGAGCTCGGTTTTGGATAGGTTGAGTTTGAGGTAGTGATGTGACATCCAGGCTGATATGTCTGCTAGTAAGTTGGTAATGCGTGAGGAGACAGATGGAGAGAGCTGGGGGGTGGAGAGATAGACATATACTTTAAGCATGGGCACTATGTGAATTGTAGTCCTAAGATAAGAACTAGTAGGGGCGATGTAGACTTCTTAAAATAACACACAGATTAGCTCTGATAATTTTTTTGCCCTTATAAAACAGATATAAAAAATGTTTTCATAAATTTATTTAACAACCAAAATCGAGCAAATTGAAGAAGTTTGTTCTTAGGGTTTACATACACTTTAACAACAGGGTGATAAACATAGGTGTGCACAGCCTATTGCATTAGGGTATGCAACTCAAAGCTCAAACATATATGTATGCGTGCATGGGTATTTATACTGATGGTGTCAGTAGATCAGTGGGCAGTGTCCGTAGGGCAGAGATTGGTGTCAGTAGGGCAGTGGATGGTGTCAGTTTTTATTTTTAATATTTTGTATATTTTTAATTTTTTTATTAGCTTTTTACAAATTTTTTAAGAGCCCCATTAGGGGGCTAAGGGGAAATATCAGGGGTTTAAACAGAGAGAATCTGTGCCACACAGGGTGATTAGGGTGTGCCCTGGCACATTCTGTGGGCACACCTATGGCAATAAACCTTTTAAGAGTAATAAGGTACGAGTATATAGAGATCAAGAAAACAAATATGAGGAAATGCATCCTAATACCTAAAGAGATGTAAAGAACTTTACTGCATTTGGCTACTTTTTATTCCTTTATAAAACCAATCAAAAGCCTACGTTATAGTCCTCGGATGTTAAATAGAGTGAATGTTAGTAATAGATTTGTGGTGGCATACTGTATGCACAAGGTTCTAAGCAGATAACATGTTTTACCCATGGGACTCAAATGAGTTCCCTTTTTATAGGAGAAATTTCCATTTTTAGCTATGTCTACTTTAAAGGGGTTGTAAACCCTCATGTTTTTTCACCTTAATGCATCCTATGTAATAAGGTGAAAAAACTTCTCCTAGTGACCGGCCAACCAGCCCCCACACCCCCCCCCCCCCCGTTTTACTCACCTGAGTCCTGTAATTTCCCACAGTGGAGACGCACTTTTCCTCTGCCCGGTGTTCTAGGCTTTTGATTGGATAGATTGATAGCAGCCATTGGCTCCCGCTGCTGTCAATCAAATCCAATGACGTAGGCACCGGGGGGGCAGCGTCGAGTCCTACATTTGGCATCTATGGACGCCGAATGCTAGACCCAGGGAGGTAATCCCCTGAGGGAGTGCTTCTCCTAGGGAGTTATATGATGCAGGGAGGAGCTGCGAGAGCCGCAGAGGAACCCCAGAAGTCAAGGATCGGGGCCACTCTGTGCAAAACGAACTGCACAGTGGAGGCAAGTATGACATGTTTGTTATTTTAAAAAAAAAATAGCTTTACAATCACTTTAAGATTATATGCAATAGTCAAATCATTTTCAACATTTGATTTGACCTTGATCTTTATTTGATTCATGAGAAATTGTACACCTATCCATCTTTTTACTCCACTGTTCTTAACGTGGAGTATTGTTTTGTATGAGCTCCTCGGCGATGGACATTACCTCTAATCCCAAAAAATTATCAGCTCATAGCTCAATACATATTAGGCTTACAATGGCTCCATCTAGTGTTAGAAAATGTCATTCATCTTAATTCAGCTTAATTATTGAACTTGCACTCTTAATCCATGAATACCAACTTCACTATATTAATTCTTGGGAAGTGCATACACTGTTCTTAAGGTACAAGTGGATTTCAAAAGGGAAAAGACTTTAAAAAGGCAGACATTCCAAGAGGAAGTCCTCCTACAGTAATAGTATTTAGAAATAGAGCTAAATACTTAGACATTGAGTTCTTTTTTTTTTTAAGAGAAAAAAATGTAACAAAAAAGCTGTAAACCCTACACATATCAGGCACATAGGCTTCAAAAAGGCAGTAGGTTTGAAGACCAGATGTCAATGGATTTGATCACTGTGCTGCATGGGCAATGCAGAAAGCCATGTTTTCTAAGGGGACACATTCTTGCAATGTTGAAGAACTTTCTGGGCATCAGTTGGTGGGATTTCCTTCCATTCCTGTTGCGTCCCTGGGATATAAAGCGATGGGAAATCTAACATTTTATGATTATCACCAGAACAGAAATAGTCAAGCTTCCAATGGGGATTTATGTTGCAGTAAGAACTGTCTAAGAGGGTCTCAACTAAAATACATTTTTTTTTTACTTTGTTTCCAGGAAAGCAAGCCATGAGAAATTTATTAATGTTACACAGACTTAAAAAGAAACTGGCAGGGCTTCAAACTGTTCCCTACTTCATCTAAAACTAAAAAGAAAAGCTTTGTCTAGAGATACACTTTAAAGTCTAAAGTCTAAACCTTTTTTACCTTAATACATTCCCTGCATTAGGGTAAAAAAAAAATGTTTAGCTACCTGTTCCCCTCTGCCCCTTAACACTTACCTGGCTCATAGGATTGATCCAGAGCTTTGCTCAGCTGCAGGTCTTCTCTCTGCACTTCCTGCTCTTACAGGGGACTCAGGCAAGCACACACGCGTGAGTGCCCCTTTAGCACACAGCTTGCTATGGCACACCTAACAGGGATAAGATGCAGACAGCAGCAGCAAGGGGACCACTAAAGAAGAGATAAGGGGAGCTTGTTGCACAGAGCAGGCAATCACATCCAACACATGATTCAAATGGGAAGGTGATCTAGCTGTAATGCTTAAAGTGATACTAAAGCTTTCTTTTTTTCTTAAACCTTTTTTTGGAATCAAGGAATCATGTGATTGGACAGCGAAGGAGCTGGACACCCAAAAATAAATGAAAATAAATAAGCCAATTGCTTTATTAAAGGCTAACTCCACCTTTAGGAACATGTTACGTTACACTCGTATTTAGGGTGTAACATGTAACATGTTGCTGAGGAACATCCCTCTGACCCCCACAGCATCCCCTCCACATGACAGTGTTTGGGGGTTGCTCTCCTCTGCAGTAGCTGTCAAATTTAACATCAGCACAGCTGGGCAGGGCTCTGCCTAAATAGTTGAATCATTCACAGAGATCCAAGAATGAATGAACTACAAGTCCCAAATTTACATGTTGTGCAAGTCTACAAAATGTACATAGCATCACAAAAAAACCTGAGGTTTCTTAGTCATGTAATGCAGTGGTTCTCAACCTCAGTCCTCAAGTACCCCAACAGGCCATGTTTTGGGAATTTCTCTTAAAAGAAAAGATAAAATAGCTGTCCAAAATACCAAGCCATTGACTCTGATTTAAAGCACCTGTGCAAGATAAAGAAAAACCTGCAAACATGGCCTGTTGGGGGTACTTGAGGACTGAGGTTGGGAACCACTGGTGTAATGCATGACACAGGATCTTTAGTCTTTACCATGGGTTATACGCAGCTTTCTTCAGCTAACTGGACACTCACAAAAAAAAAAAAAAAAAAAAGCTGCAGGGACAATACTTATATAACCCCTCCCAGCTAGCCTCAGTTTTTTGCTAGCATCCCTAAGTGATGGACACCTTCACTATTGAGAGAAGCTTACCTCTTTTATGAGTGGTTTTGTCTCTCAAAGATTCTTCTATCAAGATTCCTGCCTGCACTATAACCACTGCGGTTCCTTTCTGCAGCTTTTGGATCAGTTGACTCCTCGGATGTACCCAGACTCTGCCTTGAGAGAACTTCAGACCAGCCTCTAATGTTGCTACAGGCACTGGATCCTGCGTAAGCATCTAACTTGGCATGTGGTGCCTCTTGTTGAGTTAATCACATGGTGCTATCCCCCCTCTTCTTCTGAGGAATTTGATCAAGATTGAGATGCCTTCAGCAGAGATTTCATCCAAGCTTTAGGATAGCATTGCTACCCTTACTAACGCTGTAGACTCTTGTTTAACAGTCTGCACACCCTAAGGTCCCCTGCATGGGGGTCTCTAAATTTGCCCAAACCTGCAAAGACCTTCTCAGTCCACTCACTTTTATAGGTGATTAGACTCACCCTGAGAAGCTCTTTTGTTCTTTCAAAATGTTTTGCTTAGCAATATCCTGCTGAGGAGGGCTTCCTGCAGAAATGGACAGTCTCTTTGGTGGACCCAGCCATTTATTGTCTTAACAAGATTATAGCAGTCCCTGTGAAGGATAATCCAGTGTTCAAGGACCCAATGGACAAAAGGCTAGAGGCCCTCTAAGGTCCTATTCTCCTTGGAGGGCCCTGCCATGCAACATATGGTTTCCTCCATGGCCGTCTGCCAGACTTTCTGGATCAAACGCATGGCCCAAGACCATAGCTCCATCTTAACGCATCCCTCCATTCACCACTACTTAGAGCTTTTACTTGTGGTTGTATGCTACAGTATGAATGGCCTGGCTGATACATTTCTTCAGGTTTCAGTGATGAGCCTCCTCTCATCCATATGCAGAAGATCCTTTGACTTAGTTGTTGGTCAGCAAAACTTCTGTGCAAGAAGCGTCTCCAGCAGCTGCCTCTCAAAAGAAAACACCCGTTTGGTCCCTCCTTAGAAAAGTACATCAAGGAGATCACAGGCTTCCACACCCGCAGGTAAACCTTTAACTCCTGAGACTAGAAAAAATTACGTTGTTTCCCTCAGGCCTCCAGCTCCAAGCCTAAGTCTGGAACATTCTTTTGTAAGAAGACATAGACCTCCAAGTCAGCCAAGTCTGGCCCCAAGCATCTTCTCCATGATGAGGCACCTCCACTTGTCAGAGTAGGGGGGACATCTGTCAGCATTTTCGGCTTTCTGGTCCCAAGAGATCTCTGACATTTGGGTCCAGAATGATATTTCCAGCAGCTACAAACTGGAGTTTTGGCTTTTGACTCCTCCTCACTTTATGCTCTCAAATTTGCCTCCTTTCCCCCAAAGACAGGTGGATTGTCTACCTGCTCTTCATCAACTCCTCTTGGAGAGGATGATTGCTCCAGTCTCACATAAAGTATGAAGTTAGGGTTCTACTTGAACCTGTGCCCAGTTCCCAAGGCAAATAAATATGTTTAGCCCCTTCTAGATCTGGAAATTCAACTTCTTCCTGAGGGTTCAAAAGTTCTGTATGGAATTGGCCAGGTCAGTCATTGCTTTCCTCCGTCCAAGGGATTTTCTGGCCTCAGTAGATATCTGGGATGCTTATATGCACATTCCCATGTTTCCCCTCATCAATCCCATCTGTGTTTTGCTGTGGGCACATAGCATTACCAATTTATCATCCTTCCCTTTGGCTTGTTTTCACCATAGTGCTTGCCCCGGTCGGTCCTAGCGCTGCTCCATTCTCAGGGGATACATGTTGTGGGTTACCTCGATGATCTCCCGATAAAGGATTAGTCCTCCCTATACCTGTCAGCCAACGTCCAGGAGCCATTCCGTCTCAAGGTTGGCCCTTAATCCATGCCTGTATGAGACATGTCTGTCTTGGGCCTGATAGCACCCTCCTTTAAGGCAGTGCTGAATGTCCAGTTTTACTCCAAACCAATTGCTACTCAATATTCCAGCAGTGTGGGGTAAACAAACTCAGTTCTTACACCACCCCAGCAAGGCCAGGCTCTCCCTGGTGTAGTGGATTTCTAACATGGTGCTATAGTCAGAGAAAGCCTTTCCCCCAAAGACATGAAAAGTTATCATGACACATGCCAGCTTATTGGGCTGCAGATGAGTCCTGGATGCTCCTCGTGGTGCAGAGGACTTGTCTTTGGAGGAAGCCTGGCTTCCCATCAACATCCTGTCATCCACAAATCTTCGAGGGGGCAACAGAAGTCATGCCACTCAAAGGAAAGTAGACTATCATTTTTGAGTAGAACTGCACCTTTTGGCCCTGCCCACTGTGCACATCCCTGACATGGAAAACTGTTAGAGCCATTTTCTCAGTTGAACAGTTGTTTCTCAGTCGTCAGGTCTGTTTAGAAGAATAGGCTCTCTACCCAAAGTTGTTCCAAGTTGTTTGCTGCAGGTGGGGGTGCTGGAAAAAGATCTACTGGTATCCAGATTCAGCAACAAACTGGACAGATTTAGCGCTAGGTGCAAGGACCGTCAAGCTTGCAAAGTGCTCTGGTGACTCTGTCAGATCAATCCCACTTGATCTACACATTTCCACCGCTCTAGATCCTCCAATGCCTACTCTGCAGGCTTGAGATGGGGAGCATTTTGGCGATTCTCATTGCACCAAACTAGCCCAGAAGGATATGGTACGTGGACATATTCCTGGTAAAACTCTCCAAGAACATTCAGGTCTTCTGTTCCAAGGGCCAGTCCTCTACAGTGCTTTTCGGTTGCTGACTTAAATGTCATGACTGTTGAAGCCTAGGTTTCAAAGCACAGTCACATATCAGATTTGGTCATCCCTACCCTCTTAAGGGCTAGGAAGTTGACTTCTCTAAAAGTCTCTCATTGCACCTGAAAAAACGTCTTGTATGTGGTACGAGGGCAAGGAAATGTCATTCCAGGAAATACTCAGTGGGACTTACCCTGTTCTTCCTCCAGTCTAATCTGGATCAGCATCTGACCTCTTATTTCTTAGTGAAGACCATTGTGCAGTGTGTCACACACATTTCCCTCCCTGTATGTTCCCCTACGACTTTGTGGGACCTTAAGCTGGTTCTTTCAGTCCTTCAGAGGCCACTCTTCAAACCTGTTAGGGAGATTCTCTTTTCTGACTTCAATTACAAGGTGGTCTTTCCTGTTGCTATCTCTTCTTTATGAATGAGCAGCCTTATCTTGTAAAGAGCCTTTCCTAGTGTTACACAAGAACAAGGTTGTTCTAAAGGCCTAAAGCTTCTCTCCATCTTAAGTTGTTTTCCTCCTCCTACCTCAACCAGGCCACTGTCCTCCCCAATGTAAGTTCTTCTCTGAAATGAAGAAGATTTCTCTCCATTTTCTTTACATGGTTTTTGCCTCGAGGGTCTACCTCTCGGCTATAGCTTCTTTTCTGCAATTGGATTTCATTTTGTCCTTCCAGAATTATACCACAGGCACCTGTTTCTCGCTCCACCACTGCTAAGTGGATATTTTGTTGCCTACATTTGAAAATAAGGGTTGTGGAGTCTGACAGCCGCCAAGCTGATGGATGAAAGAAGGGTCCGGATGTATGCCAAGATAGCACATGCAAACAGTTGGTACAAAGTCATTGGTAGAAACAAAGCTGGATAGGTCAGCATCATGATAGTAGAAGCCAGTAGTAGGTACAAAGTCAGTAGGCAGATCAAAAATCCGAAGGCATACAAGTAAGGTCAAACCAAGGTTGAGCAGAGTAGAAATAGGGTTCAAGTACATAAAAGCAAGCCAAGTAACAGAAGTAGAAACAAAGCAGCTGGGAATCAAACGACTGTAGCACCCCCTAGTGTTGCTAGATTGCTAGGTTTAGATTTTGTTTGAGTGTAGGTAAATTTGTGCAGGCTTGACTGGCAGCCAAGCCTGTGTGTTTTTCTGCGTCAGGTTTGAGTGACTTAGGGAGGCTGGTATGACTCACAGGCAGCATCTGATACCTCCTCATACTTCTGGAAACGAGCAGAAAATTCTAGAAGAAGGGTAGTGGAGCGGAGGAGGAGCTGCCTGCAATATTCATGAGGGCCCTGACCAATACCCAACAGATGGGTTGGCAGGGGGCAGGCCCCCTCAAATACTCAGGGTCAGCCCAGCTGGGGGCAGTGGAGTTTGGTTGGAAGCTGGAGATGGAGTGTTAGGTCTTTGAGAGTAACCCCGTAGTCTGGGGGTGAACGCAGGCCCGAGCTCGAATGTGGAAGGGACCCTTCCCATGACACACGGAGGGATCCTGACCAGGAGGCACGGAAGCAAGGAGAGGACAGCAGGGGAACACTGCCAGGCAAGGGAGTGTTTTAGTCATGAGGGCTAGTGATAAGGACAGCTGCAGTCAGGTGGGCTGGCAGTGCCTGAAGAGGTGGTACTGTGATCAGTAGCCACAGGATTAGGACAGCTAAGCACTGGGACCTCTTTTCTGCTACACTACCAAAGGAGCCCGTGGTCCCTGCCTGCAAAAGCACTTGCTCTGGATCTGACTGAGTCTGTGTTGGATCATCCTGTCAGTGCTAGCTGGTCCTGGGAGATCTAGTTCTACCAGCAAGATTTTGCTGGAGGTAGAAGAGGAAGTGTATATACTGTGTGTATATAGTTGTGTCCCTGAAGAATTCTGTGCTGATCAAATCCCATAATAACCCTATCCCCTATCCAAGTTCAACTCCCCTAATAAAATACAAAAACAAAGCTGCAAGAACTGATATCTGACTCCAGCATGTGTGGAAAATGTGTGTGCCTGGCTGTACAGGGTGGGAGATACCCATATTCACCAGCGGCTCCTACAGGGGTAGCGCTAAACCATTAAAGAAAACTAAGTACTCTGCCTACC
The DNA here is from genome assembly GCA_037952835.1 of Lithobates septentrionalis. Lineage (NCBI taxonomy): Eukaryota > Metazoa > Chordata > Amphibia > Anura > Ranidae > Lithobates > Lithobates septentrionalis. The sequence goes on from JBBDGP010000244.1 coordinate 2,107,532, forward strand.
TCCAAGTCCACCACAAAGTGAATCCTCATGTTTTCAGATAAATATACAGCGGTAATAAATATATTTCTATTCTGTTGCCTGTCAAAGGAATTTTTATTATGCTGTTCAGCCAGTCTTCTGATTCACTCACCTCTGGTTCAGCTTTTATGCTTTCTGGGCTATATTCCCAAACATGCTTTCCTAAAACTGAGTTGCATTATGCTGAAGGTGTGCCTCCCTTTTAGTTGGAGCTACCTGTTTTCACATTCTGTTTACAACTTGGAGGAAACCAGACCATGCTGACCTACAGAGAAAGAGACTATATTATAGCAGCTTTGTAAGTACAAGCTAATATTTTGTGGAGCTGGTCACAAGATCAATTTTTCTGGGTGCCAGATGGAACAGGTAGCAATGGAAAATTTCAATGGAGACCGCATTTAACCACTTCAGCCTCGGAAGATTTGGCTGCTCATTGACCAGGCCATTTTTTGCGATACAGGACTGCGTCGTTTTAACTGATAATTGCGCGGTCGTGTGACACTGTACCCAAACAAACGTCCTTTTTTCCCACAAATAGAGCTTTCTTTTGGTGGTAATTGATCCTTTCTGCGGTTTTTATTTTTTGCGCTATAAACAAAAAAAAAGCGACAATTTTGAAAAAAACACAATATTTTGTACTTTTTGCTATAATAAATATGCCAATTTTTTTTTAAAAAAGCAATTTTTTTTCTCAGTTTAGACTGATATGTATTCTTCTACATATTTTTGGTAATAAAAATCGCAATAAGCGTATATTGATTGGTTTGCGCAAAAGTTATAGCGTCTACAAAATAGGGGATAGTTTTATGGCATTGTTATCATTAAAAAATTTTTTTTTACTAGTAATGGTGGCGATCTGTGATTTTTATCGAGACTGCGACATTATGCTGGGCACAGACACTTTTGACACATTTTTGGGATGATTGACAATTATACAGCGATCAGTGCTATAAAAATGCACTGATTACTGTATAAATGTCACTGGCAGGGAAGGGGTTAACACTAGGGGTGATCAAGAGGTTAACTGTGTTCCCTAGTGTGTGTTCACTCATAGACTGACTATAGGAGATCACAGATTGTGGTTCCTAGCTATTAGGAACTCATGATCTGCATCTTCTCACAGAACAGGGATTTGTGTATTTTCTGCCTCTCATGCCCGTGATCGTGCATGGCCGGCGGTCATCGCGACCGCCGGTCACGAGCATCGGCGCATGAAAACAAGTGGAAAAGCTCTGGACAGCCGCACACCAATAGAAGTTTTTTTATGCCTTTATTTGTAAACCAGGATCACAAAATATACAGGACACCAAAGCAGAGTGGTACAGAATAACAGCTGACGCGTTTCACACTTATACCAAGTGCTTACTCATAGCTCACCACCGGTCACGAGCATTGGCACCCCCGCAGTGCAGCGGGCAGGTGCGCGCCTCAAGCAGCGCGCACGCGCTTGCTATCCCACTTAAAGGAGCCGACGTATAGCTAGGATGGTTCACGGGATCGTGCCGACCTGCCACAGTATAATGATGGCGGCTGGTCGGCAAGTGGTTAAAACTTGACAGTGATGCTAACCCTTCCCCACTTTGTCCTAAGTTAAAAATGTTTGGCTAGAGTTTCCTTTTTACCACTCTCTACTTTGCTCATGCAGGCAGGCATGTACTGGCCATGGGGGGTTTCCCGGTGGGCCGATGGCTGAGTGGGTCTCAGTGACGGGAGGAGAGAGAGATACACAGCGCAAACTAAGTGTAGCATTAAAACAACTTTTATTCCACTAAAAGAACGTTAGTGACAAAGGGAGTAGGGTGAAAGGCATTAAGACACTGTGCAAGAGTCCAGGCTTGTCATCAATCTGAATTAGGAGCTGCCAGCAGTAACAGATCGGGACAGTAGATGCAGTGCACCATGTGTACTACTTCCTGGTGGCGGTGGAACGCACGATGGGGGAGACGTGATGTCATCACCTAGAAATGATGGTCTGAAGGACGCGTCGCCTCCCATGTCTTGCATCATTTCCGGGTGATGAACCCCATTCTGGAAAGTAGACACCCCAAGCTATTTGCTGAGAGGCATGTCGAGTCCATGGAATATTTTATATTTTGACACAAGTTGCCGGAAAAAGACAATTTTTTTTTTTTGCACAAAGTTGTCACTAAATGATATATTGCTCAAACATGCCAAACATGCCAAACATGCCAAACATACATTGTGTTGCTTCTCCTGAGTACGGGGATACCACATATGTGAGACTTTTTGGGAGCCTAGCCGCGTACAGGACCCCGAAAACCAAGCACCGCGTTCAGGCTTTCTAAGGGCGTAAATTTTTGATTTCACTCTTCACTGCCTATTACAGTTTCAGAGGCCATGGAATGCCCAGGTGGCACAAAACCCCCCCAAATGACCCTATTTTGGAAAGTAGACACCCCAAGCTATTTGCTGAGAGATAAAGTGAGTATTTTGCAGACCTCACTTTTTGTCACAAAGTTTTGAAAATTGAAAAAAGAAAAAAAACATTTTTTTCTTGTCTTTCTTCATTTTCAAAAACAAATCAGAGCTGCAAAATACTCACCATGCCTCTCAGCAAATAGCTTGGGGTGTCTACTTTCCAAAATGGGATCATTTGGGGGGGTTTGTGCTATTTTGGCATTTTATGGCCTTCGAAACTGTGATAGGTAGTGAGGAGTGAATCAAAAATTTATGCCCTTAGAAATCCTGAAGGCGGTGATTGGATTTCGGGGCCCCGTATGCAGCTAGGCTCCCAAAAAGTCCCACACATGTGGTATCCCTGTACTCAGGAGAAGCAGCAGAATGTATTTTGAGGTGTAATTCCACATATGCCCATGGCATGTTTGAGCAATATATCATTTAGTGACAACTTTGTGCAAGAAAAAAAAAAAAAAAGGTGTCACTTTCCCGCAACTTGTGTCAAAATATAAAATATTCCATGGACTCAATATGCCTCTCAGCAAATAGCTTAGGGTGTCTACTTTCTAAAATGGGGTAATTTGAGGGGGTTTTGTGCCATCTTGGCATTTTATGGCCTTCAAAACTGTGATAGGTAGTGAGGAGTGAAATCAAAAATTTACGCCCTTAGAAATCCTGAAGGTGGTGCTTGGTTTCGGGGCCCCGTACCTGGCTAGGCTACCAAAAAGTCCCACACATGTGGTATCCCCGTACTCAGGAGAAGCAGCAGAATGTATTTTGAGGTGTAATTCCACATATGCCCATGGCATGTTTGAGCAATATATCATTTAGTGACAACTTTTTGTAAATTTGTTTTATTTTGTCATTATTCAATCACTTGGGACAAAAAAAAATAATATTCAATGGGCTCAACATGCCTCTCAGCAATTTCCTTGGGGTGTCTACTTTCCAAAATGGGGTCATTTGGGGGGGGGGTCTTGTACTGCCCTGCCATTTTAGCACCTCAAAAAATGACATAGGCAGTCATAAACTAAAAGCTGTGTAAATTCCAGAAAATGTACCCTAGTTTGTAGACACTATAACTTTTGCGCAAACCAATAAATATACACTTATTGACATTTTTTTTACCAAAGACATGTGGCCGAATACATTTTGGCCTAAATGTATGACTAAAATTGAGTTTATTGGATTTTTTTATAACAAAAATTAGAAAATATCATTTTTTTTCAAAATTTTCGGTCTTTTTCCATTTATAGCGCAAAAAATAAAAATCGCAGAGGTGATCAAATACCAAAAAGAAAAAGAAAAAAAAGAAAGCTCTATTTGTGGGAAGAAAAGGACGCAAATTTCGTTTGGGTACAGCATTGCATGACCGCGCAATTAGCAGTTAAAGCGACGCAAATTGTAAAAAGTGCTCTGGTCAGGAAGGGGGTAAATCCTTCCGGGGCTGAAGTGGTTGAGTAAGAATGAAAGATAGGCGTTACCGACCAAATTCAACCAATAAGAGTACATGTTCAAATTACATCAACCAATCACAATGTCACAATATCATTATGTCACGATAACATTATGTCACCTAGACAGATATAAATATAGACCATCTTATGACACATACGTCACTTCCTATGTCTAGTTTCGTTTTCAACACAGGACCCATCTTACACAACAATATATATTTACTTCATCAGCAAGATGACTTTTAAAGGTGCAGTTGGTATATTAGATTATAAAACACAAGGGGGCTTTTTACATGACCCTTTCAATCCTCTATATTGTCACGAACGTGACAATCACAAACCCTGTTGCCCCAAAATGCCCCCAACATTCACTTGGACTACTTTCCCATAAACATACCACTATCTTTAGCATGTAAAAATAGAGAACAATAAACACATAATCTCAACTGCATAGCAATTATCTATGAAATATAAAGGGGGAAGGGTCATGACAGTCCATAAAAGCAAGTGGGAGGGGCTCTTGTATGGCTTATGAATGTCTATAAAATTCAAAAAGAAGGAAAAGGAAAATGTACACATAATTTTCATTCTCCTAAACTTTTCCCCAAACTTTTCCCAAACTTTTGGTTCGATTCTGTGCTCATTTATATTTTACAGAGATCCTCCGCCCCAAACCCTGCCTTTTTGTAAGGACAGAACTTGACATCCACATACAGACTGAAACTGATGCATTGGGCTAGATTTGGGTCTTTGGGCTAGCATTTGGATCTCTTCCTTGTGATGCTCACTGGAATTCTGTAGACATCAGGTTTGTGTAATTTGGCTCCCCCTCAAGGTTTAATTTCCAGGAACATTTTCCAGCAGGAGTCCGCCCTTACTCATCTCAGCACCTCCCATGGCAGTAGAACAACAAAGATGAACAATGAAGATTTCCATGTAAAAGCTGTAGTCATTTCTTCAAGTAACTTGACACCCGGATAGGGTATAGGGTAGGGTATGAATGGGGTATAGGGTATGAATGGGGTGGGCATTTCTTCTTGTGCATGGGGCTAGGGGTGAATAGTGGCTGGCTGGGGTGGACACTCCTCATCCAACATGAATAACCACAGAATATACCTTATCAATTCAAGCCTTAACCATTGGAGGTATTAAAATAATATTCCTCATTAATTCATGAGTAAACATAAGTAAAGCATGCAGAAATAAAAATATTTCTAAGCAAGAGTTTTCATTATATAGATTCAATATTTACCTATATTTAACTGAACATTTTTCCCAAATCCAGTATTACAGCAGGATTTCAACAATACAAAAACACCTTTAGTTCCTTTTATCCCCTGGACCCAAGTGGACCCGAGGGTCTCAGAATAGAACATTTTACCCAAACACATATTCTGACTCAGAAGTCAGCCTCCCAACTTTGCAAATATATCTGATCATCAGCAACAAACAAAACATTGATGGATAAACATTACATCATTAACACTTTATGGTTGAAATTCTACCAAAATCCCATTATCAAAAAGTGAGTACACCCCTAAGTGAAAATGTCCTAATTGGGCCCAAAGTGTCAATATTTTGTGTGGCCACCATTATTTTCCAGCACTGCCTTAACCCTCTTGGGCATGAAGTTAACCAGAGCTTCACAGGTTGCCACTGGAGTCCTCTTCCACTCCTCCATGACGACATCACGGAGCTGGTGGATGTTATAGACCTTGCACTTCTCCACCTTCTGTTTGAGGATGCCTCACAGATGCTCAATAGGGTTTAGGTCTGGAGACATGCTTGGCCAGTCCATCACCTTTACCCACAGCTTCTTTAGCAAGGCAGTGGTCATTTTGGAGGTGTGTTTGGGGTCGTTATCATGCTGGTATACTGCCTTGCGGCCCAGTCTCCGAAGGAAGGGGATCAAGCTCTGCTTCAGTATGTCACAGTACATGTTGGCATTCATGGTTCCCTCAATGAACTGTAGCTCCCCAGTGCTGGCAGCACTCATGAAGCCCCAGACCATGACACTCCCACCACCATGCTTGAATGTAGGCAAGACACACTTGTCTTTGTACTCCTCTCCTGATTGCTACCACACACGCTTGACACCATCTGAACCAAATACGTTTATCTTGGTCTCATCAGACCACAGGACATGCTTCCAGTAATCCATGTCCTCAGCCTGCTTGTCTTCAGCAAATTGTTTGCGAGCTTTCTTGTGCACTATATTTAGAAGAGGCTTCCTTCTGGGACGACATCCATGCAGACCAATTTGATGCAGTGTATGGCGTATGATCTGAGCACTGACAGACTGACCCCCCACCCCTTCAACCTCTGCAGCAATGCTGGAAGCACTCATACATCTATTTCCCAAAGACAACTTCTGGATATGATGCTGAGCACGTGCACTCAGCTTCTTTGGTCAACCATGGCGAGGCCTGTTCTGAGTGGAACCTGTTCTGTTAAACTGCTGTATGGTCTTGGCCACCATGCTGCACCTCAGTATCAGGGTCTTGGTAATCTTCTTATAGCCTAGGCCATCTTCATGTAGAGCAACAATTCTTTTTTTCAGATCCTCAGCGTTATTTGCCATGAGGTATCATGTTGAACTTCCAGTGACCAGTGTGAGAGTGAGAGTGATAACACCAAATTTAACACACCTGCTCCCCATTCACACCTGAGACCTTGTAACACTAACGAGTCACATGACACCGGGAAAGTAAAATGGCTAATTGGGCCCAATTTGGACATTTTCACTTAGGGGTGTACTCACTTTTGTTGCCAGCGGCTTAGACATTAATGGCTGTGTGTTGAGTTATTTTGAGGGGACAGCAAATTTACACTGTTACACAAGCTGTACACTCACTACTTTACATTGTAGCAAAGTGTAATTTCTTTAGTGTCCTCACATGAAAAGACAGAATAAAATATTTCCAAAAATGTGAGGGGTGTACTCACTTTTGTGAGATACTGTATATATATATATATATATATATATATATATATATATATATATAATCAGAAACATGGGCTTAATAACCTCTACTCCCAAAATAAAAAAAAACACAATATCCCATGAGTTGACATTATCTTTTTGTGTACATTTTGACCAAACACTTAGATAATTTACTAATCAAATTATACCACGTGCATTCATTAAACAAAATACAACCACTTTCTCATTCCACATTCATTGGCCATTCCATTCATTCTCCATTTAGAATGCATTCTTCTATATTTTCCTCTAAAACACCTTTTCCCATATTTAAGGTATATTTTTTTCTTTTCTAGTGGTAGCTTAGTACATAGGATTACACAACCTTAAGTCACTTCCCTTTTTCTTTCCTAACCACAATTCCTCTGGCATAGCACCTGGAATACATAGCCTGGAACATTTCCTCTTTTCTTTTTCTTAACCCAAAAGTAAAAATCAAACATTTATAAATCCCCAAGTATTTTTATAATTATTCCAATATTGTATTAATTGTATTAACTTAAACACAATTAAAACATTTTCACAAATAACCATTTCCTTGTTTTGTAAAAGGCAATATATCCTAGTACAATGCCAAGTTCCCATTTCTATCATTTCAATATTAACAAATGAGCCCATCGGCCCAACTACCGCTCAAACATACAATCTATTTTTTTTTCATAATTAATCTTGAACAACATATTTTTTCCTACATAAAACACCACTCTAGGTTCTTCTATAAAAGCATAATGACATTTATTGAACACTTCGGAACCCAGGGCAATTTTTTCTATCCAAAATATAGTACATTTGTTGATATTGAAAAATAGCTTCCAAACCGTTAACAATGTGAGGATAGGCAATTGCACAATTAAAAACCATTCCTTAAAGTCAGACTCTAGCTTAAATAAATCAAAATACCCCATGTATAAATTTAAATGTGACTCTTAAAAATTCATATCTTGCAACTATCTTAGACCTTTTAATCTACTTAATTATGTGATCAGATTCCTCAAAAAAAACATTTGGTACTAGCACATACATGTAATTTAATAGTGACGTTACATTGCCCATATATAATTTCAATTAACAGTGCATTGGGCATGGGCTTAATAATATGTGCTCAACACATTCCATGAATAGACTAACAGTAATTGCAACCTTTTTAACAATAAACATGTAATAACATACTTTAAATCTATACAGTTAACTTCTCTGAATTAAACCCATCTCAACATTCACTCTCCATTCCAGCAAGTCTCTCGGACTCGCTGAATATGGAATGCAAATATAGCAATATGCATTCTCGAATAATAGAGGGTAAAGTGCACCCATAAAACAAAAAGAATCAATTCTATCATATCATCTTCTTCTGAGCCGTGATCAGCCATAGACATGACGCTCCTAAGTTTCAGGGTATGAGCTCTATCTGATTTGGGAGTGACAAGCATTTTTAATTTATCCACTTCACTTCTAAGAGCCTTATATTCTAACTGAGCTCTTTGTTTGTACTCTTGTATTTTCTGTATAAGATGAGAACTCTCGGTGTGTTCAGAAAGGACCGACACCGTAGCCACCCTCTGCTGAACCTGTACCCAAGGGGGAGTAAGTTCCACCTCATCATGATCAGGTGTATATAGCAGAAGGTCAGAGTCCAGTTTGGAAGAGTCTGATGACTGATGCTGTTCTGGACTACCTAGTTATATTACAGGAGCTGATGAAACATTGGCCACAGGAGATGGTAAAGCCACAGCTTGAATAACCTGTGCCTCACCCAGAGGGGACTGTGCATGAACAGCTACCTCAACCTGTGCAGCCAGTGGTGCAGCAGCTGTCACTCAAGCCTGAGCAGCAACCTGCGGTCGCTGCTGTGGGTGATACTCTTGTTTACTCATTTTAATAAATTAGGTAGTTAAAACTTCAAGCTTATATGGTATAGGTAAAACCCCTTTGTCCCACCTACCTCACATAATACTGTAGTGTTACTGTACTGACTGGTTATTTAATATTCATTCTCTTGATATACTGTATGTCTAGACTAGGGATGAGCTTCGAGTTCGAGTCGAACTCATGTTCTACTCGAACATTGGCTGTTCGCAAGTTCGCCGAACAGCGAACAATTTGGGGTGTTCGGGGCAAATTCGAATGCCGCGGAACACCCTTTAAAAGTCTATGGGAGAAATCAAAAGTGCTAATTTTAAAGGCTTATATGCAAGTTATTGTCATAAAAAGTGTTTGGGGACCCGGGTCCTGCCCCAGGGGACATGGATCAATGCAAAAAAAAGTTTTAAAAACGGACGTTTTTTCAGGAGCAGTGATTTTATTAATGCTTAAAGTCAAACAATAAAAGTGTAATATCCCTTTAAATTTCATACCTGGGGGGTGTCTATAGTATGCCTGTAAAGGGGCGCATGTTTCCTGTGTTTAGAACAGTCTGACAGCAAAATGACATTTGGAAGGAAAAAACTCATTTAAAACTACCCGCGGCTATTGCATTGCCGACAATACACATAGAAGTTCATTGATAAAAACGGCATGGGAATTCCCCACAGGGGAACCCCGAACCAAAAAAAAAAAAAAAAAATGATGTGGGGGTCCCCCTAAATTCCATACAAGGCCCTTCAGGTCTGGTATGGATATTAAGGGGAACCCCAGCCAAAATTTAAAAAAAAAATTGACGTGGGGTTCCCCCTAAATTCCATACCAGACCCTTCAGGTCTGGTATGGATTTTAAGGGGAACCCCGCGCCAAAAAAAAAAAAAAAAACGGCGTGGGGTCCCCCTAAAAATCCATACCAGACCCTTATCCGAGCACGCAACCTGGCAGGCCGCAGGAAAAGAGGGGGGACGAGAGTGCGGCCCCCCCCCTCCTGAACCGTACCAGGCCACATGCCCTCAACATTGGGAGGGTGCTTTGGGGTAGCCCCCCAAAACACCTTGTCCCCATGTTGATGAGGACAAGGGCCTCATCCTCACAACTGTGGCCGGTGGTTGTGGGGGTCTGCGGGCGGGGGGCTTATCGGAATCTGGAAGCCCCCTTTAACAAGGGGACCCCCAGATCCCGGCCCCCCCCCTGTGTGAAATGGTAAGGGGGTACTTACCCCTACCATTTCACTAAAAAACTGTCAAAAATGTTAAAAATGACAAGAGACAGTTTTTGACAATTCCTTTATTTAAATGCTTCTTCTTTCTTCCTTCATCTTCTTCTTCTTCTGGTTCTTCTGGCTCTTCTGGTTCTTCCTCCGGCGTTCTCGTCCAGCATCTTCTCCGCGGCGTCTTCTATCTTCTTCTCCTCGGGCCGCTCCGCACCCATGGCATGAGGGGAGGCTCCCGCTCTTCTCTTCATCTTCTTCTCTTCTTCATCTTCTTCTTCATCTTCTTCTTCATCTCTTCTTCCTTCTTCTCTTCTTCATGTCTTCTGCGGGCCGCTCCGCAGCCATGCTGGCATGGAGGGAGGCTCCCGCTGTGTGACGGCGTCTCTTCGTCTGACGGTTCTTAAATAACGGGGGGCGGGGCCACCCGGTGACCCCGCCCCCCTCTGACGCACGGTGACATGACGGGACTTCCCTGTGACGTCACGGGGAATGCCACAGGGAAGTCCCGTCATGTCACCGTGCGTCAGAGGGGGGCGGGGTCACCGGGTGGCCCCGCCCCCCGTTATTTAAGAACCGTCAGACGAAGAGACGCCGTCACACAGCGGGAGCCTCCCTCCATGCCAGCATGGCTGCGGAGCGGCCCGCAGAAGACATGAAGAAGAGAAGAAGGAAGAAGAGATGAAGAAGAAGATGAAGAAGAAGATGAAGAAGAGAAGAAGATGAAGAGAAGAGCGGGAGCCTCCCCTCATGCCATGGGTGCGGAGCGGCCCGAGGAGAAGAAGATAGAAGACGCCGCGGAGAAGATGCTGGACGAGAACGCCGGAGGAAGAACCAGAAGAGCCAGAAGAACCAGAAGAAGAAGAAGATGAAGGAAGAAAGAAGAAGCATTTAAATAAAGGAATTGTCAAAAACTGTCTCTTGTCATTTTTAACATTTTTGACAGTTTTTTAGTGAAATGGTAGGGGTAAGTACCCCCTTACCATTTCACACAGGGGGGGGGCCGGGATCTGGGGGTCCCCTTGTTAAAGGGGGCTTCCAGATTCCGATAAGCCCCCCGCCCGCAGACCCCCACAACCACCGGCCACGGTTGTGAGGATGAGGCCCTTGTCCTCATCAACATGGGGACAAGGTGTTTTGGGGGGCTACCCCAAAGCACCCTCCCAATGTTGAGGGCATGTGGCCTGGTACGGTTCAGGAGGGGGGGGGCCGCACTCTCGTCCCCCCCTCTTTTCCTGCGGCCTGCCAGGTTGCGTGCTCGGATAAGGGTCTGGTATGGATTTTTAGGGGGACCCCACGCCGTTTTTTTTTTTTTTTTTGGCGCGGGGTTCCCCTTAAAATCCATACCAGACCTGAAGGGTCTGGTATGGAATTTAGGGGGAACCCCACGTCAATTTTTTTTTTTAATTTTGGCTGGGGTTCCCCTTAATATCCATACCAGACCTGAAGGGCCTTGTATGGAATTTAGGGGGACCCCCACATCATTTTTTTTTTTTTTTTTTTTGGTTCGGGGTTCCCCTGTGGGGAATTCCCATGCCGTTTTTATCAATGAACTTCTATGTGTATTGTCGGCAATGCAATAGCCGCGGTAGTTTTAAATGTGTTTTTTCCTTCAAAATGTCATTTTGCTGTCAGACTGTTCTAAACACGGGAAACATGCGCCCCTTTACAGGCATACTATAGACACCCCCCAGGTATGAAATTTAAAGGGATATTACACTTTTATTGTTTGACTTTAAGCATTATTAAAATCACTGCTCCTGAAAAAACGGCCGTTTTTAAAACTTTTTTTTGCATTGATTCATGTCCCCTGGGGCAGGACCCAGGTCCCCAAACACTTTTATTGACAATAACTTGCATATTAGCCTTTAAAATTAGCACTTTTGATTATTCATGTTCGTGTCCCATAGACTTTAACGGTGTTCGCGTGTTCGAACGAATTTTTTTCCTGTTCGCATGTTCTGGTGCGAACCGAACAGGGGGGTGTTCGGCTCATCCCTAGTCTAGACCTAAAGGGGGCTAACACTAACTGCCCTAACACACTAACTGTCACAAACTGACACCAATGCAGTAATCAGAAAAAAAACCAAAAAACTGCTTGGTGTCAGTGTGACGGGGGGGGGGGAGGGGTGATTGGGGGGGTGATCGGGGGGAATCGGGGGTGTATTGTGTGCCTGGCATGTTCTACTGTGTGTTTGTTGTGCACTCACAGTGAAGTCTTCTCTCCTCGGCGCCAGAACGGAAAATACCGAGCCGAGGAGAGATGACATCATTTCCTTTGCTGCTGTTTAGCATACAGCAGCAGAGGAAGAACCTGATTGGCTGGGAACGATCGCGAGGGGAGGCCACGAATGGATGGTCTCCCCCTCGCCTCTCATCGCTCCCAGACACAAGCCGACCGCCTTGGGCACCGGGGGGGTCCGATCGGACCCCCCGCCCGTGGGAGACAGATCACGTACAGGTACATGATTCTTCCTGCCTGTGCCATTCTGCCGCAGTATATCTGTGTGAGGCGGTCGACAAGTGGTTAATTTCTTTAGTCTTTTTAACACCTCAGGTAAAGACCTACCCACATTTGAATTACCTTCTTTTATTCTTTAAAAAAAAAAATTAGAAGATTATATAAACATACATACAAAAGTACCTACCACTTTCACAATATTTGGGTATAAGCAAGGGAGATTCCTAATTTAGTTCTTTTCCCTATTTCTGACTAAAAATCTACCTGCTCGAGCACTTTACCTTTCCCACAAGCTCCCAGAGCTACCAATGGGCATATACACTTTTCCACACAGCGTTCCCAGGATGCTTAAAGCCAACCTGTGCACAATGTCATAGAAACCCCTGGCTGCTACAACAGAAAAATATGCAAGCAATTTAGCAATAACAACCAGCAACCACAAGTTATGCTACTAGTACTAAGTAATACCATTTTGCACAAACTTTAAAATACTTCCTAAGTACCTGACCTAAGGCGTTTGTCCTATAAGAATGGGCAACCCAGGCGAAAGCTAGGAATTAACCAACTCTGTCAACGAAGTGGCCGCCACCCTCCTCAACAAAAATACTCAAGAAAAAACAATTCTCCCTTTAATCTAAGTCCCTATCAAATGTAATCTGCATTAAAAAAAATGTATCAAATTACCCGAGTATATAATATTCTGACACCACTGAAAGGTGCAATTTCACCTTTAATCACTAGTCTTGACTATTATCTTATTATCTAATTATAATTACCTTCTCGGCCGATTCCGTTGCTTTCACCCAAATATATCTCTAAGCATAGGGGACACAATGATTGACACAAGACAGGTTGCTCTACAATACACTGTTCCAATTTATTATCCCCAACGGGGGGGTTAAGTAAGAATGATAGATAGGCGTTACCAATCAAATTCCACCAATAAGGGTACATATTCAAATTACATGAACTAATCACAATGTCACAATATCATTATGTCACAATAACATTATGTCACGTAGACAGATATAAATACAGACCATCTTATGACACATACGTCACTTCCTATGTCTAGTTTCGTTTTCAACACACATACTTAATCAGCAAGATAATTTTTAAAGGTGCAGTTTGTATATCAGATTATAAAACACAAGGGGGCTTTTTACATGACCCTTTCAGTAATAAAAGAAATAATGCGCTTCAATCATCCTGACACCATAACAACCATGGTGTCGTGATGATTGAAGCGCCAACACCAGGAGTAAAGTGGGCCGGTCTGGATGAAGTCCAAGGCCAAATTTTTGTCCCAGTCCAGCCTTGCATGCAGGGCAGTACTTCCAGGTATGGAGAAGCATGTGACACTTTTGCCTTTCTCCCACAGTACCTGAACAGCTGACTGACACTAGCGGTGGGATGTGACGTGGGAAGAAATTCTATAACTGTGTGACGATCAACAGGAAGCCTACACAGAGATTCACTCACATGACAAACAGTGTGGCAGCCAGTGTTAATTGTGACATCAAATTTCGATTTTGTTTTAATCATAGTCTTTTGAATAAAATGCCATTTTAGTTTTAGTCGTATTTTAGTCATCTGAATTGTTTTAGTCGTATTTTAGTTGACCGAAATCTCTAGTACATTTTACATTTTAAATACCGCCAATAGAAAGCTCTACCTGTCTAAAAAAAAATTATACAAATTTTGTTTGGGTACAGTGTTGCATATGGGCTCAATTGTCATTCAAAGTGCGAAAGCACTGAAAGCTGAAATGTGACTTGGGCAGGAAGGGGGTGAAAGTGCCCGGTAGGCAAGTGGTTAAACAGGCAGTTCACGCTCAAAAACCCTCCAATGCGGCTGAATGAAAACAATTCTGCAAAGAAGAGTGGGCCAAAATTCCTCCACAGCGATGTAAAAGAATCATTGCCAGTTATCGCAAATGCTTGATTGCAGTTGTTGCCCCCAAGGGTGGCACAACCAGTTATTAGATTTAGGGGGCAATTACTTTTTCACATAGGGCCAGGCAGGTTTGGATAGTTTTTTTCTCCATTAATAAATTAAATCATCATTTAAAATGTACATTTTGTATTTATTCAGGTTATCTTTGTGTAATATTAAAATTTGATGATCTGAATTATTTAAATGTGACAAATATGCAAAAAAATAATAAAAACAGGAAGGAGGCAAATACTTTTTCATAGCACTGTATTACAACGGCTGAATCTGTGTCTGTAGTGCATGTTCAAACCTTTAAAGTTATTTGATTTTTACTCCAGGAGTACATAATGAGTTTGGAAATTCTAGAGAAATGCTTTAATAATGCATTACAATTTAACTAAACCCATTAGTCTTTAGTTGACTAAAATTATTTTAGTCTACTAAAATGTACTGGAGATTTTAGTCGACTAAAATGCAAAAAAAGACAAAAATCAGCGCAAATACTTTTTCACAGCACTGTAAATAACCAGTGTTAATTTTTATTTTAAAATATTTTTATTGAGTTTTTTCACATAAAAAAACATAACGTTGCGTGTATTCAGAATGCAATAAATTCCTGAGACAGATACATGCAATTGCTTGCCAAGACTTACCGTAACAAATAGTCTGAAAGAAAATAACAAAGCTGATATTAAAGTAAAGGAGGAGAGAAGAAGTACCAAGCGGGAGCTTATTAAATAAAAAGTAACTCAAAAGATGATCTTATGTCGAACTTGCTACCAAAAACTCAAGAGTTACCCATGGACCCTACCAAACATATAGTCTGCCACCCCTTCTGTAGCAAAACCGCTCAAAAAGTTTTACCTTGGGTGAAAAGGGAGGACAGAGAGAGAAAAAGCAATGCTGAACACCTATATAGGCTGTGCTAAGGGTACAAAAATGCTGTATGAAAGTAGGAATCCACTATAATGACTCCTTGTGTGAAAGGTAGGGTGTTTCAGGGAAATAAGGTTGAGCTCTAAACCACCAGACAGAATATTCAGGTCAGGGCCGTCGGGGGGAGTCCGCCACCGCCCGAGTAGGAGACCACTTCAAAGTGTGTTTTCCTGATGAGCGTACGCCGGGACATACTGGGGGCCCACACACACTACCCCTATGGGATCTTCCTGTAGGTGTGATATGGTCTCCCCAGCATCCCTCGCCACCCCCAGGAATATGAGGACCAAGAGAGAGGGCTATGAAATGGTGCCCTCCCCCTCTAGGCCATTAAGTAAAAAAAAAAATAATAGAGTAGAAGAAATCGAGCAGTGAAGGGATCCCACCGATGCCCCAACCCGACATATCCAAGATTTCCCCCGCAAATGGGGTAAAAATCGCTTAGTACTTCAAAAGCGCCGAAGAGGCTAAGAAGAGACAGAGAGGAGAGAGAGAGATCGTGGGAACCAGTGTTAATTTTAACGTCAAATTTCAATTTAGTTTTAGTCATAGTCTTTTGGCTAAAATGCAATTTTAGTTTTAGTCATCTGAATTGTTTTAGTTTTAGTCATATTTTAGTCGACTATAATAGTATTAATTTTGCCGACATAAATATTTCTATCTTCCACCAAAATATTTTCTGGTGGAAGGGGAATAAACTGTAAGCACCTCTGGCTTACCTGTACAACCCACAGTCCTTTCCTGCTAAGCACATGCTTGTTGGTTTAAATGCCCAGACTCCTGTCAGTCTGACAACTGTCTGTGTGACAGAGCCATTTTTTTAGTGGCTCATTCTGCACTGATTGATGTAATAGCGTGTTATAGAGTCAGTGCCCGATAACATTTTCTCTTGCACTGCTTTAATGTATAAGTATGATATTTTTTACGTGGAAAATTATATGCGTACAGATGAACCAGAAGCGGGGAACTCAGTAAGTTACCAGTAAGTAAAATTAAATGATAATAATGTAAATTGCAATGATGAGTGGATACTTCAAAGACGGAAATTGCTATCTATGTGATTGGATTCATGATGATTCTGCATCTCTGCTTTACATCACTACAACACAAACCATCATTTATTGTAGGGATGTTAATGGAGATAGATGACCAGGCTTTGGAATCTCAGTTATTTTCCTAAATGGTTACTCCAGGTGTGCGGCAGGACCACATATCTGGAAGGATTCCTTCAACTTACATGGCTTTCACATAATTTTATCTTGTTTCTTACTATATTTATCACTGCATTGTCTTTGTATTTTTCTTTTTATTCTATCACACTAGTGACATTTGATTTAAGACTGGATAAGCTGGTTATTTTCACTGTAAAACAGAATGCAAAAACATTAAAATAACTAAAAATGTAATAAATATCTACTGTATTAAAAAAAAAAGGGTATGTTTAGTATTCTGACTACATGGTCATGGTCAATTTGATCACTTAAGGCCTTAATGTACACTGCTGCTGGTAAACAGACATTTGGGAGCAGTTGGGAGTTTTTTTCAACTGCCCCTGAACTCTCCTCTATGTTATCTTATCTGTCCATGTACACAGGGTCGTTTACAGTTGTTTCTAGGCAGTTGAGTTTAGAGGCATTTTTTGGAGTGCAAAAATTACGTCCAGAAGCTTCCAGGCAGTTTACAGGCATTTCAAGCGCCAAACACTTCTAAACGCGGCTAAACGTGGCTAAACGCGGTAACTCGCATTTAGCCACATTTCTTTTACATGCATTTTTAATTTTTGGCTATTTAAAAAAAAAATGCTTCTAAACACAAACGCGGAAAAACGCCGCTAAACGCCACTAAACGCGGCAAAACAGACGTTTTAAACGTGGGTTACTATCTGTCAAGTTAAATCGATCAGGAGAGTTTGTAAAAATGTCCCGTGTACATGAAGCCTAAAGGTCAAATACATTTCATCCAGCAATTTAGTTCTGACAAGACCAGATCACCCACAAAGGGTGCTTAGGGCTCAGTGGTTGTCCATGGCATGTATGCAATAATCCCACAATAGAGGATGTGTTCCTTCCACATATTATATAATTATAACAAATAATATACAGCATTATTACAATCAATAGTAATATACCTATGAAGTACTGTATGTGGGTAGAGGACTGAACAGCGATTCTTTAGCCTCTTGATTTACAGTATGTGCACTGTTGTACTTTTTCTCAGATTCTGATTGGTCAACTGTTAAGTACTGGTGGGTACAATTAGGACTCATTCACACAAGCACATATGTATTTTTTGCATGTTTTTGCTGACAAAACTAGAAGATGATCCTGTGGAAAATACATTCCTAAAGTACATCATTTAGCCCAGTGGTTCTTTTTTGAGTCACAAACCCCTTTAAGAATCTGATGAAAGCTATAAATCCCCCCAAAATTGTACACATAAACACTACTCTACATGCAACATATATACATAATCTATTTTATTGAAATGTGATTGCCTTATACATATATGATGTACATACAGTTTGAATACAGTAAACAATCTTAATAAAGAACTCCCTTCTTTTTTTGCTTTCAAAATATTTATATTATGTAAATGAAAGGTTCATACAGATTAACAACCAATTCAATACATAAACCTTATACAGTCTCAGAAGTTACATACTTCAAAGTGACAATCATTGACGTTCCCTTACAGGGATCGTTATAAACAATAAATAAGGTAACAAAGTACAGAATAGTCAAATAATAGGAAGCACCCCAAAGGGAGCTTACTGTGGCCTGCCTGGTAGGCTCGGGCTCCAGGTTCCTGTATCATTACCTCAATACTAACCCTGACCCATACTAAGTCATTCGCCCCTTGAAAACTGTCTATGGTTTTTGCGCACAAGTGTCTTGACTGAAAATATGCCTCTCGGCCTAGTGTTTACAGGAAAGACTACTACAGTAAAAGTTAAATTATGATATCAAAAATTTATTAATGAGAAACAAACGCCCGGTGCCGGGCAACTTCTGAGAAAACTCGACCCTTATTATCCTATAGAGGGGACAAGAGAGTCTCCGGAAAAGAGAGAGGGAGAAGTTGTAGAGAGGAAGGGTAGGCGATACTCTGCAGAAGATTCCAACTCACTAAGGAGCTTGTAGTATAACCGGAGACAAGGGAACATTACAATATTTGGCCCATGGTTCCCAAATAGCGAAGAATGTTTCGTTTTTGTCATTTATTTTAGCTACGATTTGTTCCTGTGCCATTATCCACGACACCTTCCTTTTAAAACCCTGGAGCGAAACGCTAGGTTTCTTCCAGGACTTTGCTAATGAAGCCTTAGCTCCTAAGAGGATAAAGAAAATTAGCTTCTGTGAAAATTTAGAAAAAGTCCCGATCATCCCATTAAGCAGGGCAATGGAAGGATCAGGGGAGATTGTTTGCTGTAAAACAGTACTGATTGTGCGGAAGACCCTTCCCCAGAATGATCTGATATGAGGGCAAGTCCACCATATGTGTATCATAGTCCCTTCCATCTCACAGCCCCTGAAGCACAGGGGGGAAGATCCTGGAAAAATAACAGATAAGCGAGCAGGAACATAGTACCATCGTGTTATGACTTTTACACTGGCTTCTATCAATGATATGTTTTGTATACCTTTGAATGATTTTTCAAACCTGATATACCAGTTCTGTAACGTCAAGGAGTTGTCTAAGTCCTCCTCCCAGGCCCGAGCGTATCCCGGCTTCTCTGCTGAGGATTTTAAGGCGGTATAGATTATAGAAATTCCTCCCCTCTGGACTTCTGTATTGGAGCACCATTGTTCAAATAGAGTCAAAGAGGACCTTTCTTGATTTTGCTTCCAAATGGAGTGAAGGTAGTGATGGATTTGGGAGAATCTGAAAATCTCAGATTCAGGCATGTCTAACTCGTTCAGACAGTGGTTCAATGTGATCGGACCTCTGGGGGAGAGAAAGTGACCAATCCTATATAGGCCTTTGTCCGTCCACCATTTGAAGGCCCTGATTACCATCCCTGGTGGGAAAGCTGGGTTATGGAATAGGTGGGCTAGCGGTCTAATAGGTGAGATTAGGTTACGATGTGAAAAGAGTTTTGTACACAAGGCAATAGAATGGGAAAGGGTAGGTGATAGTATGGCTGGTCTATCCTTAGGGTTACACCAGAGAAGATAGTCGATCGTGTTCCGAGGGGTAGCCTGTCTTTCCATTGATAGCCAGCTTGGTTTCGGGCCTCTTACAAGTGCCAACGAAATTTGGGAGAGTTGTGCTGCCTGATAATAGCGCCATAAGTCAGGGAGGCCGAGTCCTACCTGACTTTTAAGACGGGAAAGCATACTGGAGGTACATCTAAACCCTCTTCGGCCCCAGATGAAGCGAATAATTTCCGATTGAAATTTGAGGAGGGTCGTTTTCTTAATCGGGATAGGGAGTGAGCGAAAAAGATATAAGAGGCGGGGGAGAAGGGTCATCTTGACGGCGTGAATTCTGCCTAGCCAGGACAGACCACATCTGGCCCACTTATCCAGGTCCTCTTTACATTTACGGAACATGGGGGGTAATTAGCACCAAACAGCTTTTGGATGTCTGGGGTTAAGTTGATGCCTAAGTAGGGAATTTCTGTGGACGCCCAGGGGAATTTAAAATTAGAGGAAATCTGATTAATTAGACTCTGTGGGACTGTAATGTTCAACGTGATGGATTTAGTCATATTAACCTTTAAGCCAGAAACTATGCTGAAATCTTGGAGGATCGTATAGATCATAGGGGTGGAAATGAGAGGGGAAGTGATATAAAGGAGAAGGTCATCCGCATAAAGAGCACATTTATGCTCCAGATCGCCGCATTGGACCCCTTTGACATCTGGGTTGGCTCTAAGCGCTATAGCCAGTGACTCAATTGCTATCGCAAAGAGGAGGGGGGAGAGTGGGCAACCCTGCCTGGTTCCTCGTCCGATAGGGAACGATTGTGAGTACCTTCCCAGGAGACGGACCTGAGCAGATGGGGTCGAGTATAGGGACTTAATGTAGTTCAGAAAGAAGGGACCAAATCCCCATCTCTGTAAAATGTCAGATAAGTATTCCCAGTCAACAGAGTCAAATGTATTGTGCAGGTCGATGGAAAGGAGGAAGCCCCGCTGCGGTGAGCCCCTGTCCCATCCCGATTTGAGAAGAGATATGATGTCTATCGTCCTACGTATTTGGTCCGGTCCCTGTCTGCCAGGGACGAAGCCCACCTGATCATTATGAACATATTTAGAGATGAAGCTCGCCATTCTATTCGCTAAAATTTTCATCAGGATTTTGATATCATTGTTGATAAGCGATATGGGCCTATAGTTACCTAACTCACTTGAATCTTTCCCCGGCTTCGGGATCACCGAGATATATGCCGAGTTAAGATCAGGACCCAGAAGGGCTCCATCCCTGAGGGAGTTAAAAAACTTAGTTAGGTGGGGGGCAAGGTTAGGGGCAAACTTTTTGTAATACCCAGTAGATAGGCCATCTGGACCCGGGGCAGAACCCGTTTTAAGAGAACCAATCGTATCCAATACTTCCTCCTGGGAGATCTTGTCCTCAAGAAGTTCCCTATGTTCCTTGGTCAAAGCTGGAAGAGGTAAGTCCCTGAGGAAGCGATCCCTTTGTTGTGGTGATGGGGACTCAGAGGATTTATATAGGTTAGTATAAAATTGGGAAAAGGCTTCCATAATTTTAGTAGGGTTCTGTGTCAGATCTCCTGATAGCGTTTTGATTTTGGGGAACGCTAAGGAGCATTGTTTTGGGTTGAGTTTGGCTGCTAGTCTGGAGCCCATCCGGTCTGATTGGTAATAGAATTTAGCTCCTGTCCATCTTAAATGTTTTTCTGCTGCAGAAGTCAAAGCTAGGTTAAGGGTAGACCTAGTGTGGTCAAGGATCTCTAAGGAGTCTGATGTAGGTAGTCTCTTATGTGCTTTAGCCGCTGCCCTGTAGTCCGCTGTGAGTTTGAGAATGTCAGCCTTGTGGGCCGCTCTGAGATGTGAGGATAAGCTAATTATGTGGCCCCTAATAACCGGTTTATGGGCTGCCCAAACGGTGGAGGGGGAAACCTCCCCCGTCTGGTTAGTTCGGAAGTAGTCTTTGATGGCCTCTGCTATGCCCAGACAATTGATGGGATCACTAAGGAAAGATTCTTGTAATCTCCAACGTGGCGGGCCCTTAGAGGGTCCTCCTTTCTGGGCCACTACCAAGACCAACGCGTGATCTGACAACGGGGAATCAATAATCCTAGAGTTAAGGACAAGCGGGATAGTGCGCGAGCGTGTAAAGATGTGGTCTATCCTGGCAAAGGAGTTATGAGGGGCCGAAAAGTGGGTGAAATATTTTTTGTGTGGATTCGCTTCCCTCCAAATATCGACCAAACCCTCCTCAAACAGAAGAGCCGCTATTCTAGTACTCTGTTTGGACGGGCGTTTAGATTTAGAGGTCCCATTAGCTAGTCTATCAAGTGCAGAGTCGAAGGCGATGTTTGAGTCCCCTCCAATAAATATTGTACCTTTAAGGTGGGCTTGTAATTTTTTGAGTAACAGGTTGAAAAACTTTCTTTGACCTCTGTTAGGTGCATAATACGAAACAAATGTATAAAGTTCACCGTCAATGTATCCCGATACTAGCAGGAAACGCCCCTGGGGATCGACTATCGTCTCTGGTTGAGAGACATTCAAATGTTTTGCAAAGCAGATGGCCACCCTTTTGGTTTTATTTTCAGCTGAGGCCAAGAAGAATTGGGGACAGTTTTGGTGGAGAAATGAGGGTTTGTAGCTCACTGGGAAATGTGTTTCTTGTAAAAGCAGGACGTCAGTGTGCATAGAGTGGTAGGACTGAAAAATCTTTCTGTGTTTAATTGGGGAGTTTAAGCCTTGGGTGTTGTGTGATATGATTCTAAGAGGAAGTTTCCGATCTTTTAAACTAGCCATGAAGAAACAAAGAATTTTTGCCCGTGGGACTATAAATGAAGTGTCCATGGTGATCACATATGAAATAGAAGGAATACAATAGTAACAAGATTTATTGGGATATATAACATCCAGTATAGGTCATACACATAGGTGACAGTTACATAGAAACAACAACATGATAAAAAGGTCCAAGAAACATGACCATCATGACATAACATCAAAGTATAAGAAGTACAGATATACATAATACATCTCTAACCCGACGCGTTTCGCGAGCTCTCCTCGCTTCATCAGGGGCTGATGTGTATATCTGATGTCTGTAATAACAAGTAAATAGTGTATTGAAGTATGGTTTGTAATTGAACAATAACATGAAGTCAGAGCTAGTAATCCGATACCTACTTGTCAGGTACTTGACCCCAAAGAGGGCGGTCCCAGGCAGGGGGCGGCGGAAATGCATCTCCCCCGGGAGCTGAGGGGGAGGAGACCACGACGCGGAGGTCCAGGATCAGGCACAGGGCAGGCATGGCAAATGCATGGAGAGAGGAAAGATGGACCCGACTGTCCCCCATAATAGTTGTAAAGCGTACCCACTGTAATGAAGTATAAACAAAAATATAAATGTATCTAAGATAGTGGCAATAGCCATATCCAAAAATGTATGCAATAATATGCTTGAGTATGGTGGGTGCAGGGTGACCAGCAGGGCATGAAACAGAAAGTAAAAGCAAAACAGAAAGGCAGGAGAAAGGTAAAGATGATGTCAGCCCACGTGTAACCCATGAATCTAGCAGGGCAAGCTCTCTATAATAAAATGTATAGATGTAAGTATATTTATTAAGGTATACTTAATCACCTGAAAGTCCTACGTAGCATGTATATCATACTAAGGTACATGAATATGTGTATTTATAGAACTTAAATGGTTAATGTCGCATTGTAATGAGAGTATAGAATAGTAGGCTAGGGTACAAGAGATACAGGAGTGTCCTGCAGAACATGGGGAAGTGTAATGTGAAAGGGAAGGAAGTGAGAAAGAAAAGGTGGGGTGGATAATAGAAGAAAGGGGAAAAAGGGGAGAGAAAAAAGGAATAAGAAAAGAGAGGAGAAAGGAGGAATGAAAGAAGTTAGCGAAGAAAAAAGACAAGAAAAACTGCAGAAGTGAAGAGGAGAGGGATACAAACAAACAGGGGAGTAAAACATAGTAAGTGAGCAAAAATAAAAATCAAGAAGTTGCAAGTGGTGTTTTCAAAGTGTACCTATGAATAATGGGTGCATTGGTGAAGTAACATGTATAGATATGGATATAATAGTGATGCCTACCAGTATGGTCTCTCACCAGTGCACGGAAGGAGCCAAACAAAGAGAAGACTAACCATGCCAAAACCCCCGCCTAAATACCCGGACGTCCGCCGTAGCCTCCGCCCCAACGTCATACAAACGTCGGTGGGGAGGAAGCCGCTCCCACCGCGCCCGCCAGCGTGCGGCGGGACACAGCAGAGGCATCCGCCCACCGTCCGGATGTTGACAGTGCTAAGGAAGTGGGGACATCGCAGTGCGGAAGTCTCTCACAGGGGCACACGGCATGACGCCGATGCACTGGTGGCTCCGCCCCTTCTGGGATGGAGAGGCGGAGACAGCAGGGGAAAGTAAACCCCATTTGTGCATCGCAGCTCCCGGGGGAAACGAACCGCCACCCCCAAGCCCGGAGCCACACACATGGAGCCAGGTCCGCAAGCAGAGAAGGGGAGTCACCTATGAATAAACATGTCATATTGTAAATGGGTAGTCAAAGTATATATGTATATTTATTAATATATTTATGGACTGGATCTAGGAGCAGCAACAGACTGAGGGCATATGGTGTCTTCCACCTGGGTTCAATAGAAAAAAGAGAAAGTCTGAGAGCTGCTCCCTAACATGAGACACCTCCATCCCTATATTGCATCAAGAAACAAAGAATTTTTGCCCGTGGGACTTTAAATGAAGTGTCCATGGTGATCACATATGAAATAGAAGGAATACAATAGTAACAAGATTTATTGGGATATATAACATCCAGTATAGGTCATACACATAGGTGACAGTTACATAGAAACAACAACATGATAAAAAGGTCCAAGAAACATGACCATCATGACATAACATCAAAGTATAAGAAGTACAGATATACATAATACATCTCTAACCCGACGCGTTTCGCGAGCTCTCCTCGCTTCATCAGGGGCTGATGTGTATATCTGATGTCTGTAATAACAAGTAAATAGTGTATTGAAGTATGGTTTGTAATTGAACAATAACATGAAGTCAGAGCTAGTAATCCGATACCTACTTGTCAGGTACTTGACCCCAAAGAGGGCGGTCCCAGGCAGGGGGCGGCGGAAATGCATCTCCCCCGGGAGCTGAGGGGGAGGAGACCACGACGCGGAGGTCCAGGATCAGGCACAGGGCAGGCATGGCAAATGCATGGAGAGAGGAAAGATGGACCCGACTGTCCCCCATAATAGTTGTAAAGCGTACCCACTGTAATGAAGTATAAACAAAAATATAAATGTATCTAAGATAGTGGCAATAGCCATATCCAAAAATGTATGCAATAATATGCTTGAGTATGGTGGGTGCAGGGTGACCAGCAGGGCATGAAACAGAAAGTAAAAGCAAAACAGAAAGGCAGGAGAAAGGTAAAGATGATGTCAGCCCACGTGTAACCCATGAATCTAGCAGGGCAAGCTCTCTATAATAAAATGTATAGATGTAAGTATATTTATTAAGGTATACTTAATCACCTGAAAGTCCTACGTAGCATGTATATCATACTAAGGTACATGAATATGTGTATTTATAGAACTTAAATGGTTAATGTCGCATTGTAATGAGAGTATAGAATAGTAGGCTAGGGTACAAGAGATACAGGTGTCAAGTACCTGACAAGTAGGTATCGGATTACTAGCTCTGACTTCATGTTATTGTTCAATTACAAACCATACTTCAATACACTATTTACTTGTTATTACAGACATCAGATATACACATCAGCCCCTGATGAAGCGAGGAGAGCTCGCGAAACGCGTCGGGTTAGAGATGTATTATGTATATCTGTACTTCTTATACTTTGATGTTATGTCATGATGGTCATGTTTCTTGGACCTTTTTATCATGTTGTTGTTTCTATGTAACTGTCACCTATGTGTATGACCTATACTGGATGTTATATATCCCAATAAATCTTGTTACTATTGTATTCCTTCTATTTCATATGTGATCACCATGGACACTTCATTTAAAGTCCCACGGGCAAAAATTCTTTGTTTCTTGATGCAATATAGGGATGGAGGTGTCTCATGTTAGGGAGCAGCTCTCAGACTTTCTCTTTTTTCTATTGAACCCAGGTGGAAGACACCATATGCCCTCAGTCTGTTGCTGCTCCTAGATCCAGTCCATAAATATATTAATAAATATACATATATACTTTGACTACCCATTTACAATATGACATGTTTATTCATAGGTGACTCCCCTTCTCTGCTTGCGGACCTGGCTCCATGTGTGTGGCTCCGGGCTTGGGGGTGGCGGTTCGTTTCCCCCGGGAGCTGCGATGCACAAATGGGGTTTACTTTCCCCTGCTGTCTCCGCCTCTCCATCCCAGAAGGGGCGGAGCCACCAGTGCATCGGCGTCATGCCGTGTGCCCCTGTGAGAGACTTCCGCACTGCGATGTCCCCACTTCCTTAGCACTGTCAACATCCGGACGGTGGGCGGATGCCTCTGCTGTGTCCCGCCGCACGCTGGCGGGCGCGGTGGGAGCGGCTTCCTCCCCACCGACGTTTGTATGACGTTGGGGGCGGAGGCTACGGCGGACGTCCGGGTATTTAGGCGGGGGTTTTGGCATGGTTAGTCTTCTCTTTGTTTGGCTCCTTCCGTGCACTGGTGAGAGACCATACTGGTAGGCATCACTATTATATCCATATCTATACATGTTACTTCACCAATGCACCCATTATTCATAGGTACACTTTGAAAACACCACTTGCAACTTCTTGATTTTTATTTTTGCTCACTTACTATGTTTTACTCCCCTGTTTGTTTGTATCCCTCTCCTCTTCACTTCTGCAGTTTTTCTTGTCTTTTTTCTTCGCTAACTTCTTTCATTCCTCCTTTCTCCTCTCTTTTCTTATTCCTTTTTTCTCTCCCCTTTTTCCCCTTTCTTCTATTATCCACCCCACCTTTTCTTTCTCACTTCCTTCCCTTTCACATTACACTTCCCCATGTTCTGCAGGACACTCCTGTATCTCTTGTACCCTAGCCTACTATTCTATACTCTCATTACAATGCGACATTAACCATTTAAGTTCTATAAATACACATATTCATGTACCTTAGTATGATATACATGCTACGTAGGACTTTCAGGTGATTAAGTATACCTTAATAAATATACTTACATCTATACATTTTATTATAGAGAGCTTGCCCTGCTAGATTCATGGGTTACACGTGGGCTGACATCATCTTTACCTTTCTCCTGCCTTTCTGTTTTGCTTTTACTTTCTGTTTCATGCCCTGCTGGTCACCCTGCACCCACCATACTCAAGCATATTATTGCATACATTTTTGGATATGGCTATTGCCACTATCTTAGATACATTTATATTTTTGTTTATACTTCATTACAGTGGGTACGCTTTACAACTATTATGGGGGACAGTCGGGTCCATCTTTCCTCTCTCCATGCATTTGCCATGCCTGCCCTGTGCCTGATCCTGGACCTCCGCGTCGTGGTCTCCTCCCCCTCAGCTCCCGGGGGAGATGCATTTCCGCCGCCCCCTGCCTGGGACCGCCCTCTTTGGGGTCAAGTACCTGACAAGTAGGTATCGGATTACTAGCTCTGACTTCATGTTATTGTTCAATTACAAACCATACTTCAATACACTATTTACTTGTTATTACAGACATCAGATATACACATCAGCCCCTGATGAAGCGAGGAGAGCTCGCGAAACGCGTCGGGTTAGAGATGTATTATGTATATCTGTACTTCTTATACTTTGATGTTATGTCATGATGGTCATGTTTCTTGGACCTTTTTATCATGTTGTTGTTTCTATGTAACTGTCACCTATGTGTATGACCTATACTGGATGTTATATATCCCAATAAATCTTGTTACTATTGTATTCCTTCTATTTCATATGTGATCACCATGGACACTTCATTTAAAGTCCCACGGGCAAAAATTCTTTGTTTCTTGATGCAATATAGGGATGGAGGTGTCTCATGTTAGGGAGCAGCTCTCAGACTTTCTCTTTTTTCTTTTAAACTAGCCATAGTCCAGAGGGGAGTAAACTGTCATTTCATACCGCGGCTTACCGTCTCCCATGGAACATGAAAGCTTTCTGTAATCTGCCTGAGATGCATGATGTCTGCTCGGGCCTGGGAAGAGGAGACCAGGACGTCCCCTGAGTCTGGTAGAACCTATAAAGGAGTACAGGAGGGTAAAGGAAGAGGGGGGGAGAGAGCAGAGAGAAGAATAAAGAGAAGAGCGGTTAAATTTGTGCAATGAATGAAAAACATCAATAAAACATTAATCATAACTGATAAATGTACTGAGGAGGTTGGAAAACCAACCTCACCCAGCCCTAAGAGTAGGAAGGACTGTCGTTCCTACCCTTACGGCCACTCGGGCCAGGGCCTCCCTAAAACGGGGAGACCAATTAAGAGCCCAGGGAAACCAAAGGAACACCTAAAGGTAAGTGTAGGTGCACTGGGTCCACCACAGCCCTAGTTCCTCGCAACTATATAACCAAAGACCGCAGTCAGGTCTATTAAAAACAAAAGACAGAGCGATCAAAAAAAAAGAAAAAGGGGGTGAAAGAGGGAAAAAAAAAACATTTTTATTATAGACCCCTTTTGTAAACTAATCAATAGAAATATGACTATAAAAAAAAACCCTTCTGCAGGGGTAATTATGAATCCCCTTCTAAGGGAATCAGAAGGCTGAGCCTATCGGTGCCCGGGAGAAGGTGGGGGTCCCAAATCCAGGGCCCACCCTCCCCGGGAGAACTCAGGGACACTGAGTCTTTGACCGGGGAACTTTATGGAGAGCCCCCCGCCCCCAGAGCCCATCGAGAGAAGCTCTTTAAACTTAGCCTTGCTCTGTGTTCAAACTAATCAAACAGCATCATGAAAAATATAAGAAATAAAAACCAAAAATAAAGAGAGGCCTAAACCAACAAAAGTAAGTCTCGGAGCCAGTGGACCAAGGGAGAACAGAATCGTTCTACCACAGGACCTAAATCAGGCGCCCAACACCCTTCGAAAAACCTTGAGCCATGTGGTAGAGGTAGAAATTCATGTTGGGAAATTTTCCTTCGGCCTCTTGGAGCTTTGTTTTAGCCAGGAAGGCTGTAGAGGGCTTGCTGGAGGGGGTCTTTTGGTGGAAGATGGAGTGCCCCTGCTTGACTGTGATGCCGACGGCTCCTGAGGGATGAGACCCAGCTGAAGAAGAATCCGTTCACCCTCCGCGAAGGTGGAGAAGCTGCAGTTTCTGCTCTTGTATGAAAAATTAAGTCTCAGCGGGAACGACCATCTATAAGGGATCTCTTTCTCCAGCAGGAGTTGTAGTAAAGGTTTCAGAGCCCTTCTCTTCTGAACTGTATAGGGGGACAGGTCAGCAAAGATCTTAATTTTGTGGCCCAGAACAGATAGGTCATTCAAATTTCTGGCTTTTCTCATGACTTCCTCCTTCACAGAGTAATAATGGGGCTTCACAATTATGTCCCTCGGGAGTCCATCTTTACGGGGAGGTTGTAGAGCTCTATGGGCCCTGTCAAGCTCTAAGCGGTGCTCCGGGATCTCAGGGATAAGGTCTTTAATGAGAGTTTTAATGACAGAGTGAATCTCCTTTTCTGCTTCCAGGACCCCCCTTACTCTGAAGTTATATCTCGATCTGTTCTCCAGATCATCGATCTTAGCAAAAGCTGTCTCAAGTTGATCCTGCATGTCTTGCAATCTTGCTGTATTCTGATTGATCCGAGCCCCTACTTGATCTGCTTATTTCTCCATGTTGTCCAGTCTGAGCCTAAACTGCTGCATGTCAGCATGTATGGATGCTGTTATCTGAGCTGCGTTTTGTGCCAAGCTTTTAGAGAGCAGCTGTGCAAAGGCCTCCATCATGGAGGGAAAGTCAGTGGGTATGGGGGAGGCTTCTTGGGCTTCACTAACAGAAAGCAGGAGGCCTGTGTGTGGGACCATCATAGGGGTGGATGGGAGGCCTGCCTGCAAGCCGAACAGGAGGGATTCTGTGGATGCAGGTGAATGGGCCTGAGGTAGAGGGGAGTCCAGCTTACCTGGTGACTGTGGTGGGGCACAGTCTTCATCTGCTATGGATTCGTCAGCAGCTGCCGCCGCGGTGTGTCTCGGAGGAGCGGCGGCCATCTTGGCATAGCTGAGCGGTCCGGGCGCAGCCGTCATCTGGCTCGTTAAGCTCTTTCTGGCAGCCCCCACCAGCATCAATCGGCTCCTGGGGGTGTCTTGCACCCGATGGCGTTGTTATCAGGCTGAATGAAGCGCTCTGTCTGCGCTAGAGGAGCGAAAGGGGGCGGGGTGGAGCGGAGCTTCAGAGGCTAGTGGCCATCTTGGAAGCTACCGCGCATGCGCCTGAACTCACTTCTTTTTATTACAAAGGTAATTCTGCTCAAATCTACTACTACTACTACTACTACTATTTTAAAATGGAAATCAGTGCTTGCTATTATGAAGTATCACAAGGTGGCAGTTGTGCAAGAATGATAACACAGATTTAAATGGTAAACATAGGCCAACAACTAGTCAAGAGATGCTTAGGGGTCAGCGCTATAAGCAGTGGCTTGGTAAGTTTCCTTTAATTCCTTTCAATGGCAAACCATGGATTGGGACAAGGTGGAGGGCTGTATAGTGAATATAGAAGTTATTTTTTATCTGATTCTCACGGACCCCCTGGAACCTGTCCATGGACCACTTAGGGGTCCATAGACCCCCGGTTAAGAATCCCTGCTTTAAACGTTTACAAGCCCTCTGACATTTATACACGTACTTTTATAAAATCTACAGATGCATAAGGCTCTGAATGCAGCCATCTCTTTCCGTCTGTGTATGCTGCTAAATGTGGCACATATTTTTGTCTGCAGATACAGCTAACTGTATGGCCCTATTAATTCCTAAAGTGCTGCATTTTGATGTCAAGAAAACTATACAGCAGAATTTAGAGTCAGTAGAAATATGATAAAAATTTGTAGATAATTTAACACCTTCCCGCCCGACAATGATGGCCGGACAGGAGCACTGTTGTTCTAAAAGGACGCTCTGGTGTTATCTGTCACCCGCAGTGGACATGGCAGATCACTGTACTGGCCCCCTGCTGGTACCATGTGGCCTCTGTGGCCAATCACAGAAGGGCACTTGACAGTAGGGATGGGCCAAACACCCCCCCCCCCCCCCGGTTCGGTTCGCACCAGAACATGCGAACAGGCAAAAAATTTGTGCGAACATGTAAACCCTATTAAAGTCTATTGGATACTAACATGAAAAATCAAAAGTGCTAATTTTAAAGGCTTATATGAAAGTTATTGCCATAAAAAGTGTATGGGGACCCGGGTACTGCCCCAGGGGACATGTATCAATGCAAAAAGATGTTTTTAAAACGACTTTTTTCAGGAGCAGTGATTTTAATAATGCTTAAAGTAAAACAATTAAAATGAAATATTCCTTTAAATATCGTGCCTGGGTGTCCCCTAAGTCTGCCTGTAAATTGTCGCATCTGTGTGATGTGTTTTAAAGTGCAGCGGCAAAATGACATTCCTAAAGGAAAAAATGTAATTTAGCCCTGGTTCATACTGGAGCGTTTTGACATTTATTTGACATGTCAAATTGCATGTCAAATCAGCGGCAGTTGCCGTCAATGGCATCGTCCAAATTGGTGCCATGCCGCATCTGCGGCGCTGCATCGATTTCAAAAAGTAGTTTCTGTACTACTTTTTGCGATTTCAGGCTGCAATTTACATCTGTGCAGAACCCTGGGCTTAACCTGAACCTGGGCTGAAACTTGCTCGTGGCGGTACAGTATTTTCGGGTCCCGGCAATATAGATAAAAATCAAGGAAAAAAATAAGCGTGGGTCCCCCCCAGTCCATACAATATGGATTTTAAGGGGAACTCCACACGAAAATTAAAAAAAAAACTGTGTGGGGTCTCCCCCAAAATCCATACCAGACCCTTATCCAAGCATGCAGCCTGGAGGACAGGATAGGGGGGCCAGTGAGCGCCCCCCCCTCCTGAACCAGTGGGTCCCCCCCAAAGAACTTTGTCCCATGTTGATGGGAACAAGGGCCTTGTCCCCACAACCCTGGCCCGGTGGCTGTGGGGGTCTGCAGACGGGGGGGTTATCGGAATCTGGAAGCCCCCTTTAACAAGGGGTGCCCCCAGATCCCGACCCCCCTATGTGAATGGGTATTGGGTACATTGTACCCCTATCCATTCACCAAAAAAAGTGTCAAAAAGTAAAAACCACAAAAGACAGTTTTTGACAATTCCTTTATTAAAAAAAGAAAAAAAAAGTGTCCCGAAATGTACATCCATCGTCAATCATGCTGGCCGAAAGACCAGAAGAATAGAAAAATTTAAAAAAAAATCCTCCGCCTCCATGGGAGGGCTCCCGCCATCTGCTATCTTTTCGCTGTGATATAGGCAAGGGTCGGGGCCACCCACTTACGTAACTGGATGACCCCGCCCCCTCGGATGACACATGATGTCAGAAGGGCGGGGTCACTCTGGTTACCTCACCGGGTGGCCCTGCCCTTGCCTATATATATTTTTTTGAATTTTTTGGGTCCGTCGGGCAGCTTGATTGAAGATGGATGGAGATTTTTTTTTCTTTTTTAATAAAGGAATTTTCAAAAACTGCCTTTTGCGGTTTTTACTTTTTTGTCACTTTTATTGGTGAATGGGTAGGGGTTTATTGTATCCCTACCCATTCACAAATAAAGGTGACAAAAAAATGACACATGGAGTGTGGGATCTGCAGGCCCCCTTGTTAAAGGAGGCTTCCAGATTCTGATAAGCCCCCCACCCACAGACCCCCACAACCACCGGGCCAGGGTTGTGGGGATGAGGCCCATGTCCCCATCCCCACGTTGATGGCCTGATATGGTTCAGGAGGTTGGCGCTCGCTCATTCCCCCCCCTTTCCTGGTCTGCCAGGCTGCTTGCTAAGATAAGGGTCTTGTATGGATTTTGGGGGACACCACGCCAATTTCTGTAAAAAATTTGGCGTGGAGTCCCCTTAAAATCCATGCCAGACCAAAAGGGCCTGGTATGGATTTTTGGGGGTACCCCATGCTGTTGTTTATTATTTTGGCGTGGAGTTCCACTTAAAACCTATATCAGACATAAAGGGCCTGATATGGACTGGGGGAAACCCATGCTGTTTTTTTCTTAACCACTTCCCTACCCGCATATGTACATATGACGTCCTGGGATGGGATCTTCCATCCTGGGTGGACGTCATATGACGTCCTGGGATTCCCGGCCGCCTAGGGGGGCGATGTCCGCCGGGCACCTGCGATTGTCCGTTAACCGGGCCGGACCGTGGATCTCTGTGTGTAAACACAGAGATCCACATCCTGTCAACTCAGAGGAGAGCGATCTGTGTTCCCAGAACGGAGGAACACTGATCGGTCTCCTCCCCTTGAGCGTCCCCTCCCCCTACAGTTAGAAGCATTCCCTAGGAAACACATTTAACCCCTCTCCGCCCAATAGTGGTTAACCCCTTCAGTGCCTGCCACATTTACACAGTAATCAATGCAATTTTATAGCATTGATCGTTGTATAAATGTGAATGGTCCCAAAAATGTGTCAAAAGTGTCCAATGTGTCCGCCATAATGTTGCAGTCACGAAAAAAAATTGCGATCGCCACTATTACTAGGAAAAAAAAAAAAATAATAATTTTTTTTAAAAAATGCCATAAATCTATTCCATATTTTGTAGACGCTATAACTTTTGTGCAAACCAATCAATATACGCTTATTGCGATTTTTTTTACCAAAAATATGTAGAAGAATACGTATCGGCCGAAACTGAGGAAAAAATTTGTTTTTTTTAAAAAAAATTGGGATATTTATTATAGCAAAAAGTAAAAAATATTGTGTTTTTTTCAAAATTGTCGCTCTTCTTTTGTTTATAGCGCAAAAAATAAAAACCGCAGAGGTGATCAAATACCACCAAAAGAAAGCTCTATTTGTGGGGGAAAAAAGGACGTCAATTTTGTTTGGGTACAACGTCGCACAATCGCGCAATTGTCGTTTAAAATGCGACAGCGCTGAAAACTAAAAATTGGTCTGGGAAGGAAGGGGGTGAAAATGCCCTGTATTGAACCGGTTAATTCTGTCATAGAGTTCCCCTTAACCACTTCAATACACTATATTATATACTCTGCACTGCACTATATACCGTGCACTGTATTATATATACTGCACTGACTGCTCTATATACTCTGAACTGCAGTATATATACTATACAGACTGCACTATATACTCTGAACTGCAGTATATATTCTATATCCGAAAAATAGAAAAAAAAGCTCTGCTTCGATGGGAGGCGTCCCGCTGACTGCTGTCTCTTGGCTGTGACAGCTGTTATATAGGCAAGGGGCGAGGCTGCCCACTGACATAACCAGATTACCCTCGGTTATGTCAGCGGGTGACCCCACCCTTGTCTATATAACAGCTGTCACAGCTAAGAGACAGCAGTCGACGGGACGCCTCCCATCAAGGCGGAGCTTTTTTTTTTTTTTTTGGGTCCATCGGGCAGGGTGATTTAAGATGGATGGACATCGCTGGACACTTTTTTTTTTATAAAGGAATTTTCAAAAACTGTCATTTGTGGTTTTTACTTTTTGACACTTTTTTGGGAATGGGGGGCACAATGTACCCCATACCCATTCACATAGGGGGGGACAGGGATCTGGGGGCCCCCTTATTAAAGGGGGCTTCCAGATTCCATTAAGCCCCCCACCCGCAGACCCCCACAACCACCGGGCCAGGGTTGTGGGGATGAGGCCCTTGTCCCCATCAACATGAGGACAAGGTGCTTTGGGGGGACACCCCATGTTGAGGGCAAGTGGCCTGGTATGGTTCAGGAGGGGGGGCGCTCCCTCCTCCCCCCTTTCCTGGCCTACCAGGCTGCTTGCTCGGATAAGGGTCTGGTATGGATTTTGGGGGGGACCGCATGAATTATATTCTATAGTATTATATACTGTATACCACCGAATGCACTGTATGCAGTGTGCACTGAATGCAATATATATATATATATATATATATATATATATATATATATATATATATGTATATATTAGACTATCTATCAGGTATGCCTATACACGACAACACGATACACTAGCAGCCTACCCCAATGCTAATCAGGCTACTGTAGACCTTGCCAAGTTCCTTGAAAATGTAAGTTACAGTTGTATGCAAAAGTTTAGGAACCCCTGACAATTTCCATGATTGTCATTTATAAATATTTGGGTGTTTGGATCAGCATTTTCACTTTGATCTATCAAATAACTGAAGGACACAGTAATATTTCAGTAATGAAATTAGGTTTATTGGATTAACAGAAAATGTGCAATATGCATCAAAACAAAATTAGACAGGTGCATACATTTGGGCACCCCAACAGAAAAATCACATCAATATTTAGTAGAGCCTCCTTTAGCAGAAATAACAGCCTCTAGACGCTTCCTATAGCCTGTAATGAGTGTCTGGATTCTGGATGAATGTATTTTGGACCATTCCTCCTTACAACACATCTCCAGTTCAGTTAGGTTTGATGGTTCCTGAGCATGGACAGCCCGCTTCAAATCACCCCATAGATGTTCAATGATATTCAAGTCTGGGGACTGGGATGGCCATTCCAGAACATTGTACTTGTTCCTCTGCATAAATGCCCGAGTAGATTTTGAGCAGTGTTTTGGGCCGTTGTCTTGTTGAAATATTCAGCCCCAGCGTAACTTCAACTTTGTGACTGATTCCTCAACATTATTGTCAAGAATCTGCTGATATTAAGTGGAATTCATGCGACCCTCAACTTTAACCAGATTCCCAGTACCGGCACTGGCCACACAGCCCCACAGCATGATGGAACCTCTACCAAATTTTACTGTGAGCAGCAAGTGTTTTTCTTGGAATGCTGTGTTCTTTTGCCGCCATGCATAACGCCCCTTGTTATGACCAAATAACTCAATCTTTGTTTCATCAGTCCACAGCACCTTATTCCAAAATGAAGCTGGCTTGTCCAAATGTGCGTTTGCATACCTCCGTTTGTGGCGCATTTGCAGAAAAGGCTTCTTTTGCATCACTCTCCCATACAGCTTCTCCCTGTACAAAGTGCGCTGAATTGTTAAAGGATGCAATGTGACGCCATCTGCAGCAAGTTGATGTGGTAGGTCTTTGGAGGTGGTCTGTGGGCTGTTTTTGACCGTTCTCACCATCCTTCGCCTTTGCCTCTCTAATATTTTATGTGGCCTGCCACTTCTGGTCTTAACAAGAACTGTGCCTGTGGTCTTCCATTTCCTCACTATGTTCCTCACAGTGGACACTGACAGCTTATATCTCTGCGATAACTTTTTGTAGCCTTCCCCTAAACCATAATGTAGAACAATCTTTGTTTTCAGGTCATTTGAGAGTTGTTTTGATTCCCCCATGTTGCCACTCTTCAGAGGAGAGTCAAAGAGAACAACAACTTGCAATTGGCCACCTTAAATACCTTTTCCCATGATTGGATGCACCTGTCTATGAAGTTCAAGGCTTAATGAGCTCACCAAACCAATTGTGTGTTCCAATTAATCAGTGCTAAGTAGTTACAGGTATTCAAATCAACAAAATGACAAGGGTGCCCAAATTTATGCACCTGTCTAATTGTGTTTTGATGCATATTGCGCATTTTCTGTTAATCCAATAAACCTCATTTCACTGCTGAAATATTACTGTGTCCTTCAGTTATTTGATAGATCAAAATGAAATTGCTGATCCAAACACCCAAATATTTATAAATGACAATCATGGAAATTGTTAGGGGTTCCTAAACTTTTGCATACGACTGTAGTTATGAAAGGACTTGTCAAATTCAGTGATCGCCCCCAGAATTAGAGAGCATGGCGATCTTCCTTCCAGAGTACCATCAAAGGTCTAGATCTATCCTGCGGGGAACAGATAGATCTCCTTTTAAAGTGGCTTGGAAACGATTCTACTGAGCATGCCAAGAGAATCAGAGACATTAATATAAACCACCCTGAAATAGGCCTTACAAACATCTGGAACAGACAGGATAGATGTTATGGCTCACCAGAGGCTATAGAGAGTACACTATTTAAAAGGATAGAGGACTTCCCAAAAATACCTAGCAGGAGTTACCATAGACTCAGAGAATTCAGTGACCTGTGTGTGGAGTTACAAGTTGCTAAAGCAGAAGGGGACTTACCTGGCCTTTCTCTTCTTGACTCAGCTTGAGGTATTAACTCCTTAGCACAAACACTTCCTTATGAGTTGCACCAAAGATGAATCCCTCATGGCTGTAACTACAAATGAAAACACAATGTGCTTTTTCCACCCTTTAGAGTGTTTCTGGACTTTGTAGACATACAAGCAGGAATGAAAGATGATCCCAGCTTCAATTTTCCAGTGTCTTATGTCACTTCTTCTGGCCCTAAGCAACACAAGGCTCTAGTAGCAGTGTACAAACTAACATCTCTTCCCACAGATCTGCAGAGTCTCAGCCAGAGGATCAATACAGTGACCCTGTTAAGTTCTGCCCTCTACATAAGATGCCACATCCTCTTCTGAAATGTAGGACCTTCAGAGCAAAGACCATGCAGGATCGCAAGGCCTTCCTCAAAGAGAACAACATCTGTTACAAGTGCTGCTCCTCATAAATACAAGGACTGTAAGGTCAGTATTAAGTGTACAGAGTGTGACAGCACAGATCGCAACACAGCTCTGCACCCAGGGTCAGCTCCATAGTGACAATGAGCATGGCGGGGAGACCAAGGACTCTAGTACAGACACAACAGCATTCACTTCACAGTGTACTGAAGTCTGCAAAGCAATTGCAGGTGACAGATCCTGTTCCAAAATCTGTCTAGTAAGAGTTTACCCAAAGGGACGCAGAGACAAAACAGTCCAGCTCTATGCCATCTTGGATGATCAGAGTAATAAGTCACTAGCTAGATCTGTGTTTTTTGACATTCTAAACATTAAGGGCCCCAGCAGTCTTTACTCCCTTAGGACTTGTGCAGGTACTGTGGAGACAGCGGGAGAAGAGCTGACGGCCTACAAATAGAATCTATGGATAGCAAGACATGTCTACCCTTACCAACCATAATAGAGTGCAATCAGATCCCAGACAACAGATCTGAGATCCCCACACAAGATGCAGCAGTTCGCCAGACTCACCTGAGCCACATAGCACATCTCATACCAGAACTAGATAATCAGGCTCCTAACGAGAGATATCTTGCAAGCCCACAAAGCGAGAAAGCAGATCAATGTCCCTCACAACACCCCATATGCCCAAAAACTGGATTTTGGGTGGGCCATTATAGGTGATGTTTGCCTGGGAGCGCGCACAAACTGACATCTGTTAATATCTTGCTCACTAGTACACTAGAGAATGTCATCCTTCTCTTTTCCAGCCCTGTCAAAATCACATTCTCATAAAGGAGCTACCACACAGCAACCCGGTACCTCATCCTTTCACAAATTCCCTCTGTGACAGCAATACCTATGAAACTGACCAAGACGACTTAGGATGCACAGTGTTCAGGAGAACAAAGAAGGACAATCAGGTAGCAATGTCCATTGAGGATAGGCTCTTCCTGGAAGTTATGGAAAAGAGTATAGAGAATGATGAGTTTAATAGCTGAGATGCACCTCTTCCCTTCAGGCCACAAAGACGATGTTTGCCTAACAAAAAGGGAGCAAGTATATAAACGCTTCACTTCCCTAAGACACAATCTTCAAAGAAAACCAGAGATGAGAGAACACTTCTTTTCCTTCATGGAAAAAATTTTCAAGAATGGTCATGCAGAGATAGCCCCAAACCTCAAAGTTCCAAGCCCGTATGTCCCCGTGCCATCTACAGAAGTTCAGATGCAAAGACTTTGTGTGTTTTCTGATGCTTCTGTTAAAGTAATTGCTGCTGTAGCCTACCTCAAAACCATAGACAAAAAGGCAAAGGTCTGGTGTCACCCGCAAACCACCTCCATCCCAATATATGTAACAAAAAACAAAATAAATTTTAGTAAATGCAGTCTCCAAATTTATTAAAATTGTCATGCAAACATAAACAACATGAATCATAGTCAAGCCACTTAAATGATACAGTAAAAATGTCATTACACATATCATGGTATAAAATGTAAATTGCAAAGTACACAGGCATAAAAAGTATCCCAACGCGTTTCGCTCACTTCATCAGGGGTAGATGTGTGTGTAGTACATCTGTAGGGGGTATAATAAACCAAATATCAACACAGAGATGGTATCATGACAATTAGTCAAGAGGGTCCAAATAACATGGCCCTATACTCACCAAAGTCTGGATCAGATTACCAAATGCTGTATACCCAGGGGCGGCAGTAATGCGTTTTGGACCCTCTTGACTAATTGTCATGATACCATCTCTGTGTTGATACTTATTTGGTTTATTATACCCCCTACAGATGTACTACACATGCATCTACCCTTGATGAAGTGAGCATGGTCTTGCGAAACGCGTTGGGATACTTTTTATGCCTGTGTACTTTGCAATTTACATTTTATACCATGATACGTGTAATGATATTTTTTACTGTATGTATCATTTCAGTGGCTCGGATATGATTCATGTTGTTTATGTTTGCATGACAATTTTAATAAATTTTGAGACTGCAGGTACTCTGTCAATTGTTGGCTAACCGCATTCACCTCATTTAAAGTCCCGGGACGATTTCCTGTTTTTTTGTTACCTCAAAACCATAGACACTAAAGGGCAATGCCATGTGGGGTTTGTAATGGGTAAAGCAAAACTTGCACCACTCCCTGAACACACCATACCTAGATTGGAACTTTGTGCTGCAGTATTGGCTTTAGAGCTAGCTGAGCTATTTGCATCAGAGACAAACATACAGATTTGAGAAGCTATGTTCTACACAGACAGTAAAGTAGTTCTAGGTTACATCTACAATGAAACTAGACGTTTCTAAGTCTATGTCAATAACAGAGTGTTGAGGATAAGGAGGTCCACCCACCCAGAACAATGGCATTTTGTGCCTACAGACTGCAATCCTGTAGACCTAGCAACCAGTCCTGTTGCAGCCTCCTTGAAAGTACTTCATTGTTCACAGGTCCCACCTTTCTGCACAGTCCAGACTGTAACACTATTGACTTTGCCACATTTGATTTAATAGATGTAGACAAGGATCAGGAAATCTTTCTACCTCAGTTACAACAACTTTTCTCAACCAGTTTAAAACCCACCATTTTAGCAGGTTCTCCACCTGGAAATCACTTGTTCGAGCCATCACTTGCCTAATAAACATATCTCAGTCCTACAAAAGTGATCCACTAACTCATGACAACTGCAGAGGTTGGCACCACTGTAATAAGGTATACACAGTAGCTGACCTAGAATAATCCAAAAACAGGATAATCTCTGCTGTACAGAGAGAAGTCATTGCCAAAGAAATTAACTGCATTGCCAACCAGAAACCTGTTCCTAAAGACAATGTTTTAAGGAAGCTTGATCCAATCCTTGATGTAAATGGCCTGTTAAGAGTAGGAGGCCATTTAAAAGAAGGCAAGTTAGAGTTTTCAGAGAAACATCCTTTAGTGATTTCAGTTCACAATCATATTGCCTACTTACTCATTCAACATTACATGACCAAACAAAACACCAGGGCTGACTGTTTACTTAAGGAGATTTATGAGTTGCTGGACTGTGGATAGTTGGAACTAAGAGATGTGTGAGCAGGTTCCTTTTCAAGTGTTATCTGCCGTAAACTTAGTGGAATGTTACAGACACAAAAGATGGCCAATTTACCATCTGACAGACCTTGTATGGATCCACCTTTCACCAATGTTGGACTTGATGTTTTTAGTCCCTGGTCTGTCACCACCCGGTACACCAAAGGGGGACATTCAAACAGTAAATTCTGGGCAGTCATATTCACCGGCATGTCTATCCAAGCTGTATATTGAAGTGATTGAATCAATGGACACTTCAAGTTTCATTAATGCTCTTAGACGCTTCATTGCAATCAGAGGCCCAGTGAAACACATTCGCTCTGACAGAGGTTCTACCTTTGTAGGAGCAGCAAAGGAACTGCAAATTCCTTCCAACTTGAACACTCTTAGTGTAGAAATATACTTGAGTAAGCAAGGCTGCACATGGACTTTCAACTCACCTCACTCTTCTCACATGGGAGGTGTTTGGGAAAGTATGATAGGCATAGCCTGCAGAATTCTGGGCTCCATCTTCTTGCAAGTGGGAACTGCAAAGCTTACCCATGAATGCCTAATGACCTTTATGGCAGAGGTTACAGTCATCATTAATGCCAGACCTTTGACATCAATTTCAAGTGACTCTGAGGATCCAGTGATTCTCATACCTGCTATGTTACTCACTCAAAAGACTGGCCTTGTTGGTGCTCCAGCTGGAGAGTTTTGTGAAAAGAACCTTTACAAACGTCATTGGAGACAAGTACAAACCCTTGCCTATACCTTCTGGAGTCAATGAAGGAAACAATATATCTCTACTCTTCAAGCAAGGAGAAAGTGGCAGATTGAAAAACCTGATGATGTTGTGCTCATGAGAAATTGCCAGACACAAAGAGATGAGTGTCCTTTGGGTCTGGTCACCCGAGTACTGCCAAGTGAGGACAAGCATGTCCGTAAAGTTGAAGTCAAGTTCTTCCAGCAGAATGAGGCCATATTATTCCGAAGACCAGTGGCCAAACTTGTTCTGTTGCTTTCTGCAGAAGACTCTCTTAGTGATGTCACATGACGTCAGATGGGGAGTGTTCTACCCACCGGGCCTTTCTTCAATTTAACTGTGTTTATGTGCTTGAAATAACATATTGGTTTTCTTGATGTATAACAAGCTAGTTATGCAGAGCGCAGGCACCACTACTGTTCCCTTTCTGGGATAGCTTTAGCTGTTTGTATTAGGTACTTATTGTAATTTCTTAGAATGTGTTAATAAAGTTGTTAGGAACCAGTGTATTCTGGGAGATTATCTAGAGGAAGTGAGTCAGCCACCATATTTAAGAATATTCAACAAGACCGTAAGGCTGTTTCTTCAATCTCTCACCATCACCCCTCAGCAAGCTTAAAAAGTGAGTTTTTGTTATCCCATTCCGTGTTATAGAGCATTGTTTCTTTATTATATGCAATATTGTACTGATTGATGTTTATTTTATCAATTTGTAGTTTCACCTGGCTCGTTCTAATACATTTAAGATGAAATAAATATGGTATCTGAAGTTTATTGAGCGTGAAGGTTTAGCTCTCTGTCCTACAGACAGAACACTCATAGAAATATGTATTTAAATATGTATGGGAGTCTATTCCAATCACAGCCTGTTTCAAGCCCATTCAGCCTGTGTCTATCGTTTGTATGTGCTTAGAATTACAGGAAGGTACGTGTGGCAAGGTAGGGAATGGCGCTGTGCAAAAAAAGGGGTATATTGGTATATAATATATCTAATAATGGTGGTAGGTGCACCAATGTGACATGCTGTAGGGAACACCAGTAAATAGTACCCTCAAAGTGCAGTGCTATTAATTAATAAATAATGATAGTCAAGTGCTAATCAATTGATAATCAATCAGTGAGTAAAAAAATTAAAAGTTTACAACTGTGATCTCATGTGTAAGTATTGATAGGGTGACCACTAATAATGTGAAAGAGTGTCAAGTGCAGTACAGTATTCCAGCTCCCCGCTGGATGGTAGGAAGTGAGATGCAAATATTAAATTAAAATAAAGAGTGTCCACAGTCCTCTATAGTAAGAGAAAAGTGCTAAACAATATGTGTAAAAAATATATGCACCATATATAAACATAGAGTCTAAACACGACCATATGCATAAAAATGTGTGTAAGGTAAAGGATATCCACAGTCCTCTATAATAAAGTGCTAGGAATACGAAACAATATATAAAAAAAGGGAATACGTAGAAAAAAGTAAAATAAAGAATGTGCAAATATTAAGACTCAACGTGGTGAATGGTTAATATATATATATAAAGGTAAGTCTCTAATATCCTGATGATAAACCAATATAGAGTCTCATATAAAGGTGGCAAAAAAGTTCATGTGATATCTTCCACAGGATTTCCTCCAAATATTTAAACAAACACACTCCCCCCGATGTGATCCCACTCACCGGAACGCTGTACCCCTGCAGGGGTATGGGCATAGGAAGTGTGTACACCAGATCCCGATCCAATCCAGATGTCAATCAGATCCCCGTGTGTCGGTGTCCTCTCAACCCGGATCAGCCACTCATGGAGGAGATGGGGGAAGATGACAATCCCCTGTAGTAATCCTATTTCCGGCCGGACATCCACTCCAGAGCATTATATGAAAAAAAGGGGATGCTCCACATAGCGTAACTCCATAAAGTAATTTTTATTGTGAATACTTAAAAAGTCCAAAAAGGAGCACATTAAATCCAAGGAATAAAACCAATCACTTTTAAAAAAGAGAGGAGGGAGCCTACAAGCTCTCTAACTCCCCTAGCCGTTCCGGGACGCAGCGTAGTGTGCAGCTGCCGCTTGCGTTCCACCGGTCCGCTATCGAAAACCACAGTGACAGGAAGTGACGTTGTGCGTGCCAAGATAGTCCCGCCTTACGCGTTTCGTCACACGGACGTCATCGGAGGCGCTGCCATCTTGGTCCTCTCAACGTCTTATATCTGGGTGCAGTACATGCCGCGGCCAATCCTATGCTAGATGCTAAGTGACAGGCATCTTGTAAGTCCAATCGAA
The DNA here is from genome assembly GCA_037952835.1 of Lithobates septentrionalis. Lineage (NCBI taxonomy): Eukaryota > Metazoa > Chordata > Amphibia > Anura > Ranidae > Lithobates > Lithobates septentrionalis. The sequence continues at coordinate 2,150,801 of JBBDGP010000244.1, forward strand.
AAATTCGCTCAATAAAGGAAACAAAGGCCAAAGACTCAGTATCATCAGACCAAAGAAAATACTGAATGTAGTCTCCTTGAGCGCCATCTAGTGGGAATTTTATATACTTGTAATTCATATGGAATAGCGGCCGTGGGGAAATGTAATTTGCAAACCAGATACTATCTGGTAAAGATGTACATATAACAAAACAATCGAATGACTAAAAACCAAAAGCCAACAATGAAAAGGTATAACATATAATTACCTCAAGAGGTATTTGAGCAGAAAGAGAATTTAAAAAACTTTTATGCATTATAAATATGTATAAAAAATTATTTTAAAATATGTGTATATATGAAATATTAATAGGAGGATGTATTAAAAAATCTTTGTAAAAAAATCTTTGTAAAAAAATTTGTACGAAGAGGAGTACACTGTATAAATAGTGCCGGTCTAAACCAGAGTCAGAAGAGAATATATTAGTATGTCAATAAATATGTTAGTTTGCAAACCAAGAGAAAAAAGAAAGTATCTTAATTTATTGATAAATATGTAAGACTATACTGTAAGTAGTGATGAAATGTATACATATCATCTAAGAATATTGGAATCTTCGGGAAATCAGGAGATAGGATAGGGGCGCGTATATATTCCGCCTATTTAATTGAGTAAGGAGCAATTCAGAACCGGTCATGGAAATGGGTTAGGGGCATGTATAAAATCTACAATGTTTTTAAAAATTAGATAAAAAACAATTCAGGTCAATGTCCACATTTAACCCTCTAGGAACAAGGCTCCCTAGGCGGTATATCCACTTAGTTTCATTCTGGGACACTTTTATTCTTTTATTACCGCCTCTCCAGTGGTCTTTAATCAGATCTATGCCATAAAAGATTAGTCCTGTGGGATTTCTATTGTGGACCTCATCAAAATGCCTAGAGAGATTGTGCTTTGGGAAGCCTTTTTTAATGTTGTTGATATGCTCCCTAATCCTAACGCGGAGGGGCCTAGTGGTTCTTCCCACGTACTGAAGCCGACAGGGACATTCGATCACATATGTGACGTGAGTGCTTTCACAGGTGATCAATTCCCTGATTTGATACTCTTTCCCTGTTCTTGACTTAAAGAGTGATTTTTTCTTTGGTTGTCTCTTACTTACACGGCAGGGTAAACACTTTTGGCATCTGAAGAAACCTTTTAATTCGGGGAATAACCCAACCGGTCTAGGTGGGTCGATCACGTTATGCACCAACTGGTTCCTCAGATTGGGGGCCCTCTTGTAAATAAATCTTGGTTTTTTGGGGAGTAACTTCACCAAAGTTCTGTCGGATTTTAAAATAGGCCAGTATTTCCTAAAGATATGTTCAATTGACCGATATTGATTGTTAAAACCAGTGATAAAAGCCATATCCATCTTGCAATGGTTATCAATTTTCTCTTTCTTTCTCAGTAGGAGATCACGATCTAAGCTCCCTATTTCCATCTTATATCTCATTAGGGGTTCTTTGTGGTATCCTTTATCAATGAATTTTTTAATCAGGGTGTCGGCTTGACTGTAATAATCGTCTATCCTATAGCAATTTCTTCGCAACCTCATTAGTTGGCCTTTCGGAATGTTCTGCTTCCACTTCGGATGATGGCAACTAGATGTTGGAATGTAGCCATTACGATCCGTAGCCTTGAAGAAAGTTCTGGTATGTAATTCGTTGTTCTCTTTGAAAATCTGTACATCTAGGTAATCAATTTCTTGAGGATCACATGTCCCACTGAAAGTGATGCCGTATTTGTTTTGATTCATTGCTCCTAGGAAATTATGAAATGACTCTGCCGTGCCCCTCCACACTATAATCACGTCATCAATATAACGACGGTAAAATTCAATCTCCGGGCGTGGACTTCTGTATATATTTTCTTCTTCCCACATGTCCATGAATAAATTAGCCACGCTTGGGGCATATCTGGCTCCCATAGCGACACCCTTAGTTTGCACATAATAGTCCTTCTGATACCAAAAATAATTACTTTCCATTGCTAATTTTAAAGCTTCTAAAATAAAATTGATCTGTTCTTGTTTAAGATTGGCATCTTTATGAAGTGCTTTCTCTAATCCTTTTAGGCCATGTTTTTGTATAATGCTGGTATATAAGGAGTTCACATCTATCGTCGCGAGAAGACAATCTTCAACCCCAGTTATACTTTTTATTTCGTTGATCAATTGCGTACTGTCCTTTAGATATGATCTACCTTTAATTACCATTGGTTTTAGGAAGCAATCGATATATTCTCCCAGTCTAGAGAACAGGGAATTAATCCCACTTATAATCGGTCGTCCCGGGGGTTTCTCCAATCGTTTATGTACTTTGGGTAAGTAATATATAACTGGTGTTTTGGTGGACTCGCAGATCAAGTATTTAGCTTCCTTTTTATTTAGAATTCCTCTGTCCTTCCCTTTTTTGACAAGAGCTTTCAGTTTCTTGTTGTAAAGTTGTTTGGGGTTTCCTTTAAGTTTCTTATAAGTATTTTCTACTCTAAGGAGGTTCTTCATTTCTTCCTCATAATCCTCTTTCCTTAGTATAACCAGCCCACCCCCTTTATCTGCAGGGCGTATAACTACTTCTTTTCTTTTTCCAATTTCTTTAATGGCTTTCCATACATTCCTATTGTTGGAAGTCTTACTTTCGAGTTTCGCAAGGTCACTCTCCACCATCTTCTTAAAGGCGTTCATACACTGGTCACCCGGAACCTTCGGATTAAAAACGGAATTGTTTCTAAGGCTAGTGTGTGTAAAACCAGATGGTTCTTCTGCTGGTTTCTCATCTTTATTTAAGGCATAGTATTTCTTTATTCTTAATTTGCGTATAAATTTCTGCAGATCAACAAAAACCTCAAACTTATCAATATTCTTATCTGGTGCAAATTTTAATCCTAAATCTAAAACTCTCAGTTCTTCATCAGTAAAAACAGCATCACTCAAGTTAAAAATTCCTTCTCCTAATATTCTCTTCTCCTTTTTCCTCTTCTTTCCTCCTCGTTTTCCTCTTGCCTGTAACCTCTTTCTGTATCTCTTAGGGTTTGATCTGGCCCTCTGCCAGGATTCCTGTTCGGTCCATTCCTCATCTGCTGCGGATGTCCGTAGGTGCCGAAATTCCTCTGCTGTGGATGTCCATAAGTTCCTATATCCCTCTGTTCTCTGTACACGGGTGGACCCCAATGCCTCTGGAAGTCTCTGTTGATCTCTGGTTGGTCTTTCCAACCCTGTCTCCTGTATGGAGGTCGTGTTTTCCATCTTCCAGGTGGGCCACCCCTGTGAAAATCCCTATTATCCCTAGATGAACCTCTAGGGTAGGGGTTATTATAGGTGCCATGATATCCCCTTTCCCTTAGGGGTGAGTACCTATTTCGAGTGGGGATACTATATCTTGGAGTGGCTGGGGATCTTCCATATCCAGGTTCTGGGGGATGTTCTTCCCTCCCCCTCACCCAGGGACCATTGGTTCGGTAATTGGGTGTGCCTGATGCCTCAGTGCGTCTGGCAGTGGGGGTATGTTCAAACCTGGTTTGTCTTGTATTGTCTGGTATATCTTCCTCTTCTCCTGGGCTCTCGTCCATGGAGTTACTGTCTTCTTCATTACTCATCTCATCTACTTCTTCTTGCCACTTGTAGACCCTTTTATTGGCGTAATCCAGAACGTCTCTCTTAAATTTTTTCTGTTTCTTGGTTTGAATTTCCGTATCATATTTCTTTATAATCTCTTGTAGTTCTTTGTCCTTATCTTTATATTCTTGTTGTCCAGTAAAGGGATGTAATAGATTCTTGATCTCAGTGATTCTTTCCTCTACTTTTCTTAATTTAAAATGTCTCCTTGCTATTATTTTTTGTAAAAGCTCATTCTCACAACCTGAGAAAAAAGAGTACCATTCCTCATTTAAGGAGGCGTCATCAATACTGTCATTTGGGCTCAAATCCCACCTTAATCTCCTAGGTGTCATTTTCTCTTTCACATACATCTCCAGGGAAACAATGTCCCACCACACTCTTAGTTGTTTTTCCAGGGTGTGTCGCAGCTGTTTCAACAACCCATTCATATCTTGACTGTTATTAACCTGCTCCTGGTTAAAAACCCCTCTTACATCAATCTTCCTGTTAGACATATATCCAAATATGTCCATAGCTGCAGATCTATAATCAGCGCCCGCAGGAGCCGGATGGTAGTAATTTTGTCAGTGGATCCGCGCTACAGGGTGTATTTGCAACTGCAGCCCCCCTATGTAAACAAGGGACACTAACGTGTACCCTGAAGCAGATACGTGTGGCAAGGTAGGGAATGGCGCTGTGCAAAAAAAGGGGTATATTGGTATATAATATATCTAATAATGGTGGTAGGTGCACCAATGTGACATGCTGTAGGGAACACCAGTAAATAGTACCCTCAAAGTGCAGTGCTATTAATTAATAAATAATGATAGTCAAGTGCTAATCAATTGATAATCAATCAGTGAGTAAAAAAATTAAAAGTTTACAACTGTGATCTCATGTGTAAGTATTGATAGGGTGACCACTAATAATGTGAAAGAGTGTCAAGTGCAGTACAGTATTCCAGCTCCCCGCTGGATGGTAGGAAGTGAGATGCAAATATTAAATTAAAATAAAGAGTGTCCACAGTCCTCTATAGTAAGAGAAAAGTGCTAAACAATATGTGTAAAAAATATATGCACCATATATAAACATAGAGTCTAAACACGACCATATGCATAAAAATGTGTGTAAGGTAAAGGATATCCACAGTCCTCTATAATAAAGTGCTAGGAATACGAAACAATATATAAAAAAAGGGAATACGTAGAAAAAAGTAAAATAAAGAATGTGCAAATATTAAGACTCAACGTGGTGAATGGTTAATATATATATATAAAGGTAAGTCTCTAATATCCTGATGATAAACCAATATAGAGTCTCATATAAAGGTGGCAAAAAAGTTCATGTGATATCTTCCACAGGATTTCCTCCAAATATTTAAACAAACACACTCCCCCCGATGTGATCCCACTCACCGGAACGCTGTACCCCTGCAGGGGTATGGGCATAGGAAGTGTGTACACCAGATCCCGATCCAATCCAGATGTCAATCAGATCCCCGTGTGTCGGTGTCCTCTCAACCCGGATCAGCCACTCATGGAGGAGATGGGGGAAGATGACAATCCCCTGTAGTAATCCTATTTCCGGCCGGACATCCACTCCAGAGCATTATATGAAAAAAAGGGGATGCTCCACATAGCGTAACTCCATAAAGTAATTTTTATTGTGAATACTTAAAAAGTCCAAAAAGGAGCACATTAAATCCAAGGAATAAAACCAATCACTTTTAAAAAAGAGAGGAGGGAGCCTACAAGCTCTCTAACTCCCCTAGCCGTTCCGGGACGCAGCGTAGTGTGCAGCTGCCGCTTGCGTTCCACCGGTCCGCTATCGAAAACCACAGTGACAGGAAGTGACGTTGTGCGTGCCAAGATAGTCCCGCCTTACGCGTTTCGTCACACGGACGTCATCGGAGGCGCTGCCATCTTGGTCCTCTCAACGTCTTATATCTGGGTGCAGTACATGCCGCGGCCAATCCTATGCTAGATGCTAAGTGACAGGCATCTTGTAAGTCCAATCGAAAAATTCGCTCAATAAAGGAAACAAAGGCCAAAGACTCAGTATCATCAGACCAAAGAAAATACTGAATGTAGTCTCCTTGAGCGCCATCTAGTGGGAATTTTATATACTTGTAATTCATATGGAATAGCGGCCGTGGGGAAATGTAATTTGCAAACCAGATACTATCTGGTAAAGATGTACATATAACAAAACAATCGAATGACTAAAAACCAAAAGCCAACAATGAAAAGGTATAACATATAATTACCTCAAGAGGTATTTGAGCAGAAAGAGAATTTAAAAAACTTTTATGCATTATAAATATGTATAAAAAATTATTTTAAAATATGTGTATATATGAAATATTAATAGGAGGATGTATTAAAAAATCTTTGTAAAAAAATCTTTGTAAAAAAATTTGTACGAAGAGGAGTACACTGTATAAATAGTGCCGGTCTAAACCAGAGTCAGAAGAGAATATATTAGTATGTCAATAAATATGTTAGTTTGCAAACCAAGAGAAAAAAGAAAGTATCTTAATTTATTGATAAATATGTAAGACTATACTGTAAGTAGTGATGAAATGTATACATATCATCTAAGAATATTGGAATCTTCGGGAAATCAGGAGATAGGATAGGGGCGCGTATATATTCCGCCTATTTAATTGAGTAAGGAGCAATTCAGAACCGGTCATGGAAATGGGTTAGGGGCATGTATAAAATCTACAATGTTTTTAAAAATTAGATAAAAAACAATTCAGGTCAATGTCCACATTTAACCCTCTAGGAACAAGGCTCCCTAGGCGGTATATCCACTTAGTTTCATTCTGGGACACTTTTATTCTTTTATTACCGCCTCTCCAGTGGTCTTTAATCAGATCTATGCCATAAAAGATTAGTCCTGTGGGATTTCTATTGTGGACCTCATCAAAATGCCTAGAGAGATTGTGCTTTGGGAAGCCTTTTTTAATGTTGTTGATATGCTCCCTAATCCTAACGCGGAGGGGCCTAGTGGTTCTTCCCACGTACTGAAGCCGACAGGGACATTCGATCACATATGTGACGTGAGTGCTTTCACAGGTGATCAATTCCCTGATTTGATACTCTTTCCCTGTTCTTGACTTAAAGAGTGATTTTTTCTTTGGTTGTCTCTTACTTACACGGCAGGGTAAACACTTTTGGCATCTGAAGAAACCTTTTAATTCGGGGAATAACCCAACCGGTCTAGGTGGGTCGATCACGTTATGCACCAACTGGTTCCTCAGATTGGGGGCCCTCTTGTAAATAAATCTTGGTTTTTTGGGGAGTAACTTCACCAAAGTTCTGTCGGATTTTAAAATAGGCCAGTATTTCCTAAAGATATGTTCAATTGACCGATATTGATTGTTAAAACCAGTGATAAAAGCCATATCCATCTTGCAATGGTTATCAATTTTCTCTTTCTTTCTCAGTAGGAGATCACGATCTAAGCTCCCTATTTCCATCTTATATCTCATTAGGGGTTCTTTGTGGTATCCTTTATCAATGAATTTTTTAATCAGGGTGTCGGCTTGACTGTAATAATCGTCTATCCTATAGCAATTTCTTCGCAACCTCATTAGTTGGCCTTTCGGAATGTTCTGCTTCCACTTCGGATGATGGCAACTAGATGTTGGAATGTAGCCATTACGATCCGTAGCCTTGAAGAAAGTTCTGGTATGTAATTCGTTGTTCTCTTTGAAAATCTGTACATCTAGGTAATCAATTTCTTGAGGATCACATGTCCCACTGAAAGTGATGCCGTATTTGTTTTGATTCATTGCTCCTAGGAAATTATGAAATGACTCTGCCGTGCCCCTCCACACTATAATCACGTCATCAATATAACGACGGTAAAATTCAATCTCCGGGCGTGGACTTCTGTATATATTTTCTTCTTCCCACATGTCCATGAATAAATTAGCCACGCTTGGGGCATATCTGGCTCCCATAGCGACACCCTTAGTTTGCACATAATAGTCCTTCTGATACCAAAAATAATTACTTTCCATTGCTAATTTTAAAGCTTCTAAAATAAAATTGATCTGTTCTTGTTTAAGATTGGCATCTTTATGAAGTGCTTTCTCTACTCCTTTTAGGCCATGTTTTTGTATAATGCTGGTATATAAGGAGTTCACATCTATCGTCGCGAGAAGACAATCTTCAACCCCAGTTATACTTTTTATTTCGTTGATCAATTGCGTACTGTCCTTTAGATATGATCTACCTTTAATTACCATTGGTTTTAGGAAGCAATCGATATATTCTCCCAGTCTAGAGAACAGGGAATTAATCCCACTTATAATCGGTCGTCCCGGGGGTTTCTCCAATCGTTTATGTACTTTGGGTAAGTAATATATAACTGGTGTTTTGGTGGACTCGCAGATCAAGTATTTAGCTTCCTTTTTATTTAGAATTCCTCTGTCCTTCCCTTTTTTGACAAGAGCTTTCAGTTTCTTGTTGTAAAGTTGTTTGGGGTTTCCTTTAAGTTTCTTATAAGTATTTTCTACTCTAAGGAGGTTCTTCATTTCTTCCTCATAATCCTCTTTCCTTAGTATAACCAGCCCACCCCCTTTATCTGCAGGGCGTATAACTACTTCTTTTCTTTTTCCAATTTCTTTAATGGCTTTCCATACATTCCTATTGTTGGAAGTCTTACTTTCGAGTTTCGCAAGGTCACTCTCCACCATCTTCTTAAAGGCGTTCATACACTGGTCACCCGGAACCTTCGGATTAAAAACGGAATTGTTTCTAAGGCTAGTGTGTGTAAAACCAGATGGTTCTTCTGCTGGTTTCTCATCTTTATTTAAGGCATAGTATTTCTTTATTCTTAATTTGCGTATAAATTTCTGCAGATCAACAAAAACCTCAAACTTATCAATATTCTTATCTGGTGCAAATTTTAATCCTAAATCTAAAACTCTCAGTTCTTCATCAGTAAAAACAGCATCACTCAAGTTAAAAATTCCTTCTCCTAATATTCTCTTCTCCTTTTTCCTCTTCTTTCCTCCTCGTTTTGCTCTTGCCTGTAACCTCTTTCTGTATCTCTTAGGGTTTGATCTGGCCCTCTGCCAGGATTCCTGTTCGGTCCATTCCTCATCTGCTGCGGATGTCCGTAGGTGCCGAAATTCCTCTGCTGTGGATGTCCGTAAGTTCCTATATCCCTCTGTTCTCTGTACACGGGTGGACCCCAATGCCTCTGGAAGTCTCTGTTGATCTCTGGTTGGTCTTTCCAACCCTGTCTCCTGTATGGAGGTCGTGTTTTCCATCTTCCAGGTGGGCCACCCCTGTGAAAATCCCTATTATCCCTAGATGAACCTCTAGGGTAGGGGTTATTATAGGTGCCATGATACATGCCCCTAACCCATTTCCATGACCGGTTCTGAATTGCTCCTTACTCAATTAAATAGGCGGAATATATACGCGCCCCTATCCTATCTCCTGATTTCCCGAAGATTCCAATATTCTTAGATGATATGTATACATTTCATCACTACTTACAGTATAGTCTTACATATTTATCAATAAATTAAGATACTTTCTTTTTTCTCTTGGTTTGCAAACTAACATATTTATTGACATACTAATATATTCTCTTCTGACTCTGGTTTAGACCGGCACTATTTATACAGTGTACTCCTCTTCGTACAAATTTTTTTACAAAGATTTTTTTACAAAGATTTTTTAATACATCCTCCTATTAATATTTCATATATACACATATTTTAAAATAATTTTTTATACATATTTATAATGCATAAAAGTTTTTTAAATTCTCTTTCTGCTCAAATACCTCTTGAGGTAATTATATGTTATACCTTTTCATTGTTGGCTTTTGGTTTTTAGTCATTCGATTGTTTTGTTATATGTACATCTTTACCAGATAGTATCTGGTTTGCAAATTACATTTCCCCACGGCCGCTATTCCATATGAATTACAAGTATATAAAATTCCCACTAGATGGCGCTCAAGGAGACTACATTCAGTATTTTCTTTGGTCTGATGATACTGAGTCTTTGGCCTTTGTTTCCTTTATTGAGCAAATTTTTCGATTGGACTTACAAGATGCCTGTCACTTAGCATCTAGCATAGGATTGGCCGCGGCATGTACTGCACCCAGATATAAGACGTTGAGAGGACCAAGATGGCAGCGCCTCCGATGACGTCCGTGTGACAAAACGCGTAAGGCGGGACTATCTTGGCACGCACAACGTCACTTCCTGTCACTGTGGTTTTCGATAGCGGACCGGTGGAACGCAAGCGGCAGCTGCACACTACGCTGCGTCCCGGAACGGCTAGGGGAGTTAGAGAGCTTGTAGGCTCCCTCCTCTCTTTTTTAAAAGTGATTGGTTTTATTCCTTGGATTTAATGTGCTCCTTTTTGGACTTTTTAAGTATTCACAATAAAAATTACTTTATGGAGTTACGCTATGTGGAGCATCCCCTTTTTTTCATATAATGCTCTGGAGTGGATGTCCGGCCGGAAATAGGATTACTACAGGGGATTGTCATCTTCCCCCATCTCCTCCATGAGTGGCTGATCCGGGTTGAGAGGACACCGACACACGGGGATCTGATTGACATCTGGATTGGATCGGGATCTGGTGTACACACTTCCTATGCCCATACCCCTGCAGGGGTACAGCGTTCCGGTGAGTGGGATCACATCGGGGGGAGTGTGTTTGTTTAAATATTTGGAGGAAATCCTGTGGAAGATATCACATGAACTTTTTTGCCACCTTTATATGAGACTCTATATTGGTTTATCATCAGGATATTAGAGACTTACCTTTATATATATATATTAACCATTCACCACGTTGAGTCTTAATATTTGCACATTCTTTATTTTACTTTTTTCTACGTATTCCCTTTTTTTATATATTGTTTCGTATTCCTAGCACTTTATTATAGAGGACTGTGGATATCCTTTACCTTACACACATTTTTATGCATATGGTCGTGTTTAGACTCTATGTTTATATATGGTGCATATATTTTTTACACATATTGTTTAGCACTTTTCTCTTACTATAGAGGACTGTGGACACTCTTTATTTTAATTTAATATTTGCATCTCACTTCCTACCATCCAGCGGGGAGCTGGAATACTGTACTGCACTTGACACTCTTTCACATTATTAGTGGTCACCCTATCAATACTTACACATGAGATCACAGTTGTAAACTTTTAATTTTTTTACTCACTGATTGATTATCAATTGATTAGCACTTGACTATCATTATTTATTAATTAATAGCACTGCACTTTGAGGGTACTATTTACTGGTGTTCCCTACAGCATGTCACATTGGTGCACCTACCACCATTATTAGATATATTATATACCAATATACCCCTTTTTTTGCACAGCGCCATTCCCTACCTTGCCACACGTATCTGCTTCAGGGTACACGTTAGTGTCCCTTGTTTACATAGGGGGGCTGCAGTTGCAAATACACCCTGTAGCGCGGATCCACTGACAAAATTACTACCATCCGGCTCCTGCGGGCGCTGATTATAGATCTGCAGCTATGGACATATTTGGATATATGTCTAACAGGAAGATTGATGTAAGAGGGGTTTTTAACCAGGAGCAGGTTAATAACAGTCAAGATATGAATGGGTTGTTGAAACAGCTGCGACACACCCTGGAAAAACAACTAAGAGTGTGGTGGGACATTGTTTCCCTGGAGATGTATGTGAAAGAGAAAATGACACCTAGGAGATTAAGGTGGGATTTGAGCCCAAATGACAGTATTGATGACGCCTCCTTAAATGAGGAATGGTACTCTTTTTTCTCAGGTTGTGAGAATGAGCTTTTACAAAAAATAATAGCAAGGAGACATTTTAAATTAAGAAAAGTAGAGGAAAGAATCACTGAGATCAAGAATCTATTACATCCCTTTACTGGACAACAAGAATATAAAGATAAGGACAAAGAACTACAAGAGATTATAAAGAAATATGATACGGAAATTCAAACCAAGAAACAGAAAAAATTTAAGAGAGACGTTCTGGATTACGCCAATAAAAGGGTCTACAAGTGGCAAGAAGAAGTAGATGAGATGAGTAATGAAGAAGACAGTAACTCCATGGACGAGAGCCCAGGAGAAGAGGAAGATATACCAGACAATACAAGACAAACCAGGTTTGAACATACCCCCACTGCCAGACGCACTGAGGCATCAGGCACACCCAATTACCGAACCAATGGTCCCTGGGTGAGGGGGAGGGAAGAACATCCCCCAGAACCTGGATATGGAAGATCCCCAGCCACTCCAAGATATAGTATCCCCACTCGAAATAGGTACTCACCCCTAAGGGAAAGGGGATATCATGGCACCTATAATAACCCCTACCCTAGAGGTTCATCTAGGGATAATAGGGATTTTCACAGGGGTGGCCCACCTGGAAGATGGAAAACACGACCTCCATACAGGAGACAGGGTTGGAAAGACCAACCAGAGATCAACAGAGACTTCCAGAGGCATTGGGGTCCACCCGTGTACAGAGAACAGAGGGATATAGGAACTTACGGACATCCACAGCAGAGGAATTTCGGCACCTACGGACATCCGCAGCAGATGAGGAATGGACCGAACAGGAATCCTGGCAGAGGGCCAGATCAAACCCTAAGAGATACAGAAAGAGGTTACAGGCAAGAGGAAAACGAGGAGGAAAGAAGAGGAAAAAGGAGAAGAGAATATTAGGAGAAGGAATTTTTAACTTGAGTGATGCTGTTTTTACTGATGAAGAACTGAGAGTTTTAGATTTAGGATTAAAATTTGCACCAGATAAGAATATTGATAAGTTTGAGGTTTTTGTTGATCTGCAGAAATTTATACGCAAATTAAGAATAAAGAAATACTATGCCTTAAATAAAGATGAGAAACCAGCAGAAGAACCATCTGGTTTTACACACACTAGCCTTAGAAACAATTCCGTTTTTAATCCGAAGGTTCCGGGTGACCAGTGTATGAACGCCTTTAAGAAGATGGTGGAGAGTGACCTTGCGAAACTCGAAAGTAAGACTTCCAACAATAGGAATGTATGGAAAGCCATTAAAGAAATTGGAAAAAGAAAAGAAGTAGTTATACGCCCTGCAGATAAAGGGGGTGGGCTGGTTATACTAAGGAAAGAGGATTATGAGGAAGAAATGAAGAACCTCCTTAGAGTAGAAAATACTTATAAGAAACTTAAAGGAAACCCCAAACAACTTTACAACAAGAAACTGAAAGCTCTTGTCAAAAAAGGGAAGGACAGAGGAATTCTAAATAAAAAGGAAGCTAAATACTTGATCTACGAGTCCACCAAAACACCAGTTATATATTACTTACCCAAAGTACATAAACGATTGGAGAAACCCCCGGGACGACCGATTATAAGTGGGATTAATTCCCTGTTCTCTAGACTGGGAGAATATATCGATTGCTTCCTAAAACCAATGGTAATTAAAGGTAGATCATATCTAAAGGACAGTACGCAATTGATCAACGAAATAAAAAGTATAACTGGGGTTGAAGATTGTCTTCTCGCGACGATAGATGTGAACTCCTTATATACCAGCATTATACAAAAACATGGCCTAAAAGGAGTAGAGAAAGCACTTCATAAAGATGCCAATCTTAAACAAGAACAGATCAATTTTATTTTAGAAGCTTTAAAATTAGCAATGGAAAGTAATTATTTTTGGTATCAGAAGGACTATTATGTGCAAACTAAGGGTGTCGCTATGGGAGCCAGATATGCCCCAAGCGTGGCTAATTTATTCATGGACATGTGGGAAGAAGAAAATATATACAGAAGTCCACGCCCGGAGATTGAATTTTACCGTCGTTATATTGATGACGTGATTATAGTGTGGAGGGGCACGGCAGAGTCATTTCATAATTTCCTAGGAGCAATGAATCAAAACAAATACGGCATCACTTTCAGTGGGACATGTGATCCTCAAGAAATTGATTACCTAGATGTACAGATTTTCAAAGAGAACAACGAATTACATACCAGAACTTTCTTCAAGGCTACGGATCGTAATGGCTACATTCCAACATCTAGTTGCCATCATCCGAAGTGGAAGCAGAACATTCCGAAAGGCCAACTAATGAGGTTGCGAAGAAATTGCTATAGGATAGACGATTATTACAGTCAAGCCGACACCCTGATTAAAAAATTCATTGATAAAGGATACCACAAAGAACCCCTAATGAGATATAAGATGGAAATAGGGAGCTTAGATCGTGATCTCCTACTGAGAAAGAAAGAGAAAATTGATAACCATTGCAAGATGGATATGGCTTTTATCACTGGTTTTAACAATCAATATCGGTCAATTGAACATATCTTTAGGAAATACTGGCCTATTTTAAAATCCGACAGAACTTTGGTGAAGTTACTCCCCAAAAAACCAAGATTTATTTACAAGAGGGCCCCCAATCTGAGGAACCAGTTGGTGCATAACGTGATCGACCCACCTAGACCGGTTGGGTTATTCCCCGAATTAAAAGGTTTCTTCAGATGCCAAAAGTGTTTACCCTGCCGTGTAAGTAAGAGACAACCAAAGAAAAAATCACTCTTTAAGTCAAGAACAGGGAAAGAGTATCAAATCAGGGAATTGATCACCTGTGAAAGCACTCACGTCACATATGTGATCGAATGTCCCTGTCGGCTTCAGTACGTGGGAAGAACCACTAGGCCCCTCCGCGTTAGGATTAGGGAGCATATCAACAACATTAAAAAAGGCTTCCCAAAGCACAATCTCTCTAGGCATTTTGATGAGGTCCACAATAGAAATCCCACAGGACTAATCTTTTATGGCATAGATCTGATTAAAGACCACTGGAGAGGCGGTAATAAAAGAATAAAAGTGTCCCAGAATGAAACTAAGTGGATATACCGCCTAGGGAGCCTTGTTCCTAGAGGGTTAAATGTGGACATTGACCTGAATTGTTTTTTATCTAATTTTTAAAAACATTGTAGATTTTATACATGCCCCTAACCCATTTCCATGACCGGTTCTGAATTGCTCCTTACTCAATTAAATAGGCGGAATATATACGCGCCCCTATCCTATCTCCTGATTTCCCGAAGATTCCAATATTCTTAGATGATATGTATACATTTCATCACTACTTACAGTATAGTCTTACATATTTATCAATAAATTAAGATACTTTCTTTTTTCTCTTGGTTTGCAAACTAACATATTTATTGACATACTAATATATTCTCTTCTGACTCTGGTTTAGACCGGCACTATTTATACAGTGTACTCCTCTTCGTACAAATTTTTTTACAAAGATTTTTTTACAAAGATTTTTTAATACATCCTCCTATTAATATTTCATATATACACATATTTTAAAATAATTTTTTATACATATTTATAATGCATAAAAGTTTTTTAAATTCTCTTTCTGCTCAAATACCTCTTGAGGTAATTATATGTTATACCTTTTCATTGTTGGCTTTTGGTTTTTAGTCATTCGATTGTTTTGTTATATGTACATCTTTACCAGATAGTATCTGGTTTGCAAATTACATTTCCCCACGGCCGCTATTCCATATGAATTACAAGTATATAAAATTCCCACTAGATGGCGCTCAAGGAGACTACATTCAGTATTTTCTTTGGTCTGATGATACTGAGTCTTTGGCCTTTGTTTCCTTTATTGAGCAAATTTTTCGATTGGACTTACAAGATGCCTGTCACTTAGCATCTAGCATAGGATTGGCCGCGGCATGTACTGCACCCAGATATAAGACGTTGAGAGGACCAAGATGGCAGCGCCTCCGATGACGTCCGTGTGACGAAACGCGTAAGGCGGGACTATCTTGGCACGCACAACGTCACTTCCTGTCACTGTGGTTTTCGATAGCGGACCGGTGGAACGCAAGCGGCAGCTGCACACTACGCTGCGTCCCGGAACGGCTAGGGGAGTTAGAGAGCTTGTAGGCTCCCTCCTCTCTTTTTTAAAAGTGATTGGTTTTATTCCTTGGATTTAATGTGCTCCTTTTTGGACTTTTTAAGTATTCACAATAAAAATTACTTTATGGAGTTACGCTATGTGGAGCATCCCCTTTTTTTCATATAATGCTCTGGAGTGGATGTCCGGCCGGAAATAGGATTACTACAGGGGATTGTCATCTTCCCCCATCTCCTCCATGAGTGGCTGATCCGGGTTGAGAGGACACCGACACACGGGGATCTGATTGACATCTGGATTGGATCGGGATCTGGTGTACACACTTCCTATGCCCATACCCCTGCAGGGGTACAGCGTTCCGGTGAGTGGGATCACATCGGGGGGAGTGTGTTTGTTTAAATATTTGGAGGAAATCCTGTGGAAGATATCACATGAGCTTTTTTGCCACCTTTATATGAGACTCTATATTGGTTTATCATCAGGATATTAGAGACTTACCTTTATATATATATATTAACCATTCACCACGTTGAGTCTTAATATTTGCACATTCTTTATTTTACTTTTTTCTACGTATTCCCTTTTTTTATATATTGTTTCGTATTCCTAGCACTTTATTATAGAGGACTGTGGATATCCTTTACCTTACACACATTTTTATGCATATGGTCGTGTTTAGACTCTATGTTTATATATGGTGCATATATTTTTTACACATATTGTTTAGCACTTTTCTCTTACTATAGAGGACTGTGGACACTCTTTATTTTAATTTAATATTTGCATCTCACTTCCTACCATCCAGCGGGGAGCTGGAATACTGTACTGCACTTGACACTCTTTCACATTATTAGTGGTCACCCTATCAATACTTACACATGAGATCACAGTTGTAAACTTTTAATTTTTTTACTCACTGATTGATTATCAATTGATTAGCACTTGACTATCATTATTTATTAATTAATAGCACTGCACTTTGAGGGTACTATTTACTGGTGTTCCCTACAGCATGTCACATTGGTGCACCTACCACCATTATTAGATATATTATATACCAATATACCCCTTTTTTTGCACAGCGCCATTCCCTACCTTGCCACACGTATCTGCTTCAGGGTACACGTTAGTGTCCCTTGTTTACATAGGGGGGCTGCAGTTGCAAATACACCCTGTAGCGCGGATCCACTGACAAAATTACAGGAAGGTGATAGCTCCAGCAATTAACAATATCCCACCGTCATAGTGTTTACCTGTTTAGATGGCATGGAGGAGGAGGGAGGGAGTGGGCTGTCATTTATCACTGTGTATATGTCCAGATGTGTAACTGTATAGACACATGGGCTGCACAGATAAGGAAAAGGAGGAAATGAACTGCTTGGGAGGGAACTGAAACTGGAACATGCTCAGTAGATGTGGCAAGAGCTGTTTTACACAGTCTCAGGCTGCAAATGGAGACACAGACAAGGAGAGAGGGCAGTGAACAACATAATCAACCAGGTTGTTTGCAGAATACAGAAAATGAATCCCTTAGTTACTGAGTAATTGTGAACAGCATGTAATTCAGAATGTACTGACCATTTTTAATGATGTTGGTGTAATGATTTAATAATGATTACAGACAGTAGTGTGTTTAGGTTTTGTGCTGTCCTAGGCCTGGCTAAACTCATGCACTCCTTATTTAAATATGACCCACCCCTTCCTGTCAATTATACACCAATTCCTGTTTAAGACCAGCTCTGTCATCTGTAAACCACACCCTGGAAAAGGGAATTGTCCCCCAAGGAAAAGGGGTTTTCTAGGCAGCAGGCAATATATATGGGTGACAATCAATTTAAAAAGAATTGTATGCATGAAAATTATATCAATGCAAATATACAAAATTATGTATAATAGATATAAAAATGCAAAACAATTTAAAGCATAGTTACCAATCACATGTGTATAGCCATTTCTCCTGAATCTGAAGCTTTCACAAGACCCCCACCATCCGGCCACAGCCCGAATCACCCCCCGGCCCGCCGGCACCCCAAGGGGGGGAAAAAGGCAGAGCACAGCTGCGCAAACTTTCGATGGATTACAATTGTGGAAAATGCCCCAGTTGGCAACTGCGTGGGGGCCAGCAGTACCTGCAACCTGGACATCAAGCAACAGCATTAATTAGTGCCTATAAGGAGATATAACTAAGATTTAATTCTAAATATGTATACTTGAATTAGATATACCACATCTACTGAGCATGCTCCAGTTTCAGTTCCCTTCCAAGCAGTTCATTTCCTCCTTTTCCTTATTTGTGCAGCCCATGTGTCTATAGAGTTACACATCTGGACGTATACACAGTGTTAAATGACAGCCCACTCCCTCCTCCTCCATGCCGTCTAAACAGGTAAACACTATGACGGTGGGATATTGTTAATTGCTGTTAAATCCATGAAACGTGTCGAGCTATAGAGATGCCTAGATTACCAATTTTATCCAAGAGTGATATTCCACAACATGTTTATTATTCTGTTGTTTTTTTACTGGCCTCTACCAAGTTATTTTATGAACTTACTACAATACGTGAACATAGAATTTGATATCTGGTGGTCCCCCTCTCTTCTGACATCATGTTGTTAATGTCATGTACCATTTATGTTACCTACGCTACTTTTATTACTATATGATTGTTATGTCTAATAAACCTTATAATCATGATACTAGTTCATGTTATGTTACTTTGTACATGCCATAACACTATGTGATTGGGTCATTTATCTTTGTATACCCACCAGCCATTCTCTGTTCACGCTTTTCAATTTGGCAGCATGCTTCATATAAAGTCCCAAACTCCTTTTCTGTATCAATCCAATAGGGATGGAGACATTCTACGGCGTATGCCCTGGCCTCATATAAAGTCCCACATTTCCCCTCTCTTTTTTATATACGTATCAGGGATCGAAGTCTGCGTTCCCGACTACCATATATATTTCTAATTCTTGGTATTGTCCATCAATAGCCTATTTATTATAATCAATACTATATATCCCTCTTGTGATTTCTGGCCCATTAGTTTTTACCCTAGAGGGGCTACGAGAGTGACCAAATTTACTCTGCTATGTTTCCCAGATAGTTACACTCATTCTTGATGTCTGTGGTTGTGTTGTTATGGTGGACTGGGCTGATGGGCACTACTTTGGGGGTCTCTTTCCCGGGAGCTGCGATGCACACTTGGGGCCCTCCCCTTCCCCCACGCCCTGGTTGATGCGGGCGATAGGGTGAACGTGCTTACTGCGCATCAACACCATGCATTCAGCGTCCCGTGTATGACGTCGGTTTTTACGTCATGACGATGTACGCTGTTTTTTCCATCTAGGCGGTCTTTGATGGGGCAAATTTTGCGCCTTATGCCAAGCTGCTCCCTTTCGCTCAGGTGCGGGTGCCTCCTCCCCCTAATTAGCCGTCCGCTTGATGTTGGCGGATACCCATTGGATACATGGGACTATATATATACTCTATATATACTCCCCCCATGTGGATTAGTTGGGTTCCTGCTGAGCGGTGTTCACGGTCACAAAGCACCAGTCAGGTTACACGGGAATACTTGCTATACCAAGGTAATCACTATTTGATACAATTTATTTAGTTTGTTTTTTTACATTTTTAGCTATATGGGTAGGTTGCTAGTGCATTCCTCACTATTATTGCATTAATATGCTGCACCATCACATTTTACCTTTTATGTCCATTAGGAGATCACCCCCCTTTTTTACAATACTTATACCATAGTTGTCATTGGTACACTATCATGGATTACGATGTGATCTTCCCTTTTCCTATCACTTATTTTTCAACATACATCAGCACTACCCTTTTTTATGCATATTTCTTTTTCCAATATTTTTATTTTATGTTTATTTTTCATATTCTTCACACTTTAGGCATTTGGGTTGCCACTCCTCAGCTATCTCTCTTCCACACTGGTTTTTCCACCCTTGTCCATGAGTTATACCGCCTCAGCTCCCAGGAGGATGACTGGTTCCCCAGCGGGTCCTGGCCTATTGTGCTGCCACATACAATCACAGCTCAATTGTAAGTTGTCTATGGGCTATATATCCATAGCAATGTTGTTACTTATATTAACTCCTGCTCTTTCTGCCCCTCTAGCCCCTCTATGTTCCGATTCCCCTCTTGTTAATTGGCCAGTTCCATCAATTTACCTTATGTTATGTTTATAGATTATTGCATCTGCTCCTGAAGATTGGAGGTATTCATGAAACGCGTCGAGCTATAGAGATGCCTAGATTACCAATTTTATCCAAAAGTGATATTCCACAACATGTTTATTATTCTGTTGTTTTTTACTGGCCTCTACCAAGTTATTTTATGAACTTACTACAATATGTGAACATAGAATTTGATATCTGGTGGTCCCCCTCTCTCCTGGCATCATGTTGTTAATGTCATGTACAATTAATGTTACCTACGCAACTTTTATTACTATATGATTGTTATGTCTAATAAACCTTATAATCATGATACTGGTTCATGTTATGTTACTTTGTACATGTCATAACACTATGTGATAGGGTCAGTTATCTTTGTATACCCACCAGCTATTCTCTGTTCATGCTGTTTAATTCGGCCGCATGCTTCATATAAAGTCCCAAACTCCTTTTCTGTATCAATCCAATAGGGATGGAGGCATTCTATGGTGTATGCCCTGGCCTCATATAAAGTCCCATATTTCCCCCCTCTTTTTTGTATGGCTGAACTCGCTTTAAATTTGCAGGAAAAAAGTGCAGGGATCTGGGAACCGATCTGGGAGTGTCATTAACATTGTAATGACACCCGCAGCGGTTCGCAGAAGGCAGTGTGAACTGCCTGTGGGAGAGATGCGATTCAGGAACCGGCACTGTAATCTTGCTGGTTCTCGCATCGCATCAGTGTGAACCCAGGCTTACTGTGTACTGTTTAATGCGTTTGCATTGCTTTCACCATGAAGCATTTTGCACATGCAGAAATCAACACAAACTCATTAACCACTTCAGCCCCGGAAGGATTTACCCCCTTCCTGACCAGAGCACTTTTTACAATTTGGCACTGCGTCGCTTTAACTGCTAATTGCGCGGTCATGCAATGCTGTACCCAAACGAAATTTGCGTCCTTTTCTTCCCACAAATAGAGCTTTCTTTTGATGGTATTTGATCATCTCTGCCGTTTTTATTTTTTGTGCTATAAACGGAAAAAGACCGAAAATTTTGAAAAAAATGATATTTTCTACTTTTTGTTATAAAAAAAATCCAATAAACTCAATTTTAGTCATACATTTAGGCCAAAATGTATTCGGCCACATGTCTTTGGTAAAAAAAATGTCAATAAGTGTATATTTATTGGTTTGCGCAAAAGTTATAGCGCCTACAAACTAGGGTACATTTTCTGGAATTTACACAGCCTTTAATTTATGACTGCCTATGTCATTTCTTGAGGTGCTAAAATGGCAGGGCAGTACAAAACCCCCACAAATGACCCCATTTTGGAAAGTAGACACCCCAGGGAAATTGCTGAGAGGCATGTTGAGCCCATTGAATATTATTTTTTTTTGTCCCAAGTGATTGAATAATGACTAAAAAAAAAAAATTACAAAAAGTTGTCACTAAATGATATATTGCTCACACAGGCCATGGGCATATGTGGAATTGCACCCCAAAATATATTCAGCTGCTTCTCCTGAGTACGGGGATACCACATGTGTGGGACTTTTTAGGAGCCTAGCCGCATACGGGGCCCCGAAAACCAATCACTGCCTTTAGGATTTCTAAGGGCGTAAATTTTTGATTTTAGTCCTCACTACCTATCACAGTTTTGAAGGCCATAAAATGCCCAGATGGCATAAAACCCCCCCAAATGACCCCATTTTGGAAAGTAGACACCCCAAGCTATTTGCTTTGAGGCATGTTGAGTCCATGGAATATTTTATATTTTGACACAAAATCCGGGAAAGTGACAATTTTTTTTTTTTTTGCACAAAGTTGTCACTAAATGATATATTGCTCACACAGGCCATGGGCATATGTGGAATTGCACCCCAAAATACATTTAGCTGCTTCTCCTGAGTATGGGGATACCACATGTGTGGGACTTTTTATGAGCCTAGCCGCGTACGGGGCCCCGAAAACCAATCACCGCCTTCAGGATTTCTAAGGGTGTAAATTTTTGATTTCACTCTTCACTGCCTATCACAGTTTCGGAGGCCATGGAATGCCCAGGTGGCACAACCCCCCCCAAATGACCCCATTTTGGAAAGTAGACACCCCAAGCTATTTGCTGAGAGGCATGGTGAATATTTTGCAGCTCTCATTTGTTTTTGAAAATGAAGAAAGACAAGAAAAAAAAATTTTTTTTTCTTTTTTCAATTTTCAAAACTTTGTGACAAAAAGTGAGGTCTGCAAAATACTCACTATACCTCTCAGCAAATAGCTTGGAGTGTCTACTTTCCAAAATGGGGTCATTTGGGAGGGGTTTGTGCCACCTGGGCATTCCATGGCCTCCGAAACTGTGATAGGCAGTGAAGAGTGAAATCAAAAATTTACGCCCTTAGAAAGCCTGAAGGCAGTGCTTGGATTTCGGGGTCCTGTACGAGGCTAGGCTCCAAAAAAGTCTCACATATGTGGTATCCCCATACTCAGGAGAAGCAACAAAATGTATTTTGGGGTGTAATTTCACATATTCCCATGGCATGTTTGAGCAATATATCATTTAGTGACAACTTTGTGCAAAAAAAACAAAACAAATTTGTCTCTTTCCCGCAACTTGTGTCACAATATAAAATACTCCATGAACTCGACATGCCTCTCAGCAAATAGCTTGGGGTGTCTACTTTCCAAAATGGGGTCATTTGGGGGGGGTTTTGAACTGTCCTGGCATTTTATGCACAACATTTAGAAGCTTATGTCACACATCACCCACTCTTCTAACCACTTGAAGACAAAGCCCTTTCTGACACTTTTTGTGTACATGAAAATTTTTTTTTTTTTGCAAGAAAATTACTTTGAACCCCCAAACATTATATATTTTTTTTAAAGTAAATGCCCTACAGAATAAAATGGTGGGTGTTTCATTTTTTTTTCACACAGTATTTGCGCAGCGATTTTTCAAACACATTTTTTGGGGAAAAAACACACTTTTTTAAATTTTAATGCACTAAAACACACTATATTGCCCAAATGTTTGATGGAATAAAAAAGATGATCTTAGGCCGAGTACATGGATACCAAACATGACATGCTTTAAAATTGCGCACAAACGTGCAGTGGCAACAAAATAAATACATTTTTAAAAGCCTTTAAAAGCCTTTACAGGTTACCACTTCAGATTTACAGAGGAGGTCTACTGCTAAAATTACTGCCCTCGATCTGACCTTTGTGGTGATACCTCACATGCATGGTGCAATTGCTGTTTACATTTGACGCCAGACCGACGCTTGCGTTTGCCTTAGCGCGAGAACAGGGGGGGGGGGACAGGGGTGCTTTTTTTTCTTTTTCTTTATTATTTTTTTGCTTTTTTATCTTATTTTTAAACTGTTCCTTTAATTTTTTTTAAAATCATTTTTATTGTTATCTCAGGGAATGTAAATATCCCCTATGATAGCAATAGGTAATGACAGGTACTCTTTTTTGAAAAAATTGGGGTCTATTAGACCCTAGATTTCTCCTCTGCCCTCAAAGCATCTGACCACACCAAGATCGGTGTGATAAAATGCTTCCCCAATTTCCCAATGGCGCTGTTTACATCCGGCGAAATCTACGTCATAAAATGCTCGTAGCTTCCGGTTTCTTAGGCCATAGAGATGTTTGGAGCCACTCTGGTCTCTGATCAGCTCCATGGTCAGCTGGCTGAATCACTGGCTGCATTCTCAGGTTCCCTGTTGAGACAGGAGAGCCAGAGAAAAACACAGAAGACGGTAGGGGAGGGGGGCATTCCCTCCCACTGCTTGTAAAAGCAGTCTAGAGGCTAATTAGCCCACAGGATTGCTTTTACATGAAAGCCGACCGCTGGCTGAAAAGAATGATACCAAGATTATACCTAAACCTGCAGGCATCATTCTGGTATAACCACTCAAAGTCGTGAATGGCGTACCTGAAGACAAAAAAATGGTTAACAATAAAGCACAGTAAACGGTAAAGTATAAAAAAATTGCATACCTGAAAAGCAAACATGATAAAACATAATAACAATAAAACATTGCAGAATAGAATACAGTAAAAAAGTGCAGAACAATAGAGAGAGAATAGAGAGAGAGAGAGAACAATAAAACGACAACTATTTTTTTTTATTTTATATTTTTGTTTGTGTTTTTTTTTTTACACTTTTTTTTGTAACTAACTTTTATAACTTTAACCGGTTCCAGGTTCTGGTCTCTCAAAATGCGATGGCATCTTGGGAGACCCTGTGAAAGTTTGCCAAGTCTGTACAATGCTGTACCCTACGCTAATACTGCAGGAATGCAGCAGGAAGGGCATTATGGGCACGACGGGCCTGTTTGTCTTCTTCTTGGTGGCAGAGGGACACTACTTGTGCTTGCCACCTCACCAGCTTGAACTGCACTTATGGGACTCGCCACGTCACCAAGTGTTACTGCAGTGCTGGTTTGACTACGGCCGGGGTGTACTAGGCCGCTGGCGCTTGCCAGTTCACCAAAACGCTACCAAAAAAAAACTGTTAGCGATCGCAGGGATCAGGCCTGACTCTGCGAACACTGCAGTTATGCGTTTAGTGTTTTGTAAGTGACAGTGATCGATCGATACTGCACTTGGGTGGGCTGGGCTGGGCCGGGCGGAGGGGCAAAACGCAGGTGCTAGCAGGTATCTGGGCTGATCCCGCTAACACTGCGTTTTTGGGAACCCTAAACTGCTGGGGACACTACTATAGATCTGATCGGATCAGATATTGATCCGTTCAGATACTATACCACTAAGGGAGGCATATGCTGCGTGTGTGGGTGTTAGCGGTACTGGCGCTAACCTGACGCTGCTTGGGGCTAGTATTTGCCAGTTCACCAAAACGCTACCAAAAAAACTGTTAGCGATCGCAGGGATCAGGCCTGACTCTGCGAACGCTGCCGTTATGCGTTTAGTGTTTTGTAAGTGACAGTGATCGATCCATACTGCACTTGGGTGGGCTGGGCTGGGCGGAGGGGCAAAACGCAGGTGCTAGCAGGTATCTGGGCTGATCCCGCTAACACTGCGTTTTTGGGATCCCTAAACTGCTGGGGACGCTAGTATAGATCTGATCAGATATTGATCCGTTCAGATACTATACCACTAAGGGAGGCGTATGCTGCGTGCGTGGGTGTTAGCGGTACTGGCGCTAATCTGACGCTGCCTGGGGCGACGCATATCACCGCCGGGCGATCAGGGGGCTAAACCTTTATTCGGTAATAAACGGCGGGTGCCCTGACACTATAAAAAATAAACAAACTAACCAGCGTCACCCATAACAGTTATACGGTGATCAGTGGTGAAAGGGTTAACTAGGGGGCAATCAAGGGGTTAAAACATTTATTAGATAATATATGGGGGTCCCTGTCGCTATAAAACGCTGACGGCGAACCTAAATATTTAGCTCCCTAACTAGCGTCACCAGCGACACTAATACAGCGATCAGAAAAATGATCGCTTAGCGACACTGGTGACGGGGGGTGATCAAGGGGTTAAAATTTTATTAGGGGGGGTTGGGGGGTATCCTAGACCTAAAGGGGGCTAATACTAACTGCCCTAACACAGTAACTGTCACAAACTGACACCATGCAGTAATCAGAAAAAAAAACTGCTTGGTGTCAGTGTGATGGGGGGGGGGTGATTGGGGGGTGATCGGGGGGCGATCGGGGGGGGGGATCGGGGGTGTAATGTGTGCCTGGAATGTTCTACTGAGTGTGTTTGTGTTTTACACTCACAGTGATGTCTTCTCTCCTCGGCGCCCGAACGGAAATGCCGAGCCGAGGAGAGATGACATCATTTCCTTTGCTGCTGTTTAGCATACAGCAGCAAAGGAAGATTCTCATTGGCTGGGAGCGATTGCAAGGGGGGGGCCACGAACGGATGGTCTCCCCCTCACCTCTCATCGCTCCCAGTCACAAGCCGACCGCCTCGGGCACCAGGGGGGGTCCGATCGGACCCCCCGCCCGCGGGAGGCAGGTCACGTACGGGTACGTGATTCTGCCTGCCCTTGCCATTCTGCCGACGTATATCGGCGTGAGGCAGTCGGCAAGTGGTTAAACAGTCCACATTCAGTGAAAAAATTCATGTACTGCAAAGTTTGCATTGATTTCAGCATGGAACACTGCAATACATGAACTTTCACTTAATGTGGACTGTTTAATGAGTTTGTAGCATGGATCACTGTATTGCAATATCATCTGTCAATGACAGATGATATTGCAATACAGTGATCCGTGCTGCAAATTTAACAGACTGACATGACATAAATATTAATTGTACTTGCTGTCCTGGTTGCCACCTGGGGGTTCCCCTTGTCCTCTCTCTCTCTCTCTCTCTCTCTCTCTCTCTCTCTCTCTCTCTCCTATCCTCACTAACAGTCCCGCCAGGGAAAAGATGCAATGGCCGCATGGAGAAGGGTAGACGGAGCCTCTGCCAGTGGAATTACGTGTAGCCAGTCACCGAACGCATTATGGGGTACCAAAAAGTGTTGGCCATCAGGGACAATATTAGTGCAGAAGACGGCCACAGGAGCCGAAAATTTTGAGGACAGGTCAGGGGGCTTTTTGTCATGCTGGGGGCGGCTTTTTTGCCGCCCCCGCAAAGTGCCGCCCTAGGCCTGGTCCTTGTCAGCCTAGGCCAAGACACAGTACTGATTACAGATACTCATTAATTTGTGTAATTTATATCCACCTAGAGTTCAGATTTAAATATCAATTGATTTAATGATATCGTTAGAGTTGGCTATAGACAGGCAGACACTGCAAGGGACTCATGAGTAAATATGAGTAAATATGTTCAAAGCAATAATTCATTTTAAGACAACACTGGTATATATATACAAATGTAAACTTTGAGGGCAACCAACATACCATCACATTGTGTTAAAGTATAACACAATTACCAAATAGCTGAGAAGGGAGAAGCAACAAAATAACAATATGAAACCAATAAGTAAATAGTGTTTTAATGCTACTTTCAATGTCCCTTCACTTTTAAAGCAAAGATGACATTACTTAATTGAATGCAGACTTTGGTAGGCTATACAGTGGCTGTTGTACAAGTCCTGGTCAATTCAGATGAATAAAAAAATAAATAAAAAAAATAAAAAAAAAGAATAACAATGGAAAGCTATCTTGCCAGCAATTTCTAAAGAACATGTTTCAAGCATGTGAATAAAAAACATCCTCTTCAACAACAAAGGGAGGAAAGGACTTTCAATTTAAAAGGCTTTCAGTATATGTTGAATCTAAGAATTTGCTTACAAAGGACAAAGAGAGTCACAAAAACGCATTTGTGCTTATAAAAAGCCCCCATTACCTGAAATAGCAAGAAAAGTTTATAGGTCTACTTGTAGGACACAAGCTTTATCTTAAAGAGCACCTATCATACCTAAAAAGGTAAAACCATCAGCCACTAATACAGTGGGTGACAGTTACAGACAACTGCTGCCTGACTCTTTAAACATATTTGTCTGACTCTTTAAACATATTTAAATAAGCAAACATTAAAGTGATTCTAAGCCTTCGTTCACACTGCGGCAACTTGTCATGCGACAATGTAGTATGACAAGTCGTGCCCCATTAACGAGGAACATTCAAGTAGGTCACTCCAACAAAAAGGTTCCTACCCTACTTTTTGCCGTCTTCATCATAACAAATTTCATTGACTTCTGTTAAAGAAGTCGTTTGCAAGCCCCAATGAAGTTGCGCATGGATGTTGGCTTCAAAGTTGCGTGACTTTGATGCCGCGCTTGTGTGAACCTGCACTAAAGGTAAAACGTTTTTACTGTAACGCATTCTCTGCATTAAAGCTGAAAACGTCTTGCCACTTGCTATGCCCTTCTCCCCCTAAATACTTACTTGACTACTTGAGTCATTAAACGCTGTGCCAGTTTGCCAGTCTTCTCTCCTGTCTCCCCGCTCTCATAGGCTTGGCTGATAGCAGCGGGAGCCATTGGCATGGGGGGGTGGGGCTGAGCCAGGATGTGTGTGTGTCTGTGGATGCATACAGCCTGGCTCGGGACTGAGCCTGCACATCTGCCCCCAAAGCAAGCACTTGCTATGGGGGCAGGCACAGAAAAGGAGGAGCCATGATCTCTGGCGGGGGACTCCAAAAGAGGAGGTTTGGGACCGCTCTGTGCAATACCATTACACAGAGCAGGTGAGTATAACATATTTAATATTTTAATAGAAAAAGATAAATTTGCCTTTAAAACTGCTTTCAAATAGAACTAAAGACAAAACTTTTTCCTGGTGCTTCCATGGCAGCATACGTAGGATAGTAGCCCTGCCTACTTCTGCCAACAGGACTAATGCATAGCTATAAAAAGTTAACACCCACACAACAGCCCATTCCCTTTTTTGTCCTCATGGAACTGACAGCCAGTGTGAAGAGAAGAAACCCTTACCTGCCACCTTTGGTGGTTTTCCACACTGGTTAAGCCTCTCCTATAGCGCTGTCCCTGACCTTGGGGCGCTAAATGCTCTGGTAAGGCAGGGAGCCCCTTCTGTGGATCTTTTGGGGTAAAGATCACATACAGCAGTGCAGCCAGGGCTTTGTTCCTCAGAGGAGCTGTCTGGAGCCTGCCTCCCAGAAGTGGGTGGATCCATTGAACTGTGACACCGCATTTCCAAGATAATAGGATTTTTATAATAGCTTACCTGTAAAATCCTTTTCTTTTGAGGTACATTACGGGACACAGGGTCTCAGTAATTACTGATGGGTTATATAGGGTATCACTAGGTGATTGGACACTGGCACACCCTTAACAGGAAGTTCAACCCCCTATATAACCCCTCCCAGACTGGATCCTGACAGGGCAACCCTGTAACCTGAGCGTTCAGGCCTTTAGGGCTAGATACGCTGCATGGATCTCCAGAATGTTGATGGGTAAGGTGCTCTCGGTCTTGGACCATCTCCCTTGGACAGTCGACTGTTCCAGAACTGCTCCCCAACCCGAAAGACTGGCATCCATTGTTACCACTCTCCAGGATTTCCCTTTTCGCAGATTCTCGGGTATCAACCTCCAACTGAGGCTCTGATGCACTGTAGGAGACAGACGCATCGGAAGATCTAACGCCTGGACCTTTTTGTTCCAGGCAGACAGGATACTGTTTTGCAGCAGTCTCAAATGAAACTGAGTATAGGGAACTGCTTCGAATGAAGCCACCATCTTCCCCAGCAGCCTCATACAAAGGCGAATAGAAGCACCCTTCTTTGCCCTGACTACCTGAATCAGTTATTTTATGGCACTGATTTTTGCCTGGGTTAGAAATACTCTTTTCTGGGCTGTATCTATGACCAGACCCAAATACTCTAGTCTTCTTACTGGTTTTAACCGGTTCAATACAGGGCAATTTCACCCCCTTCCTTCCCAGGCCAATTTTTAGTTTTTAGCGCTGTCGCACTTTAAACGTCAATTGCGCGGTCGTGCGACGTTGTACCCAAAAGAAATTGACGTCCTTTTTTCACCACAAATAGAGCTTTCTTTTGGTGGTATTTGATCGCCTCTGCGGTTTTTATTTTTTGCGCTATAAACAAAAGAAGAGCGACAATTTTGAAAAAAACACAATATTTTTTACTTTTTGCTATAATAAATATCCCAATTTTTTTTAAAAAAAACAAATTTTTTCCTCAGTTTCGGCCGATACGTATTCTTCTACATATTTTTGGTAAAAAAAATCGCAATAAGCGTATATTGATTGGTTTGCGCAAAAGTTATAGCGTCTACAAAATACGGGATAGATTTATGGCATTTTTAAAAAAAAAATATTTATTTATTTTTTTAGCGGCGATCGCGATTTTTTTTCATGACTGCGACATTATGGCGGACACATCGGACACTTTTGACACATTTTTGGGACCATTCACATTTATACAGCGATCAATGCTATAAAATTGCATTGATTACTGTGTAAATGTGACAGGCAGTGAAGGGGTTAACCACTAGGGGGCGGGGAGGGGTTAATATGTTTCCTAGGGAGTGATTACTAACTGAAGGGGGAGGGGACGCTCAAGAGGAGGAGACCGATCAGTGTTCCTCCGTTCTGGGAACACAGATCGCTCTCCTCAGAGCTGACAGGCTGTGGATCTGTGTGTTTACACACACAGATCCACGGTCCGGCCCGGTTAACGGGCAATCGCGGGTGCCCGGCGGACATCCCTAGACGGCCGGGAATCCCAGGACGTCATATGACGCCCACCCAGGATGGGAGATCCCATCTGTGGACGTCATATGACTATGGGCGGGTAGGGAAGTGGTTAAAGAAGTCTTCTCTAAGTTGATGACCCAACCTAGGTATTCCAGGTAGTTGACTGTGGTGACCAAGTTGGTCCAAGCGGGCTACCGACTGGTCTATCAAGAGCAGGTCGTCTAGGTACACTATAAGCGTTATACCCTGGGATCTTAATCTGGCCAGAGGAAGAGCCAAGATCTTTGTAAACACCTGAGGTGCAGTAGCTAGCCCGAAAGGCAGAGCTACAAACTGAAAGTGGCGTTTTTCTACTTTGAAACGCAGATATTTTTGATGAGCAGTGAAAATAGGTACATGCAGATACGCATCCTTGATGTCTATCGACGCCAGAAGTTCTCCTCCTTGTAGGATCGAGACTACCAATCGGATTGACCCATGCGAAAAGACCGTACTTTTAGGAACCGGTTTAGATTTTTGAGATATAGAATGGGTCTGACATCTCTATTTGGTTTTGGTACCATGAAAAGTTTGAATAAAACCCCAATCCCTGCTCTTGCGTAGGAACTACTACGATAACTTTTTGCGACAAAAGTCGCTCCAACGCTAAAAAGAGAGACTTCTTTTTCTCTGGGTCTTTGGGAACATTTGATCTGAGGAAACGAGGAGAGGGAAATTCTTGGAACTCTAGTTTGTAACCTAGAGTTATTGTGGAGACCACCCATCTGTCCTTAATATCCTCCTGCCAGACCCTTGAGAA
This sequence comes from Lithobates septentrionalis, assembly GCA_037952835.1. Classification (NCBI taxonomy): domain Eukaryota; kingdom Metazoa; phylum Chordata; class Amphibia; order Anura; family Ranidae; genus Lithobates; species Lithobates septentrionalis. The sequence continues at coordinate 2,181,516 of JBBDGP010000244.1, forward strand.
CTGTAGCAGTCTTCCCCCCACTCGAATGAGCCTTAAAGAGGCTTTAGCGTTCTGTCTTGTAGACTTCCTCCCCTAGAACTTCTTTTGTCCCTGGGGTTGACTCTGAGATTTAATTCTTGATTCTACGCATATGCACCAACCCAAGCGTAAGGCGAGAGGTCTGGAGGATAGAATCTCTGATTGCGTCAACTGCAAAACACAAAGCCGCTGGTAGGTTGGCCAACCCCGGGGCATGTTGTTCAGGTAAAACTTTGAGTACCTGTTTAACATAGTCTCTCAAGTATTGACAAACTCCGATTGCTGCCACTGCAGGTTGAGCTACTGAACCTGCCAAAGAGAAAATGTTTTTTAACAGGAATTCCAATTTCTTATCATTTGGATCCCTAAGCATCTGAGCGTTGTCAACAGGACAAGTCAGATTTTTATTCGTGGAGGATATGGTGGCGTCAATTGCCGGTATACCCCACATCTTTGTAAATTTTTCCTCCATAGGATAAAGTGTTGAATACTTTATTGGAGGGAAAAAATGTTTATCTGGGTGATCCCACTCAGAATAAATAAGCTTTTCCAGTAAACTATGAACAGAAAAGGCATGTGCAGTTTGAGGAGGCTTCAGTGAACCCAAACAAGATGAGGGTTCTTCAACTGACTCAGTTACGGGTAACTAATATGTGGAGCGGACCAATCCAGCAAGAATTTGCAACAGCAACTTCTCATCCTGAGAAGTTGAAGAGGGTCCTTCTCCACTTGATTCCTCAGAAGAGGAGTCATCAGTCTCATCCCAATCCCCTGAGGGGGGTTCCTCTCCTTTTTCCCAGAGTTCCTCTGTTTGAGGGTCCTGGGTGGTAGACGGGGACCTAGCGCGTTTTCTTCCACTGAGTGAAGATGCAATTAAGGCCACTAGTCTTTCCTCTAATCCATTTAAGGTTGAGGAAAAAACCTGCTGAGTAATGTATACAGGGGCAGGAATGCCAGAAGCAGTTGCAGCCCCTGACCCCGACGACTCACCCTGGCCAGCCTCCCCAGGTCCTTCAGGGGGGGAGGGTTGGGGGGGTCCTCAGAGCCTGAGGGAGATCCCTTAGAGCCCCTATTTTTCAGGGTTTTGTACCTCTTCTGCCCATAGTGCCAAGCAACAAAGGCAGAGGTACTACCAGAATGCACTGACTGCTGAGCAATGTAGTTCAGCAACTGCCGCTGCTACCAAGGCTCAGCCTGGTGCCTAAATAAATGTTGCCTGGGAATACCTGTGTCCCCCACACTCACATGCGCCCGTCTGCTCTGTATCTCTCCATAGGCCGTGTGCACCTGAAAAAGAGTGCACTCTATAGCTTGTGTAGCCCGCGTTGTGGGCGTCTAACCATGCCGACATCACGCTAACACTCCGCCCCCACTCCTCCACCCACCCCTTGCGCCCCCTCGTCTTTTTCAAAAAAGACCGCTTTCCTGCTCGAGCCAAGGGCTCCGTTCCTTCGGAACAAGCATTGGGGGGAGGCTGGGTGGAGGAGACAGGAGGGTCGGTGGATGGGAAGCCGCCGTAATGGCGGCGGCGGGTGGTGCGGTACACTACCACTTCCTTGTGCCTTAACCTAAGCCATGGGAGGAGAATCCCTGAGAGAAAAAAAAACCCTTCCCACATCCTACCTGCAGCATGGCTTGGAGGAGCATACAGCATGGACACCAAGACAAGACAGAACAGGCATGAAGAGGTGTGTGCTCTAGACAGCCCCCGGTGGCGACTTTAGGCATAGCATACATTTACTTAAAGGAGAAACCTACTAGAATTAGAAAAAATCTTAAGGATTCTCCCTTACCTTATCCAGCTGCAGGATTCTGTGTAACAGACCCAATCTTTACCTCTCACGGTGGGCTCCGTTTAGAAAAAAACCTTCAGGGACTGGGTCCCCCTTTGTATAGGGGGATCTGCAGCTCTGGGCCTGTAAAGCACCCCCCAGGAATATGGCTAAAAAAAAACAAATACTGGATCCCGGGGTCCAGCTCTCTAAAAAGACAAAGGTTACAGGTAAAACCTTTCTTCAGACACGAGGCCCGGGTACCATCCAATTTGGCCTGGAAAAGACACCTTGAATTGATCCGGTTGCATGGCTTGCCCCAGTAAGGAAATTCCAGCGGAGCTCAGCACAGCACATCTTTACTCGTGACCAACACCTAAGACACTGGTGAAAAAACTGGTGAAAAAACTGAGGTACTCCCAGTAAGTGGAGGGGTTATATAGGGTTTGAAATTCCACCTAGTGATACCCTATATAACCCATCAGTAATTACTGAGACTCTGTGTCCCGTGATGTACGAGACAGAAAAGTATGTTTTCTCATTTTTTGTAAATGTATTTGTGAATGGCATAAGTAGTGTGTTACATCTCCTCTCGGATGGGCTTCAGCTGCACCATGTTCCAGTATGCATAGTAAAAATTGTGGAAGATAAAGCTAAGTGTCTATATTCAAGGGAATGATGCATTATGCTGAACAGGTGAAGTGGATAGAGCTCACATGGGGGCCATCTTTGATTTGGACAAGTACTGCCCCAGTGGCCATCTTGGAGTTGGGCAGGACTACCTGGGAGCCATCTTGGAAATGGGCAAGGTGAGAACTTTTCCAGGAGTGGGAGGCAGGCAGAAGAGTTGAGAAATATGGGGTTTAAAGACCCAGTGGCTTACAGATAAGGCGTTCACATAATAGGACTGCATGCCAACACGCCCATAGCTGCAAAATCTGCATCAAGAGCCATTTCCTGCTGCCTAGTGAATAGATATGTTCTTACTCATGTCTAAAAGAGTGCATTCAGGTGTTAACTGACCTCTCTCTTGGCTAAGGAGCCCAGCCTGTCCCACTGACAGGAATATGCATGAGAGGAGCACCGGAAATCCAGTCTAAGGTAGAGAAAATCCTCTTCCATACGGCAAACGCTAACACTGTAGCCTGAAGAGTGCATCAATAACACTGTAGCCTGAAGAATGCGTCAGAACTGCCTTAACCACTTCAGGGCTGAAGGAAGGCAGCACAGCACAGGGATGGTGGGAGCCCCTCATAATGAGCACAGCAGGGGTACAGACCCAGGAGGAAGTTAGCACAGCACAGGGATGGTGGGAGCCCCTCATAATGAGCATAGTAGGGGTACAACCCCAGGAGGAAGTCAGCACAGCACAGGGATGGTGGGAGCCCCTCATAATGAGCACAGGGATGGTGGGAGCCCCTCATAACGAGCACAGCAGGGGTACAGCCCCAGGAAGTCAGCACAGCACAGGGATGGTGGGAGCCTCTCATAATCAGCACAGCAGGGGTACAAACCCAGGAAGTCAGCAAAGCACAGGGATGGTGGGAGCCCCTCATAATGAACACAGCAGGGGTACAGCCCCAGGAGGTAGTTCTTCCTGGGGCTGTACCCCTGCTGTGCTCATTATGAGGGGCTCCCACCATCCCTGTGCTGTGCTGACTTCCTCCTGGGACTCCCTGCCGTGCTCATTATGAGGGGCTGCCACCATCCCTGTGCTGTGCTGACTTCCTGGGTTTTTAACTTCATAATAATAATCGTAATTATTATGACAATAATAAAACGATATTAAAGAACATTCTTATTTTGTCCGATTCTGAATCTCCCATCGACTACCAGTATCAGTCTCCAACTCCCATATTAAAAAAGGTCATTTTCCCAACCCTCACTCAGCAGCAGAAGAAAACTTCTAATTGGTCAACAAAACACCAGTCACGTTTCCATTGTAATGGAATTTGGATCCAAAATTCGTCAACGAAATTTCGTAAAAAATTCGGAAGCAGAGCTATTCGTATTTCGGATGCCTCCGAATGTAAGAATTTTGGAAATTCGTGCAAATTTTCGATTCGTATGAAACGAATCGCACATGTCTAGTACCCTCATATTGGCCTAAATTGTTTCCTCAGCTTAGGCCGATATGTATTCTTCTACATAGTCAACGCCGACCATGAGCATCGGCACCCACGCAATGCAGCGGGCGCCTGCTATCCCGCTTAAAGGAGCGGATGTGCAGCTACGACGGTTCGGGGGATCGTGCCCACTTGCCGCAGTATAATGACAGCAGCTGGTCGGCAAGTGGTTAACCACTTCAATACAGGGCAGTTATACACCCTTCCTGCCCAGACCAATTTTCAGCCTTCAGCGCTCTTACACTTTGAATGACAATTACTCAGTCATGCAACACTGTACCCAAACAAAATTTTTATAATTTTTTTCACACAAATAGAGCTTTATTATGGTGGTATTTAAATACCACTGGGTTTTTTATTTTTTGCAATATAAGTAAAAAAAAGCAAAAATTTTTGTTCATAAATTTGGGCCAAAATTTATACTGCTACATATCTTTGGTAAAAATGACCCCAAATAGTGTAAATTATTTGGTCTGTGTGAAAGTTATAGAGTCTACAAGCTATGGCACAGATCATTAAAAATTGATCACACCTCATGCACTGACGGCTTATCTAATTTCTTGAGTCCCTGAAATGCCAGGACAGTACAAATACCCCCCAAATGACCCATTTTTGGAAAGTAGACAGTCCAAGGTATTTAATAAGAGGCATGGTGAGTTTTTTTAAGTTGTAATTTTTTAACCACAATTCTTGGGAAAATGAAGAAATTAATTATTTTATTTTTACACAAAATTGTCATAACAAGTAATTTCTCGCACACACCATAAGCATACTTGCAATTACACCCCAAAAAAACCTTCTGACACTCCTGAGTATGGCAATACCACATGTGTGAGACTTTTTCACAGCCTGGCCACATACAGAGACCCAATATGCAGGGAGCACCATCAGGTGTTCTAGGAGCATAAATTAAATTAAATTTCATTCCTACCTATCACACTTTTGAAGGTCCTGGAGCTTTAGGATAATGGTATTACCTCCAACGTATAATCTATAAAGGCATTATGAGTCTTTTGAACATGTCATTTTTTCCACAAGCTTTTGGAAAATGTTGAAAGAAAATGAAAACCTATTTTTTCTTACACAAAGTTGTCAATTTATAAGATTTTTCTAACACATAGCATGTACATAGCAAAAATTACCCCCATAGCAAAAATACATTCTGCTACTCGTCCTGAGTATGGCAATACCACATGTGTGAGACTTTTACACAGCCAGGCCACATAAAGAGGCCAAACATTCAGGGGGCACCATCAGGCGTTCTAGGAGCATAAGTTTACACATATATTTTCCTGATGACCTAACGCACCTTTGAAGGTCCTGGAGCACCAGCACAGTGAAATTACCCACAAAATGACTCCATTTTGAAAAGCAAACACCCCAACGTATATTCTATGAGGCATGGGCTGGTGACAGGTACTCGGGTACTCTGATGTGCTGGTGATAGGTACTCAGGTACTCTGATAGGCTGGTGACAGGCACTCAGGTACTCTGATGTGCTGGTGACAGATACTCGGTACTCTGATGGGCTGGTGACAGGTACTCTGATGAGATGGTGACAGGTACTCAGGGTACTCTGATGAGCTTATGATAGGTAATCGGGTACTCTGATGGTCTGGTGACAGGTACTCAGGTACACTGATAAGCTGGAGAAAGGTACTCGGGTACTCTGATGTGCTTGTGACAGGTACTCGGGGTACTCTGATGAGCTGGTGACAGGTACTTGGGTACTCTGATGGGCTGGTGACAGGTACTTGGGTACTTTGATGGGCTGGTGATAGGTACTCGGGTACTCTGATGGGCTGGTGACAGGTACTTGGGTACTCTGATGAGCAGGAGATAGGTACTCAGGGTACAATGATGGGGATGGTGACAGGTACTCGGGTACTCTGATGGGCTGGTGACAGGTACTCGGGTACTCTGATGAGCTATAGAAAGGTACTCAGGTACTCTGATGGGCTGGTGACAGGTACTCAGGTACTCTGATGGGCTGGTGACAGGTACTCGGGTACTCTGATGGTGACAGGTACTCGGTTACTCTGATGGGCTGGTGACAGATACTCGGGTACTCTGATGAGGAGGTGACAGGTACTCGGGTACTCTGATGGTCTGGTAACAAGTACTCGGGTACTCAGATGAGCTGGTGACAGCTACTCAGGTACTCTGATGGGCCGGTGACAGCTGCTTGGGTACTTTGATGGGCTGGTGATAGGTACTCTGATGCACTGGTGACAGGTACTCTGGGGCTGGTGACAGGTACTCTGGGGCTGGTGATAGGTACTCTGATGCACTGGTGACAGGTAATCTGATGGGCTGGTGACATGTCATCTGATGGGCTGTGACAGTTACTCTGGGGCTGGTGACAAGTCCTCTTTATTTGGAGGGAGATCGGGCACTGTACTGTACATTTTCCTTCCAGATCTCTTCCTCGCACACTGAGGAGAACCCGGAAACAGCACTACAGCTGTTTGTTGACAATTGTGGCTGGCTGTGATTGGACACAGCCGGTCACACAGTAAAGAGCCGATTTCACTGCATCTTTACCCTGATCAGGGATGGGCTGTGTCCAAGGGACACAGCTCATCCCTGATCGCCGCACTGCACAACCCCGGGGGCACGCACGAGCAGAGATCATGAGCAGAATACATGTGACCGGCTGTGATTGGACACAGCTGGTCACGTGGTAAAGAGACAATTTCATTGCTCTTTACCCTGATTGGGGATCGGCTGTGTCCTGTTTTGACACATTTTCTGCCTAACTGAGCCATTGGCCAAAGGTGTGAAAATTTAAAGTGCCACACCCGCAAAAAGGACCAACATTTTTTACCTATTTTGGCTTCCTTTTACCAAGAAATGACCAGAGGGATGAAAAATTATGGATTTCAACCTAAAAAGCCAAGAAAATGCTTAGGAAACTGCCATTTCCTGAAACCGGAAGTGACCTCCTCAAAACCAGAAATGGCCCTTAAATACCTTTCTACTTGACATTTTGGCCTTTAAAACCTTTTTGCATCCCTCTTAGGGAGTTTTTATCCCGTTTTGACAAATTGTCTGCCTAACTGAGCCATTGTCCAAAAGGTGTGAAAAAAATTAGCCAAATGCAGCTATTTCACCTGTTTTGGCTTCCTTTTAACAAGAAATGACCAGAGGGATGAAAAATAACCTTAAAAAGCCAAGAAAATGCCTAGGAAACTACAATTTCACGAAACCGGAAGTGACCTCCTCAAAACCGAAAGTGGCCCTTAAACACCTTTCTCCTTGACATTTTGGCATTCAAAACCTTTTTGCATCCGTTTTAGGGACTTTTAAACCCGTTTTGACACATTTCCTGCCTAACTGGCCAAAGGTGTGAAAATTTCAGGGGCCAATCCCGCAAAATTGGCCACATTTTTATTTCAGCCACTTTACCTGTTTTGCTTTCCTTTTACCATGAAGTGGCTGGAGAGATGAAAATTACCAGATTTCAACCTTAAAAGCCAAGAAACTGCCTAGGAAACTGCCATTTCATAAAACTGGAAGTGACCTCCTGAAAACCGGAAGTGGCCCTTAAACACCTTTCTCCTTGACATTTTGGCCTTTAAAACCTTTTTGCATTACTTTTAGGGACTTTTTATCCCATTTTGACACATTTCTTGCCTAACTGAGCCATTCGCCAAAGTTGTAAAAATTTCAGGTGCATGGCCGCAAAATGGACCAATAGTTTTTTTCAGCCATTTTAACTATTTTGGCTTCCTTTTACCAATAAATGACCAGAGGGATGAAAAATGCCTGGATTTCAACCCTAAAAAGCCAAAAAACTGCCTAGGAAACTGCCATTCCATGAAACCGGAAGTGACCTCCTCAAAACTGGAAGTGACTCCTAAACACCAAGAAATGACCCGAGGGATGAAAAATGACTGGATTGCAACCCTGAAAAGCCTAGAAACTGCCTAGGAAACCATTTCATGCCATTTAATGAAACCGGAAGTTACATAGTTACATAGTAGGTGAGGTTGGAAAAAGACACAAGTCCATCAAGTCCAACCTATGTGTGTGATTATATATCAGTATTACCTTGTATATTCCTGTATGTTTTGGTCGTTTAGGTGCTTATCTAATAGTTTTTTGAAACAATCGATGCCCCCCACTGAGACCACCGCCTGTGGAAGGGAATTCCACATCCTTGCCGCTCTTACAGTAAAGAAGAACCCTCTACGTAGTTTAAGGTTAAACCTCTTTTCTTCTAATTTTAATGAGTGGTCACGTGTCTTGTTAAACTCCCTTCCACAAAAAAGTTTTATTCCTATTGTGGGGGTCACCAGTATGGTATCTGTAAATTAAAATCATATCCCCTCTCAAGCGTCTCTTCTCCAGAGAGAATAAGTTCAGTGCTCGCAACCTTTCTTCATAACGAATATCCTCCAGACCCTTTATTAGCTTTGTTGCCCTTCTTTGTACTCGCTCCATTTCCAGTACATCCTTCCTGAGGACTGGTGCCCAGAACTGGACAGCATACTCCAGATGCGGCTGGACCAGAGTCTTGTAGATTGGGAGAATTATCGCTTTATCCCTGGAGTTAATCCCTTTTTTAATGCACGCCAATATTATGTTTGCTTTGTTAGCAGCAGCTTGGCATTGCATGCCATTGCTGAGCTTATCATCTACTAAGACCCCCAGGTTCTTCTCCATCCTAGATTCCCCCAGAGGTTCTCCCCTAGTGTATAGATTGCATTCATATTTTTGCCACCCAAATGCATTATTTTACATTTTTCTACATTAAACCTCATTTGCCATGTAGTTTCCCAACCCATTAATTTGTTTAGATCTTCTTGCAAGGTTTCCACATCCTGCGGAGAAGTTATTGCCCTGCTTAGCTTAGTATCATCCACAAATACAGAGATTGAACTGTTTACCCCTTTCTCCAGGTAGTTTATGAACAAATTAAACAGGATTGGTCCCAGCACAGAACCCTGTGGGACCCCACTACCCACCCCTGACCATTCTGAGTATTCCCCATTTATCATCACCCTCTGAACTTGCCCTTGTAGCCAATTTTCAATCCATGTACTCACCCTATGGTCCATGCCAATGGACCTTATTTTGTACAGTAAACGTTTATGATGAACTGTGTCAAATGCTTTTGCAAAATCCAGATACACCACATCTATGGGCCTTCCTTTATCTAGATGGAAAATCCCTTCCTCATAGAAGGTTAATAGATTGGTTTGACAAGAACAATTCTTCATGAATCCATGCTGATTACTGCTAATGATACTGTTTTCGAGGAGTCAAGAACACAGCGCGGGGCCGGAATGAAGGAGGAGGCACACAGGATGCAGGAGCCGTCCCCTGCCCATCCCCCAGCTCACTGCCGTCACCTGGATGGGGTAAGTGCCGGCCTGATGGCGGGCGAGTGGGGGGAGCTTGTCACAGTGGCTGCATATGTTGGGCAGAAGCTGCATATGATAGACACATGCTGCATAATATGGGCACAGGCTGCATATGACGGGCACAGGCTGCATAATATGGGCACAGAAGCTGCATAAGATGGGCATAGGCTGCATATGATGGGCACAGGCTGCATATGATGGGCACTGAATCGGCATATGATGGGCACAGGCTGCATATTATGGGCACAGAGGCAATATGCTGGGCACAGGCTGCATATGATGGGCACAGGCTGCATATGATGGGCACAGAGGCTGTATATGATGGGCACAGGCTGCAAATGATGGGCACAGGCTGCATATGATGGGCACAGAAGCTGTATATGATGGGCACAGGCTGCATATGATGGGCACAGAGGCTGTATATGATGGGCACAGGCTGCATATGATGGGCACAGGCTGCATATGATGGGCACAGAAGTTGCATATGACAGGCACAGGCTGCATATGATGGGCACAGAGGCTGTATATGGGCACAGGCTGCATATGATGGGAACAGAAGCTGCATATGATGGGCACAGGCTGTATAATATAAGCACAGAAGCTGCATAAGATGGGCACAGGCTGCATATGATGGGCACAGGCTACATATGATGGGCACAGAAGCTGCATATGATGGGCACAGTCTGCATATTATGGGCACAGAGGCTGTATGATGGGCACAGGCTGTATATGATGGGCACAGAGGCTGTATATGATGGGCACAGGCTGCATATGATGGGCACATGCTGCATATGACGGGCACATGCTGCATATGATGGGCACAGAAGCTGCATATGATGGGCACAGGCTGCATATGATGGGCAAAGAGGCTGTATATGATGGGCACAGGCTGCATATGACGGGCACATGCTGCATATGATGGGCACATGCTGCATATGACGGGCACAGAAGCTGCATATGACGGGCACAGAAGCTGCATATGACGGGCACAGGCTGCATATGATGGGCATAGAGGCTGTATGATGGGCACAGGCTGCATATGATGGACACAGAGGCTGCAAATGATGGCACAGTGGCTGCATTTTATGGGGCACAGTGACTGCATATGATGGGCACAGTGAGGCTGCAAATGATGTTTTTTTTTCAGAATTTTTCAGTTTGCTTGCGCCCCCCCCCACAAATTTTGAGCACCAGCCGCCACTGCTCCTTAGTCTCAAAAATCGGTCTTTAGGACACTCCATCTGCCTCTGACTTTGTCATTGGTGCCAACATGCACCATGACAGCTGAGTCTTCCCCAGCCACTCCCAGTAATCTGTTCACCAGATCCGTGATGTGCCGAACCCGAGCGCCCGGTAGACAGCATACAGTTCGGCCCTTCACGTCTTTGTCACAGATTGCCCTCTCTGTCCTTCTAAGAATTGAGTCCCCTACCACCAGAATCTGTCTATCCTTTCCCTTCGCTTTCCACCCACTCTCGCTGGAGGAGTTCTTCCCCTGGCAGCTAGGAGAGTCACTCAGCTCCAACAGTGCTGGTACCTGACTGGTTTCACCAATGTCACTCAATGGAGCGTACTTATTGGGATGCTCCAGCCGTGGATAGGCCTCCCTGGCACTTCCCCCTCTATCCTTCCTGACTATCACCCATCTACTCTTTTCTGATGCCTGCACCTTTTTGAGGCAGAGATTTGCCTGTCCTTTTCCCCATAGTATGTTGGGTTGATGCAGGGTGAAATCTTGGGTTAGAGCAATTATATGCGATGCCGTCACCGGAGCTCAAGGGAAACACGTCTTCACCGCTGCATACCTAAACCACGCCCCGGGTGAATCCTTCTAACGGGAGCACAGACAGCAATAAAGGACTGACAGATCTTCTAATCCCTTTCCACTCTTAAAACAAAGTTTTGCCTTTAGTTCTAAATTTAAGTAGAACTAAAGGCAAGAAGTAAAGGGAAACTTAAAGTGGATGCAAGCCCACCGCTCACCATGTATCAACTAATGGCACAGTATCAATGTATACATATATGCAATTCTCCTGCATGTATCCCTACCTTGCAAATGTCACCCCCTTTTGCAGTAGGAGCCCTACAAAACTCTGAAATCGGTGGGCGGGTCAATTTGCTGGTGCTTGGTGGGTGGAGCCCTGATGTCACAAGACTTCCCGCCCACCTCTACACTCCCCTTGGCCAGGCAGCGTCGCGAGGACGAACCTTGCACCTGGGGAGTGAAAAGTGCATGCACAGCAGAAGCAGAGCGCGTTTCGGGCAGAAGCAGAGCATGCTCACGGCCCCACTGTCACTGTCGTGCATGTCCTATACCAGTGATGGCGAACCTTGGCACCCCAGATGTTTTGGAACTACATTTCCCATGATGCTCAACTACACTGCAGAGTGCATGAGCATGATGGGAAATGTAGTTCCAAAACATCTGGGGTGCCAAGGTTCGCCATCACTGTCCTATACACTTGATGCCGGCCGGCCGTAGTAGAGACTCTCTCTGCTCTCATGCTCCTGCATGAGATAAAGAAATCAGATTGTGCTGGGACCAATCCTATTTAATTTGTTCATAAATGACCTGGAGGATGGGATAAACAGTTCCATCTCTGTATTTGCAGACGATACTAGGCTAAGCAGGGCAATAACTTCTCCGCAGGATGTGGAAATCTTGCAAAAAGACCTGAACAAATTAATGGGGTGGGCGACTACATGGCAAATGAGGTTCAATGTAGAAAAATGTAAAATAATGCATTTGGGTGTCAAAAATATGAATGCAATCTATACACTGGGGGGAGAACCTCTGGGGGAATCTAGGATGGAAAAGGACTTGGGGGTCCTAGTGGATGATAGGCTCAGCAACGGCATGCAATGCCAAGCTGCTGCTAATAAAGCAAACAGAATATTGGCATGCATTAAAAGGGGGATCAAATGCAGAGATAAAACGATAATTCTCCCGCTCTACAAGACTCTGGTCCGCCCGCACCTGGAGTATGCTGTCCAGTTCTGGGCACCAGTCCTCAGGAGGGACGTACTGGAAATGGAGCGAGTACAAAGAAGGGCAACAAAGCTAATAAAGGGTCTGGAGGATCTTAGTTATGAGGAAAGGTTGCGAGCACTGAACTTATTCTCTCTGGAGAAGAGACGCTTGAGAGGGGATATGATTTCAATTTACAAATACTGTACTGGTGACCCCACAATAGGGATAAAACTTTTTTGCAGAAGAGAGTTTAATAAGACTCGTGGCCACTCATTGCAATTAGAGGAAAAGAGGTTTAACCTTAAACTACGTAGAGGGTTCTTTACTGTAAGAGCGGCAAGGATGTGGAATTCCCTTCCACAGGCGGTGGTCTCAGCGGGGAGCATTGATAGCTTCAAGAAACTATTAGATAATCACCTGAATGACCGCAATATACAGGGATATGTAATGTAATACTGACACATAATCACACACATAGGTTGGACTTGATGGACTTGTGTCTTTTTTCAACCTCACCTACTATGTAACTATGTAACTATGTAAGATGTCAGTCACAAGCAGTGGGGGAAGTGGTGACACAAATTTATCTTTGTGTGGTTTTTATCATAGTAAAAAAAGATAAGAGGATTGCTCAGAGGTGGATTAACTCTTCGTGGCAAGACTGGGCACAGATGACTTTACATCCTCTACTCTATCAGGTAAATGTCTTCATTAAAAAAAAAATGGGGTTTACATCCACTTTAACTAAAGGAGACCATCCAGTAAGATGCAAAGTCTTCTTATCAAATTGGGATTCCATACCCCTGTAAATATAAAAAAAAACACATATTTAAAAAATTCACATATCAGTAAAAAATGTCCTTCTGGTGAGATCCTGGGAACAATGAGGACTTCAAATATTATGAGAACACACTCTTGCACTGGCCTTGAGTGTCTTCCTGTAAGATCTAGGACACTCATCACTCACCAGGAATATTGCTGGAATCAGTGAATAGGCATTAGGTCAGGCATGTTTGGATTTTAGTCTGAACCCACCTGGGCGATTCCGTCAGGAAGTTGTCACTCTACTGAGATAATTCCCTGCCATGCAGTAGCACATATATATGCCCCTTGTATACAGTGGGTATTGAAAAGAATTAAATCCCTTTAAAATAATCACATAACACCAACATGTCAGGAAAAAATTCATAAACAGAATCACAGAGTTGGAAAAAGGATCACCCTCCCTCCTAAAAATGGCTTTTAGGACTTTTATTAAACTCAATCAGGTGTAGCTAATCACCTTCTCAATGGCACATAAAGCCATTTTACTTTTAACTGTGATCAGCTGTGGTCATTTTGATTAGCTCAGCATTAAAAGAGCTTTCCTGGAGCATTTCAGTCCCTGGTATAGTGCAACTGAAGCAAGCAATCAACTATGGATGGCAAAGCACTGTCAAAAGATATCTGAGATAACGTTATGGACAGGCACAAGTCAGGAGATAGATACAAAAAAATGTCAAAGGCTTTATCAATGCCTAGAAGCACAGTGAAGTCTATTATTAAAGTGGAGTTCCACACAAAAATTGAACTTTCGCTTTAAGCACTCCTTGCCCCCTTACATGCAACATTTGGGGGGGGGGGGAGAGTGTGTACCTAGTTTTGACAAGTACTTCCTGTCCCACTTCCTCCTTTGGACGTCTCGCCTCGCAGTGCGCACCTGGCTGTGAAGCGGCAAGCTGTCAAAACTTGGTGCCCACACTTGCAATGATGGCACCGTGGAGAGGAGAGGGAGAGGGAGAGGAGCGAGGCTTTGGGCGGCCCCATTGCTGGACCATGGGACAGGTGAGTGCCTGTTTATTAAAAGTCAGCAGCTACACTTTTTGTAGCTGCTCACTTTTAATACACATACAAACTAGTGGAACTCTGCTTTAAAAAGTGGAAGGTATTTGGTACAACACAGGCCTTCCCTGGATCAGAACATCGCTCCAAACCAGATGAGAGAGCCAGGAGGAAACTGGTCAGCAACTCTGAAGCAGTTGCAGGAATTTATGACAAAGAGTGGTCATTGTGTGCATGTGACAACAATATCACAAATTCTCCACAAATGTGGCTTGTATGGGAAGGTTGCAAGAAAAAAGCCACTTCTCAAGAAAGGCCACATGCTTTGCCAAAATGCACCTTGAAGATTCTGAGGCCACATGGAAAAAGGTGTTATGATCAGATGAGACTACAATTTAATTATTTGGCCTCAACACCAAACAATATGTCTGGTGGAAATCCAATACAGCTCACCATCCAAATAACACCATTCCTACAGTAAAGCATGGAGGTGGTAATATCCTGTTATGGGAGTGTTTCTCTGCAGCAGGGACATGAGCATTTGTCGGGATAGAAGAAAAATGGATGGGGCAAAATACCATCAAATTCTTGAGGAAAATCTGCTGCCCTCTGCCAGAAAGTTGTCAATGGGAAGAAGGTTTACCTACCAACATGACAATGATCCAAAGCACATAGCAAAAATGACCACAGGGTGGTTGAAGGATAAAAGGGTGAATGTTCTTGCATAGATAAACAAACAAAACCTGCGCTGGCAACTTATACAGCAAAGAAAGTAAAAATATATATATGTATAATTGATAGTGAAGTTGCTAGTAGAATGCGACTATAAATAAAGTAGATCGTGATGTCGCTAGTAGGATGTGACTATACAAATAATATTAAATGAAAATCGTGATAAATTATTTGGTGTTTGCTATTTGTGACCCTTATTTAGTGTTGCTACCTATAAACATAAATCCTCTAAAGATATATATGATATATGTAGCCGTAGACTAACTAAGAAAGGATGTCTTTGATGACGCCCTGGAGGAGGGGCGAAACGCGTCGACGCAACATCCGGCTTACGTCTGAAAACCAGTGACACAATTTCCTGTAGTCAGTGGAGCGCACGCCGTTCAGTGGTGATCACTGACGAACTCTGAATGCCTGCTCTGCATGTCCGCTCCGTGATTACACTATATATATTTCTTTTTATTTTTTGGGTGGAACATGAGGTCCGCGGCTCCCAAGGTCTTATTATAGTGTCAGCAGTCTAAGCCTTATTTCATCTCACTATATCCAACACAGCATTCTGGGTGACTGTCATTAACCTTCTGGATTAGAAGATGGAAGTCTGCTGTTTTTGTTGAAGGAATATTTATATCCATCTTTGAACTTTATTGTTTATTTACTAAGGTCAACATCACTAACACTTTCTTGGTTAATCTACGGCTACATATATCATATATATCTTTAGAGGATTTATGTTTATAGGTAGCAACACTAAATAATGGTCGCAAATAGCAAACACCAAATAATTTATCACGATTTTCATTTAATATTATTTGTATAGTCGCATCTTACTAGCGACATCACGATCTACTTTATTTATAGTCGCATTCTACTAGCGACTTCACTATCAATTATACATATATATATTTTTACTTTCTTTGCTGTATAAGTTACCAGCGCAGGTTTTGTTTGTTTATCTATTTAAAGTCACAGCACTTGTATCCAGCAGCTGCAACGCAATTTATGGTGTATTCATTGATTTAAAAAAAAATTTTGCGAGCGCTGTCCTTCATATATACAAATGTTCTTGCATAGCCTGTCAGAGTCCAGACTTAAACCCCATTGAAAATCTGTGGAATGACTTGAAGACTGCAGTCCACAAACAGTCACCGTCAAATTTAACTGAACTTAAGCAGTTCAGCAAAGAAGAGGCGGCAAATATTGCAAAGTCTAGATGTGCAAAGTTAGTAGAAACATATCCTAACAGACTAAAGGCTGTAATTAAACCAAAAGGTGGTTCAGCAAAATACTGAATACTGACATAAGGTGGGGATCCTTTTTCCAACTCAGTAAATCTGTATTTTTGTTTGAAAATTCTTTTATTGAAAAATGTCACGGTGGAGGTACAAAACAGGGCCATTGGGGCATACCCCGGCCAACTGGTGCACATAGCCATGTGCATAACAGCATACAACTCACTGTGTATCTCAAAACGAAATGTATCAAACTATAGTTAAAACTAACAACATAACTAGTACCCAGTTTCAACATAATAGGATATTGACAGGATATATCTATTCTTGTATGACCTTTCATCCCTCTTATATGTCAGAGCCGGACATTGCAAGGACAGCTAGGGTCGAGTGAAAACACTCGACCTCTGGACTAACACCACCACCCACCCGCCTGGTGCCTGGACCCCAACACTCAACAGGGCCAGGGAAATATTCCGGGTATCTAACCAGGGCAGCCCTCAACAGGCTGATCATCTGTCGTGGACTCTGAGTCTGTCCACAAGTGCCAGACTTTTTTGTATTTTTTGGGGCATCCTCGGGATAGATATGTGGCTTTGTATAGGGCTATCATTTTGTTAATTCATGTTTTCCACGATGACAAGGTAGGGGGGTTGTCTGACTTCCATTTTTAATACTATGGCTTTCCTTGCATAGAATAATAGGATACCTCTAATGCCGCGTACACGCGATCGGATTTTCCAAAACAAATGTTTGATGGGAGCTTGTCGGAAATTCCGACCGTGTATAGGCTCCACCGTAATTTCCGACAAACAAAATTTGAGATCTGGATCTCAAATTTTCCGACAACAAAATCCGTTCT
The DNA here is from genome assembly GCA_037952835.1 of Lithobates septentrionalis. Taxonomy (NCBI): domain Eukaryota; kingdom Metazoa; phylum Chordata; class Amphibia; order Anura; family Ranidae; genus Lithobates; species Lithobates septentrionalis. The sequence continues at coordinate 2,198,419 of JBBDGP010000244.1, forward strand.
CGGAAATTCCGATCGTGTGTACACAATTCCAACACACAAAGTTCCATGCATGCTCGGAATCAAGCAGAAGAGCAACACTGGCTATTGAACTTCATTTTTCTCAGCTCGTCGTACGTGTTGTACTTCACCACGTTCTTGATGTTCGGAATTTCCGACAAGATTTGTGTGACCGTGTGTATGCAAGACAAGTGTGAGCCAACATCCGTCGGAAAAAAAACATGGATTTTGTTGTCGGCAAATCCGATCGTGTGTACGTGTCATTAGGGTGCGGAACGCTTTAGCTAACGCCAACTGTTCCACAAGCCCGAGGAGACAGACACTAATTGTCAGAGGAATAGGTATAGTAATCAATCCATTAATACATTGAGTTACCTCCCTCCAATATTCCTGAACTTGTGGGCAATCCCAGAATATATGTAGGAAGCCAACAGGGATGCTAGAGCATCTCCAGCAAGCAGCCGACGAGGTTGGGTATATGCGATGGAGGTGTTGAGGCATATAGTATATTCTGTGCAGGATTTTGAATTGTATTAATGTGTCCCTAGTTGCAACTAGTGGAGTGAATCTGTATTTTAAATTTTTTTTTCCTGACATGTTTGTGTTATATCTTTCACTTGGATGCTATAAGTTGCAGTGAGTAAATACAGCTGGATAAACCAAAAACTGTGTCTGTCTTCATTTCAGGCTGTAAAGCAACAAAATGTAATTATTTTAAAAGGGGGTGATTTTTTTTTCTACACCCATTGTACGTGCGGCTGCAAGGTGGCCATGGCCTTGGCTGCTTATGATTTTTCCAGTACAGTGACAACTTCCTGATGGGATTGGATGGTGGGATCAGACTAGAATCCAAATATGCCTTGGATCATCCCTACTAGTGATCTCACACCCTGTAATGCAGAAGACAAAGCTCAGGTATGTATATATTCTTTTTTTTTTCTTACAGGTACATTTTTCTTCTCCCCATATGCAGCATTTTTTTCTAATAAGTGGGCTTTGTATTTTACTGCAAGGTCTGATTTAGGCCCCTTTCACACTTGTACGACCTGAAAGTCACACGACTTGAAGCAATGTCTCTGTAATCTTGAGGTCTATGGACCTCAAGTGGAATCAAAGTCGGACCAAAGTAGTGCAGAGACTACTTTGCAGTCGCTGCGACTTGAAGTTGCACAGATATGAACTGTACACATTGGAAATCATGGGGTACGACTTGTCATGCGACTTTGCAGTCCCAAGCCGCACAAGTGTTAAAGGGGCCTTAATGGGACACAGAGAACAAAAAAAAAATCACAGGGACTTTACCTACACAACTCTCTATCAAAAAAACAAAACAAACACAAGCCTTGTATTTAGATATACGTTACCATCCTATAATTCTCTCTAGGTGCACCAACACTCTCCAGATTGCTCCCCTATAGTGTACTGCCTGCTATGCTATACATTAATCCAACACTAGGTGGCGACATATACACTGCTATTATTTCCATACACTGGCTGATGCTGGAGCAGCACTTCATTCCAGGATTATTTTATTTCTCTCCCCCCACGCCTGAAGATCGGACTAACACTGCATTACCACGGGGTTACCAAAACGTTCCATTTCAGTTTTACATCCCCCCAATCATACAGGTCCAGCCCGCTCGTCGCCATGGTCACTGCTTGAGCCCGCAATGACCTCACCGGCCAGTGCCAACACAAGTCCCCGGCGCCTCACTCCGCCCCTTTTCTTTTTTAATCCAATGGTATCACCAAGAGTCTTACAGGTTCGGCTCCTCCCACGTGCACTGTGTGATGTTACCAGGGAGACGAGTCACACATTGACAGGCGCTGGGGAGCCGAGGAGGGAATCATGTGACTGGGGAGCACCTCATCAAGGCCAGGAGCAACAGGGGAGAGGAGGTGAGGGGGGTCGTGGTCTTGTATCATTTCTAGGGAATGTTCTAGATGGAAGCGGGTGTGTGTGTGTGCTTGTATGGGGCACAGATACCTCTCTAGGCTGGAATCCTCATACACCTGTCTGAGTGATAACCAAATCCTCCACTAACTTCCCTGTACATTCATTTACAACACATACATGTTTACATAGCAAGGTGTAGACTGAGCTCTGCTCACTGGCTCCTAGGTTTACTCTTTTTTTTTTTGTGTGTTTAGGTTTGACTGTTAATATGTTTTTTTAAACATAGTATTATTTTAAAAAATAAAATAAAAACATATATGCTGTGTATATGTATGTATGTATATGTATGTATGCATATATATATATATATATATATATATATATATATATATATATATATATATATATATATATATTATTGTGTGTGTGTGTGTGTGTGTCTGTGTGTGTGTGTGTGTGTGTGTATGTATGTATGTATGTATATATATATATATATATATATATATATATATATATATATATATACACACAGTATCTCACAAAAGTGAGTACACCCCTCACATTTTTGTAAATATTTTATTATATCTTTTCATGTGACAACACTGAAGAAATGGCACTTGGCTACAATGTAAAGTAGTGAGTGTACAGTTTGTATAACAGTGTAAATTTGCTGTCCCCTCAAAATAACTCAACACACAGCCATTAATGTCTGAACCGCTGGAAACAAAAGTGAGTACACCCCTAAGTGAAAATGTCCAAATTGGGCCTAATTAGCCATTTTCCCTCCCTAGGGTCATGTGACTCGTTTTTGTTACAAGGTCTCAGGTGTAAATGGGGAGCAGGTGTGTTAAATTTGGTGTTATCGCTCTCACTCTCATACTGGTCAATGGAAGTTCAACATGGCATCCCATGGCAAAGAACTCTCTGAGAATCTGAAAAAAAAAAGAATTGTTGCTCTATATAAAGATGGCCTAGGCTATAAGAAGATTGCCAAGACCCTGAAACTGAGCTGCAGCATGGTGGCCAAGACCATACAGCGGTTTAACAGGACAGGTTACTCAGAACAGGCCTCGCCATGGTCGACCAAACAAGTTGAGTGCACATGCTCGGCGTCATATTCAGAGGTTGTCTTTGGGAAACAGACGTATGAGTGCTGCCAGCATTGCTGCAGAGGTTGAAGGGGTGGGGGGTCAGCCTGTCAGTGCTCAGACCATACGCCACACACTGCATCAAATTGGTCTGCATGGCTGTCGTCCCAGAAGGAAGCCTCTTCTAAAGATGATGCACAAGAAAGCCCGCAAACAGTTTGCTGAAGACCACAAGCAGACTAAGTACATGGATTACTGGAACCAGTCCTGTGGTCTGATGAGACCAAGATAAACTTATTTGGTTCAGATGGTGTCAAGCGTGTGTGGCGGCAACCAGATGAGGAGTAAAAATACAAGTGTGTCTTGCCTACAGTCAAGCATGGTGGTGGGAGTGTCATGGTCTGGGGCTGCATGAGAGCTGCCGGCACTGGGGAGCTACAGATCATTGAGGGAACCATGAATGTCAACATGTACTGTGACATACTGAAGCAGAGCATGATCTTCTCCCTTTGGAGACTGGGCACAGAGCAGTATTCCAACATAACAACCCCAAACACACCTCCAAGATGACCACTGACTTGCTAAAGAAGCTGAGGGTAAAGGTGATGGACTGACAAAGCATGTCTCCAGACCTAAACCCTATTGAGCATCTGTGGGGCATCCTCAAATGGAAGGTGAAGGAGCACAAGGTCTCTAACATTCACCAGCTCCGTAATGTCGTCATGGAGGCAACCTGTGAAGCTCTGGTGAACTCCATGCCCAAGAGGGTTAAGGCAGTGCTGGAAAATAATGGTGGCCACACAAAATATTGACACTTTGGGCCCATTTTGGACATTTTCACTTAGGAGTGTACTCACTTTTGTTGCCAGCGGATTAGACATTAATGGCTGTGTATTGAGTTATTTTGAGGGGACAGCAAATTTACACTGTTATACAAGCTGTACACTCACTATTTTACATTGTAGCAAAGTGTCATTTCTTTAGTGTTGTCACATGAAAAGATAGAATAAAATATTTACAAAAATGTGAGGGGTGTACTCACTTTTGTGAGATACTGTGTGTGTGTGTGTGTGTGTATATGTGTATATATATATATATATATATATATATATATATATATATATATATATATATATATATATATAACTATATAGATACAAATATATTACTGAAGGCTCGTGTTTCCATCACTTTTTGAAGTCGCAATCGAAACCCTTTTTTATGGTCCCAGATGCACATGGAGGGTATTGTAGGGTCAGCACCCCTTTACCTAATCGGGGTGTCCTTCCTGCTGTAACTGTGACATCAGGATGTAATATGATGAGGTCATCATACATCCATGGTAAAGTACCGTTAATGCATTAGAATTCCCCATCAAGTGTTCATTGGAGTTACTAAAGCTCTTCACTAGCAGAATGGAGATCCCCATATTGGAGGATGTTGGTTTTGCAGCTCAGGTTCCATATTTTCCTTATAGATCTCCCTCTCATGTTGACTTTTTTGTTGTGTAGTATCTTCATTTTTCCTTTTAGCTTTAGCATCACAAGAGCCACAAGACTCACCATAGTTCAATAAACATTAACCCAGGGGTGTCTGCAGCCCAAGATGGCTATGGATGCAGCCCAACACAAAATCGTAAACTTACTTAAAGAGGAGGTCCCAAACCCCCCCCCCCCCCCCCCCCCCACACACACACACACACACAAAAAATTTAAAAGTCAGCAGCTACAAATATTGCAGCTGCTGACTTTTATTATACAGACACTTACCTGTCCAGCGGGACAGGCCACAGTCCCCTCTCCCGGAAGTGGGGACAGGTACCTGTCAAAAACAGTTGCCCGTTCCCTCCTCCTCTCCCCCCGAAAGGTGCCAAATGTGGCACCAGAGGGGGGGAGGAGACGGATAAGCGGAAGTGCCACTTTTAAGTGTAATTCCGCTTTAACCACTTACCACCCAGGCTTTTTCTGGCACTTTTTGTTTACAAGTTTAAATCAGTATTTTTTTGCTAGAAAATTACTTAGAACCCCCAAACATACTTCTTTTTTTTTGCCAGAGACCCTAGGAAATAAAATGGAGATTGTTGCAATTTTTTATGTCACACAATATTTGTGCAGCGATTTTTCTTATTTATTTTACTTTTTATTTTTACAATGTCCCTTTAAAAAAAAAGATCACTTTTATAACCAGGAATGTAAACAGCCTCTTTATGAAGAGGTCAAGAAGGTAAAAAAAAAAATTATTTTTGATCTTTTGCTTTAAAAAAATAGTTTACTTCCAGCCTGGACCAGAAGTGATGTCGAAGTGATGTCATCATGGTGTCGCTTCGGTCCTCCCAGGCGATGAAGGAGGACCTATTCTTAGATCGTCTCTGGGACTAGCCGGCCGCACCATTGGATCATTTCTCTGGCTTTTGAAAGCATTCCAGCAGCTCATGAGCCGCTCAGAACGCTTTCATGAGAAAGCCAGCTGCTGGCTGAAGAAACAAATACGGGGTTATGGCTGATCGCTTCAGCCATAACCCCCAGTAAAGCACTTCAAACCCGCAACGTATATATACGTGTTTTTTTTTTTTTAAATGAATTTACACTAAGTGAACACATACGGCCAAAGAAAAATTTGACAGTCTCTTTACTGAACTTTGAGTTTTATCTTCTCAAAGAAAAATCTCCCACTCCTCACAATCACCCCTTATTCATGTAATCAGTTTTCGGCAGCACTGATATATGTGAGCAATTATCTTCACAGAAGACGTGCACGAAGGGCAAAATTAGAACCAAAAGATCTGATGAGCACCTTGAGAATTCATTAAGAATTGCTACTACATCCATCAATATAGATATTGATGTGTTAATTTATCAAAAACAGTGTTAAATATCGCGCTAGCTTTATATTGCCGTCTTTTACAATAACAAATGTTACAAAAAAATTAAGTTTTATTACTCAGATAGGTACATACTGTATCTGTATCAGCGATTTTTAACTTGTCATCTGCTTGACTTTTTCTGGTCATCAGCTATCCTTATTGTTAGTGTATTTTGTGTGTGTAATTCAACATAAATGGTGCACTGTTCTAAAATAAATGTTGAAAAATACACTGCTTAACCCCTTGGTGCCAGCTGTACGCAAATATGCCACCTCTCTGCGCCTGGTCCTTAGTGCCAAGGGGCGCTGCGTGCTCCCAGCACAGTTACAATCGCCTAACCAAACGATCTGGAGTTTTTGGACCATGTGACAGCCAATTATGGTTGTCACGTGATCTTAAAGCGGAGTTCCACCCAAAAGTGGAACTTCCGCTTATCTGATTCCTGTTTTTTGCAGGTACCCTGTCCCCACTTCCGGGAGACCGGGCTGTGACAAATTACGTCAGCAGCTTGGCCCCCCTCCTTCCTCCCCTTCTGCCTGGCCAGTGAGAGAGCACAGCGAGCTTCGCGCATGCGCAGTAGGGACCCAGCCGTGAAGCCGAAAGGCTACACTGACGAGTTCCCTTACCCGCAATGGCAGCAACAGCACCCGACGAGCCAATATAAACAAAAGCTGCGGTGTTAACATTGCTTTACTCCGGGACAGGTAAGTGTCCTAATGTTAAAAGTCAGCAGCTACTGTATGTGTAGCTGCTGACTTTTAATTTTTAAAGGGGTGGGTCGGAACTCCACTTTAAGCTGCGCCCCGCCTTCGGCATAAGGCTTACAGGGCCAGGAGGCATCGGCGCTAAGAGGTTAAAAACAAATTCATGTAAAATAAATTAACAACAAATTTAACTAGTAGAAAGGTGCACAGAAAATACACATTTATCCCTCTTTAGTATAATCAAACTGTGCTGAAACCACATATAATTGTGGACAGTGAAAGTCCAATGTGTATAGAAGTCCACATTTAAATCATATGTAAATAGTGCTGCAGTGAACATTCACAAATTGGCCTTGGAGCAAATCTGAGGAAGTCACAGCACAAGTGACGCAATGCGTTGGGCAGGGTCTGTGACGTCACTTCTGGTATCTCCGTTTCCTGGAAAATGGTGAGGAGGTGATTTGCCAATGTTAAGTTTTATGGCATGTACAAGTTATTTTAATGTGAGTGGTTTAGTGAATCTTTATTAACCACTTCCCTGCGTATTGTTATGACGTCCGCAAGGTGGCTCTCTCATCCCGGGCGGGCGTCATATGACGTCCTTTGGTTCCCGTCGGCACAGGGGGTGAGCACGCCCGCCGCATCACCAAGGAGCTTATGCGCGTGCCCAGCGGCCATGATGTCCACCGTGCACACGTGATCGCTCGTGACAGAGCAGGAACGTGAATCTATGTGTGTAAACACACAGATCCATGTCCTGTCAGGGGAGAGGAGACAGATCGTGTGTTTCTACTATATAGGAACACTGATCGGTCTCCTCCCCTAGTCAGTCCCATCCCTCCACAGTTAGAACACACAGTCAGGGAACACATTTAACCCCTTGATCGCCCCCTAGTGTTAACCCCTTCCTTGCCAGTGACATTTACACAGTAATCAATGGCTTTTTATAACACTGATTTCTGTATAAATGTCAACGGTTTCAAAAAAGTGTCAAAATTGTCCAATCTGTCCGCCGCAATGTCGCAGTCACGATAAAAATCACAGATTACTGCCATTACTAGTAAAAAAAAAAAATAATAATAAAAATGCCATAAATTAATAACCTATTTTGTAGACGCTATAACTTTTGCGCAAACCAATCAATATACGCTTATTGCGATTTTTATTTTTTACCAAAAATATGTAGAAGAATATATATCGGCCTAAACTGAGGGAAAAAATGTGTATTTTTTTTTTTTAAAAATTGGGATATTTATTATAGCAAAAATTAAAAAAATTTGTTTTTTTTTTTTTTTTTAATTTTTTTAATTTTTTTTCAAAACTTGCTTTTTTTTGTTTATAGCGCAAAAAATAAAAACCGCAGAGGTGATCAAATACCACCAAAAGAAAGCTCTATTTGTGGGGAAAAAAATGATCAAAATTTAATTTTGGGTGCAGTGTTACAATGTTACAGCGCTGAAAGCTGAAAATTGCCCTGGGCAGAAAGGGGGTCAAAGTGCCCGGTACTGAAGTGGTTAAAGACACCTATAGATTACATATTACACTATGAGCCTATTCCTTTCATATGTTTGAGTAACCCAGCAGAGCGGAGTTTATCCAGACAAGCCCCTTAAAGGGGACAACACACTAAAAGTCTGGAAAGCTGACGCTTGATGATATCATATTAGCATGCATTTTGTCCATCATTGTAGTGTAATCTAGGCCACTTTTGGTTTCATGGTATAATGGCTGTAAAAAAATTCTACAGAGAACACTTTCCATTTTGCAACAGGAAGTAAGATGGCAAGGCCGGTGGGAACAGAGCTAGGTAATATCTCTGATCACTGTTCTCAAGAGATAACAGAAAATATCCAAACAGGTTGACACTCTTTGTTTTTTTTTTTTTCCCTTTTTTTTTTCAATAATATTTTTTTTTAAATTTCCATAAAAAGTACTTTATTATCGCTCCCTTAAAGTGGATATTGTAATGTATTTCGCGCAATATTAAATCAGAATTAAAATCCAAGTGATAAGAGGAGTGAAAAAACAAATATATTAGTGACAATTGTGATGGTGGTGGGTATAGCTATTACTGCAAGGATCAATTGTCTCTATGTTGCAGTTAATTGCTATGGCCACTATCTCCTAATGGTAGAGATGTATGATATAATAAAATAAAGTGCATTCAGGTGAATGTGTTATAAATCTAAAGTTGATTGGTAAACTAATAATAATGTAAATGGCATAAGTAGCCTACATTACCAAGAACTATTGTCTCTGTTTTAAATTATATTCTTGTAGCCACTAGTAACAAATAGTGATGGTAGTGGAGGTTGTGCAATCAAAATGTTATCATAAATGAAAACCGTTATTTCCTGCGGCCATCGGTAACAAATTGTTAGTGATGAGTGCAAATCGTGCAATAAAGGTAATTTTTTTGAGCTTTACTTGCGTTAAAGGTGCCAATGATGGCTGACATATTCATATTTATTTCAATTCATGATGTTAATTGAAAAGTTGAATAAACTACAATTGTATATAAAAAAATATATTTTTTAAAAACTGTAAATTTTCTTTTTCGGCCAAGTGCATCCTGAATTTCTGGTTTCGATTTCGGTACCAAAATTTGCGTTCGGTGCACCTCTGCTCCTAATTTGTGGATAAACATTATTTTCCAGACAATAAAAAGAAGATGCTCAACTTTCTTATTAGAAACAAATTTAATAAGAAAGAAAAAATAAGAAATGGTGTATCTAGAAGTGACCTATTGAAGCTGTGGACACATAAGGATACAATAATTTATCTGACTTTGAAAGTTATAATTGTGTATTATAGACCCCCTGCTTCTTCATCTATCTGACCATGCATGTATTTTTTCTATAACCTATATATATGAACATGCAGTAAATTGCCCTCTATTTGTCCTTTGGGTAATTCTTCTCTAATCTTATGTAAAGCGATTAGTGTTTAGTGTGTCACCAAGTCTGGCGACAGACTAATCTCTATTGGATTTTCGTCTCATCACAGCTCCTTAGAGTAGCACAAAGTGAATAAAAATTGCTCTACAGTTGGTACTCTGAGATTTTAGAAATGTGTCAGGCAAATTATATTCACGGTCTATTCTGAGATTTAATGATTATTACTTGATATATAAAATAGGGTGAAAGATCATACAGCTGCGGAAAGTTGTGTATTAGTACACTGTGACAGTCATCCTCATGTACATACTGTATATAAAACATTCAATATGCAGAGTTATATTTACCAACTGTTCCCAAACCTGGTCTTAGTTTTGGTTAACACCAGTGGCTTGAATAATCTGCTAGTTTCTTATACAGTATCTCTCACAGATGAGATTTACCTGCTCCCCACAGGCTACATATTTGCAATTTTCTTACGTTCAACCACATGATGAAGGAAAGAAAATTGCTTGATTCCCCCATTAACACAGTCAGTGTTAGAGCTGCACAATTCTAGCTAAAATTAAAATAAAGATTTTTTTGCTTAGACTAAATATCACGATTCTCGTGGCACAACATCATCTTTCGCATTATACAAAAAAATTGGGCTAACTTTACTGTTTATTTTTATTTTTTGAATTCATTGAAGTGTATTTTTTCCCCCAAAAAATTGCACTCTCTAGGGTCTCCGCTAAAAAATATATATAATGTTTGAGGGTTCTAAGTAATTTTCTAGCAAAAATACTGATTTTAACTTGTAAGCAACAAGTGTCAGAAAAAGGTTTAGTCTTTCAAAGAGAAGTATGTTTTGTTTTTTTCCCCCCTTTTATACTTGCCTAGGTGGATGCAGCATGGGACCGATGCTGCATCTGTCCCCCGGCGTCTCTACACTGAGAACCGAGCCATCGAACACCCCCAATGACTCGGTTCTCACAGATCCCCGAGCGGAGAGCTGCTGACTGTCATTCAGCAGCTCTCCTCTCTGCTCCTCCATGCTCACTGGAGCAATGAGCTGTGGAGGGGCAGGGAGCGCTGTCTCAGTCTCTCAGCGGCCCGCTGAGAGGCTGAGACAGGCATCAGTCTAGGCACCTGGCAGATCCAGACTTCATTGTCGTGATGACGCGGTGCCCTAACTGATTCCTGTGACATCAGCAGAGAGCGGACTTAAGACCATTCTCTGCTGAAAACGGGTCACAGGAGTGCACTCCTGTGACCCATAGGAGAAGCCCAGCCAAGCGAGCTCAGGCTGGACTTCTCCTTTTAAGTGGATAACTGTCCTCGTTTACAGACTGAAGTTCATTCCATTGATCTAAAAGAACCAAAAGATACTTTGTTTATAGTTATCTCCCAGCGCTGTTGATAAAACATTTGTCGGCGAGCAGAGAACGGCTCTGCACTCTGAATGAAATGTGGAAATGCTGGAATAAGATCGTGAGGGGAGTTGAGTCGAGATAGCAATTTTTTAACAATTAATCATGCAGCTCTAGTCAGTGTTGATGGGGGAATTTCCTTCCACAGCGCAGGGAGCCTTCCCCACCTGCAAAATACAATGATCACTGCTGGCAGTCCCTGAACTGAACGAATTTTGATCCCTGTATGGGCGGCTTAACTTGTGTCAATACCCCTCCCACAAGTCAATGACAGGGGGTATGTTATATAATCGATAATAAAATAACATACATTTACACAGGTATAAGTTTTATTCCTTTTGATCTTGCTGACTGGTAATTTTTTTGATGAGCTGATATAAGTGATAGTATTGTATATATTTAATATAGTATTTATTTAGCAGAAATACAGTGGGTAAAGGAAAGATTCACCCCCCCCCCCTTTTTCAAATAATCACATTTTGTTGCTTTGCAGCCTGAAAGGAAGACAGACACAGTTTTTTTGTTTTTTATCCAGCCGTATTTACCCAGTGCAACCTCTAACATCCAAGTGAAAGATATAACCCCAGCATGTCAGAAAAAAAAATTGAAATTAAAAAAACAGAATCACTGAGTTAAAAAAAGGATCACCCCCTCCTAAAAAAAAGACTTGTAAACTCAGTCAGGTGTAGCTAATCACATTCTCAGTGTCACACAAAGCCATTTGACTTTCAACTGTGATCAGGTGTGGTCATTTTGATTAGTCCAGCATGAAAAGAGCTTTCCTGGAGCATTTCAGTCCCTAATAGTGCAACTGAAGCAAACAATCAACTATGGGTGGCAAGGCACTGTCAAAAGATCTCTGGGATAAAGTTGTGGACAGGCACAAGTCTGGAGATAGATACAAAATAATTCAAAGGCTTTATCAATGCCTAGAAGCACAGTGAAGTCTATCATTAGGGCCCTTTCACACGTGCGGACCATTCAGATCCGCCTATCCTGAACGGTCGCTCCATACATCTCTATGGAGTGATGAATGTCAGCGGTGACATGTCCACTGACATCCGATCCGCCCCGATCCACTCCGCAAAATCCAGATGGATGGAAACCCTATTTTCCATCCGTCTGGCTGATCGGATGAAAACAGACAGGCAGTAATCATCCGATCCCCCAATATAGGAGAACGGAGATCTGACAGGTCCGTCCCTGCACGGTGTGCAGAGACGGACTTGTCATCCACCGGCTCAGCGGGGATCAACGGAACGATCCCCGCTGAGCAAGCGGATGGCTGAATACGGATCCACACATGTGAAAGGTGCCTTAGGAAGTGGAAGGTATTTGGTATTTGGTACAACACAGACCTTCCCTGGTCAGGACGTCATTTCAAACTGGATGAACGAGCCAGGAGGAAACTGGTCAGAGAGGCTACAAAGAGGCCTACAGCAACTCAGCAGCTGCAGGAATTTATGACAAAGAGTGGTCATTGTGTGCATGTGACAACCATATTACAAATTCTCCACAAATGTGGCTCTTATGGGAGGGTTGCTAGAAAAAAGCCACTTCTCAGTGACGACTGAGCTTTGCCAAAATGCACCTTGAAGATTCTGAGGCCACATAGGAAAAGCTGTTATGGTCAAATTAGACTAAAATTTAATTATTTGGCCTCAACACCAAACAATATGTCTGGTGGAAATCCAATACAGCTCACTATCCAAATACCACCTTTCCTACAGCATGGAAGTGGTAATATTCTGTTTTAGGGGTGCTTCTCTGCACCAGGGACAGGATAGAAGGAAAAATGGATGGGGCAAAATACTGTAAAATTCTTGAGGAAAATCTGCTGTCGTCTGCCAGAATGTTGTCAATGATAAGAAGGTTTAACACATTTATCAAAGTTTGAATTAGTAGTTGTGAAATTTCAAAAGTATTTCTCTTTGAGGCCCTGTTCACACCTGCGATTCTGCCCGCAATCTCAAAACGCTGTACAATCGCAAAATGCAGGTTCAGGTGCCATTATTTTCAATGGCAACTAAAACGCTCTGCGGTTTAGCCACAAATGTCACTCAATTGCATCGTGTGAAGCTTGTCGCCCAAAAAGAAGCAGGAGCTTCTTTTGGGTGGTAAGCTTCACGTGTTTTGCGATTTGCCACCCGTTAATCAAGGCAAAACCGCCCGTGTTTTAAATGCCGTTGAAAATAATGGCACCTGAACCTGTGTTTTGCAATTTTAGTGTGTTTTGAGATCGTGGGCAAAACTGAAGGGATCTCGCCGCAATCCCAAAATGACCAAATGTGAACACTTTTCCGTCTCCACCCACAAAGCGCAGTGCAGCTCGCGCATACGTAGTAAGGAGAGTAAAGTAGGGCATAGTAAAGATGTCGGCACCGGGGCCCTGAACACCAGGGAAGAACCAGTTCGGGTGAGGATAGCATTGGATGCATGGATAAGTAAGTGTCCTTTATTAAAAGTCAACAGCTACAGTATTTGTAACTGCTGACTTTAATTTCTGGGGGGCCACTAACGATCTGTTTTTAGTAGACAGGATCGAATTGGATGTCGGCGGGTGAGAACGAACACATGTCCGCTTACATCCGGTGCTCCATAGAGAGCAATGGATGATCCGATCAGGTCCGCCTGAAAAACTGACAGACAGACCTGATAGGTCTGTCAGCATGAAAGGGGCTTTAACCTCGTTAGTAAGGGCCCATTCACACCGGTGCGTGGTGTGGGAAAGGGATATTCTTTCCTGGTAATCAACAGATCTGGCACTTCCACTTCAAGTAAATTAAAAATTTTCACCAGGCATGTGGAAACAGATTATGACAGGTTTGATATAATGCACAGTTTGAAATTTGAATCAAAGGGTTCTTTTTACGCTAGAATGCATTCAGCAAATCACACATAACATATGATAAGATCTTCTATTTCATTATCTTTGTTTGTGAAACCCATAAATGGTGTAAAACTGTAATACTTCTGGGATATTACTGTGGTCTCCCAGCCTTCCTGATTGTTAAGAGTTTGTACATACTTAAAGCGGACCTTCAGTAATTTTTTCAACTTTCCATCTATGAAATCTTCTGCCCTTGTTTTTTTTCCATTCAAAGGCTTTTATTGATGATAACAAATGTATACAGGTATACTGTGTCCATGTGTATATAAATGCAGCAGGAACAACTTAAAACAAAACATATTTAGCATAATATCAAGACATTTTTATTTGAACTGTGTATTCTGTGAGGTCTGCTCGGACTATCATCTACAACCAGTCATGTATACCTATTTCTGGAAGTATCTGAAATTCACAGTACTTGAGAATAAAAGAGTAGAAACAGAGAAGATAAGAATAAAGTTAGGGTATTGAGCTGGGGGAGGCAGGTATAGGGGAAAGGAGGTGGAAGAGGATGGAGAGATAGGAGGGAAGGGAGGGAGGGTTGTGAGGGTGGGAGGGGAAGGGGAAGAAAGGAGTAGTAGTTATAATCTGTCATAAAGCATAACACTTCATATATGTTACTCAGTATTAGGATATCAACAGTTGACGATTATGTGATCCAGGTGCATGTATGCATGCAACCCAGAAACCGAGTCCCGACTGATCATTGGCCAAGACTCAGATCAAGGTACAGGCACAGGTCGAGGCCGAGGCCCCCATGGAGGGGAGGCAAATATTTAATCCCACTGGTCTGATTTTAACCTCTCAAACTCATGTGAGTTTTTAAAAGCGAACCAAGGGGACCATGCCTTATGGTATCGTTCAATTGTGTCAGTTGACTGTGCAATAGTTTCCTCCATGTCAAAGATATCTGTGATTCTGTGCAGCCAATCCCTGATAGATGGGGTGCTAGTAGATTTCCAGAACAGTGGTATAAGAGATTTGGCCGCATTCAGTAGATGTTTGGACAAAGAGTTTTTGTACTTTTGGAATAAGAAGTTAGTGACATGGAGCAGACAGCATGCTGCATCAAGCTTCAATTTGGTTTCTGTAATAGGGCGAATGATTCTCTTTAGTTCCATCCAATACGGAGATATCAAGGGGCATTGCCAGCAAATGTGGAAGAGAGTGCCTTTGTCTTTCTGGCAGCGCAAGCAAAGATCCGAAGTTTGAGGATACCATTTATGCAGCTTGACTGTGTAAGTATTTTGAATGCTGTTTCATGCATTCTGGTGCTAAGAGAACATTTGTGTGCGAATATGCAAGCCCTCTGCCATTGACTGTCTGTTAGTACCATATTAAGTTCTTCCAACCAGCTCTCTCTGAATCTGTCCATGGGTGGTAGGATTGAATTCTGTAGCCAGGCGTACAATACCGAGGTGGCTTTTTGAATTTGGTCGCCCTCCAAGCACACTGACTCCAGCTCAGTTAATGGTCTACAGAAATGACCCTTGCGGCGCATATTGTTAACATAGCTACGAATCTGGAAGATGTCCAAAGGGTAGGTGCGGGATATGGTTGTCTGTCTGATTTGAGCACGTGGAAATCCTTAATCAGTGTGTTCTGAAAGCAGTGTTTTGTTAGGAGAGGGATGTCTGGGTCTGAGGTTTGTAGTAAGTGATCCCCCACCCCCGGTGGAAAGTCAGGGTTGTTCTTTAACAGGGTAAATAGACTCAGTGGTGTGGAAAGCTCATATTGTTTAGTCAATAAATGAAATATTGATAGGGTGTTGTTTTAAGGACACTTGTCCAAGGGATCCAGGGAGAGAATTTCATTTCCTAAAGGTACCCAATCCTTAAGGTCACGGTGACAGTGACAGTCGATAATTCTTGTGACGTGTGAAGCAAAATAATAATAATTTCTGAAATCTGGTAACCCCATTCCCCCCTTCTCTTTAGGTCTGGTCAGAAGGCTAAATTTGATTGGTGATCGTTTGTGTACCTAAATAAAATTAAGCTGGATCGATTGTAAGGCCTTTAAAAAAGCTTTGAGGTACTTTTATGGGCAGGGTTCTGAATAAATAAAGAATTCTGGGTAGAATGGACATTTTACAAATGGCCGCTCTACCAACCAGGAGAAATTTTTCGGGTGCCATGGGGATGACCATTATGTGTGCCGACAAAAGGGTCAAAGGGACTTCCCTGGGTGTTGAGAAGGAATTTAGTGCTTCTTTGAGGGGATTTGTTAGAGTGTCTATGAATGTTTTATAGTTGATGGATGAAAAGCCATCTGGGCCGGGGCTTTTCCCTGTCTTTAGATCTTTGATTGCTAGTCGGATTTCTGAAGTTTCAATAGGTTGTTCTAGGAGTTCAATACCTGTGTTTGTTAATTTAGGAAGTTTAGAGGAGTTCAAGTATTCTTGTATTTGTGTTCTATTGCTCTGCATGTCAGCTGGTTTGTGTTGTCTCTGGAGGTTGTAGAGGTTGGTATAATAGTCATGAAAGTGGTGAGCAATTAATTCATCAGTGATGTCTAATGTCCCATCTTTATTCTTTATACCTAGAATGTTGTTCTTATTCCGAGAACCTTTCAGGGCCCTAGCCAGAAATTTGCCTGTCTTGTCCCCATATTCATAGTAAATTTTCCTCCTAAAGAATAGGAAGCGTTTAGTGGTGGCATCTAGTGTCTGCTGTAGTGTTTTCTTAGTCTCCAGAAAATCAGTTGCAGTTTGTGTTGTCAAAGATTGTTTGTGATGGGCTTCTAGCTTCAGGATTTTGTCAGTCAATTTATTGATTTCTTTTTCCCTCTTTCTCTTACGTTGAGCTCCCATCTTAATCAACTTCCCTCAAATGGAGCACTTATGGGCCTCCCAGACTATCAAAGGGTCAATTTTAGGGGACACATAGTGCTCAAAAAACTAGTTTAAGAGCGACGTAACTTTTGGAAGCATCACAGGGTCAGTTAATAATGAGGATTTCAATCGCCAAGTGGGAGATTTAGGGGTGGGAACGGCAAGGTTCAATGATAGAGAGTTAGGGGCGTCAGATATGGATTGGATTCCTATATTTGCTTCAGAGACTACATGCAGGTCTCTGCAGGATATGAATAAGTACCGTATTTATCGGCGTATAACATGCACTTTTTTCCCCCTTTAAATCAGGGGGAAAATCGTGTTATACGCCGATATAAACTGCCACCGAGGGGAAGGAGGGGACGAGCGCTGCCGAATTAGAGCCGGATCTCCTGTGTACTCGGCTCGGCTCGCAGTCACGCTCAGTCCCGCCCCCTGGACATCTAGCATTGACGCCCCGGCATTGGACCAGTGTTATGTCCATCATAGGATCCAGGCCAAGGAGTGGGACTGTACACAGGGGATCCGGCTCTATTTCGGCAGTGCACAAGATATAAGATGTAAGAACTACTGTAAATAGTTAACGAGAAGTAGGAGGGCGAATAGTCAATCCCATCCTTACCCCTCTAGTGTGGTCACAGGTTATACTTAAACATATCACAACAGATGCATACTATAAAAATAAAACTTTGTCAGAAACGGACAAACGGAAGGCAGGAAAAAGCTCCTAGGTATACAGAAATGGAAGTCTTCTGCAGTTGTGTTCAGAGTTTGGAGATGCCCGTGGCACCTGTTAGTCAGCTCAGTTACTGTAACATGGATTGTAGGAGTTTGTGAATGTCCTGGAAACAAACAGGTGTCTGAACATAGCCTTAGGTAGTGTGAAGGGCTAGGAGACCTTAAGTGTAAGGAAGACCATGTCGTGTAGAGGTCATACAAGGGCTGCGTGGTTCACACACTGCTATGCTGAGCTAGTAATGTCAAATGAGAGATCCGGGTGCTCAAACATAGGGATAATGTCAGACTTTCTAACCGACTTTCTAACCGACAGTTATCTAAAACAAACAAAATAGATTGCACTTCTGTCCAACTGGAGAGAGAGTGGCTCAGGGTCAAAAAAAAAACAAAAACACAAGGACCAGCACTTATGACTGAAAACTACAAACCAGCCATTAAGTTTCTTCCGGAGCCTTGGTGGAGTGGGCCCTTGGAGGGAGTTGCAGATCATCAGGCGAGCGTAAGGAGTGTTGACGGCCATTGTGGGTCACAAGTAGTATAAATGGAAAGCGCCACGTGTAACGTAGGTCTTTCTCACGGAGTTTGTCCAAGAGGGGGAGCAGAGCTCTATGATTTTTCAGGGTTATCAGAGATAAGCCATGGAAGAGCATGATGATTTCCCCATTCTGCATGATATCTTCCTTCCGCACATGGCTCTGCAGGCAGCAGATTTCACGTGGGGGCATGGTATCTGGGCCACAAGCTCTCAGGGCTCTATGGGCTCTTACAAACCCAATCTCCGTGTCTTCAGGCTTATCCAGCAGACTATTGAATACCCTTTGTAAGGCCTGAATGATTTGTTCACTTTCCATTGATTCAGGGACCCCCCTGACCCTAATATTGTTCCATCTCCCTCTATTGTCAAGGGCCTCTAAGTGTCTGTTCATTTCTATGAAATGGGTAGTGTGATGTTGTCACTCTTTCAAGTCTGCTAATCGCTTTTTCCCTGTGCTTCCCAGCTGCTTCAGCAGAGGCCATCTTTTCAGTAAGCACTAGCAGATTGGTTTTGAGATCTGTTATCGCTGCTGAGAATGTGGACTTGATGTCTGCAGCAAAGATGGACATATCAGCATAAGTAAGGGGGTGACTGGAGTGTAAAAGCCCCCTACTGTTGTCCTCTGTAGCCAACTGGGAGTCCTCGCTGAAATCCTCCTCTGTGCGGGTCAGTGCCATCTTGACTCCAGCCATGCTGCTCCGGGATGAAGACTGGCTTTTGAAGAGGTCTGAAGAGTGAAGAGGATGTTCCTACCTTTGTAAGCCGCCCCGAACGGTGGGTTCGGGTGTGGGGTGTTCGGTAGTTCTGCCTGCTCATTTTCAGGTGTGGAATGTGCAGAAAGACAGGCTAGAGGCTGCGATTCCTCCGGAGCTTCTCTAGTATGCTGCCATCTCAGCCATGCTCCAAGCCACGCCCCCTTTGTGTCCCCTTTGTTTTAACTTTGGATAGTAAAACTTTTTTTCTGCCAGTAAATACCTTATACAGCCCACTTCCTGTTTCTTGTCTGGTAAAAAGCATAGGCTTATGACATCATCCACAACTTTCACTCCTGTGAGAGTTTGCCAGGAAGGGAGGGGGGATAAGTCATAAGAGGGCCAATGAGAGCTGCAGAGCTGGAGGTGTGCCTCTGTGTGTCTGTGTAAATCCAGGAAGTGAACAGTCAGCAGCTTCAGCTGCCCACAGTTAAAATGGATGTAGCCAGACTCAGTGGAGGTAGATTCCTGCGGCATATTTGGCACATACAGAATCATACAGTATGTATAAAATAATATGCAAAGTGGTTGGAGGGAAGCTTCAGAATGGCAAAGATGTTTTTATTACAAATTATGTGAGCAGATTGCAGTTCCTCTTTAAACCCTGTTCCCACACCATTTGTTTCAACATAAATCTTCCCATAGGAATATACAGTTGTGTGAAAAAGTATTTGCCCCCTTCCTAAATTTTTTTTTTTTTTTGCATATTTCTCACACTTTTAAATGATTCAGATCATCAAACAAATTTTAATATTACACAAAGATAACCTGAGTAAATCCAAGATGCAGTTTTGAAATTATTTTTTCATTTATTAAGGGAAAAAAGCTGTTCAAACCTGCCTGGCCCTATGTGAAAAAGTAATTTCCCCCTCCCATGCTGAATCATGAATGAACTGTGATAAACCACAATTTTTTGGAAAGCTGAGTTAAATTTCACTTGCCACACCCAGGCCTGATAACTGCCAGATCTGTTGAATCAAGAAATCACATAAACAGAAGCTGTCTGACGAAGTGAAGCATGCTAACAGATCACAAAAAGCCACATCATGCCACAATCTAAAAAATTCAAAAACAGATTAGAAACAAAGTAATGTACATGTATCAGTCTGGGAAGGGTTTCAAATCCATTTCTAAGGCTTTGGAACTCCAGTGAACCACGAAGAGAGCCATTATCCACAAATGGAGATAACTTGGAACAGTGGTGAACCTTCCCAGGAGTGGCCAGGCTAAAAAAATTACTCTAAGACCATGAGGACTCATCTAGGAGGTCATAAAAGAACCCAGAACAACATCTAAAGAACTGCAGGCATCACTTGCCCCAGGTAAGATCAGTGTTCATGATTCAACAATCAGAAAGAGACTAGGCAAAAATGGCATCTATGGGAGAGTTCCAAAGCCACTGCTGACCAAAAAGAACACAAAGGCTCCTCTCACATTTACCAAAAAACATCTTGATTATCCCCAAAACTTTTAGGCAAATATTCTGTGGACTGATGAGACAAAAAATAAACTTTATGGGCTCCTTCACATGGGATGGATCAGTGATGATCCGCCCCGTGAATATCCGCTTGCTCAGCGGGGATCGATCCGCCGATCCCTGCTAAGCAGGAAGATGACAGGTCCGTCACTGCACACTGTGCAGCGACGGACGTGTCAGAGCGCCGCTCTCCCCTATGGGGGATCGGGTGATGACGGACCGCAGAGTCCGTCATCACCCGATCCGAAAACGGATGGAAAAGTAGGTTTTTCCTCCGTTACACTTTTTCGGATCGGAGCGGGTCGGATGTCAGCGGATATGTCACCGCTGACATCCGACGCTCCATAGACCTCCATGGAGTGTCCGTTCAGGTCCGCCTAAAAAACTGACAGGCGGACCTGAACGGACAGTCTGTGTGAAAGAGGCCTTTGGAAGGTGTGCATCCCGTTACATCTGGCATAAAACTAATACAGAATAACAAGAACATCATACCAACAGTCAGACATGGTGGTGGTAGCGTGATGGTCTGGGGCTGCTTTGCAGCTTCAGGACCTGGACAACTTACCATAATTGATGAAACCATTAATTCTGAGCTCTACCAGAAAATCCTAAAGGAGAATGTCCGGCTATCAGTTTGTGACCTCAAGCTCAAGTGCACTTGGGTTATGCAGCAGGACAATGATCCGAAACACAACAGCAAGTCCACCTCCAAATGGTTAAAACAAAGCAAAATTTAGGTTTTGGAGTGGCCTAGTCAAAGCCCGGACTTAAATCCAATTGAGATGCTGTATCATGACCTTACACAGGCCGTTCATGCTGGAAAACCCTCCAATGTGGCTGAGTTAAAACAACTCTGCAAAGAAGAGTGGGCCAAAATTGCTCCACAGCAATGTGAAAGACTCATTGGGGGTTATTTACTAAAGGCAAATCTACTTTGGAAGTGCAGTTGCTGTAGATTTGAGGGGGACATGCAAGGAAAATAAAAAACAGCATTTTTGCTTGCACATGATTGGATGATAAAATCTGCAGAGCTTCCCCCACATTTCAGAGGTTCCCCTCAGATCTACAGCGATTGCACTTTCAAGTGCACTTGTAGTGCAAAGTGGATTTGCCTTTAGTAAATAACCCCCATTGTCAGTTATCACAAACGCTTGATTGCAGTTGTTGCCACCAAGGGTGGCACAACCAGTTATTAGTTTTAGGGGGCAATTACTTTTTTACATAAAGCCAGGCAGGTTTGGATAGCTTTTTGCCTTAATAAATTAAACTATCATTTAAAAACTGCATTTTGTATTTACTCGGGTTATCTTTGTGTAATAATAAAATTGGTCATTTAAGTGTGACAAATATGCAAAAAAAAAGATAAATCAGAAAGGGGCAAATAGTTTTTCACACAACTGTATGTGCTTTTTATTAGGGTTGTCCCGATACCACTTTTTTAGGACCGAGTACAAGTACCGATACTTTTTTTCAAGTACTCGCCGATACCGATTACCGATACTTTTTTTTAATGTCACGCGACAGTGTTTTTTTTTTGTTTTTTTTTTTAGGCGGGGGTGGGGGCGGGGATGGGGGTATAGTGAACGGTGTCTGTGTGTGTTTTTTTTTGTTTTTTTTTCATTTACATTTATTATTTTTTACAATTTTTTTTTTTTTTTTTATTCTTTATTGCACTGTGTGTGTGTGTTTTTTTTTTTTTTTTTAATCAGCCCTGTTGGGGGGCTTTGGTGAGATATCAGGGGTCTTAACAGACCTCTGATATCTCCCCCTTGAGACAGAGAAATAGACTGAGGATAGAGATTCCCCAGTCCCTTTCTCTGCAGCCTCAGCTGCACTGAGAATGAATGGAGAGAAGACAGCAGCTTCTCTCCATTCATAAACTGAGACATCGTAATCACAGGAGATTACAATGTTTCAGTTATGTGAATGGACAGAGTCAGCTGACTCTGTCCATTCACACAGCGGAGAGAGACAGCAGAACGGAGGGGACAGAGGAAGAGAGAGGGGGACAGCGGAAAGCCGGAACGGATGGGCACAGCGGAGGGGGACAGAGGAACGGATGGGGACAGCGGAGGGGGACAATGCAACGGAGCAGGACAGCGGAGGGGGACAGAGGAACGGATGGGGACAACGGGTGGGGACAGCGGAGGGGGACAGAGCAAAGAAGGAGGACAGCGGGGGGGGACAATGCAACGGAGCAGGACAGCGGAGGGGGACAGAGGAACTGAGCAGGACAGCGGAGGGGGACAGAGGAACTGAGCAGGACAGCGGAGGGGGACAGAGCAACGGAGCAGGACAGCGGAGGGGGACAGAGCAAAGAAGGAGGACAGCGGGGGGATGACAATGCAACGGAGCAGGACAGCGGAGGGGGACAGAGGAACGGAGGGGGACTAAGGGGGGTGAGGTGACAGTCAGCGGTGATCGTGTGTGGGGGAGTTACAAGCACCGATCACCGCTGTATGTCACTAAAGCAGGTGAAAGCCGCGGGGGGAGAAACTTGTAACTCCCCCACACGCCGATCACCGCTGACAGTCAAGGTATCGGGGGAAGCATTGGGAGCATTTGCCCGAGTACAAGTACTTGGGCAAATGCTTGGTATCGGTGCCGATACCGATACTAGTATCGGTATTGGGACAACCCTACTTTTTATATATTTTTTTTTTTCCCTGTAAGACCTCTCCTGTGTAGACATCCAAAACGTATGCCCTTCATTCCTGCTAAAGTGGCAGTCCGCTGCCAGAGCGTAGGAAAGTGCCACCATAAACATGGAAAGGATCAGATAAGAAAAGTGCTTTTCCTGTCCCCTGCAGTGTGGGCGCAGTCTACTCACGGGGAAAACGTTTAGCTTTCCCAGGGTTGGGGTTTAATTATTGCTAGACCTATTGAAACAGATCGGTAGTCACAATCTGTACTTAATTTGAGTCCTCTAGTATCACAGTATTCTTGCTTCTTCTTTTTTTTTTTCTGTAATTACAGAATTTGCTCATATGTTTATCATGAGAACCAGTAAGTCAGAGGCCAAAGAACAATGTGTGCTACTTGGATTGTTCAGCTGCAGGAACCAAGTGTAACGTATAATGATAGGGATAATTAAAGATTGGGTGGATGCCAAGTTACTTAGGATATCGGCAATGAAAAGATATCATCATATAATGTAACTGTCCATCTGGTGTAAGTGTATTAGCTGGCACACGAGTGAGCACAACTAGGTCACAGCCAGTACTTCAGTTCAAAACCCTAGTATGGTTCACATTTTGCAATGCAGAAAGCAGGTTATTGGGAGAAGGGTAGCAGAAACGTAATAATATGTCAATAGAATATTTCAATGATGCTTACTCCAGGTATATTCTATAATTTTGGTGAAATGATTTTTCTGTATAAACAATTTTATTTTTATATTCAAGTGATTGTAAACCCTTACATAAACCCAGTGAAGTGACTGGCCTTAGGTGATACACAGAGATGTAACAAATCCTCTTATATAAGTTGTACCTGTCTATCTGCTGTTTTCTCTTCTCTACATCCATTCAAAGTGCTAAATTTATAAACTTTTCTCTGAGTTAAAAAAAAAAGGGGGGGGGGGGTGGGGGCGTAGAGCTAAAATTACACTCTGCAGAGATCAGCCAGGAGATCTCTGAGAGCTGATTGGAGGTAAGAGACACCCCCCCCCCTTCTCACAGCTCAAAAAAAACTGAGCTGGGGCTTTCAATCTGCTGGAGCTCCCTCCCCTGTCACCATTTTTCTCTTGGTGTCAGGAAAATTTGTCAGAAGTGATTTGTGCTGATAGAGGAACAAAGCAGCAGACAGAAATTAAACTTAGGGATTGATTTACTAAAACGGAAGAGTGCAAAATCTGGTGCAGCTGTGCATGGTAGCCAATCAGATTCTAACTTCAGTTTGTGTATTTAAGCTTTGACAAAAAAAACCTGGAAGCTGGTTTATATGTAGAGCTGCCCCAGATTTTGCACTCTCCAGTTTTAGTAAATCAACTCTTTATTGCCCTTAATTGAGACAAGTACACACACTATAGCCCAGGGATATGCTTTGTTCATATTTCATGCCTGAAGTTTACAACCACTTTAAATGTAGAAAGCTTAGTTGCTGAATTTTCTGGAACCACATGGAGACAAGAGGGCATAGACAAAAAGAAATATACAGCTCACCCTTTCTTATGCTTCCTCTCCTAGTGCCTGGAAAACATCAGTCTCCTTCCATAAGTGCAATATAGCATCCAGCACTTATTAGCTCTTTCAGAATCTTCTTTTATTTAGGTTGGGAGGCATACAGACAAGGTTTAAGCTTTTTGCTGTCAGAGCCATTTTGCGTTTTTTCCACACATGTCTAAAAAAATCACTTTAGCCCTGAAGATTACACAAAACCCCCAAACGTTATATATTTTCTGAAAGCAGACACTCTAGACAATTAAATAGTGGTAGTTGTCACACAATAATACCACAATGGTCTAGGAAACGCAAAATTGAATTTTAGGGCAAATAAACGCAATAAACTACCCACATTACTGGGTAAACATGTCAAACCTTAAATTTGGGTGCGCCCGTGAAATGGCAACAAACTTTGGTTATATATATATATATATATATATATATATATATATATATATATATATATATATATATATATATATATATATATATATATATATATATATATATATATATATATATATATATTCTATATGTGTTTAGTGTTACAGAGGAGGTCTGATGCTAGAATTACTGCTCTAATTCTGGCGTGCACGACGATATGTAACGTGTATCGCAATTGACGTTTCCATGCGTAGGCACCCCCGACGCATGCTTTTAAGTTTGAACGTGTGTATATATGTAGGTGGGGAGTTTCAAAAAAATTTTGCTTGGGTGTAATTTTTGCAAAAAAAATTTTTTTACTTCCGTTTTCTTTTTCATTACATAGGGGACTTTTTGTCCCCTATGTGATGATTTTTAGGTGAGGGGTTCTCTTTAATGAGACATGCAGAGTCTAAAACACCCTGCATGTCTCCTCTGGGCTCCACTGCATGTTTTGCAATGCATATCGCACTGCAAAATATTGCTTCCTGGCTATGCTAGCTGGGGACACTGAGAGGCTGACCTGGAAGTGACATGGTAGACGTCGCTTTCCAGGTCACAGCAAGAAGGGGAGGAGAGCAAACGTGTGTCCACTCTTCTCCTTCCCCTCCACCAGCCGGCACCTGCCATGTCAGTCCCAGGCCCACATGCTTTCACTTGACAGGCAGGAGTTTGCCTGTCAGTTTTACACCTAATCCCGGTCGCTGCAGCCACCGGATTGTGTGTGAAACCCCTACGTACAGACCTGGCAGTGAAAGGGTTAAAAAGTGTCTACTAATTCTGAGTTGAGATACATCCAAGCTAATTCAGTCATAAAACAGACAATACTAACAGGTATCAGCTGAAACCACCATCCCAAAAGAAAAAGTGCAAAAAAAAAACCTAAATGGATACCCAAGCTCATATATAACAGTAAAACACGAGAGATAAACATCAGTAGGTACAAGATGAAAAATATATTTCTCACTTTAAGAATAAATTTATTTGCTACCTGAAGTTTGAACCTAGTGAAGATCTGGTTTGTAGTATAAAATTCCACTGGGCTTCTCCCTGTAGTCATTTTCTACAGAGATTCCGTCTTTTAGGACTAGGTAGCACACTTTCTACGACTTGAAAAGAAAAAAGTCAAGCCTCCTCCGTGTACATCTTAAAATGGTGAGATGCTATTGAAATTCTGGGGGAAGATGTGGCTTGACTTCCACAGTAGTGTGGAAGTTCTAGTGCGGAGGTATCTCATAGTACATCGAATGTACTGTGCATTACGTTGAGAACAAGCTATAAAATAGATTAAATTTTTGGTTCCACCGTTGATGAATTGATTAATAGGTAACGTCCCTCCTGAGACACAAGATTTCCCCTCTCTAGTTTTTTGGTGTTAAATGCAATACCTGCATGTAGCAATTTCACATCTATAATAGCCCCCTGATGATAACTAAGTTTTCTTATACTTTTTGACGTAAGGGTCCACAAATAGGGTGGGGGTAAAACAGAACCCAAAGTCAAAGCTTTCTGTCTAACAAATCGAAGCACCTAAGCACCGAATCTGTATATAGAATTGGAAGGTTATTCTGGATAATGTTAATTATGCTGAAGTATTATTTTCAGTATGTAGTAACAAAAGTTGGTATACCTTTTTAACCACTTAAGGACCAGCCTCGTTTTGGAATTTAGGTGTTAACATGTTTAAAACAGGTTTTTTTGCTAGAAAACTACTTAGAACCCCCAAACATTATATATTGTTTTTTTTCTAACACCCTAGAGAATAAAATGGCGGTCATTGCAATACTTTTTTTCACACCGTAATTGGCCAGCGGTCTTACAAGCGTGCTTTTTTTGAAAAAAAAATCACTTTTTTGAATAAAAAAATAAGACAATAGTAAAGTTAGCCCAATTTTTTTTATATTGTGAAACATGATGTTACGCCAAGTAAATTGATACCCAACATGTCACGCTTCAAAATTGCGCCCGCTCGTGGAATAGCGTCAAACTTTTACCCTCAAATCTCCATAGGCGACGTTTAAAAAATTCTACAGGTTGCATGTTTTGCGTTACAGAGGAGGTCTAGGGCTAGAATTATTGCTCTCGCTCTAACGATTGCGGCGATACCTCACATGTGTGGTTTGACCACTGTTTTCATATGCGGGCGCTACTCACGTATGCGTCCGCTTCTGCGCGCGAGCTCGTCGGGACAGGGGTTTTAAAAAACTTTTTTTTTTATTATTTATTTTACATGATTTTGTTTATTTTTACACTGTTTAAAGAAAAAAAAAATGTGTCACTTTTATTCCTATTACAAGGGATGTAAACATCCCTTGTAATAGAAAAAAGCATGGTCCTCTTAAAAATGAGATCTGGGGGTCAAAAATACCTCAGATCTCATATTTACACTAAAATGCAATAAAAAAAAAAGTCATTTAAAAAAAATGACATTGAAAAAAATGTGCCTATCAGACTCCTACTTACCAGACCGGTGAGTCCGCTTGGGCAGAGGGTAGGCTCCCTTACGCGTCTGACTTGCGGCTCCTGGTAAGGTAAACAGGAAGCACAGGAGTGCGGAGTGGTATGAGAGCCTGTGAACCTGAGAGCCTGTGAACTGAAGTCCAGATGCAGATGGGAGAGCAGTCTTTAGCAGCAGGTGCAGGCTGGAACACAGGCAATGGGACTGAGCAGGATGGTCAGGAGACAGGCTGGGTTCGGCAACAGGCAGGCAACGAGGTACAGTGGAGCAGGCAAAGGAATAGTCAGACAGGCGAAAGGTCGGGTGCAGGCGGAGTTCAGAGGGAGGTTCAGGAAGCAAGCCGGGTCGTCAGGAGATCTAGGAGAGTATAGGCACAGGTTCAGGTGCAGGTACCTCAACAAAGCTGCTGATCAGGCAGCACCGATCACAGAGGCAGGCCGGCTTAAATGGGCAGTTTGGCGCCAAACGGAGCACGCACACAGGCACGCGCCCCCGCACACGCCCGCGCGCCCCCGCACACCGGCATACACAACAGATCTGACCGGGACACGCATACCGGAGCTGCAAGGAACACGCGCAACAGGACTCGCAGGGACACGCGCGCCGACGCGCCCTGACGCCCACCACCGCGAGCACCCTGCCTGCCGAGGTGAACTCTCTGACAGTGCCTTTAAGACGTATGGGCGGAAGTGACGTTTTGACGTTGCTTCCGCCCTGCAGTGTCATGGAGACGAGTGGGCGCCATCTTAGCCTCACTCATCTCCAGGCACAGCAAGGAGACAGACGCGATCTCCTCCGCCGCTACCGGCGGCTCTGGTAAGCAGCGGAGGCCACCGGATCACGGCGGGAGGGGGGGTCCCTCTCCCGCCACCGATAAAAGTGATCTTGCGGCGAATCCGCCGCAGAGACCACTTTTATCTGAAAGCCGACCGCCGCACGAACATGGGGATACCGGGGTTATGGCAGCCAGCTGCTGCCATAACAACGATATTCGCCGCCAAACTTTGGACATACATCGGCGTGCGGTGGTCGGCAAGTGGTTAAAGGCTCCAATGTTTTTGATAAGTGCTGCTCTTGATCTTAGAAGTGCCCATTTTTTACCTTGTTCAATAAGGCCTTTAGAGTATCCTCTGGCATGAATTCACATTTTTCTTTTTCAAATGCTTCAACAGGGGAGCAATTTTGAGGGACCCTAACATATTCATCCATAGGAATAGACTTAATTGTGTGATTACGGCAACAACTGCGTTGTTGTGATTACTTAAGTGTCACTAGCTTCTGCTTTGTAAAAGTATTTATTACTGCGACTCACCATCTCTTATCAGCACTTTATCAGCACTCCTTATTGTAATTCCACTTTTATTCTTCAAAGAGGTAATGGCTAATAAATAAAATTATGGCTACCTGGTGTGGGGTTATTTTTCAATTGTAGCAATTCCTGTTCTACGGTCTCTTGAAAACAATCAACAGCTTCGCTCTGTGACTGGAGAAGATAGAAATATTTGTCTCTTCTATTGGAAATATGTATAGATGGTGAACTAGAGTCTGCAGAAGAGTTCCCTAAAACTGTAAATATTACCACATGCCATAGACCAGGCAAAGGGCCAGTTTATTGTCCTTCAGACTTTAGGGGGGCCGGACTGTGTCCAGCAGGAGTGAAAATATTCCTAGCATAGGTCAGGGTAAACTTCACCATATTTGGTATAAGAGGGAGGAGGAATAGTACCCCATCATTGGTATCATTGAGAAGAATAGTGCTCCATCATTGGTATCATTGGGAGGAATAGTGCCCCATTGTTGGCGTCAGTGGGAGGAATAGTGTCTTATATCAGTGGAAGGAAAAATGCCCCAAGGGCCGGATAACGGCAAGTAAAGGGCCTCGCTCAGCACCCGGGCCACAGTTTAAAGACCACTGCCATAGACCATCATCACATTGCAGAGAGAAATCAATATCTAGTGTTCATCCTGAGAGGAATGCTGCCTCTGTATATTTTTATTAAATCTATTTACATCCCGAACTGCATCAAAAACATTCAAATGACACATTGGGGAGACATACCTTTTAGAGAGAACAGCTATCATTATCACTATCATTTAAATCTATGTAAGAAATATATTTATAACAGTTTTTATTTCTTGTTCTTCTGCTCTGTGGATAACGTTGGCTTTTTTTCTGTGTTTTTAGCCCGCTCTCCATCTACACCCTTTTTCAGTTTACACTTGTTTTTCCCTTCCTCTTCGAAAATTTGTAGTTTGAGGATCTGTTCGTGTTTTTTGGAGCAGAATCTTGAAAAATCGGTTCTTTTGAAAGAACAGAATTAGCCAAGCTCCTTACAGAACTTACAGGTTCAGATAAATCTGAGATATCTGACTGAGGTGTAGTAAGTAGCATGAGAGCCCAAACTGACACATTTTTTTTCCCCTTCTTTAGAATCGGGTTTGGGGACTTGTGATGGTGCAACCCCCAGCATCCCTATTTATAGACTATGTTGTCCTTGTAGTCATGAAAATCCCTAAAGATGGACAGAATTTCAAATGAAAGTTCTTAAGAAAATCTTAGGGAAATTTGTACGAAAATTTCTCAGAATGTTCCCAGGACATTTGTTTGTCATTCGAAAAATGTTGTTTGCTTTTATCATTTGATTTTGAAATTGAAAACTCACATTCACTGTTAGAAATTCGTTCATTCGAGGAAAAAATCTTCTTGTCACTGCAGTCGAAAATAAACATCAATTTGACCCACTAACGGATAGAAAAGCAAATGAACTTTCTTAGAATCTTCATCTCCCATCTATGGCCAGCTTAAGATGCTATTGCACCAAAAATGCAATCTGTGAAAAAAAGTCCCTGACTCTTTTTTTCAAAAAATGTAGCAGCTGAAATGCATAGATGTGAATGTATCCCAAAGGAAACCATGTTAAATGGACTGTAGTGTGTTTCTGCAAAAAGCACTAAAAAACGCATAGTTGTGAACCAAGAGTCAAAGTGCGTTGGGGAATCCTCCCCTCTGTGTCTTTGTACTCTGACAGTGGGGAGTGTTCCCCACCTTCAGAATACACGGATCAGTGCTGCTGGCTATAGCCTGCAATGCTGATTGAGCAGATTTTTTCCAACAGGCTGGTTGAAGAGAAAATGATTGGTAGATTGACTTCTGTTCAACCACAGTGCCCATACATGGATCGAAAATTCAACCGGTGCCTGTTGTACTTGCCGAATTTCAATCCATGTATGGCCATCTTTAGGAAAATGTGATTAGTGTGTGTCCAGCTCTAGTAAACCAAATATTAAATACAGCTTCTATTCCGTTGTGGCTCTCTCTGTACCTTGGTTGATAAATCTCTTCCATTGGTTGTGTAAATAAACATAAACACTTCATCACTCCGTTGGTGACAGACTTCTTTTTAAACAATGGCTGGAATGTGTTTTTGGTTTGGTGTGATTTGTTTTTCAGGGTAGCTTGGCAATTGTCATCTGAGCGCCTGTGTTGTTTATTTGTATTGCTAAACTGTACTTGCTAATGGCAGATCAATTTGAACCAGTGGTTCCTAAAGTGGTCTGTAGCTCTCCGAATACACAGATCAAATGATTATAAGGGAGCTGCATTACCTGCCTGTATTTCTTTCCCTTCCATTTCTGAGATTTACACAGCTCTGTCACACAGCACAACCCTATCTGCCAATGCAGAAGTCCTGATTTTAAAGTCAAAGTGGAACTCCACAGAAATGATATCCTTGCATTGGAGCCCCCCCTTTCACATACTGTAAGGGTTAAAGTAGAAGTCCAACCTAACACTAAAATCCCTGCATCTACAGATATCCACGATCTAACGCTAACCTATCTAACCCTGTAATGAAGAAATCAGTATACAGTAATACCTTGGATTGCCAGTAACACGGTTAACGAGCTTTTCGCAATACGAGCTATTATTATTTTTTTAATCCTGACTCGGTTTGCGAGCGTTGTCTCCCAAAACAAGCAGGGTTCAAGCCTCTGCAGTGTGCAGTACCGCATTTAGCCATCGGTGCGGGGGCGCCGATGACATTCAGAGCCGCTCGGATGCACTCGGAAACACTTGGTTCCCGAGTGCATCTGAGCGGTTTCCGAGAGCGGTTTCCGAGTGTCTCCGGCACACCCACCTCTGGCCACATGCGGTACTGCATACCATAGAAGTGACTTCGGAACAAATTATCTGAGTTTCCATTGACTTCTATGGGGAAATTTGCTTTGATATATGAGTGCTTTGGATTACAAGCATTCTTTCGGAACAAACTATGCTCGTAATCCAAGGTTCCACTGTACATACCTTTTTTGAAGCTGATCCGACTCGATCCCATGCTGAACTGTCAGTTGCAGCTTCACTGTGGAGGCGGGTGCAGAGGACACAGCCGACAACGGAAGTCGTAAGTCTATGGGTGACGTCACTACCCATTCATTTTACAGCCGTTGTCAGCTGTGTCCTCTGCAGAGCTTCCGCCACTGGAGATCGGGTCAGATCAGCTTCAAAAAGATATGTATACTGATTTCTTCTTTACAGCACTAGACAGGTTAGTGTTATATTGTAAATGTCTGTAGATGCAAGGATTTTAGTGTTAGGGTGAACTTACACTTTAAATGCTTGTTTATGCGTAGGGTACCTGTAAAAAGCACTTCCATTTACCTTATACCTTGCTCCCACAGTCTCCTCCTGTCATCCCCCCCTTGAAGCCTGTTCTCTTCTGCACTCTGGCAAGCAGTTGCAGCTCTGACATCGTTGTAAGTGAGAATGTCAATTTTTCATCCCAAACTCAGAGCATGGGAGGGAAGAGGAGAGGGCAGTCCACCAGGGGAGCAAGGGAATAAAATCTTTCAGCCAACTGTATTTTTAAATTTGTCAAACTTGGATGTGCGGGTGAATCCATACAGCCGATGTGTCTCTGATTAGCACAGGCTGCCTGCACACAGCTCCACCCTGCTTGGGAAACATAAAGCTAATGACTCTTGTACGGGCCTTGTACCTGTAGCACTGAGAAAAAGCACTTATGGGTTTAAAACAATACTTGCAAAAAAAAAAAGGTGTGCTGTTTGCCCGCCCCCACTGCTGGAAAAAGGATAAAAAAAAACCCTCCTGGCAGTACTGAGCTTCAGTGGCTTCTTGCAAGATTTGGAGAACTTAACATTACACAAAATCTTGCAGGAGAATGATGACGTAACTCCCTGCACCACACAAGACATGAAATATGAACAAGCATATCCCTCTATAGCAGTGGTTCTCAGCCTGGGGTCGGTACTCCCTCAGGGGTCAAATGACGATTTGCCAGGGGTCACCGAATCATGGGCTGTTCCTCAAGCCCGCACCGCTCTCCCAACCTTTTTGTGACCGCCCAGCTGGGCTGTTCCTGGAGCCCACGGCCGCCCAGCTTGGCTGTTCCTGGAGCCCATGGCCGCTCAGCTGGGCTGTTCCTGGAGCCCACAGCCACCCAGCTGGGCTGTTCCTGGAGCCCGTGGCCACCCAGCTGGGCTGTTCCTGGAACCCGCGGCAGCCCACTCAGCCTCTTCGCAGCTACCCATTCAGTTCACGGCATGGCTGGGGGGCAGAGACTAGAGGTCAGCTGACTGGTGAGGAATGTGAAGTGGGAGAGGCTGGAGGAGACCCTATCTCCTGATTTCGGCATAGGCATCACTGCTGCGAGACACCACAGAGCTGGAGACACAGTGAAGCCAGAGACACAGTGAGTAACACTGACTGTGATTAGAGTTGCCATTAAAAGTCCCCACTACAGTTTTCAGATCAGCAGATCACCTTGATCAAGAACACCTATGTTGGTTGATCAGAACTCCCCCCAGCACTGCCACTTATCCCAACTCCCCGCCAAGGAGTAAGACAAGGAATAACAATAGAGAATACATGGAAAGGAGAGGAAAAGAGGGGAAGGAACAAAGAAAAAGGGAGAGAAAGAATGAGAAAGAAGAAGAAACACGGCTAGAGAGAGGGATGGGAGAAAAAAACAAGAAATTAGGATAGAGAGAGATAAAAGGGAAAGAAAGGAGAACAAAGAGAAAGAGTGGTACATCCTAAAATGTACCATAAGGGGTTTTAATACGGTACGAGTGGAAGGGACTCGGGGAGCGCTAAATGTCCGTGGGTTAGGGGCGCAAATTACTTGTCTTGACTTGGGTGCTGACAACCCACGCTACGAAAATAATTTTACTGTTAGGGGTCCCCACAACTTGGGAAATTTTATTAAGGGGTCACAGCAGTAGAAAGGTTGAGAATAACTGCTCTATAGTGTGTACTTGTTTTAATTAACCACTTGATCTCTGGAAAATTTACCCCCCTTCATGAACAGGCCATTTTTTGCTGTACAGCACCTCATTAGTTTAACTGACAATTGCGCGGTCGTACAATGTTGTACCCAAACAAAATTGATGTCCTTTTTTCCCCACAAATAGAGCTTTCTTTTGACAGCATTTGATCACCTCTGCGTTTTTTTATTTTTTGCGCTATAAACAAAAAAAGGCTGACAATTTTGAAGAAAAAAAAAACAAAACATTTTTTACTTTCTGCTATAAAACATATCCAATAAATAAATGTAAAAAATCGAATTTCTTAATCAATTTAGGCCAATATATATTCTGCTACATGTTTTTGGTAAAAAAAATCCCAATAAGCGTATGTTGATTGGTTTGCGCAAAAGTTATTGTGTCTACAAACTATGGGATATATTTATGGAATTTTTATTTATTTATTTTTACTAGTAATGGCGGCGATCAGCGACTTATAGCAGGACTGCAATATTGCAGCGGACAAATCTGACACTAACTGACAATTTGACACTTTTTGGGAACAAGTGACACTAATACAGTGATCAGTGCTAAAAATATGCACTGTCACTGTAATAATGACACTGGCTGGGAAGCGTTTGAACATCAGGGGCGATCAAAGGATTAACTGTGTGCCTAGCATGTGTTTTTGTACAGTGTGGGAGGTGCTTTTACTAAGAGAAGACATGAATCCATGTCCCTGCTTTGCAAGAACACAGGATCCATGCCTTTTCTACTAACAGAACAGCAATCTGCCTTGTTTACATAGGCAGACTCCATTCTGCCTCTGTACTAAATGATTGGCAGGTGCTGGCGGACATCAAATTCACGGTACCCGCTGATCAGGTCCCACTGTGTAAAATCACAGCGAGAATGAGCTGCCAGCTGCATGCGTTTACACCCGCTATCTGGAAGAGCCGGATCACATATATATATATGTGATCCTGTGCACAACTACCGCCCTGTAGCAGTGCAACTGCTATGGGGCAGATAGCAAGTGGTTAAGAGCACTAAGTGTAATTTCTGTCTGCTACTTGGTTCCTCTGCTCTAAGCATAAATCACTTCTGACATGTTTTCCTGACACCAACAGAAAAATAATGACAAGGGAGGGACCTCCAGCTAATCGACAGCCTGAGCTCTGTACCAATGAGCTGTGTGGAGAGGGGTGTGTCTCTTCCCTCCAATAAGCCCTCAGACCTCTCCTCACTGAGCTCTGCGGAGTGTAACTTTAGCTCTCTGCTCCTTTATTTTCAAACTCTCAGACAAGCTTATAAATTCAGCACTTTGAATAGATGTAGAGAAGAAAAGACTGCAGATAGACAGATATACCATATGTAGGAGGATTTGTTTGATCTCTGTATCACCTGATGATAGTCCCTTTTACTGGGTATATGTAAAGGTCTACAACCTCTTTAACTGTTTCAGCCCCGGAAGATTTTACCCCCTTCCTGACCAGAGCACTTTTTGTGATTCGGCACTGCGTCGCTTTAACTGACAATTGCGCGGTCGTGCGATGTTACACCCAAACAAAATTGACGTCCTTTTTTCACATGAATAGAGCTTTCTTTTGGTGGTATTTGATCACCTCTGTGGGGTTTTTTTTGCGCTATAAACAAAAAAAGAGCGACAATTTTGAAAAAAACGCAATATTTTTTACTTTTTGTATAATAAATATCCCCCAAAAATATTAAAAAAAAAACAATCTTTTTCCTCAGTTTAGGCTGATATGTATTCTTCTACATATTTTTGGTAAAAAAAATCGCAATAAGCTTATATTGATTGGTTTGCGCAAGAGTTATAGCGTCTGCAAAGTAGGGGATAGTTTTATGGCAGGATTGCGACATTATGGCAGACACATCGTACACTTTTGACACTATTTTGGGACCATTGTCATTTATACAGCGATCAGTGCTATAAAAATGCACTGATTACTGTTTAAATGACACTGGCAGTGAAAGGGTTAACCACTAGGGGGCGATGAAGGGGTTAAGCGTGTCCTAGGGAGTGATTCTAACTGGGGGGGTGGGCTTCCAGTCACATGACGGCGATCACTGCTCCTGATGACAGGGAGCAGTGATCTCTGTCATGACACAAGGCAGAATGGGGAAATGCCCCATTCTGCGGCTCCGTGACACGATCCCCATGAGACCGGCGGACATCGAGTCCGCCGATTTCGCGGGCACGGTCACGCTGTACGCGGCGGGCGTGCACCTCCGGTGGCAAACGCACGCCTGCTATCCCCGCCTCTGAAAGCGGACGTACAGGTACGCCCATTTGCCCACTGCTGCCATTGTGCCAACGTATATCAGCGTGCAGTGGTCGGCAAGTGGTTAAAGTAAAACTGAAGTCAAAACTTTTTTTTATTTTTTTTATCTTGAATAGAGTAAGGGAGGGTTATATTCCTTGTCAGTTTTACCATCTTTGTACCCATTGAGGAGATTCCCCTATATTTCCTGTCCTATAGCCAAAACAGGAAGTAAGAGGTAATTCTTGCAAAATGAGGGAATCTCCTGATGCCACCAGACCATTGGAAGATTTACTCTCAATTCCTGTTTTTGGGATTTGGGATTTTCTTTCACTCTCAGTAAAAATGCTAAACAGGACAAATAGAAAGCGTGAATATTCCTAACGGGGTCACAGACAGCAATAAAAACCTCTGAGGCTCTGAGGAAGAAGGTATCCTTTCGAAACGCATCAGCCTGCAGTGGTTCATATGTCCTCTCTCTCGTCATCTAGAGACTGCTATTATTAGACGGATTGCCACAAATTAAAGGCTTTTATATTGCGGTTCCTTTCATATGCTTGTTAGTAGTTTTTTATTCCTGCCTTTAATAAACATATCAAAGGATAAAGCACAAGGCTGGTGCGCCCTCTTTTTTTCTATTCTCTTTCGGATTGCTAGGATACCCCTATCCTGGAGGGCAGCAAGGCCTGAGACATTATCCACCCTGAACTTTAGATCACCTGATCAACACACTTGTGCGCAAGAGTATTTGTTTACTTCCAGCAATAAAAAATTGACAGATGTTTAATTTCTCTCCACTCTATCCAAAACTAAAACAAAAGTGTTGCTTAAGTTATACTATAAAGGTGTCCTTTTTTTTGTCTCAGAAAGTTTGGAGTTATTTGTGAGGTGCAATCTGGGAGAATGAGGTCATCAGTCTACTACAGGCAGAAGGAAGCATTTCCTCAGTCATCAAAAGATTGTTGTACAAACAGACTTGTTTACATTGTACATATGGACTAAAGACTCCTGTGCCTCCAGTCTCTCTTGGGACAAAATGAAATGTCTAGGACAGGGGCCTTCAAACTTTCTAAACAAAGGGGCAGTTTACTCTTCTTTAGACTATAGTGGGGCCGGACTGTGGCCATCGTGAGTAGAAAATGTCCCGTTATCAGTGGGAATAAACAATGACCTATCTTTGGTGTCAGGTAGAGGAACCGTGCCCCATCGCCGTGTCATTGGGAGAAATTGTGCCCCTTTGTTGGTGTCATTGGGAGGCACTGTGCCCCATTGTTGGTGTCAGTGGATGAATTGGTGCCCCAAGGGCTAGATAAATGCAAGCAAAGGTCCACATCCAGCCCCCGGGCCACAGTTTGGAGACCAATGATCTAGGACAGTGGTTCTCAACCTGGGGTCGGGACCCCCTCGGGGGGTCGAATGACGATTTGCCAGGGGTCATTGAATCCTGGGCTGCTCCTGAAGCCTGCACTGCTCTCCCAGCCTTTTCGCAGCTGCCCAGCTGGGCTGTCCCTGGAGCCTGTGGCCACCCAGCTGGGCTGTTCCTGGAGCCCGCAGCCACCCACTCAGCCTCTTCACAGTTTCCCATTCAGTTCATGGCATGCCTGGGGGGCAGAGACTAGAGGTCAGCTATATGGTAAGGAATGTGAAGTAGGAGGGGCTGGAGGAGACCCTATTGCCTGATTTAAGCATAGGTGTCACTGCTGCGAGACACCACAGAGCTGGAGACACAGTGAAGCTGGAGTCACAGTGAGTAACACTACCTGTGATTAGAGTTGCCATTAAAAGTCCCCACTACAGTTCTCAGATCAGAAGATGACCTTGATCAAGAGCACCCCCCAGCGCTGCCACTCATCCCACCTCCCACCAGCACTGCCACTCATCCCAACTCCCCGCCACTCATCCCATTCCCCCACCCCCATCAAGGAGTAAGAGAAGGAATAAAAATAGAGAATACATGGAAGGGAGAGGAAGAGATTGGGAGGAACAAAGAAAAAGGGAGAGAAAGAAAAAGAGAGAACAAAAAAGACGGCTAGAGAGAGGGGGGGGGGGGAACAAGAAATTAGGCTAGAGAGAAATAAAAGGGAAAGAAAGGAGAACAAAGAGAGAGTGGTACATCTTGAAATGTACCATAAGGGGTTTTATTATTATTATTATTATTATACAGGATTTATAAAGCGCCAACAGTTTACGCAGCGCTTTACAACATTAGGGAGGACAGTACAAGTACAATACAATTCAATACAGGAGGAATCAGAGGGCCCTGCTCGTTAGAGCTTACAATCTAGGAGGGAGGGTCAAGTTATACAAAAGGGTAATAGCTGTGGGGGATGAGCTAATGGAGAAAATAGTGCAGTTGTTAGATGGAGGCAGGATAGGCTTCTCTGAAGAGGAAAGTTTTCAGGGATTGCCTAAATGTGGATACATTTGGAGACAGTCTGACAGTTTGGGATAGGGAATTCCAGAGGATGGGCGAGGCTCGGGAGAAGTCCTGGAGGCGGATATGGGAGGAGGTGATGAGGGAGCTAGAGAGCAGGAGGTCCTGGGAGGAACGGAGAGGGCGATTAGGTTGGTATTTTGAGACTAGGCTAGTGATGTAGCTGGGGGCAGAGTTGTGGATGGCTTTGTAACTTATTGTTAGTATTTTGAATTTAATTCGTTGGGCAAGTGGCAGCCAATGGAGGGATTGGCAGAGGGGGGTAGCAGACACTGAGCGGTTTGTAAGGTGGATGAGTCTGGCAGCAGCATTCATGATGGACTGAAGGGGGGATAGTCTATTTAAAGGTAAGCCAATGAGGAGGGAGTTGCAGTAGTCGAGGTGAGAGATAACCAGGGAGTGAATCAGGAGCTTTGTGGTTTCGTTGGTTAGAAAGGGACGTAGTTTAGAGATGTTGCGGAGGTTGAGGCAGCAAGCTTTGGAAAGTGATTGGATGTGGGGCCGAAAGGAGAGTTCAGAATCCAGGATAACACCTAGCACCCTGACATGTGGGGACGGGTGGATGGTTGTGCCATTGCTCTTGACAGACAAGTCAGGGGAAGAGGCACGTGAGGGAGGAAATATTATAAGCTCGGTTTTGGACAAGTTGAGTATGAGTATGAATTACTGTATGAGTGGAAGGGACTCGGGGAGCGCTAAATGTCTGTGGGTTAGAGGCGCAAATTACTTGTCTTGCCTTGGGTGCTGACAACCCACGCTATGAAAATTTTACTGTTAGGGGTCCCCACAACTTGGGAAATTTTATCAAGGGGTCACGGCACTAGAATGGTTGAGAACCACTGGTCTAGGACATATCCAATCCAGCCATCTATTCTTCCATGTAGTAGAGGATTTCCACCATGGCCAAGAAGGCCTACAGACATACAAATAAAAATGGCCAAATTAGGTGAAAATTCTTTGATATTTGTAGGAAACCAAACAAAAAGGATACATGCTGACTTTTTTTTTTCTTTTTTCAGATATCATTTGGAATGGCAGAATCACTAGACCTTTACCTTTTTTCTATCTTCATATTGTCATTTTAACTCTTCACCGGTAACAGTGACACAAAATGCTCTTATGAACAGACTCCGAAAAAACTATCAGACTGTTATTGGTGGCTCTTTTACAACCACAAATCTTTAGCATCCAAGAATTGAAAATAGATTCAAAATGAATCGATACACAACAATGAAACAGCTCGGAGATGGCACATATGGAAATGTGCTGATGGGGAAAAGCAATGAGTCTGGAGAACTAGTAGCTATCAAAAAGTAAGTAGACTTTGGAGAAGGAATGGTGATGTTGTCAGTATTGTGTTGGTTGTTGGTTTTCATTATGTATAAACACAAAGCAAAGGGTTCCCCTAAGTGGACTTTCCCGGCACTTGCATAGACAAAGATAAATTATCGAGGTAGAAAGCGTTGTACATAGTAAAAAACATATGGTTTTATTCGTGTTGAAAAATACAAATGTTAAAAACAAGCAATAGATATCTAGAGTAACACAGTAGAACTACATAGTAACCATGATGAACATCAAATAGTGAATGGTGATAAACAGCTCTTCTAAAGCCCGACGCGTTTCGGGATATTTAATATTTGTCCTTCTTCAGGGGCATAGTTGAGAGAGAAGGGTTCATCTAAACTGATTGAAAAAATGAAAAAATAAAAATAAAAAGGAGGGGAGTAAGATATTGGTAGGGCTATTAATAGATATCCACTGAGAGGTTGGAATGATCAATTGATCACCTACCTGAAGGGATCTGATTGTTTGCTTGTAGAACGGAGATTTATGTTAAAAACAGAGAGAACCACGGAGAAAGGGCAGGATATGGGAGTAAGCAGCGATGGTATAGCTGGTAAGGATGTTGATTCTCAGGTGGTGGGGGCTGCAGGTTGGTAGGCTGCAGTCACCATAGAGGAGTGTGACAATGCTCCCGTCCCGCCCAACCCGGGCGTGCGCAAGCCAGAGCGGTATGCTGAGGTCACAGGAGGGCGTCTCTAAAAAATGAAAGGATATATGGGGGACCTTTAGAGAGGATCCAGTGTGGGTAGTTCAAAAGTAGTAAGTAAAAAATAAAAAATAAAGGAGTAAAAAAGTAAGCTGGTGTAAACAAGGATAGTGATGGGGAGTATGTTAAGGATATTATATATACAGGCAAAAAACTTTAATGGTAAAGTGCAACTGAGAAATACACTAAATAGGGATCAATGAGGGGGGTCTGGTTTGCAATGTATCAGGATTTGCATATATGAGTGTTAACTAAGAAGTTATTCATAATGAAAGATAACAGTAAATACCTCTGAACAGGTATATGGTATGCATAAATATTGAAGGGTTCCATAATGTGTACTGAGGAGCATCTAGGGTAGTATAGTAAAGTTCAACACAGTAGTATATGGGAAATATATAGGAAACAAGTATATTGCTATAGTACCCATATAGGCATGCTCCCAATAGCCTGCATAGACTAGAGCAGAAGCAGGCCAAGGAGTGATAAAAATGTAACTATGGAACTGAGAGGGGGAAATGGTACTGTGCTTGAAACATAAGTACTTGAATGCAAGAAAAGTAAAAAGAAATGACTGGAGAATCATACCTTGAAAGGGACCAAGTGTTCGTGTAGTCAGCCTCACAACCCAGCGTCCGGCGTGTATAGCGCCTTGGCTGGGAGTGAGTGCGGCTGGTTTAAATAATGTAAGGACTCCAATCAGCTGGCGTCGGAACGAGGCACAGCTGTGTTATGGAGAACGTGAGCCGAGACGTCCCTTATTGACCCCCCGAGGCGAGGATGCGCGGCGCCGCCCCAACCGCGCATGCGCGAGCGTAATGGCGTTTGGAGCAACGTCGCGCACACCCACCCCACCGGCACGGAAGTGTCACCCCGGCGAACTGCACATGCTCGCCGGAGTGGCAACATGGAGGCAGTGGGCGTGAGCTGGAGAACCGCCCAAGTGCCTCCCTAAGCGCCGCCCAAGGAGAGAAAATCCTGTGGCGGCTTTCCGTGCCGGGCAACCGCTCAAGCCGCCCACGCCCCGGGGAGGGCGGGGAGAGGGGGGGATATGTCACAACAAAACACAGGAAAAGGCATATATATAAATTATTATTGTGTACCAACAGGATGGGGTGAACTTGGCCCGATCACAATTATTCTGTATATTCCTCCAGAATCCGGAGGAGAAAAAAAGGGGGGAGGGGGGTTATTTATTTGGAAAGGCATCAAGGATAAAAAAAGAAAAGGGAATAAGCAACTCACCAAAGCCAAATCAAAGTGGTCTCTTAAGAGATAAAGGGGGAGCTGGGTCATACTAGGAGGTGTAAGTATATTTTTCATATATGTAGGGGGACAAACATAATAGAATATTGCGCAGTATGTAAACATAGAATATAAAGAAAGTAATGGTAAAACAGGCATATCAGTGCCTCTATGCAGACATTTGTACTAAGCAGAAATATGGACAAAAAAGAAGGGAGGGGGGGGGGGGAAACAATGGGAAAAATCAGCAATGGGCAACAGGAGGCCTAAGAACAATTGAATGATATACAAATGATAACACAGGATATGTAGCAAACATTGACAAATACTATATAACCATTGTATAGACAAAAAGAAAGGTTCCGTAAGGGAACCGACCAAGCTGATTGTGTGTCCAATACATGGTCCCCTGAGGTGCCAAATGGGAGAGTCAAAAAGATGATGGATACATGGATTGGAAGTAATGATTAAGTAATTAGTATACTCAATTAAGGGGGGGGGGGGAGGAGAGTGGGGGGAAAAAGGAGGGGGGGGGGGGAGGGAGTAGGGGGGGGAAAGGGGAAAAGGGGGGGGAGGCATGTATGTGGCAGACGTACAGCTTGGTGTACAAAAGTATATCATAAACAGAGAGGAACAACCAAATATCATAAATAGTTAGGGAGACGAATAAATCGTGATGATAAATAATGTAGCAACTAATAATGTAGGTACTGGAGGTGGAGGGATGGAAGGAAAGGGGAGGGGGAAAGGGGAGGAAGGGTACTTGGGGATGGCCATGACCTTATTTTTCCATACCTCCGGAGTTAAAGCCTTGTAAGAAGGGTTTGAAACAAACTGCCTCGTTGAGGCCTGGAGGTGTAGTGGCCTTGAGTAGATGGATCCATTTGAGTTCTCTCTGGAGTAAGATTTTATTCCAGTCGCCCCCTCTGGGGCTAGGATGTATGCGATCAAAGATTAGAAATTTAATGGAAGGGAATTTGCCTCCATGTACCAGTATTACATGTCGACCAAGAGGAAGGTCAGGGTCAGCTGTTTTCATGGATACAATGTGCCTGTATGCTCTTCGCCAAAACTCAAGCTTGGTCTTTCCTATATAGAAGCAGCCGCAGTTGCACTGGAGTAAATAAATCACTCCAGTGGTTCTGCAGTTTGCAAAATGTTTTGGAAAAAAGGTTTTCCCATTGGGAAGAGTGGGATTTCTTTGAGTAAGCATGTAACCACAGTAGTGGCATGAGCCACAGGCAAAAGTACCCCTGTATTTGCAATGAGTTGTCGATAGTTTAAACTCGCTTTTGGTGATCTGGTCACCAATGGAGGTGGTTCTTCTGAAGGTGAAGTGAGGCTTTTCTGGAACCAGGTGGCCCAAACTGGGGTCAAGGGCCAGTAGATGCCAATATTTTTCAATTATTCTTTTGATTTGACGGTGTTGCTGGTTGTATGTTGTAATGATACCGAGTAGGTGTGAGTCTCTTTGTTGTCTGGTGGAGTGAAGGAGCATTTGTCTGGGTTTGTTATTGGCTTTATGGAAGGCCCTTTTGAGAGATTTGTGGGAATAGCCGCGTAGTAACAGTCTATCGCGAAGGGCAGCAGCTTCTGTAAGAAAGGTTTTATTATCTGTACAGTTGCGCTTGATCCTAATGTATTGGGAGTAAGGGATGGAATCAATTAGGGGTTTAGGGTGGAAACTGGCAGCGTGCAATATGGTATTGCCGGCAGTGCTTTTTCTAAATAGCTTGGTGGAAAGTTTGCCCTGTCCATCCTTGAAAATTTCAATGTCTAAAAAAGTTACATGGGTATTATTAAAGGACATAGTAAATGTCAGATTAACTGCTTCAGATCCGGGCCATTGCCAAATGACGGCAACAGCGCGGATCTGAATTGCCGGGACGACGTCCATTGACGTCGTCCCGTGCACGAGCGGCCTGCGCGCCCCCTGCAGGGCGCGCGCGGCGCGCTCGGTGATCAGCGAGTCTATGAGACTCGCCTGATCACAGATCAGAGTAAGGGGTTGGTCCCAACCCCTTACCACATGATCAGCTGTCAGCCAATGACAGCTGATCATGTGATGTAAACAGAGCCGGTAATCGGCTATTTTTCCTCCTCGCGCTGACAGCGTGAGGAGGAAAAAAAAACCCGATCACCGGCGGCCGTGATCGGGACATCAGTCCCGATCACGGCGATCTTACAACAAAAAGCAATAGGCAGCAGTGCTGCCTACCAGTGCCCACCATATTAACCCATCAGTGCCCACAGTGCCATCAATCAGCGCCACCCATCAGTGCCCACAGTGCCACCCATCAGTGCCCACAGTGCCACCCATCAGTGCCCACAGTGCCACCCATCAGCACCCACATCAGTGCCACCCATCAGCACCCACATTAGTGCCACCCATCAGCACCCACATCAGTGCAACCTATCAGTGCCCATCAGTGTCACCTACCAGTGCCCATAAGTGCCCATCAGTGCCACCCATCACTGCCCATCAGTGCCACCCATCACTGCCCATCAGTGCCACCCATCAGTGCCCCCCATCAGTGCCCCCCCATCAGTGCCACCTATCAGTGCCACCTATCAGTGCCACCTATCAGTGCCACCTATCAGTGCCACCTATCTGTGCCACCTATCTGTGCCACCTATCTGTGCCACCTATCCGTGCCGCCCATCTGTGGCCATCAGTGCCGCCTTATCTGTGCCCATCAGTACCGCCTTAACTGTCCCCATCAGTGCCGCCTTAACTGTGCCTATCAGTGCCGCCTTAACTGTGCCTATCAGTGCCGCCTTAACTGTGCCTATCAGTGCCGCCTTATCTGTGCCTATCCGTGCCCATCAGTGCAGCCTATCAGTGCCCACCAGTGCCGCCTCATCAGTGCATATCAATGAAGGAGAAAAATTACCTGTTTGCAAAATTTTATAACAAACTATTAAACATGATTTTTTTTTTTTTTCAAAATTTTCCATCTTTTTTTGTTTGTTTAGCAAAAAATAAAAACCCCAGCTGTGATTAAATACCACCAAAAGAAAGCTCTATTTGTGGGAAAAAAATGATAAAAATTTCATTTGGGTACAGTGTTGTATGACCGCGCAATTGTCATTCAAAGTGCGACAGCGCTGGAAGCTCAAAATTGGTCTGGGCAGGAGGGGGGTTTAAGTGCCCAGTAAGCAAGTGGTTAAAGTCATTCTTGTTCATCCTAAATATGAACTGCTCGAGTACATCCGAGGGACCCTCCCACACGACAAAAATGTCGTCTATGTATCGATACCACCCTTGAATGTGGTTAGTATATTGAGTGAGGTTCCCGTCTGAAAGAAGGGCTTTCTCCCACTCCCCCAGGTACAGGTTAGCATACGATGGGGCACAGCATGTCCCCATCGCTACCCCCTGCACCTGGAGGTAGTGGGAGCCGAGAAAGGTGAAGACATTGTGGGTGAGGATGTACTCGAGCAGCTCGATGATGAATTCGTTGTACACGGGATTGGAATGCAATTTTTGCTGGAGTATGTGTCTAATTGCTGCCAGACCCAATTCATGTGGAATGGAGCTGTAGAGCGTCTCCACGTCAATGGTGACAAGGAGGGCTTGATCAGAAACAAAGA
Organism: Lithobates septentrionalis; assembly: GCA_037952835.1. Taxonomy (NCBI): domain Eukaryota; kingdom Metazoa; phylum Chordata; class Amphibia; order Anura; family Ranidae; genus Lithobates; species Lithobates septentrionalis. Next base: position 2,243,415 of record JBBDGP010000244.1, read on the forward strand.
GGTGATCCAAAATTTGTAAAAAATGACTAGTGTCCTTTACATAAGATGCTAGAGACACCACGAGGGGCCTAAGATATTCGTCAATAAGTTTGCTAGCATTGTCGCTTATTGAGCCCACACCGGAAATTATCGGCCTACCCGGTGGGTCTCTAAGATTCTTGTGCACTTTGGGGAGTGCATAGAACGTGGGGGTCTTGGGAAAGTTGTTTCTCACAAAAGTCCAAGTAGATTTACTGATGGTGTTGTTGAGAAAAGCTGAGTCGACCAATGCATAGAATTCTTTATTATACTTCTCCACAATGGAGGCTGGCATGCGACGGTACCAGTCTGCATTGTCAAGAATATTTTTGCAGATCTTGATATAGTGGTTGTTGTCCAACACCACAACATTCCCTCCCTTATCAGAAGGTTTTATGGTGATTGTATCGTTTGCCTTCAGGGAGTCTAGTGCCTGTAATTCTTTTGGGCTAAGATTAGAGGGTCCTTGCTGTTTTATTTTGAGTTTCTCCAGGTCATTGTTAACCAGTTTAAGAAAAGCTGCTGCGTTCGGACATGTGCTAGGAGGTGGGCAAAGGTCCGATTTTTTTCTTCAATTTGGAGGCGCCCGGATGTGGGTAAACATCCGAGTGGTCTATTTGTTGAAGAATACGTGGAAGATCTATTTGATCTATCAGATCGGTTGTATCACTCTCCTCCAATAGCGCAACAAGCTGGTCCAGAGCTCGATTTTCCTGGGGGGTAAAGGTAATTTTGACATCCTGTTTCTGGTAGAGTTTTCTAAGAATTATTTTCCGGATAAAAAGTTGGAGATCTTTATAGAATTCGAATTTGTCTAACCTGTGATCAGGACAGAAATTCAATCCTTTTTTCAGGATAGAGATTTCATTTTCTGTGAGGGGGTGAGAGGATAAGTTGATAACACTCAGATCATTATCTAAGTGGGTGGGTGTGGTGGAGAGAGAATTCATAGTGTCATTTGCGTGTAAGTGTTTAGATTCGGTGGGGGTGGGAGACCGGCCAGTACCAGGTCTAAAAAAGACGAGTCATTACAACTGGACTCGTGTGTAGTGATAGTGTTCTGAGAGGGAAGGGGTGGGTATGCCTGTGTTGAGTGATTGGACAGAGATCCCTTAGTGATGTTATCAGGGTGTGCGGGAGTGGGGGGATTGGATTTCTTTTCTGCAATCGATTTTTTAGATTTCTGGTCTTGGGAGGGGTCGCCAGAGAGTTGGCGTTTGGTACCAAAAGAGGGTTTCGCTTTAGGAATAATAAGCGGGGGAATATGTGACGGAGGTTTGTTGGAGGGGAGATTTTGGGGTGTATTGGAGTTCCTAGTTGTCTTGTTGTTTTGGTTCCATTTGTAGGCCTTGCCGGCCTCAAATGCATTTTTGTCTCTGTGAAATTTAAAGTTTTTCTTAATAAGAATATTTTTGTTAAAGGATTCAAGGTGGATTTTAAGTTTTTTCTCTTTGATAGAGACTGATTGGTGTGCCTGAAATTTTTTAAGTTGTTCACAAATCTTCGTGATTTCGATGTCCAATACTGAAGATCTTTTTGTATATTCATCTATTAGTATCTGCATAAGATTGCGTGAGCATGTCTGTAGAGCATTCTCCCATGTGGACTCATTATGTATGAGCAATGCTTGCCTTTATTTGTAGTCAGAGTCTGGATACTGGAGAAGATGTATACCCCAACTATGGCGACCTGAGGTGTGCCATGGTCGCATGTGAGAGTATGCTTAAAAGAGGGCATACCCTTAGTATGAAATATGAAGAAAAAAGTGGGTATGGGTGGGAGGGAACCCGGAAACGCTAGCCGACGAGTGTGTAGGGAAGAAGGGGGGATTATAAGCCCCAGACTCATACAAATACAGGCTAGCCAATGGCCAGCCTCCTAACTTGTTGTCAGAGTCTGGATACTGGAGTAGACCTATACCCCAAATATGGCGACCTGAAGTGTGCCATGGTTGCATGTGAGAGTATGCTTAAAAGAGGGCAAAAGAGACACAAACTAGGTACAGTAATGTGACGTTTAATGGAAAACATAACAAACAACTAATCCAGCAAAATTGCATGTATTTGATGACATGGGATGGGACCTCCTGCTTGGATGCTGCGGACGCCACCCCAGTCCTAAAGGAATGACCCGAAAATTGTTTTGGGTTCAACCCCAAGTTAGCAATCAGAATTCTGACATGTGAGATGAACTGTCTGGAAGCAAGAGGCTGCGTGGGGAAGGGATATAATGGGCTATCAAGATTGGCTGCTGCGAACATGGAGGAGAGCTGATCCAAGACCTCAACTGGACACCAGAAAGCGCTGGTTTTGTAATAATTGATCACGAAACCCTGACCTATCTGTTATTGTTATTGGGGAGTTGAAGTGAAAAATGTTCAGGTAACCTGGTAAGACTACCTTTGAGAAGTACAGGTGCTTTAAGACCAGCTTGGGACACCTCCCCAGGTCTGAGTAACTTAGGAAAACAGCCGCCAAAGGGTGAAAGGGACAACAAATCTGCTAGTCCACGGAACATCTGACCGGAGATAGGCATGCAAAAATGGACAGTCTGTCAGGATTGTGAAGTGAGAAGAAGTGCTGAATTCCTTAAAGGTATAGCTTGATGGTGTTGAATAAAAGTGACAACTTGCCATGACAATAGGCCACAAAAGCCATCATGTACTTGACATCCCCCACCCAGTTCAGGGATAGAGGGAAGTGAAGCTACAGAAACACCTCCACGCTGTCTTGTATGCCCTGAGGGTGTTCCTTGACAGTGACGCATTCACCTGGTTGTAATCCAACGTCAGGAGGGAGAAAAGGTAGAACCGCCTTGCCCACCAGATCTGCTTCTGGATGCTGTTGGAAGAAACGCCCGAAATCAAAAAGGGATAAGGCATTAGCAGCCATATTATTGACCCCACTTATGAACTCACCCTGGAAATGAAAATTGTACATGAGGCCCAACCACGTCAACCTGCGCATGAAGGACATTATCTGGAGAGACCTGGATCTACCTTTATTGATAATCTCAGCAGTGGCCAAGTAAAGAAAACCACTGTGTGCCCAGACCAAGAGGGTCCCCAAGTGACAGCAGCAGCCGCTATTGGATAGATTTCAAATAATGCGGCAGTCTAAGCAAACCTGGAAATGTCAGAAACCTCGGGGGGCCATGGGCCGGCCAACCAATGACGCCCAAAAATAGCTGAAAAACCCACTGAGGCGGCGGCGTCCGAAAAAATTCTGGGAGACATGGTTGAAGGCAGATGGATAAACATGGAGATCCTGTTCCAATTACATAAGAACTGATCCCACATGAGCAGATCCGCCCGAGCATCGGCCTGTAATTTCACTGCCGAATCGCCATGTCCTGGTAGAGAGGAAGAAGAGTCAAAAGCCTGGAAACAAATGACCTGCCCTGAGGAATAATACTCATGGCAAAATTCAGCATGCCTAACAGTGACTGCAAATCCTTCTTAGAGCACACCCGGGACCTGACCAAATTGTGTATGATACCTCGAATCCTATCCAGCTTTTCCTGAGGCAAACTGTCAAACATGCGGTCTGTATCTAAGGTGATACCTAAAAAGGTGGGCAGCTAAGGGGACGTTCAGATCCATGTGAAAAAGTGCAAATATAATACCGCGCTACGCCCTAAAATAAAGCAGCTAACACAGCAAACAGACAATTGCAATAATGGTAATAGAGGTAAAAGTGCAGCGCTAAAACTTCAAGTGAACAAAGATCATTGGATGGGTCTCACAATGTGGAACTCTGATTGATTGATTAAACTCACAGTGATTTTGTGTGAAAAAAATCAAAAGGAAAATTAAACATTAAATAAACATAAAGTCCATAAGTGAAATTAAAAACGTGGTGAAACCAAATGGCCCTTATGGGGACATGCTCCAAGTGTTCATAACATCAATAAGACATCAAAATGGTGAATAGATGATGAGACAATATGTGAAGGTGAGTAATCCGCCACCGATAGGATGAAGGCTTACCAGATGGTTTGAACTCAAAAGGACATACGTCCTATGAGTCAAACAAGCTTGTATTGGCGAACGCCAAAGTTGGATACATCAGATCTGGAGACCTTTGACAAGTAAGCCAAATCCTCAAGCGGTCATTAGGGTAGTGGTCTCCATGGAAGGTATTTTCATACAGGCAAATGGATAGATTCTCCCATATGTTCATTCTCCCATATGTTCAGATGTATAATCGAAGAGAGGAGAACAAAAAGGGCCACATAGCGTGATTCTGCCCGCTGTGCAGGCTGAGAAGTTTCTGAAACTTCTCAGCCTGCACAGCGGACAGAATCACGGATAAACAGACAGAATAGTACACACAGGTAGTTTTTATTCGTTCACCCAGCAGCCTGAACAAAAAAAACAGAGGTAGACATGTGCGATCCATTTTGGTCCAAATATAAATAAACACATTTTTGGTATTCAGAGATTTGGGTGTATCCAAATCTCCGAATGAAGTGGTAAAATTTTGTTTAATTCATTTCATTTTGTTTCGTATGTTAGTTTTCTAACGATCTCCTAATTTTAGGAACGAATTCGGATTAGTCGAGAAATTATCGATTCGAATTCTATGTGAAGAATAGCTGGTTGTTGAGGAGTGGGCCGGGAAGCCGGCCGCGGCGTCCTAAACAACTGATGACTCATGAGCTGTCAGCAAGTTTCCCCACTGACAGCTGAATGTATAAAAAAGAATTGAAAAATAAATGAAAAAAACGAACGGTGTGGGGTCCCCCCCAATGCATACCAGGCCCTTTAGGTCTAGTATGGATTTTAAGGGGAACCCCACGCTAAAAAAAAACAAAAAACGGTGTGGGGTTCCCCTGCAGAATCTATACCAAACTCTTACTCAAGCATGCAGCCTGTCAGACCAGGAAGAAGGGGGGGGGGGGGGAACAAGCAAGCGCCCCTCCTAAACCATACCAAGCCACATGCCCTTAACCGGGGGGTGGGGGGGTGCTTGCGGCAGGGGGCCTCTGCACTCCCCCACCCCCAAAGCACCTTGTTCTTATGTTGATGGGGACAAGGGCATCTTCCCCCACACCCCTGGCTCGGTGGTTGTGGGGGTCTGTGGACAGGGGGCTTATCAGAATCAGAGTGGGGATTGATTAGAACCCCTGTTAGTTTTCATTGCTGTCTGTGCCCCCACCCTCTCTATTTGTCCTGTTTACTATTATCATTGAAAGTAAGAGAAAATCACAAATTTTGGGTTGTCCCCAGAAACGTAATAGAGAGGAAATCTTTCAATGGGGACACTAGTTCTGGTGACCTGGTGGCCCCCAAGGGATTCCCTTAATTTGCAGGGATTTTCTCTCACTTCTTGTTTGGCTATGGGACAGGAAGTGAAGGGAAATCTCCGCAGAGATGGCTAAAAAAAATCTGACAGGGGTTATAACCCTCCCTTACTCTATCCAAAATGGGGAAAAAAAGTTTTAAATATAGTTCTACTTTCAGAAATGCACTTCTGTTTAACAAAAAAATTATATCGATTTTTTTTTTTTTCTACAGGATGAAAAGGAAGTTCTATTCTTGGGACGAATGTATGAATTTAAAAGAAGTGAAGGTAATATTTTATAAGGAACTGTATTTTAGTTGGGGATACTTCTAGTTTGTGTTCAACTAGTACATCTAGTATTGATTACATAGTGATATGCGGCATGGTGAAGCAATGTGTTTTACTGCATTTCTTTGTTTATTTCCTCAAACATAGATGTAGGGCTATGTTGGGAAACTATGCCTGTCTGTAAGGATCTAATATATTGTGAGCATGATGTTTATATTCAAGTAGTGTCCACAATAAAGTATAGAGAGTTCCTCTCCTCCAACCAACACCATGTGAATAACAGCACAAATTGACTGGAACAGATAAATTAAGTGGATCCTATCATGTTTACTTTAAAGTGGTTGTATACCCTAATTTGTAATTATTACCTACAGGTTAGCTTATAATAAGGCTTACCTGTAGGTAAAATTAATATCTCCTAAGGAGATATTAATTTTACCTACAGGTAAGCCTTATTATAGGCTAACCTGTAGGTAAAAATTGTGTGAAAAGAAATGCTATATTCATTTGTGTACCGTGTTGCATGACTGAGCAATTGCCAGTTAAATTAGCACAATGCTGAATAGCAAAAAATACCCTGGCTATGAACGGGGTAAAACCTTCTGGAAGTCAAGTGGTGAAATCCGTAAAATCTGGTTTACTTGCATTAGGTGCAACGTCAGTTCTTTGCTTATTTTCAAGTCTCATTTTTAATCAACCAATAATAAAACTTTCCACCAATAAACTCATATATAAAAATTTGCTCACATGTGTAACAGAATAAGAATGATCAATACATAACACAATACATGTGCAAGCTATAAACATCAAGAAAGGGGTGTATATAATGAATGTTCATAAAAAAAGTGTTCAAAAATGATGTGCAAAACCCCCAATGTATCCAGTGAAAATACTAAATACAGTTCCAATAAAAAATTCCAATGTGTAAAAATTTCAAGAGTCTTCACCAGCAGATGGAAAATAAATAATGTGTTGACCGTGGTTCAAATGATATCCCTTCATTGTGCTCCCATTGCTCTTACCTTAAGGGCATGGATCAAATGCCTTGAACCATTCCTAGGACAATCACCTCGGTGTTGGAGCCCGCACTCAATCTCGATAGGGGGTGGATTCTTGATGCAATAGGTGAATATCTCCTCCAGCCCGGTATCTGGATCCACATGTAAAGGAATAGCTTCCAATAGTGTATTACCACAAAAGACCTATTTAATAAAGATAAAATTATGCTTACATCAAACAAATGAAGGAAAAGCCAAACAAAGACGAAAAACAGCGTGTTTTCGTCACCTCATACGTCACTTCCAGTCCGCGGTGACCACTTCCGGTTCGCGGTAAAACTCCCGGTTCCGCCTTGCGTCTTACGTGTTACGTCACACCCTCGTGACTTCCTCAGAGACGTGGTGTGACGTAACGCGTAAGACGCAAGGCGTAACCGGAAGCCGTTCACCGTGAACCGGGAGTTTACCGCGAACCGGAAGTGGTCACCGCGGACCGGAAGTGACGTATGAGGTGGCGAAAACACGCTGTTTTTCACTGGATACATTGGGGGTTTTGCACATCATTTTTGAAAACTTTTTTATGAACATTCATTATATACACCCCTTTCTTGATGTTTATATCTTGCACATGTATTGTGTTATGTATTGATCATTCTTATTCTGTTACACATGTGAGCACATTTTTTGTATATGAGTTTATTGGTGGAAAGTTTTATTATTGGTTGGTGACTGTGTCGCACACACGATTATTTTTAGCACTTTTCTCAACCATTCACTGCTAACTGAGATTTATGCGCAAGATCACATATAATTTAATTATATACTTTCTACTGTATTTAGGTGACTAGTGATCACTATATTGATGTTGCAGCATCTCCACGTTCTTTGTATATATATTTTTATTTTGTATTCATTTCAGATTTATAGTAGCACAGAGGTCCCGTATCTTTATTTATAGCATTCATTTTTAATGTAATGTTAAGTCCCTGGAGCAGACATTTTTGCCTAATGACTTGTCACATAAATGCACACACCAATCAGAATGAATACAAACTTGCAACAAGCTATTTCAAACTGTTTATTTATATTAGAGAGCAATCGTTGGGGCAGCCCCGAGCCCGGCTGACAACAGAGAAATGTTTTCAGGAGGAGGGCAGTGGGCAGCCCCAGCAATAAAGAGCCCAGGAGCACAATGTGAATGTGAGTGCATACCCCAAGCTGGCCAACCTCCAGAGCCACACAACATCCCTGAAATAGATTGCATGCTTCCCTGTCAAAATATCTCTGGAGACTGGCTGTGTCCTGCCTGCAAATGGGGTCCACTGCAGTGCCGCAGGCTTGCACAGGCAGGTATCGGCAGCATATATGCTGAGATGATATGACACTGAGATCCACACTCTCCTGCACTCCCGCTTTCCCCCTGAATGAGGGCAGAGCTGCACTGCCCTCCAACCAGTTTTGGCTGCTTCTCTGTACTAGTTTGGAAGCTGGAACCTGGTGTGTATCACTTTACTGGAAACCGGATATCCAGAGCTGGCCAGAAGGACCCCTGCATCTTCACCCTCTCTCGAGGAGCTGTCAGGGATGCAGAACAGTGCACTTTTTCTGAGTCTTGGCCCTCATATGTTTCAAAAGCTAAAGTCTACCTGTCAGAGCAGAAAGGGAACCAGGGCACAGCAGGAGTAAGGCTTTGACTTGTCATTAGACCATGGCCTGGTTGGTGGTCCATTTATAAAAAAGGAAAATTTCCCCGTGGGGTTTTTTAGCAGCAATTATGAGTCAGCAAAATTGTAAAAAAATATATAAATAATTTTATTATCAAAATAGGGCAAATAGATAATGTGGACAAAAAAGGGCAAATGGACAATGTGGACACAAAGTTAAAACATGAGCTCTGGGTATGTACAATGCGAGACTATTATATTAGAAGTGGGGAAAACACAAACACATCGGCCAGTACAGGACAGCACAACCACAACTACTGTCCTGTCCTGTACTGTCCGATGTTCGGAACAAAACCCGAACTGTTCCGACCATCGGACAGTACAACCACATATTATTATTGTAGGTTGCAAAATTTGATAATCTCATCGATTTTCTAACCCTCATGGTATTGTCTAACATTGTGTTTTTCCAGCTTCTAATATAATAGTCTTGCATTGTACATACCCAGAGCTCATGTTTTAACTTTGTGTCCACATTGTCTATTTGCCCTTTTTTGTCCACATTGTCTATTTGCCCTTTTCTTGATAATAAAATTATTTATATATTTTTTACAATTTTGCTGACTCATAATTGCTGCTAAAAAAATCCCATGGGGAAATTTTCCTTTTTTACAATATTTTGTCATTTGGGGTGTGCAGCCTCTCAGACTTTTTACATGTGTCATATCATGCTATGGTTGGTCTATTTATTTCCATGAAATTTAATGTTTGGATAACACTACCAAATTTCACCAGCAGGTGACACTCCAGGAACAACTGACAAATAATACATCTAAGATATGAAACAATTCAGGAGCTGTGAGTTGAGAAATAATCTTTGTAGCTACATGGAGTGGTCCAAAACAAATAGGTGACTTGCAGTTTTTATGGTAGTCTCCTTTTTAAGGATAGATTTGCCTAAAAATCACATTTAGTTGGATGCACCTCTCAGCTTTTTAAAACATCCCCAGACACCCTCAATCCAAGCTGTACCAGGCAATAGCGTCACTGTCTTGAGTGTTTCCTGAACAGATCTTTGGAGCATCTATTACTGGTAAGGTGACAAAGAAAAAAGCACTCTTACATGCTGAATAGCTGAATTGACAGTGACCCCGTGGATTTAAATGTATTTATAGAGTTTATATATTTCCATGTACACGTGGAAACGCAAAGCACACCTTTTATGGAAAACCTAGATTAAAGCAGCTGAGTGTTAAAATTAGATATGAGAAATATGCACTGGGGAGGTGATATAATCATAGTCTGTCAAGTGAGTTGCAATAACACTCGCTTTCTAGATTCCTTTTCGCTACATCAACAAGAAAAACAGAAATCCATCAATTATTGTGTACTCTGTTATTGCAGATTTCAGTATTATATAGAGAGAATAATCAATACATTTTTTTTTTTTTTTTACAGTCCCTAAAAAAACTTAATCATGTCAACGTGGTCAAGTTAAAGGAGGTAATCAGAGAGAATGACCAACTCTATTTCGTATTTGAATATATGAAGGAAAATCTTTATCAGCTGATGAAAGACAGGTATGATCCTTTTATCACTGTACTATTCAAACAAGATATTGGTATCAAGGTTCACTTTTACCTAAATCATTTGGAACTGGTTCGTGGTAAAGCATGCTCCCTACACTGTTGACACTTACCTTTCTCCTACTCCCCTGCCACCCAGTTTACACAACTTTGATACTCCTGATTATGGAAGAACTTGTGACTCTCTGTCGTTCCTCCTACTGTGCAGCCTTCAGTGCCCAAGTGGCCTATTGTCAGACCTGAGCAATGTGATATGGAGGCAGAGAGGAGATGCTTAGTCCTATATAAGCCTCAACCTACCACGTGCGTGCCTGTACAGAAATTTCAGAGGGGGCTCCAGTGGGTGAACGGATAAGCAGGGATACTAGTGAAGTGTAAAACCAGTAGTGATGGGCCTGCTAATAAAAAAAGATGATAATTTGCCCTGAATTAAAAATGGGCCTATGATTTGAAGCTTGCAATAACTGATAGCAGACCAGCCATTTTACCTTTTGAATAGATTGCTTTAGTAGTTTTTCCTTTCTTTCTTTGCTGATTAATCACTACATGATTTGGGTCACTATTTATTATTAAATGTTTAAAAAAAAGCAATATATCATTTTTACACAGCATAATTTTCTTTATATATTCATAGGTCTACATGCACGGCCCTGACATTTACACTTGATGATTTAAGCTTGCCATACACTAGTCGAAAATTGGGCGGTTTCGCAAAGACCGGCCGAATTTCGATCAGTGTGTGGCCATTCCTGCTCCGCAGTGTCAAAAGGGACAAGCTGGAAAACATTTCTCGATCAGTGGCTGCAGATGCTGATCAGTATATTCTAACAGCAGTAAGTGCCCCACTGCCATCATACAATCTCCTAGTGGGGAGAGGAGTCCTCCATCCACTATTTGTGTGGATGGAGGAATCTGGTAGTTTTTGTGTTTTTTTTTTATTTTTTGTTTAGCCTTTTGGCTGAACCAAAGAAACTAACAATGTATGGCCTAACTTTAGTCTGAGTTGCTTCACCCTCCAACTTCTATCCGGCTGGGACAGTGGCAGTGGGAGTTTTGTGCTGCCCAAATTCCTAACTCTGGTCCTTCTTCCCATACCCCTGTTGCATTCTTCGTACTATAAAGTTAATATAAAATCAAACGGTGAGATTACGGCTTTTTCATTTTGATTATCGAAAGTGGATAGACTTAAACATTTAGAGGGGAATAAAAAGCTGGTAGGTGGTTAAGAAGTTGGAATATCACTTTTGGGTGAATAACCCTGTAAGAAAAAGAAATAGATTTTTTGTTGCTTTCAGTCAGTAAATATGCTTGTGTTAGAATAAAAAAATTCAATGTTCTCTACCTGATAACAACAAATGCAATGTTAAAGTTTAAGTTTAGTGATTTTTATTTTAAATCATCAGGGATGGTCCAATGAATGAAAATTGCCCTGTGTGCAGGTGTCTGCTGTGTTGATTGAAATCTTCAGTCCTCTTCCCCACTCCAGATACCCCTTCAGCTGTGATCTTCCGGGGCTTCAGGGGTTAAAACTATTGGCTGCAACTGAGATAGACACTTGTCAAAACTGACGACTATGCCTGCCCTTTCCACCGCCCTTTTCATTCATAAAACTGTACTATTGGTTACCATGATGAAAAGTGATTTATGAATTGAGGACAGGCAGATGAATGAAAGGTCCACCTCCTCCATTCATACATTGCATTCATTGTGGGAGCCAATTGTACAGCTTCTATGACTTGATCGGGGGGGGGGGGGGGGGGGCAGAAAGCATGGGTATAGTCAGCACCTACAATGAGTGCCTGTCACAGCTGCAGATACTCACAATAATCCTGCAGCATTGGAAGTTAACAGCTACTTTAAGCAAAATAGCAGCCACCAGCCCAAAGGGGCACTTTTTTTTATTGTAAGTACCATCTCTGGTGCTTATTTTAAAGAAACATCACCAAACTTAAGCTTTAAAAAACATATTCCAGGCCTAATTTCTGTCTTCTTATTATCTAGTCCCTTTAAAGACAATACTCTCCTCTAGATAGGCAAATTATGAAAAGACATGTAGCCCAAGGGGATTTCTTTATTAGTGGTAGACAGTAGAACAAATGCTTATTCACACAGCCCCACAGAAGTTCCCCATTCACAGGACAACAAAGTATACTAGGAACTGTAGTACTTTATTTGGCTGTATGGGGCTCTATTACTTTCTATTGAAAAGGAGTCCCACCCACAAGGCACTAGCCATGTCTAGAGCCATCAAGTGTTGCAAGTACACTAATCTAAAGCCGCCCATAGAATGTTTGAATCTCAGATGGTTCAGCAGGGACTGGCTGAGATTCGAACCACGTATAGGCAGACTAATGCTCCGTACACACGGTTGGATTTTCCGATGGAAAATGTCCGATCGGAGCGTGTTGTCGGAAATTCCGACCGTGTGTGGGCTCCATCGGACATTTTCCATCGGATTTTCCGACACACAAAGTTGGAGAGCAGGAGATAAAATTTTCCGACAACAAAATCCGTTTTCGAAAATTCCGATCGTGTGTACACAAATCCGACGGACAAAGTGCCACGCATGCTCAGAATAAATAAAGAGATGAAAGCTATTGGCCACTGCCCCGTTTATAGTCCCGACGTACGTGTTTTACGTCACCGCGTTCAGAACGATCGGATTTTCTGACAACTTTGTGTGACCGTGTGTATGCAAGACAAGTTTGAGCCAACATCCGTCGGAAAAAATCCATGGATTTTGTTGTCAGAATGTCCGAACAAAGTCCGACCGTGTGTACGGGGCATAATTGTACCCAAGTCCGTCCATCGATTGACTTGGGAACAACCAGCATGTCTGAGTTTTAGGATGCGATTATTGCCAGCGTCTATAGCCGCTAGCAATAATTACTGTGTACTACCGGCAGGATGGCTCCCCACACCCGCTCGCCGGGAGAACAGAGTAGCTCTGCGGAAGGGATTCCCCATCAACACTGAATGTTAGTGGAATTGTGTGAGCAACCACTGGTTACAGGAAAGAAAATTGCAGCATCTATAGTCAGCTTTATGGCGCTTTTACACTGCCCTGCTGCGATTTGGCTACAGCGTGGGTGTAGCACAATGTAACCACAGTTTTTGTACGGGTTACCTGTGGTTTCTCATATACTTCTATTGTGTCCCGTGCTTTTGGTGCGTTTTCTGAAAGTGCACCGAATGTCATGTATACTGACATATATCTTTGGTGTGCTTTTAGAAAATGCCCAAAAAATGCAGGACATAATAGAAGTCTATGGGAAAGTGTGGATAACCCCACACCAAAACACTATGTTGCACCCACACTGCGGCCAAACTTCAGCAGGACAGTTTGAAAATGCCCCAATATTTATCACCTGCACTGAATGTGTCAATACTGCCTGCATAAACTGGTGGCTTTTATCCCAAGTTTATTTACTGGTCTTAAACCTAAGAAAAATAATTTAATTCATACTGTGATCATGAGTGAACCCCATTAGCATAACAGGTAGGGACCCAGTGCTGCACTCTGTATAGAAAATTTGAAACTTGTCCTCTCCTCTTAAGGGCAAGCCATATATATATTTTTTTTTTGTCTAACACAATGTGCCAGAAGGTGACATAATATGCTTGGTATGATGTTGGGTGATCGCTGCAGAGAGAAAAAGAAGTTGATCTATTTCAATTTTTTTTATTTGAAGTCTTTGGTCTGTATAATAAGTCATTAGGCTCCACTAGCAGTATTAAAGTGGATGTAAACCCTCACATATACACAGTGAAGTGAACAGCCTCAGATGATACACAGAGATGAAACAAATCTCCCTACATAAGTTTTACATGTATATCTGCTGTCTTCAGCTTTATATACTGTTTAGAAAGTGCACGTCCTGTTAGAATTTTCACTTCCTCATTCAGCAGTAGCAGTGTCTTGGCAGTGTAGTGTTGGATTCCACTGGGAGACGGCTGATTGGAGGAAAGGCACACACCCCCTCCAGATAGGCAGGGACTTTCAGAGGTTTTCAATAAGCCCTTTTCAATAAAGATGGCTGCTCTTGTTATTTAAATCTTCAGCCCTCTGCCCTCCAACATGCTGCCGCAGTGGTAATCTTCTAATGTTGCAGGGGTTATTATGAGCCACTGCCCACTTGTAAAGAGTGCCAACTGTCTCCACTCTTTCTGCCCCCTCCTCCATTGTTAAAAGCTGTACTATAGCTTCCCACAGTGAAAACGCACTATGAATGTAGGAGGGGGACCTAATACTCATCAGCTTGTTCTCCATTCATTAAGCACTTTTTGTTGCTGGAAGCTATAGTACAGCCTTTATGAATGGAGGAGGTGTGTGTGTGTGTGTGTGTGTGTGTGGGGGGGGGGGGGGGGGTCATAGTCCAGTCCACCTCTTAATGAGTGCCTATGACAGATCCTGTGGTTCATATTAACCCCAGCAGCGGAAGTTTAGGGGGGGAACGACTGAGGACTGAAGATTTAAATTAGTGAGAAAACAGCCACCCACAAGAAATACTTCTCATTCAATGTACAGTAAGTATTGTCCGTTGTGTTGATTAAAAAAAAAAAAAAAAACAAGACTTAGGCTTTAAGGGTGTATGCACATGTATGCCAAATTTTGGTTGCCACGTGGCAATTGTAACCAATGCACAGTATTACATGAAATACATCTAATGAATGTGTATGGTGTCAGATCGCTTAGGCAAAAATTTTCAAAATCATTTAGCAAACAACGTTGGTGCTTTGGATGGCATTGGTTGTAAAGCATGTAGCCACAGACTTAGCAGATGTGGTTCTCAGTGCAGCCACCAATGACAAATACAGCCATGTAAAAATGATATACCCTGAGACTTTACACAAGCTCCCTTGTATCATTACTTGAAGTGTTTAATTTGTCTTTTCACAGAAATAAATTGTTTCCTGAGTCAGTCATCAGAAACATAATGTATCAGATTTTACAAGGCCTAGCCTTTATCCATAAGCACGGTAGGTTTACAAAGTGAGAACCGTGTGTAACCTTTGCAGTGCTTTTTCCTGGTAATGTATATTCATCATTTGATGTGATATCTTATTTAAACAGGGATGGACTGCTACCATATCATTACTAAAAGGGTGGGGTTGATATGCTAAAGGGATAAAAGGTATTCACTTTGAAAGTCTCAGTGCTTTAGTAAATCAACCCTACTGTGTAAATGGCAGATACATGTATATAATTAGGTGGAATTCTTCCAACCATTGCTGGTTATCAGTTTAAATTGTAAAGCTCTGGTATTAGAGTCAGTTTTGGGCCTCCTTCATATGGCTATTTAGCTGCATCCACCAGATTCCAGCAGAAAGAATCAGCGGATTGTTGCGGCTGGAATCGCAGGTACAAGTGAATAGCGGCAGCTGCTCAGCCCTGCATAAACCTGACAGCAGCCGCCACTGTTCATATGTAGCCGCACACAAAGTAACCTGACCACAGGTATAGTGAGAGAAAAAAGTATTTGATCCCCTGCTGATTTTGTATGTTTGCCCACTGACAAAGAAATGATCAGCCTATAATTTTAACCACTTCAGCCCCAGAAGGATTTACCCCCTTAATGACCAGGCCATTTTTTGTGATACGGCACTGCGTCGCGTTAACTGACAGTTGCGAGGTCGTGCGACGTTGTACCCAAACAAAATTGATGTCCTTTTTTTCCCACAAATAGAGCTTTCTGTTGGTGGTATTTGATCACCTCTACGGCTTTTATTTTTTGCGCTATAAACAAAAAAAAGACCGACAATTTTGAAAAGAAAAAAACAATATTTTTTGCTTTTTGCTATAATATATATCCAAAAAAAATGTAAAAAAACAAATGTCTTCATCAGTTTAGGCCAATATAAACTTCTACATATTTTTGGTAAAAAAAATTGCAATGAGCGTATATTGATTGGTTTGTGCAAAAGTTATAGCGTCTACAAAAAGGGGGATAGATTTATGGCATTTTTATTCTACTTTTTTTTTTTTACTAGTAATTGCGGTGATCAGTGATTTTTTTTGTCGGAACTGCAACATTGCGGCAAACGGATCGGACACTTTTGACACTTTTTTTGGGACCAGTGACATTTATACAGCGATCAGTGCTATAAAAATGCACTTAGTACTGCATAAATGACACTGGCAGGGAAGGGGTCTACACTAGGGGACGATTAAAGGGTTACGTGTGTCCTAGGGAGGTGTTTATAATTGTGGGGGGAGAGGACTGACTGGAAGTACAGAGAGATCGCTGTTCCTAATCACTAGGAACAGACAATCACACTGTACTCCCCTGACAGAACGGGGATCTGCTTTGTTTACACTGGCAGATCCCCATTCTGCCTCTCTGTGGAGCGATCGTGGGTGGCCGGCGGACATTGCAGCCTCTGCTTACACACATCGGCTCCGGTGCCGTGCACATGCCCACTGTATCCATTACACAGAGTGCTGTACCGGTACAGCGATTCGCGCAATAGAGCCACCCTGCCACAGTATAACTGATAGCAGCTGATCAGCAAGTGGTTAATGGTAGGTTTATTTTAACAATGAGAGATAGAATAACAACTTAAAAAAACCCAGAAAATCACATTTCAAAAAAGTTATAAATTGATTTGCATTTTAATGAGTGAAATAAGTGTTTGACCCCTTTGCAAAACATGACTTAGTACTTGGTGGCAAAACCCTTGTGGACAATCACAGAGGTCAGAATGTTCTTGTAGTTGGCCACCAGGTGTGCACACATCTCAGGAGGGATTTTGTCCTACTCCTCTTTGCAGATCCTCTTGAAGTCATTAAGGTTTCGAGGCTGACGTTGTTTGGTAACTCGAAACTTCAGCTCCCTCCACATATTTTCTATGGGATTAAGGTCTGGAGACTGGCTAGGCCACTCCAGGACCTTAATGTGCTTTTTCTTGAGCCACTCCTTTGTTGCCTTGGCCGTGTCTTTTGGGTCATTGTCTTGCTGGATTACCCATCCACGCCACAATTTCAATGCCCTGGCTGAGGGAAGGAGGTTCTCACCCAAGATTTGACAGTACATGGCCCCGTCCATTGTCCCTTTGATGCAGTGAAGTTGTCCTGTTCCCTTAGCAGAAAAACCCCCCCAAAGCATAATGTTTCCACCTCCATATTTGACGGTGGGGGGCGGTGTTTTTGGGGTCATAGGCAGCATTCCACCTCCCCCAAAACATGGCGGGTTAAGTTGATGCCAAAGAGCTCGATTTTGGTCTCATCTGACCACAACACTTTCACCCAGTTCTCCTCTGAATCATTCAGATGTTCATTAGCAAACTTCTGGCGGGCCTGTACATGTGCTTTCTTGAGCAGGGGGACCTTGCGGGCACTGCAGGATTTCAGTCCTTCAAGGCGTAGTGTGTTACCAATTGTTTTTTCTGGGGACTATGGTCCTAGCTGCCCTGAGTTAATTGACAAGATTCTCCCATGTAGTTCTGGGCTGATTCCTCACCATTCTCATGATCATTGAAACTCCACAAAGTGCGATCTTGCATGGAGCCCCAGACTGAGGGAGATTGATCGTTATTTTGTGTTTCTTAAATTTGCAAATAATCGCACCAATTGTTGTCACCCTCTCACCAAGCTGCTTGGCGATGGTATTATAGCCCATTTCAGCCTTGTGTAGGTCTACAATCTTGTCCCCGACATCCTTGGACAGCTCTTTGGTCTTGGCCATGGTAGAGAGATTGGAATCTGATTGCTTCTGTGGACAGGGGTTTTTCATACAGGTAACAAGCTGAGATTAAGAGTACTCCCTTTAAGAGAGTGCTCCTAATCTCAGCTCGTTACCTGTATAGGACACACCTGGGTACCAGAAATCTTGCTGATTGATAGGGGATCAAATACTTATTTCACTCATTAAAATCCAAATCAATTTATAACTTTTTTTTTAAATGCATTTTTCTGGATATTTTTGTTGTTATTCTGTCTCTCACTGTTAAAATACAACTACTATTGAAATGATAGACTGATCATTTCTTTGTCAGTAGGCAAACGTACAAAATCAGCAGGGGGTCAAATACTTTTTCCCCTCACTGTAACCCCATGATGTGCAGCTACATAGTGGTGGCCGCTGTCAGCCTGTCATTGGTTTATATAGCTATTCGCTTGCACTTGTGATTCCAACCACAAGAATCAGCTGGTTCTTTCTGCTGGAATCTGGTGGATGCAGCAAAATGGCCATATGAAGGAGGCCTCAATCTACAGATATATATTTCTCTTTTAACAACAGAAGCCCATGATCTTGAAATATGCATTCTTTACCTACACTGTTCTTTTTCTTGCTTCAGCTTTGAGAGAGGACCACTGATACCATTTGGATGAATAGAGGGTAGATGATAATGTGCATTCAGCAAATTGGTCACATCAGATTGCTGTATAGGCTCATTTTACAATGTATGAAAACACTTACCTTGGCAGAGAATACAATTGGCATTGAAACAAGATACACAAATATAGTGGAGACTGTTTTATGTCTTTTGATGAGAATTCTAAATGGTATCAAGAGGCCTTGTGATTTTCATTCCCTTTCATTACTATTTATTCTTTTCTTTTCTGCTACTGCTTTCCTACATCACCGTCTTGGCAGAGAGAATAAGATGTTCACTGAGAGTGAAATAAGGAACATTATGTTTCAGGTGCTTTCTGGCTTAGCCTTTATACACAAGCATGGTAAGCATTTAGAATGCCATTTTTCATTTGCATCCTGCTAAGTGTTAGTTACTGAAGTTTACTTATAGGCCCTATTTATTATTGTTGTATTATATTTGTATAGTATATTCTTTGGAAAAATATACATTAGTCATTTTATATGAAGTAGAATATACAGTATCTGTAAATTGACAGTGCTGTTTAAGTAACTGTAATAAATAAAGTAATAAAATAAATGTAGAAAAGCACCCTATCAGTAGCTGTAAATAGGGGATTTATTCTTTCCTAAGCTTAAAGTGGAATGAAACCTAAAACCAAAAATGCAATATATTGCAACTTACCAATTATTAGATGTGGTGGCTGCATTAGTTTTTTTTTTAGGCTTTTCCCACTGTTTTCACCTGGTGATCTGCCCACTAACACACCTCCAATATTTGAGTGCCCTCACTCTGGATGAAGGAGCACAGGGGCACCTTTGCACAGCAGCACTGGTAATCTGGGGGGGGGGGGGGGGTGATAGATGCACTAGCAGATTTAGATACAGTAACAAATTTAAACTGAGCTCCAGTTAAAACATTAAAACTTGTGCATTTTGTGACCATTACCCCCCCTATTTCCAGCTTACTTGTTTGGTACCTTATCAGTCTTCTACATATACAGTATATTCTTTGTCTAGAGTTCACTGTTACTGGAAAATCACTGTGCTCTTATGAGCTTTTGATGGTTCTTTGTGGAGCTCCTGCTCACATTTATTGTTTATCGTAGTACTGCCACAATCTTTTTTAAATGCACAATGTCTAAGGCTGGGTTCACACTTATGCGAATTGGATGTGGATTTCCCCGCATCCAATTCACATAGCAGGAGATTATGACCAGCTCTCTCCGCAGCTGCTGCGGTACGAATTGCACAGGAGTCCCGTGCGTCCTTTGGTTCGTTCCAGGTCCAAATTCAGCCCAAAATTCGGGCTGAAATCGGACCTGAAATGGTGAATGGAGATGCACCGGACTCCTGCTGTGAGCCGCTGCATGTTCTAATGTGAACCCAGCCTCAATAAGGAATTGCATAAAGAAAAAAAAAAAGAAGCTGAGCTCCAGCTAAGGCTCTAATTATACTTGTGCAACTTGCCATGCAGCTTTGGACATCAAAGTTGCATGAGAAGTCGTTCCTCATGTTTTCCGATAACCATTCATATAAGTGCGACTTAAAGTTGCAGCAACTTCCAAGTAGTTCATGCACTACTTTGGTCCAACTTTTATGCGACTTGAGGGCCATAGACTTCAATGTTAACCGTCAAAAGTTGCATGAAAGTTGTACCTGAATTTTATACAGTGCAACAGTTGTGCAACAGTTGTCCCTTTATCAATGGTCAAACCAAAGTCGTATTCAAGTTGCACTCATCCAAATTTGGTGCAACTTTGGCGTTGTACAAGTGTGAATGGAGCCTAACACTATATAAGAAGTTACAGCAAACTGTTTTCTTTTCCTTTTGGGATAAAGGTTTTGCATAAATAAATAAAAGCTAATCATTGTAAGCACCAATGTCAGTGGTAAATGGTTTGTGCTAACCCACTAACTGCTAAATCTGCAGGGCAGCTTGTTCTGTTGAAAAACAGATTTACTTGCAGGGTCACTTGGTGAAAAAAAGGGAAAGAAAGCCTAAAAAAGAAAACTAATATAGCCACCACATGTAAGAATTGGTAAGCTGCAATATAATAAATGTTTGTTTTTGGGTTTAATATTGCTTTAAGTTATCATTTCAAGTTTTTGTCTTAAGATACTGTCTTGACTTTTTGGGGGGCATTATAGGTATTCATGGGTGTCAAGCATAACATCTTTATACTGCTATTCTTTCATCTAATTTTTTCTGTTAATTTTTAAAATCTGTGCATGTTCTGTTCTCACTCCCTTTTTCCTTTTGCTGGGTCAGGGTTTTTTCATCGGGATATGAAACCTGAAAATCTTTTATGTATGGGTCCGGAGCTTGTGAAAATAGCTGATTTTGGGTTAGTACGAGAACTGCGATCTCAGCCGCCCTATACAGATTATGTGTCCACCCGATGGTAAGTTACCTATAGTACTTAATAATGTGTATACCGTTTAATATGGAATGTCAGCTTGATGAAACAGGTGTATTTAATGGGTTCGTAATAAACATATATATTAAAAATGGAATAAGGCATATTTCTTACAAAGCATTACAGGTAGTCATTTTCACTCTATGTCTAGGTCTGTTTGCCTATCTGCTTCTAATGCCGCGTACACACGGTCGGACTTTCCGGCATACTTGGTCCGGCGGTAATAAAACACACTACACAGGTTTTTAAAATATTTTATTAAACAGCTCCGGGGGTGGGGATCTTCCTCCGGCTTCGGGGGTCTTCTTCCGGCTTCGGGGGTCCCTCCACTTCATCTTCTCCCGGCGTCCGGTTGGTTCTTCTCCGCTCTCTTCTCCCGGTGTTCCAGTTTTTCGGCCGGCTCCTCTGCTGTGTTCAGGTAGCTCTCTTGCCAGCAGAGGTCCGGACTTCTGAGCTGCTGGGCTTCTTCTCTTCTCTTCCCCCAGATGTTGACACGACGCTCTCTCCGGCTGGACTGGTCTCCGAGGGCTGCGTTGTGACTTATATAGGCGGAGACCCCGCCCCCATATGATGTCACAGTCCCTGGGCATGCTGGGACTGTGACGTTTTAGGGGGCGTGGTCGACCGAAGAACTGGAACACCGGGAGAAGAGAGCGGAGAAGAACCAACCGGACGCCGGGAGAAGATGAAGCGGAGGGACCCCCGAAGCCGGAAGAAGACCCCCGAAGCCGGAGGAAGATCCCCACCCCCGGAGCTGTTTAATAAAATATTTTAAAAACCTGTGTAGTGTGTTTTATTACTTACAATTTTTCCCTAGGTGAAGGGGTAGGGCGACCATGTACCCCATACTCATTCACATAGGGTGGGGTGCCGGGATCTGGGGGCCCCCTTATTAAAGGGGGCTCCCAGATTCCGATAAGCCCCCCGCCCGCAGACCCCGACAACCAACGGCCAGGGTTGTCGGGAAGAGGCCCTTGTCCTCATCAACATGGGGACAAGGTGCTTTGAGGTGGGGGGGGCCCGCAGGGCGCCCCCCTCCCCCAAAGCACCCACCCCCCCATGTTGAGGGCATGCGGCCTGGTACGGTTCAGGAGGGGGGGGGGGGCGCTCGCTCGTCCCCACCCCCTTTCCTGACCGGCCAGGCTGCGTGCTCGGATCGGGGTCTGGTATGGATTTTAGGGGGGACCCCACGCCGTTTTTTCGGCGTAGGGGCTTCCCTTTATAATCCATACCAGACCTAAGGGCCTGGTATGCCCCGCAACGGGGCTCGCAAGGTGTCAATCTCGCCGATAAAAGCGGCAAGATTGACATCCTTTGCTAGTCCCGTCGCACCTGAGTCACATTCAAAATGAACGGACTTGGCCGTGTGTGGGCAAGTCCGTTCATTCTGAAAGTCCGCCGGAACTCCGGCGAAAGTCCGTCGGAAAGACGGGCGGACTTAGCCCGCCGGAAAGTCCCGGCGTGTGTGGGCAAGTCCGTCCGTTTTAAAGTCCGGCGCACCTGGCGGACAAAGTCCGTCGGAAAGTGTGCCGGACCAAGTATGCCGGAAAGTCCGACCGTGTGTACGCGGCATTAGGACTTGGGTAATCTTGAGCTGATTCATGTGAACTTGTACTTAGCATAAGCATGCTGTACATTACCTTCCCCATTTTTCTCCAACATCACACAATCTGAAAAATATTTTTGAGTATGGAGGAACATGGCACATTCCCCTTGCTTCCTCACTGTGCATCGCCGGGTGCTGAACATAGCTTTGTGTAAGTTTTAACTTGCTTATAAGGTTAAAGTATGAACAGGAATCTTGGCAGTCTGGTGGTGGAATATAGGGCATTTAAGTAGAGCATGCTTGCAGTCCTTCCAGTAAAGTGAACTAGGGCTGCAACTAACGATTATTTTCATAATCGATTAGTTGGCCGATTTATTGTTTTGATTAATCCGTTAACCTTTAAAAAAGTGTGGTGTATAATTTAGTTAATTTAGTTAATGTGTAAAAAAAAAGGCAATTTATTCTTAAATATCTATATGCAGTGGTATATATAAATAACCTAATACCGTATATACTCGAGTATAAGTCGATCCAAGTATAAGTCGAGGCCCCTAATTTACCACAAAAAACTGGGAAAAACGTATTGACCCGAGTATAAGATGAGGGTGAGAAATGCAGCAGCTACTGTAAGTGGAAAAAGAGGGTCAACAATGCCCATCTACAGCTGCATGCCTCCCTGTGTCCTGTGCAGCCTACATGTGTCCTGTGTCCCTGTGTCCTGTACATGTGCATGTGTCCTGTATCCCGTACATGTGCATGTGTCCTGTGTCCTGTACATGTGCATGTGTCCTGTGTCCCTGTGTCCTGTACATGTGCATGTGTCCTGTATCCCGTACATGTGCATGTGTCCTGTGTCCCTGTGTCCTGTACATGTGCATGTGTCCTGTGTCCCTGTGTCCTGTACATGTGCATGTGTCCTGTGTCCCTGTGTCCTGTACATGTGCATGTGTCCTGTGTCCTGTGTCCCTGTGCAGCCTACCTGTGTCCTGTGCAACCTCTGTGTGGCAATCTCCATCCTCCCTGTGGCGATCTCCATCCTCCCTGTGGCGATCTCCATCCTCCGATCAGCGTGTGATAATACACTTCAGCGGCCATTCCACTGTTCAAAAGCCGCGCCTCCTCCTCATCTGTGATAGGCAGAACACTCAGCAGTCAGCGGTCAGCCTATCACGGACATTCTCTCATTCTCATACCACGGACGAGGATGAGAGGATGTCCGTGATAGGCTGTACACTGACTGCTGGGAAATGGAGTGTTCAGCCTATCACAGACGAGGAGGAGGCGTGGCTTTTGAAAGCTGGAATAGCCTCCGAACTGTATTATCACACACTGGCCGCCGTCTGCCTGCATGACACGCTGATCATGTAGGCAGACGGCAGTGACTCAAGTATAAGTGGAGGTGGGCACTTTCAGCCTTAAAAAAAAGACTGAAAATCTCGACTTATACTCGAGTATATACGGTATATGGTTAGGGAGCAAAATATCTAATCCACACTGAGAATAGCAAACAGAAGATATATAATGTATATACTATTAGAGGTTGAATCTGGTAAATATCATCAGACAAAGGAAAAAAAAAGTTAAAGACTGTTTTGCAAATTTTCAAACAGAACTATAATATATTATATGCTGGCCATACAAAAACAACATCTTCCTTCCAAAAAAATGTCATTTTAAGAACGTTCGTTCGATTTTGTAATCGTTAGTGGGGTCAAATCACTGTTTGTTTTCAACCACAGTGATGGGAAAATTTTGAAGTAATAGAAAACTTCTTGGTCAAAGGAATTTTCAGACCGTGTATATGGTTTTCGTTCAGAAATTAAATTCATGTTAAAACAGAATGTTAAAAGCAAGTGAAAATTTCAAACGACATTCTTTCATTCAGCTTATGTACAAAGATTTTTTGTATGAATATTCTCGTCTAAAAATTGATGCAAAAATGCACTACATACTTTTCTGCAACTTCTCCATTGAGGTATATTGAACCAAAAAGAAAGCACCGTTTTTCGTTGAAAAAAAGTCCTTGACCCTTTCCAAATACACAGCAACTGAAAAAACATAGATGTGAACTTGCCCCATAGGAAACCATGTTAAATGAACTGGAAGCAAGAAAATCCCAGACTGCTGCACTCTGAAGACGGACATCTTTATTTCATGAATTTAAATCCAACAGTAGCCATTTCATCGGAACAGAGAATAGCAATAGCTAACGCGTTTTACATACAAAGATGCTTACTCATAGCTAAAGTGTACATGAATACAAGTGCAAATAAGTAGAAACACAGAGTAAAAAACTGCCAATCAAAAACTGGCAGTACAACAATTAAACAATTACCCATTAAAATGACACACTTTTAATGGGTAATTGTTTAATGGTTTAATTGTTTTACTGCCAGTTTTTGTGCTTTTTTTTGTTTAGTTTTTTTAGTTAAAGACAACAAACCTGTTATACTTACCTGCTTTGTGTAATGGTTTTGCACAGAGTAGTCCTGATTCTCCTCCTCTAGGGTCCCTGACCGCTGCTTCTGGCTCCTCCTGCCTTCAGAGTGCCCCAATAGCAAGCTGCAAAGTATAGTATAGAGCGCCCCTATAGCAAGGTGAAGAAAACTTCTACCTTTAGAACAACTCCGTTCCTGCCCAGGACTACATGTCCCATGAAACATTGCTCCTCACACAGTCACATTCACAAGTTCTCAGTCACTTACTGACATGTATGGATGGTGTACTGAGCTGTATGTGTGCTGCACTGTAATACCCGATATGTAACAAATAATGCATTCTGTATGCTGGCCAACTAATCGGCTGGCCGATTAATCGATTATGAAAATAGTAATGGATTCATTTCATAGTTGATTAATTGATTAGTTGTTTCGGTCCTAAAGTGAACCTATAACTTTGCCTAGAATAAGCAAAGTATAAGCTAACTTTAAATGTTATGCATTCCCAAAACTGGATACACATTTTTACAAGAACAGGTTCAGTCACCTGTCACCTGGAATCACCTTGGTGATACGTTTGAGGAAATCCCTGCCCTAAGATATCCATCATCTGCTGTATTAGGATGTCAGTACCATCACTTTTTGCTCTTACTCCATATATTCCTATAGAGCAGGGGTCTCCAAACTTTCTTAACAAAGGGTCAGTTTACAGTTATCAGACATTTGGGGGGGGGGGCTGGTTTGTCTGTGTGAGTGGAAAATGCCCTAGAATCAGTGGAAGTAAACCATGCCTTATCAATGGTATTAGTGTGAGGAATAGTGCCCCATTGTTAGTATTAGTGTGAGGAATAGTGCCCCACCGTTGGTATCAAGGGAAAGAATAGTGCCCCATCATTGGTGTCAGTGGAAGGAATAGAGCCCCATCATTGGTGTTAGTGGGATGAATAGTGCCCCATCATTGGTATTAGTGGGAAGAATAGTGCCCCATCAATGGTATCAGAGGAAGGAATAGTGCCCCATCATTGGTGTCAGTGGGAGGAATGGTGCCCCATCATTGGTGTCAGTGGGAGGAGTGGTGCCCCATCATAGGTGTCAGTGGCAGGAATAGTGCCCCATCATTGGTGTCAGTGGGAGGAATAATGCCCCATCATAGGTGTCAGTTGGAGGAATGGTGCCTCATCATTGGTGTCAGTGGGAGGAATGGTGCCTCATCATTGATGTCAGTTGGAGGAATGGTGCCTCATCATTGATGTCAGTTGGAAGAATGGTGCCTCATCATTGGTGTCAGTGGGTGGAATGGTGCCTCATTATTGATGTCAGTGGGAGGAATGATGCTTCATCGTTGGTGTCAGTGGGAGTAATAGTGCCCCATCATTGGTGTTAGTGGGAGTAATAGTGCCCCATCATTGGTGTCAGTGGGAGGAATGGTGCCTCATCATTGATGTCAGTGGGAGTAATAGTGCCCCATCATTGGTGTCAGTGAGAGGAATGGTGCCTCATCATTGGTGTCAGTGGGAGGAATGGTGCCTCATCATTGGTGTCAGTGGGAGTAATAATGCCCCATCATTGGTGTCAGTGAGAGGAATGGTGCCTCATCATTGGTGTCAGTGGGAGGAATGGTGCCTCATCATTGGTGTCAGTGGGAGTAATAATGCCCCATCATTGGTGTCAGTGAGAGGAATGGTGCCTCATCATTGATGTCAGTGGAAGGAATAGTGCCCCATTGTTGGTATCAGTGGGAGGAACAGTGTCCCATAATTGGTGTCAGTGGAAGGAATTGTGCCCCCTTCTTGGTGTCACTGGGAGTAAAGCCCCAAGGGCTGGATATAGACAGGCAAAGGGCTGCAGTTCGGAGACCAATGCTATGGAAAATCTAACATAAAGCAGAGTAATACCACTGACACACACGTGTGCCAGTGCTTCAGGATCTCATGTGATAATCTCTCCTACAATATCCTTTGATTTGGGAACCTGAGTAACCCATTTTGGGTGGACGTTAACCTTTTTATCTTCCATGTCTAAAAAAATGTACCTGCCAATGTGCAGTATTAGCTGTGGATTTCTATACAGGAATATGTCAAGTATATAGACAATTGTCCAACTATAGATATGTTGTTCCTATGCAGGTACAGAGCTCCCGAAGTGTTGCTGAGATCTTTAACTTATAGCTCTCCCATAGACATATGGGCAGTTGGGAGCATTATGGCTGAATTGTATACCCTCAGACCCCTCTTCCCTGGAACAAGCGAGGTTGACGAGATCTTTAAAATCTGCCAGGTTCTGGGTACACCAAAAAAAGTAAGTTGTGTTTCCCCCACTTGATAAATCAGTCAAATGATGAGTGTGATGGATTAGCTGTCAAACATGTCAAGAATTTCATGTGAGTATCTCCTATTTTAAGCAAACACAACCATTACATTTACTTTGCAGAGTGACTGGTCTGAAGGATATCAGCTTGCATCAGCTATGAATTTCCGCTTTCCACAGTGTGTCCCTATAAACCTGAAAACTCTGATACCCAATGCCAGTGAAGAGGCATTAACACTAATGAGAGACATGCTGCACTGGGATCCCAAAAAGCGCCCCACAGCCAGTCAGGTATTTGATATGTTCACCCTTTATTTTATCAAGAATCAGGAATTTGCCATAAAATAATTTTAAAGTGAACCTGTCATAAAGTAAACAAGGCAGGGAGAGAACCATTGGAGAGTAAGCTGACGTAGTGGGAGGGAGAAGCTGCTTTGAGAGATAGGAAATGCCAGGGATTTGACGTGTTGAAATTCCCTAGTAAACTTAAAAACTCTGAATCCTTTCTGCAGACAAAATACCATGCCAGTGAGTGTGTGTTTTATTGTATTAAGTTATATATTTAAAGTGCCTTGAAAAAATATTCATATCCTTCAAATTTTCAACATTTGGTCATGTTACAACCAAAAACGTAAATGTATTTTATTGGGATTTTATTTGATAGACCAACACATAGTGGCACATAATTGTGAAGTGGAAGGAAAATGATAAATAGTTTTCAAAATATCTGAAAAGCGTGGCGTGCATTTGTATTCAGCCCCCCTGAGTCAATACTTTGTAGAACCATCTTTCGGTGTAATTACAGCTGCAAGTATTTTTGGGTATGTCTCTACCAGCTTTTCACGTTTAGAGAGTGAAATTTTTGCCCATTCTTCTTTGCAAAATAGCTCAAGCTCTGTCAGATTGAAGGGAGAGCGTCTGTGAACATCAATTTAAAAAATGTTGCCCCAGATTCTCATTTGGATTTAGGTCTGGACTTTGGCTTGGCCATTCTAACACGTGAATATGCTTTGATCTAAATTATTCCATTGTAGCTCTGACTGTATGTTTAGGGTATGTTTAGGGTCATTGTCCTGCTGAAAGGTGAGCCTCCGCCCAAGTCTTTTGCAGACATGATGCTGCCGCCACCATGTTTCACAGTGGGTATGGTGTGTTCAGGGTGATGTGCAGTGTTAAATTTCCACCACACACAGCGTTTTGCTTTTAGGCCAAAAAAACCTTCTTCTACATGTTTACTTTGTCCTCACAAACTGCAAACGGGACTTCTTCTGGCTTTCTTTCAACACTGGCTTTCTTCTTGCCACTCCACCATAAAGGTCAGATTCGTGGAGTGCAGGACTAATACATAGTTAGTAAGGTTAAATACACCAGTCCATCCAGTTCAACCTGAGTGAGTGTCTACAATTGTCCCTATACATTGTGTCTCATTAAGATACTCCTTTATTATATATTATTTATTTAAGGTACCCATATAGCGCCGTCAATTTATGCAGCGCTCCACACAAACATCGCACACTCACATCGGTACCCTACCCACAATCCAAGGTCCCCAACTCATATTCATATACTAGGGCCAATTTTAGACCGAAGCCAATTAACCTACCAGCATGTCTTTGGAGTGTGGGAGGAAACCGGAGTACCCAGAGGAAACCCACGCAGGCACAGGGAGAACATGCAAATTCCAGGCAGGTAGTGTCATGGTTGGGATTCAAATCAGCAACCCTTTTTACTGCTAGGCGAGAGTGCTACCCACTAGCAATAGTTTTCCTGTGGACAGATTCTCCCACCCGAGCTGTGGATCTCTGCAGCTCCTCCAGAGTTACCATGGGCCTCTTGGCTGCTTCTCTGATTAACCACTTCAATACCAGGCACTTAGACACCTTCCCGCCCAGCCCAATTTTCACCTTTCAGTGCTGTCGCAATTTGAATGACAATTGCGCGGTCATGCTACACTGTACCCAAACTAATTTTTTATCATTTTGTTCCCACAAATAGAGTTTTCTTTTGTTGGTCTTTGATCACCTCTGCGGTTTTTATTTTTTGCGCAACAAATAAAAAAAGACCGAAAATTTCGAAAAAAAAAACAAGTTTTTCTTTGTTTCTGTTAAAATTTCTTGTAAATAAGTATGCTTTCTCCTTCAATGATGGGCACTGATACGGCGGCACTGATGGGCACCGATGAGGTGGCACCAATGAGGTGGCACTGATGAGGTGGCACTGATGGGCACTGATAGGTGGCACTGGTATGCGGCACTGATGGGCACTCATAGGTGGCACCGATGGGCACTCAGGCGGCACTGATGGGCACTCGTAGGTGGCATTGATTGGTACATATGGGTGGCACTGATGGGTACTTATGGGTGGCACTGATGTGTGGCACTGATGGGCACTGATAGATGGGCACAGATGGGCACAGATGGGCACTGACAGGTGGCACCGATGGGCAATGACAGGTGGCACTGATAAAGCATTGCTGGGCAGATCTGGGCATTGCTGGGCAGATCAGTGACATAATGGTGCCAATCAGTGCCCATTTGTGGGCACTGATTGGCACAGATTGGGCACATGTGGATGGCCATGGGGTACATACCTGGCCATCCACGTTGCCCCTTCCCTGGTGGTCCTAGTGGCATCCCTGGTGGTCCAGTGTGGTGATCTGAGGGGGGGCTGCGCTGATAAACAATCAGCGCAGACCCCCCCCTGCCAGGAGAGCCGCCGATCGGCTCTCCTCTACTCGCGTCTGTCAGACGCGAGTGAGGAAGAGCCGATCAACGGCTCTTCCCATTGACAGCGTGATCAGCCGTGATTGGACACGGCTGATCACATGGTAAAGAGCCTCCGCCGGAGGCTCTTTACCAAGATCGTTGTAGCGGTATGTCAGGCTGACACACCGCTCCACCGATCGCCGCGATGCGCACCCCCGGGGGCGCGCTGCGGCATGTTATCCTGCTGGACGTCATATGACGTCCAGTCAGGATAACAGAACCACTTCCCGGACGTCAATCCGCTATCGGGCGGGAAGTGGTTAATGCTCTTCTTGTCCGGCCTGTCAGTTTAGGTGGACAGCAATGTCTTGTAGGTTTGCAGTTGTGCCATACTCTTTCCATTTTCGGATGATGGATTGAACAGTGCTCTGTGAGATGTTCAAAGCTTGGGATATTTTTTTTTTTTTTTTATAACCTAACCCTGCTTTAAACTTCTCCACAACTTTATCACTGACCTGTCTGGTGTGTTCCTTGGCCTTCATGATGCTGTTTGTTCACTAAGGTTCTCTAACAAACCCCTGAGGGCTTCACATAACAGCTGTATTTATACTGAGATTAAATTACACACAGGTGGACTCTATTTACAAATTACTTGACTTTTAGGCCTCATGCACACGGATGTTTTTACAGCTGCTTTTTTGAGCTTTTTTTGCAGCTTAAAAAGGCCTGTCTATGTTAGTCTATGGCTTCATGCCCACCTAGGCGTTTTTGAGCTTCAAATGGCATAGGCGTTTTTAAGCTGTAAAAAAAACCCAGGACCAGTGGGTTCTGAGAGACGTTATTTTAAGCTGTAAAAACGCTCTAACGCTGATAAACGCTCAAAAACGCTCAAAAACGTCATTCAAAACGGTTCTGCCAGGTGGATCATGGATGTTGAGTCCTCATCTGATGCTAGCTTTGGGGTGTAGGGTCCTTCAGGTGGCTTTTGGAGCTGCAGGCAGTCCCTAGTTTTCTTGGGACCTGTTAGCATTGGTTTGCTTGGTTTGCTGTGTTGCCCATGCCTCAGTAGAACTGCTTTTGGATTGCCTAAAGGTGAAAGACTCCCAGTGTCCCTCAATGAACTCTAAAAAAACGATTTTACTGTGAGTACAAAAATCCTATTTTAACCTCTTGTGGACTGCCCCACATACATCTACTGCGGCAGGGCTGCCGCTGTGTGCTGGATCACTTATCTGGTACGTGATCAGCCCTTCCGGGTAAGGCGTGTGCGTGCGCGCACCACCCCAGCTGTGCTGTGATTTGCTACAGCACAAGCCGATCAGTGAGTCCTGGCCAATGATTAATCGCCGGGACCTGCTGAACGGCTCAATTATTCATGTAAGAGCTCTGTGTTGTAAACCACACAGAACTCTATACACTGACAGGCGATCTTGCTGTTTTTTTCTCCTGCAAAGCAGGGATAAAAAACAACAAGTTTGCTTAGTAAAAGCAGCACATATTACACACATTGTTGGACACACAGTTAACCCCTTAATCACCTCTAGATGTTAACCCCTTCCCAGCCAGTGCAATTAGTACAGTGACAATGTATAGTATTAGCACTGACCACTGTATTAGTGTTACTATTGATGTCAGTGTCAGTTAGTGTACCCCCAGCCAGTGTCAGATTGTCTGCCACACTATCACAGTCACACTATGTCATTGATCACCGCCATTACTAGCTTAAAAAAAATCAAGTAAATATCCCATAGTTTGCAGACGCTATAACTTTCCTGCAAACCAAATAATATACACTTACTGGGATTTTTTTTAACCATAGACATGTAGCAGAATACATTGTGGCCTAAGTTCACGAAGAAATTTGATTTTTTACATTTTTTATTGGATATGTTTTATAGCAGAATGTATAAAATATTATTTTTATTTTTAAAATTTTCAGTCTTGTTTGGTTTATATAATTGTAGCGCTGGTAGATTTATGATCTACCATCTGATAGGTAAATTTAGTGAATTTCTCGTTAGAGGAAGTTAGATTTGCCTCTGTTCCAGCTTGGCTGACGTTGCGTGTGATTCCACACTGAGCCGGTGGGTGTCGTTGTTACCCTTAGCTGGTGTTGGAAAGGCAACATGTCGAAGCGTATGGGTGCTCCTCTGTCCCGGAGACAACTCGGTGGAGGTGGTCCTCCGAGTTGCATTCTGGGAGAGGGTATTTATGGGACAGACGCCATGTTTAGGGGTTCGTTTTACAGCCACCTGCTGGCCCTCCTGGCCGACAGGTATGCGTTAGAATACCACCTCGTGGTCCTCCATTCCAGAGGCCTGCGTCGCTGCGGCGTGTGGGTGGGCCCAGAGGTCTGTCTGGGGCCTACCACAGCAGCCAAGGAATGGTCCTGAGCTGTCTATCCAGAGTGAAGAAGCTGGACAACCGAGGAGATCCCAGGGGAGGACCTGTCATGGAAGGATCACGCAGAGTGCTGGTCTGGAGAGGGGCCTGATGACTTGGTTGGAGGACGTATCCTGAAGTAATCTTACTGCATAGTACTGCCGGGTTGGCTTAGAGGTCCAAGTACTGTGTCTGACATTCACCGCTAACCAATACATCCTGTGACAGAGGATCGTACGGGTTTCTTCCAAGCAAGTCTGTGGCAGAGACTTTTGTTTGTGCTAAGTACTGGCTGCTAGGCTAGTGAGAGGGGCCTATCCAGGCGAGCAAAGATCGTGTCCCACAAGGGGATCGCATTCAATTACAGTGTTCAACTTTAAAGGACGTTCTAAAGAATCCTAAAGAAAGGTATTTGAGCTTCCCTGCAGTTTCCCTCCTGCCTCTTTCCTGCTACTTCCTTCGTTACTTGGTTCAATAAAGCATTGAAAGCGTACCTGGTTATGAAGGGGGTAAAATCTTACAGAGGGCAGGTGGTTAATGTGCATGCAATCCCCTCCCCCCCCATGTTTTACATCTTTAACTGTATACATGTGTATGGACATGATACCAAATGACATTATGGTTTCATAGCACTCAATAAATGTTTCTTTTAGTCCGTTCAACAAGAATGCATTAACTCTGGTTAACCCTTTTTAGTAGCATAGGGGTACTTTTATCAAACTCACTCTTGGTAGCACTAAATTTATAATAGTATCTATTTCCTGAAATGTCACTGAACATGCACATATTGATTTTTGGATGACTTTGGAACAATGAAAAATTGAAGAAAGTGATTCTTTTTTTTTTTTCTTTTTACTGTATTAAGGCTTTAAGGTACCCGTATTTTCAAGTTGGACATGCACTGGGCCCTCCAACACAAGTTGTGGAACAGAAAAAGGCTGTAAATAAGCCAGCACAATCCATTGAGCCTCAGGCGCTCTTTGAGATAAAAAAGCAATCCTCCTCTCCTCCTAATGCACCAGAGAAAACATCAAATGACTCACCTGCTCCAAGCAGGCCCCTCCAGCAAATACAGCTGCCACAAAGCACAGCTGACAACCAGCTGCCATCCAAGCATCCTCAGATGACTCTTCCCAACATCAGGAAAGTCATATCACCGGTAAGTACCTAGTAACGTAATGTCGTATACGTTTTACAAGAAATGATTGCATACGTGTCATTTTTACTATGAATATATTTCACAATTACCATATGCATACTATCTTAAAGTGTAAATCTCTGTAGTGCTTACTATACTATATTATTTCTCAATGTTTTGCACCTGTAAAATCGCTGCAAGTACAGAAAGATACACGTTGATCTGCCACAAATCCAGTGAGCTCCTTATTTTCTGTTTCAGCTGGCAAGTCAATGAAGAGATGTGCTGCATGCTTTTTTTTGCGCATTTTTTTCCCTGACTTTAAAGTGATACTAAACAGACACTGTTTAATTTACATTATCTCTTCTCTTTCTGTATATGGATGATGGCACTGTAATTATTTTAATAAAAAAAGAAGTACCTTTTTCCTAATCGATATACTGCTGTCACATGACCCAGCTCTTTCCCAGCCTCTCTGCAGGGAAACATAAGCAGGAGGAGCTTCTAGTCCTCTGGTCACATGTTCAAAAAATAAAACAGCCTTTGTGATACAGGGTAAAAAAAAATATTATCAATAAACTTTTTAAATCATCATAGAAATATATATTTGAAATCAAATCTTTATTATTTTTTAATAACATGGCGTGGGCAGATTTTT
Organism: Lithobates septentrionalis; assembly: GCA_037952835.1. Lineage (NCBI taxonomy): Eukaryota > Metazoa > Chordata > Amphibia > Anura > Ranidae > Lithobates > Lithobates septentrionalis. The sequence goes on from JBBDGP010000244.1 coordinate 2,277,163, forward strand.
GCCAGTCACATGCTGTGTTACACCCTTCCAGCCTATGTCTTAGAACAACAAGGAGGTGAAGCCTACATCAATCTACATGAAATATCCCACCACCATTGTGTTTAGCTGGTTAGTGGGCATGGAGGAGGGAGTGGGCTTTCATTTACCACTGTGTATTTGCCTACATGTGTGACTCTATAGTCACATGGTCTGCTCAGATGTGATAGGGAAGAAATGCTCAGCATAGAAACTCACTGAGAATGTGTAGAAGCTGCCAACACTGCTCTACAAAATCCCCAAATTCATTGGGAACATGATCAAAGGGGGGAGACAGAGAACAGCAGGATCAACCAGGTTTTTTGCAGAATACAGAAAACAAATCTTGGTGAGTGAGTATGAACAGCATGTAAGACTGCATTCATTGACAGTTTTTTATGATGTTGGTTTAGTGACACTTTAAGGATAATTGTGATAGACTAGTTGGTTTAAAAACTGGTTATTGCTTTTATGTGGTAACAAAGTAGTTATTATTCTCTGTGAGCCAGTTTGCCATAGAATCCCATAAAGATCTGACACAAGTGGCTGCTTCTTTTGAGAGGTGTAGTGCACCAGTGATAACTTTGGACAAGTTGAACACTGGCAAAATAGGTTGTCGCTATAAAAACATAGAGGGTTGTATTTTGTTTTTTTGTTTTTTGGCTTCAGAACCTGGAAAAAGAAAACATAATAAATCTCACATTTTTCCCCATCCCAGCAGAAACCAACGGTCAGTGGACCACAGAACAGTGCTGTTAACGTAAAGCATGGAAGGCGGCGCTGGGGGCAGTCGGTTCTGAAGGACAGCTGGGATGAGTTTGACACAGACTTTGGTATTTCTTTTTCAAAGAAGCCTAGCATGACAATGGTTAAAGAGAACAAAAATGATGATTTGGAGTAAGTCTCATGTCTAATTGTGTTTGTGACAAGTCACCGTAATTGCTGATAAGTAAAGAAGTTTTGAACCCAAAGGGGGAGATTTACTAAAAATGGAGCACTCAGAATCTGGTGCAGCTGTGTATAGTAACCAATCAGCTTCTAACTTCAGCTTGTTCAATAAAGCTTTGTAAATAAAACCTGGAAGATAAATGGTTTCTATGCAGAGCTGCACCAGGTTATGCACTCTCCAGTTTTAGTAAATCCCCCCCAAAGTGTCTCTGTCAACTCCGTTACACTCTGGGTGTTAAGGGTTTTCTATCCTAAAAGCCTGACACATGGTATGGAGAGATTACAGAGCTTCATTCAATGATTGACACTGTAAAGCTGCAAATTCAAGGGTTGGCTACCTCTACAATCATCCTAATTTGACACTACTGATTGGTCATATCCCTGTGACTGCCCACCCCCTTCCTCGGATACTTTGTCACTAAAGTGACTGTTCAGCTCACCAGTACAGCCTTGCACAATGTCCATTGACAGCACAGAGCGCATGTGCAAGAGCTGCAGAAAACGTCTAGTGACTATTGGCCAAGGAGGGAAGTAACAGAGAGCAAGTGGGGATCTGATACATACAGAAGTGTTGGATTAGTAGAAGTCTATCAGTGCCTGTACCTCTGCCAAAACAGTATAGTTCTTATCACCACGGGGGGCAATATTATGATGCTCACCTTTATGACAGCAGTTATCAGACAAAAACGTGAAAAGTGGTAACAGGTTCTCTTTATGTTTTGTCAGTAGCACTGCACAGAAGTTTTTCAATGTAGGAAATAACATAGTACTTGCCTTTTTTTTGTATTTTCACATACTGTAAAGGTGGACTCCATGCAAGTATAAAAAAAAACACAATTTATTGTGTTTATGTAGTCATTAAAAAAAAAATAATACATTTAAAAAAAAAAAAAAAACAGCTAAAATAAGTACTGTACATGCATTTGTCTTAATATCAGCTTTCTGCAATCCTCCTATACAGCTGCACTCTAAAATGGAGAGGGAGGATCAGTACATAAACATGCAGATGGAAGGAGAGGGATGACCTCATTTAGAGCTGTTTTCAGGCCGGTCACATGACTCGCGCCCGCTGTACAGCTCCGATGGAGGGATAAGGCAGGAGGGGCAGCGATCTCTCTGTGAAGTCAGCCGGGGGGATCACATGGCCGCTCAGCCTCTCCTGTAGTAGTCCTGGAAACCGGCCGAGAGTCATGTGACCGGCCTTAAAACAGCGCTAAATACGTATTTACAACACTTGTTTTTCTACAAGACAGGTACAGTGTGCTATGACAAGATATAATAGAGGGGCTGGCAGTGAGAATTTCACATTAGTTATTTTTCTAATAGCGGCAGGGGGTGGGGGACTGAGACACAGACACTAGCTGAATGGCAGGAGGTGGGGGGGGGGAGAGGAGAGGAGAGCAGAGGGGACAGCAGTGTATGATGACGTGACGCAATCAGACCACGGTGATCAGGGCGGAGCGGCCCTGATTTTCATGGTCTGTACAGAGAGGGCATACAGAAAGTGGCAGGTTCAGGGTATTTTTTTACAGTTTAGAGGGGGCAGATTACACAGCACAAGCACTGTGCTGTGTAATCTGCTTTAAGGGACCAGGAAATCCTTTGTTAACCCAAAAAAAAAAAAAATGCTTTAAGTTGGGCAGAGAAAAGTCGGGTCACCAACTTGGCTTTGTAGCAGGGATTTGTAAATCTCATGATAAGCTGGACAACAAAATACATTGTTTGGCAGGTAAATCGGCTCTTATATACTGTATGTATAGAAGTTGCGTATTTAGCTGTGTTTGTGTAAAGTTCAGCTTTAATGTGAATAGTCAAATGCATTGTACACTAAATTCTGGTTAATTTTTAGCTTCACAGATTCTACTGATTTAAACAAAAGTGTAAATATGGTTACAGCAAGAACAGACACTGGCAAGGCATTGTCTGCCAAACAGCATTACCTCAGACAGGCAAGATACCTACCAGGTAATCATTATTTACCATATTGCCATTATTGGCTGATTTACGTAAGCCAGTGTGCTCTGATTTGCAACAATTGAAGCATGAAGGATGGTCTGTACACACTTCACACTTTGTCAGATATGGAGGGATGCGAATGAACCGTTTTCTATTTTTTTCTTTGACATGTAAAGTGTCTGTGTGTACAGGGGGTGTATGGCATATCCATGTCTGCATGTATATGCACCTTGGTAGTCATAAAATTAGTTGTATGCAATAGACTGTTGTGCCAAACTGCCATATGAACAGTAGAAATAATGCATCAATACTTACCTGGCAGGGGGGACACCATGATCACGAAGGTGGTTCTCCCAGGGCAAGGCTCGGCCATTGCACTCCAGCTGTGCTGACCCCTGTGATTTCCACAAATGCAGGAAACTCGACTGCTTAATTTGTGGTAGTGGGGGACTGCGTTTGCGAAAAAAATAAATAAAAAATAAAATAATGCATCATTGTTGGGCCCCATTCACACTGTACTGGTGTGGTGTACTGCAGTGCGTGTATGCATAGTCTTAATGTTATAAATCATGCGACCCAAGACAGCTATAAGTGCGGCCCAACACAAAATCTTCATGTCATCAGTTTTCGGCAACACCTACTGTATATTTGTGAGCAAATATTTTCAAGGATAAAGCCCACGAAGGGCAAAATTAGACCGAAAAGATCTGATGAGCACCTTGAGAATTCATTGAGGATTGCTATTACAGCCATCAAACTGGATATTGGTGCGTTAGGTTATCAAAAACAGTGTCAAATAGTTTTATGTTGCCCTCTTTTCCTTTATAATAAAAATTATTACAAAATAATGAAGTTTTATTACTCAGATAGGTACATTATTTATATCAGAGATCAAAAACTTGTGATTTTTTTTGGTCATCAGCTATCCCTATTGTTAGTGTATTTTATGTGTGGCCCAAGACAATTCCTCTTCTTCCAATGAGGCCCAGGAAGGTAAAAAGGTTGGACACCCCCGTTTTAAATAAATGGTGTTCACATCTCGCAACACGATTTGGAAAATATCACCTGCCCAGTTTCTTTTTCTCTTCTACGGTGTTATAAGGTCCATAAATGTCTATTTCGGAAATTCGAAATTTCGGAAATTTCTCATTTCTGAAATTACGAATTTTCGAATTTCCGAAATTTTGAATTTCCGCAATTTCGAATTTCTGATTTTCTGAAATTTTCGATTTTTCGAAATTTCAATTTTTAGAAAATTAGGAAATTTGAAAATTCTGAAAGTTCGGAATTAACTAATTTGTCAAAAATCATTAAACGTATTCGGAACTAAACGAATTGCACATGTCTACTATTTATTAACTCTTCTGCCTCAGCTTTACATCCACTTTTTAATATCCTTTTTGAAGCTTGCAGTAGATCAGCCCCGGGTTAAATGCACCTGTCAATGATATCTGAATGATCTCCAAAGCGTCTTAAAATGATGTAAAACTGAGGCCATCAACACAAGCCCAAAGCCAATTCACATAGATGCATAGGGGTTGATTTACTAAAGGCAAATAGACTGTGCACTTTGCAAAGTGCAGTTGCTCCAGAGCTCAGTAAATGAGCAGAAGCTCTGCTGATTTCCATCATCCAATCATGTGCAAGCAAAACTGTTGTTTTTAAAATTTTAATTTCACATGAACAGGGATTCTTTGCAAAGCTTTACCTCCTTTACTAAGCTCTGGTGCAACTGCACTTTGCAAGGTGCACAGTTTATTTGCCTTTAGTAAATCAACCACATAGGGTCACTGCAGCATTTCTTACTTCACAACTGCAATGTACTAAAAATGAGAATACCTACTCCCAATGTATTCTGAATGTCTGTCAGGACCTGACTGCCTTCCATTGCAGAGATGACTGAGAAAACATCAATATACAGTATGTCTGGTTTTCAATTAAAGTGGTTGTAAACCTCAGACATGAAATATGAACAAAGCATATCCCTCTAGTATACTTGTCTCAATCCAGTGCACTAAGTGTCATTCCTGTCTGCTGCCTTCTTCCTCTGCTATTAGCATCAATCACTTCTGACAAGTTTTCCTGACACCAAGAGGAAAAAGGTGACAGGGGAGGGCACAACCTGTGGTTGACAGCCTCAGCTCTATTCCTGTGTGATGGAGGGGGTGTTCCTCCACGTCAATCCGCTCTAAGAGCTCTCCGCCCCCTGAGTTTCAGAGCTGAAAGATCCTGTATAAAGTCTGGACTTTGAACTGATGTAGAGAAAAGAAGGCTGCAGATAAACAGGTACAGCCTATGTAGGGGGATTTATTTAATCTCTGTGTATCACCCAAGGCCAGTCACTTCACTGGGTATATGTAAGGGTTTACAATCACTTTACAATAAAATCAAATGAATGGAAAGTTTCTGTGTGTGGTATTACTTGAAAGAACTAGTCATATCCCAGAAACATTGTCTGGTGCTGAAGACTATCACAGTAGGAGTCACACCCTACCCCTTCACTCCTCCCATGCTCCCATGTGTATTAGGTGGCATCACTCATTCTTGCAGGGCAGGGTAGGGTGAAGCCAAGCCCAAGTGTCAACTTCCTTGTAGAACTTGGTCTTTGCATATAGGACCACCCTTGCTTTAGGGGCTCCTAGGGAGCTCTGAAAGGTACTAGAAATAAAGAGAACTGAGTAGGTACACTTTCCATTTAACTCATTGGTGCACATCTCTAGATAGTAAAGGCTTTTATCTTTATACTGTATGTCTTCACTCCTCCCAAGACCTCCTTCCCTCTATCCCCCTCGTCACCTCTTTCCATGCTCGCTTTCAGGACTTCTCAAAGAGACTGCCCTATCCTCTGGAACTCTCTACCTCAATCTGTTTGGCTATCTCCTACTTTGTCCTCCTCTAGACAAAACCTGAAAACTCATCTCTTCAGGGAAGCCTAACCTGCCTCTCTCTAATAACTGAACTTTAAACTTCTCCATCATTTAATTCCCATACACTTAGTAAAGTGGTTCTAAAGCTAAAACCTTTTTTTTACAAATATTCCATTCCTTGCATTAAGGTAAAAAAAAATGTTTTATCAATTGCTGTGTTCCCCCACTTTCCCTAAACACTAACCTACAGTCCTACTGTGCCTGGCTGCATATCTTCCCTCCCCTCTTCCTGCATTTACAGGCTTCACTGAAAGCAGCAGGAGCCATTGGCTCCTGCTACTGTCAGCCAAATCCCGTGAGAAGGGAGCGGGGGGGGGGGGGGCCCAAGCTGTGATGTGTGTGTCTATGGGTGCACACAGCCCGGCTCGGGAGCGCACCTGCATTGCTGTGGGGGCACACACAGAAGAGGAGGAGCAGTGGGGCCCCATAAGAGCAGGTAAGTAAACCATGTTTATTATTTAACCTAAAAAAAAAGAGAAGCTTTTAGCACATTTGTAATAAACCAGCTTGGAAATAAAATACTTTTTCTATTTTTTTTTTATTTAGGTATGAATCCCAAAAATATGACGCTGATATCTACTAATAAAGAAGCTAACCATTCTACTTGGGGCAGTTCTCTGTCCACTAAACCTCTTGCTCCTATTAATGGCGGAGTGACGTTAAACAGAAACAATGCAGGTAATAATTATGATTAAAGCTTATATAAACCCAAGAGCACAATATATTATATTGGAGTTTCCTAGTCTATAGATGTGGTGGCTGCTTTAGTTTCTTGTATTCTTTTTTTCATCTGGCAATCCTGTCAGTAACACACTTCATGTCCTAGGGTGACAACACTGTACTGTATACAAAAGAGAAACGGCATTATCACCCAAGGGCAGGAATAATGAAGACCTACCCCTCTCCATAACTTTATGGGGAAGTGTTCTCTGGTCCACACAGGAATGTAGAACTGACAACTTTGTTTGGGATTTCAGTGCAGCAGAGGCACTGTGGTGTCAGCTCACTGGCAGGATCAACAGGTATTTTTTACATTTATGGAACAAAGATAATGTAGCGCCTCCCCCAATTTCAGGGGGCCTGGTGTTGACCCCCAGAGACAGGGAGGGCCAACATTCCTCCTCAGGGTGCAGGTTACTAGGCGTGGTGGGTGGTGTACAAGGTAGAAAGATGGGTGCCAGTCACTTTTATGCTTAAACAGAGAGAAGAAAAATGTGGGAGAAAGGGGTAGTGCACAGGACACCCTTTGTCAAAAACAGCAGTAACTAGCAGACCAGCAGACTCCTTAGACAAAAATATGTAGAAAAGGTAGATAGCAGTACAGGAGAAGGGCATTTAAGCTGGAACCAGCAATCTGTACTTTGTAGCATAAGCTGTCTCCTATAGCAACTGAACTTAACTCACGGCACCATACGCAGTTTCTTTTGGATAAGTTCTGTATTGAAGTCCTCCCAGCCACTTCATAGTCCCCGGCTCATGAAGAGTCACCTCTGGTGCCTCCTTAGAACTCCATCCCTCTCAGCATTGCCTCCAGGTAATGAGCAGGCTCTCCCTTGCAGAACCTTGAGCACATGGTCAGGCATCAGGCCTACCCAGCTGGAGCTGTTCCTCACACACCCACCCAGACCGCAGTCTGTGCGGAGAAGACCCAGATCACCTGACTTTCTCCAAATAAATACCTTCTCCCAGCATTTATAGCGGCCAGTACTGATTGGCTGAGAAAGGTATGTTTATTCCTAACCTGAATTCACTGTAGCTCATCATACTAATTCCAAAGGCAACAAACCACAACTGAAACAGGCTTAGGAGGAAACTTTTCTTATCGTACACCACGGGACACAGAGCCATAGTAGTTACTATGTGTGTTATAGGCCACCTTCAGGTGATGGACACTGGCACGCCCTAAATTAAAAAGCGCACTCCCTATATAACCCCTCTCACTGGTGGGAGTACCTCAGTTTTTTCGCCAGTCTCTAAGGTGTTGGTCACGAGTAAAGATGTGCTGTGCTGAGCTCCACTGGAGCTAGCCATGCAGCCGGATCCATTCAAAGTGTCTTTTTGGCCGAATTGAATGGTACCCGGGCCTCGTATCTGAAGGAACGAGGTCTTGCCTGTAACGCTTCTCTTTTTTAGAGAGCTGGACCCCGGGATCCAGTACTTTTTGGTATTAAGGCCATAAAGTTTTACTGGCGGAGGTGCTATTACAGTTCCAGGATTGTGGGTTTCCTCAAGGATCCCCAGCTCCTGAAGGTTTAACGGAACCCACTGTGAAGAGTGAAGATTGGGTCTGTTGGTTTACCACAGAAAACCCTGCGGCGGGAAAGGTAAGTGAAGTTTTTCTAAGAAATGTTCAAAATTTACTTATGAATGTCTCCTTTAATTAGTAAATGTTGTCATGCCTGTGTCACCACTGGGGGCTGTATAGAGTACTTATGTCTCATGCTTCTCAGAGAGCCCACGATGTGTCCAGGAAACAGTAGTTTTCTCTTCCTCCGGCCGGCAGCAGACCGGTAAGTCTGGGGGGGGGGGGTTTGCCTCCCCACCAGACGCCCCCCTGTGCTGTTTTTCCTTCAGGGAAAGAACGCTCCAAAAAAAAAAAAAAAGAAGCGCGAACAGCACGCTGCTCAGCAGCTTCCAGGCACCCTCTGCCATTTCTCTCTGTTGATCCTAGAGCGAATGTATATAAGAGGTTTGGTGACACAGGCATTCCTTTGACACATTTACTACTGCATCAGGCTGAGCACTAATAGCAGCAGCAGAGCTGGACTACTGCTCAAGCAATGCATGCATTCCTTCTGGTAGTACCTCTGCTTTGTGCATCGGGCTATGGTCGGAAGGGAGGTTAAAATCACCTCAAAAAAGGGCTCTAGAAAGACTATAGTCACTAGGGAGCCTAGACCCATCTCAAAAAAGAGGGTATCCTCCCCTGGAAGTAATATGGCTGGTCAGAGTAGGCCATCAGGAGGGGCAAGGGTTGCAGCTGCTTTTAGCATTACAGCCCCTATATATATGACTAAGGAGGTTTTTTCTCCAACCATTCTAACTTTGGAGCAAAAAATTGATGCTTAATCGCATCTCAGAGTGGGACTAAGCATAACAGATCCTCGTCCATTTGCTCAGGACCCTCATAATGAGGAACACGGGGCGAGGGATGACAAATTTCTCTCAAGGGACCAGGAAAGGGCTGATGTCCGAAGAACCTAATACGAAAGGATGAAATTGTTTGGTACAGTCTCTGACTGTATTGGTCCGCTCCACTTTTTTACTGCCAATAAGCGCAGACAATCGATGAGCCCACTTCTGGTTTGGATTCATTAAAGCCTTCTCAATCTGTTCATGCTTTTCCTATCCATTCATGGTTAAAAAAAGCTTATGTATTCTGAGTGGGAGCACCCAGATAAACAGTTTCTTCCTCCAAAATAGTTTTTCAATACTTTATCCTATGGAGGAAAAGTTCTATAAGAAATGGGGATTTCCAGCAGTTGACGCTGCTATATCCTCTGTACCTGACTTTTTCAGTAGACAATGCTCATATGCTAAAGGATCCAACAGATAAGAAGTTGGAATTCCTTTTTAAAAGCTGTGTTGTGTTTTACAGTAGGTGCTATGAAAGATTCTATTCTCCAGGCCTCACGGCTCCTGCTAGGCCTGGTACATGTGCAGAGAATCCTATGGTTGAAAAATTGGTCAGCCAAAGCGCCATGCAAAAGCTCTTGGCTAGTTTCCCATTTCATGGTGAACGGTTATTTATGGGGGGGAAGGCTTCTACAATTTTCAAGGGTTTGGCAGGAACAATGTCAAGATGGGTGGCTTCCTCAATTTCTCTAGGTTACAAACTAGAGTTCCGAGGGTTCCCGTCTCCTCGTTTTCTCAAACGTTTCCAGAGATCCAGTGAAAAAGAAGTCTCTCTTTTTAGCTTTGGATCATCCATTGTCTCAAGGAGTGATATCGGTGGTCCCCTTGGAAGAGCAAGGATTAGGGTTTTATTCAAACCTTTTCACGATTCCAAAAACGGGGATGTCAGACCCATTTTAGATCTCAAAGTTCTAAATTGTTTTTTGAATACCGTTCTTTTCGCATGGAGTCAATCCGATCAGTAGTCTCCATTCTACAAGAGGGAGAACTTCTGGCGTCAATCGACATCAAGGATGCTTTTCTCCATGTGCCGATTTTCCCCGCTCACCAGAAATTTCTACGCTTCAAGGTAGAAAATCTTCATTTCCAGTTTGTAGCTCTGCCTTCGGTCTAGCTACTGCACCTCGAGTGTTTACAAAGATCCTGGCTCCTCCTTTAACCAGGTTAAGGGCTCAAGGTATAACAATACTAGCCTACTTAGACGATCTACTCTTGATAGATCAATTGGTAGCCCGCTTAAAACCAAAGTTTGGTCACCACAGTCAGCTACCTGGAATACCTAGGTTGGATTCTCAACCTAGAAAAAATCCTCCCTAAAACCATCAAGGAGACTGCAGTACTTGGGGCTGATCATAGATACAGCTCAGAAGAGGGTGTTTTTGCCCCATGAAAGGATCAGTTCCACAAGGGAACTCATTCAGTTGATCAAAACAAAGAAGACTCCTTCTTTTCGACTTTGCATGAAATTGTTGGGAAAGATGGTGGCTTCTTTCGAGGCCGTTTCTTATGCGCAGTTTCATTCAAGACTGCTGCAAAACATTATCCTGTCAACTTGGAACAAAAAGGTCCAAGCTCTGGACTTCCCAATGCGTTTATCCCCCAAAGTGCGTCAAAACCTCAATTGGTGGTTGATATCCAAGAATCTTCAAAAAGGAAAATCCTTTCTACTAGTTACCTGGAAGGTGGTAACAGATGCCAGCCTTCTGGGCTGGGGAGCAGTCCTGGAAGAAGCGTCTGTCTAAGGGAAATGGTCCAAATCAGAGATGACCTTGCCCATCAATATTCTAGAGTTTAGGGCAGGACGCCAGGCCCTGGAGGCCTGGACACTCAGACTACAGAATTGTCCTGTCAGGATCCAATCTGACAATGTCACAGCTGTGGCCTATATCAATCACCAAGGGGGCACGAGAAGTCGTGCAGCCCAGAGAGAGGTGAATCATATTCTATCTTGGGAAAACAACATTCCTATCAGCAATTTTCATTCCAGGGAATTGGCAGGCAACTACTTGAGTCGCCAATAATTGTTCCCGGGAGAATGGTCCCTTCACCTTGACATCTTTCTGTCATTGTGCCAAAAATGGGGAGTTCTGGACGTGGATCTGTTTTGCGTCCAGGGTCAACAACAAGATCGACAACTTTGTGTCAAGAATAAGGCATCCGATGGCATAGGGAACAGATGCCTTGGTTTTTCTGTAGGATCAGTTTTTCACTGATCTATGCGTTCCGTCCTGTTCTACTGCTTCCGCGCCTTCTCGCAGGATCAAGCAAGAAGGGAAGGAGGTGATTCTTGTGGCCTCAGCATGGCCCAGGAAATCTTGGTTTGCCGAGTTCGTAAAAATGGCGGTAGGGAACCCTTGGACCCTACTGCTATGGCCAGACCTTCTCTCGCAAGGTCCGGTATTCCATCCTACCTTACAAACGCTAAATTTAGCGGTTTGGCTATTGAGACTCACATTATAAAAGATCGTGGGCTGTTAGCTTCAGTAGTTTCTACTTGGTTAATACTAGGAAGCCGGCCTCCAGAGTCATATACTATAGAATCTGCAAGGCATATGTCTCCTTGTGTGAATCCAGGGGTTGGCACCCCAGGGAAAATGTCATAGGTAGGATCCTTGAATTCCTACAGATAGGATTAGAAATGAAGCTGGCCTTGAGTACTATCAAGGTCAGATGTTGGCTTTATCTGTATTTTTTTCAACGACCACTTGCTTCACACTCTCTGGTTCATAACTTTATTCAGGGGGTAACTCGGATTAATCCTCCAGTCAGGTCACCCCTATACCCTTGGGACTTAAATTTAGTCCCGTCTGCTTTACAGAAGCAGCCTTTTGAGCCAATACAAGTTATTTCCTTGGTCCTCTTGATGAGGAAAAATAATTTTCTTGGTTGCCATATCTTCTGCAGGAAGAGTATCAGAGTTGCCTGCTCTTTCTTGTAAAGAGTCATATTGGTTTATCCATAAGGATGAGGTTGTATTGCGGCCTCGTCCTGAATTCCTACCAAAAGGTAGTATCGGTTTTTCATTTAAACCAGGATGTTGTTCTGCCTTAATTTTTTACAGAACCTCGTTCTGTGGAAGAAAGATCACTACATTCTCTTGATGTGGTGAGAGCGGGCAAAGTCTATTAAAAGTGTCCGCTCAGATTCATAAAACAGATGTTTTGTTTGTGTTGCCAAACGGTCCTAAAAGAGGACAGGCAGCGTCAAAATCTACTATTTATAAATGGATTCGTCAAGTGATTGTTCATATTAAAGCTCACTTCTCCAGGGCTGTTAGTGCTTCTTGGGCAGTGCATCACCAAGCCTTCATGGCTCAGATCTGCAAGGCCGCAACTTGGTCTTCAGTCCATACATTTACCAGATTCTATCAAGTAGATGTAAAAGATCATGAGGATATCGCCTTTGGGCGCAGTATACTTCAAGCTGCAGTATGAGTCCTCTAGTCTCTTGGTGCCCTACTTTTATTGTGTCTCCCTCCCTTCAGTTGGCATTGCTATGGGACATTCCACATAGTAACTACTATGGCTCTGTGTCCCATGATGTACAATAAGAAAATAGGATTTTTATAACAGCTTACCTGTAAAATCCTTTTCTTTGAAGTACATCATGGGACACAGAGGTCCCTCCCTTCTTAGTATACACATGTATTGCTTTGCTACAAAACTGAGGTACTCCCACCAGTGGGAGGGGTTATATAGGGAGTGCACTTTTTAATTTAGGGCGTGCCAGTGTCCATCACGTGAAGGTGGCCTATAACCCACATAGTAACTGCTATGGCTCTGTGTCCCGTGATGTACTTCAAAGAAAAGGATTTTACAGGTAAGCTGTTATAAAAATCCTATTATTTGATCTCTAAAGACTACAAATTAGCCAGGCTAGCTACCAACCAGCACAGCTAAATTTACCCGTAGCCCTGTTTTAGGATGAGGGTGCTACAATAATAAAACACTTTTAACTGTATTTTAACTGACCAAGCAAGTAAGAGAGCAAGAAGTTAATTGTAAGGCTTTACATAAACTATAATAACGACAATAGGAATGTGCATACCATATTTGTATAATGCCAATGCATTTACACCTTGTCAATTAAATAAGCCACATAATCCCATGTCATACTATTATTATGAGGAATTTATATAGCGCCAAATGTTTGCACTTACAAAATAAAGGGAGACAGTACAGTTACGATACAATTTAATACAAGAGGGTTAGGGGGCTCTGCTCATAGGATCTTATAATCTAAAAGGGACGGTCAAAATACAAAAGAGAAATAACTATGAGGAATGAACTGATGAAGAAAGTACATTTTTAGTTTGTTAGGTAGAGACTGGATAGGACTCCCTGAAGTGGTGAATTTTCAGGGTCGCCTAAAGGCTGACAGAGTAGGGTATAGCCAGACAGTTTGTGGTAGGGAGTTCCAGAAAATGGGAGAGCCTCTGCAGAAGTCCTTGACCTGAGCATGGGAGGAGATGATGGGGGGGAAAAGAGAGCAGGAGGTCTTGGGAGGAGTGAAGAGGACAGTTTTGTGATATTTTGAGTTGAGATTGTTGAGGTAACTCGGGGCAGAGTTGTGGATGGCCTTGTATGTTGTTAGTATTGAAAATGGGTGGGCAGGAAGCAGTTGAGGGATTGGCAGAGAGGTGATGGACACTGAGCATTTGGTAAGGTGGATGAGTCTGTACTATATGACCTCTCAATTTTGTGTAGAATATTTAAGACTAATTTAATTTACCCAGATTTGCTCTCAAAATTTACTATGAGATTTTGTTCTGCAAACATGCTACGAGATTTATCAAAATATTTAGTGACTTAATTCAGAACTAATAGATAGGAGCAAACAACTACTTTTTTATCAGTCTGGTACTGTGAACTATTATACAAATTATATAAATGTTAGAACTCACAAAAGAGAATATCACCAGATATACTGTAGATCACATGGGCATTTAAAGCAGACATTACCTAAATTTAGTTGTTGTTCATTAGTTTCTGTTCATATCTGGGGATTTGCATACACTGGGAGTCTCATAACCAACATAAGCCAATGAAAAGACATAACAAATACATATCCATTACATGGTAACTTAAAAAAATAATATCTTAGAAGATACTGTTGTGTGATACTTTAATTCCTTTTTCCAGGTACACTGGCGGGATTTGCTGGCCCTACATACAACGCCACAGGAGGATACATTCCTTCTTTTTACAAGAAGGAGGTTGGATCAGCAGGACAGAGGATACAGCTTGCAGCGATTGCACCAACTACAAGTAAGATTTTGTGTGTGAAAAATATTTCCATAAAGGCAATAGACAGAGAGGTTTGGTGTATGGGTCAGTACATGTGAGTTCCAGATAATAGCGCCAATCCAGCTGTCTTGAAAATCTTTCTACATTCATATACAGTTCAGGGCAGGGGGGCTATCTGGAATTCTACTGATAGTAAACAAGTGCATTAGGTTGATTTCATACTGCTCTATTGCAAAAACACAGTAAAATTGCATATGTGTTTTTGCCACGTTTCTGGTGAATTTTGCACCTGTGAAAAAAGTGATGGGACACCAAAAAAGCGACCGTGTTTTTGCAGCATTTTTAAAGCGTTTGGCATTCATTTCAGTGGGGAGGTGTGTTTTTGGTGCATTTTTTTAGTGCACCAACCATGCACCAAGAATGCAGCAAACAGGACTTTTAAAAACGCAACTGACTGGTGTAAAGAGCCCTGTGGGATTTAATGGTCATGCATTTTTCTTCCGCTTTGGTAAGGCAAAAATGGAGGAAAAACTGATTAGTGTGAAATGGGCCTTAGGTTGCATCAATTTATCCAGGGTCCTTGTACATTCAGCAAAGAAATAGTCGCAGTAGTATAATACATAAATTGTTACATTTCATAAACTAATCAACATTTAAACTTCTAACAGAAAAGCTCAATCTTGCTTATTCATCTTATGCTGGTTATCTAGTTCTCAATCTGATAAGTTTGATGAAACAATCATGCTCTGATCGAATACATCGGTTTGATCATCTTTCACTACTGATTCAATTGTTTTCAACCATCAAATGGTGTGAAAGAGATTTGATTGGTTGACAAATCTTAAAAACTTGCAAGTGGACTGTGCGGTGCATGTATCACCCAGCAATTTTATCTTTGGATAGAGTAGGGAAGAAATAAAACCCGTCAGATTTTTATTGCTCCCTTTGTATCCCCATGAGGGAGATTTCCCAAGATTTACTGTTAACAGAAACACAACATGAAAGTACAACTTTTCCTCATATTTAGGGGAAATTCAAACTTTGGCATTTGTGAATGGAGCAAGTGTCTCCAATGGAAAATATCCCCTCTATTCCCGTACTAGTGATGACTGTAACATTTTGGATTTGCACTTGCCTTGTCTCCCAGTAGCAATGGTTTCCATTACAAGTGGTGAGAGTAAATCTTCTCAATGGGGACACAGACAGAAATAAAAACCCAACAGAGATTCTTACCCATCTCCATGCTAGCCAAATGGAGAAAAAAAAGTTTGCCTAATGGTATACTTTAAAATTGGTTAAAATAATTGGCTTTATTGGTTGATTTTATTTACATTTGATGGCCAGCATAATAGGGCAGTTTGTCAGAGCCTCTGCATGTGGCCTGTCTAGTAATATCTACTGGTAACTTCACAAATTAGGCCCAACAATCAGTAGAGGAAGAGCAAAGTGTGACATCCAAAGCTGCCACTAATGATGACCCTTTTTCGAAGCATGTCAAATATCAAACAAGATTCTAGAACAAGGTCTATTTTCTTAGCCCCCCTGGGTCTGGGCTAGAGTAATCCTCAGGGCTTGTGTCACCTTTGTTCAGGTCATAAATGTTTCATTCCCCATAGAAGTCTATGGGAATACAAAAGCAGCTTGAAACAGGTCAAAATGAGGTCAAATCAGGTTGAATGCACCTGTCAATGAATTTTGAATGATCTCAGAAGGATCTCAAAGTGGAACTAAACTCATCAATTTAATAGTGTTGGGAATGGAACTGTGACACGTGCTTGTATTCCAAACCATGCTGTCAAATTAGTAAATAGCTGGCATCATAACTGATCACATGTGCAGCATCATGGCAACTGAAGATCAAACAGAGGCTAAAATGGCAGCTTACTTGGCTTAAAACGATAGGAGGGCTTAGTTCCACTTTGAACTGTTGTCTAAAACTAGATCATTGACACAGCCCAAAGTCCATCAACAGAGGCCCTTGTAGTAACCCTATCTCCTAGTTTCGCTTGCTGAGTCCTGAGTGTAGCACACATGAAAAGTAATTGAATAGTGTAAGCAGCCCAAGTATATATGTACTACAATGTTTTATTGGGATTTACAAGACTGCATTTTTTTGCACTTCCTTGCATATATTTGCACAGTTTAAAACCTATTGCAATGTGCTGTAGGGTGGCTGCTCACACCAAATACATTGTACTTTGCTACAATATAGGATGTGGTGTCCCCCAGCATTTTAGGTACATTGGTTGCCTGTATGTAGGGGACCTTTTGAAGTGGGTAAAGCCAATGGTGGGAATAGCTAAGGAAAACACTTATATCAACTACAATTTCTAAGTTATGTTTTTATATGTATGAAAACTGTTGAGTGACATCATATTCAGACATGTTTTCAAATAGTTCTAATTGCTGCGCAGCACTTTTCTTTGTCTTCTACTTCTACTATTCATTCTGTCTTCAACTTTTATTTGTTTTTTTTCTGTCCTTTTTAATTCCTCCTTTAGCTTTACCCATTGATGCTGTTAACGGTAAACCAAAAATTATTAAACCTAAACCCATCTGCCCAAAGGTAGTCACTGAGAATAGCTCAGGTAATCACTCTGTCTATTTTAATTCCCTTTCCCTAGTTCTGTTCTTGTCATTATGTATTTTTACAAAGATTTGATACAAATATACTTTTTTTATTTTTTTATTTTTTTTGTTTAAATCATCATCCTGAGATTTCAGAAATGTCACATTATAAATATACATGCATAGAAATATTTGGCTTAGGTCAGTGCTAGAGTAAGAACCTGGATAATTCAAAAGAAGGTGAAAGTATATAAGCAGAGGTTACCTTCAGTGAAAACAGCATGGAAAAATTATCAGCCGATCCAATGATCCATAGGTGACAAAACTTGTATCCAAACCTTGACTTTTTCTGTAAAGTCAAACTTTGTCTTTCTCATTCGTTCATTGACAGACACAGCCTTCTTTATTCAGAACTGTAGGGTTATATCATTTCCGCAGGAGTAGGACTAGGCAGAACAAAAAAGAACCCCTGGCTACGCCCATGGGCTGTCCTCCGTCAGTATATAACCCACTCCCTGCTCTAGGTATTCAGTTTTTTTTCTGCCCAGTCAGGAGTAAGGTCCTAGTTCCCTGCTGGGATCTCTAGTCCTGGGAATTTTTTTGTTGTTTGTTATTGTCTCTTTTTCCTGGATTTTTTCCGCGACATAGCCCCACTGGACAGGGGCTGGCCCTGCAAGTTAAACGTCTCGCGAGGTCGCATACGACCGGGTCTCGTCCTATGTCGCAGCGTTTCTCATGGCCGACAGCCCCCCCACTTCGGTGGCGAGGAGGATCTGTCTGGGAGCTTTACCCGTGCTTTTCTCTGGAGAGGTAAGGGGTCCCCTCCTCTCTTTCCCCGGAGTGGTGTGGGGCGCGGGTACTCCCTGGGGTGGTCGGTCCCTCCGGGGTTCTCCTCCTCCCCCCTATCCAGGTTGAGGCCCAGGCTCCCGGCCTAGGGGCTTTGGGACATGGTTCCCCTTTTCCAACTTCGGGTTGTTACTGGGGGAGGCATCTAGGGTTGGGCCTGGGAGGTGAGTGGCTGCCGTAATTTAGGCCACAGCTTTGTGGCCTACCAGGTGGGGGGCTGCCCTCGTGGCCGAAAATTTTAGGCCGCGGCTTTGCGGCCTACTGCACTCGCGGCCAGTGACTGAAAATTTAGGCCGCAGCTTTGCGGCCTAGCACACTCGCGACCGAAAATTTAGGCCCCGGCTTTGCGGCCTACCGCACTCGTGGACGCGGCATTTCGGCCTACCGGCTGGAGGTCTGAAAGTTTGGGCCTACCGATCGGCTGTCTGGTCCCACCGTGGGCCGTGCACTCGCGGCGGGCGGCCAAAATTTAGCCCGCGGCTTTTGCTGCCTACTGGGCCACATTTTTGTACCTATTGGGGCGTGGCTTCTGTGGCATCCTGGATCGGCACCCCTGTGCGGGGCCCCCGTATGTGCCCACTGTGAGGGGCCCCGGAATGTGTCCTTGGTGAGGGGCCCTAGTATTTGCCCCCTGTGAGGGGCCTCAGTGTTTGGCCCCTGTGAGGGGCCCCCCGGTTTGCGCCCCCTGTGAAGGGACCCGGTTTGCGCCCCCTGTGAGGGGCCCTGCTTTTTGCCCCGTGAGGGGCCTCCGGTCTGCGCCCCCTGTGAGGGGCCCCCAGACTGCGCCCCGGTCTGCGTACCCTGTTAGGGACTCTGTTTTGTGCCCCCTGTAAAGGGGGCCTTGGTCTGTGCCCCCTGTAAGGGGCCTCAGTCGACATCCCATATGAGGACCTTGGGCGGGGGGGTTCCAGTTGGTGGCCCCCATCCTGTGTTTTTTGGGGTAGCGCTTAGGCATATAGCCTAGTATATGGCACCCCTGCCCTCCCCTTCCCTCTCTTTCTCCTATCTGGCTCTGAGGATGTGGCCCACATTGCGGGGTGGTGACCACGCTCCCTATCTTGTCAGGGAGTGAGGATGATTGCAGTAGGGCACGAAAAAGCGCTGGTTATTGCACTTATTACATCTGTGCAGGAACCTTTCAAGATGGGGGATGCAGAGGCAGCTGCGGCGGAGAGCCGATACCTCATAAGCCGTCTTGCGTGGCGAAAGCGTTCCCTTTTCCCTCTTATCTTGACAATATTGTCCTTGAAGACTGGGAGGGTCTAGAGTGCATTTGTGTTTCTAAAAAAAAAAAAAAAAACGCTTGCTGTGAGGTACCCATTTGGGAATTCCTCTGCCTTTGCTGCATTGACGGTCCTATGGTTTAGGCACTGCAGTATGTCAGCTACGCCTCTTGGCTGTAGTTCCCCTGGTTGCTGAGCTTCTAAGGTCTCCTCAGTGGTGCTTAGACAGGTATTTTGGGGGCTACCCTGGGTGTCAATACTTCCAATGGCCATCTACTGCCGGACCGCTTGCTGTTCTCTGCGGGGGGTGTGCAAGCTCCGTTGCTGCAGAGTGTGGTTGTCATGGTTCCCGTGTCGGGAACAGTTTAAGGCCCTGACCTGCCTTGTGTGGGTACAGAAGGTCAGGATGGAGTTCTTTAGCACGGCGGTAGCACCCCTTCATCATGGAGACCTTCTGGTTTCTATCGACATCACGAATGCTTGTTTACGCATTCCGTTATGTGCCCGACTCCAGCACTTCCTCCGTTTTGCTGTGGGTGCGGCGCATGATCAGCACATAGTCTGGCCACCGCTCCTCGGTTATTCGCGAGGTGTTGGCCCCGGACTGGGCGTGGTTGCATCTGTGGGGGTTTGCGGTCCCGGCTACCTGTAAAATCTTCCTCCGGCCTTCCTCGGCTACCCAGAGGGGCAATGTAGTTTCTATACAGACCTTGACTGATTTCAGTAGGCATCTATACTATCTGGAGTCTGCTTGGGCCCTTCCAGAACGTCGGATTATCTAAGCCCGAGCTCTGGCCAGCGTGTTTTCTTCTCTTGGACAAACTCCAGAAGTTGCATGCCGCGTTTTTTATTTTTCTGTCCGGCAGGTAGACCCTCTGCGGACCTGCGTGTGGGTGTTGGGTCTGAGAGTTTCTACCTTTTTGAAACTATTCCATTTTAGCAGTTCCATACAAGCTCCCTTCGTGGGGATCATGGCATGAGACAAATGCCCGAGGTCTTGGGACAATCGGATTCGGCTGAGTTAGGAAACCAGGATTTATCCTGCTCTCCAGTTCTTCGGCGGGATAAATCCTTTCTCGCCTTGTCACAGGGTGACCACCAATGCCAGTCAGTCCAGGTAGGAAATCCTGGGACTGAGCTCTGCTCAGGGTCATTGTATGCTGGTGGAATCCGGACTACCAGATAATATCCTGGAATTTCGGGGGCTTCCGGTACGGTTCTAGTCGGACAACGCAACCACGATGGCTTATGCCCTTCCCCAGGGCGGGTCAAATAGGCTGTGGCGGCCCTGGCTATTGCCAGTATTCCCCGGTGGGCAGAACGTTTCGTCCGGCCCTTTTCCAGTGTATGCATGACAGGCGGATACCTCAGTTGGCGAGGGTTGGACCACAGATGGGCCCTTCACTGGGTCGTGTTTCTTCATGTTTGTTCCCGCTGGGACACTCATGAGGTAGTTCTCTTGGTGTCCTGGTTCAACTGGATGGGTACCAAGGTTTCTGGTAAGGTCACGGGTTGCTCTGGCAGCTCTGGTGGCCCATGGGGCCAGTGAAGTTTCCCTGTGCCCTTCCTCCTCTCCAGCTTCTGTTGTGGCTTTTACACAGGATCACGGCTGCGGGATTTCCAGTCATTCTACTATCCCCAGATGGGTCCAGTCGGTCTGGGTACGCCGACCGGGTGCGCCTGATCGCCGGCGTTCTTTGTCGACTGCCTTTCAAGAAGGATCTATGGTCCCAGGGCCATACTTCCATCCTGCCATAGAGTCACTGGTTTTAACGGCCTTACTGTGTTGAGCCAGGTGCGGCAGTTCCGACAGTGTTGATGGCTAGGGAGTCCATCTTTTAGGAGGTTTTAACCTCTGGGTGTGGCGAGTGCATATATCCTGGTGTGAATCACCGGGCATTCATCCTTGTTCTTTCTAGGTGGCTCAAATTCCGACCCCCATTTACGGGGGGTTTAGCAGGAATGTGCCTAGAGTACCATGGAGGGCCAGTGGTCAGCCTGGGTGGTCGTCTTCAGCATCCCCTGGTCTCGCGCTCTCTGGTGCGTACCTTTCTTCAAGGGGTTAGAGGTCTGTTGCCACCCCTGCGTTTTTTTTCTACCACCGTGGAATCTAAACTTGGTGTTTTCGGTTCTCCAGGAACCATTCTCTCTCCCTCTCTCAAAATATCGCGAGATTCCACTGCTTACTCTGTCTCGGAAGTTGGCCTCTTGGTGGCTTTCACCTCTGCTCACAGGGTGTCGAAAAGGGTGGCGTTATCTTCTCGTTCACCTTACCCAGGTTTAGGCGCTGCTTCGCCCTTTTCTATAGTTCCTTCTCTGGGTTTCCATTTGAACAAGGACATTGTGTTTCCTTTCTTGTGTGCCTGGCAACACATCCCAAGGAATTTGCCTTATCTGCCCAGGATGTGGTTTGGGGGATTTGGTTGTATTTGCCAGCCACGGAGTCTTTTGGAGGTCAGGCTCTCTGTACTCACGGACAGGCCAAGAAAGGGGCTGTCTGCTTCTTCTGCGACCTTCTTCTGGATGGATCAGACAGATGATGACTCTGGGCTATTCTGTCAGGAATCGGGTTCCTGCTTTCCCTGTTACGGCGCATTCTTCTCAATCGCCTAGTGCGTCTTGGGCCTTCTGTCTTCAGGCGTTCGTGGCGCATTTTTCACAAGTTCTATGAAGTGAATAGGTTGGCATCTGCGGGTGCCTTTTTTGGCTGCAAGCTTTTTGCAGACTGCTGTTAGGAGGGTCTAATCCCTCTTGAAGGGGTATCGTTCAAATTGGTTTTCAGCTTGTCCTGTGTGAAGCTCCTGTTACCTGGTTGGCTTTTGTGTTAGCCTTGGGATTTTTCTCTGTCCCACCCCTCATGTTCAGCCTTGCTTTGGGACGTCCCTACCGTTCTGAATAAAGAAGGCTGTGTCTGTCAATGAACGAATGAGAAAATAGGATTTTTTTACTTACCGTAAAATCTGTTTATCTGAGTTCATTGACAGACACAGCACCCACCCCTCTATGGAGTTTTTTGATACATCTATTACTGCTTGCTACTAAACTGAATACCTAGAGCAGGGAGGGGTTTAATACTGACGAAGGACAGCCCATGGGCATAGCCAGAGGTTGTTTTTTGTTCTGCCTAGTCCTACTCTTGCGGAGATGATATAACCCTACCGTTCTGAATAAAGAAGGCTGTGTCTGTCAATGAACTCAGAGAAGCGGATTTTACGGTAAGTAAAAAATCTTATTTTCCCTCACCTGTCTCCAGGGGCTTCCTTTTGCACAGCGAGTCCACCAATAGCACAGGACTAATCGGGAATAAGGAGGGGCAGGGACAAGTTCCTTTTTTTTAAAGGAAAAGTTGAGTTTTGCAAGTAACATCAACTGTTCTTGCTTATTATTTTGAAAGGTAACTGAATTGAACAGCTCCTATGCATTTTTCCATCATATACTTATTTTAAATTACCTGGTGATGGGCTCACCGTGACTTACTTGTGTGCCACATCCAATATTTTGAAGTCAGGAAAGAGAATTCTCTTTGTATTGGCGTTGTTGCTGGTTGATTTAAGATGTAGTGCGTTTTCATTCTCATAAAACCATTGCTGAAATTAGGCAGAGAAACCTATAAGGACCTAAACAAGACCACAACTATCTAAAGAATTGAATAAGCCTTCTGGCTAATGGCAGAATTGCTAGCTTGCTATTCTGGCCATGGATTAGGCTCTCCTATTGTATAATTCAGTGTAACAGTGTTACAGGATAGAGCAGATTTTGTATTTCCTTAAAGAGGAAGTAAACCCTGATGGGTTTTACTTCCACTTTGTTTCCCTGCAAAGGTAAAGCATAATGGGCTACTATGCATCGCATAGTAGCCCATTATGTGTCACTTACCTGGCAATGGAGCCTGCGATGTCACCGCTGTCCCCTCTTCCACGAAGCGTCTATCTTCCTTCCGGGTATCGCGGCTCCGGCGCTGTGATTGGCCTGAGCCGCGATGGCGTTACTCCCACACATGCGCGCGGGAGCCGCCACTAACGGCACAATCGCCGTTAGAAACGACACGCTTAGTCCGCCTGCACGCCATTGTCTACGGTGCATGTGTAGACATTGGTGCCCATCTTTTGCAAATATCTCCTAAACCGTGTAGGTTTAAGAGATATTTCTTGCACCTACAGGTAAGCCTTAATCTAGGCTTGCCTGTAGGTAAAAGTGGTCTGTAAGGGTTTACAACCACTTTAATATATTATTAAAATCATTGTTGGAAAGCATGCCTGATCAAAAAATCGATTTGTTGGAGAAATAAAAGACCGCTGCACACCATTGTGGTAATGGAACAACCACAAGCATAGCAATGACAGTCCCCACCCCGGGACCACCCCCTTTGACACGTATCACCCAATAGGGCTTATTCAAAGAGATGCATCTCTATGAGTAAGCCCTATTGGTTAAAACATGTTGGACGGGTGGTCCCAGGTCAGGGACTGCCCTTGCTATGCTTGTGATTGTTCCATACAATAAACATGAACTCCAGTGACCCCATCGGGGTGTAGTGGTCTTTTATTTCTGCATTGAGTTCATTAGTGTGAAAGACTCAGTTTCATGTCCAGCAGCTGACAGTTGGGTGGCAGCAAGGAGGAGCAGCTGGGAGAGGAAAGGTATATGTCTACGTTATCCAAACATGAATAGATTTGTTGGCATTTAAAGGCCTTCATTTCAATAAGGAAACCCTGTCTATAGAGGTACACATAAGGACACAACTGGGGTCACTTGATAAAAGTCAACAAAAGCTAAAACGGGTATCATTTTAAAGAATTGTTCAGAGACGGAACTGTTTATTCTTACTTTCACTGAAACATTCCCTAAAAGAAATACAATTTAGTGGAAAAAAAGGATTGTATATTATGAGGACTGGTTGAAAGAACTAAACATAACCAGATAATACTGTAACCTTGGTATTTAGCAGTAAGAGAGCAGCTCATATCACAGGAAAAATTGGAAAAGGGTTTGGGATAAAGAGTTGTCCCAGGAAAGCAATTAGGAGAATCAACCACGGTATACCGTTTGAAAATGTCTAATTAGCTTTATTGATCTTTAAATAGTATGTCAAAAACCACTGAAAGTGACCCAAATGACATTAATGTGGAGTAATTTTCCAATATACCAAACTTTAAAAAGAAACACACACATACAATTGGACAACGTCGTCACAATTTGGTGCCAGAACTGAAAGCCCAATGCACACATACACATGCACACCCAGTACACAGTGGTACTCAATGATGCTGCTTTAATATAAAGCCAAGAATTTCATATATATCTCACATGGATGGTATTTAAACTGGATATACCAGTATGCTAATAGCTAAATGTCTGGGGAAGGAGGGCAAACACACGAAACAGCCCGGAGGCTCTCACCACTCTATTGCAGTGTCTGAGGCCGTCTTCATTCAGTCCGATCCATGCTTCCCCACAAATATCACTGAGATAAAAATGAATGCTACTGTATTAGTTTATATTTGAAGGATATCCATGCAAGGCAGTGCTGGCGTAGTCCGTTGTGTCCTAAATGTGCATAGGAGTTGACCAATCAGCTGACCGGGAGGTAAACTACGGTGGCTCCTCAGTCAATAGACAGCAGACTTGTCCATAGAGACCAAAGGAAGATGATGGTGCGGCAAAGCCACACAGATTTTCTGGGGGTATGGCAGAGCATGAGGCTAGTCTGGTGCTACCTCCGTCGATGCATTTTGCACACGCAACCGTGCACTTTTTCAAGACGCATGACGTGAATTATCCCAGTAATTTTAAAGGAACCAATGTCAATCAACCGTTACCGTGTCGTAATACTATTTAGAGGCTATCTTGTGGTGACAAAACATATTGCATTAATTAAAAATACAAAAGCAAGAAAAGGTAAATCAATATAAGGATTTTACATATTTGCATAGTTCTTCCACCTAGTACCTTTATCATGTAAAGACTGTGCGAGTAGATAATGCCAAATTCACAATTTTACATCATCACCCATAACCTTAGATGAATGAACTTGGAAGAGTCCCCACAAGGGGGGGGGGGCATAGTAATCATATTGGGTCCTAAAAAAAATTTGGTAGCCCAGCGTGAATGTCCCACCAGTGAGCTAGGGCCAGAGACCCTAGCCCTCAAATGTTTTCTCACCAGTAAATGGGATCAAAGCATCCTGGTAGGAAGAGGTATTGCATTCCCTACAATGTGTCAGGCTGGCATCTAAAAGGTTGGCTAGGTCTAGGAGGGGGAAGGGGAGCTCCAACAAGAGGACCTAATGCCGCAGCAGCCAGGGCACCTCTTAGTGCTCTGTGACTTAAAGGTCTATATTTCAGCTCCTCTATGTACCAATATACCATAAACATACCTCTGTTGCAGAAAAATAAACGCTTTCTCTGTTTTTTAGTACAAGGCCTTACCTCAGCTCCTGGTGTGTTCCATATAAAAGTTCATGTCTTCCTGGTATGTAGATTTAGGACATAAAAAACAGTAAGACACAGCAAGGGGTCATTGACACAAACACCCTGAACCCATCAACCTATCTATCCATTCGCTCTGTATCCAATCAGGCAGGCCCTTGCACTACATCTGGGGTGTCCAATCCATGGCCCGAGAGAGTCTAGCATGTGGGCTGGGCACTTAGTATGCAGTGCAAACATAGCAGCCGCGGCAGCCTACATTCACAAGCCAGGCAAATGCACGCCTGGAGGGATGCGGGAAATGCTGTGCAAAGTGCAAACATAGTTGATGGGTGCAGGGTGTGTGCTAATGAGGTCAGCTGGTAAACTACTTCCTGCTTCTTACTGGTTTTTATGTCCTATATCTACATACCAGGAAGTCATGAACTTTTCCATGAAACCACCATGGGCTGAGGTAAGGTCTTGTACTAGAAAACATAGAAAGCTTTTATTCTTCTGCAACAGAGGTACATTATTGGTATATTGGTACAAAGGGGAGCTGAAATTTAGAAAAAAAAAGTGAACTTAGCCTTTATTAATTTTTTATTTTTTTGTAAAGTTGCATACATTTAGAAGTAAGCAGTTCTTAGCGGAAGTCTTCTTTAATGTCAATAATATCACTGTATCTGAAAAGACTGATCAATAATGTGTAGGACAAGAGATATTCAGGAAATTTCTCTTCAATACCAGAACTATGCATTCCTGTTTTCCAATGTCTTACGATCCTTTCTTACCTCGTTGCAGAAGCCATTGTAGTTGAGAAGTGCAATGCTTAGCTTACTGTCTACTGACTGATATCTCCTGTCTGTTTTAGATTTTGACTTGTGGAATACAAAAGCTGTGCGGCCTCAGCTACCCGGCCCTCCCTTCAAGCCAGCAACCAAAAACCTTGCTGTGCTTAACCGACCCCAACAATTTCAGCCAGTGCATGGAAGGACGGACTGGATTTCCAAGTATGGTGGTCATCGTTGAAGTGCGCAAAGATTATTTCGTTTACATTCCCTACTAAACTGTTGTTGCTCAAGTTTTTCTCCATATACATCATCTGCCAAATTGTATCATCAAAGCTAGTCTGCACACTATATTTTGCAAGTCTCCTGCAAAGCTGAACCAATTTGCTTTTTAAGAAAACCAAATTTGAAAAAACATTTGAACGATATAGAGAGAAATGTGTCACCTATAGGCTATATAAGATACCAGCTTAATTTGTGCAGTTATGCTATGTTCCAGTGGACTTTGACACCAAACAACTGTCAGTTTGAGGCTGTTGATTTTGAAGGAACCATGGCTAATATTTATAATATACAATATGTATACCTATAAACACTTATTAATTACTAATAACTGAAACTATCAAAGCATAAGCAACATGAGCTTACTTTAGTATTACCAAAAAACAGAAGCTGTGACTGGATTTTGGTTGTGGTAGTAAAGGGCTGCCAGTAGGAGAGTGCTGGAGAGAAGCAAATTGAAAAAAAAATATCATAAAGAAACGCTTTAAAAAAAAAAAAAAAGGGGATTTGTTAAATATTAATCAGTATACGTCTAACTTGTATTCTGTTTTCTCTAAACCGCTTTCCAACCTTACTCCCCCCTCTGCTTATGTCAGTACCATCTATGGTCAGTAGCCTTTTCCTGTTTGGACATTCAAAAATGGCACAAGCCAGATTCCTTACATGTAAAAACATACTACTATTTCCATGCAGTTATTTAAAGGCTGCCATGGTAGCTATGAAGTTACCATATACTGCTGCTTCACTACCATGAAAATGAAAACCTTTTATACAAAAGACCCAATAAGAGCAGTCATAGCTGCATGGGCCATCACTGTCCTCCACTCAAGGTGTCTTGTAGATTGCTTTCCATTTTCAGACCCCAACAGTGCACCCCTACCTTTTGTCTCCTACTTATCATCAGTTATTTTTACTACTTTCTTAGTGTCCTGCTCTTGTCATCCTTAGGCCTCATGTACACTGTTGCTGGTAAACGGACGTTCAGAGGCAGTTGGCTGCTTTTTTCAGCTGCCCTGTACTCATCCAAAGTTATCTTATGTGTATATGTACACAGGTTCGTTTAATGCCGTTTTTAGGCAGTTTAGAGTTGAGTTTAGAGGCCTTTTTTGGAGAGCAAAAAAATGAGTTCCCACGCCGCATCTTCTAGGTACATTTAGGCTTAATGTACACGGGGACTTTTTTACAACTTCTCCTGAACGATTTAACTTGACAGGTAAAAACCCACATTTAAACCGTCCGTTTTGGCGCGTTTAGCAGCTTTTGGCGCGTTTTAGAAGCGTTTGAAAAAAAACTATTTTTTAATTTTTTTTTTTCAAAATAGCCAAAAATGAAAAATGCCTATAAAGGAAACGTGGCTAAACGCCGGTACTGCGTTTAGCGGCGTTTGGCGTCTGAAACTTCGGCGTCTGAACCCATTTTTTGCCTTCAAAGAAAAGCCTCTAAAGGCAACTGCCTAAAAACGACATTAAACGAACCTGTGTACATGTACACATAAGATAACATTGGATGAGTTCAGGGGCAGCTGAAAAAAGCATCCAACTGCCTCTGAACGTCCATTTACCAGCAGCAGTGTACATGAGGCCTACTACATCACTTGTAGCTATGCTCAGTCTTCCTCCAGTGACTTTTTGCCTTTCCATTCCATCATCTCCTTTTTCACAAGTTTCCAAGCTGAACAGCCTTGGCTGTCTCTAAATGCCCTGCTTTATAACCCATGTACATGTGCTTTTTTCTGATTCAAAACTGTGTTTCCTACAATACTAATCAATGGGAAAGCAAAATCAGCCTAAGACAAACTATGTGGTGAACTGCAGGTCAGATGCACTTACTCAGATCAGCATCTCAAACTGATCTCAAATGTAGGTTTAAAGAACCTGAAAACTTTTATTTTGTTCCAAAATGCTCTTAAAATCCAGTTATCAAGTTGCTATTTACATCACTGTGGTAGTTTACGTTCCCTTTTTTTGCATCATATAGATGCCAGAAATGTGGTCTGTGCATTTGAAAGGAAGCAAATGAAATAAGGTAATTTAAAGCCCAATCAAAAGGTAAAATAATGTCAGTAGAGACAAAAAGCTTAAATTCAAGAGCCTGAAAGCAGCAATCTCTCTGCAGTGGTCCAACACACCCTCTGAGTCACCACTACAGTACGAAGGAGAGATGCAATGAGCGATTGCTGATTGAAGCACTGGAGTGGTGGACTCAGTGGGAAGCAAAGTGTTTGGGGGGGGGGGGGGGTATTGGATTATGGCAGAGGCACTGCTACATATACACAGCAGCCCTTCTCTACTGCCTGCTACTTGGATTTTGTGCTAGCGACGAGGAGCAAAAAAGCCTACAAACAGTAGGGCCTATGTGGTGTTCTAATGTGCATTGTGTTAAGGTGACCTATTCACTTTGAATAGACTGCCAACACACACAGGAAACTGCACCCTGACCCTTTTTTAGAAAGAGAATACACAATAGTGCATCAATGTGCATTGCGACAAGCTGCAACGCAGGAGTGTTAGTGTGCCATCAAAATGAATGACACAACAGTGCTTTATCGTGCATTCCAATGTCAAAAAGCCATTTGAGATAACATCTCCCAATATCTACTTTTTTTTAATTGCACTTTCAAGTTCTCACTGTGATATAGATATCATAAGTTACTGAGTCATGCTGAGGTTTTTAGCTATAGTTTTCAGGGTAAAGTTCCACTTTAGCTGCACTATACCATCAGATATAGCATTTAAACTCCACACTGTTTTTTTTCTAGATTTGAAGATATGTATGGTTAAAATCACTGGTCATTTTTAATACTCTTGTAATATTAGTAGGTGGTTCTAACCCTTCCTCACTCCAGCCTATACTCAAATTGAACTGTCCTCTATATAACATGTTGGATAATACATCCAATCAATGAGATAGAGAATTAAAAAATAGAAAAAGGTACATTCCAGTCTTAATTGAAAATGAAATGTATACAAGGAAATACAGCCTACCTGCATAGGAATACTCGCTTTCATGTAGGCTTAGCTGTAGGGCACAGGCCACACCACACCACTGCTTCAAATCCTTTTGCCTGGTTATTGCACTGATCCAAAGGTAACAGTGATCTCCATGTCACTGACTTGAAACAAACAAGCGTACAGTGCACTAATAGGTGATGTGGAACTTTGATTACTGGTTGATTTTACTTCTTTTATAAAGATACCGTTTAGCTCATTTTCCATCCATGCAATTTTCTAACATGCTGTAGTCTACAACTGTAAATCGTGATTTTGAACCAAGCCATCTCATCCCAAGTGTTATAGTACTTTTTTGTGTGTACCTTTCTTAGCATGTCCTTGCAGGATTCTGTAAATAGGCTTTGAGATTTAGCATCCATGTTCATTTTCCTTATTGGGTCATATTTTATATTCTTAAGGTCGGCACTTTCCTGGTACAAGTGAGACTTCCTTTTAGTGTTAATGGCTACCACTATTTCCCAGAGGCTGGACTAGTTCTGGGGCTGAGCAAACCTCTCTATCATTACACACAGTGATGCCCCAAAACCAGCACTGATAGTCAGTGGCAACATCAAGCATTCTATGGGATTCTTGGCTCTACCTAATAGGTCATCATGACAAACACACTATATAAATAATATGTTTTTAGGAGTACCAGCAGGTGGAAGTTACTAGTGTGACAATAACTAATCATATATTTATATGTAGACATATAAATACTGTGAAAATAAAGCCTGCCATTTCTTTGTTTACTTTTCTATATATCTGTAGTATAGAAGACCTTCAGCAACAATTTGCAGATACTTACAGCCGCAATAATACAAACATGAGAATGTATATTCCTTTGACGGTGAAGGTCATAGCTTTTTTTTTTTTTTTTAGTAACAAACATAGAGCTGCCTGAGGTTAGAAAATCTATGGTTTACTGTTATACAATACTGCACTCTAGTGGAGATTTTGTAAATTGAAAGCTTTGAATAGGTCTAAGAAGAACTACAGGCAAATACCAAAATTATCAATGTTGCTGCAGCTTTAATGTTCTGTACAAAGAGACAGCTACTAGAGAACACATTCAAGACAACGCAATTCCAAGTGGGAAACGATAGTGATAAGATAAATTCATCATAACGGATAAAAGGCTATTTAATGGTTATGACACATCTATTTTTGTATTAAATGCAAGAAAAAGACCTAAAGGACATACTAAGCATCTGGACACTGATGTACAGGCGGTCCCCGGGTTACAAACAAGATAGGGAATGTAGGTTTGTTCTTAAGCTAAATTTGTTTGTAAGTCGGAGCAGGTAAATTTTTTAAAGAGCCCTTGCACACTGGGGCGGGGGGCGGCGGCGGCGGTAAAACGCTGCTATTATTAGCGGCGTTTTACCGTCGGTATGCGGCCGCTAGCGGGGCGGTTTTACCCCCCGCTAGCGGCTGAGAAAGGGTTAGATACCACCGCAAAGCGCCTCTGCAGAGGCGCTTTGCCGGCGGTATAGCCGCGCCGTCCCATTGATTTCAATGGGCAGGAGCGGTAAAGGAGCGGTATACACACCGCTCCTTCACCGCTCCGAAGATGCTGCTGGCAGGACTTTTTTTACCGTCCTGCCAGCGCATCGCTCCAGTGTGCAAGCCCTCGGGGCTTTCACACTGGAATGAAAGCAGCGGCACTTTCGGGGCGGTTTGCAGGCGCTATTATTAGCGCAATAGCGCCTGCAAACTGCCCCAGTGTGCAAGGGCTCTTAGTGTAGCTCCAGCCAAAAAATCTATTTTTAAGTTTTTTAGATAGCATAGGGAAGGGTTATCTCCCCTGTAACATTTGTTTTGCTGTCTGTGCCCCTGTTCAGAAGATTTCTCCTCACTTTCTGTCCCAATGACAATTGGATTTTGAAAATTTTGGGTTGTTGTGGAAACAAGCCTTGATGATAAAGCATCAGTGGAGACACCTTTTTCCCATATTAACTCTTACAGGAGAGAATTTCCCTTCGTAGGGGTAGATTTCCTCTCACTTCCTGTTGTCTCCCTTCGTTTGTATTACCGCGTACACACGAGCGGAATTTCCGTCAGAGAAATCTTGGATAGTTTTTCCGATGGAATTCCGCTCAAGCTTGGCTTGCATACACATGATCACACAAGAGTTCACTGAACTTTCGACCGTCAAGAACACGGTGACGTACAACACTACGACGAGCCGAGAAAAAAAAGTTCAATGCTTCCAAGCATGCATGTTTTTTTGCGCGTCGGAATTGCATACAGACGAACGCATTTTCGGATAGGTACTTTTTCCGACCGAAAAATAGAGAACCTGCTCTCAATCTTTTGCTGGCAGGAATTCCGCCAGCAAAAGTGCGATGGACGATACACCTGATCGCAATTTCCGACCAAAAGCTCTCATCGGAGTTTTGCTGGCGGCATTTCTGATCGTGTGTACAGGGAACATATGCTATTGCGTCACAACTAGACATAAGCAGAAACAAATGTTGGAAGTGTCATAATGTTGCAGTGTCCAGTTTCAGCAGAGCATTGTCTCTACATAAATAGACCTGCTTGATGAAAGGGTAAATAAATATCACCTCAAGACCACATTCTAATTAGTTCTACTTTAACAGGCAATAGTGTGTTTAAGGTAGTGTAAAAATAAATAAACATAGGAATATTTTTAAATGTAACTGTATTTATTATACTTACCAACAGAATTCAGATGGCTTTAAATTGTTTATTTAACGCATAATGTATATTTTATTTTGTACATAACAGCATTGTACACAGAAGACTAATAAAAGAGTTATACCGATCACTGAATGCATCTGTTTATTTTTTTATTTCCAGACTTTAGCCCCTAAAAGGAAGATTTTTGACTTTGGAGTACATTACAGGACACAGGATCATGGACTTAGATCATGTGTTATGCAGCTATCTTAAGGTGATTGGACACTGGCAAAAAAAAGCTGTAAGAATAGCCCTAGCTCAACCTCTGCCATTCCCAGCAACCCCCAATTCAGTAGCAAACAATAAGGAGCGACTCATAAGAAACAGGAGGGGTGGCGGACCAGTGTCCTGTAATGTAATTACAGGACACAATTTCTTAGTCTGAGACCATGGGGCGCCCATAAGCAATGCAACTGAGCGTTGGGCAACACGGCAAACAAATGCCAACAGGCCCATGTAACAATGAGCAGGGCTTGAAAACTCATAGCTCAGCCTGAAGCACCTTCAGCCCAAAACCGACATCAGAAATAATGGCTTAGACAGAAATTTGAACTTTGTTGGTAATTCAAGGGATATTAAGTCTTTTTTTTTCTCTTTAAAATAACAAACATGTTATACTTACCTGCCCTATGCAGTGTTTTTGCACAGAGCAGCCTCCTGACGGGTGCCCCCACAGCAAACAGCTTGTTGTAAGGGGCACCCAAGTAGGAGCGCTCCCAACCTGCGGCTCTGTGTGATCATTTACACGCAAAGCCGCAACTCGGCCCCACCCCCATATCCTAATTGGCTCACTGGCTGTGATTGACAGCAGCGGGAGCCATAGGCTCCCACTGCTGCCAAAAGGCAATCAGGAGTGCGAGACCTCAGAGACAAGGCTTTCGTGAACTTTGCTGGATCGAGAGGGGGCTCAGGTAAGTATTAGGGGGCTGTTGGACACAGAAGGTGTTTTAGCTTCATGCAAGAATGCATGAAGCTAAAAAATCCTTGTGCCTTTACAACCACTTTAAGGCCAAACGCTGATCCAGACCAGATTTTAGGAGAGAGAAGATTCATCCCACGTGTTTCCTGGGATTGAATTTTCAAGCCTTGCAGCACACAAAAGTCTATTCCCTAGTTTTTATGAGTGTAGGGAGCACTGACTCTGATAAAGCCCAGGTCCTGAGGGACAGGGGCCTAACAGCCATGTTATTAATAGTAAGGTCATAGTAAATTGCCCTTGTTGAGCCTAAATTTGAACTGTGACCATGTGAGTTGCCACAGTCTCCTCGGAGGTGCTGCATCTGGTGCACTGAAATCAGCGGAGAGGTACCCTGAATGCTCCAATTGGACTCTATGAACATTTTGCTGTTCTGCATAGATATTGATGTACGCACAACACTTATTGCTCCTTATACCCCATTACTACGCTATTAAAATAGAAGTTGAGGGTTTTTTTTCTTTTAAAATCATACTTAGGTGGTTATCCCCCGCCAGCTCTAAGGCTGAGAACCAAGTGATTAACAACTTCAATACAGGGCACTTTCACACTCTTTCTGCCCAGGCCATTTTTCAGCTTTTAGCGCTGTCGCACTTTGCATGACTGCGCAATTGTCATTTAAACACTGTATTCAAATGATTTTTTATTAATGTTCTTCACACAAATAGAGTATTATTTTGGTGGTATTTAATCACTGCTGTTTTGGGTTTTTTTTTTGTTTTTTTGGGGTTAACGACTAGCCGCCCGCCATATAGCAGAATGAGGGCGGTAAAGTGGTTTCAATACCCTGACTGGGCGTCATATGACGTCCGCAGGATATTGAGCCGCTGCGCACTCCCGGGGGCGCGCATCGCGGAGATCATTGTTGCGGGGTGTCAGTGCTGCATATCAGTGCCCATCGTCAGTGCCCGCTCATTGGTGCCACCTCATCGGTGCTGCCTTATCAGTGCCTGTCAGTGTCGCCTTATCAGTGCCCATCAGTGAAAGAGAAAACTTACTTATTTACAAAAAATGTTAACAGAAACAAAAGCAAAATTTATTTTTTTCAAAATTTTCGGTCTTTTTTTATTTGTTTAGCAAAAAATAAAAACCACAGAGGCGATCAAATACCACCAAAAGAAAGCTCTATTTGTGGGAACAAAATGATAAAAATCTAGTTTGGGTACAGAGTTGGATGACCGCACAATTGTCATTCAAACTGCGACAGAGCTGAAAGCTGAAAATTGGTCTGGGCAGGAAGGTGTATAAATGCCCTGTATTGAAGTGGTTAAGTAAAAAAACAAAAAAGACAATGTTTTGAAAAAAAAAAAAGTTTTCTGTTTCTGTCCAGTAAATTGTGTAAATAAGTAAATTTTTCTCCTTCACTGATGTGCGCTAAGGCTGCACTGATGGGCAGCACTAATGAGCAGGCACTTGAAGACAGCACTGACTGGCATCACCAATGGGCACTGATTGGTGTCACTGGGGGAGGGGGGCTTTACTGTAATCAGGGCACTGATCATCATTGCCCCGAATATCCTGTCCGGGTGTCCCCTGCGAGGAGATGCCGCTGATCGGCTCCCTTTGCCACACACACTGTCAGTGTGAGGCGATGAGAGCAGATTACCCACATTTACATGTGACCGGCTGTGATTGGACACAGCCGATCACATGGGTAAAGAGACGCATCATCAGCTCTTCAGAGGTCGAGCCGTGTCCTAGCAACAGTGGTTAAAGACCGCTGATCGCTTGGTTCTCAGTGCTCCGTGAGCTGAGTGTTGGTGTATGTCAGTCGCCGGCTCTCTGCTCTGCCCATCCCCCCCCGCTCACTGGAGCGCTGGGCTGTGGAGGGGCGGAAGCAGCTGGCCCAGAATCTCAGCTCGCTGAGAGGCTGAGCCAGGTGACGGTCCAGGCATCTGGGTGGATCCCGACCATATGGTCACGATCTTTCCCCAACCTCTACTGGCTCTGTGACGTCAGCCGACAGCGGGCTTCAGAACGAGCTGCACGCCTGTTATCCATAGAAGTACTAGTCCTTTAAAGCCAGTGACCAGAATACAGGGTGATGGACCGGCCCTTGGGACAGATGTGGATGATGAAAACTCTAGGATGTTGATGGGAAGCTGCGTTTTTCTGCCAACAACCAAATCCCCTGTACCAAGGGAGTATCCAGGACTCTACTCCAGCCTGACAAGCTGGTTTCCATTCTAACCACGTTTCAAGACATTGCGAGAAAGGTCTTTGCCACTTACAGCGCTGAACTGGAAATCCACCATAGTAGGGCAAGTCTGGTTTTGTGAACCAGGCAAATAGAACAATCCAGAGATTGAGTCTGCTTATCCCACACAGCCTGAATGTTGAGTTATAATGGTCTGGAGTGGAGGTTTCCCATCCAAGATTCCCCACCCAGAGGTGCACAAACACATCCAGTCCTAAACCGATCGAAATCCCTCTGCATCGTGTAGAACCGTTCCACTTTCTTGGTCTTTGGGAAGGCAAAGAGGTTCATCTCTGGAAGACCCCACATCCAGGCAATCCTCACAAAAACCTCCTGGTTTAGGCTCCATTCTGTGTGGGAGGCTTTCTGTGCTCAGGAAATCTGCTAGCGTATACAGCTTTCCTTTGGGGTTTACTGCTGACAAAGACAGGATGTTTTCCTCTGCCCAGCAGAAAATTAGATTTGATATCCCCATTAGGTGAAGCAGCCTTGTTCCTCCTTGCTTATTTATATAAGCGACAGAAGTCACATTGCCCAAGAATATTAGCACGTGTCTCTCCCTTATGGAGGGCCTGAACATATGCAGGGTTCCCTAGAGAACTCTCAACTCCCTTGCATTGTGAGGAACACAGGAATAAGATATTAAGGGTAGCCTGTTTTTCTGCGAGAGATGCTGAAACAATGGAAATGTGTTACAAACTGCTTGCAAGGTGGTATGTGACCCCCCAAAGGGCGCATAGATATGGGGGAAGAGAGCCTCCCAACCTGTTGAAGGGGCTGTGACGATCCAGGGATCTTTGCGCATCTTTGGTGGGATTGCATTAAAATACAAACTTACTGGGAAGAAATTATAGAGGCAATCTTCTACATAACAGGCAAACGAATCAAAAGAGACCCCTGGGCATGTTTGTTTCACGATACTATGAATACGGTGCCCCATTACAAAAATACCCTTGCCCCATATCTCTTGAATGCAGCTAAAGGTTTGATTCCCTGCCTTTGGAGAACCCAGGAGATCCCGAAGGTGAAGGGGTGGGTAGCAAGGGTAGAATGGGTGAGGTCCGTGGAGGATTTAATACACATGACAGAAGACACATTGGGGATTTATCATAAGGTCTGGCAAAATTGGATTGAATTCAAGAGTTCAGAAAGGTACATGCTAATAATGGAGGGGTAGGGGGAGTGGGGATGAGGAGGAGGGGAATAACTTACTTATTTACTTATGTATTTGTTAGGGGATTTTTTTATTTTTTGGGGGGGGATATGACGGAAGGGAGCTGTATGTGACTTAAATAAGAAGTGTACCTATTGCTTATGGTGTTATCCTTTTGTATACCATGAATGATAAAATAAAGAATTTATAAAAAAAAAAAAAAAAACTCCCTTGCATTGGACAACCGATGGGATCAGGATTGGTCCAATCTTCCTTGGGCCAGATGCTGTTCCATGTGGGCTCCCCAACCCCACGAGCTTGCATCTGTTGTGATCCTTACTGGGTATGACTGCATCCATGCGTGCCATTTTTTCAAGTTTTCTTCCTGCAGCCACCAAACTAAAAATTATTTCACATGACACGGCACTTTTATTGCATTTCCCAATGAGTCCTGGCATCCATCCCACACAGGAGTGTTCTCATGTGAAATTGCTCTCCTAAGACCGCTGGAATGGCCGCTGTCAGTATAATAGAATTCTCATTATATCTTTTTGATGCTGTGGGGTTTGTGAGAATCTTGGATGATTCTTCCACCAGAGTATCACTTTTTTCTTCTGGCAAAAAGATTTTTGCCTCTGAGGAATCTAAAATGTATCCCAAAAAGGTGACCGACTGAGCAGGCCACAGATTGGACTTCTCTGCCTTTGATGAGCCAACCCAAATTTTGAAGGGGAGATAAGGTAAGCACCAAACTTTTCTCTAGCTCTATTACTGAATACACAAACAGGAGTAAATCATTCAGGTAGGTTATTTGAATCCCTGCCATCCTCAGAGTTTGTAAGGCTTCCGCCAAGACTTTGGTGAAAAATCTTGGTGCTGATGCCAAGCCAAATGGGAGGGCGTTGAACTAAAAGCAGAGTGCTTGGTTTGGACCCCTCACTGCAAATCTGAGGAACATCTTTGAGCACTCCCTGATGGGTATGTGATGATATGCATCTTTCAAATCAATCGTGGCCATATATGCTCCCTGTGTTAGGCATTCTCTTGTTGTGTAGATCATTTCCACTTAGAATTTCTTGTACTTCACTGACCTGCTGAGAATCTATTTCCTCAATGGCTTCCTCAGAAAAATGTCGGAATAGAAATCGTTGTGACCATCTTTGGGAGAGGATGGACAAAAACGTTCTGATCCACCATTTCCTGAAGCAGATCTGTCTTAGCCGCCACCATGTCTACA
Source organism: Lithobates septentrionalis (assembly GCA_037952835.1). NCBI lineage: Eukaryota > Metazoa > Chordata > Amphibia > Anura > Ranidae > Lithobates > Lithobates septentrionalis. The sequence goes on from JBBDGP010000244.1 coordinate 2,314,766, forward strand.
TTTTTTGGTAGAGTGGTTACAAAGAATCGTTCTGGGGTTTACTCCTCCTACCTGGCATGGGGAGTTATTGGCTTTTTTCTTTAGGCTGAAAGGGCCTAAGTTGCCAAGTCTTTTTTCGCTCCCGATTTTCTCCTTTTTTGTTCCCTGGAGGGACGAAACTCTGCCCATCTTTATCTTTGCGCCCTTTAAGCCTGAAAGGCACAAGCGAGTACACAGGGCACTCAGAAGGAAGGACACCCAGCGCACTGTACTTGACCCCCTGCCTTCACACAATAAAAACTCACTCGGTGCCCCCTCCACCAAGCGGAAGACAAGGATAAAAGACGGACCAAAATAAAAAACAACATGTTCTTCCTACCTTAGGGGTTGGATCTGTCTGCTCTGCTGCAGCCACTTCCACGATGCAGAACCTGGTTACAGAGCCAGCACAGATGCTCTTAAATAGTCTGGGCCTCACCCATCAATCTCCTCTGTCCAGACTTGCAAGTCCCAGCCTGGCATGAGAAGATCTGCATGCATGCCTGCCTGCTGATTCCATGTCCAGGTAAAACCTCCCTCTTCCATGACACCCAAAACAAAGATGGCTGCTGACACTTCTGCCAAAAACATGTCAGCACCCAGACCGGAAGTGATGTCATGCACCTGGGGAAGAGAAGGAGACAGTCCAACCAGCACAGGTATGTCCCCCTAGGCAAGCGGCTTCCTCCACCTCTTGATGTCTCTATGGACTAAAAGATCTGAGGAGAGGGGTCCCCCAATTCCTCCCAGGCTCCAATGCCTGGGAGAACCCAAACCCCAGAATACCTCGCCAAAAAACACTTCCCCAATTAAAGGAGTCATACGGCTGGGAGGCCCCTGCCACCTTGCACACAGGCCTGACAGAAAAACAAAAAAGCTTGAAGTAATCCTGTCTGGCCGAAGGAAACACACACATACATACTGATGAACCCGGGGCTGGGGCTTTTTTTCTATTAAAGTGGATGTAAACCCGATTCATGAAATCTGAGCTGGGCACATATATCTGCAGTGTTTTTTTCTCTCTGTCTTCAAAGCACTACGTCACATAGCTTTGTCCTGCTCCATTCTTCTGTTATCAGCCTGATAACTTTTGACAAGCTCTCGCAGAAGGGAGCCTGAAGTGTGTGTCGGGGGGAGGTTGCTTAAAATAGATTAGCACACAGCATGTGTGGGGAGGGGGTGTGTGCCTTTTCTCCAATCAGCTGTCTTACAATGTCTAGTAATAATCCACTGCTACAGGGGATTTAAGAGAACATTCTAACAGGACATGCACTTTCTAAACAGTATATAAAGATGAAGACAGCAGATATACATGTAAAACTTATGTAGGGAGATTTGTTTCATCTCTGTGTATCATCTGAGTCTGTTCACTTCACTGAGTATATGCGAGGATTTATATCCACTTTACCACTTCCGGACCACCCTATAGTAGATTTACTCCTACAGGGTGGCCCTCCTGTGCAGGATATCATATATACACTTAATTCTGCACCTCCACCTAGTGGGGCGTACATTGCTAGTGGGCAGCCTCTGCTGTGATTAATCACAACATAAGTCAATCTGCATTTGCTGGGCACTGGATGACTGCTGGCTCCCTCCGATTGTCGGTAAAACACACAGAATGGAGATTTACCAATGTAAACAAAGCAGAGCTTCGTTCTGAAGGGAGGGATGGATTTTGTATCCCTGCAAAGCAAGGAAAATACATCTAGTAAAATCAGAACATACAGTACAAAAAAAACCACTGGCTAGGCACACAGTTAACCCTTTGATTGCTCTAGATGTTTAACCCCCTTCCCAGCCAGTGTGATTCGTATAGTGACTGCATATTTTTAGCACTGTATTAGTGTCACTGGTTCCCACAATATCGCAGTCGTTGATCACTGCCATTACTAGTATATATAAAAAAAAAATAATTCCATAAATTAATATATACCATAGTTTGTAGAAGCTATAACGTTCCTGTAAACCAATCAATATGCGCTGATTTTTTTTTTACCAAAAGCATGTGGCAGAATACATATTGGCCTAAATTTATGAAGAAGTTCGATTTTTTTATTGGTGGTTTTATAGATGTAAAAAATATTTCGTTTTTTTCAAAATTGTAACTCTTTTTTGTTTATAGAAAAAAACATTAAAAAATGCAGCAGTGATCAAATACTACCAAAAGAAAGCTCTACTTTTCTGAAAAAAAAAAAATTGACAAATTTTATTCGGGTACAGTGTTGTATGACCGTGCAATTATCTGGTAAAATAGCGCAGTGCCGTATTGCAAAAAAATGGCCTGGTAATGAAGGGGGGGGGGAAATTTTCCGGAGGTCAAGTGGTTAATGTGGACCTTGTGTTTCCTGTGCTAAGTGGGAGAGATTTTCTCTCTTGTAAGCTGTCCTGGAAGATGAGTGTGGAAAGTGGACCTACAGTACTGCCTAACAGGCAGATACCATCAGCAAAAGAGAATGGTGGGGCATCTCCTGGACCTTGGGGTCCGAACATTTGTGCAGAGGGCCAGAAATTTGACCGGAGCGAGAAAAACCCTGGACCTGGCCATGTCCAGAAGACTTCTGAGTTTTAGGATCCATCCAAACTTCTGTAGGGTCTGCACTGTCTAATGAACATTGGCTGACAAGGCCTGGACTGACTGTTCCTTCTGGAGGAAATTGCCCAGGTATCCCATGATGGGGATTCTCAGTGTAACAGAGCTAGAACAGGAGCCTAACACCTTAGTGAAAATTGCTGTTGTCCTTCCTGAAAACAAACTGGTGCCATGTTGCATGCCCACAGTAAAATTAAAGTAGTTTTAGTGCGGTGGGAAGATGAAGATGTGCAAGTAGGCATCCTAGATACCAAGAGGCCAGAATGTCCACCAGCTGAAGAAAAGCAATGCCTGACTTGGCAGATTCTATGTGGAATATTTTCTCTGAATGAAACTGTTGAGAATCTTCAGATCCAGAAAGAGGTGAATGCCTACGTTTGCCTTGGTGGATAGTAAACAGAACTCCTAAAACCTCCCCTTTTCTAGGACCAAGGCAATGACCCCCTGCAAGAGAAATTGCTGAGAGCAGCACATGGATCTGCCCATTTCTGTAAAGCCAGTAGCAAGTTTGAGAGTATTAAGTAGGGATGAATCAAGGCCTTAAGCTCTGTTTTGTAGCCCCTGGAAACAATGTTCTGGACCCAGACTTCTGAAATGTGCTGTGCCCAAAAGAATAAGAAGGCTGACAAGTAGGTGTGCCCCCTCATTGTGAGGGGGGCTTGTTCCTGAATTTGGTGGGTTTGGAAGTCTAGGTCTTGCAGCAAAAATGCGAGCCAGACGTAGACCCAGGGGCCTGAGGTAAATGAAAGGAATTCTTCTTAGTCTTAGGAATCAAAGGTTTGCCTGCAGGAGCTTTTCCATCTTCCCTAATACTTACATTAAAATAATTTGTATGGTTTTTAAAAAAAAATGACAACACTTTTTTTTTAAGTAAAAACTCAATTGTTTTACTAAGAATGAGACATATTAAAGCAAGAACATGAAGAATGAATGGCTTGTCAGATATATATATATATATATATATATATATATATATATATATATATATATATATATATATATATATATATATATATATATATATATATATATATATATATATATATATATATATATATATATATATATATATTTTTTTTTTAATTTAAGTGCTTAGGCTGTTTCCATCAAGCATCATGAGGTTTCTCCAACATTTTAAGCCCCAGTCTTCCCAGCATTAGCAGGCTACAAGAAGAAGAAAAAAAAATTATGTTAAATATTAAACATATGCAATAAATGAAATCTATACAGCCTTACTGATGTGCTAGAAATATGCACATGAATATGATTAGCAGCGAGTACATCATATATAGGAAGGTTATTGTTTCAAATACAGCATTTCTATATACTGTATAGCTAGCTTGTAATTTATATATAAATGGAGTTTTATATTGTACAGTGGGTATAGAAAAGAATCACCCCCTTTAAAATAATTGCATTCTATTGCTTTGCAGCCTGAAATGAAAGACAGACACAGCGTTTGTTTTATCCAGCTGTCTTTACTCAAGTGCAACTTATAACACTCAAGCAAAAGATAGAACACCAACATGACAGAAAAAATAAAAATAAAAAAAATTTAATTCACCGAGTTAGAAAAAGGATCACACCCTTGTGTCAGTATTTTATTGGACCACCTTTTGCTTTCATTACAGCCTTTAGTCTGTTGGGATGTGTCTCTACCAACTTTGCACATCTAGACTTTGCAATATTGGCCCACTCTTTGCAGAACTGCTCAAATTCAGGTAAATTTGATGGTGACCATTTGTGGAATGCGGTCTTCAAGTCATTCCACAGATTTTCAATGGGGTTTGAGTCTGGGCTCTGACTAGGCCATGCAAGGACATTCACTTTTTTTCCCTTCAACCACTGTGTGGTTATATCTGCTGTGTGCTTTGGCTCATTGTCATGTTGGACGGTATACCTTCTTCCCATTGACAACTTTCTAGCAGAGGGCAGCAGATTTTTCTAACAACATTTGATGGCGTTTTTTCCCATCCATTTTTGCTTCTATCCTGACAAGTGCTCCAGTCCCTGCTGCTGGGAAATACCCCCATAACAATATATTACCACCTCCATGCTTTACTGTAAAAATTGTGTTATTTAGATAGTGAGCTGTATTGGATTTCCACCAGACATATTGTTTGGTGTTGAGGCCAAATAATTCAATTTTAGCCTCATCTGACCAGAACACCTTTTTCCATGCGACTGCATGTGGCCTCTGAGGAGTGGCTTTTTTTCTTGCAACCTTTCCATACAAGTCACATTTGTGGAGAATTTGTGATATTGTTGTCACATGCACACAATGACCACTCTTGGTCATATATACCTGCAACTGCTTCAGAGTTGCTGTAGGCCTCTTGGTAGCCTCTCTAACCAGTTTCCTCCTGGCTCTTTCATCCAGTTTGGAGTGACATCCTGATCAAGGGAGACTCTGTGTTGTACCAAATACCTTCCACATCTTAATAATAGACTTCACTGTGCTTCTAGGGATTGATAAAGCCTTTGAAATGGTTTTGAATTCAACACCTAACTTGTGCCTGTACAAACTGTTTGTTTGCTTCAGTTGCACTACCGGGGACTGAAATACTCCAGGAAAGTTCTTTTCATGCTTAGATAGTCAAAATGGCCACAGCTGATCACAGTTGAAAGTCAAATGGCTTTGTGTGCCATTAAGAAGGCGATTAGCTACACCTGATTGAGTTTACAAGTCATGTTTAAAAAGGGGGGTGATCCTTTTTCCAACTACATTGCCTGGCCATGTTGTACTGCCAGTCCACAGTAAAACTACTGTGGGCGGGTGGCAAATGGTTAAAACAAACCCAAGAGGATAAATGTATGGGAGCTGCCACTGCTGGTTTATTTTTTAACCCTTTAATTGCCAATGACATATCCTAAAGGGTTAAAACATGGTGCATTATTTTTTTTGTGCAGCAGGCTCCTGGCTATTTAGTAAAAGTGATCTGGAGAGGTTGTAGAGCCACCTGATCACTTTACGACACTTGTAAGGATCAGCCCCACCTGCCAGACTTCTCAAACTGTCTGACTCCTCCCAGGACTACAAAAAAAAAAAAAAAGTCAGGTTCACAAGCAGGGGAATATCAAGGAACATCCGTTGTCCAATTTCCTCTGCAGAACGTTAATCCAAAAAGTGCTTAGCTCTAAACATCCTTCTGTCAGTACCTAGCGAGTAAACAATGTGGAACAAGTATGTGGGACATTGTGTATGACTACATATTGGCTGAAATGCCCAGTGTTTCCTGTGCCAAACAGGTGCCCTGCTGCATAGCAACCACAGGCGGGGGTCATTCATTCTGCATGGACACCATTCACAGAACTCCTTGAATTTCTCAGTTAATGCAATGTGCTCCCTAACTGGACAAAACAAAGAGGCGGGGTGTCACAAACTCCACCTCATTCAATCAGAAAATACTTTGGGGAACCAGAAGACAGCAGCAATTTTCTGCTTCCACAGCAGTCCCACAAGTATGGCGTATACATAGCTTCTGTACACGTTGGTCCAAGTTAGACCACTGTAACCATACAATAAAATCCATACCTGGAGTTCAGATTTAAGGGAACCCATGCTACACCTAACTCCATGTTTACTGTGAGTTTATATGTTTTGTTTAGGCCAAGCTGGCCCAAGTGAACTACGTTCTTCACTAACAAGTGTACCTGCTGGGCATGCTGTATAAACTGTATGTAGAATTAACTACATAGAGTACACAGCACTGTGTGCCGGCAGCGAAATGGGAACTTCCCATTCTGCTTTGGAACAAAACTGAGTCGGGCTGAACGCTGATAAACCAGGCACAGGAAGCTTCCTCCCATTGGCTTTGACAGACAGGTGGCCAGATGAGGTCTCAATTTCTGCCACCAACCATAGGAAGTTTTGTATTCATCCATAGAATACAAAACTTCCTGTTAACGACTGAGAAGCACTCAGCCCAACTCGATTTTGGTCCAGGAGCAGGATAAGAAGTTACCATCCCACTGCCGGAACACAGTGCCGTGTACTGTATGTAGCCGGTGCGACAAACAGTTTATACAACACGCCCATCAGGCACGTCTGTTAGTGAAGGAAATAGTTTATTTGGGCCAAACTGGCCCATATGAACTATTTAAAAGTCACAGTAAACATTGAGTTACCCTTTAAGGCATTCTATTTGGGCAAGAAGGGAGGATGTGGGTAATATTTACTTCTAAAATTAGGGACATCAGGCCCTAATTTTAGGAGTAAATATTAAAGTATCAAAATGAACGTAGTTTCAAAAGGACTCACGGATAAGGATGAGTTCTACAGTGAAAATAAAGTAACAGAATCCATCTTGTGTTGACTTTTAAAGCCGAATTCCGGGCAGATGTAACAGATCATCACCACTTTTATTGAACTTGCACTGTATGTAGTTTGCCACCTCCTTAGTCCAACCTGTTGTAATACTCACCATGCTCCCTGCTCTAGTGATCTTCGCTGTGTGGTCCTGCTCTCAAAGCCTGTCTAGTGAAAGCCTATCTTCAGAGGGCACACACATCAAGACCCAAGGGGTGAACCATATTATCCCAATAGATGGCTGGGCAACAGCTCATCCATAGTAATAAATAGGACTATGGCGTGAAAGGCTATGCAGCGTTGGACAGGGCTGCACAGTGAAGGTCGCCCAAATAATTTCTTAGTTGCCCAGGTGTGAAAGCAAGCTTTTCAGTCCCAGCAGTTGATCCTCCCAGTGTAAACCCCCCCCAAAAAATAAAATGCCAGCTTTACTACTCTGCACCACGTCGTCTGGGAAGTTCGAAGAGTCAAACAACATGTACGCACCTGGCACCAGCAATAATTCCGGCTGGCATGAGTTTTCCAGAACTGTAAAACCTGTAACCCATAACTCCAGCTAATGATCCTGATGCAACTGAAATACAGAAAATGCCTGTTACTATTTGTAGCCATGCAATTTTAAAACTTAAACAGTTTTCTTCTATTTAGGCTGCTCCCCACAAAAGAGGTTTTTCATTTAAAAAAAACAAATAATGTACACCTACAGTGCCTTGAAAAAGTAATTATACCCCTTGACATTTTCTACATTTTGTCATGTTACGACCAAAAACGTAAATGTATTTTATCGGAATTTTATGTGATAGACCAACACAAAGTGGCACATAATTGTGAAGTGGAAGGAAAATGATAAATGGTTTTCAATTTTCTTTACAAATAAATATGTAAAAAGTTGCATTTGTATTCAGTCCCCCTGAGTTAATACTTTGTAGAACCACCTTTCACTGCAATTACAGCTGCAAGTCCTTTTGGGGATGTCTCTACCAGCTTTGCACATCTAGAGTGACATTTTTGCCCATTCTTCTTTGCAAAATAGCTCAAGCTCTGTCAGATTGGATGAAGAGCGTCTGTGAACAGCAATTCTCAAGTCTTGCCACAGATTTAGGTCTGGACTTTGACTGGGCCATTCCAACACATGAACATGCTTTGATCTAAACCAGGGGTATTGAATTTAAATTCATGGAGGTCCAATAAGTAAAATTTTCTTCCAGCCGAGGTCCGAATCGCAGTTTTGTGAGATGACTCAGATTCTTTACATCACAGCCCAAGTGTGCAGGCACGATGGTCCACTCATTTGAATGGGCTGCTGTGCCTGCGTTTTATGCTGGGAAAAAGTCCTGGCACCTTTTTAAAAATGCAGCCGCATGGAAACTGCATGGTTTCACATATCCCCCCCCCCCCACACACAGCATTGCCCCCTTCACTTATCACCCCACAAAGTATTGCTCCTTCACATATCGCCCCCACACAGTATTGCCCCCTTCACATATCTCCCCCACACATTATTGCCCCTTCACATATCACTCCCACACAGCACTGCCCCCCCTTTCACCCACTCCCCATCCTTCACAGTTCCATGTATTTTCCTCCCTTCACTCTCCTACCTTTCACAGAGCGGAGAGCAGGAGGCGGCACAATCCTAAACTGAAGGCACAGCAGCACTGGGCGGGGCGCAGGAGCTGCCGGGTTAAGTTTTCATATTAGCAAACTGGTGATTGGCTGCTAGGACTGCCTCCTAGCAACCAATTACCTCCCGATTAACGCGAGAGGCAGCTACCTCTCGCCACGCAGTGCTGATCCCGCTCACAGTCCAGAATTGTCCCACCTCTCGCTCCTCTCTACTCTGACAGCGGAGGAGGCTGGGGACAAAAGCGGCAACTAAATGGTGTGATCGCAGCGGTCCGAAAAGGCAACAGCTCGGGCCGGACACGGACCACCATTTAGTGATGCCAGATCTAAACCATTCCATTGTAGCTCTGGCTGTATGTTTAGGGTCGTTGTCCTGCTGGAAGGTGAACCTCCGCCCCAGTCTCAAGTCTTTTGCAGACTCAAAGGTTTTCTTCTAAGATTGCCCTGAGTTTGGCTCCATCCATCTTCCCATCAACTCTGACCAGCTTCCCTGTCCCTGCTGAAGAAAAGCACCCGCCACAACATGATGCTGCCACCACCATGTTTCACGGTGGGGATGGTGTGTTCAGGGTGTTGAGCAGTTTTAGTTTTCCACCACACAAAACGTTTTGCTTTAAAGGCCAAAAAGTTAAATTTTGATCTTATCTGACCAGAGCACCTTCTTCCACATGTTTGCTGTGTCCCCCACATGGCTTCTTGCAAATTATAAAATGGGACTTCGTATGGCTTACTTTAACACTGGCTTTCTTCTCGCCCTCTTCCATAAAGGCCAGATTTGTGGAGTGCATGACTAATAGTTATCCTTTGGACAGATTTTCCCACCTGAGCTGTGGATCTCTGCAGCTCCTCCAGGGTTACCGTGGGCTGCTTATCTGAATAATGCTCTCCTTGCCCGGCCTGTCAATTTAGGTGGACGGCTATGTCTTGGTAGGTTTGTAGTTGTGCCATATTCTTTCCATTTTCAGATGATGGATCAAACAGTGCTCCGTGAGATGTTAAGAGCTTGGGATATTTTTTTTTTTTTTTTTTTACAACCTAACCCGGCTTTAAACTTCTCCACAGCTTGATTCCTGACCTTAGCGCACCATTTTCTATTTTACTTTTTTACTAATTAGGTGATTTCTGAAAGCAATTGGTTCCACTAGATTTTAGTTAGGGGCATCAGGGTAAAGGGGGGCTTGAATGCAAATGCACGCCACACTTTTCACGTTTATTTGTAAAAAAAAAAAAAATTGAAAAATTTTAAAAACCATTTATCATTTTCCTTCACTTCACAATTATGTGCCACTTTGTATTGTTCTAGCACATAAAATCCCAATAAAATACATTTACGTTTTTGGTTGTAACGTGACAAAATTTAAAAGGGGTATGAATGCTTTTTCAAGGCACTGTATACTACATGTCTGTTATGATGTGGCCAGGCAAGCCTGGATTACATGTTCCATCATGCCTTATGCTTTTCCTAGAGGTGATGCATTAGTTGGTCTCTCTGGGAGCCACCATCAATGAATGCAGCTGGGAGCAGTACAGAGGAAGTATGCATCGCTAGATGGCATTCCTCACTTTGAACTGCAAAGCTGTATGTGCAGGTGCCCTGTGAGTTGGCATGTAAGGTTATAGTTCACAGGAAGAGCACACTTTCTCACCCTAGGGCAGATCTCAAGGTTTACCGAAAGAATAGCAGCTATGAAACTTATCAAGGCAAGCTAATAATGTTCTTTATTGGGGGGGTTTAGTTTTACATCCCTAATGTAGTGAATATAAGCCTCAATATACTGAATTAATTAGTTCCTTGTAATTGGCACTCATATGCAATTAAAAACCCAACAGATGTTCTAACCATTCCCCACTCAATACAAAAATAAAGAAAAAAAATAACTTACTCAGAGAAAGTAAAATATTTTTGGAATCGTGAGACATCTGATAGGCCCCCAGTCCAGCTAGACCTCCAAAGAGCAGACCAGCAGCGAGAGATGGAACACTACCTAGAAAAAAAATGTGACACAACCATCTACGCTGCAGTCATTGACAGATTTAGGCAGGAACATGTTGCAGCTTTCTAAAACCTATGTAATAATCCATAGCGTGTGGAACAGAAGAATTTAAATAATCAGGCATTTGAGATATATTTTTGAACACTAGAAAAGATGGTGCCAAAATGCTATCAGACTGTAAGAACAATCATTTTTCAACTGCCCTGACATCAAAACTAAGCAGTCAAGGAGCCTAAAAGGGTTCTTACTGGATCTGACCAAATACGCACGTAGCCAAGATTCTTATCAAATATGAATCAGCCTACGTGAGGTCTTTTAACCCTTTAAATACCAAGGTGTGTAGGATACTTCCTTTGACGGTCAAATGGTGGGAGCAGGACAGGTTTAGGCATCGAAGTGAGGACAGTTTGGATTAAAAATCAATGGCATGTCTGCTCACATTTTTTAGTACCGAATTATTGTACGTTAAAGGATAAGTTTACCTTTAAAAAAAAATAAAAAAATAAAAAAAAAAAGAAAGAAATTTATATTTTTATCATTTCAAATGCACATCTTTTTGCAGGAAAAAAAAATAGTATTTTTTTTAAAAAACAGAGCTTACCTGTAAAATCTTTTTCTTGAGATTACATCACGGGACACAGATCTCTATTCATTACATCATGGGTTAGATAGCCACCTTCAGGTGTTGGACACTGGCAACCCTAATTGTAAGGAGAGTTCCTCCCCTATACGACCCCTCCCATATGAAGAGTACCTCAGTTTTGTAGTAAAGCAATAAGTATCCCGATGCATATATATATATACATAAATCCCGAAGAGGGGCAGGGAGCTCTGTGTCCCGTGATGCAAGCTCAAGATAGGATTTTACAGGTAAGCTGTTTTAAAAATAATCCTATTTTCTTGTTCATACATCACGGGACACAGAGCTCTATTCATTGCATCATGGGACATCCCGGAGCAATGCCCAAATTGAGGGGAGGGAGACACAGATCAGAAAAAAAAAGACCGCCATTGTATGTGAGGACCTACACTGCGCCCGAAAGCGGTATCCTCATGTCTTCTTACATCCACCTGATAAAATCTAGTGAATGTATGGACCGAAGACCAAGTTGCAGCCTTGCAGATCTGAGCCATGGAGGCCCGGTGATGCACTGCCCATGAAGCCTTAACATCAAAAAGGAGGTGCCTGGCCCTTTCTGGGACCGTCTGGCAGTACAAACAGAAAGTCAGTCTTCCGCATCTGAGCAGTCGCGGTCAGATAGAGTAGTCCAAAACTAACAACATCTACAGAGTGTAACAACATTTCCTCCGCGGACTGTGGATCTGGAAAAAAGGATGGTAGGACCACATCTTGGTAAGAAAGCTGGGTGAGGACGCAACACCACCCTGTGTTTGTGAATAATTATGTATGGCTCTTTACAGAAAAAAGCCCCAAACTCCCATACCCTCCTGGCAGAGGATATGGCAACAAGAAAAAATGACTTCTTGGTCAAAAGACACAAAGAAGCATGGCATAATGGTTCAAAAGGCTGTTTTTGCAAAACAGACAGAACCAAATTCAAATCCTATGGGCACACTGGTGGCCCGATTAGTGGATTTAAAACGCAGTCCCCCCTGTATAAAGGCCCGGACTAAGGAATGAGAGGCAAGCGGTTTCTGAAAAAATACCGACAAGGCCGATATCTGACCCTTGATAGTGCCCAGGGCCAGCTTAATTTCTACTCCTAATTGAAGAAAAGCGAGAATTCTATCAAGCATACCTTCTAGGATGCCATCCTTTGAACTCACACATATGCCTTCCAGATTCTATAATAGATGAGCCTGGAGGCCGGCTTCCTGGCATTAACCAGAGTGGTTAGGACTGGATCTGAGAGCCCATGTTTTTTCATGACGTGGGTCTCAACAGCCAAATTATCAAATTCCGACTTTGTAAGGAAGGATGGAATATTGGCCCTTGCGAGAGCAGGTCTGGTTGCAGTGGGAGCACCCATGGCCTGCCGACTGCCATCCTCACGATCTCTGCATACCAGGACCTCCTGCGCCAAGCCAGGGCTACTAGGATTACTGGCTTCCCTTCTGTCCTGACCCTGCAAAGTAACCGAGCAAGAAGCGGAACTGGAGGGAACGCATAGATCAGAAAAAAACTGATCCCTTGGAACTATCAAGGAATCTGAACCTTGTGCTAGCGGGTCCTTTGTTCTTGATACAAAGATGTCCAGTTTGTTGTTGAACCTGGAGACTAGTAGGTCTACATCCGGGGTACCCCAACTCTGGCATATTGCCTGAAATATGGCGGGGTGTAGCGACCATTCTCCTGGGTGCAGCTGCTGGCGGCTTAAAAAATCCGCTTTCCAATTTTCCACCCCTGAAATAAAGACTGCAGATAGACAAGGAACATGTTTCTCTGCCCAAGTGAGAACGTGATTCACCTCCCTCTGGGCACTCAGACTCCTGGTGCCCCCTTGGTGATTGATATAGGCGACTGCTGTGGCACTGTCGGACTGAACTCGGACAGGACAGCCTTGTAACCTGTCTGTCCAGGTCTTCAGGGCCAGATGGACTTCCCGAAGTTCCAGAATGTTGATGGGTAAAGACCCTTTGGTTCTGGATCATTTTCCTTGGATCAAAGCTTCTTCCAGGACTGCTCCCCAGCCTCAAAGGCTGGCATCTGAAGTTACGACTTTCCAAACACCTTAGACACTGGCGAAAAAAAACTGAGGTTCTGTCCATATGGGAGGGGTTATAAAGGGGAGGAACTCTCCTTACAATTAGGGTTGCCAGTGTCCAACACCTGAAGGTGGCTATCTAACCCATGATGTAATGAATAGAGCTCTGTGTCCCATGATGTATGAACAAGAAACATGCATTTATTCATTTTTGTAATAGGACCCTTGAAAGCATTACACCTACGATCAGAGCGCGGATGCCATGCAGAACTCCTGCAGACTTGTCAGTGTATCTGTCTGCTCATACCTTGTACAGGCAGGCAGTTGCACACTGACAGGAAGAGACAATGAACTACAAGTGCTCAAGAGCTTACTTGTAAGTTTCCCATTTACAGAACTTTGAATGCATAATGCGGCCGGGCAGATGGAGCCCTCAATCACCCCTGGCTCAATCATCCCACCCATTTCCATTCATCAGAGAACAGTCATCAGTGTTCAGCTTCAGCCTTTGCAAGCCACTCCAGTAAAGATCTTTGGTATCCTTTATTACAGCACATGGTTTAAAAAAAAATAGCTTGACAGATAATTTACATGCTTCAGCCACTCCTGGCTTTCTCATAGCTATGAGTAAGGCCTAGATTGCTGAAACGTGTCAGCGTACCTGTGGAGCTGTTCTTAAGCTTTATCGTCCATATACATTCTTCAAACTATTAACACAGCTCTAGGTTTCAGACACATACCTGCTTTTACATAGCCGATAACTCCTCCAGTGGCGACTAGAGCCGCATATCCAAAACCAAACCATTCCACACCCATACTAGAAAAAAAAAAAGAAAAGAAAACCATCACTGCAGTAAATATGCAACTAAATTAGCCATTGCCAAATCTTTTCTAACATTATCAGTAAGAATTGAAAGTACAAGAAAAACGAAGTAACCCATGTGATAAATTGGCACACTAGTCATCTGTACTACACAAGAGTGGATTCATATTCTTCTGGTATTGGTAAATTCATATAGTGCTCACTAAAGCAGCTTTCCCATCCCAGCTGAAGGATACCTAAACTGGTAACAGATGGACAGGATAGCCGTGCACTTTCCTACAAGTTATCAAAGCTGGGGAAAAGGCAAGACAACACCAGGAACCATTGTGAGTGTATTACTGATAGAGAAGACTTGCTCTACCATGCCATTGCAATCTTTACATTGCTTTGATATGTTATAATTATATATTAATTATATAATATAATTATATAATGCACTCTTCTCTGGACCCATATGAGCTGCAAGGCTGAACAATTTGGCATCTTCTTCATTATGAACTTCAGATTTAAGCATTACAGCATGGTAAAATCTTACAATAGCGTTGGTATTAAAGCGGTTGTATACCCGCTGTCATTTTTTTTTTTTTTTTACACCTGCAAGGGAAAAGGCATAATGAGCTAGTATGCACCGCATACTAGCTCATTATGAGATACTTACCTTAGAACGAGGCGCCGGCATCTCACCTGGTCCACGCCGAGGGAGCCGACATCTCCCCTCGGCGTGTCTTCCGGGTATCGCGGCTCCGGCGCTGTGAGTGGCCGGAGCCGCGATGTCGTCACTCCCGCGCATGCGCGCGGGAGACTTCTGCCCGGCAAGCTCCGGAGTTTGCCGGGCTGTCAGCCGAGAGTCCCCTGTGCGCATGCGCCGCTGCAGTTAGCGGCTCATTGCGAGGGGAATATCTCCTAAACCTTACAGGTTTAGGAGATTTTTTTTTACCTACAGGTAAGCCTTATTATAGGCTTACCTGTAGGTAAAAGTTACAAATATAGGTATACAACCGCTTTAATAGTGTTGATACGTTTATATGGCAGTATATCTTTACTGTCTCGTGCACATATCATTATCAGTTCAATTACTATCTTTCATTCTCCTACAAGTACACATTTTTAATTAATTAGGTCCTTAAAGTGTTTAGAAAGGTTTATATTTCAAAGAAAAAAAAAAAAAAAAAAAACCACAACAACAAACATGTCACACTTTCCTGCTCTGTGTAATAGTTTTGCACAGTGCGGCTCAGATCCGCCTCTTCTCGAGTCCCCCACCAACGCTCCTGGTCCCTCCCCTCTCCTGAGTGCCCCCCATAGCAAGCTGCCTACTCGTGTGTGCTCGCTCCCAAGCCACCTCTGTGAGTCTATGAGATGGGGGGGGGGGGGGGGCTTCACACTGAAGGCTTTTTACCTTCCTACATTAGAATGCATGAAGGTGAAAAACCTTCAGCCTTTACAGCCAATTTAAAATGAAGGCACCTTACAAAAAGCTCAGTTGGATCAACCTAATAAAAGACAGACAACCAACAGTAACAAATACCTATGTAAATATAACAACAAAAAAAAAAAAAATCTCTCTTTAGCTGCTATATCATAATTTATTCCTATATATTGAGAGATGCAAAGGATTTTTTTTTTTTTTTTTTTTTTAAAGAATCATACTTACCTAGGTGGATCTTGCATCTGTCCCCTGGCACCTCTAACACTAATGCCGCGTACACACGGTCGTACTTTTCGTCTACAAAAGTCCAACGGACGCTGACGGACTAAAGCTGGCTGGTAATCCGATCGTGTGTGGGCTTCTCCGGACTTTCAACTGACTTTTTTAGCCTCAAATCCGACGTACTTTAGATTTGAAACATGCTTCAAAACTTTTACTTCGTACCTACGACGGACCCCGAAGTCCGCTCGTCTGTATGCTAGTCCGACGGACAAAAAAACGACGCATGCTCATAAGCAAAAACTAAACGGAAGCACTCGGTCTAGTAAAACTAGTGTTCGTATTGTAGGTAGCACATTCATCACGCTGCAAAATCTGTGATCGTTGAATGCAGCGCATTTTATTTCTTCATTACGAATGCTCTATAAAGAACGAAGGTGTTTTGCTGTTCATATTCAGAGTTCTCCCAAACTGATTTCTGGATTCTTTTTCTCTTTGATCTCATGAATGATATAGTATGCTTTTTAAAAACAATGTTTCCATACTAATATAATACTTTTTACCTTTTTTTTTTTTTTGGTTTTTTTTTGTGTGGAATCATATTTTCTTGTAATTTTTATCCAGATATTTATTTTATGATTGGTGTTGAACTTTTTTATATGTTTATCTCTAGATTTTTAATTTTCATTTTTTGGTGTTTGTAAAGTTACCACAAATAACCCATTTGTATTTTTTTTTTTCTTTTTTTTTTTTTCTTTATTTTTTTATATTTTTTAGGTTTGTAAAGTTACCACAAATAACCCATTTGTATTTTATTTTTTTCTTTATTTTTTTTAATTTTTTTTTTTTTATTTTTTTAGGTTTGTAAAGTTACTACAAAGAACCCATTATAATGTTTTTTTTTTCTAGTGATTATTTTTTATTTTTAAGATAAAGTTAACCCAAAGCACCGTTTTTGGTTATGTATATTTTTGTTCTTTCCCAGACTTACCACTCGAACATTATTAACATTAGTAATGTATTTTTGTTGTGTTTTTGCAAACTCATTGAGATTGTTGTCCCTTGATAATTTAACATTGTGTGTAAAATCAATGATTTAAAAGAAAACACATAAAATCTTTTGCTAAACTCAAAAAAAGATCCATTTATTCATGGTCAAAATAAAAAAAAAGAGGAAGTCAACGCTGGAAAAAGTCTGTGTACCAGAAAATTGGGATCTTGAGGAGTCCATATAAGAGGGAGCACAATCTGGTCCAAGAATCCCAGAGATCAACAGCACCAGCAGATGATATAGATGTCCCCAGACTGTGGTACTACAACAGCCTGCGTCTTCTGTCAGACCAGACTGAACCCAGGTCATCACTTTCTTCTCTTCCCTGCAGCCTTCCCTCCACGCTGCCCTGCACCCTTCCCTGCAGCCTTCCCTGTAGCCTTCTTTGGAGGCTGTGGCTGTGGTGTTTCAGTTGTGGCAGGAGGAGGAGGAGGAGGAGGAGGAGGAGGAGGAGGAGGGGGGGGCTGCCTCATGTAGTTGTGTGTTTCGGGTTAGCGTGCCCTGCAGCCCCTTCTGGATAGTTTCCCCAAATAGGCGCTCGCAAATGAGACGCTGCTCCCAGTCCATTTGTAGAAGCCTGCTGGCTAAGTAGCAGCCATAGGCCTCTTCTGCTTCGGGGGGGCTCCTCAAAAAACGTGTGGCCTCTTGCATGAGGCGCAGGGATGCCTCCTGTGTGACGGCCCCCTTCCTGGCCCTTTTTTTGGGAAGGCGGAGGGGAGGCACTTGGGATTGGGTCATGCTCCTACTGGGCCCAGCCACCTCACTGGGACCAGCCACCTCACTTGGCCCAGCCACCTCACTGGGACCAGCCACCTCCTGCCTGACACTGGGCCCAGCCTCCTCCAGGATGATGGGGAATCTGGCCTCCTCCAGGCTGTCCATGGGCCCGGTCTCCTCCTGCCTGCCACTTTCCACACATTCCTCCTGGATGGACTCATCCTGTGTATAAAAAAAGGACATCGTTTTAGTATATTTTTTGGGGTTCATCAATGACACACAATTTATTTCTCATGACTAGCAAATTTAATGTGAATACATCTCTTTAATAAAAGAGTCTAATCAGACACCCTAATTTTTTCTAGCAGGTGCCAAACATATTTAGCTACTCCTGTCAATTGATATGTCTACACAATTTTGAGTGCAAAAATCTGTGAGAAAATTCTAACATCCAGTTAACCTCATTAATATTAGTACAGTAAATATTGTTTAAACTAATTTACCTGACTCCAGATGGTCATATCTGGTTCATCCAGGATGGAAGACCCAGCTTGCTCCTCATCAGCCTCTGCTGGGGTGGAGGGAAGGGTGGAGGGAAGGGTGGAGGGAAGGGTTGAAAGTGATGCCCTGGCTTCAGTCTGGTCATCAAGAAAACGTAGTTGATTGTAGTACCACAGCCTGGGTACATAAACATCATCTGCTGATGCTCCTGATCTCATAGATTCCTGGATCTTCTTATGCTCCCTCTTATACATATTCCTCAAGCCCCCAATTTTCTTGAGCAATATCTCCATTGTTGCGTCCGGGATGGTCGCCTGGACAAAGGACAGAAGTCTCTCCAGCGTTGACTTCCTCACATGCTTAGCATAATACTGAGGGTGTTTTACCTCCCACAAATTCCTCATCTCTCGATATTTCGTGATGAAAGCAGTAAGGAACTCTGGATCCTTAAATAGGGGATTCATTATATCTGGAAAATATAAAGTCACAAGACAAAAAACACTTATTAGGTTTCTGCTAACCCCTCATCATCTTCTCCCTATGTAGGCCTCATCAATCTATCAAGCCATATAGGCCGCTTGCTCGAAAGTCATGACCATAAAACCCCCCCCCCCCAAAAAAAACAAATAAAAATAAAATTAAAATTACCTTCGTTTTGTAACGTCCTGGTCCACTATCACCTACGCACAGTACGTACGTACGACACGTGCACAAGGCCCCTCTTTATACACTACGCATGTGTGAAACTCTGCCTGCGTCGCCCGCCCCTGACGTTCGAAATTAACTCATGTTCTCCGCCCCCTAATTCGACGCACAGAACGTACGTACGACACGTGCGCAAGGCCCCTCTTTATACACTACGCATGTGTGAAACTCCGCCTGCGTCGCCCGCCCCTGACGTTCGAAATTAACTCATGTTCTCCGCCCCCTAATTCGACGCACAGAACGTACGTACGACACGTGCGCAAGGCCCCTCTTTATACACTACGCATGTGTGAAACTCCGCCTGCGTCGCCCGCCCCTGACGTTCGAAATTAACTCATGTTCTCCGCCCATTTTTTGTTACGGCGCGTAGTGGAGTTAAAGAATGGCGGAGTCACCTGAAATGTTGACGACCTCAGGTAGTGGAGACAGCCCGGAGGCTGGAACGTCAACGAAATCTATGAGGCCTAGATTTAAGGCCTCTAATATGAGTTTTAAAGAGATGGTGGAGATGGTGGCCATTCTTCACAAAGACGACTATGATGGCAATTATGGGCCGTACGCACGGCCAAATTTGCGCAAGGCCAAAATCATGGCGAAGGTCGTGGAGACTTTGCAGGCATCTTTTGGGGTCCAGCGCTCCAAAGATCAATTGAGAAAAAGATGGTCTGACCTGAAACTCAGGGAGCCGGATCAATACCGACGTATCCGGAAAGTTCTTAAAAAAAGTAAGTACTTGTCGTGTTTTTCTCTTGTGTTTATTACCTTGTATACTGCTCCATGTGCTTTTCCTTCCTATACGATTTTTTGTTCATCGTTTTAAACGATCTTTTAATAAACCTCGTTACATATCCATATATCTCTAGATATATATATATCTATATCTATATATATATCTATATATATATATATCTCTATCTATCTATATCTATATCTTTCTATATCTATATATCTATATAACTATATATTTCTATATATCATATATAGATATATATATATATATATAGATATATATAGATATAGATATATATATAGAGAGAGAGAGAGATATATATAGATAGGTAGATAGATAGATATAGAAATGTAAAACATTCTTTTTGAATATTTGAAGTTATCTTATTTTTTTGGCTTTACATTTAGTTAGATATTTAGAGATTTTGTTCCAGATATAGAGAGAGATCAAAAGATTATTAACTATATTTTGAGATATTGATATCTATCTATCCAATATGTCTTTATAATGTTAAATATTGAGGTAAAATAGGAACTCTACACAAACCACTTCACTACAAATGTAGGAAAATTACTATGTCCTAAAATATCTGTGTGCTAATTAGATTAATAATTTTTTGTTTCACATAGGGGAAAAATCACTCAGCCAAGAACAAGAAGACAGTCCACCCCAAGCAAAACATGATTGGGCAATCAGCCCAAGTCCCATTGAGGATGTTGAGGAAGGAGAGGTGGGTGACATGGGCACCCCACCAGGTGAGTGTCTGACACACCAGCTTACGTTAATCTATGCATGGCTGCCTTTTGTTTAATTTAATTTGTCTACTCTATTTTAGGGGATCTGGTTGTGCTTCATTCAAGCAACAGTGCCACCCCCGAGGATGTGGAGGAATTAGGCTACATGGGCACCCCACCAGGTCAGTGTCTGAGACAACAGCTTTATTTATGGTAAGGTAAACTATGTATGTGTGCATATTTCTAAAGACATTTTTTGGTTTCATTCCACTTTAGGTACAACAACAAGAAGTGACTATTTCACCTCTGAAAGTGCCCAACGGCTAATTGGTCAAATAATGGCCTGGAATAAAGACATTGATGAAATGCGTAATCGGCTGGATCGTATGCAGCAGGAAATGAAGGACATGATTGATGTTTTGGGTAGAATCTAAATGCCCTTTTTTAAACCCCAAAACATCAATCATGTCCTTCATTTCCTGTTTTGCTGACCCCATTCTGGGCCTTCTCTTTCTTGTTTTGGCAGAACATAAATGGCTGTTTAACCTAATGTCAAAAAGGAGGGCTGTTTCTCGTATATAGCTCAAAAATCCACAAAAAAATAAAACTTGATTTTCTAAAAAACACAAATTAAAAAAAAAAAAAAAGTGATTTTAACTAACCAAAAAAAAAACAAAAAAAAAAAAAATTTTAAAAAACCAAAAAAATAAAAAAAATTGATTTTAAAAAACCAAAAAAATCAAAAAAATGATTTTCAAAAACCAAAAAAATTAAAAAATTGATTTTAAAAAACCAAAAAAATAAAAAAAATTGATTTTAAAAAACCAAAAAAATAAAAAAAATGATTTTCAAAAACCAAAAAAATAAAAAAATTGATTTTAAAAAACCCAAAAAATAAAAAAAATTGATTTTAAAAAACAAAAAAAATAAAAAACTTGATTAAAAAAAAAAAAAAATAAAAAACTTGCTTTTAAACAAAAAAAAAAAACTTGATTTTCCCAAAAAAAAAAAAAAAGCCTGTTTGCGAAAATCAAAAAACAAAAAATATTTTTTTGTGGATTCGGTAGAAATATTTAAATATAATTATATTTTGCTACATTATTAAGATATCATTATATTTTTGTCTATGAACATTTTCTACTAAATGCAGAACTGAATGCATAACAACCATTAATAAAAACATCTCCTTATAGTATTTTAAAAAATGTGTGGTTTGTTATTTCAAGGCTCAGTATCAGTTTGGTTATAATTGTAAAAAAGTTGTTTACAGTGGCAATGGAGCTTATTTAGACATTTTTAAAATTCTAATACAGTTGGCACTACAACTGCTCGACCATAACCTAGGAGACAGCCCAAAAGAAAGGCAAGCAATAAATATAATGCCAGATTTCAGCAATATTTTTTTTATTGTAAAAAATTATATATCCTGGCCCATTGCAATGGCCCCCCTACCCATAAAATAATTAACATATTGCTGTCTAACTTGACGGGAACTTTGGGGGGCCAAGCCAGTACGGACAGTATCCAGGCCTGTAAGGTTGGCTTCTATTTGTCCGGCCTCAGGCCCAACTGTGCCTATATAATTGGTAGAATGCTTGTTTAAAAAGTTGTGCAGAATGCAGCAGGTTAAAATGATAAAATTAAGTTTGTATTCGGCCAAATTAATGGCTGTTTGAAACAGGCGGAACCGGCTGGCCAGAATTCCAAACGCATTCTCAACCACTCTTCTAGCTCTGGCCAGCCGGTAATTAAAAACCCTCCTCTCCGGGGTGAGGGTTCTTTGGGGGAATGGCCTCATGAGGTGGTTGCTGAGAGCGAAGGCTTCATCCGCAATGAAGACAAAGGGGAGTCCTTCCACGTTATCCTCATCAGGTGGCAATCCCAGGCCACCACTCTGGAGACGCTGGCAGAACTCCGTCTCGGCAAATACTCCTCCATCCGACATCCGGCCATTCTTCCCCACGTCCACATATAAAAAATCATAGTGTGCCGACACCACCGCCATTAAAACAATACTGTGGAACCCCTTATAATTAAAATAATATGACCCCGAATGGGGTGGTGGCACAATGTGGACATGTTTCCCATCTATAGCCCCTCCACAATTGGGAAAGTCCCAACGGCTGGCAAAATGGGATGCCACAGTCTGCCATTCCTGTGGCGTTGAAGGAAACTGGGGAATCAAACAAGAAAACCAAAATCAATTAATTTGGAAGCTAACATTGCAAGAAAATTAGACAATTAAAAACATTATTCCCCAGCATCAGTATAACATTCAATAATTTAATTCCTCTGGAATAACTAATATGGAAAGGCACACTTATCAGATTGCTCACCCCCTCTGATGGAACATTGATTACATTTTAGGGGGTTGTGAAATCCCTAAAAAATATTACTTTTAGGACACGCAGGAATTTAGGGACTAAAAAGGCTACAAGACTGCAGTTGTCGCACTCTGCTGGTGCAGTTGCTAACCAGCTTACAGTAAATGAGGTAATGTAAAAAGGCATTCATGTTGCAAGGAGTACACAATCACAGGCAAGGGCAATTAATGAAAACACTTTGAGGCTTGCATATGATTTGATGATGGAAATCAGCAGAGCTTCTGCTCATTTACTAAAGCACTGGAACAAATGCACTTGTAGAGTGCACATGCATTTTGCAAACTGCAACATATATTTGCTTTAGACAAATCAACACCACAGAACATTCAAGCAAATTTTAACGAGGGTGGGGGTGGGGGGGTTGTGAAATCTAGATAATTGCTCATTAGCAGCACACTATTTGGAGTGAGTTTAGGTGGGGGGGGGGGGGGGGG
This sequence comes from Lithobates septentrionalis, assembly GCA_037952835.1. Lineage (NCBI taxonomy): Eukaryota > Metazoa > Chordata > Amphibia > Anura > Ranidae > Lithobates > Lithobates septentrionalis. The sequence goes on from JBBDGP010000244.1 coordinate 2,337,699, forward strand.
GGTTTGTGAAATCTAGATAATTGCTCATTAGCAGCACACTATTTGGATTGAGTTTAGGTGGGGGGGGGGGTGGTTGTGAAATCTAGATAATTGCTCATTAGCAGCACACTATTTGGATTGAGTTTAGGTGGGGGGGGGGGTTTGTGAAATCTAGATAATTGCTCATTAGCAGCACACTATTTGGATTGAGTTTAGGTGGGGGGGGGGGGGGGGTTGTGAAATCTAGATAATTGCTAATTATAAGCACACTAAATACACTCCAACAAAATACATTCAAAATGAGTAGACTAGGTGGATATGTTCCCATCACTTCATGCTGGGAAGGTTATTAAAGGAAAATATACATGCATGACAAAAAATAACAGGAAAAAATTCCAGCATGTGTGAGGATAAAAAAGGGACATTCACACTATATTGCAATGATGGTAAGTAGTGTTTGAAGCAAGAAATACATTACATTATCAAAGATTACATAAAAGAACATGTGATGCTAATAAAAGAAAAATATCTTACCTTAATATAGTCCTTCTGCAGGACCTGTATGATGGCAGAACAGGTCTCTGGGATAATGATCCCCAGAGCCTGGGGGGAGATGCCTGTCGAGAACTTAAGGTCCTGCAGGCTTCTCCCTGTGGCCAAATACCGCAAGGTAGCGACCAGCCTCTGCTCCGGAGTGATGGCTTGCCTCATGCAGGTATCCTGCCTGCTGATATAGGGGGTCAGCAAAGCCACCAAACGATCAAAAACGGGGTCCGTCATCCGGAGAAAGTTCCTGAAATCCTCAGGATTATTCTCACGGATCTCACGGAGCAAAGGCATATGAGAGAACTGGTCACGCTGAAGCAACCAATTCTTGGTCCATGAACTCCTCCTCGCCCTGTTCATGGACTGGTCTTGGTCTGAAGAATAAACTACAGCACCAAACACATACAATGCACGAGCTCGACGACGAGTACGTACAGGTAACATGGCTTCAAAACGGTCGGCTGGTCAGAACGCACTAAACAGAACGCACTGAAGAACAGCAAGGCCTGTGAAGAACGACCTGAAAATCAGGAACGAGCGGCCAATAAAACAAAGATTTCTCAATGCCAACTGACCAAACGCACTGAAAAGCAGATACAAACCTCACAAGCACAGACTGAACAACAGTTAAAACGAACTGAAAAATACGAGTCTCACAAGCGCGAATCGTCTCTCACCAAACTTCTACTAACACGAGATAAACACGAGATTAGCAGAAGGAGCCCAAAGGGTGTCGTACGGGCTATTGAACTTCCGTTTTATAGTCTCGTCGGACTTGGTGTACGTCACCGCGTACTAAGCTTTCGTACTTTTGTGTGGTCGTGTGTGGGCAAGTCCGTTCGTTAGAAAGTCTGCAGCAAGTCCGCCGCAAGTCCGCCGCAAGTCCGCCGAAAGTCTGCCGGAAGTCTGCCGGAAGTCTGTCGGACAGGCTGTCTGACTTTTGTAGACGAAAAGTCCGACCGTGTGTACGCGGCATAAGAACAAAGCAATTGTACACCGCTAATCGCTCAGTTCTCATGGCTCCCTCCTGTCAGTAAGCAGCTCTCTGCTCTGCCCCCCCACGCTCACTGGAGCGCTGGGCTGTGGAGGGGGCAGGAGTGGCCGGCTCAGGCTCTCAGCGGCTTGCTAAAAGGCTGGGCCAGGTGTCGATCCAGCCATGTGGGAGGATCCCGACTCCACAGTTATGATCTTGCCCGAGCCTGGACCGGCTCTGTGATGTCAGCCGTTGGCGGACTGAAGCCCACTGTCTACTGAAAATGGGTCACAGGAGTGAAACACGAACTGTACTCCTGAGATCCACAGAAGTACAGCCAAACAAGCTTTAACTACACCTTAACAACACTGAGTATTTCCATAAGATTACAATCTATGTTGTATATTATACCATCACATAATTACAACAGATTTGTTATTTATTTACTTAAAAAAAATTGGGGACCTTGGGTATTAAAAGAGGAGGTCTGCCCACCGATGCAAAAATGAAAAGCCAGCAGCTGCTGACCTTTAATAATCGGACACTTACCTGTCCTGAAGTCCAGTGATGTCGGCACCGCAGCTGATGTTTCCATGCCGCCTCCATTGCGAGTAAGGGAACCTGGCAGTGTAGCCTTACGGCTACACGCCAGGAACCCTACTGCGAATGCGCAAGGCTCCACTCCTCTCCCCTACTGGCCCAGCGGCCAGGGAAGGAGGGAGGAGGAGGGAGCTCCAGTGAGGACGCAAATACCCCCGAGGCTCCCGGAAGTGGGGACAAGATACCTGTCAATGACAGGTATCCTTTCCCCCCCACCCCCCCGAAAGGTGCCAAATGTGGGTTCCACTCTGTGCTTCAGGAGCTTCTGCAGCACCTCCTTTTTCAAAATGCCTGCAAAGTGTGTCACTGATAAATTCAACGTAGCAATATTTTTGGTATAATATATTTAGAGTTTGATAGTGTGTGGTTCTTTGATGTGTAGATTGGAGCTGCACGATTAATCATTAAAAGATCGTGATCTCGATTTGACCCCCCCCACACACACACACGATCTTAATCCAGCATTTCCACGATTCATGTAAAAAGTGCAGAGCCGTTCCCCTGCTCACAGCTGTCAAAAAAAAAAAAAAAAAAAAAAAAAAAAAGGAAGCTGCCAGCAACATTGCTCAGTGCTGAAAGACAGGTAAAAAGAAACATTGTATCTGTCTGTGTATTCATTTAAAGATCAAAAAGGGATGAACTTCGGTCTGCAAATAAAGTAAGTTTAAAGCAACCTTGTCATTAAAAAAAAAAAAAAATGAAAATAACTTTTTAATGCTTTGTACTATTGCTGACAGCTGACGTGTAAATGAAAAAGTTGCGGCGGTAGGTATTGATGATTGGTATCAGCAAGTACAAGAAAAAAAAAAAGAACCTAATATATAACTTAATGCCATTTTTTTTAAAAATTCTTTACACATTACATTCTTTTACATTTGACTGAAGCAAAGAGTATTATGTCTTATGTTTTGCCATCTTGTTTGAGAACCTAATGTTCAGGGAATGGAAATCTTTATAATAAAAAAAAGTTCTTCAGAATCGTGAGAGAATTGTGATCTTTATTCTAAGCAAAAAAATAGTGATTCTCATTTTATCCAAAATCGTGCAGCTTGAGTATAGATCACATAGGGCTATATGCATGAAGCAATGAATCTGCCATTCACAGAGCAAACTGCTTTATAAATATGCCCTATAGTGTCATTTGATCTGCAAATAAGTGTCAGTTAAAACAATATCACAAGAAAAAAAAAATAAAAAATTTTAATACAAAATAAAGTACCTAATTAACCCCATAGTTAACTCTAACTGACTCGTTCTTCCTCTTATCCTTAACAGGATTATAATTTTTTTTATTTTATTTTATTTTTTTATATATTTGTATAGTAAAACTAGTGCAGTGGTTTTAAAAATAGCATGTTAAACTAGTGCACAAAAAAAGGATTTTTTTGTCATACTTACCTGAAAAATCCTTTTCTTTAAGAACATCACGGGACACAGAGTTAGGCTAATATTCATTACCTACTGGGTTATACGCCATCTCTAGGTGAATGAACACTGGTAGACAAAGTCTTAGACAGGAAGTGATCCCCTATATAACCCCTCCCATACAGGAAGTACTTCAGTTTTGTAGCAAGCACTGAATCCTCAAAAAAAGAGGGGGAGGGATCTCTGTGTCCCATGACGTACTTAAAGAAAAAGATTTTACAGTTAAGTATGATAAATAAAATTTTCTTTTTCATGCGTCATGGGACACAGAGTTAGGCTAATATTCATTACTCCTGGGACGTCCCAGAGTAATAGCCTTGAGGGGAGGGAGACACCCTGCCAAACAAAAGCCAGAGACCTTATACGGCAGCCCGCAGTACACTGCGGCCGAAAGCCAAATCTTCCGCTGCTCGAACATTCACTTGATAACATTTTGTAAATGTATGCACTGAAGACCAGGTAGCAGCCTTACAAATCTGAGCCACAGATACCTGATGGCGAAAAGCCCAGGAGGTTCCTACACCACTGGTAGAATGAGCCCTCACCCTAAAGGGAAGAGCTTTACGTTTCAGACCATAGGCTTGAATGACCAACTGACGGACCCAATTGGCAATGGAAGCTGCCTGCCCCTTCTTGGGTCCTTTTGGTAAATCAAAAAAGAAGTCTGAATCTCAGATCTCCGCAGAACTAGACAAATAAACAGACTGCCCAAGCAACGTCCAAGGAATGCAGTCTCTCTTCCGCCGAACGAGGCTGAAAGAAAAAAGGCAAAATAATGTCCTGATTTAAATAAAAGGCTGACACCACTTTTGGCAAAAAGGATGGAACGGGTCATAACACGACCCTGTCGTGGTGAAGGATCAAGTATGGTTCCCTGCACGAAAAGGCCGCCAACTCCGACACCCTTCTAGCTGAGGTGATGGCCATCAGGAAGGCTAGCTTGCGTGACACAAGTCTAATGGAATTTCCTTGATAGGCTCAAATGGTTGTTTCTGTAACAGACAGCACCAAGTTCAAGTCCCAAGGACACATAGGTGATTTAATGGGGGGAAGCAAACGAGTTGCCCCCTGCCTTTGGAAGAATACTGACAGGGCCAAAATCTGACCTCTAATTGTACTCAAAGCCAATATGATTTCCACAGCTGAACTCTAGAAAAGAGAATTCTCGCAATCACATATTTCCGAGGATGCCATTTTATGGCTTCACACCAAGCAATATAATTTTTCCAGACCTTATGATCGATCTTCCTAGAGACAGCTTTTCTAGCATTCACTAGGGTAGACACCACTGGTCCCGAGATGCCACGGTCCTTCAACACCCTGGCTTCAATAGCCATGCTGTCAAATTTAGCAACTGTAAATTGGGGTGGAATATAGGACCTTGAGACGGTAGACCGGGGCGACGTGGCAGCGTCCATGGCCCGTCTATTTTAAGTCTCACAATCCTCAGTAACCAGGGCCTTCTGGGCCAGTCTGGTGCCACCAGAATGACTGGAACCCCCTCTCTCCGAATCCTACGCAAGAAATGTGGAAGGAGAGCGACCGAGGGGGAAAGCATAAAGCAGGGAGTACTGGCTCCATGGAATTACCAGACCATCTGCTCCGATTGCCAGAGGATCCCTTTTTCTGGACACAAACTGCTGTAGCTTGTTGTTGAACCTGGATGCAAATAGGTCAACCTCTGGCCATCCCCAACGCTGGCATATTTTCTGGAACACCCCTGGGTGTAGGGACCATTCCCCCGGGCAGATCTGCTGGCGGCTGAGATAATCTGCCTTCCAGTTCTCTACTCCCGAGATATGGACTGCCGATACAATCGGCACATGTCCCCCTGCCCAGGCTAGTATGTGGTTCACCTCCTTCAGAGCTGAACGACTCCTGGTACCACCTTGGTGGTTTATATAGGCCACTGCTATGGCATTGTCGGACTGAACCCGGATAGGGAAGTCCTGAAGCTTCACCGTCCAGGACTGTAGGGCCAGGCGTACTGCCCGTAACTCCAGGACCTTGATGGGCAGGATCTGTTCTGTCCTTGACCATTTCCCCTGAGCTGTGAGCCCCTCTGGGTTCGCTCCCCAGCCCCAGAGGCTGGCATCTGTGGTCAGTACTTTCCAAGTTACCGGGGAGGAAGGATCTTCCCTTTCGCAGGTTCTGATCCTGCAACCACCAGTTTAGACTTAAGCATGCCTGAGGAGATAAGAATATTGGATAATACAGGGTTTGTCCCTCTTCTGTTCCAAGCCAACAAGATGTCTTGTTGTAAAGGGTCGGGAATAGAACTGGGCATAGGGCACTGTCTCGAAGGAGGACACCATCCTTCCTAGAAGACCCATATTGAGCCGAATGGAGGGTTGTCTAGTGCCCCTTATCTGACGCACCTGATCCTTCAGGGCACAGATCCTTTTGGGTGGCAAAAATACCCTTGCTTGGACCGTATCTAGGATCAGACCTAAATACTTCAGACTTTGAGCTGGTCTCAAGGCTGACACTTCGGTATGTATGATCCAGCCTAAGCTTTCCAAATATTGCACTGTGCAGGTTATGCTCTGTTCTAGAGCTTAGTGAGAGATCTCTGAGCAGGAGGATCCCTTGGGCTCTTAAGAGACCCAGTACTTGTGCTAGGACCTTTGTGAACACCCGGAGAGCTGTGGCAAGCCTGAAGGGTAGAGCCACAAACTGAATAGGACGTCCCTCTACTGCAAATCGCAGGAACCTCTGATGAGGCTGAAAGATAGGTACGTGTAAATATGCGTCTTTTATATCGATGGAGGCTAGAAAGTCTCCCATCTGGAGTGAGGCTACTACTGAGCGGACAGACTCCATCCGAAAGGACTGGATTAGTAGATACTGGTTCAGGGATCTTAGATCCAAAATGGGCCTTGCGTCCCTGTTTGGTTTTTGAACCGTAGACAGGTTCGAGTAAAACCCTGCACCCCTTTCGGATACAAGAATCTGTACAATCACTCCTTGATGCACTAAGTGATGTAGTGCCTGAAACAGTGAGCTTCTTTTTGAGGATCAGAGGGAACGCTGGATCTTAGAAACCTCTGAGGGGAACTCCCCACAACTCTAGCTTGTAACCACGGGATATAGTTGAGGTGACCCACCCGTCCTGAAACATTGTTCTCCAAATGTCTGCAAAGTGCAGCAGCCTTCCCCTCAAAAAGGAGGGCTTGGTGCTGGGTTTAGAAGAGTTTTGGACCTAGGGCTTTTTCTGGCCCAGGCCTTGTGGCTTGCCCCTGGCTCTAGCGCCCTGTTAGCGGCGCGACAGAGGCAGACATCAACTGGATCTCTTGTCCAGATTGCTCAGAAGCAGACTCATCAGCCAGGCCCTCCAAAGAATCCTGAGCTTTTAGCTCTTCCCCATCCTCAACCCATTCCTGCTCCAAACTAGGAGGCTCCGGGCAGGGGGATCTATCACGCTTCTTGCCACGCTGCGGGATTGAGGCAATCATGCCAGCAATCCTGTGCTCTAACCCGGCTAGGGACGAGGACAGTTCATCCTTGGTGATAAAGGGTGAAGCAGCAGTGTTGACTGTAGGCAAAATACCAGATAGGCGCAGTGGCTCAGATTGCCCAGAAGCCTCTGGCCTTTCAGGGGATACAACACCAGGGGTACGACTAGGTTCATCAGGAACTACTGACGACATAGGAGTGCCCTTCCCTGTAGTGTTGGTCCCGCTCCTCTTTTTTGAAGACATTTACAAGCTACAAAAAGAGTACCTGGGTGTAGTATTAACACACCTCAGAAGGGAGACCCTTTAACAACTTGCTTACTGGGCACTTAAACCCTCTCCTATCCAGACCAATTTTCAGCTTTCAGCGCTGACGCACTCTGAATGACAATTGCGCTGTCATACAACACTGTACCCAAAATGAAATATTTATCATTTTTTCCCCCATAAATAGAGCTTTCTTTTGGTGGCATTTGATCACCTTTGCGGTTTTTATTTTTTGTTAAAAAAAAAATGTAAAAAGCCTATTCTAATTTTTTTATATTTTGGTATAAAATTTTAAAACGGGTAATTTTTCTGCTTCATTGATGTACGCTGATTAGGCCGCACTGATGGGTATCGATAGGTGGCAGTGATGGGCACTGATCGGTTACACTGATAGGCAGCACTGATTGGCACCACTGGTGGGCATTGATAGGTGGCACTCATGGGCACTGTCAGGTGGCAATGGCAGGTGGCACAGATGAGGCATAATTGCCTCTTCCTCTTCGGGACCGATGCCCCTTGCAGATGAGCCGGTGATCGTTTTTTTTTTCTCCACACGCTGTCAGCGTGAGGAGAAAAACGATCACAGAGCTTTTTTTTTGTCATTGGCTAACAGCTGATCACATAGTAAGGGGCCTGGACCGGCCCCTTACTCGAATTGGTGATCACCCGAGTCTTAGTGACTCAGTGATCACAGCGCGCGCAGAGCGCATGCACAGGGAAGGCCGTCTTGTGACGGCCTCCCTAAAATTCAGGTCCGCGCTGTGGCCGTCATTCGGCTATAGCGCGGATGTCAAGAGGTTAATAGGGCTCACTAAGCCCCTATGCAACAATCCTGCTAAACACCTTTAGCCTGCCAAGCAACACCTGGTGACTCACGTGACCCAGGTAAGAAGAAATGAACCGCTGCAAATGCCCGGTTCAGAGCCTGCTCTGTGTCCCACAGTTGCCTTCTGGAAGCACTGCATGCTTGGCATACAAAGTTTAAAATAAGCTGGCTGCACGCCGGAACAACCAGTAGCACTCTTGTGAATGCACGTACACTTTGCAAACACCCACAGCTAGCCCCCATATGGTCACCACACACAGGTGTCCAGCTAGCTTGACTGATTGTTACAATCACTGGGACATCCCACAATAGTAAATTGTGACAGACCTAGCCGGGAGAGAGACTTTTGGAGGGGACTGTATGCTAGCCTCTTGCCGATCGATCGTGGGCCCTTGAATTTGGGGGAACGGTGCTCTTTGTGAGCTGTATGCCTGGGGACCCTTGAGGTGGTATCACTGTGGATTCGGGTCCTGTTCCCCCAGGACACACAGACTCTGGGGACCCTGGATTTGCCATATTGGAATAGTGGCCGATTCATAATGCTGGGACAGATACTGTTAGGAGATGCTGATGTAAATTCCAGCACCTGTTGTCTGTTAAAATGTGTATTGTAAATAAGTCTCTAGTATGGGATCTAAGAGTCATTAGATCCCCATTGTTGTTTGTATTAAGTACCGTATAACACGCACTCCAAGTTTAGGAGGGAAGTTTAAGAAGAAAAAAAAAAAAAAAAAAAAAAAAAAAAAAAAAACTTACAATAAAATGCCCATCAATGCAGCCTTATCTGTCCATCTGCAGCCTTTTCATTGTCAGTGCAGCCTTGCCCCAGTGCAGCCTTGTCAGTGCAGCCTTGCCCCAGTGCAGTCTTGCCCCAGTGCAGCTTTGGGCACGCACCGCCGACATACACAGCCGTGGGTAGATTCAAATATGGCGCCGAGACTGCAGGGATTCGTCGGAGCCGAGATACACATACCCGAGTGGACCTGTGTTATGTCCATCATAGGGCGGGACTGGGCGTGACTGTGAGCGGTGCCGAAAAAAGCCGAGAACACTCGGGTATGTGTATCTCGGCTCCGACTAAACCCTGCAGTCTCGGCGCCATATTTGAATCTACCCACGGCTGTGTATGTCGGCGGCGACCACGGCAATTGCCGCGATCGCTACGATGACACAAAATCGGCGGGGATCGGCCTATAACACGCACCCACGATTTTCCCGATTTTCAGGGGAAAAAAAGTGCGTGTTATATGCCGATAAATACGGTAACTCTGCTATTGTGTGAAGAAGAGTCTATGTTGATTGTGATAATGTTGATTGGATTTTCTGAACTACAAGACGGCCAGTCTGGCCTAAAGGTCATGTCTGAGTCATCTAGGCTGTCTAAAGGGATTAGTTAAATAGCTCATGTTAATTAGGTTAATGCTGTATTGTTAGAGTAATATGAGCAGGAGGTCTGCACCTCCTCTTTTATTGTATAAATAAGACTGTATTCCTGTCAATAAATAGAGATTCCTGGTTGAACTTACATACAGCCTGCCTGGAGTTTGCTCTGAGCTATCTCAACTGGATTAGAACGGCACATAGCTGTAGTTCTAGTCCAGGAGAATCGGATGACCGAACCTTTAGATGTTGCGATCTGCAATCTGATTCTATAGCAGCAGAGGAGTGTCGGGAGAGTGGAGCCGAGCGAGAAAGGGGCTCGTTACATTGGTTGGCAGCAGTGGGATTTTCTCTCCAGTTACTGGGACACTCCAAACCAGCCTGCAGGAGAGCCACGCTGAAAGACTTGCTTGAGCCGTGGAGGGAATGGTGGGATCGTGCTTCCTTGCCATGAACACATCCAAACCATCACCTGGATCCAAGGTAGCAGGATAGCAGGAGAGGAGAGATACCAGCCACCATGGATGAGGAATTCAGAAGGAGGTTGCGAGAGAAGGAGATACAGCACAGAGGACCAGTATTAGAGCAGGTCCTGCTAGGATGGTTTGATTCTTTCCGCTGTGAACTCTGGAAGGAAGCGCTAGCCCGTGAGCAGCTACACCAGGAAAAAGTTCTCCCCTCCATCCATGTGAGGTACTGGTCGCAGTATGAAGTGCGAATGCTGTTTTTGGGGGAACAGCCGAACCAGGAGTGGACAGCCGAGTTAAGCAGGCTGATCCGGGCAGAAATGCGGTTGGACGAGAGCTACAGAGCCCTCCAGTGGTATGTAGCCCAAGTGTGCCCATGGACAGCGGATGACAGCCCCACGGATGGCCTGGGATTGTTATACTGGAGGCTGTCCAGGGACCCCGACTTTGGAAGTGATCGGGAGTGGCGTTTGGAGGAAATAATGGAACACAGAGAGCGGAGACTGAATGTCTCAGAAGTGCACTGGGCACTGGAAGATTTGGAGTTTCTGGCCGTTCAGGAATGGGAGTTGGAGATCGCCTACAAACAGCTGTTAGATTCTGCTCAGCAGCAGGGTGGTGCTCCCTTTGCCTGGGACTATCATGAAATACCAGTTGACAACTCTGAAATCCTGGCTGAAGAGTTGACAATTTGGCAGAGTAACGGTGTGCTTTGCCAACCTGCCCCCGCAGCTATGGAGGCAGAGGTCTTATGGGGGATGCAGCAAGTGCTGACTGACCTTGATGAACCTGTTTCTGCATTGGATGATCTTGAATGGAGGAATGTGCCTGTCCAGCAGAATGCCAGAGAATCGGCAGTGGAAAATCTGAAGATTGCCGTCCCCAAACCTGAAGTGCTGACAACAGGGCAGAGCTCTGCTAACCTCTGCCCAGCACTGATAGCATCTTCTGGGTACCACGGACAGGAGATGGTGAACCTTTATCCCCAGACACCAGTTGCAGAGACAGGGGATTTGATAGACTTTTCTGCTGAGGAAGAACAACTTGGTGAGCCTCCAGCAGAAGAGGAGCTGTTATTAGGGTCAAACTTCACTATGCTCTGCCCAGCACTAACAGAAGTATCTGTGAAGTTACAAGGAACTTCCCCAGCTGAAGCGCTGGCAACCAGACAGAGGGTCCAAGATCTCTGCCCTACACTTGCGGCGGTTCCGGAGGCTCAGGGTGAGAAGGAGGTGGTCACTTCCCAGCAGCAGATACAGGGGGAGAAGGTGTGTGTTGTCCCTCCCCAACAGTTAGCCGGAGCAGATGGTGTGGGGTTTCCAGCAGAAGGGCTGGCAACAGGGCCGAGGACTGCTGGCCTCTGCCCTCAACTAACAGAGGATGGATTTCTTGTGAAGGTGGATGGGACTTCAGTCTCCACCTGTACACCCCAGGGATGCTGGGCAGTCGGCCCAGATCCCCAACAGCATGACGGAGTGAGCCCAGACACCCTGTCTTCTCTCCAGCGGCAGAAAGGCCTCCAGGGAGAAGGGCCAGTCCAGGCCTCTCCCCAGCGGCAGATATGTTCTCAGAGAGGCAGAGGTTGGCTGGGTGAGTAATGCTTTATTTGGAACAATTTGTTTGGGGTACTGTGTGGGTACAGGCATTAGAGGACTGGAACTACTGACTAACTTCGGAGTCAACTCGTCTGGGGTCTCCTCCTGTGTTAGTCTCCTGCCGAAAGGGGAGAAATGTGACAGACCTAGCCGGGAGAGAGACTTTTGGAGGGGACTGTATGCTAGCCTCTTGCCGATCGATCGTGGGCCCTTGCATTTGGGGGAACGGTGCTCTTTGTGAGCTGTATGCCTGGGGACCCTTGAGGTGGTATTACTGTGGATTCGGGTCCTGGTCCCCCAGGACACACAGACTCTGGGGACCCTGAATTTGCCATATTGGAATAGTGGCTGATTCATAATGCTGGGACAGATACTGTTAGCAGATGCTGATGTAAATTCCAGCACCTGTCTGTCTGTTGTCTGCTAAAATGTGTATTGTAAATAAGTCTCTAGTATGGGATCTCTCCCCTGGACCCGTACAGCACCCTGCAGGAATGCCTTAGCGCTGTGGTGTCCAGGATTCCACTTTGCAGGGTCCAGCGCCCGGAGGTCGCATTACAGGCAAAAAACCTTGCAGGATCTTGAGTCTTCTTTGCGAGGCTCGGGTACCATTTATCTAAAGCATATATAGCCTGTGTCAAATAAATCTGATCGGTCAATCCCTTGATTCATTTAAGAACAGTTTGTGGGACTGGAGACCTGGAGCTCAGAGAGCTCAAACAAACATGCCCATCCACCTTGCAGACACTAGTAAAAAACTGAAGTGCTTCCTGCATGGTAGGGGTTATATAGGGGATCACTTTCTGTCTAAGACTTTGACTACCAGTGTCCATTTACCTAGAGATGGCGTATAACCCAGTAGGTAATGAATATTAACCTAACTCTGTGTCTTATGATGTATGAAAAAGAAAGCTATTTTTTGTTACCTTTTCTATCTGTAGATTGCAAGACAAGAGTACCAATAGAAAGCCTTGTTTGTTCTGCAAAACAAAATCAAACAAAAAAACAAATATATATTAGTGTTACTTTATCCTACATAATAACAAAGTTAAAGTAATAGGCCCATGGCTGAAATGTAAAAATTAATCTAGTCCTGTGGTTCTCAACGTTAGCGAGACCTGGGCCCTGTCATTCCAAAACTTGTGTACCCCATGCAGAGCCGTGTTTGCCAGCCCTGTGACCTCCATGTGTGTGCACAGCCCCGAATCAGGGCGAGTTCGGGGGGACGACACACACACACACACACTCGCACCCACATGGATGTTATATTGAGACATAGCGGCTATGTTCGTGCCCCAATAGAAGTCTATGGGACTGCCAGCACCATCCTTAGAGTTACCTGGACTAGCTCTAATGATTATATATGACTTTTATTGAGGGATTATAATAAGAACACTATATATATATATATATATATATATATATATATATATATATACACATATATACACATATATACACATATATATATATACATATACACACACACACACTAGGTAGAGAGATAGAGATATACATTTGCAGTATATTTACAACAATCAGCCATAACAATATACCCACTGAGACAGGTGGAAAGGTGAACAATATGGTTTATCTTACATGGTTAGTCTGGTTGAAAAAAAAAGACACAAGTCCATCTAGTTCAACCAATAGGAAGGGGGGATTATGAAAGCCTAAATACTGTACACAATCCTATACCCACAGTTGATACAGAGGAAGGCAAAAAAACAAAGCATAATTCAATTTGCTCCAGCAGAAGTGAATAACTCAAACACCGAGTTCACTTTATGGACCGCTTATGTATTTAAACATGTTGATTATACCCCCCCTTAATCCAGGGCTTGACAAACTTGCTTAGAATCTAGGAGCCAGCTAAAAAAGTTAGGAGCCAGTTTTTTAAATTAGCTGTTCAGCGCCCAGAACTGCATGTCTGGGGCATCAGGGAATAATTGCTGCTCAGGACTGGTGCCAAGTGAAAAAAAGACCGAAACGTAAAAATAAAAAGTGCCACTGATTGTCTGCCCTGATGGGCATAGATGAGGCTGCACTGATGGGCATAGATGAGGCTGCACTGATGGGCACTGATAGGTGGCGCTTATGGGCTGCATTGATGGGCACTGACAGGCGACGCTGATAAGCACTGATAAGCTGCACTGATAGGTGGCACTTATGGGCGCTGATAAGGCTGTGATGATAAGCACTGACAGGTGGCACTCACTGATGGACAGTGATAGGTGACGCTGATGAGCACTGATGAGGCTGCCCTGATAAGCACTGATAAGGTGGCTTTGATAGATATTGGTGAACTTATCCTTTACAATCACCCCACTAAAAAAAAATTGAGACACCCCCCCCCCCCCCTCCACAAACAAACTTAATGCACACATTGGGGGAGCCTACACAGAAAAATGTTGAATGCCCTACATGTTGCACATCACCGCACATGCTGGAGTGAGAGCAATCATTCTAGGCCCGTTATTCATGGTTAACTCTATCCTGATGACCTGTATGGACTTTTAAAACATCGCCTATGTAAAATATGGCGTACTGAAGTTTGATGCCGTTCCATGGGCGCATGCAGTTTTAAGGTTTGACATGTTTGGTATCTATTACTCGGTGTAACCTCATCTATTAGATTTTACCAAAAATTGGGTCATTTATTGCATCTGTGTGCCCTAAAATGTAAGTGTTACTAAACCCAGGACCCTGCACTTACTATACTGTGGGAGATCAGATACACAGAACATCGAAACGCAATTATTTTAGTAAATTTAAAACTGCCAAATTCCTTTTCTCATCAGCAGTATATAGCAGTCTTGTAACTTCCATCAGTGTCTGGTTAAATCTTGTAGGAGGAGTTGTCATTCTCCTCTGACTGTCCTATGAGGCTGCAGGACCCCTAACCCCCTGTCTGGACAGTGCTGATTGGCCCTGTGCTGATCACATGCACCCTCCCAAAAAAAAAAAAAAAAAATTCTCTAGCAATACACACCAAACTGAGTATGTGCAGCTTGCCCCCAATGCTCTGTTCTATCAGGAGATGGATTGGGGACTGTGGAAGAAGGGGAGGATCAGAGAAGACAGGATAAAACAAAATTTTTACAAAATGCAGAGGATTAACCCCTTAAGTTCCACAGTGAGTATAATAAGCATGCTTTACTGCATACACAGACTGATTTTACTGTTGTAGGTTTAGTAACACCTTAACTTTAGTGTATTTTTTACTGACATCTTGCTTTGTGACATACAAATTGGAACTACCGCCATTTTGTTCTCCAAGATGTTTGCCTCCAGAAAATAACATTTGGTTTTTTTTGTAATCTTCAGGCCTAAGGCGGCATTCACATTTGGACCCCCAAAGTTGCATGACAAGTCGCACCCCCCGTTTTCCAATGAGGATCGTTCATATCTGTGAGACTTAAAGGAGGGGGTCCAGCTCCCCACCCACGTAAAATTAGTCAGCAGCTACAAATACTGCAGCTGCTGACTTTTAACCACTTGCCGACCGCCTCACGCCTATATACGTGAGCAGAGCGGCACGGGCAGGCAAAATCACGTACCTGAAACGTGATTGCCTTCCCGCGGGTGGGGGGTCCGATCGGACCCCCCCCCCGGTGCCAGCTGCGGTCGGCATTTGGTTGGAAGCGATGGGAGACGAGGGGGAGGCCATCCGATCGTGGCCCCCCCCTCGCGATCGCTCCCAGCCAATGACAAACATCCCCTGCCTCTGTATAGTACACAGAGGCAGAGGATGTGATGTCATCTCTCCTCGGCTCGGGAGTTTCCGTTCCAGCGCCGAGGGGAGATGACATGTAAGTGCACCAACACACACACACACACACACACAGTAGAACATGCCAGGCATACCTTACACCCCCGATCCCCCCCCAATCACCCCCCCCCCTGTCACAAACTGGCACCAAGCAGGTTTTTTTTTTGTTTTGTTTTTTTTTCCTGATGGGATCGTAGTCATAACCTAATAACAACTAATATTTAATAATCTAATATAATATTAAAGAATAATACATAGAAATACCTGTGGTTTGAAATGGCCGTGACCTTTTATTTATAGGTATAAAGTATAACTAAAATATCAACTTATAATCAGAAATTATCAAACACACTTAACGTGAGTTAAAAGCATATTTGAAATAGCATATCAATATAAATATATATATATAAATAGCTCAGCCATGTAAACTCAAGCTATATAATGTAAAACCAAAAACAATTATCCCTTTGCAAGAAAGGACATAAAGAAAACCTCATAAATAAGGCCACGACAGGGAAGGGGGGGTGGGATGTGCTCCTCTTCAAATCCTCGCCGTCTTCTGCCCAGTAATGACGCATCCTCTTCCTTTTATAGGCTGTATACTCGTGCCAGAGGACCGTTTGGGGCAACTGTCAAACTCAATCACCAATCAGAGGTAAGTAATTTATTAATATTTATTTATTAATTTTTTTTTTTTTTTTTTTTTTTTTTTTAAATTATAAATAACTTTATTTAAATTTAAAAAGTAGGTCTGCCACGATCCCACAGGTGGTGGGGCAGGGACATTTCATGCCCTGCCCTTCACCTTTATTACTGCATAGTGTCAGTTTGTGACAGTTAGCAGTGTTAGGGTAGTGACTGTTACCCCCCTGTAGGTCTAGGGTACCCCCCTTACCCCCCCTAATAAAGTTTTAACCCCTTGATCACCCCCTGTCGCCAGTGTTGCTAAGCGATCATTTTTC
Organism: Lithobates septentrionalis; assembly: GCA_037952835.1. NCBI lineage: Eukaryota > Metazoa > Chordata > Amphibia > Anura > Ranidae > Lithobates > Lithobates septentrionalis. The sequence goes on from JBBDGP010000244.1 coordinate 2,353,946, forward strand.
TGATCGCTGTATTAGTGTCGCTGGTGACGCTAGTTAGGGACGTAAATATTTAGGTTCGCCGTCAGCGTTTTATAGCGACAGGGACCCCCATATACTACCTAATAAATGTTTTAACCCCTTGATTGCCCCCTAGTTAACCCTTTCACCACTGATCACCGTATAACCGTTACGGGTGACGCTGGTTAGTTTGTTTATTTTTTATAGTGTCAGGGCACCCGCCGTTTATTACCGAAAAAAGGTTTAGCCCCCTGATCGCCCGGCGGTGATATGCGTCGCCCTAGGCAGCGTCAGATTAGCGCCAGTACCGCTAACACCCATGCACGCACCGTACACGCACCGTACACCTCCCTTAGTGGTATAGTATCTGAACGCATCAATATCTGATCCGATCAGATCTATACTGGCGTCCCCAGCAGTTTAGGGTTCCCAAAAACGCAGTGTTAGCGGGATCAGCCCAGATACCTGCTAGCACCTGCGTTTTGCCCCTCCGCCCGGCCCAGCCCAGCCCACCCAAGTGCAGTATCGATCGATCACTGTCACTTTTTTTTGTAGCGTTTTGGTGAACTGGCAAGCACCAGCGGCCTAGTACACCCCGGTCGTAGTCAAACCAGCACTGCAGTAACACTTGGTGACGTGGCGAGTCCCATAAGTGCAGTTCAAGCTGGTGAGGTGGCAAGCACAAGTAGTGTCCCGCTGCCACCAAAAAGACAAACACAGGCCCGTCGTGCCCATAGTGCCCTTCCTGCTGCATTCGCCAATCCTAATTGGGAACCCACCGCTTCTGCAGCGCCCGTACTTCCCCCATTCACATCCCCAACCAAATGCAGTCGGCTGCATGAGAGGCATTTATATATCCTCCCGAGTACCCCTACCCAACGAACCCCCCCAAAAAAGATGTTGTGTCTGCAGCAAGCGCGGATATAGGCGTGACACTCACTATTATTGTCCCTCCTGTCCTGACAATCCTGGTCTTTGCATTGGTGAATGTTTTGAACGCTACCATTCACTAGTTGAGTATTAGCGTAGGGTACAGCATTGCACAGACTAGGCACACTTTCACAGGGTCTCCCAAGATGCCATCGCATTTTGAGAGACCCGAACCTGGAAGCGGTTACAGTTATAAAAGTTACAGTTACAAAAAAAAAGTGTAAAAAAAAAAAAAAAAACACAAACAAAAATAAAAAAAAATAGTTGTCGTTTTATTGTTCTCTCTCTCTATTCTCTCTCTCTATTGTTCTGCTCTTTTTTACTGTATTCTATTCTGCAATGTTTTATTGTTATTATGTTTTATCATGTTTGCTTTTCAGGTATGCAATTTTTTATACTTTACCGTTTACTGTGCTTTATTGTTAACCATTTTTTTGTCTTCAGGTACGCCATTCACGACTTTGAGTGGTTATACCAGAATGATGCCTGCAGGTTTAGGTATCATCTTGGTATCATTCTTTTTAGCCAGCGGTCGGCTTTCATGTAAAAGCAATCCTAGCGGCTAATTAGCCTCTAGACTGCTTTTACAAGCAGTGGGAGGGAATGCCCCCCCCCCCCCACCGTCTTCCGTGTTTTTCTCTGGCTCTCCTGTCTCAACAGGGAACCTGAGAATGCAGCCGGTGATTCAGCCAGCTGACCATAGAGCTGATCAGAGACCAGAGTGGCTCCAAACATCTCTATGGCCTAAGAAACCGGAAGCTACGAGCATTTTATGACTTAGATTTCGCCGGATGTAAATAGCGCCATTGGGAAATTGGGGGAGCATTTTATCACACCGATCTTGGTGTGGTCAGATGCTTTGAGGGCAGAGGAGAGATCTAGGGTCTAATAGACCCCAATTTTTTCAAAAAAGAGTACCTGTCACTACCTATTGCTATCATAGGGGATATTTACATTCCCTGAGATAACAATAAAAATGATTTAAAAAAAAAAAATGAAAGGAACAGTTTAAAAATAAGATAAAAAAGCAAAAAAATAATAAAGAAAAAAAATAAATAAATAAAAAGCACCCCTGTCCCCCCTGCTCTCGTGCTAAGGCGAACGCAAGCGGCGGTCTGGCGTCAAATGTAAACAGCAATTGCACCATGCATGTGAGATATCACCACGAAGGTCAGATCGAGGGCAGTAATTTTAGCAGTAGACCTCCTCTGTAAATCTAAAGTGGTAACCTGTAAAGGCTTTTAAAGGCTTTTAAAAATGTATTAATTTTGTTGCCACTGCACGTTTGTGCGCAATTTTAAAGCATGTCATGTTTGGTATCCATGTACTCGGCCTAAGATCATCTTTTTTATTTCATCAAACATTTGGGCAATATAGTGTGTTTTAGTGCATTAAAATTTAAAAAAGTGTGTTTTTTCCCCAAAAAATGCGTTTGAAAATCGCTGCGCAAATACTGTGTGAAAAAAAAATGAAACACCCACCATTTTAATCTGTAGGGCATTTGCTTTAAAATAATATATAATGTTTGGGGGTTCAAAGTAATTTTCTTGCAAAAAAAAATAATTTTTTCATGTAATCAAAAAGTGTCAGAAAGGGCTTTGTCTTCAAGTGGTTAGAAGAGTGGGTGATGTGTGACATAAGCTTCTAAATGTTGTGCATAAAATGCCAGGACAGTTCAAACCCCCCCCAAATGACCCCATTTTGGAAAGTAGACACCCCAAGCTATTTGCTGAGAGGCATGTCGAGTCCATGGAATATTTTATATTGTGACACAAGTAGCGGGAAAGAGACAAATTTTTTTTTTTTTTTTGCACAAAGTTGTCACTAAATGTTATATTGCTCAAACGTGCCATGGGAATATGTGAAATTATACCCCAAAATAAATTCTGTTGCTTCTCCTGAGTACGGGGATACCACATGTGTGGGACTTTTTGGGAGCCTAGCCGCGCACGGGACCCCGAAAACCAAGCACCGCCTTCAGGCTTTCTAAGGCCGTAAATTTTTGATTTCACTCTTCACTGCCTATCACAGTTTAGGAGGCCATGGAATGCCCAGGTGGCACAAACCCCCCCCCCCAAATGACCCCATTTTGGAAAGTAGACACCCCAAGCTATTTGCTGAGAGGTATAGTGAGTATTTTGCAGACCTCACTTTTTGTCACAAAGTTTTGAAAATTGAAAAAAGAAAAAAAAATTTTTTTTTCTGGTCTTTCTTCATTTTCAAAAACAAATGAGAGCTGCAAAATACTCACCATGCCTCTCAGCAAATAGCTTGGGGTGTCTACTTTCCAAAATGGGGTCATTTGGGGGGGGTTTGTGCCATCTTGGCATTTTATGGCCTTCAAAACTGTGATAGGTAGTGAGGAGTAAAATCAAAAATGTATGCCCTTAGAAATCCTGAAGGTGGTGCTGGGTTTTCGGGGCCCCGTACGCGGCTAGGCTCCCAAAAAGTGCCACACATGTGGTATCCCCGTACTCAGGAGAAGCAGCTGAATGTATTTTGGGGTGCAATTCCACATATGCCCATGGCCTGTGTGAGCAATATATCATTTAGTGACAACTTTTTGTAAATTTTTTTTTTTTTTTTTGTCATTATTCAATCACTTGGGACAAAAAAAAAAAATATTCAATGGGTTCAACATGCCTCTCAGCAATTTCCTTGGGGTGTCTACTTTCCAAAATGGGGTCATTTGGGGGGGTTTTGTACTGCCCTGCCATTTTAGCACCTCAAGAAATGACATAGGCAGTCATAAACTAAAAGCTGTGTAAATTCCAGAAAATGTACCCTAGTTTGTAGACGCTATAACTTTTGCGCAAACCAATAAATATACGCTTATTGACATTTTTTTTACCAAAGACATGTGGCCGAATACATTTTGGCCTAAATGTATGACTAAAATTTAGTTTATTGGATTTTTTTTATAACAAAAAGTAGAAAATATCATTTTTTTTCAAAATTTTCAGTCTTTTTCCGTTTATAGCGCAAAAAATAAAAACGGCAGAGGTGATCAAATACCATCAAAAGAAAGCTCTATTTGTGGGAAGAAAAGGACGCAAATTTCGTTTGAGTAGAGCATTGCATGACCGCGCAATTAGCAGTTAAAGCGACGCAGTGCCGAATTGTAAAAAGTGCTCTGGTCAGGAAGGGGGTAAATCCTTCCGGGGCTGAAGTGGTTAATATATGGACACTTTCCTGTCCAGGGAGCCCTGGCTGTCGGGTGCAGCCGCCGCCATTCCTGCGCATGCCGCATGTGCAAAGCACGCTGCGCTAATTGGTCCAGGGGCAGAGGAAGGAGGAGGGGGACGATCTTCCGGGAGACCAGGCCGCGGCCCGATCTCCCATAAGTGGGGAGCGGGACCTGTCAAAAAATGGGAGGGGATGGGAGACAGATAAGCTGAAGTTCCACTTTTGAGTGGAACTCCGCTTTAAAGTTGCAGCGAGTTTAACCGATTGCCTACCAGCCGACATTATTATACTGCGGCAGGTCGGCTCGTTCCCACAAATCGCCGTAGCTGTACATTGGTCCTTTTAACAGCTACAGCAGCATGGCAGGACAGCTGATGCACGTGGCCGAAGGCTGCGATGTCCGCCGGCCACCCGCGATCGCTCCACAGAGCCAGAATGGGGATCTGTCAATGCAAACAAACAGATCCCCATTCTGACAGAGAAGTACAGAGTAATCGTCTATTCCTAGTGATTAGGAACAGTGATCTCTCTGTACTCCCAGTCAGTCCTCTCCCCCCACAGTTAGAAACACCTCCCTAGGACACACTTAACCCTTTGATCGCCCCTAGTGTTAACCCCCTCCCTGCCAGTGTCATTTATACAGCAATCAGTGCTATAAAAAATGCACTGATCGCTGTATGTCACTGGTCCCAAAACAGTGTCCGATCTGTCCGCCACAATCCCCCCAAAATCGCTAATCACCGCCATTACTAATAAAAAGTATAAAAATGCCATAAATCTATCCCCTATTTTGTGGACGCTATAACTTTTGCGCAAACCAATCAATATACGTTTATTGCAATTTTTTTTGGGATATTATAGCAAAAATTAAATTTTTTTTTTAAAAATAGTCGGCCTTTTTATGTTTATAGAGCAAAAAATAAAACCGGAGAGGTGATCAAATACCACCAAAAAGTAAGCTCTATTTGTGGGGAAAATGTGTTTGGGTACAACGTCGCACGACCGCGCAATAGTCAGTTAAAGCGACACAGTGCCGTATCGCAAAGAACGCCCTGGTCACTAACCACTTCAATACCAGGCACATTCGCCCCTTCCTGCCCAGGACAATTTTCAGCTTTCAGCGCTGACACACTTTGAATGACAATTGCGTGATCGTGCTACATTGTACCCAAATTTTTGAAAAAAGAAAAAAAAAGTTTTTTCTTAGTTTCTGTCATAAAATTTTGTTTTCCCCTTCACTGATGGGCACTGATGAGGCGGCACTGATATGTAGAATTGATGGGCACCGATAGGCGGCACTGATATGTAGCACTGATGGGCACTGACAGGCGGCACTGATATGTGGCTGTGATGGACACTGACAACCGGCACTGCCAGACTTTATTATTGGGGCACCGATTGGCACATCTGAGGGGGCTGTGCTGAATATGAGCACAGACCCCCTTCTGACAGGGAGATCGGCTCTCCCTGTCAGCGCGAACCGAGGAATGCCGTTTACCGGTTCATGCGTGGTAAGAAGCCTCTGACAGAGGCTCCTTATCACAATCGTAGATGCAGCGTGTCAGACGGACGCTGCTCGCCGGCATGTTATTCTGCTGGATGTCATACGACGCCCAGTCAGGATAACAGAACCACTTCCCAGTGTTCTGTCGAGAGGAACCCGCTATTGAGATGTGCCCAGAACAGCACAACAGCTGATTTTACGATCAGCTATTGAGAAGGCGCCTGCGCACAATAGCCGACAGAATACATTTTTCTGTCAGATTGTGCCCCGCGCTCCTGTGGCAAGTTCATGTCGGTGAGGGGCGGATTTATAAATGATGGGCAGTTGGGTGCGGAATTTTTAAAAAAGATGCCCAGTGCTGCAAAACAAAACTTTTTATGCTATTCTTGGAAGAACAGCATAAAAAGTTTTGTTTTGCAGCACTGGGCATCTTTAAAAATTCCACCCCCAACTGCCCATCATTTATAAATTCCCCCACAACATGTAGAAATCCGCCCCTCACCGACATGAGCTTGCCACAGGAGCGCGGGGCACAACGTGACAAAAAAATTTATTCTGTCGGCTATTATGCGCAGGCGCCTTCTCAATAGCTGATCGCAAAATCAGCTGTTGTGCTGTTCCGTACGGCGCAATGCCCCGTTCGTCCCGGGCACTTCTCGACACAACACCAGCCGTCGATCTGCTATAGGCCGGGCAGGAAGTGGTTAAGGGGGAAAATCTTCCGGGGCTGAAGTGGTTAAAGTAGTTCCTGCACTACTTTGGTCCGGCCTTCATGCGTCACGAGGGCCGTAGATTTCAATGTAAAAATCGTTAAAAGTTGCAGGAAAGTCGCACCCAAATGATATATATGCGACTTGTGTGCAACTTTGTAGAGCACACAGTCGCATGGTCAAAGCCAAAGTCGCACTCGTCCGAAGTCACACTAAAGCCGTACTGGAAATTGCATGATTTTGAAGTTGCACAAGTGTGAATGGAGCCTAAATGATTTTTTTTTTTAACGTGTGCATAGAACACACAAACCCCTTTAGCAGTGAAAGGGTTAAATGCCCTTGACTGTCCCCAGGAGCCCACTGTGTGCCCTGTCAGCCCCTCCCACATCTTATCCTCCACACACCAGCAGTCCTTGTCCACACCAGATAAGTCACAGGGCAGGGGCTGTGCCCAAGTGCTGCCTCCGCCATGCTTTACCCTTCTACTGACTATGAACCACCATACAATACTCCGACCATACACTACACCGCTCATGTAGGACAGCTAACACATCACTAAAGTAGCCCTGACCCTCCTATGTACTGCCCACGTGACTCAGAGAACACCACAAGGCTGTACAGCTACACTACATGATGGAACCAGCTGACGGCCTCTCTTGCCCGAACGTGACGTCACTCACCTCAGCCAACACTCCGAGAGAGCCGCTCTACACCACACTACTGGAAGACCACCGAGTCACAGCGACCGCAATACACTGTATAGGCTACAAGGGAGATATTCAGCAGAGGGGCGGAGTGTCAGAAGTCATGTGACCGGTCACATGACAAGGAGGAGCCACTACTACAGGATACATTCAGATTGCCATAGGGTAAAGCATAGCCATAGAGGCTGCACCATGTATACATTGTAAGATATAGGAGAGTACACGAGGAACACATAGGGCGGCCTGTGAGGGAGAATGTGTGGTGTAGTAGGAGAGTGCATGAGGAGCACAGCAGGTACATTGTGTTTTCAACCACTTCTATACCAATTCTGGCACTCCTCTCCTACGTGTAAAAATCATCATTTTTTTGCTAGAAAATTACTCAGTACTCCTAAACATTATATATATTTTAGCAGCAACCCTAGGGAATAAAATGGCGGTCGTGGCAACTTTTTTATGTCACATGGTATTTGCGCAGCAATTTTTCAAACACATTTGTTTGGGGAAAAAACTATGAACTAAAAAAAAAAAAAAACAGTTAAGTTAGCCCAATTTTTTTTTTTAATGTGAAAGATGATGTTACACCGATACCGAACGTGTCACACTTTAAAATTGCGCACACTCGTGGAATGGCACCAAACGACGGTACTTTAAAAATCTCCATAGGCGGCGCTTTAAATTTTTTTACAGGTTACCAGTTTAGGGTTACAGACAAGGTCTTGGGCTAGAATTATTGCTCTCGCTTTAATGTTTGCGACGATATCTCACATGTGTGGTTTGAACACCGTTTACATATGTGGGCTTGAGGTACGTATGTGTTCACTTCTGCGTGCGAGCTCGGGGGCGCTTAAAATTTTTTCTTTTTTTTGATCACTAATGCAGCGTACACATGGTCGGACTTTTCGTGTACAAAAGTCCGACGGACTAAAGCTGGCTGACAATCCGATCGTGTGTGGGCTTCCCCAGACTTTCAGCGGACTTTTCCAGCCTCAAATCTGACGGACTTTAGATTTGAAACATGCTTCAAATCTTTACGTCGTAACTCCGCCGGGCCCAGAAATCCGCTCGTCTGTGTGCTAGTCCGACGGGCAAAAACCCACGCTAGGGCAGCTATTGGCTACTGGTTATCAACTTCCTTATTTTAGTCTGGTGTACGTCATCGCGTATGAATCCGTCGGACTTTTGTGTGATCGTATGTAGGCAAGTTCGACAAAAGTCTGTCGGACAGGCTGTCGGACTTTTGTAGACGAAAAGTCCGACCGTGTGTACATGGCATTACCCTTTAAAAAAAATTTTTTTTGATCACTTTTATTCCTATTACAAGGAATGTAAACATCCCTTCTAATAGGAATAGGGCATGACAGGTCCTCTTTACAAAGAGATGTGGGGTCTATAAGACCCCACATCTCTCCTCTAGCCTGGAAAGACTGAGATAAAAAAAACAATCTTGGCGTTTCCAGCCGAATAGTGTTTACAACTGATGGGGCCAGGCATGATGTCATAACTTTGCGCCCGGCCTTCGAGGATCATAGAGACTGCCGAGGATCATCTGGTCCACAGTATTCTCTATGATGAACTTCTGCCTTGGGTGGATTCCTTCTCCGACTCAACGATCGCACGGGCGAGCCAGTAGGAGCACCGGGGGGAGGGGCCACTATGATTGTTTTTACAGTGCAGGAAATCGCTGGCGGAAAATAATTATATCTGAATGATGCCTGCAGCTGCAGGCATCATTCAGATATCCCCACTTAAAGTCCAGGATGTCATATTACCTACAGCGGGCGGTAGGTGGTTTAAACCACAATGCATGGTGAACACATGACTTTATCTGTACCCCATGCACTCTCCTGTAATCCACACTGCACCTAATGTCCCCTCCTACTACACCCCATGTACTCTTCTTACAGGCCACCCTATGTGCACTCTCCTAGTATCCACAGTGTACCTCCTGTGTTCCTCAAGCACTCTCCTAGTATCCACAGTGTACCTCCTGTGTTCCTCATGCACTCTCCTAGTATCCACAGTGTACCTCCTGTGTTCCTCAAGCACTCTCCTAGAATCCACAGTGTACCTCCTGTGTTCATCATGCACTCTCCTAGAATCCACAGTGTACCTCCTGTGTTCCTTATGCACTCTCCCAGAATCCACAGTGTACCTCCTGTGTTCCTCATGCACTCTCCTAGTATCCACAGTGTACCTCCTGTGTTCCTCATGCACTCTCCTAGTATCCACAGTGTACCTCCTGTGTTCCTCAAGCACTCTCCTAGAATCCACAGTGTACCTCCTGTGTTCATCATGCACTCTCCTAGAATCCACAGTGTACCTCCTGTGTTCCTCATGCACTCTCCTAGAATCCACAGTGTACCTCCTGTGTTCCTCATGCACTCTCCTAGGATCCACAGTGTACCTCCTGTGTTCCTCATGCACTCTCCTAGGATCCACAGTGTAACTCCTGTGTTCCTCATGCACTCTCCTAGAATCCACAGTGTACCTCCTGTGTTCCTCAAGCACTCTCCTAGAATCCACAGTGTACCTCCTGTGTTCCTCATGCACTCTCCTAGAATCCAGTGTACCTCCTGTGTTCCTCATGCACTCTCCTAGAATCCACAGTGTACCTCCTGTGTTCCTCAAGCACTCTCCTAGAATCCACAGTGTACCTCTTGTGTTCCTCATGCACTCTCCTAGAATCCACAGTGTACCTCCTGTGTTCCTCATGCACTCTCCTAGAATCCACAGTGTACCTCCTGTGTTCCTTATGCACTCTCCTAAAATCCACAGTGTACCTCCTGTGTTCCTCATGCACTCTCCTAGGATCCACAGTGTACCTCCTGTGTTCCTCATGCACTCTCCTAGAATCCACAGTGTACCTCCTGTGTTCCTCATGCACTCTCCTAGAATCCACAGTGTACCTCCTGTGTTCCTCATGCACTCTCCTAGAATCCACAGTGTACCTATTGTGTTCCTTATGCACTCTCCTTGAATCCACAGTGTACCTCCTGTGTTCCTCATGCACTCTCCTAGAATCCACAGTGTACCTCCTGTGTTCCTTATGCACTCTCCTAGAATCCACAGTGTACCTCCTGTGTTCCTCATGCACTCTCCTAGAATCCACAGTGTACCTCCTGTGTTCCTTATGCACTCTCCTAGAATCCACAGTGTACCTCCTGTGTTCCTCATGCACTCTCCTAGAATCCACAGTGTACCTCCTGTGTTCCTTATGCACTCTCCTAGAATCCACAGTGTACCTCCTGTGTTCCTCATGCACTCTCCTAGAATCCACAGTGTACCTCCTGTGTTCCTTATGCACTCTCCTAGAATCCACAGTGTACCTCCTGTGTTCCTCATGCACTCTCCTAGAATCCGCAGTGTACCTCCTGTGTTCCTTATGCACGCTCCTAGAATCCACAGTGTACCTCCTGTGTTCCTCATGCACTCTCCTAGGATCCACAGTGTACCTCCTGTGTTCCTCATGCACTCTCCTAGGATCCACAGTGTACCTCCTGTGTTCCTCATGCACTCTCCCACAATCCACAGTGTACCTCCTGTGTTCCTCATGCACTCTCCCATAATCCACAGTGTACCTCCTGTTTTCCTCATGCACTCTCCTAGAATCCACAGTGTACCTCCTGTGTTCCTCATGTACTCTCCTAGAATCCACAGTGTACCTCCTGTGTTCATCATGCACTCTCCTAGAATCCACAGTGTACCTCCTGTGTTCCTCATGCACTCTCCTAGAATCCACAGTGTACCTCCTGTGTTCCTCATGCAATCTTCCATAATCCTCAGTGGACCTCCTGTGGTCCTCACACACTCTCCTAGAATCCACAGTGTACCTCCTGTGTTTCTCATGCACTCTCCTAGAATCCACAGTGTACCTCCTGTGTTCCTCATGCACTCTCCTAGAATCCAGTGTACCTCCTGTGTTCCTCATGCACTCTCCTAGAATCCACAGTGTACCTCCTGTGTTCCTCAAGCACTCTCCTAGAATCCACAGTGTACCTCCTGTGTTCCTCATGCACTCTCCTAGAATCCACAGTGTACCTCCTGTGTTCCTCATGCACTCTCCTAGAATCCACAGTGTACCTCCTGTGTTCCTTATGCACTCTCCTAAAATCCACAGTGTACCTCCTGTGTTCCTCATGCACTCTCCTAGGATCCACAGTGTACCTCCTGTGTTCCTCATGCACTCTCCTAGAATCCACAGTGTACCTCCTGTGTTCCTCATGCACTCTCCTAGAATCCACAGTGTACCTCCTGTGTTCCTCATGCACTCTCCTAGAATCCACAGTGTACCTCCTGTGTTCCTTATGCACTCTCCTAGAATCCACAGTGTACCTCCTGTGTTCCTCATGCACTCTCCTAGAATCCACAGTGTACCTCCTGTGTTCCTTATGCACTCTCCTAGAATCCACAGTGTACCTCCTGTGTTCCTCATGCACTCTCCTAGAATCCACAGTGTACCTCCTGTGTTCCTTATGCACTCTCCTAGAATCCACAGTGTACCTCCTGTGTTCCTCATGCACTCTCCTAGAATCCACAGTGTACCTCCTGTGTTCCTTATGCACTCTCCTAGAATCCACAGTGTACCTCCTGTGTTCCTCATGCACTCTCCTAGAATCCACAGTGTACCTCCTGTGTTCCTTATGCACGCTCCTAGAATCCACAGTGTACCTCCTGTGTTCCTCATGCACTCTCCTAGGATCCACAGTGTACCTCCTGTGTTCCTCATGCACTCTCCTAGGATCCACAGTGTACCTCCTGTGTTCCTCATGCACTCTCCTAGGTTCCACAGTGTACCTCCTGTGTTCCTCATGCACTCTCCTAGGATCCACAGCGTACCTCCTGTGTTCCTCATGCACTCTCCCACAATCCACAGTGTACCTCCTGTGTTCCTCATGCACTCTCCCATAATCCACAGTGTACCTCCTGTTTTCCTCATGCACTCTCCTAGAATCCACAGTGTACCTCCTGTGTTCCTCATGTACTCTCCTAGAATCCACAGTGTACCTCCTGTGTTCATCATGCACTCTCCTAGAATCCACAGTGTACCTCCTGTGTTCCTCATGCACTCTCCTAGAATCCACAGTGTACCTCCTGTGTTCCTCATGCAATCTTCCATAATCCTCAGTGGACCTCCTGTGGTCCTCACACACTCTCCTAGAATCCACAGTGTACCTCCTGTGTTTCTCATGCACTCTCCTAGAATCCAGTGTACCTCCTGTGTTCATCATGCACTCTGCTACAATCCACAGTGTACCTCCTGTGTTCCTCATGCACTCTCCTAGAATCCACAGTGTACCATCTGTGTTCCTCATGCACTCTCCTAGAATCCACAGTTTACCCCCTGTGTTCCTCATGCACTCTCCTAGAATCCACAGTGTACCTCCTGCACTCTCCCACAATCCACAGTGTACCTCCTGTGTTCCTCATGCACTCTCCCATAATCCACAGTGTACCTCCTGTGTTCCTCATGCACTCTCCCAGAATCCACAGTGTACCTCCTGTGTTCCTCATGCACTCTCCTAGAATCCACAGTGTACCTCCTGTGTTCATCATGCACTCTCCTAGAATCCACAGTGTACCTCCTGTGTTCCTCATGCACGCTCCTAGAATCCACAGTGTACCTCCTGTGTTCCTCATGCAATCTTCCATAATCCTCGGTGGACCTCCTGTGTTCCTCACGCACTCTCCTAGAATCCACAGTGTACCTCCTGTGTTCCTCATGCAATCTTCCATAATCCTCAGTGGACCTCCTGTGGTCCTCACGCACTCTCCTAGAATCCACAGTGTACCTCCTGTGTTTCTCATGCACTCTCCTAGAATCCAGTGTACCTCCTGTGTTCATCATGCACTCTGCTACAATCCACAGTGTACCTCCTGTGTTCCTCATGCACTCTCCTAGGATCCACAGTGTACCTCCTGTGTTCCTCATGCACTCTCCCACAATCCAGAGTGTACCTCCTGTGTTCCTCATGCACTTTCCTAGAATCCACAGTGTACCTCCTGTTTTTCTCATGCTTTCTCCTAGAATCCAGTGTACCTCCTGTGTTCATCGTGCACTCTGCTACAATCCACAGTGTACCTCCTGTGTTCCTCATGCACTCTCCTAGAATCCACAGTGTACCTTCTGTGTTCCTCATGCACTCTCCTAGAATCCACAGTGTACCTCCTGTGTTCGTCATGCACTCTCCCACAATCCACAGTGTACCTCCTGTGTTCCTCATGCACTCTCCCATAATCCACAGTGTACCTCCTGTGTTCATCATGCACTCTCCCAGAATCCACAGTGTACCTCCTGTGTTCCTCATGCACTCTCCTAGAATCCACAGTGTACCTCCTGTGTTCATCATGCACTCTCCTAGAATCCACAGTGTACCTCCTGTGTTCCTCATGCACTCTCCTAGAATCCACAGTGTACCTCCTGTGTTCCTCATGCACTCTCCTAGAATCCACAGTGTACCTCCTGTGTTCCTCATGCACTCTCCTAGAATCCACAGTGTACCTCCTGTGTTCCTCATGCAATCTTCCATAATCCTCGGTGTACCTCCTGTGTTCCTCACGCACTCTTCTAGAATCCACAGTGTACCTCCTGTGTTTCTCATGCACTCTCCTAGAATCCAGTGTACCTCCTGTGTTCATCATACACTCTGCTACAATCCACAGTGTACCTCCTGTGTTCCTCATGCACTCTCCTAGAATCCACAGTGTACCTCCTGTGTTCTTCATGCACTTTCCTAGAATCCACAGTGTACCTCCTGTGTTCCTCATGCACTCTCCTAGAATCCACAGTGTACCTCCTGTGTTCCTCATGCACTTTCCTAGAATCCACAGTGTACCTCCTGTGTTCCTCATGCACTCTCCTAGAATCCACAGTGTACCTCCTGTGTTCCTCATGCACTCTCCTAGAATCCACAGTGTACCTCCTGCATTCCCCATGCATTCTCCTGTAATCCACTGTGCATTACAGGAGAGTGCACGGGAAATACATGAAGTACCTTGCAGGTTACCAAGTAGTGCACGGGGAATGGTACACTGTTGATTATAGAAGATTTCATAAAGCACACAAGGTGTATACAGTGCTTTATAGAAGAATGCATGGGGAACACATGGGGCTGGATTATAGTAGAGTGTATTTGGAACACAGTGGGTACACCGTGGATTAGAGGAGAGTGCATGGGGAACACATGAGGTATACTGGATCGTTGGAGAGTACATCGGTAACACTGAAGTTACACTGTGCATTACAGGGGAGTGTCCAAAACAGAGCAAATCATGTGTAAGTAGAAGACATTTTAATATATAAAAAAGACAATGTTCCCCTTGCTTGAGCAAAAGGAGGAACACACATGTACACTACTGTGCAAAAGTTTTAGGCAGATGTGAAAAATGCTGTAAATTAAGAATGTTTTCTGAAATAGAAGTGTTAATAGTTTATTTTTATCAATTAACAAAAATGGTAAAGTAAATGAACAGAAGAGAAATCTAAATCAAATCAATATTTGATGTGACCACCTTTTGCTTTCAAAACAGCATCAGTTCTTCTAAGTACTCTTGCACCCAGTTTTATTTATTTATTTTTATTATTCATCATAATTATATCCATATACGAAAACAAATTCTGTAAATTCCAACATGATTACATTTGATGTATACATTTTACATCCCCCCGTAAATCCGTGATATCCCATTTTTTGTATTTGGTGCCATACTCAGCTGCTCCAACGGCCTTATGGGGCGTACACACAGTCGGACTTTTCGGCTACAAAAGTCTGACGGACCAAATCCGGCGGACAATCCGATCGTGTGTGGGCTTCCCCGGACTTTCAGCGGACTTTTCCAGTCGCAAATCTGACGGACTTTAGATTTGGAACTTGCTTCAAATCTTTACGTCGTAACTCCACCGGACCCAGAAATCCGCTCGTCTGTATGCTAGTCCGACGGACAAAAACCCACGCTAGAGCAGCTATTGGCTACTGGCTATCAACTTCCTTATTTTAGTCCGGTGTATGTCATCACATACGAATCCGTCGGACTTTGGTGTGATCGTGTGTAGGCAAGTCCGGTAGTTAGAAAGTCCGCCAAAAGTCTGTCGAAAGTCTGTCTGATAGGCTGTCGGATAGGCTGTCGGACTTTTGTAGCCGAAAAGTCCGACCATGTGTACGCCCCACTAGATTTTCCGCTGATCTTATTGGTTGTGGCAAAGTTCTGACAAAGTGTTTCAACTGGAGGTACCGCCATTTATTAATCACCATCAGATCTGTCTTGTGTTTTAGTTCTTGAAATGTGCATATTTTCCCCTTTTCTGTTATATCCTTTAATTGTGCATTATCATTTTTTATCCAGTCTCCAAATAATTTCCCTTTTCCCGGTGTAAAGTACAGTAGTTTGTTTCTTTCAATTATATTAGTGGAGAATTATATTTCCAATTACCTTTTTTGTGTATTAGATCCCAAATTCCAAGTACATTTCGTGTCATTGCATGTGTGTTTTCACCCAGTGCTCTATATTGAGGTGGGATCCAAATGATTCCACCCAACCATGTATCACTCATTATGTTCTCAATTTGTACCCATCTTTTTTAATTTTTCTTCTTTGTCCACTCCATTACTCGTGAAATTAACACCGCATTATGATACTTTTTAAGGTTTTGTACTTTTAGCCCACCTTGCGTTTTATCTCTCCTTAATACCAAGAATGAGAGTCTCGGTTTCCTATTCTGCCAAATGAACTTAGTTATTATATTTTTTAATGTTTTAAAATATGTCTGAGGTAGGGGAATAGGCAAAATTTGTACATAACTTTCGGTACTATTACCATCTTTATGGTATTTATTCTGCCTATCCATGAGAGGGACCTTGTTGCTATTTTTCTTATTTCCGTTTTTATTCCATTTAATAGTGGGATGTAATTTACCTGGTATAATTTCCCTGGGGATGATGTTAATCTTATTCCTAAATATTTTAATTCTGTCTTCCAAATAAATTGAAATTCTTGCTGCGGGCACCGTTCTTCCTGATTATTTACGTTTATGTTTAAAATCTCTGATTAGAAAGATCTATTTTTAAGTTTGATAATTCTCTGTAATATTTCAGAGTCTTCATTAGATTGGGCATTGTAATCCTAGGGTTGGAAATATAAAACAGTACATCATCAGTGTAAGCTGCTATTTTTTTTTCCTCCTCTCCAATCTTAATCCCTCCTATATCTGGGTTATTCCTTATTGTTGCCAGCTGGGGTTCCAATGATAATACAAATAGTAGGGGTGATAGGGGACACCCCTGTCTCGTTCCGTTATACATTTCAAAGGGGGACGATAGAGTCCCATTGACCTTCACATTTGCAGTGGGATGCTTATATAAAACTTTAATCCATTGGACCATCCTTGGGCCCTCCCCCATAGCTTCCAAGGTGTTAATCATGAATCCCCAGTCTACCCTGTCATATGCTTTTTCTGCATCGATCGACAGGAGTAGGCCTGAGGTATTTCCCTCTCTAATTTTCTGAAGCAAGAGCAATGTCCTCACCCCATTGTCTCTCCCTTCTCTGTTGGGGATGAATCACACTTGGTCCACATGTACCAAATCGGCCATCAGGTCTTTCATCCTGGTAGCTAATACTTTTGCGAATAATTTCGTATCTGCGTTCAACAGAGATATTGGTCTGTAAATTGAACATAAGGTACTGTCTTTTCCCTCCTTTGGAATGATTGTGATTGAGGCCAACAGGGCTTCTCTTCCCATCTCGTAATTTATTCCCAATCCGTTCATATATGAACATACAGTGGCTTGCGAAAGTATTCGGCCCCCTTGAACTTTTCAACCTTTTGCCACATTTCAGGCTTCAAACATAAAGATATAAAATTTTTATTTTTTGTGAAGAATCACCAACAAGTGGGACACAATTGTGAAGTGGAACGAAATCTTTTGGATTTTTGAAACTTTTTTAACTAATAAAAAAATGAAAAGTGGGGCGTGCAAAATTATTCGGCCCCCTTGCGATAATACTTTGTAGAGCCACCTTTTGCTGCGATTACAGCTGCAAGTCGCTTGGCGTATGTCTCTATCAGTTTTGCACATCGAGAGACTGAAATTCTTGCCCATTCTTCCTTGCAAAACAGCTCGAGCTCAGTGAGGTTGGATGGAGAGCGTTTGTGAACAGCAGTTTTCAGCTCTTTCCACAGATTCTCGATTGGATTCAGGTCTGGACTTTGACTTGTCCATTCTAACACCTGGATACGTTTATTTGTGAACCATTCCTTTTTAGATTTTGCTGAAAGTTTGGGATCATTGTCTTGTTGGAAGATAAATCTCCGTCCCAGTTTCAGGTCTTTTGCAGACTCCAACAGGTTTTCATCCAGAATGGTCCTGTATTTGGCTGCATCCATCTTCCCCTCAATCTTCCCTGTCCCTGCTGAAGAAAAGCAGGCCCAAACCATGATGCTGCCACCACCATGTTTGACAGTGGGGATGGTGTGTTGAGTGTGATGAGCTGTGTTGCTTTTACGCCAAACATATCGTTTTGCATTGTGGCCAAAAAGTTCGATTTTGGTTTCATCGGACCAGAGCACCTTCTTCCACATGTTTGGTGTGTCTCCCAGGTGGCTTGTGGCAAACTTTAAACGAGACTTTTTATGGATATCTTTGAGAAATGGCTTTCTTCTTGCCACTCTTCCATAAAGGGCAGATTTGTGCAGTGTACGACTGATTGTTGTCCTATGGACAGACTCTCCCACCTCAGCTGTAGTTCTCTGCAGTTCATCCAGAGTGATCATGGGCCTCTTGGCTGCATCTCTGATCAGTCTTCTCCTTGTCTGAGCTGAAAGTTTAGAGGGACAGCCAGGTCTTGGTAGATTTGCAGTGGTCTGATACTCCTTCCATTTCAAAATGATCGCTTGCACAGTGCTCCTTGGGATGTTTAAAGCTCGAGAAATCTTTTTGTATCCAAATCCGGCTTTAAACTTCTCTACAACAGTATTACGGACCTGCCTGGTGTGTTCCTTGGTCTTCATGATGCTCTCTGCGCTTTCAACAGAACCCTGAGACTATCATAGAGCAGGTGCATTTATACAGAGACTTGATTACACACAGGTGGATTCTATTTATCACCATCAGTCATTTAGGACAACATTGGATCATTCAGAGATCCTCTCTGAACTTCTGGAGTGAGTTTTCTGCACTGAAAGTAAAGGGGCCGAATAATTTTGCACGCACCACTTTTCAGTTTTTTAAATGCTAAAAGAGTTTAAAATATCCAATAGATTTTGTTCCACTTCACAATTGTGTCCCACTTGTTGGTGATTCTTCACAAAAAATTAAAATTTTCTATCTTTATGTTTGAAGCCTGAAATGTGGCAAAAGGTTGAAAAGTTCAAGGGGGCCGAATACTTTCGCAAGCCACTGTAATTTAGGTAATACATTTTCTTTACATTATTTGTAATAATAAATCGTGAACCCATCAGGACCTGGACTTTTTCCCGATGCCGATTCTTTTAAGGCTATATTGATCTTCTCTTCTGTTATGGGTTTTTCTAATGTGATTAGCTTGTTCTCAGCTACTTGAGGTAATCTGGCACTTTTTAAAAACTCTTTTATCTTTTCCAGTCTTGCCATTTCTTGTTGACCCTTTTGTTTTATTGAATATAAAGACCCATAATAGTTCTGGAACACTTTCGCTATTTCTGTTGAATACAATCTCCCCAGCACTATTCTATATTTTTTTCTATATAGTTTAATGATTTTTTTCTTCTTCAATATTCTTGCCAGACGTTTCCCTGTTTTGTTTCCGCATAAATATCTTTCTTTTGCAATGCTACTTAGCAATGCTAAGTCCCTCCTCGTCTCCTGATCCAGTAGGTCTTTTAGTTTGTTCCTTTTTATCACCAGTGCCTGAAGCCGCTCCCCTTCTCCCTTTTTTTATGCCTCTGTTCTAGTTCATGGATGTCTTTTATTAATACTTCCATCTTTTTTTTTTCCTTTCCTTTTCTCTATCAGGATGCCTCTAATATAGGCTTTATGGGCCTCCCAGAGGGTGGCCTCTGTTATCTCCTTTGTATCATTTATTTTGAAATATTGTTCTATTTCCTCTTTTATTTTCTCTTCCTCTTCAATATTCTATATTAGTTCTTCGTTTAATCTCCATAAATTTAGTCGTCTTTGGGCACCTGGTATCTTCATTTCCATGCTCACCGGGGAATGGTCTGACAATATTTTCTTATTTCAATATTTGTCTTAGTCACCAACTCTAGTAACCTATGTTCGACCATTATATAATCCTTACTTGAATATGTCACGTGCACAGGGGAGTAGAATGTATAATCCTGTGTATTGGGGTGCTGCACTCTACATATGTCCAGCAATTGACACTGAAACTCTTTCTTTTTTATTGTTTTCAACTGTACATTTCTATTCCCCTGTGCCCGCGACATACTATCAAGTCTTGGTTCGTAGCAAAAATTTAGATCTCCTGTCATAATCACACTTCCCTTTTTAAAGTCCATTAACTTCCCTATGACCTGCCTCAAATAATTTGTTGGGTTCTTATTTGGGCAATTGATGTTTGCCAGGGTACATTCCATTTCATACAAAATAAAGAAAAGTATGTGGCGCTAATCCATCAAATGATGGATTAGCGCCACATGCTTTTCTTTATTTTAATTACCTATCCATTGGGGTGTGTGAGTGCACTCGTCTATGTTGGCAGATGTTCCAATTGGTACTAATTTTCAATAGTTTAGGTTGGAATTTCTCTAGGTGAGGTTGTGGTTGTGCGCATTAGTCCCTGCAATTCTATATTCCATTTCATATAGTTTCCCTTTTAGGGAGAGGTATCGACCTTCAGGGTCTGTCATCCTTTCCTCCAATATGAACTGCACTCCTCTGGCCACCCCAATAGCTACCCCCTTTGCTCTTCTTGTTGTAGAATCCCCATAGAACCATGTTGGATATTCTCTCGAGAACAGCCTTACATTGGCCTTGTGGGAGATATGCGTCTCCTGAAGGAACACTACCCCAGCTTTATACTGTTTAACCTCCTTTAAGATTTTATGCCTTTTTGTTGGCGTATTAAGCCCACGAACATTATACGATATAAATTTTATTGATGTCATCTTTGATCACAGTACTCTCTCTCTGACCTATCTGGGAGAAAAATAATCTGTTTGATGTAACTCATGTAGATAGGAATCTCTGGGACCCTCTCCCTCCCTCCCCCCACCCTTCTCCCCCCCCCCTTTCTGGCTCTAGAACCATAGGTGGAGACATAATCCGTTTCCACCAGTGATTCTCTTATCCTGGGGTGTGACTCTGACCCTGCCTCCTCTCTAACCCCCCCCACCCCAAGTTCACAAAAAGGGGGGGGGGGGGGCGAGTCAGGAGCGCGTCAGTGCCCCGGATATCCCGACCCTCTCTCCCCTTTTAACCCCACCGCCACTAGTACCCCTCCCTCCAGGGAAGGACTGGAAACTAGTGGCCCAGGGGGCAAGTACAACCCAGAGGCCCATGGTGCCGCGACTTGGCCCCCCTCCCACTCTCCCTTTTCCCTGCCTCCTCCCAACCCCCACCTCCCCAGAACATGCCACGTGTGCGCCCCACAGGTTGCACTGTGGCATGATCTGTCTGTCTGACAGATCAGTATACCGGCCACCACCAGTACTATGTGATTGCTGGGACCAGTCACAGCAGATCACACGATAATTGTACACAATTAATGGCATCTATTAATGCCATTCATTGTATACTAATGTCTTGATCTCTGTTATTGGTCACAGTGATCACATGGTACAGGCAGGACCAATCAAAGCTAATGACAATAGTAAACACCAAACGGATAGATTTATATATAACATATATTTATGTACATAACAGTGAAATTTACTGGTATAACCACTTGCTGACCAGCTCTATTGCGTGAAACGATGTACTGTACCAGTACATCATTCCGTGCAATAGCCAGTGGGGGCGCTAATCAGCGGCCACCCGCGATAGCTCCCCAGAGAGACAGGATAGCCGTCTGCTGATGTAAACAAGGCAGATCGCCGTCCTGTCAGCCATGAACAGTGAGATCTTGTGTTCCTGCTAAGCAGGAACATGGATCTCTCTGTTCAGCCAGTGAGTACATCCCTCACACAGTAAAAAAGCACCCCCTAGGGACACACTAAACCCTTTGATTGCCCCTGATGTTAACCCCTTCCCTGCCACTGTCATTTATACAGTGACAGTGTATATGTTTTGCACTGATCACTGTAATAATATCACTGGTTCCCAAAAAAGTATCAAAAGTGTCACTTAGTGTCTGACCGGTCTTCTGCAATGTCAGTCCCTCTAAAGAACACTGATTGCCACCATTACTAGTAAAAAAAATAAATAAAAATGCCATAAATCTATCCCATAGGATTGTAGACATTATAACTTTTGCACAAACCAATCAATATATGCTTATTGGGATTTATTTTAACAAAAATATGTAGCAGAATACATATTGGCCTAAACTGAAGAAATTTGACGTTTTACATTTTTTTATTGGATTTGTTTTATAGCAGAGAGTAAAAAATATTGTTTTTTTTTTGTTTTATTAATTGTCAGTCTTTTTTTGCTTATAGTGCAAAAAATTAAAACTGCAGAGGTGATCAAATACCACCAAAAGAAAGCGCTATTTGTGGGAAAAAAAGGACATACATTTTATTTGGGTACAGTGTCGCATGACTGCGTAATTGTCAGTTAAAGTAACGCAGTAATGGCCTGGTCATAAAGAGGGGTAAATCTTCTGGACCTGAAGTGATTAATTTACAATGCTATTTGTAATATGCAGCATGGAGGGGGTTAGTGTACTGCCACTGATCACTGATACATTAGTGGCAGTGTTTATAAACCCATGTATGCTGGAGCATAAAAGGGTTAACACTGATTATGTCCCTAATGCAGGACAAAGGGGTTTATTAATTGCCACTGGTCACTACTGCATCAGTGTTCAGTGACGGTACATTAACCCCCTCCATGCTGCATATTACAAATAGCATTGTAAATTAATCAAGACCCCCCCCAAAAAAAAAAAAAAAGAACAAAGTTAACCTTTTCAGCCAGTTGAACAACAGTACCTTAGCTTATGCTATTCACCTCTACTCACTCACTGGTTCACTGGCTCCTTGTGGGTCGCATCGGCAGCAGCTGCAGCTTTCCCTTTTCCCTTTCCATCCCGCCTCCCGGCCTTTGAATTACGTAATGCCAGGGCGGGACTCAGAAGCTCCTTTCAGGCGGAGATCACTCCATCACTCCGCCTGACAGGGAAGTGACTGTGCTGGCCGATTGTAGGAGGCAGAGCCCACTCGGAACACTTGTACCACTTCGCAGCACTTATAGTACAGTGTAGTGGCGTCCGGTGACTGTGTAAATATGGCCTTTCTACACCGGCCTTTTTATGGGGCATCAAGGCAGCCCGGGGGGAAATTGCCTCCCTGCCCCCTGGCCCAGCCCGCCCCTGAGCCAGAGCCAGCCAGGAGTCTAGAAATTTCAGAGGACGGTCAGCAATGGACACCTTCATATTTCTTTTAGGATGGGTTCCCTTTTAACTATTTGGGGGAATACTAGTAGTTCCCTAAAGCATTCATTCCTGGAAAGAGAATCTGCAATTCACATTGGCTACCGTGTGTACAGTATATGCTCCATATCCCCTTATTTATTACTGGCTAGCTAAGGGAGAGATTCTGCTTACTTCCTGTCCTTCTGACCCCGGAGGAAGTGAGGGTTAAATCTCCACAATGGGGACTCAGACAGTGATAAAGACTTGTCAGATGGATCTAAACCGCTCCCACTCTACTATTGTGACCAATCAGATTATGGGATTGCATAATGGAAACAGAAATGCATTTGATTGTATTTATGATCTATTGCAATTGTATCCTTTTCCATTGAAATTCACTTCCCCAATTGTGTTATATTGATTGAATGGGTTGTCATCTATAGCTTGATTTTTCCTATTAAAGGAGATCAATCAGAAAATAAATTGAGCATTTATCAAAGCGTGTATGTCCACCATTAGGGTTTAAAGTGTATTTTTTGTGCGTGGGTGGTTTCTGAAAGTGCATAAGCAGTGCTGGATTAGAAAAAATCATTGACATTAGTCCTGTTTTAATGATGCTTCAAATATAGTACATATTTTCCAGTGCTATTGTGTTTGCAAGAAGATATTTTTTTGGATTTTTTCAATGGCTGTCATACACCATATATTCCACTAGATGGCACCCTTGTATACATTTTTTTTGTATTTTTGTTGTACAGGTTGGGCTTCATCTTCTCCATCCCTGTTCTATCGCACATGCTTTGGTGATTTCTCTATAGTGATTTCTCTTCACCATCTCTACTGTCTGTGGACACCAAGGCTCCCCCGGCACGCGGGGGCCCCCTGGTGCTAATTGCATCTTGGGGCATTCCTCTGGGCTCAGTCTTCTCTGCCACACTATGAGTCGACATTTCACGCCGATTCTCACATGCGCAGTAGGGTCTTGTCCATCCGACCTAAGACGTACCATCCACCTAGCGTGTCAGTGGCCTCGCGACGTCTGACGCCATCGTGCCGTTCTACGCGGTGACACCGGACGCCGCTTGTGCCAGGGGATAGTCTGGTAGACCAGTCCTAATGCACATTTGGTTTGTGGGTGATCCGAAGGCTCATCATCTGTGCTGGGCCCCCGATCACCTGATACCTATCAGTCCGATCCATTGGACCATGCCAACACTCTGGGCGTATACTACATGACCCCCCCATTCCCTTATAAGCCAGATAAGCTCAGTCCTTCATTGCTGCACAGCCAGGACCATACAACGTCTCATATTTGAGATACCCACACTAAACGGCTACCGTAGGTAAGTGCCATTACGGATCCTATGCCCTACTGTCCTTCCACCACCTTTATATCTTGCTGTGCGGGCCACCCGATCCGTTGGGGATGGGAGGTCCACATCATGATACTCTTCATGGTGTTGCATCCTCATGCATGCATTCGCATGACATGGCGATGCACTCACACACCTATATTATTATATACCCTTTTTGGCCTAATATGTTCTCACATAGACACATTTTTTGTGCCAGATTCGTCTCCAACATTTTGCTCGATCCTCGTGGTCCTTGGTGTCCCATGTCGGCAGGGATGCTTCATGCTTCACTTACGCCACACAACATACTCAGATTTGACACAAGCAACCGTGTATCATCGGTGCTGTATGAGGGCGTATACCCCCCAGCCAATATCTAGAGCATTTCACTGTATGATGGAGCAGTTCAGAGATGGAAGCCCTTCCTTTGTGTGAATCCTGACGTGTACTTTAATTCACAAAAGATAGTTATACTGTAAGTATTACCTGCCATATCTATATGTCATGCTATTACCTACTGTGCTCTTACATTTGTATATTTGTTTATTTTTATATCTCTCTTTGATATTTTTGTCATTTCATTACCAAACAAAAAACAGCTTGTTTCAAATCAGCCCCTGAGGAAGGAATTTATTATTTATACCTATATTCTGAAACATGTTGGGACTCCTATGTATACGCACAGCACTTGGCCTCCCATTATGAGATTAACTGTGTGTTTCAGTATCTAGCTCATAGGTCTCAAACTGGCAGCCCTCCAGCTGTTGTGAAACTATAAGTCCCATCATGCCTGTGGGAGTCATGCATGTAACTGTCAGCCTTGCAATGCCTCATGGGACTTGTAGTTTCGCAACAGCTGGAGGGCTGCCAGTTTGAGACCCCTGATCTAGCTGTTATGTGACTATCCAGTCTGACTAAATTGTTTTTAGGTTAATGTACCTTATGTACCCATTCTAATACTGCTTTGTACTCAATACATTTTGTATATTTTTATACGTTTGCTACTCCCTTTTCTGGTTACTACCCTTTGCCCATAAAATCCCCCAAGGGGCACCCCCTTTTTCAATTTTTTATTTTGTACTGGGATGTGGTGAAGGTTTCCAGTATTATAGCTATAGGTGGTTTTCTTTTATATACAGTATCTCACAAAAGTGAGTACACCCCTCACATTTTTGTAAATATTTTATTATATCTAGGGATGCACCGGATGGCTTTTTTGGTGCCGAAACTGATACCGAAAATAAATCTACCTTGATCCCGAAAACCGTAACCGATACCGAAACCGAAAGTGACTGTTTTAAAAAAATATTTTTATACAGGAGATGGTCAGAGACTGGGGACATGGTACAGGAGATGGTCAGAGACTGGGGACATGGTACAGGAGATGGTCAGAGACTGCAGACACATTACAGGAGATGGTCAGAGACTGCAGACACATTACAGGAGATGGTCAAAGACTGCAGACACATTACAGGAGATGGTCAGAGACTGCAGACACATTACAGGAGATGGTCAGAGACTGGGGACATGGTACAGGAGATGGTCAGAGACTGGGGACATGGTACAGGAGATGGTCAGAGACTGGGGACATGGTACAGGAGATGGTCAGAGACTGGGGACATGGTACAGGAGATGGTCAGTGATTTCAGACACATTACAGGAGATGGTCAGAGACTGGGGACATGGTACAGGAGATGGTCAGAGACTGCAGACACATTACAGGAGATGGTCAGAGACTGGGGACATGGTACAGGAGATTGTCAGAGACTGCAGACACATTACAGGAGATGGTCAGAGACTGCAGACATGATACAGGAGATGGTCAGAGACTGCAGACATGATACAGGAGATGGTCAGAGACTGCAGACATGATACAGGAGATGGTCAGAGACTGCAGACATGATACAGGAGATGGTCAGAGACTGCAGACATGATACAGGAGATGGTCAGAGACTGCAGACATGATACAGGAGATGGTCAGAGACTGCAGACATGATACAGGAGATGGTCAGAGACTGCAGACATAATACAGGAGATGGTCAGAGACTGCAGACACATTACAGGAGATGGTCAGAGACTGGGGACATGGTACAGGAGATTGTCAGAGACTGCAGACACATTACAGGAGATGGTCAGAGACTGGGGACATGGTACAGGAGATGGTCAGAGACTGGGGACATGGTACAGGAGATGGTCAGAGACTGGGGACATGGTAGGCACAGTCCGATTAGGGAGGGAGGAGCTGGATGTGGGCGAGGTCGTGCTGCCGCTGCTGAGCCCGGGTAGCTCGGCGTCCCTCTAGCCGTGATGCACGTCAGGACTCGCTCACGGACCGCACGCTAACCCTCTGTCGCCCCCCCGGAGTGTTGCGCTCTGTCCCCGCCATCCCTTCATTCTGCTCCTCAGCCCCGGGGATCGGTGGCGGAGGATGGTGGCGGTGGGAACGGCGTGCCCGAGCCCGAAGCGGTAAGGGGCCACTACGGTCTTGAGCTCGGTCGGGAACGCCGTGCCTTCCCCAACGTGCGCTGGTGCCTGTAAGTGGGGAGAGGAGAGGAGAACAAGCATGGATCCACACGTAGCGGAGTCGGTGGAGACCGTCTGCTAGGAGCCGAGGACAGCGAGCTACAGATGCAGAAAGGGAGTCCCAAAGACAGATGAAAGCCCCAGGAGCTCAAAAGGAGAAGTGCAAGTGACGCATAGTGGGTAAGATTCTGGTCTGCCACAATCTGGAAAGGAGGGTAAGTGACTCATAGGATATTTCTAAAAGCTATATGGAATCCTCCTCATACGGGACTGTCGCTTCTTGCTATATCTGCACACACTACCACAATGTAACTTGTAACAATTAGCTAATGTGGAGATTAAATTAGGTATGAAATGCAACACTAGGAATATGGTACGATACTGAGGGTGGACTGTTTGAAAGGAATACGTATTAGAGGAAGACGCAAAATAGCGGTGGGACATTCCTTACCAGGTGGCCTTGGGGGGAATAGGAGCCTTTAGCTCCAGGGGAAACAGCCAGATACAGTTTACACAGCATTACACAGTATTCCTGAAGCAATAAGATTCGTTTAAGCTATTTGATAAACTTATTAGTGGAAAGAACAAGGGGGCTATTATCTGGTGGACGTAGAGGGACTCGTGAAGAGGCGTGAAGAGGCGAATTGTACCACGTAACTATCTGCTGTCCTCTTCCTCTTTACCACCTGGTCTTCTCAAATGACGAGAGGAAGGAAAAAATGAGAGGCAAATCAACAAAAGGAGCTACTGCTAATCCTCCTAGGACAAGCGCAAGCCCAGGAGCCATGAGGAAATACATGGTGAATAAGTGCAGCAAAGAAAGCCCGGGTAAATCAACAGGGGCCAAAAACAAAATACCAGATCGTCCAGTTAAACTGGGACAAGAAGACAACTGGCTGACACGGAAATACGACCCTCTGGTAGCGAGGTAGTGGCAGAAATGCCAGTGGAGACCCAACAGGAAAAACATCTCCCCACCAAAGGAGAAATCACAGAAATGTTCGCTAAATTGGAGGCTTCAATCAAACAGGAGATCAGTACTGTGCACGAGAATATGAGCCACATTTTAAAAAGAGTGGAGGAAGTTGAAACTATAGTGGATAAGCAAGGGGCAGAAATCAAAAATTTGAAATACCAGATGGAAGTACTGCAGATTGAACAGAGAAATATAAGGTACAGAATGGAAGACCAAAAGAACCGTAGAAGAAGAAAAAACCTCCGGATTAGAGGCCTCCCGGAAACGCAAGGCGAAAAATAGAATTTACAGGACAAAATGGAGGTAATTTTCAAAGACCTGAGGAACCCTAGCGATGCCTGCGGTAAATTAAAACTAGACAGAGTGCATAGGAAGCCAGCGGAAATCAGGGGGGATGCTCCGCGCGATGTCATTGTGCGATTTCACAATTATCTGGACAAAGAGCAGATCAATTTCAATTTAAGGAAAAACCTGCAAGTGAAGTATGGAGAGACAAGCCTACACATCTTCCAGGACCTGGCAGCAGAGACCCTTAATAGGAGAAGAATTTTGAAACCATTACTTGCGATCCTAAAAAGGCACGAGGTACAATACTCCTGGGGCTTCCCTGCCTGTTTAATTGGACGTAAGGAGGGCCGTACGGCCGTGCTGAGATTCCCGGAGGAAACACAAAAATTCTGTCAACGCTTAGGAATCCCATTAACAGAGATTCCGGGTTGGTGGGAGAAAACTGCCAACCAGGAGCCTACAGGGGAACTAACCACTTGGAAACCAATAATATCAGAAAAAGAGCATAGGGGCTAAAATAGGTCGGACTCAATAAGGACTGAATATAGGCATTTCTGTTTCCTGTCTTCTTGTTTTTCCTGGCCGATGGGGGGACAGGGGCGGGGAGGGGGGGTGACGGGGGCGGCGGGGGGTGTGCGGGAGGGACGACTGGGACAGGTAAATCTCCATATCCAGGGCGAAGCTATCGGTCTTGATCTGATCCCATCCCAAGCTCAACCTCTGGGGGACAACCGGGTGGCTGGGCAGAGTTGGAGGGCCACGGTTTTGTATTTGGCCCACGGGAGACCAGTCTTGCCCCCAAACATATGGGGAAAGGGGAGAAGGGAGGGGGGCAAGAGGAGACGGATTATGAGGGGTGAGGCGGGGGGAGAGGCCAGGGGAGGGAGGGATGGGGGGAGCAGGGGGGAAGGGAGGGGGGTGGGGGAAGGGAGGGGGGTGGGGAAAGGGAGGGGCTTATCAACTAAATGGAGCCATGAGTCTGTACCATAAATAGAAGAACATAAATGAGAGTGAGTGAGGATGTCTAGTTTAAAAATTATCTCTTATAATGCCAGGGGCTTGAATTCCCACGTAAAACGAGCTAATATTTCGTGTGAACTGAAGTTTTTGAAAGCCGAGGTGGCAATGCTTCAAGGGACACATCTAAGCGCTAGCAAGATTTAAAAAATCTACTCTAGAGATTTCCCAGTATGGTACTACGGTGATTCACCTATTAAAGGGGCAAGAGGAGTGGCCATAGGGTTTGCCAGGGAGACCAGGTTTGAACTGGAGGAGGGATTGGCCGACCCGGAGGGTCTGTTTCTCTTCTTAAAAGGCAAAATCAACAGCTCGAAGTGCTCCCTGGCAAACATCTATGGGCCAAACAAAAACACTTATAGAAAAGTAATAGGTATACTGACTAAATTTGAAGAATTCAAGATGGGGAAGGCTATTATAGCGGGGGACTTCAATATATGTTTAGACCCTGAGAGGGATTGTTCGTCACATTTCCTGGGGATGGGGGGAGTATGGGCAGGAAAATTCAAAAAGAAGCTGCAGCAGCTTCAGCTGGTAGAAGTATGGAGGATCCAGCATGGTGACACAAGGGACTATACTTTTTACTCCCCCGTACATGTGACGTACTCGAGACTTGATTTCTTTCTGGTTGAACATAGGTTACTGGAAGCGGTTACGGGGCAGTTATCGGTAATATGACGTTTTCTGATCATGCACCGGTGAGTTTACAAATAAAAATAGGGGAACCTCATATACAGGGTACAGGGTGGAGATTGAACAAAGATCTGCTACAAGATAAAGATGCCTTAAAGAGAATCAAGGAAGAACTGGATTGGTACTTTAAAATAATTGTGCCCGGTGAGGTAAACGAGGCTACAGTCTGGGAGGCCCACAAAGCATACATCAGGGGCATACTTATGATGGTAGGTACGGAAACAAAAAAGAGATGGGAAAAAGAAAGGCTAGCCCTGATAAAAGAAATCCAAGAACTAGAGCAGCAACATAAAACATCGGGAGGGAGGCTTGGATAAACCTACAAAAAAGAAGAGAAGAGCTGAGGGCTAGTACAGAACAGGAAATGCGTAAAACCTACAACCTGGTCAAGAAAGATAGATACATCTATGGTAACAAACCGGGCAAGCTCCTTGCCAGGGCTTTGAAAAAAAAAAGAAAACGAGTAACTTTATAGAAAAATTCAAGACCAAATCAGGTGAAATTAAATACAAAATGGGTGACATTGCGAAAGAATTCCAAGATTTTTATGGAGAGTTGTACGCAATAAACTCAAATAACTCACACGAGTCAAATAGACGTAAGCGAGAGGACAGTAAAATTTATTTAAAAGAGGCGAATTTAACAAAAATTACGGAAGAGGATAAAGCTATACTAGATGCCCCTATAACTGAACAGGAACTTAAGAAAGCCCTACAGGATACTCCAAATGGGAAAAGCCCAGGCCCAGACGGGCTGACTGTCCTTTATTATAAAAAACTACAGGAATCATTGATTTCCATAATGTGTTCATACATGAATGGGAAAGGGGAAAACTGGGAGATGAGGAAGGAAGCATTAGAAGCAAGCATCGCCATCATTAGGAAAGAAGGGAGGGACAGCACATTATGTTCCAGTTACAGGCCCATTTCTCTTTTGAACGTTGACACAAAGCTATTTGCAAAGATTTTAGCCGACAGACTGAAAAAGATAATAAATGAGATTATCCACTCTGACCAAGTGGGCTTCGTGCCAGGTAGGGAAGGGAGAGATAAATGGCATTAAAACGTTAATGGTGTCCCAGATAATGAAGGATAGGGGAGCCCCAGGACTACTCCTGTCGATGGATGCCGAAAAAGCTTTCGACAGGGTAGACTGGGACTTCATGTGAGACACTCTTGAGGAGATTGGCATAGGCAATGCTCAGTAGGATAAAAGCCTTATACACTTTCCCTACAGCAAGAGTTAAGACTAACCGCACTCTTTCCGAACCTTTTATAATGCACAACGGCACTAGACAGGGCTGCCCACTTTCCCCGCTGCTTTTCGTGCTGATGTTGGAACATTTATTGGCTAAGATAAGACTCAGCCCGGACATCAGTGGGGTCAAAATTGGGGAAGAAGAGTACAAAATAGCCGCCTTTGCGGACGACGTCTTATTGTACGTCACCCGCCCGAGGATCACCCTTCCGAACCTGTTAGAGACCATTAAGACTTATGGAAGATTATCTAATTTCCGGGTTAATTCAACTAAGTCGGAAATATTGGAAATAGTGGAAGATAAAGAAGGGGATAAGGCTTACCAAAAGAGCCTCCCATTTAAATGGGGGATAAAGGAGCTTAACTACTTAGGAGTTAAAATTTCTCTAGCAAAGAGACACTGTTCCAAGCCAATTACATGTCACTCCTTAACGAGATCAGGACTGACTCTCATGGGGTGGCAGAATAAACCTACTCAAAATGTCAGTTCTCCCAAAAATCACATATAAAATTCAAATGCTCCCAATTTCAATACCGCTGAGCTTTTTAAATGAATTAAACACTTTGTTTTTAATGATTATATGGAGGGGGAAAAAAACACGAATCAAGTTTGCACAATTAGTTAACGATAAGAGGAAAGGGGGGTGGGGGGTACCTGATATCAAAAAATATTATGTAGCCATAGTTATATCACATATTTTAGATTGGGCGAAAAATAATAAAGAAAAACAATGGGTGAAAATAGAGAGTATAACGAGTGGGGTGGACTTGGGTAAAAATGTGTGGATACCACCACAGTTTAGAAAACTGAGCACGACAACACTGGACATCACTAAACACGCTTTAATTTTGTGGGATAAAATACATGACAGGGAGAAATGGGGATACAATTCACCGTTAATCCCGCTTAAGGACACAGATTATTTTCTGCCTGGGAGGGAAGATCTGTTTGGGAGATGGATATTGAAGGAAGAGGCCCAACTAAAAGACATCACGAGTCAGGGCAAGTTGTGTACTTACCAGGAGCTAAAAGCTAAAGATAAATGGTTCACTATGGACATTTGGAAGTACAGGCAGCTGAAACATTTTGTTGATTCACTCCCGCAGCCAATAAGGTCGATGGAAGATCTTTGCCCCCTCGAAAAAGCACTCCTGGAGAAAAAAGGGAGGGGAGAAGTGTCTAGGATCTATAGAATTTTGATTAAAATGGGAGAAGTGGAGTGTCCGATATTTCTTAGGAATTGGGAAACAAGATCAGTGAAAGGGAGGTGGGACTGGTCCTGGGAAGAGTGAACGCTACTTCAGTGAACTACAGGGTATCTGAGATGAATTTTAGAATCTTTGCGAGAATGTATATCACTCCGCACAGAGCACATAAAATACAGAAAGAAACATCGCAATTACGTTGGAGGGGTTGTAAGGACATAGGGACAATGGCGCATATATGGTGGCAGTGCCCGGAAATGAAAAAATTCTGGGGGGAGATAAGGAGTATTATATCTGTGATCACCAGTATGAGGGTCCCGGATGACCCCTGGGTTTGCTTACATCATGGATGTAACATGCCCACAAAGAGGTATTTGAAATCACTGTTACCGCACCTCCTCAATGCTGCTAAAAGTCTTATTCCTAGACACTGGTTAGACAGAAGGAGACCTACAATGCGGGAGTGGTTCAATAAAATAGAGGAAATTCACTGCCTGGAATATCTGAGATACAGTGAAGGGTTAGAGATGGAAGAGTATGAAGAGACGTGGAGAGACTGGGTAAAATATAAATCCTCCCTTCAGGAAGCCGAGGTGTGGGAAACTGAGCCGAAGAATTCACCCAATAGAAATGTAAACATAAACTAGTGCTAGACAATACACACCCAAACAGATTAAAAGAGAAGGAGGAGGATAGTGATAGGTACAAGTCACAATTCTTGTGGGATGAGCTGGGGGGTAGGGTTGGGGGGGTTGGGTGGGGAATAGGGTCTAGAGAGAAGGGGGGGTAGGCTTTAGGGGCATAAAATCCTTTTTATGGGGATATTTGCATAGCATGTTGTAATTACTATTTTTTAATAAATGGACGATGAAAAAAAAAAAAAAAGTAAGCCACAATGATGTGAAATTATTAAGGGATGAGATTGACTTGAAACAATATCTCCCAAATAAGCACTTTGCTGAAGGGGCAAAAAAAAAAAAAAAAAAAAAAAAGAGACTGAGGACACGGTACAGGAGATGGTCAGAGACTGAGGACATGGTACAGGAAATGGTCAGCGACTGGGGACATGGTACAGGAGATGGTCAGCGACTGGGGACATGGTACAGGAGATGGTCAGCGACTGGGGACATGGTACAGGAGATGGTCAGCGACTGGGGACATGGTACAGGAGATGTTGATGAATGAGAAGATCTGGACAGCCGCACACCGGCTTTATTTGTAAAACAGGATCATAGGGTACATGAGACACCACTGGAGTGGTACAGCTCAACAGCTGATGCGTTTCACACTTATACAAAGTACTTACTCATATAAGCACTTTGTATACGTGTGAAACGTGTCAGCTGTTGAGCTGTACCACTCCAGCGGTGTCTCATGTACCCTATGATCCTGTTGCCAGCACCTGGGGCTCTCTCCCTTCTTTCCGGAGGACGAGGAATTTCAGTTTGGTTTGTCCGGTGGTAACTATTTATGGTACAGGAGATGGTCAGAGACTGGGGACATGGTACAGGAGATGGTGAGAGACTGGATACATGAGATCAATGAAGCCTCACCAGTGCCCGTCAGATGCAGCCAGCCAGTGTCCCCAGTAGTGCAGCCAGTGTCCACATTGCAGCTTAGCCAGTGTCCCCAGTAGGGCAGCCAGTGTCCCCATTGCAGCTTAGCCAGTGTCCCCAGTAGTGTAGCCAGTGCAGCCAGTGAAGGGAGAGAAGAGCCGCTGCCTATTTGATTACAGCGCCGGGAACATCACAGCTTTCGGACGGGTGATCTGTCTATCAAAGTGCCCGGACAAGGGGGAGGGGCTGTATGTGACGGCGCACAGCGGGGAACACACAGCTATTGAAATGAAAGCTGTGATGTTCCCGGCGCTGTAATCAAACAGGCGGTGGCGGCTCTCCCCCCTTTCATCAATATAGGAAGCCCCCCTGATAGGCGACACCAGGGGCAGGGGCGGAGCCCCGCCCAATTTTCGTCACCAGTATCGGCAAAAATTCTCTTTCGGCTTTTTGCCGAAAGGGCCATTTTCGGCCGATATGTTTTGGTGGCCGAAATTACGGTGCATCCCTAATTATATCTTTTTATGTGACAACACTGAAGAAATGACACTTTGCTACAATGTAATGTAGTGAGTGTACAGCTTGTATAACAGTGTAAATTTGCTGTCCCCTCAAAATAACTCAACACACAGCCATTAATGTCTAAACCGCTGGCAACAAAAGTGAGTACACCTCTAAGTGAAAATGTCAATATTTTGAGGGGACACCATTATTTTCCAGGACTGCCTTAACCCTCTTGGGCATGGAGTTCACCAGAGCTTCACAGGTTGCCACTGGAGTCCTCTTCCACTCCTCCATGACGACATCACGGAGCTAATGGATGTTAGAGACCTTACGCTCCACCTTTCGTTTGAGGATGCCCCGCAGATGCTCAATAGGGTTTAGCCAGTCCATCACCTTTACCCTCAGCTTCTTTAGCAAGACAGTGGTCGTCTTGGAGGTGTGTCTGAGGTCATTATGTTGGAATACTGCCCTGCGGCCCAGTCTCCGAAGGGAGAGGATCATGCTCTGCTTCAGTATGTCACAGTGCATGTTGGCATTCATGATTCCCCCAGTAAACTGTAGCTCCCCAGTGCCTGCAGCACTCATGCAGCCCCAGACAATGACACTCCCACCACCATGCTTGACTGTAGGCAAGACACACTTGTCTTTGTACTCCTCTCCTGGTTGCCACCACACACGCTTGACACCATCTGAACCAAATACGTTTATCTTGGTCTCATCAGACCACAGGACATGGTTCAAAAAATCCAAGTCCTTAGTTTGCGGGTCCTCAGCAAAATGTTTGCAGGTTTTCTTGTGCATCATCTTTAGAAGAGGCTTCCTTCTGGGACGACAGCCATGCAGACCAATTTGATGCAGTGTGCGATGTATGGTCTGAGCACTGACAGGCTGACCCCCCACCCCTTCAACCTCTGCAGCAATGCTGGCAGCACTCATATGTCTTTGTCTCTATTTCTGAAAGACAACCTCTTGATATGACGCTGAGCACGTGCACTCAACTTCTTTGGTCAACCATGGCGAGGCCTGTTTGGAGTGGAACCTGTCCTGTTAAACCGCTGTATAGGTCTTGGCCACCGTGCTGCAGCTCAGTTTCAGGGTCTTGGCAATCTTATAGCCTAGGCCATCTTTATGTAGAGCAACAATTCTTTTTTTCAGATCCTCAGAGAGTTCTTTGCCATGAGGTGCCATGTTGAACTTCCAGTGACCAGTATGAGAGAGTGAGAGCGATAACACCAAATTTAACACACCTGCTCCCCATTCACACCTAAGACCTTGTAACACTAACGAGTCACATGACACCGGGGAGAGAAAAGGCTAATTGTGCCCAATATGGACATTTTCACTTAGGGGTGTACTCACTTTTGTTGCCAGCGGTTTAGACATTAATGGCTGTGTGTTGAGTTATTTTGAGGGGACAGCAAATTTACTGTTATACAAGCTGTACACTTACTACTTTACATTGTAGCAAAGTGTCATTTTTTCAGTGTTGTCACATAAAAAGATATAATTAAATATTTACAAAAATTAGATCGGTGTACTCACTTTTGTGAGATACTGTATATTTTCTTGTATAAATACTAAACCTCTTAGAAGTCTGTTTTTGGGGGGGCGTGGTCCGGACATGGCCGAGTGAGGACGCGTGTACACAGAGCTCCCGGCTTCTCCTATCCCATCTTGGCTATCTTCGCTCTTTTTTCAGAAAATGCTCTCAGCTAAGAAGCGTACATATAGAAGGAACAAGAAGAAACCAAGCCTGGCACCTGGGACGCCCGCACTAGCAGACTTACAGAGACTTTTCGGCAGATCTCTCCCCGGCTCGCCAGACCTTAAAATGGCGGACCCCTATGCCTCCGGCTCGCAGACCCCAGACCTCATGGCGTCCCCGGCCTTCCTGGAGGGACCCTGCAGCCCAATGCTCCACTCCAGCTCCCCCTTCCTGTCGGAAGCGAACCGGGAGGAGACCCCCCGCCAGCCCTTTATGATGGGAGCGGATGCCGAGCTGAAAGCTCTTCTTCGCGCATTAACGACCAGGGCGGACATCGAGGCCCTCGTGGGGAAGGTCGAGGCGGCAAACAGGAAAGAGCTGAATGCAGTGAAGCAGGAGGTTCACTCGCTCTCCACGCGGCTCTCTTCAGGCGAAACCTCTCTAGCGGCCCTGGAACAGAGAGTGACCTCTCTAGAATCGAGCCAGACAGACCACAACACCTCGGCGATAGAGTTACAGCTCAGAATGGAGGAAATGGAGGATAGGAGCCGTAGGAACAATCTGCGGCTCCGAGGCCTCCCAGAAGCTACGGGACAAGCAGATCTCCAAGGCACAGTGACGGACATCTTCCGTAGGGTGGCGGGAGACCGCCTACCGGAGCGGGTCGAAATCGATCGCGTCCACATGGCCCTGGGCCCCAGATCATCGGATCCGACCAGACCCAGAGACGTGATCTGCCGCCTACATCACTACACCCACAAGGAGATCATTGCACGTGGAGCCTGGGAAGCGGGAGATTTGGAATTCGATGGCGTGCACGTGAAACTACTTCCTGACATCTCTAGATCAACACTCATCCGTCGAGCCATTCTAAAGCCTCTGCTAGATCTGGCCCGACGCTGCAACGCCACTTACCGTTGGGGCTTCCCGCTGTCTGTCACCTTCATCAAGGAGCAGAGATCCTTCCTCCTACGCTCCCCTGAATCCCTACCTGCTGTGTTTGACTTCTTAGGCACAGATCCGATCGAGATCCCCAACTGGCTGGACTACCTACCTAGAGCACCCGGTCGGTCTACTACAATGAGACACCAGGCACCAAGACCGCAGAGAACGCAGAGAGGTGGACGTCGCCCTCGATCTCTCTCCCAGGGGAGCCAGCGGGAAGCGTGAGTACTCTTTTGCTTGTCACCTCTCCCCCACACCGCAGGAACGGTTACTTCATGGCTTTACGGATAGTTCTTAGGTGACCCCCTCCTGCCATGGCCCCTGTTGTCATCCCCCCTTGAGAGACCCCCACAGACACCTTGCGCTTGGCCCCCATCCCATCAGGAGCCAGGCCCTGAACAGGCTCTCTCCCCGTAACCCCCCACGTCACAGATCCCCCAGGCTCTGGCACGAACTCGAGATCAATCTCAGGGGCCGAAACGGGCTGATTGTGCTTGTCTCGGCCCTCAGCCTTGGAGGTACTGTTACCCATTCATCAGCCACAATGGTCCCCCTGTATCTCCTCATTTTTCAAGGGGTGCATGATACCCTCTAGTACCACAGATACGGAACTGTCTGCAGCTGATGAACACAACTCTCCCTGGAAGAACTTGTTTGAAATAGAGTTGCACCAGAGAATGACTCAACCGGACTAGCTCAGAACTTCCTTCCTTTGTATCTACCCTGAGCCGTGGCTTGTGAGCCAGTCGTGAGTTAACCTCTGCCCCACACTCACTAGCCTTTCTCTCCTTATGTTATGAGTTTTAAAACAGTTTTTCTTTTTGGTTATAGCTGTGTTTGGTGGGAGGGGAGGTCTTGTTGGGGCTCATCAGTTTAAACATATGTCTAGCATACACTAAGTGGGGGGTACACTCGAGGGGATATTTGATTTGCTGGGGGGGATGCTTGGCTGTGGGGGGGTGGGGGGATCGCTTAGGCTACATTATGCTAAGGTACTCTGGAGGGGATGCCTCTCCTCTCCCCGCCGGTGTTCACAATCTCCAGTGAGACAGCCCAGACCTGCCGCTAGGCACGTAGATTGGAGACTGGTTGAGGGAAGTCTGTCTCCGGCGGATCACCGAACAACCACAGAGAGTGGCCGCGGTGGAGGGGAGGAGACCCGTCTCTATCTTTTTTAGAGTTGAGCCCCAGAGATAGCCGGGGCATTTATCTTCTCCTCATTTGTGTTCCTTGTTTGATTATGTTTTATAACTGTTTAATTGTGCTTCTGCAATGGACCAGGATGGGAGGGAGTCCCGGGACCTCACCCACGGGCAATATCCATCCACACCCCACGTAGGCCTTTGCATACACCTAGTTTTTTAGGGTGTTATGCATTATAAGTAAGCATTGTCTTACTAATTTAGACTTGCTAGGTGAGACGGCAACAGTGTGAGTAGTTGCTGCTCTTACACCTTCTACTTCTTCCCCTTTACTTCTATTCCCCCACCTTCTCCCCCTCCCCTTTATTATTTTTCCCCATAACTTTTGCTAATCTTTTCCCCTCACTCCTCAGGAGGACATGGCGGGGGATACCATTAAGGTGACATCCCTCAACGCTAAGGGGCTCAACACCCCGGAAAAAAGGCGCATGCTACTGCATGACCTTAAAAAATCACGTACAGACATTGCGTTTGTGGAAGAGACCCATTTTAAAACGAATAAATCTCCTGCACCCCAGAATAGAACTTTCCCATATGCCTACCACTCCACGCACTGCGGCGCCAAATCGAGAGGTGCTTCGATCCTGGTCTCCAATAGGTTGCCTTGGCGTTTCCAGGAAATGCTGGCAGATCCAGAGGGTCGCTTCTTGTTCTTAAAGGGACAGATAGGGGAAGCCCAATTTACGTTGGCCACCCTGTATGCCCCCAATGAGCAACAGGCGACCTTTATCAGACGCACAATTAGGAAGCTTATGGAGTACAGAGAAGGCCAACTAATCCTGGGAGGTGATTTTAATGCACCACTAGACCCCTCGGTGGACACGTCTTCGGGCACCTCCTCCCTGTCACAGTCGCATCGAAAATGCATTAGACAAGCCATGCATAACGCCCATCTACTTGATATCTGGAGGCTCCAGCACTCAGGAGAGAGGGACTATACCTTCTTTTCCCCCCCTCATAAGGTATACTCCAGAATAGACCTCTTCCTGGTGCCACACGACCAGCTGCATCTGGTGGTTGCTTCCACAATTGGTCAGATCACATGGTCGGACCACGCGCCAATCCACCTCACGTACAACCTTACTGAGAGACCCTCACCTAGGTCTCTCTTCTGGCGACTAAATGAGAGCCTATTGCAGATTCCGGAGGTGCTGGGAGACGTGTCCAATGCCATAGATGCATACTTTCAGGAAAATGATACCCAGGGCTGTGACCCTGGCGTTCTATGGGAGGCTCACAAATGTGTATTGAGAGGCATACTTATTAAACATGGAGCCGCCATTAAAAAGAAGAGAAATCTACAGCTTACCGGGTTGCTCTCTGATCTGGCTATTATAGAATCCCAACATAAACAGCAGCCCTCCCAGAACTTGGAGACGAAGCTGGGAAATATACGAGCTCAAATTAATGATTTACTCCTTTATAAAGCAAAGGCTGCCTTGCAGTTCTGCCGCAAGCTGTCTTATGAGTCGGGAGAGAAATGTGGTAAGCTGTTAGCTAGATCGGTAAAGGAAACTAAAGCAGCCTCATACATCCCACAGATAACATTGCCTGACGGCACGAAGGCCACCATCCCGAAACAAATTGCAAAGGGTTTCGAAACCTTCTACTCTGACTTATAAAATCTACCCACCCCCCCCACTAGCTTAGTGGACATTGATAAATATGTATCGACAGCCCAAATCCCCCAACTGCCTGTAGAAACTAAGACCCTGCTAGATGAACCAATCACACTGGAAGAGTTACAAACTGCAGTAAAATCCATGAAAATAGGTAAAGCACCAGGACCGGACGGTTATACAATCCAGTACTATAAGACTTTCCTCACGACTCTAGGCCCAAGACTTGTGACATTCTTTAACACACTAGGAGTAAAATCCACATTCCCCACTGAAACTCTCAAAGCTCATATCTCTTTAATCCACAAGGAGGGGAAAGACCCATGCTCATGTGGTAGCTACCGTCCCATCTCCCTTTTGAACGTCGACCTTAAAATATTTTCCAAAATTATAGCGAATAGGTTAGCAGCCCATCTCAACTCCCTGATCCATCTGGATCAAGTGGGGTTTATTCCATCCAGAGAAGCTAGGGACAATACCATTAAAGTTCTCAACCTTGTCCATACAGCAAAATCTAAGAAAATCCCCAGCATCTTTGTTAGTACAGATGCGGAGAAGGCCTTCGACAGGGTGCACTGGAACTACATGTTTTCGGTCCTCCGTCATGTCGGTCTGGGAGACAGAATGCTGAAATGGATTGGCAGCATTTACTCGACTCCATCAGCACAAGTGAAGGCCAATGGTATACTGTCTAATCCTTTCCCCATCAGAAATGGCACAAGACAGGGGTGCCCTTTGTCCCCCCTACTCTTTGCCCTTTCCCTCGAACCCTTCCTCTGTAAAATTAGGTCACACCCTGACATAGCAGGTCTCCAAGTGGGCAATACGAACTGCAAAATCTCAGCGTACGCTGATGATCTTCTGTTCTCCCTAACGAACCCAAGAATCTCACTCCCCAATCTAATGCGTGAATTCAAAATATATGGAGAGATCTCGAACCTAAAAATAAACTTTTCTAAGTCTGAGGCAATGGGAGTGTCGGTCCCCCATAACATCCTAATGGAGCTTCAATCAAACTTTAAATTTAAGTGGACCTCATCAGCTCTTAAATACCTGGGCACGCTTATCCCCCCCGACGTGACACAGACGTTTGACCTAAACTTCCCCCCATTACTGACAAAGACCCGGACTTTATTAGACAGATGGCACACAGGCTTTCACTCCTGGTTCGGGAGATGCAACCTACTCAAAATAAGTATCCTACCAAAATTCTTATACCTGATCCAAGCCTTACCGATCCATATCCCACCCTCCTTCAGGCAGACCCACACACTCTTCACCAGATTCATTTGGGCACACAAAAGACCGCGTTTACGCCGCTCCCAGCTGATTCTACCCAAACACTGTGGAGGACTGGCAATGCCAGATATTCGCCTATACTATATGGCCTCGCACCTAGGACGCATTCTCGATTGGAGGAGAAATGGTACCTCCAAACTGTGGGTACAACTGGAGCAATCACAATCGGCGGTGCCTCTGGGGGGAGCACTATGGTGTGTTGGCGACCTCCCAAGTTCTCTAAAAACCCACCCCCTTATAGGTACCACTCTGAGAAATAGCCACCAGGCAGTTGCACATGCAACTCTCACTTCCACGACATCGCCCCTCCTCCCCATCTTGGGCAACCCCAAATTCGAGCCGGGTATGGGAGCGGCGGAATTCATGCCTCTCAGAGAAAACGGCAAAGACTGTGCAATTAAGTTTCTTTGCGAAGAGAGGTGGCCAACCCTAGAGGAGCTAGGTAACCCGGCAGGCCCGTACCGCCTAACTTTCTGGAAAGCCCTACAATTACACCACTTCCTCCACTCACTCCCAGAACCACACAATTTCGCTCGAGAATTAACGCCATTTGAGGTACTCTGTGCTGAGGACTCTCCATTGGCCCACATCTTATCACAAACGTACATATTACTAAACACACCAAAGACGCAACCTCACTTGATCTGCCTAACCAGGTGGGAAGAGGATCTAAAACGTACCTTCTCTCCCTCACAGAGGACCCGGATCATTTCCCTCTCCCTCAAGTCCTCGCTCTGCTCTAAAGTACAGGAATCCAACTTTAAACTGCTCACTAGGTGGTACATGACGCCATCTAGACTTAGAAGATGCTACCCGAATTCCTCTGGTTTGTGTTGGCGTTGCGAGGAGGGAGAGGGAACCCTGATCCATATCTTCTGGACCTGCCCCAAGATACAGACCTTCTGGAGCGAGGTTAGGCGAATTACACAAAAATTCACCGACTACGTAGTACCAGACGACCCCGCATTCTTCCTTTTCCACCTATCTCCGGTCCCCATTAAGACTTATAAAAAATCACTTGTCCGACATCTCCTTAATGCAGCGAAGGGTTGCATTCCCATTTTATGGAAGCAGACCTACCCCCCCCTTATAAAATCCTGGCTCCGGAGAGTAGAGGAAATTAAACAGATGGAGGACTTGATTCTGACAGCACAACATAAGCAAGAGTTATTTAAGCAGACATGGGACATTTGGAACATGTTCATATTTTCGGATGAGGGTCAACAACTTCTGACCTGACCCCTTTGGCGGCGACCCCCTGACTGGAATTAATGGAAGCTACCATCCGCCGCCGTGTCTTCCTTCCCCTCCCCCCCCTAAATTTCTTCTCCCCCCCCCCCCTTACTTCGCTCATTCTCCACCTGCCTCCTTCCATATCTTTTCTATACTCTATAAGTATTTTATTTTTCTTTCTTTCTTTCTTTTTCTCCTCCCCCCTTTTTTTTAATGGAAAGTGAAAGGTTAGGTGGGGTCCACCACTAACAGGAACTCCCACTTTGAACAGAGGACTGCCATAGAATATACCCTAATGGTAGCTAATGTATATGTATATAATCGTTATACTTGCATATCTACATTATACCAATCTGTATACCGCTCCTCTACGAATAATAGATGTACCATGGTTTGTTCCTCAAATGTAACAATTTGTATTGGTGGGCTCCCCGCCTATGTTTGGAGTGTAATAAACTTTATATTTGAAAAAAAAAGAAGTCTGTTTTATGAAAACATATGGGAACCAAGATTACTGGTGTCCTTATGAAAAATGCTAGTTGCCTGGCTGTGTCTGGCTATAACACTTTAGGGTTATAGGACACTCACTCCCTGCTGTGCCTGGAGACGAGTGAGGCTAAGATGGCACCCACTCGTCTCCATGACACTGCTGGGCGGAAGCGACGTCAAAACGTCACTTCCGCCCATACGTCTTAAAGGCACATTTTCTTCAATGTCATTTTTTTAAATTACTTTTTTTTTTTTTTATTGCACTTTAGTGTAAATATGAGATCTGAGGTCTTTTTGACCCCAGATCTCATATTTAAGAGGTCCTGTCATGCTTTTTTCTATTACAAGGGATGTTTACATTCCTTGTAATAGGAATAAAAGTGACACAATTTTTTTTTTTAAAACAGTGTAAATATAAATAAAATCATGTAAAATAAATAGTACATTTTTTTTTTTTAAATCCCCCCGTCCCGACGAGCTCGCGCGCAGAAGCGAACGCATACGCGAGTAGCGCCCGCATAT
Source organism: Lithobates septentrionalis (assembly GCA_037952835.1). Taxonomy (NCBI): domain Eukaryota; kingdom Metazoa; phylum Chordata; class Amphibia; order Anura; family Ranidae; genus Lithobates; species Lithobates septentrionalis. The sequence continues at coordinate 2,396,879 of JBBDGP010000244.1, forward strand.
GAAAACGGTGGTCAAACCACACATGTGAGGTATTGCCGCAATCGTTAGAGTGAGAGCAATAATTCTAGCCCTAAACCTCCTCTGTAACGCAAAACATGCAACCTGTAGAATTTTTTAAACGTCGCCTATGGAGATTTTTGAGGGTAAAAGTTTGACGCCATTCCACAATTTTGAAGCATGACATGTTGGGTATCAATTTACTCGGCGTAACATTACCTCTCACCATATAAAAAAAAAATTGGGCTAACTTTACTATTGTCTTTTTTTTTATTCAAAACAGTGAATTGTTTCCAAAAAAATTGCGGTTGTAAGACCGCTGCGCAAATAGTGTGAAAAAAAGTATTGCAATGACCATTTTATTCTCTAGGGTGTTAGAAAAAAACAATATATAATGTTTGGGGGTTCTAAGTAATTTTCTAGCAAAAAAACCTGTTTTAAACATGTAAACACCTAAAATCCAAAACGAGGCTGGTCCTTAAGTGGTTAATGGGGCAAGCCAGGCATAGTAAATCTCAGGGAAGAGCAGGAGGATGCTGGATGTCCTCCAACCAGGAAATGAGGCAAGCTATGACTTGCAAGTTCTTTTTTTTTTTTTTTTTTTTACTGAGGAGCTTACAGTATGCAGTGAAATCAGAGTAAGCAATTTCAGGGCAGGAGAGGAACCTGTACAGGTGTGCAAGACTTGAAGAGAGGGCTGGAGTTTCACGTTAAAGCGGAGTTCCACCGAAAATGTAACTTCCGCTGTCCGGATCCCCCCCCCTCCGGTGTCACATTTGGCACCTTTCAGGGGGGAGGGGAGAGCAGATACCTGTCTAATACAGGTATTTGCTCCCACTTCCGGCAAAAGATCGCTGCAGTATCCATGGCGATTTCACACCGTGTCCAGCCCCTCTTCCGTCCTTCCGCTGTCTTCTGGAAGAGACATGGGTCCCAGAAGACAGCAGGGACCACTCAGAATGCACAGTGCGACTCGTGCATGCACAGTAGGGAACCAGGCTGTGAAGCCGCAAGGCAATTGGAAGTCGTGGTTGCTGTACCTCCTTGGGTGTGTTACACCAAAAGCCTTGTTGGTAAGCCTCTTTCCTTACGTGGTGGATTATCTACAGACAACCAGTGCACACAGATTCACAGTCACTATATTTGATGCCATATATGGACTATATGCACTAACACTGTTGGTTTATGCAATTTTATCATTATTGTTGTGTGTTTAAGTTTTGCACATTCACTTTATATAGGGTTAAATATTTTTTTTATTATTTTTCTTAGATCTTCTCCTCTTTCTTCTGGTAGGGCACAGATCTTTATATTCTTTCTTCTGTTCTGATTCTCCTGATCTTCCAGTTTATATAACATTCTCCTCTGATCTAATTACCTTAACTTGTTCTTTTAGTTTTCTTAGTTCTTGAGCTTGTTTATCCGTTTTTTTCTTCTGTCTCCTCTACCCGTGTCAGCAACTGACCTAAGTAAACCCGTAATGTGGAAACTTCTGTTTTACTAGAGCTCTCTAATCTTATGAGCATATCTGTCATTTCCAATTTAGTTGGCATTTGGGCGCCCGCTCCTTGATCCTCCATTTTACTTGTTTCCAGTTCACTTTCTATGCTTATATGGATTGCTCTGGGGTCTCGCCTTTCTTTTTTCCAGGGTGCTTTTTCTTGTCTTTATTCCCTTGTTGCTGTTTATCAGGTCCTGGGCTCTTTGGGCTCTGGTCCTTTGTTAGATATTTCCTAATTGTACTTGTACTTGCATTTTCTTTTGGAGTTCTTTGGTTCATTGCCTTTTATAGTTCTGCCTTTCATCGTGGTTTTTTTCTTGGAATTTTCAGTTTCCCCAGGTTAATTTTCAACTTGCTGCACCTTCTGCGCCTTCCTGAGAGCTATATAATATTATGATCTCAAGTATAAATAAAAAAGTCATAAAACATCCGTATAGTGATTCATAGAGCACTTCTTAACAACCGGCCCTTTTTTAGTCAGACCAATAGTCTCTTATAGCACAGATCGATAGGGGGTATATATAATGCTATTCTAGGAGTACCTTTACCCTAGATCAGGGCTCAAAATGTCAAGTCCTGAGCTACTAGCCAGGCCTTAAGGGCTACTCGCCACCAGTTGCCCCACCCAACCCCTACCATGCCCTGCCCCTAATCCTGCCCCAATGCACACCCTCAAAGTCTCATGAAATGACAATTGTTTTATGCAGAATTAAGTTACACAAATAAATATTAACAACAACTTTATCACCCGTTCCCATCAATGCAGCCTCACCCGTGCCCATCAACACTGCCTCACCTGTGTCCATCATTGCAGCCTCACCAGTGCAGCCTCACCTGTATCCATCATTGCAGCCTCACCAGTGCGGCCTCACCTGTGTCCATCATTGCAGCCTCACCTTTGTCCATCATGCAGCCTCACCAGTGTCCATTATTGCAGCCTCACCTGTGTCCATCATTGCAGCCTCACCTGTGTCCATCATTGCAGCCTCACCTGTGCCCATCATTGCAGCCTCACCTGTGCCCATCATTGCAGCCTCACCTGTGCCCATAATTGCAGCCTCACCTGTGCCCATCATTGCAGCCTCACCCATGCAGCCTCTCCTGTGTCCATCATTACAGCCTCACCCGTGCAGCCTCTCCTGTGTCCATCATTACAGCCTCACCCGTGCAGCCTCTCCTGTGTCCATCATTACAGCCTCACCTCTGTCCATCATGCAGCCTCACCTGTGTCCATCATTGCAGGGTCACCAGTGCAGCCTCACCTGTGCAGAGGGGGCGGCCGGATCATTGTAGCGGAAGAGAGCGTGGAGGAAGAGGAGATCTGGCTTGATCACAGAGCGGAGTTTGCCCGCTGTAACAGCTTTACATTACAATTGGAGTCCACGTGTCGTCACACACAGCCCCACTCTCCAGACCCCGCACCTGTGACAGACAGAACGCCAGTCCAATGCCAGGGCGCGTTCTGTCTGTCACAGGGTCAGGGTTTAGGAGGGCGGGGCTGTGTGTGACGATGCGCAGACTCCAATTGTAATATAAAGCTGTTACAGCGGGTAAACCCTGCTCTGTGATCAAGCCGGATCTCCTCTTCCTCCACGCTCTCTTCTGCTATAAGAAACCGGCCGCC